>OX589588.1:12776294-14265338 GCA_951329385.1 Polia nebulosa | reverse complement strand
GATATCGCACGATCTCCTACGAGGCGGGTTGTGCACTGGCCGGATCTCCGCCCTGGGACTTGGAGGCGAGAGTCCTCGCCTCGCTGTACCGGTGGCGCGAGGAGGTGCGGACGCAGGGCGGTGAACCGATGCAGCGCGAGATCGAGTTGCGTCGGTCACAGCTCCGCGAGGTCATGGTGGCGGAATGGCGGGATAGGCTTTTGCGCCCTACCGCCGGCCTTGCTACCGTCGACGCGATCCGACCAGTGCTCGACGAATGGCTCGGGAAGAAGCACGGCTCCCTGTCGTTTCGGGCGACGCAGGTGCTCTCGGGGCATGGCTGCTTCGGGAAGTACCTGTGTCGCATAAACAGGGAGCCGGACGCTCGGTGCCATCACTGCACCGACTGTCGGGAGGACACGGCGCAGCACACACTGGCAGAGTGTGCCGCATGGGAGGAGCAGCGCCGTGCCCTCGTATCCGAAGTGGGCCCCGACCTGTCGCTGCCGGCCGTCGCACGTTCGATGGTCGGGAGCGCCGAGTCGTGGGATGCGGTGATCTCCTTCTGTGAATTCGTAATTTCGCAGAAGGAGGCTGCGGAAAGGGAAAGGGAGGCCGTGGCCACTCTCTCGATCCGCACAGACGTACCGGGCGTCGGCGGAGGGCGCACAACGCCCTCTTCCAGCCCCCCTAAATAGGTCCCGAGGGCCCCCCATCCAGCAGGACCCGAGGCGGCGGCGCGTAGTGTTCCACGCGCGCCCCTATTAGACGTCGCGGGGAGAGGACACCTCACTCTCCCCGCGAGCCAGAGGTGGCCCGCGTACGCGGGCCGGCACTAGCCGGGGATCATGGAAGTCGTACTAGCTCTCACGATCCCCGGTCCAAGTGTGGGACGGAACACCGGGGTGGTTTTTAGTCAGTAAGAGTCTGACAGACCCCTTCGCCCGCCCCGGGTGAAGGACATCCATGAGGATTTTCCACCCCGGCAACAAAGAGAAAAAGGTCCCGGCGGCTGCGAGGCGGAGCTGAGCGACGAACCCGAAGATGTTGGGTGTGTGTTCGTCTTTTGTGCCCGGCTTCTAGTTATCATCTTGGTCTTCGTCCGTCATTCATTTTTACATCGCCATATTATCGTTTTGTTTCCGGCAATAGTATATGTAGTACTTATCTTGTTTTTTTTATTGTTTTTGGATGTATGGGCATTTTATTTGGGTATAAATTAATGAAATTATTGTAAAATATCGGCGTGAAAAAATTTTGTTGATTTTTTTTAAATGTGAAATAACATGTTATACTTTTAACAGTTTTAACGTTTTTTTGTAATACAAATAAAATCAGCAAAATTCAGATCCTGCGCTGTTGATATTTTTTTTTTCGGGGTGGGAAATCATTCTATGTCTTCTCCCGCTCTGGGTGGAGCGTGTCAGACTCTAACTGACTAAAACCCACCCCTGTTCCTTCCTTGCCTGAGTGGGAGTAACAACATACACAGTAGACCATGCATATTGTACTTAATAAATAAAGTTTTACCTAGTTCTGATGTTAATTGTGAAGTCGTTATTTTCACGCCTTTCTTGTTATGTACAATAAATACATCCCTGGACGTGTTTTCAGCGCTTTCAACCGGTTCACCTTGTCTAATCTGTTGATGTAAAATTAAAAGTTTAAGGGAGATGCATTGGTTACATTTTGGGGAGTGTGAGACAGAATCGACAGAATTGCATAATTTGATTCCGCCAGGCCCATTCCATCAGTGGACCACAAGACCTACGGCGATGTGCCACCGGTACATGGTGAACACCCCATACACACGCACAAAGCGTTTTAAACTTTTTATGTGAAAGCTCCATCCTAGCCCGCGAAATTCAAATTTTCTTACGTTTTTTGCTTTACTTGCTACTGCCGCGAATCAAATTTTGACCAAGATACAACCTGACACTGACCTGCAAATTGCAAAAAACGTAAGAAAATTTGAATTTCGCGGGCTACCCATTGGAGCATTCACCTTAAGAATACATTAATTGTGCGTACAGCTAGGGAGTGGAATTCCCTGCCAGAGTCTGTGTTTCCTGATAGCTACAACCTGGCAGTCTTTACGTCAAGAGTGAATAAGTTAGGTACTTCTAGGCAAGCGTACTCCATCTTCGACCACATCATCGCTTACCATCAGGTGAGATAGTGGTCAAACGCGTGCCTATCAAAAAAAAAAAAGATGCTCGAATTGTGATGTGTCAGTTATGTTTTATTAATAAATTAAATCATGCTTATTAATCATCTAAATTAATAAATGAGTTAAGTGGTTCTTTTAGGCCGAAGCCACAGAGCTAGAAGACAGAAAGACAAAACTTTTGCACCTACAAGTTTATTAATTCACTGGAAAAATATCACATTTAACTATTTTTTTTAAATCTTATCATTATAGGTAGATACTTACAAAGAATAGGTTTACCTATCTATGTTTTATATCTTGGGTTATAACAGGTCAAACAAGATATTATCTGTTATTCCTGTTACTGTTACGCAATAATAACAGATTTCATTATTTGTGATTAAATAACAGACTGTTATTTTTCTAAGCACGGTCTGTCAGTAAATAAATCACGTACAGTACACGTAGTAATGTTGGCATTATTCTTAAAGTTTCCGAATAGAAAGTTTGGAGCAGATAATAGATAGGTACGTAATATGACTAGAAATACTTGTCACTTTTCAAGGATGATATCTTCTTGTAAGACTACAATTTGATTTTTCGGATAATAATACTAGGTAGGTTGTCTTGTTTTCAAGATTTAATCAAGCGGGTGTGAGCGAGACCATACGAAGAAGAAATAACAGATAACAGGAACAGTTGTTATTGAGTATCTATTGAGACTAAATAGTGTAGTGTAGATTGTGAATAAGTATTGTGAATTATGAATTATATTTTTTAACAGATTTATGATATCACAGGAACAACTGTTCTTAGTATCTACGAATACTTGTGATTTGTACCTATCTGTTACGATAAATACGCCTCACTCCTAGTACATACCGTACTTAACCCACTTGTCGGTTTTGGTTTAATTAAGATTTGTAGGATCTACATTAATTACGTTATTAAAGTAGGTACATAGAGATTAAAGTATCCACTAACATCTTCTGTACGTGTTCTATGACAATAGATCACCAAGCCGGAGTCCTTTAGTCCTGCTAGTTTCTGGAACTCTTGGTACTCCTCGTAGCATGGGCATAACTGCTGTTCACTGTTCGTAAAAAAAAACATTATTTTATCTGTAAAATAACATAATCATACTTTTCCAATTCTTATTCACTCACCCTCCGATTACCCTCATAATATAAATATCAAATTGAAAAAATCATTTATATAAATCCGCAACAAACGTCTACAAACAGTTTTTGACAAATTGTCAATATTTTCACAGCATTGATCCACTTCATAGACTACACAGAGTACTTTTTGTCCCGTATTATTATTATACTCTTTGCTTTTTATATTATGATAGACTACTTCAAAATGTAGACTATCCAATTTGAGTTCTCTCAATTAAAGGTGAGCATAGTTACAACATTGGAGCATAGATACGTTATTGGAGCATAGATCTATTGTTAAATATTATATTACAATAAAATATATAGCTCACTTTATATTTTATTGTAAACTAGCAGGTTGCCCGCGACTTAATTCCGCGTTAAACTCATAAAACAGGACAAAAGCCAATGTAAAATAATTATTCTGGGTTTGCGATTAATTTCGTAATGATCATATGTATCGGCTATAATAACAATTTTATTAAGTACTTAATTATGTTAGTTATGTATTGGTCTATGTCATATAAAACAACGTTGCAAGGTTTAATAACGATTTATTTATCAAGAGAGATACTTACACTTAGATACACAGCAAAATTCTAACAACACAATTGGATTTTTTTTGCGAAAAATACACTAAATATTAAAAAATAACTTTATTTTCAGAAAGCGTTGTTTGTATTTTATTTCTTCATTTTTTGACACCGACTTCCGAAATTAAAGTTATTTTTTTAATATTTAGTGTATTTCCTTTTTTGGAAGTCGGTTCGGTTGTATTTTTTGTAAAAAAGTTTTTTATTTTTCGCTTTTTAGTTGCTAAACCCTAGAACTAAAAACCCCAATAAAATGGAACGTGGAATTTAAACACACTCGTAATTGGAGAAAACCAAAACGTATTGTATACGTATTTTTCGTTTTTGTCAGTTTTTCAAAAAGCGCTGAAACAATTTCGACAAAATTTGTATGGGACCACCTCGGGAGTATATATTCTTTCGAATAAAAAAAAAGATATAGAATTTTGATAATCGGTCCACAATTAACAGAGAAATCGGTGGACAAACATAAAAAAAATAAAAACACATATAGTCGAACATAGAACCCTCTCCTTTTCGAAGTCGGTTTTAATTGATCTTGCACTATTAAAGAAATTACAAATAATAACTTTTGTGTAAACATCGATCATTCTGTGTGTGCATCCGGTTTATATTCAATTTATGAAAATATGACCATGTGTCGAGCTACAGATCAAAGCTCAAATGATTACCCATTCGCCAGAAAAGAAGTTTGCGTGCGCTGACTACACTTTTCTCTCTGCTCTACTCTCCCACCCCTCCTTCGTATCTTCTAACTCACTTCCAATATACCTACACGCCAGGAATCTGCATTCTTCTAACAATCTCCTTCTCCTTTACCCTTCTCATACTTCTGATTTTATTCTTTCTTCCTTTCATATTCAGTCCATCCTTCTGTGGAATGCGCTTCCTCTCAATATCAGGACGGCCACCAGTCAGTATACATTTAAGCGGAAGTTGTGGAATTACTTTCTACATAAGCAATAGACTCGTCTCGAAAACCCCTATCCATTACTTTTTATAAACATATATTTATATGTATGTATTTTATATTAAATATATGTGTATGTTTATTTTAACTATACAGGGTGTAACAGAAAGGTGTGGTCATATTTTAAGAATTGCAACTGGCCATCAATATGCTATAACTACCTTCTTCAAGAAAACCTGAGGAAATTCTCAAAAAAAAATTTTACCACCCATAGAAATATTGACCAGCTGATGACAACTTTGTAGGGAAAGTCCAATTTTTTTTTTGGTATTTTTTTATTTTTTCTAAGAGAAAGTTGCTCATTTACATAGGTAGAACCGGTTCTTAAAATATGACTACTCCTTTCCGTAACACCCTGTAAGTAAGTATATACTTTTGTATCCATTTTGCTCCTGATAATAATTTATGTACTTTCTTGTTTTATGCACTTGCCATAATTTCTCTCCACCACCCTTGGTTGACTGGTAAAGAATGCAGGCATTAATCCGCCTTTGTACATTTTACCACTTCGTTACCACCCATTGACATTAAAAGAGGAGTCAAACAAGGTGACCCAATCTCGCCTAAACTTTTCATAGCAGTATTGGAGTCGGTCATAAACGGACTAGATTGGAATAAGGTGGGTGTCAATATCAAAGGAAGGCGCAAGTCACATCTTAAATTTGCCGATGACATTGTACTTCTGTCTGAAAACTATCAAGATCTGGAATATATGATGTCTACATTACACACAGCAAGCAAAGAAGTTGGTTTAGAAATAAATCTAAGTAAAACTACAGTAATGTCAAATAACACACACAGAGGTCCTGTATAAAACTTGGAAACGTTCAGCTGGAATATGTAGACAGATAAATATATTTAGGAAAACAAATATCATTTAACACACGAAATAACGAACAAGAAGTAGATAGAAGAGTTCAAAATACCAGGAACAAGTTTTGGAGCCTAAAGGAAGTACTTAAGGGGAAATTCTCGGTAAATTTAAAAAAAAAAAAAAATGGATTCATGTCTTCTTCCCTCTTTGACTTACGCATGCAAAACATGGAAATTCACATTTAAAATTAAAAACAAAATAAAGATTACTCAAAGGGCCATGGAGCGAAGTATGATGAAAATAAGGAGAATACAAAAAATCCTACATAGAGAAAGCCGCGAGAAGACAGATGTGCTTGATGCTCTAAGATATGCTCAAAAACTGAAATGGAGGTGGGCGGGCCATATAGCCAGAATGACCGACGACAGATGGACGCTTTACCAGTTGACAGGAGGTAGGTAGTTGAGTAAAAGAGTATTCAGGTCGAATGGCTTATAATTGTATGAGCTGGTATTTATATACATTTCGATTTATTATTAGGTGTTATAGAGTAGCAGACCTAAATAGCGTATATTACTTTCGTCCCAGATGAGCGGGTAGTTATGTTATATTTCCGCGCGTTGTTAAACATGAGGGTACTTCTATTTGTGCACCTGTGCGCGCGCGGCGGTGGCTCGCGGTCATTGACCCCATCTGCCACATAGTTCCTCCCCAGCGTAGCGCTCGTACAATGCGAGTACAGATTGGTTGGTGAGTTGCATATCGCACTATTGATGAAAAGTGATGTCTCGACACGGTGCCAGCGAGCGCCTAGGGCTGCGGTGACGTCGGTTTGCACGATGACGTGTGGGCGCTGTGTTCGCGCTGCGTGCCTTTCTCTTTTCTAGCTTAGTAACATGGTAGTGCGCGGCCGTACTCCGCTTGGGCCGGACGCGTAGACTACTGTATTGGTTATCGTATGTTTTACAGGGCGAAGCGTACGGTGGGTCTTGAGGTGCGGCCGGATCGAGTGACGTATGCCGGCGGTTCACTATCACGGCTCACTGTTTCTTCGGTGCTATGCAGGAATGCAGGTTTCAGTCGATCTATGCTGATGTTTTTGTGGACGCCTTTGACCTCTATTGTGTACACCTTATCAGTTAGTCTCTTCAAGACACGATACGGACCTTCGTACGTGGGCGTTAGTGGCGGGCGTGTGGCATCAGTGCGAATAAATACGTGCGTACATACATGTAGATTGTCGTGGACAAACATCGCTCGGCGGTCAGTGTTGCGTTGTGCAGCTTTAATTTTTTTCATTGCGGCTGTTATGTTATCGCTGAAGTGTGTATTATTTATGCTTGCCGATGTTTCTCCGCACATTTCGCCCGGTAGTCGCAGCGCCCTTCCGTATAATGCTTCTGCTGATGATACGTCAGTGTTTTCTTTTATTGCGGCGCGTAGTCCTAATAATACGGTAGGCATTTCTCGAGTCCAGCTTGAGTTACGTAATCTTGCGGTTAATGCCGCTTTGAATGTTCGGTGCCATCTCTCAATCATGCCGTTTGCCTGTGGGTGGTAGGCAGTAGTCCTGGTTTTTTCGATGCCCATTCTATTCATTAGTGTTTTGAATAACTGTGATTCGAATTGTCTGCCTTGGTCGCTTGTGATTTTCTCTGGGCACCCGAATCGTACTATCCATCCTTCATAGACGATTGTGGCGATGGTTTCGGCTTCGATGTTGCTGACTGGGAATGCCTCTGGCCATTTGGTAGCTCTGTCAATGATGGTCACACAATACCGTTTACCTTCGGATATAGGTAGTGGTCCAACGATATCTATATGAATGTGTGACAGGCGGTCAGCAGGTGGGTAAACTTGCAGGGGCGATATTGTATGGCGCTGTACCTTGACTCGTTGACAGGTTATGCAGCACTTACTCCACTCGCTGATATCCTTATTCATACTTGGCCAGAAGAATCGCTGTGCGATGAGTTTCCTTGTTGCTCGCGTGCCGGGATGACTCAGGTCGTGCATCGCATAGAATATGTTTTGGCGTATTGGTGATGGCAAGTATGGTCGCGCTTTTCCGGTCGATGTTTCGCACAATATCGGCTTACTTGCATTGATGGGGCGTTGGCGTTCAAATCGTAGCATTTTGTTTTTGGTGACGTCACTCAGCTGCTTGTCGTTTTGTTGATAGTGCGCCAGCTCGTCGTAGTCGATTGGTGAAGGTGAGGTTATCGCTTCGATTCTTGATAAGGCATCGGCTACTATATTGTCCTTCCCTTCAATATGGCATATTTTCGTTGTAAACTGGCTGATGTAGTACAGGTATCTTGTGCGTAGCGCTGTTTCTGTTTTGCTGTTTTGTCTCAGTAATGCATTTGTTAGTGGTTTGTGGTCCGTGTAAACCGTGATATTTCTGCCTTCGAACATACGCCGGAAGTGACGTATGGCTAAATAGATCGCTAGGAGCTCGCGGTCAAAAGTGCTGTACTTTTTCTGTGCCTCGGTCAGCTTCTTGGAAAAAAATCCAAGAGGTATCCAGTGGCCGTCGACGCGTTGTTGCAGCGCTGCTCCGACACAGGTGTTCGAGGCGTCAGTCATAAGTGATAACGGAGCTTGCACGGATGGGTGTGATAGTGTGACGGCGTCCTTGATGCTGTTCTTGCATGCTTGAAAAGCTTCTTTGTCTTCGCTGTTAAAGTTCAGCTTCGTTTTGTCGTTTTTCTTGCATGTTCGCAGATATTTATATAATTTTTCTTGCGAGTGTGCGGAGTGTGGAATGTTTTCTTTGTAGAAGTTAATTATTCCGAGAAATCGTCGCAATTCTTGAATTGTAGTTGGCTGTGGGTACTCAGTAATGATCTTCACGCGGTCTTCGGTTGGCCGTATACCTTCTTTTGTCAATGTGTATCCGAGGAACTCTAGTTCCGCTTGGCCAAAGATGCATTTCGACAGGTTAATACGGAGTCCATGCTCTTGTAGTCTTTTGAAAAGTTCTTCTAAGTGCCTCTCGTGCGTTTCTTTGTCTGTCGACGCTATAAGGAGATCGTCGACGAACGGGAAGACGTGATCCATGTCACCAACGACATAGTTGATGTGTCGTTGGAATGTTTGGCCCGCGTTGCATAGGCCGAAACACATGCGGGGAAATTCAAACAGGCCGAAGGGCGTGATGACTGCTGTCTTCTCGATGTCGTCTTCTCGTATTCTTAATTGATTGTAGGCCTTCCTGAGGTCAATTTTGGTGAAGATCTTCATTCCTTCCAGTCGATATGTGAAGTCACGGAGTCGCGGTATCGGATATCTGTCCGGTTTGGTTACGGCATTCAAACGTCGATAATCACCGCACGGTCGGTACTCGCCACTTTTCTTCTCTACTAGATGGAGTGGACTGGCCCAAGGTGATTTGGATGGTCGACATATTCCTTGCTCCATCATGATTTGGAATTCTTTTTTTGCTGCATGGTACTTGTGTGGTGGTAAAGGTCTTGCTTTGCTGTATACAGGTGGGCCGTGCGTGACGATGTGATGTTCGACGTCGCTGTTCTTCATGTCGGTGAAATTTGGTGAGGTTATTTCTTCATACTTTTGTAATAATTTGTGGAACGGGTCTGTGAGGTTGATAGTGAGCACGGTTGGAGTAGACATGCTGTTTGAAGCGCAACCGTCGATCGACAGTCCTGTTTTCTTATCCACCAGTTTCATAGCACGAAGGTCGACGAGTAGATTTTGGTGGCGTAAGAAATCTGCGCCTAGTATGGGTCGTTTCACAGCGGCCACGATGAAGTTCCACGATAAGGCTCGGCGCAGGCCGAGGTTGAGCTCCAACCTTTTCTCGCCATATGTGGGTATTGGCGTGCCGTTTGCCGCGTACAAAACTTCTCCGCAGCGTTTCATTCCTGTCTGGTATGGAATGACAGATACGTTTGCTCCGGTATCGACTAGGAATCGCAGGCGTTGTTGGTAATCGCATACATGTAGACGGTAGGGTGACATCTCATTAACCTCGAGTTCCGTCGCAGTCGAGGTTGTGACTAGTTTTTTTCATATTTGCATGGAGATCTGCAGTTCCGTGCTTTATCACCGTATTGTGCGTGATAGAAACATATGTCACCTGACTGCTGATGGTTTGTGTTTAGTCGTCCTCGGGAATATGAGCGTGATCGTGAGCGAAAGGGCCGGTGCGATCGTTGCCTGTATCTAGACCGGTCCATCCCTGTCCTTATCGCAGCTACCTCTCTCGTCAGCTGCATGACGGCCTCTCGCAGGTCTTGATCGGTGTGATGGTTATCGGTCTGTTGACGTGAAGTTGATGCGTGTTGACACGTACACACCGAGTGTACTTCCTGAGTTTGCTCGTGCATCTTGTCGGCCATAGCTGCGAGTACATCCAACGTTGCCTTCTCATTGACAGACAAAACAGCACGCATGGGGGCAGGTAGCTGTCTCGTCCACAGTAGTTGCAGTGTTGAGTCTGGTATCTTGTCTCGCGCCGGTTCTCTCATGCACCGTAGTAGTTGGGATGGTTTTTGGTCTCCTAACTCCATTTCGTTGAGTAGTTTCTGTAGTTGCTTGGCCTCTGACTCTTCATAAACGGACAGCAATCTTTTCCTGGCTTCTTCATATCGCCCGGTACGCGACTCGCTCATAATGATGTCGCTAATTTGCTCGACGTCGGCCTTCTCTAGGTGAGCTACCAGTAGGCTGAACTTGGCTTCATCACTCGGCTTCTGCGGTTTTACCACGGTCTCGAATTGCGCAAACCAAAGTAACGGTTTGTCTCGCCAAAATGGTGGTATTCGGCTCTTCAAAGAGATAGTCGCTACTCCGTCGTCAGAAGACATCTTCGATGATGATAGTTACTGGTGGTTTTTTATAAATCACGTCGGGGTCACCATTTTAGAGGTATGTGGAACAGGGTGTAAAGTCCCACAACCTCCATTGAAAAGGGAGGATCCTCCGACCAGACGGGTGTTGTGTCTGGTCCGGGCAACTGCCCGATAGTTGATTTCGGGCTGTTGTATATGTTCAAATCGCGCGGAGAACTCTGCTTGCGCGATGTAGGAATTTTGCTGTTCTAGTTAGTATGAAGCGTCATAGATGTCGCTACATCGCTACGAACCACAGCGTGGCCAGGACCCGTAGGCCATAGAAACAGAGGCAGACCACTCGGACGGTGGGCCGACGATATCACACAAACGGCTGGTCAGGACTGGATAAGAGTAGCACAGGATAGGGACAAATGGCAAGCTCTGGAGGAGGCCTTTACCTGAAAGGGGTTCTTGCAAGATTTTAATTACATTTACAATTTTAATCTAATTTAATTTAATTTTAAATCTAATTTTAAACCTCATAATTATGCATGCAAGTAATTTATAAACAATTATTTTATTTTGAAGAATTTTATACGTAATTTTGCTGACTATTTTCTATTCAATTGTATTCAACTCAATTTAATTCGCAAGAAATAAAAGGTTTTTTTTTTATTTTATTTTATTTTATTTATACCACTTCGTTCCCATCAATTTGCGAGAGAATTCTTGCTTTAATTGCTGCAGCTTGATCATTGCAATATTCGGCTGGCGTCCACCGGACGTACACCAGATGAATCAGTTCTTCAATAGTGGGTTAGTACCCACCCACCACAGTCAGTACCAGATACTCTTGGTAGAGTAGTCTCTACCAAGAGTATCTGGTAGGTCCAACTCGCCGCTATACTATGGTACGAGTAGCTTGCCTTCACTAACTTTTAAAGGAACATTGGAGTATTCTTGAGCACACGCGTGTGTTGAACCCAACTGAGTTTGCCTATGGTCAAGCGCAGTTTGTGAACTTGCGACCACAGAGTCGACCGTTTCAACAAAGCATTCACCTCGTCGGCCCTAGTCCCTCGCGTCACCATAGAAAGAGTTTGCCGAAAATCGCCACTAAACAGAACAGTGACACCCCAATCACATCCTGGTTCCTGCGTACCTCCTGCAGGGTTCTGTTTACTGCCTCCACTGTTTTTCTATTCGCCATAGTGTATTCATCCCAAAAGATCAAAGAACAATCCCTTAACACGCGGCCCTTGTCACTGTTGCGTGACACCTCAAACACAGGCGTTTCGTTGCTAGAGAGAAAACTCTTCCTGCAATGCAATCAATCAATACCTGAGCCTGAGCTGTGATTCCAGAAGACGCAGCCGCAAGAGTAATTTTGTCTTGCCTCCTTATTTCTGCAAGGATGCCAGTGATAACGAATGTTTTTTCCTGTTCCACCAGGAGCATACAAGAAAAACATATTACTCTGGCTGAGCTCAACGCTTTGGAAGGATGGTGTTAAAAATGTCCCTTTGCTCTGAGGTGAACTTAGATACGTGGTCATTTACGATATCACCCACTGCTCCCGGATCGTAATTGGTTTCTGCGGTATTTTTCCGATTTCCCCAGTCTTGATGTGTCAATGATTATTGAGGCCAGTAACCCATACTCGGTCAGTGGACGTCCACCGATGGAAATTACCACGTCTTGAAGTGAACCAAGACAATTGTTCAAAACACGTTCATCGCCTTGTTCAATTTTACCTTCAGAAGTACACCGCAAAGCTCGTTAAAAGTCATTGGATAGATGATACCGATGATTTTCCCAAAACAAACCCGGATTTGCGACTCCACAAAACACTAAAATGACTGTAAACAAAAATGTCGCTGTCGACTGGGGTTGTCGCTGACGCTGCCACCGTCAGAGTCGCGATCACCGTCAAGAAGGTGACGTGGTACACAAGCTACACGAAATATGGGATACTCTACGTCATCAATTGTCCACAGGAAAGCAAACGTCGGGCCTCGTACTGTGTGAAACAATAATCGCAAATAATAATACTCGCCATTGCTGGGATGCATGGTGTAAACCTTTTCCAATGCAGTGTCTTTAAAAAATCCCGAAAAACCTTACACAGCACGTCCACGTCGACGTTGATTAAGAACGCTTCTTTGCTAATCGTGCGTATAGTACCACGACACTTCATCATATTTAAGGGACTTCGCAAAGTTATCTTCCTCACACAGTTTAAAAATGCATAGTCTGGCGCGGATTTTCCAAGCGTTCTGCGACATTTTCAGGATCGAAAAAATGCTGTGGCCGTTCGCGAAATAGAGGTTTAATTGCGTCATGCATTTGGACCGTTGGATTTTTGTAATGAATAGAGAATGCCAGTATCCGCCAAACTGCCTTGGAAATGCTGATGTAGCGACCAGACTGGTACTTGATCACTTCGTCTCGATCAATACTCTGCAAAACCTGATACTAGTCTAGCCTGATCACTGCCCTTGTTTATGTATTTACATTATGTATTTAATCGACTCGACACTTGTGCACGACTCAACATTAATGTGCGTTTGAAACGTCCTTGAGAGCACGGGCGAGTATGGAACAACCCATCTGTTGTCGATCTAGACCGACTGTCCACACACGTTTATCTCAGCGCGATAACCTCCTCCGCCGGCAGGAAATCGGCGCCGTTACGATGGATCCCACCCATTACTAATCGGTAATCTTCAAAAAAAAAGTAATCTTTTACTGCAACGTCCGTCATTCATGCATGGTGAATTCGGATTGAGTCCACCAAAGGGACCGTGCACCATGTGACTCCTCACAATTTGCTGCAGAAGAGGGTCCAAGTGAGGTTCCGGCAGCTCAGCACTTATGACTTGATCAATCGCGTTGGGCCTGACCTTTTCCTCTAACCACAGAAGCAGATATGCGTGGGGTAATCCACGTTTTTGCCACTCGACCGAATACATTTGGCATCGAACTGCACCAAATGCCTTTGCCTGCGTGAGAAGATCCATGAGGCAGCTTTAAGCTGAACAATCGAGAGATCAAATCAGGCCTATCAACGAATACGACGCCTGTCCTGCTAGGAACTCACAGGTAATTTCCTAGTCACTTAGGGTTGATGGTGATGGTAATGAAGAGGTCCGGGTGACCGAACTTTCGCACGTAGCGTAAAGCGTCTTGAGTTCGTTCGTGCATTCTTTCAGACGTGGACTACCTGTAAAAATGGAAGGGAGAATCACCAACCTTCCAACGTTTTCTGCATTCGAATCTTGTAGCATGGCATCCTTTAGGTGGACGCAGTTTTCATCTCTCAGCTGCCTTTAAATAAATAAAATTCATTTATTTTATGTACGACTTAACAATACAAAAAACTGGTGAAAGTGCGTATCGGATTTCGCACATTAAGGTTTCCATACCAAACATTGGTATTTAAATATTTCATGATTATCTACAAAAAAAAAAACCGAAAAAAAAATATTGATAGATATTTCATTTGTGTAACATTAGGCCCAAATTCGCCCGTCTCCAGCACTTTCGTAATGCGGTGGTGGCCGTCCAGTATGACTGGCCGCTTGGTTTCGATCGGCGCGGAGGAGGCCTCAATTCAGCCTCTCACGCGCAGGACTGGAATCGGGTCCAACCGGTATAGTCGGCTCGATTTACATTCAGATTATCAAGTCAAAAGTGAATGTCAAATTAATAACTATTAAACGTCAACTACAACAGTAAATGTCAGAATGAAGATGAACTTACAAATGTCAACTACATTAATAAGATATCCAAATAATAATGCCAAAACACAAAATTGACCTACTGTCTATAGAACTGAAATTATAACATGACAAGATATGCGCAAAAAGACATATTTTATGCCTACCACAACAGTGCCCAATGTAGGGACAATCAAAACGCTTGGCAATAAAAACAAAAAAAAAATATTAAAAAAAGCAACCAAAAACTGTAACCAAGCCAGTGGCATAGTCACAACATTTAAAAAAGAACCGGCCAAGTGCGAGTCGGACTCGCGCACCGAGGGTTCCGTACAATTTTTAATACCTGTAGGTATTAAAAAATAAATTTTATTAGATGATGTAACCAAAAATTAATGCTATCCGCAATTTATCCTATATCAGTGCTATAAGACGTTGTTTCGTACCAAATTTCAAGATTCTGAGTTCACGGGAAGTAGGTACCCTGTAGGTTTTGATTCCCTTGCGAGTGTCGAACTTTTGCAGCATAAACGGCTGTATCTTTTGATTGCGTTGGCTTAGAAGTTTGATTTTTTCACAGCTTCAAGGGATAGTAGACCTCAGTATTTGAAATGAATTTCAGCTTGGTACCTCCCCGACTTCCAGAGAAAAAGGGTCTTGACAGACAGACAGACGGACAACAAAGTGATCCTATAAGGATTCTTTTTTTTCCTTTTGAGGTACGGAACCCTAAAATTGAATGTATGAATTTGGGGAGTTTTTGGCGGGATTCTTTTGAGTGAAGTTCAGTGGCTGTTTTAATTATTCGCTTTATTGATTTCTAGTGATTCTGATAAGTGACAGGCATAACTATAATACTAGAAATAGGAACCATTTAAATCAAACTAGGTTCAAGTTGGCTATAGTACACAATTATTTTATGGGGTGCTGTGTAAAATTTAATAACAAAATACCATTACACATTCTCCAACTAAATGAGACAAAAATTGAAAACTTGCATAAAACGCACACTATCTACACAAGCATAATAAAAATTGGAGGATTATGTCCTTGATGAAAATGCTTGGTTTTAATGCCGGTCCTGCTCCACAGTCACAGTCAATTGGGCCCACTAGTTACTTCTTTTTTATATTTGGAAGAGATCGCTCTCTTTTATTTTTAAAGACATGGTTTTTAATCAATATTAAATAAAATTATGTGTATTTTTTTTTGTCTAATTATTGTTTTTTTTTCTTTTTTTAACATTTCAAAAGTTTTATTATTGTATAATTTCGAAGCATTATTTTATTTTTATAAATATGAGTACCACGGGTATAATGTAACTGCTTTTTTTACATGAACGAGCATTTGGCAGTTGAGAGTTTGTCATGCTCACTCAAATGTCTCGCTGATGGTGGCGCGTGAGTTGGGTCATTCGGTTCCTTTCAATAATGGTTGAGCTAAATGGTGCTGATCCACGCGTCATGTTCGTGAACGGGCGCCGTCAGTTGAGACTGGTTATCTCTCAACTGCCACTGGCTTATTTTAATCTTTCTTTTTTTTTTGTTCATGAATTGTTTAATTAACAACCAACAAGATATATGTAATCAGGATTTTGTAATACTTATCATGGTAAAAGAGTGTCCATGGAGTTTCTTGCACGTTGTTCTCTATAGAGATCTACGCCTTGGAATGTGCAATTAGCTCCATCTTTCTGACTGACCGACATACTGACAATTCAAAAGTGCCTGTAAATGGTTTATTTGAAATAAATGCTTTGAATTTGAATTTGAGTGTGTGATGTAAAATTGATATATTTTTGTGTATCAAGTGTCACCGCAAATGGACAATATGTGGAATCATTGAAACAGGCGCGATCTTGGTAAAATGGAGCTGAGAATTTTATTGTAGTATTGACTACCTCAGCGAAGTTTGCCGAGAAGGCTGACTCGACACATTTGTTGCCAAATACTACAAAAATCATTAGAATGTGTTACATCTGCATTCTAATTGGAAAAGAAATTAAAATATACTACTAATGACGAGGCAGTATGGTCTCAGACCTTAGCCTGTTCCAAAAGGAACAAAAAAAAAGAAAAAAAAAGGAACAAAAAGGTTTTCGGCGGGATTTTGTTGAGTGAAGTTCAGTGGCTCTTTTAATTGTTCGTTTATTGATTCCTAGTGGATATTTTGATGTAAAATTGGTGTATTTTTGTGTCTCAAATGTCACCGCAAATGGGTAATATGTGGAATCATTGAAACAGGCGCGATCTTTGTAAAATGGAGCTGAGAATTTTATTGTAGTATTGACTACCTCAGCGAAGTTTGCCGAGAAGGCTGACTCGACACATTTGTTGCCAAATACTGCAAAAAAACATTAGAATGTGTTACATCTGCATTCTAATTGTAAAAGAAATTAAAATACACTACTAATGACGAGGCAGTATGGTCTCAGACCTTAGCCTGTTCCAATAGGAACAAAAAAAAAGAAAAAAAGGAACAAAAAAGGTTTTTGGCGGGATTTTGTCGAGTGAAGTTCAGTGGCTGTTGTAATTATTCGTTTATTGATTCCTAGTGGGTATTGTGATGTAAAATTGGTATAGTTTTGTGTCTCAAGTGTCAACGCAAATGGACAATATGTGGAATCATTGAAACCGGCGCGATCTCGGGAAAATAGAGCTGAGAATTTTATTTATTGACTACCTCAGCGAAGTTTGCCGAGAAGGCTGACTCGACACATTTGTTGCCAAATACTGCAAAAAACATTAGAATGTGATACATGTGCAAATGGAAAAAAGTATAAATACACTACGTAAGACTAGGCAATATGGTCAAAAGACTTTAGCCTTCCTTTCGGGGTTAATAAAATAAAAATTAAAAAAAAGGAAAAAAAAATGACACTGACAATAAGACACTTGACTTGACATATACTAGAGAAACTGAAACACCACATACACAGTAGTCACACACAGACAGTCAGTCACAAACTCACAAACAAACAGTTTAACAGTGACACGAGCAAGCATTGCAGTGACAACAAACTTGAAACAAAGTGATCTTTTTTATTATTTTGAGCACTACACGTGTAACATGGTATTACGAAATAACTAAGCGCAATTACGAAACAATCAAACCTCACTCTAAAAAAGCAAGAGCAACAAATTATCAGAAAAGTGTTATGTCTGAAAGAAAGAACTTAGTTTAGCTTTTCAAATTCAACATATTGTTTGTTACTGAATAAAAAAATGGATTCAGAATTCGTGCATATATCCACCAGCCTTCGGTTACAGCTTGGCTATGGGATTGGTCATGTTTTAAATGATGTTTGTGCAAGTTTATGGTTTACATATTTTTTAGTATTTTTTCATTTAGTCCTTGAATTTAGTGCTTCACAATCGGGCAACTTGATGTTGATAGGTCAAGTAATGGATGCTTTGTCAACACCTTTTGTTGGTTATCATTCAGATCATACAGACAATCATATAAGTTCAAAGTATGGTAGGCGGAAACTGTGGCATTTGTTTGGTAAGTAATGTCTTGGTCAATAATGTGAATGTCATATAATTAAATAATTCAAGTATTGTTGTTGCAGTATAAGTGTGTTTTTCCAACTGTCCCACAATATATTATTAAAATTTTATTTATTTTTCAGGCACTGTATTTGTTCTGGCATCTTTTCCATTCATATTCACAGAATGCATTGGTTGTTCGTCAACACACAAATGGGCGCAAATGTATTATTATGCTGCATTTATTGTTATATTCCAAATTGGATGGGCTGCAGTGCAGATATCCCACTTAAGTTTAATTCCTGAACTTTCAGAAGATGATCATACTCGGACACATTTGACTGCAATCAGGTATTAAATAGAAGAAGAAGAATGAAAAAAAATAGATCCACCAATATTTGTTATAAAGTTACAACTAATCTTAGCTGCTCCATTGTTTATACCATATCATACAAAATTAAAATTAAACCAAATTGCAGTGGATTTTATTTACAATGTCCAATGTCCTCTGTTGTAACAACATTTTGGTTAAAACGACGTTATCAACGAAATCCACTGTATCTGGTTTAACCCGTCAGGCCCCAGAATAGCTGACACAATTAAAAACCTATTGTTGCATCTCTCTTAAGTATTTCTCAGTTTTGTGTTTACTGAGGATACCTAAAGAAATACTAATATTGTTATTTGCATTACAGATATGGATTCACAGTATTCTCAAATCTATTTGTTTATATTATCACATGGATTATATTACATATGACTGGGGAATGTGATAAGCATGTATGTTGAAATCATTGAAACTTTTTCTAATTGATTGTAACTACAGATTCTATTTTCGTTCTAAATTTTATTCCATTTTACATTACTCAGAGACTCAAAGTGACTAACTCATATTCTGAATATTTTATTTCTCATAGGCCTACATGGGCTAAGATAGTGCCTATCTGGAAACTCTGAATCTATTCTTAAATCTTATATAAGCCATATATAAGCCATCAAAGGCTTCTGTGGTTTGTAGCATATATATGTAATACTCTGTTATATATATTTTGATCACTAATAAAAAAAAATGTAATCCTGAAAGTGCCAAGTGAAAATTATTTATCTTTAATTACAGCAAGTTGGACCTACAGATGCTTGGAAGTTTAGGCATGTTGTTTATATAGTATTAGGACTAGGAACACTATCATCAGTGATATTTCATATTTCCGTAACTGAAAAAAACAACTACCGACATGAGCAACTATTAGCTGAAGGGGAACGTGGGACCCACTATGATTTCTTACGGAAAACAGTAATGTATCAGGTAAATTAAAATACTCAAGCTGACATACATGAAATAGCTGACGACACTGCACGACACGCCACGATGACGACACGGTTGGCGCAGTGGGTGAGCGTTCGGCTGCTGCGCTGCGTGTCGCGGGTTCGATCCCCGCACGGAACAAATATTTGTATGACCTGCAGATATTTGTTCCGGGTCTGGGTGTCTTGTGTATGTGAATTTACATGTTTGTGAACGCAGCCACGATACAGGAATATTCCTTGTGTGGGGCAACGTTTTTAAAAAAAGAAAGAAAGAATAGCTAATGATGACCAAATATTTATTATATTGCACTTATTTTGTTATTACTTAAGTATTTTTATTTGGTTATCAGATCACACAAAAATGGTCCTAATTAACTGTTATGTTTCAAGTAGCTATTTAAATGACACTGTTTCTAGGTTGCAGGCGTGTACATGTGTACTAGGCTTGTGGTGAACATATCCCAGGTGCTGATTCCTCTGTACTTACACCGCACGCTAGGCCTGGCGGCCCGCTCCCTGGCCGTGGTGCCTCTCGCCCTGTACCTAGGCAGTCTGGCAGCTGCCGGTGTCCAGAGGTTGGCACCAAGATCCTTCACCCGAAAACTTAATTATTTGACCGGTTCCGCATGCTCAATAGCTGGTTTTGTGTGGATATACCTTGGATCGGATGACGATTACAAAGTATATTTCATTTATGTTGTTGCTGTGTTAATAGGTTAGTATCTACTCACCATTACATATAAATTGTATTATACAATGTAGCCATTTTTATCTATATTTGTGTCTTAGTGTTTCATTGAAACACTTTGAAACATGTTTTTGTTTTACATTATACTAGAAAGTATGTTTTAAAATAACTTCCTAACCACAAAGCTATTTAAGTAGCTGTGCTCACGCACGCCTTGACAATGTTTATGTATTAGTCAGTTCCATTTCTGTGTAATAAAATATCTGTAGTACCTACTTAGTTAATTATAGTTCTCTCTATTATCAGGATTTGGCGGTGCAGTGATGTTGGTGACTAGCCTAGCTCTGACGGCTGACCTGGTTGGTGCGAGAACAGAAGCTTCCGCCTTTGTCTACGGCCTCATGAGTTTCACTGATAAGCTCGCGTGCGGCGTTGCTATAGCGCTTATACAAGCATAGTGAGTTGATCTATGATTCATACTGACAGCCGGTATTGTTCTGCACGCCAATCGCCTCAGTTCACTCATAAAATGTTATCTAAATACATCATTTTAGTCACGTATTGATATGGTTTCCTACCGTTGATAATGAGCGCTGCTCAGAGGCGTCATCATATCACACACGGAACGCCGCCCGCGCGCGCCTTTACGCCCCTAAGGCAAGTGAGATTACGTTGATTCTTTGTTGAGTTGGTTTATCAGGTCTTACTATGTATAATTTGATACGAAGATAATGGTCAGACATTATTTCACACTCCAATCTTGAAACAACGACGACTTGACGGTTTATTTACAGTAGCAGTACAGTGTCTCAACATTCGGCTTTCTCCGCTCACTCGCACAGGGTTGAGACCAGTCTAAATTGAGGACCAAAGATTATTATATTGAGAAGTTATGCTATACAATGCGCACGGTGAAGCAACAGTGCGGCGTCGGTCGGTGCGGCAACAGTGCGGCGTCGGTACTGCGGTTGTTACGACGCCGCACTGTTGCCGCACCGCACGCTTTGTATGAAAACAAACGCACCACTTCGGCACCGCTGCGGTCCGACACGACTGTCGCAACCCAGCGCTGGGCACGCCACCATTGCGGCGGTAGTGTGTTGAGGAGTGGCTCGAAAGGCGCCACGGCGTCCTCACCTTCCGCCTGACGCAGTTCCTCACCGGACACGCTTGTTTCGGGAGGTTCCTGTTTCGCATAAGGCGGGAGGAAACGCCCGGGTGTTTCCACTGAGCGGATCGCCCAGAGGTCACGGTTGAGGTCTGCGCCGCTTGGGCGTAGCACCGCCGTGTCCTAGTGGATGCGATAGGCGGCTGCGACCTCTCGTGTCCGGCCCTGGCTCAGGCCATGGTACGGAGCGAAAGGGAATGGGAAGCTGTCTCCTCCTTCTGCGAAGCAGTAATGCTCGCGAAGAGGGAGGCGGCATGTGTGAGGGAGACTCAACAACAGAGTCGCCCTCACGCCCTCAGCAGCAGCCGCCGCAGGAGACGCCTGGGGCTTCCGGCGCCGCGAGACGATCTCCGGCCACCGCAGACCCGTGTCTGCGGACGGCGAGTAATAGGTAGCTCGCCGTCCGATCAGCACCAGGCCCGAGAGTCGACGACGCGTAGTGTTCCACGCGCGCCTCAAAGAGATGAGTGTCAGCCACCACTGACGGGGCCCATCGTGGCCGGTGCCTGCATGCCTAGGGGTAGCGGATAAATTCTGAAAATGAGTTACCGCAACCCTGGGCACTCAGGCAGGGAAGGCACAGGGGTGGGTTTTAGTCAGTAAAAGTGACACGCCCTCCCGCTCCACCTTAGAGCGGGAGATGTCATTGGATGATTTCCCACCCCACAAAAAAAAAGCGGTCCGACACGAAACGTCTAAATTAAAAGCGCCTTAAATATAATTTACTAGTTGTGCCCGCGGTTTCACCCGCGTTTATGTATCTTTCGTAAATCATATTTTATTTTTTCATAAAAAGTATGCTATGTTACTTCTAATACCTCCAAGAATATGTGTACAAAGTTTCATAATGATCGATTAAGTAGTTTTCGCGTGAAAGCGTAACAAACAAACTTACATTCACATTTATAATATTACTAGCGGCCCGGTACGTGCTTCGCTATGTATAAAGTGAAATAATAATAAAAAAAATTGGAACATCAAATTCATTTATTCAAACCCAACATCAAATTCATTTATTCAAAGTCTATTTTAAAACTTAATCCAAAACATTTGGATAAACATTTTTTTTTGTTTTTCCATTTTGAGCATGAATAAACAAACGGCTGGGGGTCCCGACTCTGGAACAGGCAACATAAAGTTGGCCATGTGAAAAACATGATTCCTCCAAATTCACACCACAAACGTGAAGTGTTTGCCCGCATCGCAAATGATAAACGCACAGGATATTGTAATCGTTTGAACTCAAATGGCATATCAGTTGGAATCATAGGGATACGCGGTATCAAACAAACTTCTCCTTTTGATTCAGCAGTTAAGATCGTAGCTTCAATCAAATTTGGCAATCACTTTTTTACTGCCAATCTGGTGCCATTACACAGTTTTGGTGGATTAATATTTCACAATAATATAATCAAAGAACCAACTATCAGATTCAAGCAATGCGGTGGCATACCAGCCGGTTCCAATTAATTTAAAAATTCAACTGGATAATTCACTGCCTCATCTTGATTCATAACACTGTCAAATGATTTATATGTCGTGACTACACCTGGCAGTTTCGCTTGAATTTGAAAATTAATGGCATTGATATGAATGTTCTTCGGTGCTAAAATGGCGCGTTCTCTCAACCAATCATGATTTTTGTAATTCTGAAGAATATTCGGAAAAACACATTCAATCAATTCATCTATCGATTGCGCAATTGTACAAAAATTGTTCGGTACAGCGATCAATCCGTTGGTACTGTCGATTTGTATTTTGCCATCACCAATTTCTAACAATGGTTTTGTATACTCATGGGCAGCTGGATCATTTTGTAGGTGAATACGCACATTTATGTTCAGTGTCAATTTTTGTACATATCTCCAAAGAACTGATGACTTCAAACAGGCATTTATTTAATCAGCAGGAGTAGATCGAGGAATGACAGGCAATGTTTGACGAAAATCCCCTGACAGTAATATCAAAGCACACCACCAAAAAGCTGTTGATTATCACGTAAATCTTGCATTGTTCGATTAAATGCTTCCCTCGTATTCCCTTCTCTACAAGTCTGTATAAAAATTATTTCAAAATTCAAAATCGTTAAAAAAATCTGGCTCGTAACTAAAGACATCTACAATGAGTACAACTATTTTCTTATTGTCCCTTGGCAATCATCGCATTTCCGAATACAAACGAATGCTAATTTCCATGTCCATCAATTATTTGAAAAATGAATTTTTCAAAACGGTCCAAGCGTCTTCGAGTAATCGGGGGAACACACATAAAAAATAAAATCATTCGACGAATTATTAACCTCCTCCTTTTTGAAGTTAAATTAAAAATAGAACCGACTTCTAAGAAAAATAACAAAAAAAGTTCAAAATAACTTTAATTCGGAAGTCGGTGTCAAAAACGAAGACACGCGAATGGGCAATACCCACTCACGTACAAGTACCCTTCCCGAATCGAAATAATTATCTCAGCCCTGATTGGACGATAGCAAAAGCGTAAACCTAACAACAATTTAGTAACTTTAAATAAATTAATAAAGTTTAAAAACAATAGCAGTGTGGAGGTGAGCGGAACAGAGTGTAAAGTCCCGCAAACCTCCGTTGAAAAGGGAGGATCCTCCGACCAGACGGGTGTTGTGTCTGGTCCGGGCAACTGCCCAATGGTTGATTTCGGGCTGTTGTATATGTTCAAATCGCGCGGAGAACTCTGCTTGCGCGATGTAGAATTTTTGCTATTTTTTAGTTCGTGTGCGGCGTCATAGATGTCGCTACATCACTCCCCTCCGGAGATCGGAGATCGATGGTTCTTGATGAGTCGTCCATACATCTTGTGATGCTTGCCGGGCCAGTGGAAGGTTGGTTCCAGTGAGTCGGAACCGGAAGAGCCGCATAGTTCACGGTGAGTCGGAACTGTCTGCGGTGATGCCCCAGTGAGTCGGGGTGTTGCTATCCCAGTGAGTCGGGATGATGCCCCAGTGAGTCGGGGTGATGATGTCCCAGTGAGTCGGGATGATGCCCCAGTGAGTCGGGGTGATGATGTCCCAGTGAGTCGGGATGATGCTCCAGTGAGTCGGGGTGATGATGTCCCAGTGAGTCGGGATGATGCTGCAGGCTCCAGTGGGTCGGAGCTGTGCTGTGCGACGTAGTGGCTTGACTGCTGGCGTCGACCAGGAGAGGTTCTTCGACCGCCCGAAGGTGCTGTTCGCTGCGCCAAGATCGCTGATGAGGTTGATGGTGATGAAAGAGGCTGAGGATGCTGACCAGGAATGCGCATCCGCTGCATGCTGGTGGTCAGGATACCCGTAGAAGCCGTTGGTACTGGCTGGCTGTATGACTCGTTGCTCAAGAGCTTGAAGGAAGCGATGATGATGACGTCACGCTGAAGTAGCTGCACGAAGGCTGCGCTGACGTTCATGGTCGAGGGTCACCAGTGTGGAGGTGAGCGGAACAGAGTGTAAAGTCCCGCAAACCTCCGTTGAAAAGGGAGGATCCTCCGACCAGACGGGTGTTGTGTCTGGTCCGGGCAACTGCCCGAGGGTTGATTTCGGGCTGTTGTATACGAGGTGCATTCAATAAGTACCTAGCCTCATCGCCAGAGGGCGCTGTAGTTTCAAAAGAGTTTTACCACAGTGTAGCACATTCTTTTTTAATTCGTTTTTCAAATTTTCATTCCAATCCCTTCATTTGTTTTAATTTGACAACTTATGGAAGCGAACGTGTCGATCGGTTTTACAAAAATGGAAAAAGAGCAATATCGTTCGGTGATTCGATTCCTATTTTTGGAAGGGAAAACGCGCATCGAAATCAAAGAGCGCTTGGATGCTGTGTACGGTGACTCTTCTCCATCGATGGCCACCGTCAAGAATTGGTTCAACGAGTTTGCACGTGGCCGTACGTCGGTTTTTGATGAACCACGTCCAGGTGCACCGAAAACAGCTGCTACGGAGGAAAACATTAAAAAAATCCATGATCTCGTATTGGCAGATCGCCGATTGAAGGTTCGGGAGCTAGCTGAGACTGTAGGCATTTCAGAAGGAACAGTGCATCATATTCTTCACGAGGAACTCGGCATGAGAAAGCTGTCGGCGCGATGAGTGCCGCGTTTACTCACACCAGAAAACAAGCGCAACCGTGAGACCACATCGGAGACGTGTTTGGCGCTGTTTAAGCGGAATCCAGCGGAGTTTTTGCGTCGTTTTGTGACCGTCGATGAAACCTGGATCCACTGGTACACACCAGAGACCAAGGAGCAATCAAAACAATGGATCCAGACCGGGGAACGTGCTCCAAAGAAGGCGAAAACTGTAAAATCGGCCGGAAAAGTTATGGCCACCGTTTTCTGGGATTCACAAGGTGTGATCTACATCGATTACCTCGAGAAGGGTAAAACAATTACAGGGCTTTACTATGCCGATTTATTGGGCCGATTCGACGCCGAATTAAAGAAAAAACGACCCCATCTGGCGAAGAAAAAAGTGCTGTTTCACCACGACAACGCACCGGTTCACACGTCTGCCGTTGCCATGGCCAAATTGGTCGAATTACGCTACGAATTGCTGCCCCATCCACCGTATTCTCCAGATTTGGCCCCTTGTGACTTCTTTCTGTTTCCTAATCTGAAAAAATCACTCGCCGGGAATAGATATGGATCGAATGAGGAGGTTATCGCCGCCACGGAGGCCTATTTTGCAGAGTTTGACAAAAAATATTTTTCGGACGGGTTAAAAAAGTTGGAGCATCGCTGGGCTAAGTGTATCGAACTAAAAGGAGACTATGTTGAAAAATAAATTGCCACTTTTTCAAAATTTTCGTTTACTTTTTGTAGGCTAAGTATTTATTGAATGACCCTCGTATGTTCAAATCGCGCGGAGAACTCTGCTTGCGCGATGTAGAATTTTTGCTATTTTTTAGTTCGTGTGTGGCGTCATAGATGTCGCTACAGCAGAATGCAACAAATCAAATTAAATCTAATGAAGATTTAGCAAAGTATTTTTTTTTACAAATAAACGATATCTTGCACTATGACAACAGCAATCAACTTGATTCGAAATGCTTTCTCCGACATATTTATATAAAGTAATGGAAAGGGGTTTTTGAGACGACTCTACTAGTTGTGTAGAATATAATAGCATATTCGGTTTGCCTTTGCATCCGATACAGGTGCTCTAGCCATGTATGTGATACAGCCCGCATGATTTGACGACCATACTGATTACTTGCTGTTACATTCCAGTGCGGACGGTGCGGACACGGCGTACTACAGGAACGCACTGGTCTCGGTGTGTGGAATTGCAGCGATCATAGGACTCACACTCACGCTGCTACTGCCGAGGTTCAGAGCGGATACTTTAGTAAATAGTGGTAAGCATATCGAGTTTATGTACTCCGTCAGCATTTTTGGGTCTCACTGCTGAGCCAAGGCCTCTCATGACTTCCAACTGTTCCGGTACAAGGCTACAGGCAGGCTTTACTGAAACCGTTCCTAAGGTAGCTAGACGTACAGTATGCGTAGTTAACGGCTTCGTGATGTGTCTTTTTACACCCTGTATCACGATTTTTTTCCGATTTTTCATCTGCTTAGCTTTCAGGGAGGGGGGGCCGCTCGACTCGAACAAAAAATATCACTTTAAAGTTTAGCGAGAAAAAACAAAGCTTTTCTCGCCTATCCTATAGTGTGGCGTATCGTTAGATAGCGCTTTCAAAATAATTGAGGTTGTCAAGACTGTTTTTCGATTCAGTGATTCGTTTGGGAAATATTAAACTACTAGCTGTGCCCGCGACTTCGTTCGCGTGGTTGTCGAGAACAAAACAACGTCGTTTAGATAAGAGTATATCACCTTTTTGATGATTTAGATAAGAGTCCTGACTTTGGTATAGTTGATTACGTTAATGCTTCTCTATATACTATGTTAGCGGTGGAATTACCCGGAGCATATACAAAAAGGTTGTTTGGGTTGCTAACACGTGATAGAGAAACATAGAGTTGGCCGTGTGAAAAACAATCAAAAGTAAGGTCTACACCCGCAACGGATAACGTCTGGCCTTGGGCTTTATTAATAGTCATAGCGTAACAGAGGCTTACAGGAAATTGCACACGTTTGAAAGTAAACGGAAAATTATTGGGGATAATGGGTATCCTGGGAATGAAAACAACATCACCGGAGCCGCAACCTGTTAAGATTTCGGCTTCGATGACATTTCGTTGGAGATTTGTTACTCTCAACCGAGTTCCATTGCATAGTTTTGGTGGGCTTAAATTTCTGAGTAGAATGATTGGTACTCCGACTTTTAAATAAATTTTGTGTGCTGGAAGACCTGGTGTATTTAGAGAGTCTAAAAACTCTACTGGATAGTGGGTGGCATCTCCTTCTTCTAAAACCGTGTTAATAGATAAATATTCCCTACTTTCTCCAGAAACATGTACCAATATTTGAGAATTTATTGCTGCTGCTTGGTCGTTGCGAGGTGCCAAAATAGCTCGTTGGCATAGCCAAGCAGCGTCATGGTTCGAGATCTCTGATGGATCTCCGTATACAGAGGAAATGAGTTCCTGCTGTGAGGCAACAGAAGAACACAGGCTTTCGACTAAAGTTACTTTACCTCCTTCTTGAGTCGGGTATGTGCCGTTACCAATTTGAAGTAGTAAATTTGAGAAAACCTGCGCGTTTGCGTCACCTCCCAAATATGCTCGCATATTAAAGCTCAAATTAGTTAATATGACACTACGCCATAAAATAGAGCTCTTTAAACAGGCACCTATTTCATCGGCCCTCGTTCCTCTGGGTATTATAGGGAGTGTCTGCCTGAAGTCTCCACAGAATAGCACCGTTAAGCCTCCCATCGGTCGGTCATTTTGTCTTATATCTCGCAACGTTCTATCTACAGCTTCCACAGCTTTACGATTTGCCATCGTACACTCGTCCCAAACGATAAGGGCGCAATCGCGTAAAACCCTTGCTTTATCACTATTGCGAGACACGTTGCAAACAGGGTTTTCTGTGCGGTCCAAGTCGATTGGTATTTTAAATGTTGTATGTGCAGTTTTTCCTCCTGGTAATAAAGTGGCAGCTATTCCTGAGGAAGCGACGGCAAGGGCAATTTTGTTTTGGCTCCTTATTTGAGCCAAGATAACTTTAGTGAGGAAAGTTTTACCTGTTCCACCAGGTGCATCTAAAAACAGCATTTCTCCTAATGAATGTTCTACACTACAGCATACTCTATCAAAGATTTGACGTTGTTCTGTCGTCAAATTTGAACAGCCATTTCGCAATATTTCTGCTAACTCTTCGGGGTTGTAATTTATTTCAGATGTATACTCCCTATTAATTCGTTCCCCACCAACTGTCGGTGTCGGCAAGCCGTATTGACTGAGGGGGTTCCCTCCTATACTTGTAACTATATCTTGTATAGCCAGCAAAGCCCTATTATGGCAGCTTTCACGTACTTGGTCAGAAGTTTCACTATTTATATTTTGCTGTCTCAAAAAATCTTCGGCAAACGCGTCTTTATATTTTTGCCACAACTGCCCAGCGTCCGATAGGCCACAAAATGGCAAATAAATGGCGCAAACGATGTGGACTATCACTGACGCATGCTTCGGCTAAAGCATCATCCCAATGCTGATCGCCATCTAATAAATGCCGTGCGCGGCAAGCAGCTTGAAATGTGGGATATTCTATATCGTCCACTTTGCGGAGCTCAGCAAAAGAAGTAGGTCCTCGCACTGTGTGAAGAAGAAGGCGTAAATAATAACACTCTGCATTATTTGGGTGCACCGTGTATACTCTTCCAATCACGTGTTCTTTAAAAATGCCGGACTCGCCTTCTACAGCAGTTCCACGTCTCCTGCGATTAAAAACACCTTGCTGCTTGTTATAAGTATAATAATGTGGCACTTCATTGTACAACAGAGACTTAGCGAAATTGTCTCTTTCGCAAAGGCGAAAGAATGCGAGCAAGGTGGTTTGTCTTGGGTTGTTCATTCTTTCTGCCACATTTTCTGGCTGAAAGTAAACTCGCTGCCCGCCTTCCAGGTGCACGTCAAGATGGATGACTGGCGGATACCTTTCATGAATAGGGAAACTCAAAATGCGCCAAACTGCCTCCGAAGAGCTTATGTATCGGCCAGATTGATACCTTGTCACTTCATCAAATTGGTTGTTATTTCTTAGTGCTATCATGGCTTGATCACTACCTTTATTAACATATTTACATATATATTTTATAGATTCGACGCTATTACAAATTTCAACATTAATGTGTGCTTGAAAAGCGTTTGACAAAACTGGAGAATACGGTACCACCCAACTATTATTTAGAATTATTTCTTGTCCACGGAATCTGACAGTAGCTGTGAAACCACCTTGTGACGGTGATCTTCGCCGGTATTGCGGATACCCATTTTCCCCAGCCATAGTTAGTTCTTTCAGTGCTCTGGGGTATTTTTTTGAGCATTGACCATCTTTCATGCACGGTGATTCCCTGTTTAAGAGGCCACATGGCCCGTGAACCATATGTGTTTTTACTATGTCATGCAAAATCGGATCTGCATTATAGTCCGGAAATTCTGCACTTATGACACTGTCTATAGCATCGGGACGAATTTTTTCTTCCAGCCACAGAAGAATGTGCGCGTGGGGTAAACCACGCTTTTGCCACTCGACGCTATACATAAAACAAAGAGTTGAACCGAAAACTTTCTCCTTTGTAAGTAGATTAATCAAGACTTTGAGTTTTAAATGAAAAATCCTAGCAATAATGTCATGTCTGTCGTATGACGCCTGTCCTGTGAGAAGTGCCTGGCAAATCTCCGTCCACTTTGGATTTGTTGTAAATGTTATAAAAAGGTCCGGCCGGCCGTATTTACGGACGTAACAAAAAGCATCTTGCGTTCGTTCGTGCATATACCGCGGACCGCCTGTGAAACTGGATGGCAAAATAACCAATCGACCCAAGTTTTCGACGTTATTATCTGATTGCATGGCGTCCCGCAAGTGCACGTATTCTTCAGCGCGTAACCGTCGCTGGTTAGTGCGAATATACACTAAACGTTCAGTTTCTATTTTTGCGTACATGTCCACAATAAATTGGCTGAACAAACCACGAAATCGTTGCAAATATACGAAACTGTTTTGCCTTATTTGTAAAAGGTAGGAATAGTATTGTTGAGCAGATATTTTTTTTTGATAATTAGTGGCTCTCGTAGTAGGGTTCACTTGGTACAGCCCAAAATTGTACCCATCTTCACCATGACAATAAATTAGTGGATATTGCAGGGCGTCGTAAGCTCGGTGGGTTTCCAAAATGCGTTGAAGGCGATCGTCGCGTGTACGCAACACGATATCACGTCTCTCACACTCCTGGTCGACTAAAACAACTGCAACTTCATCTGCGACGGGTGCATTGTGTCTTCCACGGTGTTCACCCACAGGACGTCTATCGGCACTTATAACAATTTTGAAATCATTGCTGCCTTGTGGAATTGACTCCAATGCAGCTTTGAATTCACGAACGTACTGGTTAACGTGATGCAGCAATTCTTGAAGTTGACCCAAAAGCTCAGCATTGAGCTGGGGAAAATTGTGATTTCTAACATTGAGCTGTTGCGTGTAATCGGATACAAAATAAATTTGGAGAAATTTGGGTTCATTTTCTGGCAGCAAAGATCCAATAAGGTGATAAACTTGACCTTGTACTTTGAAGGTTGGCATGAACGGTCCTTCCGTTATTTGTTTTGCCCCAAAGGAAGTCATTTGGAAAGCACTGTTATATAAACGAATATTATCCAAAAAACGGTTCGACTGGGGATGATCGCCATTCAGGAGACTTTTAAGTAAGTGTGGTGGATCTTGGAAATTTGGAAGAACAATTTTTCCATTTGAGCAGCACATTCCATCTGTCTCTTTCCTCCATTTCAAAGCATGACAAAAATTACAAATTTCTCTCATGTCACCCACGAAAGTAAAGCCAGCATAATTAATTCTAGACGAATATGTGAACCCTGATTTTTCCCTATTGTCCCAAGGTAATAAAATATTTGCATCGTCATTTTCCATGGACTCATCAGCTCCGCTATTTGTTTCTCTATTCATATGGTATCGAGCTCGTTCTATTTCTAGGCGAGATTGACGTTGTTCTGCTGTTTCTGCTCGTCTTAGTTCATCTATTCTTTCCCTTTCAGATGCAAGATAACTTTCATTGTTTCTTTGTACACCTACATAGTTATGTCTAGCTATTTGTAATCGTTCTTCTCTTTGGGAGAGAGATTCAGACTCGCGCGAGAGAGCGTGTCGCTCTCGGTCAGATGACAGACGTGCTTGGCGTTCCTCGATACTCTCTTGAGAACGCAAAGTCGCGGTCCGAGTTCTTTGCGAACTTAAGCGCGACTCCCTTTCTGTGAAAGTCTCTGACTCGCGTGAGAGAGACTGGCGCTCCCGATCAGCAGACAGCCGAACTTCGCGTTCCTGGATATTCTCTTGAGAACGCAAAGTCGCGGTCCGAGTTCTTTGCGAACTTAAGCGCGACTCCCTTTCTGTGAAAGTCTCTGACTCGCGTGAGAGAGACTGGCGCTCCCGATCAGCAGACAGCCGAACTTCGCGTTCCTGGATATTCTCTTGAGAACGCAAAGTCGCGGTCCGAGTTCTTTGCGAACTTAAGCGCGACTCCCTTTCTGTGAATGTCTCTGACTCACGTGAGAGAGAGTGGCGCTCCCGATCAGCAGACAGCCGGTCTTCGCGTTCCTGGATACTCTCTTGAGACCGCAAAGTCGCGGTCCGTGTTCTTTGTGAACTTAAACGTGACTCCCTTTCGGTGAACGTTTCCGATTCACGTGAAAGAGCGATGTGCTCTCGGTTAGCAGATAACCGTGCTTCACGATCTTCTTCCGATTCCTGAGACCTACAAAGTCTCATCCTTTTCGCATTTCGGCTACGCAGCGAAAGGTTAGTTTTTTTTCTTTGAGGCATTTTCAAGGAAAATTAAAGCAATAAACAAAACTAACAACACTTATGACTGAATAGCCTACAAACTTAAAAGATCGGTGCGTCGAACAGTCTAGTGTGACAACGTATCGTCTGCTCGTGGTCGTGACTCAACGAATTGGCAACACTAACTTACTGTATAACGATTGGCACTATTGGATTCAAACTACGAAGTAAATCAAATACAATCTTTACTTCGTACTTCAAACCAATGACCAAAGTTGACCAAACGAAACCAATAAGATAAGCAAATACTTTTTTTTCGACCAATTTAGAAAATCGATAAACCAAGCAACCAAAGAACTTTTACGACACACGCAAGAACTTTTAAGACACCTAACGAAACCCAATTTGCCTAGTAAACACGGTGGACGTCATCCTCGCGCGGAAAATCTTAACACCGCGATTCAGAAAATGACGTCATTTGCACAACGCCATCTATCGGATTTAGATTTCAACTATCAACATTAGTTCTATTTTTAGTCTTAAGATGTCGTTGCAAGTACTATACTTAATTGCGTAACGTAATATTTTACTTCTTGAACTCAAATTAAATCAAAAATTAATCATATCTTTTGATAGAGTGAACCGATTTCGATGAAACAAAAACTAAGTTAATCCTCAAGTTGCGTATAATTTTTGTATATAAACATTGTCAGCATTGAATTCGTAGATTTTACGTGATGTGCGCACAAACAAACAGACAAACAGACAAAAATTTCAAAAATGATGGAAATGGGTTCTGTTACTTATCTTTTCACACGCTGGCTATTTTTTGTTTCAATTTCTTCAATGTACAAAAATGACTTTTCTACAGATTTATTATATGTATAGATAAAGTTTTGTGCGAGTCGAGCGTCCGTTTCAAACACACCCCAAAAACCTCCCACTGAAAGCTAGTTGTTGGCTTGAAAAATCGGGAAAAATCATGATGGTAGTATATTCCTCTCAGGAAGCGCGGCGTTTAATATTTAATATGTTTTTTTGCGTTTTTAATATTGACAAAGTGGTGCCGCAAATGGGCTGTAGGATTCTTCTATTAGATTGTTATCTAGTAATTTTGTTCTTAACTTCCATGGTGCATCTTTTGTTATGTGTTGTTCTATCTCTTTCTTAACTTCCATGGCGCATCTTTTGTTATGTGTTGTTCTATCTCTTTCTTAACTTCCATGGTGCATCTTTTGTTATGTGTTGTTCTATCTCTTTCTTAACTTCCATGGTGCATCTTTTGTTATGTGTTGTTCTATCTCTTTCTTAACTTCCATGGTGCATCTTTTGTTATGTGTTGTTCTATCTCTTTCTTAACTTCCATGGTGCATCTTTTGTTATGTGTTGTTCTATCTCTTTCTTAACTTCCATGGTGCATCTTTTGTTATGTGTTGTTCTATCTCTTTCTTAACTTCCATGTTGCATCTTTTGTTATGTGTTGTTCTATCTCTTTCTTAACTTCCATGGTGCATCTTTAAGGCCTTTTGCTGCAATATTTTTCTAGTAACAAGTCTATTCTGGCTCCGTATCCTTTTACAGTACCGACGTCATATTTTCTTTTGCAAATAGTGATTTGTATTTTCTAATCAATTAATTTATTTTATCTTTCTCATCTTCTTTTAACATTTGAAAATCTTCCTCTTTTACATTTTCATTGAAATTTACTTTATATTCATCTAAAATGTTATTATTATTGTTCTCTGCCCGATTTCCCCGTCTGTTCTTTGGCTTTCTACTTAGGTTTCTTCTTCTGCCTTCTCTATATCCTCTTTATGTAAGTCCTGTTTCTGAACAATTTCCAAGTCTTCTGTTTCTCTCAATGTGAATGTTTTGTTTAGTTTAAGTCTAATCCAATCAAAAATTAATATTTGAAATTTTGTTCATCAATAATGTAGACGTCCTCTTGTTTCACCAGTACTTTTGTTTGTCACTTGTCTTTTTAACACCATTATCATTCTCCTGCCCTTATCCCAATTTATTTGTGGTCGGCGCAGCATGTCATTTTCTTCCATACTCCTCTATTAGTCGTCATCTCTGTAGTCACCCCCTTTTTACCCATATCCTCTTTCACACAATCCAACCATCGTTTCTTTGGCCTTCCCCTACTTTTATAGCCATCCACATCCATACACAAGACTTTCCTCACGACATTTTCTTCATTCCTCCTCATCACATGCCCATACCACGACAACCAATTTCCACACAACTTTTCAGTCAGCGGTGCCACTTTCAGACTTCCTCTTATATACTCATTCCTAATTCTATCCATGCGCGTAACACCACACATCGCTCTTAGCATTCTCATCTCAGCCGCATGCAATTGCTTTTCATTCATCCTTTTTGTGGCCCAACATTCTGAACCATACAAGACAGCGGTCTGACCATTGTTTTATAAATCTTCCCCTTAAGTTTAAGGGGAAGGCGGGAGTCACAGCTAGTCCCGGTGACCTGCCGCCATTTCATCCATCCAGTGTTAATTCTGTGCTTAACAGTCCGATCTATTTCGCCATCGCTTTGCACGAGTGATCCGAGATACCGAAAATCGCAGCAGACTGTCTTTTTAACACCATTAATAAAATTGTCACTAAATCTGCTACATTTTGATTATTTCCTTTTAGTTTCAATAACTTAGAGTTTATTGATACATTTGATCCTGAATCGTAGATTCCATTTATTTTTAATTTATCAGTCAACAGTAGTTTGACGGTTTTTAATGGTGTTACTTTTCGTTTTTTTTATGTCTGATTTAATTCTGCTTCAATCAGTGAATTATTGACATTTTTAATTGTATTTTTCTTTACCTTTTCATCTTCTTTTTGTTTAAACCATGACAAATCTTCAGGGTGATAACGTAGACCCTTACTCAGGTTTTCACATATTTTACATGGACTTTTCTCTTCACTTTTACCAGTGGCTTTCTGATTTCCTCCGAATTATTTTTCTTCGCCAAAAAGCTTCTTTTATTTACTTACCATAAGTTTAAGCTTGCTCATCTCATTAAACAGGTCCATTGTAGCCTTTAATATTTCTCTATCAGTTTAATTCAGTAATGGCTGACCCGAAAGATGCTGTCCTGACGCGCAAACTGTCAAACTCGCGAAGATCGGTTTTCTGAAATTTTCCAATTTTCTGCGCAACTTTCCTAATTTTTTAGGGTTCCGTGCCCAAAGTGTAAAATGGGGCCCTATAACTAAGACTCCGCTGTCCGTCCGTCTGTCACCAGGCTGTATCTCATGAACCGTGATAGTTAGACAGTTGAAATTTTCACAGATGATGTATTTCTGTGGCCGCTATAACAACAAATACTAAAAAACAGAATACAAAAAATATTTAAGGGGAGCTCCCATAAAATAAACGTGTTTTTTTGCCGTTTTTATAGATAATTTTAGGGAATTCTTCTTCGCTAGACCAACTCGCACTTGGCCGGTTTTAATTTCATGAACCTTCTCCTAACAATATCAAACACAACAAAAAAAGAATTAGCAAAATCGATCCCACCGTTCACGCGTGATGCCGTGACCAAGGAAATAGGGATTCATTTTTATATACGAGATATAGATTTATGCTAGCAAACCTGCTGCAATCAAGTCTACTCGTATTAATGTGCCTGTCGATCGATTGATGTTCTCTTCTCATGTCAAGTAAAAGTTTTTCCTTCTACATATAAAGCATAATTTAACAATGGGCCTGCCTTATATTTTATTTATTATTTTGAAATTATTTATTTTATTTTTGCCAGATTAACATCCAAATAAGAAAGAAAAGATATTTATTTGCCACAGCTAAAGGCACACACAACAATTTATAAAAAATAATAAAAACAAAAGTAGGAAACCAAAAAGAAGTGTGCGCCCAACGGCTGCGCCAAATAGGTCCAGTTCAGCATATATAAGCCAGACAGCTAGTGCCTGACGCTGGTTTTCAACTAATAGATACATAAACACACATATAATCATAATAATAAAGCCTTTTATTCAGATACACTTTTAAAATACAATTTTCACTTTAATCTATTTCCTCACTTTTACTATTCTGTTTGCCCGTTGGCTAAGGCCTCCCCCAACTTGCTCCATAGAGTTCTATTCCCAACTGTTCTAGGCCATAAACTTCCCGCTACTACTTTAATTTCATCGGCCCAGCGTCTGTATGGTCTGCCCCGTTTCCTTAGTTTATTTTTGGGATACCAATGAATTATTGTTTTACTCCATTTATCCTTCCCTCTAATTGTGTGGCCTGTCCATGGCCACGTTAGCTTTCCGATTGTGATTGAAACATTGTTTAGTCTGGTTTGTTGTTTTATAATGTTCGTTCTTATTCTATCAGATCTTTTCTTCCCCAACATGCTCCTCTCCATCGCATTTTGATACCGTCCAATTTTTAACCGACTTTCGAAAAAGGAGGAGGTTCTATGTTCGGCTGTATGTATGTTTGTTTTTTTTTTATGTATGTCCGCCGATTTCTCCGTCAGTTGTGAACTGATTTTCAAAATTCTTTTTTTATCCGAAAGAATATACTCCCGAGGTAGTCCCATATAAATTTTATCGAAATTGCTCTAGCGCTTTTTAAGAAACTGAACAAAAACGAAAAATACGTATACCGCGATGACGTTTTGGTGTTCTCCATATGTTTAAATTCCACGTTCCATGTTATTGGGGTTTTTAGTTCTGGGGTATAACAACTAAAAAGTGAAAAATAAAAAAACTTTTTTACAAAAAAAACAACCGACTTCCAAAAAAATACACTAAAAATTAAAAAATAACTTTAATTTCGGAAGTCGGTGTCAAATAACGAAGAAGTAAAATACAAACACCGACTTCCGAAATTAAAGTAATTTTTTAATTTTTAGTGTAGTTACTTATTTTTTTTTGGAAGTCGGTTGTTTTTTTTGTAAAAAAGTTTTTTTCTTGTGTGTGCTTTATTTAGGGCCCACGTTTGGCAGCCATATGTGAGGACGGGCAGGACACAAGTATTGAAGAGTTTTCTTTTGACAGCCATGCTCATTTTTGTATTCTTCATTATTTCTTTCAGGCTCCAGTATCTCTTCCAAGCATAAAAAAAAGCTTGTCCTATACGTCTTTCTATTTCTTTGGTAGTTAGGTCTGTTGGTGAAATTATTTGCCCAAGATAAATGTATTCACTTACATATTCAATTCTAGCGTTGTTAATGTAGATAGGTGTTTCTTGCTTCCTATTTGTCATAACTTTAGTTTTGTCTGCATTCATGACGAGTCCAACCTTTTAACTTTCCCTGTCTAGTTCTTTGAGCATTATCTGAAGGTTATTTAATGAATAAGAGAGAATTATCATTGAACACACATAGGTACAATACCACACAGTAATAAAGTATATAGGTCATACCACACAGTAATGACACATCGTTTCAAACCACTGCCCGTCATTTAGTAAACACATTTACCCTATTGGATACAGATGAAGCAGAAGTACAGGCAATTATAATGAATCTAAAAGATGACTCTGCCGTAGGAATTGACGGAATCTCCAACAAATTGCTCAAAGCTGCAAGCCCTGCCATAACCCCAGTCATAACATTCATTTGTAATCTGAGCTTCCAAACGGGAATCTTTCCAAAACTTTTTAAAACCGCACTCATACATCCTACACATAAGGCAGGGGATAGAGATAGTGTCAATAATTACCGACCTATATCGGTTCTACCAGCGATGTCCAAAATTAGCTTTTGCTGACGACACAGCGGTGGTATTTCACGGAAACAATTGGGATGAAGTGATGAATTTAGCAGAAACAGGACTCCGAACTATGCTTAATTGGCTAAACGCAAATAAACTTACTATAAATCTTAATAAAACGAAATATTTAACTTTCTCAATAACTAAAACTAAATCACTACTTAGAACAAGACAAATCAAAGCCCATATCTGTCGTGATATACATAGTACAAACAGTACTAGTAATTGTAACTGTACTCATTTGGAGCAGGGTGCACGAATAAAATATTTAGGTGTCTGGGTAGACGAAAATCTCAACTGACATACTCATACTGAGCTTTTATCCAATCGTTTAAGAAAGTTAATGCCTATCTTCAAAAGGGTTCGTCATATAGAAGACACACACCTTGAAGACCATTTACTTTATTTAGACACCTTGAAGATCATTTACTATTCACTATGTAAATCCATTCTCGAATATTGCATATCCGTCTGGGGAGGGACTCATAAATCACATCTCATAACTGTTGAACGATCACAAAGAGCAGTACTTAAAGTCCTTACAGGCAAACCTAGACTCTACCCTACATCCACACTATAAAGAGATAGGAGTTCTTACTGTACGCAACTATTTTATCTTACACAACCTTAAGTACGCCCACTCAACTAATCCAAAATGTACATCTAATCATAATTACAGACGAAGACAGTATGACATCTTCCAAATAACACCGCATAACACAGTATTTGCCAAACGTCATCCCTACATTGCAGCTCCTCGTCTATACAATAAAATCAGTAAAAAAAAAATTAACAAGTTTTAAGTTTAAAAAAACAATAAAAGCCTTCCTCGAAGTATTAGACTACTCAGAAACTGAACGACTATTTTATGTACCCACCTGGTCTAGTTCAAATCCTACCAATCATGAATCAGTCATGCCCCATTCATTATTTAGCCACACACACACTGACAACCTCACAATTATTCTACACTCTCCCTCACACTTGCACTCATACACTCACACACACATATACATATTTAATCAAACATGTTAAACTAGTAACTTCAAATTGTTTACACCAAATCTATTATTTTACTTTTCTTCTTTTTTATTATCTACAATAGAATTATAATCAAATAAATACGGACTGATAAACTATAATTGTAAATTAGGCCAACTGCCATGTATATTGTCACTTATAGCACAGGAAATCCTATTTTAAGTGACAGAGTTTTGTTGTTGTACTCTTATTATGTTTTGAACCAATAAACGTATTTGTATTATTTGTATCAAATATACATTTATTATCGTAATACAACATAAAATAGATTACATAATGTGGTTTGAGTGGCTCCTCAGCAGCGCGGCCAGCCGAGCGCGCGGCCCGAGCAGAACATGCCGCTCGCGGTGGCTCGACATAGCTTGCATAGGTACAACCGTCGACCAATGTCGATGTATGGGGACAACAGTTTTCCAAAGGCAAAGATAAGTTTGTTCGAGATTCGATTCCCGTGATGGACGAACTATTTACATACCTACAAGTTGGTACGGAACCCTCGGCGCGCAAGTTCAACGCACAGTTTTTTAGGGTTCGTACCTAAAGGGTAACCAACGGGACCTCATTACTAAGACTCCGCTGTCCGTCTGTCTGTCAGCGGGCTGTTCTCTCACGATCCGTAACAGCTACACAGTTGTAATTTTCACAGAATGTGTATTTCTGTTGCCGCTCAACAAATAATAAAAATAAATTAAAAATTTTAAAAGTGGGCTCCGGGAGCCCCCTTTAATTTTTCTGTGAAAATTTCAATTGTGTAGCTATAACGGATCATGAGATACAGCCCAAAAAAAACCAACAAAAACACGTTTCTAGAAAAGTGATTTGTTTTTTTTTTTTCAGTTTATGGTACGGAACTCGCACTTGGCCGGTTTGTTTTATTGTTTGTGGCTTTTTGGGCAAACTTCCAATTTCCGCGTTTTTATTTCAAAATCAGCGCCTGCAGCTAATTTGGGACACGGCGCCGGCTGCGGAAACACTCCAAGCCTAATAAATATGTATAATTTATACAAAGTAGATCATTATTGCTTGTAATTATGGTTTAATAATAACTTTTAAAAAAATATTTCAGACTCATCAATAAACAACTCGGATATGAATACAGAAGAACAAATACCTGCTGCAATAGAAAGTCTATGAAGAGAATTTTAGTTAATTTTAAAATATAGATAATCTATGTAGATATGTACCATTATTGATATTATTCACTGTTAGTGGGGACAAAATGTAGAAAAATTATTATTCAAATCAGTCTTAGTAAACAAATAAAGTTGATATTATTATAGTGGTTCTTAACTTTTTTTGAACCCGAGCTTTAATTTAATTACATTTTGTCTCTTGTGTCTTTCATGTAATGTGGGTGGTATAAAGTAAATCCACGAAGTCCGTGTGTTACTATTATGAATAGTAAGTATTAGAAACATTGCACGGCATGCCAACTAGGCAGTAAATAGATCTCAAGTGACTACTGTGGTGTGTGTGGACGTATACCACAAAATGACGAGGTGTATTTCATTTCACATTTCATTGACTATTGTGAATTAAAAAAAATGTTAAATACACAGGTGCATTTAAAGATGGGGCTTCAGAGCGAAAACCAAAAAAGGTTTTATATTTAGACCGACCCTGACCGATTTTGAGGAAAACTTAACCTCCATTTTAGTTTCTTTTAAATCTTGGCAATTTACCTTTCAGTAATGTTTTATTAACGCTAGCAGTGTATGGACTGGTTGTTAATTGGTGTCCTGAATTCACATCGCAAAAATACACCGTGTATTATTTGTTAAGATTTTATAACTGTGCTATGAAAGTCAAAATAGGTGCTACAATGTATAAAATATTGTAATATTTTTATGTTTTTAAGAAGTTTGTATAATAACCTAGCTCTGTACCTTTTTTTTGGGGTGGTAAATCATCCAATGACATCTCCCGCGCTGGGTGGAGCGGGAGGGCGTGTCAGACTCTTACTGACTAAAACCCACCCCTGTTCCTTTCCTGTCCTGATATCCAGGGGCGCGGTAACTCTGTGTCGAATTTATCGACAACCCCTAAGCAGGCATCGGCCATGACGGGCCCCGTCATGGTTTGCTGACAACTCATTGAGGCGCGCGAGGAACACTACGCGCCGTAGTTCTGCACCTTATACATATAAATGATCGGTCTCGCGGCGCTCAACTAGATACCGCGCTGTCTAAAAACAACAACTCAGTGAATGCGGCTGCGGCAACTCAATATTGTAATTGTGTAAGACAATTTCCAAGGATGCGTGAAGAATTGTGTTAGGATAAATATTTTATGATGTGGTCTATTAGTATAAATTACTGGTTATAAATGTATTGCAATGTGACTGGCTCGGGTACGACTTCGGCGTAGTATTGTTGCCGCATTTGACAATTCCGCCGGCGGTATCTATTCGAGAGCCGCGAGACCAATCATTTATCTAAGTTCTGCACCTACATTGGCAATATTTATTCAAGGAAGCTAAGCAAGCTTTATCATTTATGCAATACTTATTCTGAACGCAGTAATGTTTATATTAACTTGAAGGTATCTAGCTAATATTCAGTACTTTAGAACTTAAAATAAGAACAATCTCGTTACCATCACTACCTATACACTTTTATAGAAAAATAATATTTAATCTATTTTCTTTGTTCAGTGAGTTTTGTTTTCCTAAGGTTCCATCTCAGTAATTGATCTCGAAAACCCATCCTGACCTAAACCTAGGTATCAAGGCTTATGAATCTCTCTTTTAGGTAAAGGTTAGGTACTGTTTGAAAAGACAGTATTTGTATATGAGCGTATTTAGGGTCTAATCTATATAAATAAAAATGAATCGCCGTAATGTATGTACGCCTATAACATATCAGGACAAGGTTTGTATGAAAGAAAAATTTAAGAAATCGAAAAAAAAATATTGCACTGGATGCGGAAGGTGGAGGACAGGGTGTTGTGGCCCAGCCTGGGAGATGCCTATGTCCAGCAGTGGACTGCGATAGGCTGAGTTGATTGACCCATGCGAAACCGGGGCGGGTCGCTAGTCTTATATCGGGTGTAAGCCGACAGCCACACATATTCTACCCATTATTTGGATCATTTTTTTCCACTAGACCATACCTGGGAATCCACTGGTTCTGGAGATAATGTCGCAATTTACTTTTTTATGTAAACGAATTCCAAGTGTTATTACTAAACCTTTTTCCAAACAAACATTATCTGAATTTTTGATTTTTATTTTCGAAATTTCGCATTTGCAGTTACAAAAACGCAATGAATATCAAACGTATGCGACAAGTACCTACGTGGAGTGAAGGGGCGGGATTTAACTTCACTTGCCTGGGTTCGCGTTACATTGCGCGCAATAAAAAATTGTTTCTTTTTTTTCATACCTAAAAATAAAAGTCGTTTTCCAGCAATAATTTTTGCGCAAAGCTACTTTCTTAGACGTACAGTACGTAGTTAACGGCTTTGTGATGTGTCTTTTTACACCGTGTATACTACTCGTATAATCATAGACTAAATTAAATTGATTTGGGACACTGCAGCAGTTGAGACAGTTTGTTCAAGAGCACCGCACTCTCACTGTGCATTTTGATGGATCGATGATCCGCCAGTCGAGGTAGCACTTGTAAAATGTATTATGTTTATAATAAAGTCAAGATCCTCGTGTAGACGATGTACAGCGGCGCGCGACATTTGTGAGCGTTACTCCAACAAGAAAGTAGCTCCTAGAGGAATGTGAGTGGAACGTATAATTAGTGCGTAATCTGTTTTAGATTTATTTATTTATTAAAACTTCATGCAACACAAATGTACAAAGGCGGACTTAATGCCTTAGGCATTCTCTACCAGTCAACCAAGGGTGATGGAGAGATAACATGGCAGGTGCATAAACTGAAAAAATAAAATAATTCTAAGACGAAAATAATTACAAAAGTATATATAAATATAGTTATTTAGATGTGCGTCTTGTTTTGGAAAAAAGGATTCCTGCTTTAGTAACATTGTTCCAGCAGGAAAATTCTAAACGAATGATCGGAGGTAGAAATATTGTTCATAAGCAGAGAACTTATATTTGTGCAAAAATGTGTGCCGAAAATATAATTTGTGCGTCTTCAGGTTTTTGAGATACTGCATTTCCTGCTGGAGTAACGTTTTGCAGAATCGTGTATCTCTAAAACCATTGTATGTGCGCCTGTAGAATCAACATACACGAGTAGATCTTAATTTGTGCGTATTAGTGACGGAATTAGATTTAAGAATATGTATTCAATTTTCAAGTAGGTACTTAATCGCTCTTTTTTGAAAACCCGAAAAAATATCCCAGCGCCTAAATTAGAAAACGTATAGGCTCGTTGAAAACTGTATTATTAAATAAAAAAACTTTTTTACAAAAAAAACACCGACGTTCAAAAAAAAATTCCTACACTATAAATTAAAAAAAATTAAGTAGGTACTTTAATTTCGGAAGTCGGTGTTTGTATTTTACTTCTTCGTTATTTGACACCGACTTCCGAAATTAAAGTTATTTTTTAGTGTAGGTATTTTTTTTTTTAAAGTCGGTTGTTGTTTTTGTAAAAAAGTTTTTTATTTTTCACTTTTTACTTAAAACCCCAATAACATGGAACGTGGAATTTAAACATTAGGAGAACACCAAAACGTCATCAAGGTAGGTATACGTATTTTTCGTTTTTGTTCAGTTTCTCAAAAAGTGCTGAAGCAATTTCGATAAGATTTATATGGGACCACCTCGGGAGTATATTCTTTCGGATAAAAGAAGAATTTTGAAAAACGGTCCACAACTGACGGAGAAACAGGCGGACATACATAAAAAAAAAAACATACAGTCGAACATAGAACCTCCTCCTTTTTCGAAAGTCGGTTTAAAAGCTAAGAAAGCCGTGGCAATAGCAAGAGCAAAAGCTCAGGACAAACTGTACGGCACACTGGACAGTCCACCTGGCCAAAAAGAACTGTACCGGCTTGCTAGAGCCAGAGAGAAGAATGGCGAAGGATGTTAGTTGGATTGAGATGTGTAAGGGATGAAGCTGGAATGCTTCTATCAGAGGACGAAATGATTAAGGGTAGATAGAAGGGCTATTTTGAAAGACTGATTAATGAGGAAAATATCTGGAGTGGTGTTGTAGACTTGTAGAGAATAAACCAATGAATGAGGGGTTAGTGAGAATGGTCAGTGTGGATGAAGTGAGAATAGCAGTGAATGGAATGAAGAATGGTAAGGCAATTGGTCCAGACGAAATACCATTGAAGTGTGGAAGTCATTACGGGTAGATGCATGGACGTGGTTAGCTTTGTTCTTCAATAAGTTGTTGCTGGAAGATGCCATTCCTGATGAATGGTGCAACAGTTCATTGGTGCCCATCTTCAAGAACAAAAGTGATGTGCTGGAGTGCAACAACTATGGAGGAATAAAGCTGAATGTCACATAGTATGAAAGCATGCAAAATAGTTATTGAAAAGCGGCCGAGAGAAGAGAGTGAAATCTCACAGAACCAGTTCGGTGTTATGCCTGGTCGGGGTACAACGGATGCCATTTTCGCTATCCGCCAGCTGTGCGAGAAATAGAGTTGTGCATAAAAACTTGCACATGGTGTTCGTTGACCCCAAAAGGCATATGACCGGGTGCCTCGAGAGGTTATGTGGTGGGCCCTTAAGGAGAATGGTGTGCCTGGAAAGTATCTGCAGTTGCTCCGAGTGATGTACAGTCGATGCAGTACCCAAGTCCGTCTGTAGTGGGCACCACTGACAGCTTCAGTGTAGCAGTCGGTTTGCACCAGAGGTCGGCCCTCAGCACTTACCTCTTCCTGATGGTAATGAACGCTCTGACGTCGGACATCCAGGAAGAAACTCCGTGGTGTATGGTGTTTGCTGATGACATATTGTGCTGGTTGCCGAAAGCGGCTTAGAGGTCCTGAGCAGATTGGTGACGTGGTGGCAAAGACTGGAGAGCGCTGGCCAGAAATTGAGCAGAACCAAAAGAGAATACCTGTTCTGCGATTTCGGCGGTCTCTCCAGTCCTATGCCTGTAGTTCTCACCAGAACGCCTATACCGATCTGCTCCGACTTTCGGTACCTCGGGTCGCTTGTTCAGGGGGATGGCGATATAGACCGAGACGTAAAGCACAGGATCAACTCAGGATGTATGAAATGGTGACAGGTTTCTGGATGTCCCCCTCAAGTTAAAGGGGAAAATCTATAAGTCCGAGATTAGACCTGTCGTACTGTGGTGTGGCGAGTTGCCGCCACTCTGCAAGTTGGGTGGGGTTGGTATCACGTCGCGTGTGTGTCTCGCTTTAATTTGTCAGACAGACGTGAGTGGCCGGCTTTACGACGAGCTATAGACAATTTAAAATGCAACAATCGACGTCACGTCACCTCACCGCAGACTAATGTCTTAAAATAATATCGTCCCCGCAAATACGCTAAAATCCCGAGTAAATCCCGTAAACGTTGGGGATCCTCCGGGAATAATAAATAACCCATATTTACCGCGTCCGTTAACTACTGAACAAGCATAATCAGGAGTGTTGGTGTGAAGAGAACGAGTGGCCACTCGACAATTCGACGTGCAACCATCGAGAACAGCCCGGAAAGTAAGGTACCACTTGTTTTACGAATTATGAGTAGGGCCACATTCGCCGACTGCTGCCGACCACTCCTAACTTGAAGTTATACAGACAAATATAGGCAATTTTGGGCCAGCATTCCCTCTAAGTGCTTGGTCGTATTTACCGTTCTACATCCGCAGAGACCCACGGCTATTTACACGCTTGGGCAACTCCATAAGATGGTCCTTTCGAGCCTGGATAGGCATCAGTAGAATTCAGTACAAATTAAGTACAAGTCATTACGGTAGGCACATAACTTTATTAGTGCCCCAAAATGGCGTCCCGCAAGCAAGAAGCTAAATTGGCTCAGCTTACCGCTAAAAAACAAATGATTTTCGAGCGAGTTAATCGCATATATAATGATTCCAGAAACATCTCGAACTATGATTCACGTTCAAATGAGACATTCTTAGCGCAGTCAGAAACAATTACTGAGCAATATAACAAATTTGAGGAAATAGTAGAACAAATGAATGAATTGCAATTCGAGATTGACCAAACCGCACCAGACTATTCGAGTCTATATTCTATTGAAGACTTATATTCTAATATTAAATATAAACGTAATCTCATACTTTCGAAAAACGAAACATCGGAACACAAAGTGGGTACTCGGATAAAATTACCGCCCATAGATTTGCCAACGTTTGATGGTAAAGCGGAAAATTGGCCCATATTTTATGAAATGTTTCGAAGCAATGTTCATTTAAATACCGATCTGGTTGACTCGCAGCGTGTCCAGTACTTGATCAGTAGGTTGACTCATGATGCCTTGAAGCTGACCGCGGGCATTGTTCCTACAGGTGATACATACAACGTTATGTGGAACAGTCTCGTTAAAAGGTATCAAGATAAGCGTAGTTTAGGGATTCATTATCTCAATAATATACTGGACATTAAACAATGCGCCGGAAATGCCGCGAGCCTCAATACTTTTGTGGAACGATATTCAGCGTCCGTCGCAGCCTTGAAGCAGTTAGACATTCCAGACTTACTGGATTTTGTTTTATTACACTGTGGTTTAAGAAAGGTTGACGCGCAAACTGTCTTACAGTTTGAATCACGTGTGAGTGAAAAAGAATTACCTTCCTATGCGGAGTTTATAACATTCATGCGAGAATATGTTAAGGTACTACAACGCTCATACGGTAATAATTTACAGACGGAACCGCGCGCTAAGTCTAGTTCAGCGAATCATCAAACAAAAAATAATACCGCTAAGTCATTCGTATCGCGTAATGAACCGGTTTCGAATGGCAAATGTACGTTGTGCGATAAGGATGACGTACGACATCAGCTGTTCTATTGCCCGCAGTTTAAAAATATTAGAACACCGCTTGCACGTTTTGAATTTATTAAAGCTAAACGTGGCTGTATAAACTGTTTAAGTCTATCCCATTCTTTGGTTAAATGTAGGTCACGTAACGTTTGTAAAATTTGTAAGAAGAACCACCATTCTCTCTTACATTTCCGAGAAAAACATGAGTCATTATCGCCCGAGCCGCAAGCGCCTACTAAGGATACATCTGTTTCGCTCACTACAGCTGTTAAAACTGGGTCAACCATTTTGCTAGCGACCGCGCGGTTATATGCATACTATAGCGACATCAGAGATAAGGAGGTGGTTCGGTGCCTACTAGATAACGGATCGCAAAATAATTTAATTACTGTGGACTGTTGTAAACGTTTGAACTTACCCATAATTAAATTACGCAATTCATTTTTACAAGGTGTTGGAATGTCATCGAAACCAATACACGGTTTTATTCATCTCAACATAGAATCTCGGTTTGATTCTCATACGAAGTTTTCGATACAAGCGTTAGTTGTTGATTGTATTACAGATAGACTTCCCGCGAAATTAATTAGATTACATAACAATGATAACATGTCATACTTAAGTAACTTGCAGCTCGCTGATCCGCTTTGGAACGTGCCGGGCACGGTAGACGTCGTGCTTGGAGCACAATTGTTCCCCTTTATTTACCTGGGAGACAGGGTCGAAACAGGTACCCGCGCACCCCCTGCTGTACTGACTAGCTTCGGTTATGTACTTATGGGTGATATTGATTGTTGTAGTAGTGATGTGACACACATTACATCTTCGTTTACCGCGCAGGCCGACATTGAAGTCGAGTCAAATTTATATAAGTTTTTTGAGCTAGAGGAAATTCCACCCGCCGCCACCGCCGCGCCGCGCCGCGCCGCGCCGCGTTCCGTTATTGGTCCGCACGAATTAGAGTGTGAAAATAATTTTAATTCTTCAGTCTTATTTGAAGACGGCAGATACTTTGTCGATCTGCCTTTTGCGCGCTCACCCGGCGGGCTAGGTAGCTCGCACGGTTACGCCCCTGGGCGCTCACTTGCGCTTGAGCGTAAGTTTGCGTTGGTGACCCTACGCGAGAATAATAATAAAACTATCGCGGATTATATGACTCACTCGAGGTTGTCGCTCAATGACATTTTGCATGTCGGACCTAATTTGCAAGCAGACTTGTTTTTGTTATTGCTTGATTTTCGTACATTCCCTGTCGCGATGACAGCGGATATAAAACAAATGTTCTTGCGTATCGGTGTAAGAGAGCACCACCGCAAATATTTACGAATCTTGTATCGTTTTAGCAAAGGTGAGCCTATTCGCACCTTTCATTTTAACCGCGTTCCCTTCGGACTAAAACCTAGTCCTTATTTAGCGATGCGCACATTGCGTAACTTGGCGTGTGAGCAAAGCGACCGCTTTCCTGAGGCTTCTAAATTGGTAGAAACTCAGTTTTACATGGACGACTATGTCTACTCTGTTTCGGACGAACAGACAGCTATGCGTCTATCCCGCGATTTGATTGATTTAATGAAGGTAGGTTCCTTTGACTTAGTCAAATGGGCTACCAATTCACCCGCTTTATTAGAGATTCTCCCAGAGTCTCACCGCTTACCAGTTAATTTTTCTGGCATGGATAATGATGTCCATAATTTCAAAATCCTTGGATTAACCTGGGAACCCGCTGATGATTATTTTTCTTTGACAACAATCGCCGTGGATGATAAATGCACGAAGCGCGCGATTCTATCGCTAGTTGCCCGCTTGTTCGACGTACTGGGCCTTGTAGGACCCGTTGTGCTGTACGCGAAGGTATTAATCAAGGAACTTTGGTTAGCTAAAGTAGGATGGGATGAGGTTCCACCGGAATCTATCACAAATCGGTTTGCCGCTTTTACGCGCGATTTTCCTTCACTCTCTTCTCTAAAGGTTCCTCGCCACATTGGCGTCTTTAGAGAAGCTGTAGTGAACATCGTAGCCTTTTGCGACGCCAGCTTTACTGGTTATGGCTGTTGTATTTATTTACACATTACCAACCCTACTGGTGATATCACTGTCCGACTCTTATGTGCAAAGTCCAAAGTCTCCCCCGCTAAAATAACAACGCTAGCGCGATTAGAACTTGTCGCCGCTTTACTTCTATCTAAACTTGTTCGCGTAGTCAAGGAAAAACTTTCCGCTCGTGTACCTATTACAGGTGTCCACGCTTTCTCGGACTCCACCATAGCTCTCTCGTGGATCCACTCATCTCCCCATAGATGGTCTATTTTTGTCAGCAACCGCATTGCTCAAATACAGGAAAACTTACCTGCCGCTTGTTTCCGTCACGTGTCCGGGAAAGAGAATCCTAGCGATTGTCTGTCTCGCGGCATGCTGCCGTCGGATTTAATAAGACACTCGTTGTGGTGGAACGGCCCCACATGGCTCCATCAGCCCATGAGCGAGTGGCCTTTAAAGTTCTCTCCTGCTCAATGTGAAACATTGCCGGAGTTTAAATCAAAGGTTTTTCTTGTAGAAACTTCGAATACTGAACCGCGTATTTTAGATACTATAGCTGACCGTGTTTGCTCATGGAATAAATTGTTACGTGTATTTATGTACATTCTTAAATTTACAAACAGACTACATAGTCATAGTTCTGTTGAAAACATTCAAACCGCCGAAAATTTCATTGTTCGATTAGTTCAAAGTTTACATTTTGCGAGCGATTTAAATTTAATTAAAGCAGGTGAACTTCCAGCTAAGAAGTTGCGCTGTTTATCTGTCTTCATTGATAGCTTCGGAATCTTACGTATTGGGGGCAGATTGTCTAAATCTGACTTACCGTATGAAGCCAAGCATCCCGCGCTTTTACCTAAACGCGACCGCGTAGTCGATCTAATTATCGATCACTATCACAATACGTACTGCCATACGGGCCCAGGGTTATTGATGTCCATTATAAGGCAGCGGTTTTGGATATTGGATGGCCGAACGGTTATACGTTCTCGTTGTCGGAAATGTAATACTTGTTTCCGTCTAAATCCTAAGCATCCAGTACCCAAAATGGCTGAACTTCCTGGATACCGCGTCCGTGATGCTAAAGCCTTTGTACACACCGGTGTAGATTTCGCCGGGCCGCTTGCTTATATACCTATTCGACGTAGAGGTCAACGTTCGCAGAAACTTTACTTATGTTTGTTCGTATGCATGGTGACTAAAGCCATACATATCGAGCTTGTTTCGGATCTCACATCTGAGGCTTTCCTATCCGCATTTAAGAGATTCATTTCTCGCCGCGGTCCAGTGTCTGTTATGTACTCAGACAATGGTACCAATTTTGTTGGCGCTAAGGCGCAATTGGATGATATTTATTCTTTTTTATTAAATTCAACTGTTCAAACGGATATTAAAAATGAGCTTCTTAAATCACGCATCGAGTGGACAAGAATACCGCCGCGAGCTCCACACTTCGGAGGTATTTGGGAGTCGAATATTAAGAGTGTTAAAACTCACTTGTTTAGAGTCGTAGGTAAACAACTTCTCACTTACGAGGAACTCTCGACCGTATTGGTGCAAATTGAGTGCCTTTTGAACTCTCGACCACTTAGTGTCATTTCGTCAGACCCACATCCGGAGGTACTCACGCCCGCGCATTTTTTAATGTCCAGTCCACTCACGTATTTGCCTTCTTCTGAATTGGCAGAAGAAAGCATAAACCTAAACAACCGCAAAAGGCTCTTGGATCAACTTGTGTTATCCTACTGGAATAAATGGCGAATTGAGTACTTGCACACGCTGCAAGTTCGCCAGAAGTGGTGCACTCCCGATCGCCCTATAGAGATAGGTACTGTCGTTCTCTTGGGTCAAGATAACGTACCTCCATTGACTTGGCCATTAGGTATCATAGAGGAAGTTTTTCCGGGATCGGATGGTGTAATTCGAGTCGCTTCAATAAAAACCGCGTCAGGCACGTATAAACGTCCTGTCACTAAGTTGTATCCTTTGCCAACTCAATAGATTATTATTACTACATAATTTAGTTTAATTTAGTTTAGGGTTCATATTATACGTTCCAATGGTACGCCATTACATAGTTGTAATTTAGTTTATTCGACTTACCATAGTCAAGTCGAACCGCAATTCATTCTTAGGACACTGATAATTATTTTTCCCGAGCATTATATCAATGCGATGGTGTTTCGGACTGCTGCTTGGATTTCCCTCAAAGCTCTTCAACAAGTTAATGCTTACATATCATCACCGCTTCTTGAACCTCACTCGCTCCGCATAGATTAGCAGCTTTTGAAAGCTCCTGGACCTTTCAAGGCGGGGAGCATGGTGTGGCGAGTTGCCGCCACTCTGCAAGTTGGGTGGGGTTGGTATCATGTCGCGTGTGTGTCTCGCTTTAATTTGTCAGACAGACGTGAGTGGCCGGCTTTACGACGAGCTATAGACAATTTAAAATGCAACAATCGACGTCACGTCAGTTTGACGTCAGTGTGTGTGTGTGTCTAACGCCGCGAGGCACAGCGCGCATCTCACCGCAGACTAATGTCTTAAAATAATATCGTCCCCGCAAATACGCTAAAATCCCGAGTAAATCCCGTAAACGTTGGGGATCCTCCGGGAATAATAAATAACCCATATTTACCGCGTCCGTTAACTACTGAACAAGCATAATCAGGAGTGTTGGTGTGAAGAGAACGAGTGGCCACTCGACAATTCGAAGTGCAACCATCGAGAACAGCCCGGAAAGTAAGGTACCACTTGTTTTACGAATTATGAGTAGGGCCACATTCGCCGACTGCTGCCGACCACTCCTAACTTGAAGTTATACAGACAAATATAGGCAATTTTGGGCCAGCATTCCCTCTAAGTGCTTGGTCGTATTTACCGTTCTACATCCGCAGAGACCCACGGCTATTTACACGCTTGGGCAACTCCATACTGTATGGATCAAAATGTTGGGCTGTGAAAAAGACGGATGAAAAAAAGATTGCATGTGGCAGAGATGAGAATGTTGAGATGTGTGGAGTCACGAGAATGGATAAAGTGAGAAATGAGCACATTAGAGGTAGTTTAAAAGTGGCGCCAGTGACAGAAAAGTTGACAGGGAACCGCGTGAAGAGGAGGGATGAAACATGTAACTAAAAGAGTTATGAATATATATGTGGATGGATGGAGAGGGAGAGGGAGGCCAAAGAAAAGATGGATGGATTGTGTGAGGAGTGATATGAAAGAAAAGGGAGTTAGTGATAGCGTGACGTCTGACAGGACAGAATGAAAGATAAAAACGTGTTACGCCGACCCCAAGTAACATGGGATAAGGGCAGGAAGATGAGGTACTACGTTAGGTTGGGTAGGTTCTTGTTGGAGTAACGCACACGCGACATTGCGCAACATATGTACCTATCTATTAGGTTCAAACCTTGTTTTTTTGTTTTATTGAAGGATGGGCAATCATTAAATAACTTCGCCCGTTCTGAGTGGAGCAAGAGTGCGTGTCAAACTCTTACTGACTAAAACCCACCTGTGTCCCTTCAATTGCCTGTGCATTCCAGGGCTGCGGTGACTCTCTCAAACACTTACGGAACCCTGACAGGCATCGGGCCTTGGGCCCCAATTAAACCTCAACCTTAGTATCATTTTTATTAGCATGTAATTAATTTTGGTTGGATTAAATAATTATATTCATTTAGGTACTTTTACTTATACTTATTTTTTAACCGACTTCCAAAAGGAGGAGATTATCAGTAATTCGGATGTTTGTATTTTTTATTTATTTTTTACTAGCGACCCGCCCGAGCTTCGCTCGGGTACAAATTATATATATAAACCTTCCTCTTCAATCACTCTATCTATTAAAAAAAACCGCATCAAAATCCGTTGCGAAGTTTTAAAGATTTAAGCATACATAGGGATATAGGGACAGAGAAAGCGACTTTGTTTTATACTATGTAGTGATAGTGATGATGTATGCTCGGGCATAACTCGTGAACGTTACCCCAGCCAGATAATGTCGAAATTTGTCATTTAAATGATGTAGATAATTAGTTGCCTAGCTTCTGTAATTGTTGCACACATTTTCTGTTTTTGTTCGAAAGGGCTCTATTCCCAAATGGTCCCATTTAAATTTGAATTAAATTTTTCTGATGATGACTTCGGAGACAACGGAACTCTTAAAAAAGTGACAACAAATCATCTGCGGTTGCTGCAATCGTATGTCTAGTGTTAACACAATTTGGGGAACCACAACTAAAAAATGAAAAACAAAAACTTTAAAAAAAAATTGAACTGTGAGTGTTTCTGATTTTGTGTCTTCGTTTTTTTACACCGACTGCCGAAATTAAAGTTAATTTGCACTTTTTTTGGAAGTCGGTTCTATTTTTTTGTAAAAAAGTTTTTTTACAGCAACACCAAAAATGTTGAAGTTGGGGAACTTTCGTTTGAATCATACACAATAAACGCGTGTAGCAGATAAACGCAAAACCTCAGACACCCCAATTAAAATATAATAGGTAATTATAATTTATATAAGTCTAAAACAACTTATCCAAACCTATTCACATTTTATAAAATAGTTATCCTGACTAAACGTAAAACGTTTATACGCCCTACACGATTTTGTTTACTTTTACGAATGTTTTAAAGTAATCTACATAACCAACAAGCATCTAGGATATTAGGCTTTTTTTTTTTGGGGTGGTGGGAAATCCATCCAATAACTTCTGGAGCTTTGGATGGAGCGGGAGGGCGTGTCAGACTCTTACTGACTAAAACCCAACCCTGTTCCTTCCCTACCTGAGTGCCCAGGGGTGCGGTAACTCATGTTCAGAATTTGTCCGCTACCCCTAGGCATGCAGGCACTGGCCACGATGGGTCCCGTTAGTGGTAGCTGACACTAATCTCTTTGAGGCGCGCGTGGAACACTACGCGCCGTCGACTCACGGGCCTGGTGCTGATCAGACGGCGAGCTACCCACTGCTCGCCGTCCGCAAGCCCGGGTAGGATATTAGGCTTAGTAACGCATTCTTAAACAAAGCAACATTTCACCCGTCTGCAATGTATCAGTAGTGGTGGTTATTAAATCAAAAAGCATTATAAATAACTGAACAATGAAGTACCTCTTCGCCCACCCCTCCGCGCTTGCCCGCCCGCGTCGGTCGCATCGACGTTATCGACGATTTTTGGTAAGTATGTGCCATTGTGCACATAATAGATACCTATATGTAGCCGAAAGGTATTTATTATTATATTTATTTTGTAACAGATATTATAATATTGTTATGTATTTTTAACAGTGTACGCGTCTGTACCGAACTTGTAAGGTATAATATACTAAAAATTTTAGGAGATAGCATAATGTACTACGCGGTCGCTTTTTTGTAACCACTTAAACATGGTCGGGTTACCACGGTCTTGCTGTCCCTAATGACTTTTATTTTATTATCTCGTTAATTACTGTATGTAATACACTGAAATTTTACAGGTATAAAACTGAACTAAGCAACTAATTATTGATCAATCATTAAGTTTATATATCCACATACAGGTTTTAATCGGTGGCCAAATAACTCCGCGCGCATTATGACCATGAACGTTGAGAACTGAATTTCATCATAATTTGTTCATTTCTAACAGGATGCAAATGAAACTTCACATAATGAAAACAGTTACAAGCTACAAAATAACGTTTAAAGTAAGTCTTTAGAGCTCTTATTCAAAGTATTAGGACATATTGAAGTGTTTTTATATTTAATTAAATAACCTTTGAACGGTGCATTATTTTTGTTTTTTTATTGCACAACTAATTAAAACTAATTCTTAAGAAATCATGTACAAAAGATGATAAGAATCCGCCCATCATTTTCAGAGATCCAGCAAAATCACAAACGTTACTCCAGTAGGATCTCGAATAACTTCGCAGCCGAAGAACGAACAAATACAAAATAAGTTGCAACATTTACCTCGTCTAGACAACTAATTATATAGCTAATACTTATTTCGATATTCCCATTAAAAAAGAAAATGTCTGGCTGCGGTAACGTTACCCCAGCAGGAAATGTTTTTGTGAAATAACTAAAAAACTATAAGTGCAACAAATTTGAAAATGTGTGCAACAATTACAGAAGCTAGGCAACTAATTATCTACATCATTTAAGTGACAAATTTCGACATTATCTGGCTGAGGTAACGTTTACGTATGGAAAAGTAATGAAAGCTAATTTCTCTTAAAATACAACACTTGAATCTGAATTTTCGGTCACTATAACTTCTTTATTGGTACTAATTTTTGTATAAATTTGGGAAAAAATCACGCAGTTTTTAATATAGAAATCTTGAAATGAAAATTTAACACCGTGACTACCGCCACCCCACCAATGGCATGGTTTATCTCGTAAACTACTGAAGTACCAATTTTGAAGTTTGGGTACTAATTTTATCTTGCAGGGTACTAATTTTCTATGTAGGTTTGAGGAAAGCGACAAGCTCCTCAAACTTTTAATCAACATTGAAAGTCGTGGTCCTGCTGAACGAGCGCGCGTAAGTAATCATCGTTGATTTCTCGGTAAATACAAATGTTTCAGTTCTGATTTTTTTACGATATGAATCACATAAAAGGGTACTAATTATTTGTATACTTAGAATAGCTGTAGCATGCCCCCTTTTTCGGCGCTCATAGTGGTTCTGCTGAACGGAGCGTGACTATCGCCGGACCACCTTCAAAGTCGATTTTCTTGAAAACTACTAAGGTACCAATTCTGTAGTTCGAGTACCTACTAATTAGTACCAATTGAGTACTAATTATTTACCAAATATGGAAGCGATTGGTGTTGGTGGTCCTGCGGTAGTCACGTACATCTACATCTCTCACTGAGTGGCAAAAGATATAACATGTGCATACGAATATGACACAGCTATTATATTTATTTATTATTAGCTTTTAGTATTTCAAAGGAATTAGCGTTCTAAATAAAATAATTTGGTTTCAGCGCCCTCTAGCGTCGAGTAACTGAACTCGTAAATTAACCATGGTTTGGGGAATCAACTTTTACAATTTTTTACAAAATCTTGGCATTTTTTTTAAATATCGCCGTGGTCGCGCCGTCGAAACGAATAGTGTTGCGGTTCGATGGCGCGGCCACGGAAAAATGATACCCTGCAGGAATTACTTCTGTATAGTGAATGCGTTCACAAACACGTAAACTCACATACACAAGACACCCCCCATACCCAGAATGACTATCTGTAGGCCATACAATTATTTGTTCCGTGCGGGAATTGAACCCGCTACACGCAGCGCAGCAGTCAATCGCTCAACTGTTGCGCTAACCGTGCCGTCTTTTAGTTGTGTCAAGACATACATTAATCTGGAAGCTGAGCCCAACATAGTTGGAAAAAGGTTTAGCAGATTAATTTATTGCCAAAACCTATGTTATGAGATAACAAATGATCTTTTTATTTCAAAGTTTTGTTATTCATATAAAAAGGAGTGTTGTTAGAATAAAAAAAGCTATAATATTGACAAATATATTATGAAGTCTATTCAAAATAAATACTTTATAATGAGTATCACAAAAGCTTGCATTGCACCTTTTTCATCAAAAATGAGAATATTATTAAGCTTGAATATGAAGCACAGCTCAATATTCACTACAGCCTGCAATTTGCTGAAGTGTTCAAATCTAAACATTGACACATTAGTCAGTAGCTGCCAGTGCCAATACCGTGAAACGAACTTCATTAGGATCACGGGACATGAACTCCTTGCATATCTTAGCAGCATCTTCTAGCAGAGAATCAGGCGTAGTAGGACCATGATTGACAGGAAAAGACTTTCGTCCATCCAATTCATACAAAAAGCCATCTTTGCAGACAAAAGTAATAAAATGATGATTCACAGGGTCTTCAGCATTAGGTGTATTAGTTTGTCCTTCCAGAGCTAATTCCTTATGGGCTTGAATAATACCTTCAGACTTTTCCAACAATTTTCCTCGGGAGGGAGCATCCATATCTTTGGCTCCATCTAAGAATGTCTTCATGTGCCCATCAGCCAGCTTTATTTTATCAGTGTTATTTGCAACCCCATGTACAAGAGCCACAGTGCCACAAGCATTACTTATGAACTGTTTCATATAGAAAATATTACTGGAAATTTCTTGGCCTTTAGAAAGAATATCGCTTTCTTCTTTTTGTTTATGTTCTTCATAAGCATCCGAAAGTGGGAAGAGAAGCATGACAGAGAGCACGGGACGGGGCACCCAGGAGAGCATTTCTGGTTCTAAACCGATAACATCGACTACACCCCATTGACTAGGTACTCCTAATTTCTGCAGGAACTTGTTCATAACCTCAGGGTTTGATTCTAATGGGATTAAAGATTCAGTCGCCATTTCGCGTTTTCTGCAAAAACGAACAGAAGAGGTTACCGGTATTTCAGTGAGACGGACTAATTGCGAATGAATATGATATTATATAGTTATTCATACATACCAGTTGATGCTTTCCAGAAAACTCACAAATTAAGGCAGACACCGACTTATGCGTTCGACAAATTCAAAATCAAATTATGATGAGTAAACCCCGATCAATACAAACTTTTATTATTTTTATTTTTTTTGTTCCTTTTGGAACAGGCTAAGGTCAGAGACCATGCTGCCTAGTCATCAGTATTGATTTTTTATATTTTTTTGCAAATGTAACACATCTACTGTTTTTTGCAGTATTGGCAACAAATGTGGCATATTGGCTGCTGAGGTAGTCAATACTACAATAAAATTCTTAGCTCCATTTTACCGAGATCGCGCCTGTTTCAATGATTCCACATATTGTCTAGTTGCGTAGACACTTAAGACACTAAACTACACCAATTTTACATCACAATATCTATTATGAATCAATAAGCGAATAGTTAAATACGGCCTTACGGTCGCTGGCACGTTAAAACAGCCACTGAACTTCACTCGAGAAAATCCCACTAAAAAACTTTAATACAATATAACACAGATACAATCCATCTGTGATTATCTTGTAAGAAATCGACTAATTTCAACTACAAGGTGCATTTATACTTTCACGCGAGGGACGAGGCGAACGAGGAGTCAAAACACGAGCAGCACGAATTATGTAAAGTAAACGGTGCGTTCGTTTTTCGCTCGCCTCGTGAATTGTATTTCGCCTCGCTGTTCGTGACGGTTGCGTCGAAATTATATACTCTTTCGTTGCGTCAGGAGTGGTTCTTTGGACATGAGTTAATGCTTTATGCGTTCTTTACCACGAGCTTGCGGACGGCGAGTAATGGGTAGCTCGCCATCCGATAAGGACCAGCAGGTGTATTTGGTAACTCAGTTGACATCAATTTGATAGGCACTATGCAGTACATTGCTCGGTGGACATCGATTATAACAGGCATTACGGTTTTCCTATACGTCAAAGCAGCAATGTACGGCAAAGTGCCTGTCAAATTGATGTCAACTGAGTTAGCGAATACGCCTGCAGGGCCAAGTCGACGGCGCGTAGTGTTCCACGCGCGCCTCAAAGAGATGTCAGTAGTAACTGACGCGGCCCGCAAGGGCCGATGCCTGCCTGGGGTCGTGAATAAATTGGAAAGAAAGTTACCGCGGAAAATGAAGGAACAAAGGTGGGTTTGTCAATAAAAGTCTGAAACGCCCTCCCGCTCCACCCAGAGAGGGAGACGTCATTGAATGATTTCCCACCCTCCAAAAAAAAACTTTGCGACTGCCAGATGGTTGATTTCGGACGGTTATTATTATATTGGAATCGCTTTGATCGTCGACATAGATGCTACTACGAATATTATACAATACTCGGTCATGGTCCGGAAATTTAGATCTAATTTTCATTTCTCTCTTCTTTCTGACGTTACTGGTTATATTATAACTTTATAAGAAAACACATAATTGTCAGTAGTAGCTTGTGTAAGTTAAAAGACACGTCTCAATATTAAGTTACCCATATTTTGAACGTAAAATGAGGTAGTGGGAAGCGTCATTTCAACACAAGCTCTAACTACTATTAATAAAATTTGGATACTATTAAATATATGAGGATCTCATAATAGCAGCCGCATGGGTCTCTCCATCAGGTTAAGCTACGCTTGCCGGGGTTGGTCCATGGATGGTTGACCATATGTATTTACATACCGAGACTCTTCCGTGCCTCGGAAAGTACTTTTAAAAGCCGTTGGTCCCGGCTGTCAATCGTGGACCTTTGACGGTCGTTACGTCGGCAGAAGCCCGAAAGTCTGACAACCAGTCATACCAAGGGGTATCGTATTACCCAGTTACTAAGTTGTAGTGGTCAGATTATAATACTGGTATTCAGAGGCAGTCGCTCCATTTATAATACTGGTATTCAGCTGCATCCTGTTAGACTGGAACCCGACCCCAAGTTGGGAATAGTTGGGAAAAGGCTAGGCCCCCAATAGTTGAGAAAAGACAAGGCAGATTGATTGTACTATTAAATATGTGCGTGTCTAAATATTACATAGGCAACATTAAATAAAAACCCAAATATTTTTCGAATCTTGAATTTTCCCCGGAATTCTCCTTGGAACTTTTCCACATTTGGATTCTTTTCCGAGCAAAATTCCATCCGTATTCACTCCCGAGACCCTGGCAGGAAGGACATAAAGTTGGGTTCAATGGGAAAGTCGTAAAAAATATTCAAAAAGCCGAGTGCCATGAGTCGTGATAATAATGATCATCTTATCTGATGTCGTATGGGTAGACGACATTGTTGCCATTGCGATTAGCTTCATGATTTGGATGGCACAATAAACAGAGGCCTATGCCCAGCTGTCACCCGGGCCTGCGGACGGCGAGTAGTGGGTAACTCGCCGTCCGATCAGCACCAGGCCCGAGAGCCGACGGCGCGTAGTGTTCCACGCGCGCCTCAAAGAGTTGTCAGCAAGAGACGGGGCCCGTCATGGCCGATGCCTGCCCGGGGGTTGAGGATAAATTCGAAACAGAGTTACCTCGCCCCTGGGCACTCAAAGGCAGGAAGGAACAGGGGTGGGTTTTAGTCAGTAAGAGTCTGACACGCCCTCCCGCTCCGCCCAGAGCGGGAGAAGTCATAGGATGATTTTTCACCCCACAAAAAAAAAAAAAAAAAAAAATGCCCAGCTGTCAAGTCGGACTGTTAAGGTGAAAGCTCCAGGGTAGCCCGCGAAATTCAAATTTTCTTACGTTTTTTACAATTTGCAGGACGGTATCAGGTTGTATGTTGGTCAAAATATGATTCGCGGCCGTAGCAAGTACGTATTTACAGAATAGTAATCATTAAAATCTTCTTTACAACTCTCTCAGTTACAATTGATACCATATGTCATGATGTCATGATATACTTACATTTGACATCAATTCAATTGATGATGAATTCATCATTTTCAATGATGTATTTCCGGTATTCGACACCACAGACGTACTAAGAGATACAAGTATCTATTTCAAGGATGAACCTCTAAACTCTAATGAGAAGTCATTTAAGTTTCTCGAATAAAACGGTTGTTAATCGAGTTTTATTTTATAACATCATCAAACTTTATGAAAATGATCGCAGTTTTAAAATAAGGTGCAGCACTATTAGTAGAGAAACTAAACGTAGTAAAGTTTTTTTTTTTTGGCGGGATTTTGTCGGGTGAAGTTCAGTTGCTGTTGTAATTATTCGTTTATTGATTCCTATTGGATATTGTGATGTAAAATTGGTGTAGTTTTGTGTCTTAAGTGTCACCGCAAGTGGAAAATTTGTGGAATCATTGAAACAGGCGCGATCTCGGGAAAATGGAGCTGAGAATTTTATTGTAGTATTGACTACCTCAGCGAAGTTTGCCGAGAAGGCTGACTCGACACATTTGTTGCCAAATACTGCAAAAAACATTAGAATATGTTACATCTGCATTCTAATGGAAAAAAGGTATAAATACACTACGTAAGACTAGGCAATATGGTCAAAAGACTTTCGCCTTCCCTTCGGGGATAATAAAACAAAAAAAAAAACGTTGCAAAAGTAAACTTGTCTTTGTCTTGTCTATGGAAAATGGACACACACAGGACTAAATTTATCAATCAAAATAATGATTATTTTATAATTCGTTGAATTAAAATGACATAAAGGAGTTAATATTTAAAATGTGTCCATATATCTATAGAATAACTGTAAAAAATTAATACTATTCAGTAATTTATCACAACGAAATGGCAGTTTGTGGTCTAAGAACGTTGATGTTGATTGTCTGTATTTTGGAATTGGTATGTGTTTTGTTTGATATTTCAAAATTACTACCCTGACGAATATGAGATAACATAATTTTACGGATATCTTCTTCCAAAATACCTACCTGTACTTTTTACATTTTATATGACTGTCCTAGGGTTAAGATGATGTAGATCTTAGAATTCCTAGGCATTGATGACCTCCAATAGAAACCTTGTAAATTCTGATGATATGATTTCATATATGAATCATCCATTGAGAGTAAGGCTGATTATTAATGCTATTGTTGTTATTACAGATCATCACAATACAGCGGCAAGTGTTTGATTTCCTGGGCTATATGTGGCTGCCAATTATTGCAAACTTCACTAACATACTTTTGATAATATTTGGATCATTTGGGGCAGTTCAATATATCACGAAATATCTTTTAGCAGTAAGTTTATCTGTTTCATTAGTATAGTCTATTATGGTGGAATGACCTACTTTGTTCTTTTGCTTTCACCTCGTCATGGTATACTTACATAATATTCTGTAACTTATTATATGGAGCTTACCTTACACTATAACATTCTTTATAGTTCATTAGAAAGCTATTTTGCATATATTTCCTTTTTCAAATGGTTGTTGACTATTTGCATAGCTTCCACCACTTTGAAGCTACAGTTTGAAGAAGAGACACTACTAGTTATTTTTTTTGGTAACACTAAATTATTTGTAATGTCTAGATGCCGTAGACTCTAGAGACTGGAAACCTATTTTCAGTATCAAGCTCTTAAAGTGGCTTATTCTTTTGTGTCTGTGCTCCAGGCAAAGGAATCCTTATTCTTTTTCGGCTAATGTTTTAATAACAGTTTATTTGAGATCCTAGAAGGTACTGCTTTTTATTTTAAAACCATTGACATTCTAGATAATTTCCCATTGAGATGAGAATTCTAATGTACTCACACAAGAAGCAAATCAGGTTAAGGGTGCTGATGATATTCTTGTTTATTTCATTTCCAATGCATTTTATTTCATACAAATACTATTTTCGTGATACAGTTGTTCTACCGTGTAAGTTACTCCAACAGGAAAGTAGCTCCTAGAGTGATATGAGTGGAACATATAATTAGTGCGTAATCTGCTGTAAATGTGCACCACATAAAAAATTGAGATTCAACTATACCGTGGTATGCCGTAAGAAGTGTTTTGTAGACATGAGTCGGATATATCAAAACGTAACTTATATCGGATATGTGTGTGCCATATCGATATCTATGTCAACATAACCGATATCACAAAAACTGTATCGAGCTCAAACCTCGACTAGCGAACGAGAACTAAAAACTGTATCAATGTAAAAACATACGAACAAAACGCAAACTTCACAAACAATATAAACCATATTCGCCACCTCTCTTTCTAAGTACATATTCTTTTACTGGTATAAAAGAGACGAAGCGAATATGAGGTAACTTTAGCCATAACTTTAGCCATGTTTGCATGATTAATGGTTTCGTAATAATATATTTTACTGTACTAGCAATAAGGTTTAGTTTCTATTGTATAGTTACGATAACTCTTTTAGAGTTTTTGTTTTGGTGGCTGGCGGCTACGACTACTCGATATTAGTGAGACAATTACTCTACAAAATAGAACTACAGTTCTTTCAGTTTTTAGTGTACATAAATTATTTTCATTTTTGGAAGTCTGTTGTATTTTTTGTAAAAAAAGGTTTTTATTTTTCACTCTTTAAAATGGGATGGACCATACCAAGTCGTGACCAGGATCAACGATGTTACCTACCGAATACAGAAGGGTCCACGAGGTACGCCAAGATTTTCCACGTAGACCGATTGGCGCGATACAACGGGACTAATGATGCTCGGAACGAGCATGACTGAGGAGGTGTTACGTTGACCGTATTATGAGACCGTTGCGTTCGAGAATGTGGTCGAAGTTTCCAGATGATTCCAATTCGTTCGAGAACATTCCATTATGATACTGCATAAAAGTTCAAGGATGCTTCTGGAACATTCAACTTTCGGCAATGTTCTGGAAAGTTCTTCCGTGTATGTATGTTTTCGACTACAGATGCGATTACGAAGAGAATAGTGATCAGTAGAGAATTAGTGTTTGTGTAAATAAATTGTTCAAGTTAATAGAGGATAATTATTTGGTTGGTTGATCGGTGTAAAATAAATTATACCATACCCAGCTCGTAACAGTATCTCACTTTGTTGTTCTTAAGTATTCTCTGTATGAAGATGTAACTATATATGGACCCATTGCATAATAATCTTGTTTTTTGTTACAGTACGCAATATGGAGTTTTACGTGGCTGGTTTGGAATGTATTCCTGATTTGCTACTACCTAAATTTGGGATCTTTGAATCGGGTATGTACCTATACATATTCAATTAGAAGTTTTTTTTTGCCGTAAACACTTAATGTTATGAAAAATTTTATTTAACTATTTTAACATGCTTGCAGGATAGTGGTTTGTTATCCTTGAGTACAGGCAGTGTAAGCTGGTGGGAGAGCAATGGTTGGGGATGTCAGCCAGTGTGGGATGAAGTGGATGGCCCTGGCTCATGGCGGCCCACACGGGTTGAGGGCTGCTTCATGCAGTGGGACCACGTTGAGCTAGGCCAGTCAGCTGTTGCCGCTATTTTGGCCACCACAGCCTTACCACTCGCTGTAGTTTTAGCTTATCGATCAATTAAGAAGCAAAAGCCATCAACAGGTAATATAAATACTTATTGATCAGCAATTTCTATGTAACAGAAAATCATGCACACGCTCATATTATAACATCTTCACAGATAAAGGAACAATGTCGCGTCGTCCAGTGTATACGATTGAGTTGAGCCCTACAGAAACAAATATCAGCGAAACTTCAATGAAACCAATGACACCCCGCCGAGTCAAACGACGTTCGGGATCTCGTGGAAACAACTCCTCAGTGCGCAGATCACGTCGTTCATACAGAAATGCTGGATACTTATCGTCTAACGCTTCGTTGCCGCGTGAAGCGAGAGCGTCTCGTCCGACATCGGCACACTCGTCATACTCTAATTTCCACGCGGCGCGTCCAGTTTCATATCACACAGCAGAGAGGGAAAACTTTCCTTGTGCAGAAGACGCTTACGACCCCCCGCCTCCTGTTGAATCTATTCCTATAGTCACTAATAATAGATATAACACTATAGGACGCAGTAGTATGAAATCTGGCTATGACGTCGTCGGGCCGTACAATGAACCGAACCCACCGAGGAAGTACGAATCGAACATTCCGTCTTATGATAACATTGAACGAGGTTATGAGGCTGCGCCGACTTACGATAATAGAGCGGAAAATGTGACTCCTTGCGAGTCTCCATCGTACGTGTACGGCGGCGCGTACGGCGAGGGCGCGTGGGCAACGCCGCCGCCGCCCGCGCCGCCGTACAGCGCGCGTGCCACGCCGCAGGCGCCTGGTCCGCCCGCATACCAGCCGGCTACTGACCATTACAACTGAATGTAGCTCCATCACGTCCAGAACTCCTTCATACTAGCAGAGTACTTAATTGCCTTACTTTTGTGATGTTATTCGGTAGTCGAAACGTTAGGTATTTTTACTGTAGTTATTAAGTTCATTTATAGTTAAGAATATCGAAAAATAATTGCCATCAAGTGGTGTGTCTATGAATTTGTGAATGAACGAATTGTTATGTGAATGTGGTTATAAACGAATTAATTTTAAGCAGTTTTGAAATTTATTCTAAATGATTATTATTAAATTGGGTTTAAGGCGAGTTTTTAAGTCACTGTTATTACTTTATCATTAGACGTTAAGACATATTTAGTATTAATGGAAATAGGTTAGTAATAATATCACAAGAATATTGTCCATTCAGGTCTGAGACTGGATAAGAATATATTGAAGACCACACCATTGATATTACTGCTCACTGGCAGTTTGTACCCAGTGGCTTAGTTTGTATTATACTTTATAATATTTTCATTATGAAATGTATATTCCTACTCTGTTGACATTCCTATTCTAATGATAACGTTCCTGACACAAACTGCGAAGCATAAAATATGTATTACTTTTACATCATTATTTTCGCTCAAGAGTTCAGTAAAAAAATATTATTACATCAAGACAAGGAATTTGAAAGATTTTTTATATAATTTCAAATTTCTTGTCCGGTTGACGAAAAATAAAAAGATTCATTATTTTGTACTGATAGGGGATTTTTTATAAGGTGATATACTAGTTGTAATATACTTCCGTCCAAGTTGGTAATAAACTAGAATCTCATCATTATTAGCTCTGAAAAAAGACTTCGAATTTGACCGTGATTAAAATCGAATTTAACAATGAAACAGTCTTGATGAGTATGGACCAATTTTGTACCTAGCAATTAATTAAATTACAACGAGCTTTACTACGTTAAGATAATTAGATATAGGTTATATTTGAACCAGACTGTCTGGTAATTTTTATACCAAATATACTATACACCTACAAAGTAAATACTGTACTTTTACTGTATTGTTACTAACCTTATATGAGTCTTCGCTCGAAATAAAGATTTCGAATTTAACCGAATTCAAAAAAGGATGTTCTTTATTCGATCCGTATGTGTGTGTATGTTGGACATTTTCTCAAAAACTACTGATTCGTTTTTGATGGGGTTTTTGTTACTTATCCACTTTTGCACGACAAGATGTTGACAAATGAACCCGCGTTCCGAGACACGCCAACATCGCTATTAGCGACCACAGCGCTAAAAAACGTTCCTTATACAGGGTGGAGAAGACAATACGACAATAAATGAAAACACGGACAATACTAGTTCATAAGAATAAGTTTAAGCTATCAAAAAAATCCTAACATCGAAAATAAAAAAATAAAAATTTCAAACAAACTAAATGGCATAAAACTAGAAACGAAATAGAACACCATTTATAAATATGAGTTCACTAACCTGTCGTAAGAGCGGCAACAACGCGCGGTCCTGTAGCGACTTGATTTTTTGGCTTTTAATTATGGATTAATGCTCAATAAAATTACACTGAATCACAGATTATTAACCAAATAATCAGGCATCTCTCAACCGCGTGTTATTTATTAATCAAATTATTAATCACGATCAGGATGTAGGTATGAAAGTCACTAAATTTTTCGTTTTTCAATATGGCCGCCATGAATTCGAATACACAAATTGCACCGTCGTAAAAGGTTATTTCTAACGTCTGACAAAAGGTCCCCATTCGCAGCCATGTGTTTTAATTTATTAAAAGATATGATTATTCTATCTTTTAAATCATCAACAGTATCAACAGCTGTTGAGTACCTACACTTCATTTTTGGTATGACCCCACAAGAAAAAATCCAGTGGTGTAAGGTCGGGGGACCTGGCTGGCCAACGCGTTGGTCCATAACGGCCAATCCACTGCTGTCCGAACATTTGAGACAAACGCTCTCTAGCAGACACCACTGAATGAGCTGGTGCTCCGTCTAATTGGTACCACATCTGCCTGTACGCAGTTACCGAAAGCTCATCCATGTACTCGCAAACAGGTCCATTGAGGAGTTCTAAAAACTTTTCAGCATTTAAATTAAAATTTAAAATTCGTTCCTCAAGGGTCACTTTTACACGTGGAAGAGCACTATCCACATGCGGGATTAAGGATCGATTTTCTCGCATCCTCTGGACAGCTTGGACAATGGTGCGCCCGTTGGTCGGACAAACTCGAGTGTTTCCAAACCTCTCTCGGTATGTCCGTATAGCCAAAGCGGCATTTCTTTGACACTCCCCATAAATTAAAATCATGTCGGTGTACTCCGAAGCTGTTTAATTGTAGCGCGGCATGATTATTAAAAAAAAAAACACGAAAACAATAAAAACTAAGCGTCTAATTTCGCACAATTCACTCACTGTTTAACTAAATACCTATTAAAACGTTACGTGTCCTGTCACCAAAATAAAGCGTCCAATTTCGCACTAATACCGCCGTAAATGAATTTACAAAACACGACACACACGAGCGGCGGGGAAGTACCTACATCAAAGACGCGGCGCGAACGACACCTGCAGCACTGTACCTGCGGCTGCACTACAAAGCGAGGACGCGTGAGTCATCACAGGATCGCGGCCGGCGACACACTAACCTAAATTTGTTGTAGCAAATTTCTTCAAGAAAGCGAAGTAACAAACGAAACTAGATTTATCTCTTTCGCACACACTAAATTTTCTATTAATATTATGAGTGCATTGCAATTTCCGCATTCGTTCCTTTCTTATCCAACTCTGATGACACGCTTTATGACTCTTATTACTCAGAAGTAAGGTATAATTTTCACTAAATTAGATGAAAATACTAATTTGGCGAAAGTGTTTATGTCCTCGTAGCGAGTTGGCAACGTGACTTTAATGTTTTGATGTTTATACCGATGTGGGTCGTTCACCTGACCGTGTGTTCCCTATTATCAGATACATCATGTAGCAAATGTTAAAAATGAAAAATAATTTCCTGTGACTAAACTACTGGATATATTCAAATAATTTTTTGTATGTAGACTGAGAACGTCTTGAGGTATGCGAGCTTTAATTTAATGTCGTATTGTCATCACCACTCTGTATAAGTCGGCACGGCTGTTGACGCGCTAACAGCAATGTTGGCGTGATTCGGAACGCGGGCTGAGAACGACACATCAGCTAACGCGGCGGGATGTTGCGGATTACGTCATGAAATTCAAGAATTTACATTTTCAACAATCGAATGTAGGCTGAAAATATGTTTAAAGTACCTTTTCGCTTGCTGCAATGATAGAAAACGGCACCAAAAGACAATCATTCTATTTGCGATCATACTTTTGCAATTTTTCATACAAAACTTCATTTAAAAGATGGGAAAAATTATTGAAAATTATGTTCAACGTAGCGTTGAAAATACTGAAAAAAAAAACGATTTGTTGTTTCACAAAAAAAAAAAACAAATTGTGTTTTTTTTAGCATGTTACTTAGAAAAATTTACAGAGAGAATCTTTTGGAAAGAAACAGGATTCTTTCGAATTTTTCGCTTGATGTTTTGAATAGTTGAAATAACAAGTTTTATTGAAATGTTTTTTAGTAGCCTGTAAAAGAGAAATATGGAACAAATAATTAAAACATAATAGATATATCTAGCTCTCCTCGACAACAATCTCAATATCAGTCTGAAGAGTTGTCAGCTTCACCAGGACCAGGGAGTCTACTCCGAAGCGTTTTTACGAAGTATCGGCCGAATGTTCGGACAAAACTAAACAAATATGTGATACATAAACATACTTAATACTATGGGTATGGCTTACAAAGAAATCCTTTTACAAAACATATTACAGGTCATGCCGACAGGAAGTGTTCCCTAATTCCTCTCCTAAACACCTCCAATGAAGGGCTACCCCTAAGAGTGTGTGGAAGAGAGTTCCAAAGGCGTACCTACAGCACGAACAGTAAAGGATCCACCGTAACAACTAGAGGAGTGGGGAGGGAACCGAAGGAGAAGGGAAGATGATGAGCGGCAAGGTTTTCCTCTTGGAAAAAGATACTCAAAGCGAAAGATACACAAATATGTCCGAACATTCGGCCGATACTTCGTAAAACACTTCGGAGTAAGACCCCCAGGCTCGAGGTCGAGCTCGAATTTGAAAGTTTCTTTTTTAGCTTGCATTAAATGTAAATTTGATCGAACGTAAACAAGTTTATGTCGCCCTGGAAGAAGGCGATTCCTATATTTTGTATGCGTTCGATCAAAAATTTACCAATTTCTTTCAGACGCCGCAGATGATGGTGGAACACATGAAAGTTGTTTAGAGTGACAAAATCCTTTCCTCCAGTCGAGAGGGTGTAAATCGTTTACTGGTTGCCAAATTACCTACTTCATTGGCCCAAACACCACTTTTTTTATTCTACCCTCCTTTTTATTAGTAGGTAGGGTATTATTAAATGGAAAGCCGAAAGAGTTAAAGCATAGATATCCTAAGTTAAACTAACCTACGTATAAGAAAAAAAAACATCAAATGTTTCCCGTTTCTTTCATATTGTTCGGGTTTTTTCGGTTTTATAGAAAAAAAAACATGAAATAATATAACTTATTGGCAAGTTTTTTTGAAACTTTCGAATGAAACATTGAAAAAAAAAAACAACTGAATTGGAAAGAAACGGCAATTTTTCCTGCTTTTTTTGACGCTAGTTCAACATCATCATTATCATTTCTTATGGGTCTCCGAGACGATCAAGTGCACATGTACGAGTACGTGACTACCGCAGGACCACCAACGTCAATCGCTTCCATATTTGGTAAATTATTTAAACAGGGTGTAAGGTACATGAACGCACATACGTGTACCAGTGATTCAGTACATGATTCTGGACCCCATATCGTTGGAATTTTTTCCGAATTTTTGAAAAAAAAATTGCATTTTTTTTACAAAACTGTATAAAATCGTTATACTTAGCTACGAGTACCTCAATGATATTTTTAATTAAAAAATAATTAGTTCACTTAATTCGCAAAAAAACGCAATGTAAATAAATTACAAGAAGCTCCCTGCTTAGCTGATTTCCTAAGTTCACCGGAGGTAATCGCGGCGCACGCACGCTATATCGGCCAAAGACCGCCGACGTTCTTTTGTCGGCAAATGCTCATACAGACCTATGAATCTAACAGACGCGACACGTTAGTCATTTTAAGTGTCTACAAAAATTGATATCCCATTGACTACTTTTATTTGAACTTATTTTGAGGGGAGATTATTTTTATAAACCTTGACCGAAATAAGTAAAGAACACTAAAAATGTGTAACAGTTTACTGATAACGACATAATTCTTAGATACATTTTTGTTATCAACAAACTTAAGTTAAGTAATACAATACAACAACGTTACTTAGTCATTTCGTTAAAACCACATTCCTACATTTCGTATACCTACATCAAAATAATTACTGAGTGAGTAGGTAGTAGGTACAACTTAATGCTTACTTAATGTCTTATCAATTTTATTAATCTATGACCACGTCGGCACATTCAAAAGCGTACCTACGCTAATAAATAAATTTTTATTTCTTTAGCATTTCGCCGACGACGAACTTTTGTTTTTTGTTAGTTCCGTGTTTACGTTCATAGCAAACGGATGTGCAGTTGGTAGCGAATTTAGGTTGTTATCGTAAAGTTATCAAAAACAAGAGTTATTTTATGTTTGTTAGTGTATGTGTGTTTTTTGTTTTGCTTGTTGAGTGTGTGCTTGTTGTGTGTGAGAGTGTTTTTAAACAACATCTCAGTGCCCAGGAAAATGCTCATGCATGAAGCACGTAGGCGCCTCCCTCCCTCGTAAGAAATGAACAAACTTTAAGGTAAGTTGGTTCATTAGTTAAGTACACGGTTGCCAACCACGTCCCCGACAGAAGTGTTCGTGGTTGGCTAACGGCAGAGCTGTACCTAAGAAATTTCAAAATTCAAAATCACCAAGGTCACTTCTGTAGGGACGCGATTGGCGACCGTGTAGCAGGCGCTTTATACCTACTTTCCTGGAGCGCACTTACAAGCTTCTTAATTATTATCTATCCTAATCTTTATCTAAACCTAACTTCAGTATTCTTGAGGGATTAAAAATGTATGTGATATCAATGTTGTCGTCATTAGAATACACAGTAGTCGTAGGTGCCACGGAACATTATACGTTTCGAAGCTTTCGCAGCATTTGTCGTTTTAAACGTTTTACGCACGTATGCGCTTATGTCTATTAAGTATCTGATCTAGTTATTTATCACATCGATCGGAAACATCGACGTAAATGTATTTTTATCACAAAGTAGAAAGTGTATTTAGGCACAAGCGCATAACGGCGCGACTACCTGTGTCTGTGTGTATAAGACGTGGTAGGTAACTACGTACTACCACGAACTACGCGGTCGCGCGCGCCTACATTCATTGCGAAGCGTTGAGATCGCATTGTTCACAATACATTGCGTGCTTGAAAATGTCTATTTCTGTAATCGATCATTACCGAGATTAATGACTATCATAATTTAGTTACTGACATTAGGTGTAACCTTTTCGCGAAGTTTGCGGTATCTTGTTCCTTACAGCCTGTATATATGGGTACCTATTAGTCATGTAATCCTTTTACATATATACAAAAAAGACCAAGATTCCGTGTACTCATTTAACTGTTCAAATCTTGCAATGACTGAAATTAATGTACCTAGTGTCCAAAGACCTGAAAAATTCACCCTCAATTTTTTTTGAAGAAATATAGACTCATCGCGGGCAGTTTGACCAGCTTGACGCTGAACAAATCGAATTCTCGTGTGGCTCTAAACACAGGTTCAATTTCTAGTTCCTCAGCCTATTCCTTCTTAGTTGAAATGGCAATTTTAAAGCCTGTATTTCTATATTCTTCCAAAAAAGTGCAACATTTTTTCAACTTTCTGTGCATTTACCGAGATCCTGATATCTGTTGATTGTAGAAGTTACTAACGACATTAATTAAAAATAAGTATATCATACTTACCAAATAACCAACTAAGAAGCTCAAATCTTTTAACTATTCGGCTAGAGTAGTAGCCTCATGGGAGACTTGAACATTAGTTTTCCGATTTGAAATAAAGGGGGGCAGCGCCCCTTTATATCCGGCGCCCTGGGCTGGGCGGTCGCCCAACCGCGCCCTACCCTAACGCCGCTACTGCTGACACGTCATAGGTAGGTACTAAGCATATTTTTAAAGCGTTTAGGATTTGATCAAGGGAACATGGAGCAATTTGGAGACCCCCAGCAGCAGAGGTCCGGGGCGGGCAGCCCCTTCCGCCCCCCAGTTAGTCCGCCACCGCCACTGCTATGTTCCTTTCCTTGCGGTGTGTTTTACCCGGGCAAAATGTTGTACTTTAGTGAGGTGAGACTATAACAAATAATTAGTGTATCATGAGGAGCAATTTCTTTACCAATAGCAAAACTAGTGTGAATTGTAGTTTTAAAGTTATTTAAGAACAACAGGTTTTGCTGGAGTAACGTTTGAAACATTACCCTGGCAAAATCGTTTTCCAAAAATTGGTTTCAGCTCGGAACCAAATACATGAATAGATGGCTTTTGTTGCGCAGTAAATGTTTGTAAATAGCAAAAGTGTGTGTTATGGTTCTTAAGTTATTTAAGATTTTACTGCGGTAACGTTTTGGGATTACCCAGATCTCGAGAACGGCTCAACGCAGAAGTTTAAAAAAAAAACCAATAAGAGACCTTAATTTGTTTAAACATTCGTTTTTGATTCGGTTGACGTAAACCAATGTAATTAAATGGTTTCAAAAATCAGAAAAAAAACGGATTTGCAAGTAAACCAAAACACTTATAACCAAATAAACAGCTGTAAAAAATACCCGTGGTAGACGCTTATAACGTCAGGAATTTTAGATTTTGTAACTTTACACGATATGAAGATAAAAACAAATTTGATTAATTTTAGACTGGTCGTACTCTACATTAATTCGTTTTACAAACATTAAGAAACATGCTATACTTTAAACAAATTAAAATGATTCATGAACATTCGTTCCTGTAAATTTCAGCATTCAATTACGGCTACTATTATTATAAAGTTAAATCAAAAACAAGAATATGTCAAATTCTCTAATAAGCCGACCAAATTTGAAAAGGTCACTTAAAAGCGACCGCACCATACATAAACGCAATCATCTTAAATTAACGGGATAATATGGATGCTTTGTTAGTACAGTTGCATAGAAAAGTTTTCTGGTCAGGTTAGTAAAAATAATAAAATGGTCATGATTCATTATTTTGATTTAAAAATCAATCCCATACAAATTATGGGCAGGAAGATGACGAGTCTCACCTCTCTAAAGCACAACATTTTGGCCGGGTAATGCACACTCCTTTTTTTTTTTGGATCATCCAATGACTTCTCCCGCTGGAACGGAAGGGCGTGTCAGACTCTTACTGACTAAAACCCACCCCTGTTCCTCCCTGCCCTGAATGCCCAGTGGCGAGGTAACTCTTTCGAATTTATCCTCAACCCCCGGGCAATGCACACTCCCTTGGGATAGTTTTCGAGTTAAACGCGGGCAGTTGCGCGTATTAAATAAAATAAAAACAGTTCCTAACGAGCATCGGAATTTTATTCTTTACATCTCAGAAAAATATAAGATCGCAAAAATATATCACAAGGTATTATTAAATACTGGTCACGTAATAAATAACCGATCAAGTAATGATTAAACAAGTCACTTTACAGTAACGTTGTATTCAATTGCCGACTATATACAGAAGCATGATACAAGAAACATTAGTTTATTTATTCGTTTAACAAAATCGACTACTAACTTCCAGTTAAATCCAAACAGATCTCAGATTACGACAAAGATCTAGAAATATAATAAGATTTAAAAATTTACCACCATATAGATTATAACGTGTAAAGGAGCTCTGAACTGAAAATTCAAAGTTATTTGTGCAGAAAGCAGAACCAACATGACATTAAATGCTATGAAATTTATCTTCGTATTTGTTAAATTGACTAGGTTTCTTCATTACAACGATATTAAAAGTTGCTATTAGTCTTCATTCTTACTTTAAAAATACTCTATAGCACTGCGACTGTTTTCGCTGTCTTTTTCACTGGGTTATTGCAAACATCGCTTATCGCGAGATTATAAACTCTTCACAGTAAGACACATACCTATGCAAGGTGATTTTTTAATCGTTTAAAACACTTAAGGGCGAGCGAGCAACTTTTACTATGGATTTATTTAAAATGATGTCCGTAACTACCGCCGACCATCAACGACAGTAAATATTTGTTAAATAATTAGTACTAATTAGTATTCGAACAACAGAATTGGTACCTTAGTAGTTTTCGAGAAAATCGACTTTGAAAGTGGTCCAGTTCCAGCTCCTCAAACTTAGAATCAACATTGAAAGTCGTGGACCAATTATGTTGTTCGAGTACTAATTAGTACCAATTGAGTACTAATTATTTACCAAATATGGAAGTGATTGGTCTTGGTGGTCCGGCGGCAGTCACGGTCATTTTAAAATGATCTTTTTTGTAACTATATCGAGACTTTATAATCACCCAAGATTTTTAACAAACTCGCGGTGTTTGCAATAATCCGGTAACATTTGACATGGGTATGATCACTCTTGTACACTGCAACGTGTTCAGATGGGCGGCAGCGTGCGTCGCTCGGCGGCCGTGAGCGCGGGGTGCCACACGTCCACGATGAGCACGAGGCGCGTGCCGGTGCCGTTGTGCCACACCTCGTGCTCGAAGCTGTCGTCGAACATCAATGTCTTGCCCACTTGCCATTGTCTGGGAAAAAAGGGAATTTATACAGGGTGTAACAGAATAAACGCAAAACCCGAAGCAAGCAGTTTGTTCAGAAACACCTTCTGAATCGATTTCCTTCATTAAAAATAGGTGTCAATTCTTCGCGGAAAAATCTTTAATCCTACTAATATTATAAATGCGAAAGTTTGATGGATGGACGTAAGTTACTCAACGCCAGAACTATCCGCGTAAAGCAAACACCTAGCATCTAGCATGTTTTGAGAACCTTCTCAAGGTAATGATCACAAAAAGTAAAGGTCTATAAATAGAGCCCTAACTTACTTCAGACCGAATGTGGTAAGGCGCTGACACAAAGCAACCATGTCGCACATCAATCTGCCTAGTCTTTTTACAACTATCTTGGGGTCGGCTTCGAGTCTAACCGGATGCAGCTGAATACCAGTATTTTACATGGAGCGACTAGCTATCTGACCTTCACAACCCAGTTACTGGGTAATACGATACCTCAGCGACTGCCTATCTGACCTTCACAACCCAGTTACTTGGTAATACGATACCTCTTGGTAAGACTGGTTGTCAGACTTTCGGGCTTCTGACGACCCGTAACGACTGTCAAAGATCCTCGATTGACAGCCGGGACCAACGTCTTAACGTGATTTCCGAGGCACGGAGGAGACTCGGTATGTAAAGATGGTCACCCATCCATGGACCAACCCCGTCAAGCGTAGCTTAACCTGATGGATCGACCCGTGCGGCTGTTATTACTTTAGTTCTTTATAATATTAGTATAGGTAACATTTGAGTTCAGAACCTTAGATCAATAATAGTACTAGATTCCCGATAAGCACTTCAAAAACGGCCCGAATAAATAAGACCACAAATACTTTTGTGGTCTTATTTCAAACTAGTATGGTCCAATCATAGCCAACATTAAGACGTCGAAAGGTAATTAAACATACCTGCATCACTATTTTAAATAGTTTTGTATAATATAAAGCATACGCCGAAAACACGTTTTTGATTCCCTTTATTTTTTATTTTTTTTTATTACCTATTTGTTGTAATAGCGGCAATGTAAAATAGTATCTAATACTTTTTTGAATCTGTCAAAAATATTTGCCACCATACAAAACGAACCTAAAAAATATATATTCTGCAACTCTACGTCTTTCAATACTTACTGTGTTCTGAGCATTGAAATATAATACCAAGAACTACGTCTAGTTCCACAATAGAATAAGCACGAAATTGTAAACAAAATGTTTTTAATCCTATTACTTAGAACTAGTAGTAAGTTTAATTTTAGAATAAATAGTTTTGTACTGATGACTTTTTATTTTCAAGCGACATTTTAAATTTATTGTCTAAAATCTTTCTCCGATGAAAGAACATACATTAGTATATTTTGCAATGGTAATTAAACTTTATATTAAGCAATACGGTTTATAATAAACTGAAGTTGTTAATATTATTAAACTTTTTTTCTAAAAATGTAGATGTTGTGTGGCCACTTGAGCGACTTATTTTTGTTCCTGATCCTTAATCTAGTGCTATATTGATCGAAGTTCAGAACTAACTACTTTATTGTTGTTTTGATTTCCGTGTGAAAAACTAAAAAAACACACTGTAAAACTATTTTCCTTTTTATCCGACTTAAAAAAACGAGGTTCTTTATTTATCCCACCTTATTACACTATAACGTTCGAGAATGTGGTCAAAGTTTCCAGACGATTCTACTACGTTCGAGAATATTCCATTATAGTACTGCGTAGAAGTTCAAAAATGTTTCTAGAACATTCCACTATAGGATAGTTCGACAATGTTCTGGAAACTTCGCGGGCGGCGAGTGAGTCAGTCTGTTTTCGACTACTAAAGCGAACGGAAGCGATTACGAAGAAAATAGTAATTACTAGAGAATTAGTGTTTGTGTAAGTTGTTAAGTTAATAAAGTATATTTTGTTAATTAATCGGTGTAAAATAATTTATACCATACCCAGCTCGTAACAAATTAGTGTCAGAAGTGAGGGATAAATTATGCAAATTTTACCAAAGGACGACACGGAAGGTATTCGTACAAGGAGTCAACGGTAGCAAGACATGGATCAGAGGCGGTTTGGAGATTCCCTGATACAGACGAGTAGAGTTCAGACTACGACAGAGCCAGTTGCTGGTCCATGTGGAGTTTCTTAAGCACCAGCGCCAGACTTGTCTGCGCTAATGGCGCTGCTGCAGGAACAGGCCCGTCGGTTTAAAGAGAAGCTTCAACAAGATAGAGAGGAGTAGACCCGCCGCAAAGAAGAGCAGGCCCGCCGCCAAGAAGAGTTACGTGAGTTTGAGCGCCGTGTCACCCGCGTCCGTAGGAGGATACCCATTACCCATAGCTAGTCCCTACACGTGGTCCCTGGGTGGTGCTAATCAGGTGACACTAACTAACGGTGGTAGGTTTCGACCGATGGCTTGAGACCACTGGGCAAAGACGTACCGCCAAGCGGCCTAGCCGTGTTCCGGTACGATGCTCAGTGTAGCCAATTCAGAGGAGTTGGGTCGAAATAGTCGATCCAATGCAGGCAGACCAACCTGGCTCGTGCTGATATGGGCGTATCGGGAGACTAATAGCGGAGGGTAGCGGGATCCGAGGCACGGGGCGCCGCTGGCTGACCGCAGGTAGTTGGAAGCCCAAGGAGTGTGCTAGCCACACATGAAAGGTTGCCCCGCCAACTTTTTAAAAATCCCGGAATGCACCATCGTGCTGGTTGCGACCAGACGAGAAGGCCCTATGGACATTCCCGGGGGAGCTCGGACATCCCCGCAGTCTCCAGACTAGTCCCCCAACGATACCGTCCTGTCAGTGCGTGCCTCAAGGTTAGCAGCGGGGAACCTCATTTCACTTCCTTTTCCTCTCCCTCCTTCACTCTTTATAAAAATGGCAAAAAGGAACTAAAATAGAAAAGCTGTATAGCGGCAGCACTTCCTCTCTCAAAGTGCGCCTTACAAACGCACGAGATCTGCACTTAAATCTCGCCGCAGTCCACTACCGCCTAGAGACTGAGAAACCAGTCTCTAGGCAGAGACTGAGAAACCAGTCTCTAGGCGTACCTATCTTACCCAGGGTTTATAACCTGGAGCACAACTTTAAGCAAAGTGCTGAAAAATAAAGCAAAACTTTAAGCCACATGCAAATAGCATGTATGCCCGGACGACATCTGCTATCCTTACCTTCCAGTTAGACTCCAGGTTATCAACGCTTGGGGTCCTAGTGGACACAGGCCTGGATAAAATTATCTACGCCTGTGTCTACCGTTCGCACAGCGGTGATTTGGAGACAACTTGGCTCACACAAAACCTCAGTGAGGCGGCGGATGCGGCTCAGCAGCGGTACCCTTCTGCCGAATTAGTGTTACTTGGGGGCTTCAACGCCCACCATCAGGAGTGGCTCTTCCCATACCAGTGCACAGACCAAGCTGGACGAGCGACGCGAAAGCTAGCGCTAGCGTTAAATTTCACCCTGCTGGTCCAGGGGGCTACGAGAGCGCCGGATATTGATTCGCACACAGCCAATTGCTTGGACTTTCTGCTGACAACAGATCCAGACCGATATTCCGTGTCAATTTCTTCACCATTAGGTAGTTCCAACCACTGTCTGGTGAAGTCTGTATCCGTCTACTCCCCGCCCGATCCAGGACCGGGGATCCAAATCCGCCGGGTGCCTCTAGGCCTAGCCCTCAGTCGAAGATGAATCACGGTTGCCTAGAAGTAACCTATTCACTCTTGACTTAAAGATTCCCAGGTTGTAGCTTTAAAGGTGCCGGCCGGGTTTCAGCAGATCATTATTGTGCAGCAAGAACAATGTTGCCGAGTGCACGAACCCTGAGGAACCCCGGCATTAATATCCAGTAGTCCTGTCGAGCAGCCATCTATGACCACTCCGATAGACCGATCCCTGAGGAAATCTGCAATCCAATCATACAATCCAGCGTGTAGACCGAAGGAAGGAAGCTTACCAATAAGACTTTCGTGCCAGACCCTGTCGAAGGCCTTCGAGATGTCCAGGGAGACCGCAAGTGCTTTCTCGTATTTCTCCTCACTCCAGATGTGAATGCCATACGCCAGAAGATCCCCAGTTGACCGATTTTAGACATACGACGGATTTGGCGATATAGGTCAGCAGACTGGGATGGCATGCGATCTTTCTTTGCATGTTTTCCTTGGCAGCTTACTTGCTTTTCTTCGACTGATGCTTCGTTGTGCGCAGACGCCGTGGCGGATGTGTTGCGGCAGGGAATGGAGTACTACATTCCGTTCTCTGACGTAATAATGTCTGACAAAGCTCTTCCATGGTTTGGTTCCAAGTGCAATCGCGCTGATGCGCTTAAACACGCGGCGTACCTGGTATGGGTCAACACTCATATGCGCAAAGCAAATGACGAGAGTCAGAAGAAGAGAACCTTCAACAGGGCAGCCAAGTCCTGCAAGGTGTTGCGGAGGGCTAGGTTTGACCACCTCAGTTGCTAGCCTGTCGGTTTTCTATCGGTTGCATTTTGGAGAGTGTGCGACGGAACTGCATAGTTTAGTTCCACCAAGGCCGTTCCATCATCGGACCACTAGACGTACGGTGATGCGCCACCGGTACATGGTGAACCCATACGCATGAAACGTTTTGCGAACAAATTGTGCGTAAAGCTAAGGAGTGGAATTCCCTGCCAGAGTCTGTGTTTCCTGATAGCGACAACCTCGGTGTCTTTAAGCCAAAAGTGAATAGGCAAGCGTGAGATAGCCATCAAACGCGTGCCTATAGGCACCGTTGATGGCGGGCAGGCGATAACTTTTTTTTTGTCATTTATAAATGACTAGCGACCCGCCCCGGCTTCGCACGGGTGCAATGCTGATACTAAATTAAATACACTATTTATAGGCATGCCTCTCCGCACTGCCCCGTCCGACCGGTACCGCCCGCCGCAAACGCAAATTTTAAATTTGTAATATCTCCGAAAATATTTGTTTAATTTACATGCTGTAAGGAACCATATTGATCTATATTAATTGCACACTGTATTTAATGTACTTAATTCGATAAGGATTAATGCCGTATTGCTTAAAATAGCTTCGTAAATAAGCCATTTTTTCACGTAAAAAGTAAACAATAAAAATGGTTAATGTGGGTTATCCCTAACATATAAACATATACCATCGCGGACTTTTTTGTAGACCTTTTTATAGTGTACAATACTGTAGTACATTAATTTGATCTAACTCGTAGGGTTTAGGCAGCGTTTTTGCTAAATTGCTAAATAAGCCCAAAAAAATAGGTTAATTTACGACATCACGTTAGAAACCTCTAAAATTAGCAATGTTGCCTTAGTATATGATGCATGTATTATACATATAAACCTTCCTCTTGAATCACTCTATCTATTGGAAAAAACCGCATCAAAATCCGTTGCGTAGTTTTAAAGATTTAAGCGCACATAGGGATATAGGGACAGAAAAGGCGACTTTGTTTTATACTATGTAGTGATAAAAAAAAGTTGCAGGCCCTTTACCAAGATGAGCAGATGCTCCTCATAAAAGACCTTCACTCAACACTTGGCAAGGAGCTCAAGCTAATAAAGGAACAGGTTTATCAATCCGGACGGTGATCTACCCATTACTCGCCGTCCGCAAGCTCGCATCTACGGTGGCCGGGAATCGGCGTCTTTGCGGCGGTTAGGGGCGTGAGGGCGCGAGGATTGCTTCTCCCTTACGCGTCTCGAATCCTCCTTCGCGAGTATAACTGCTTCGCAGGAGGAGGTACCATGGACTGGACCAGGGCCGGACGCGAGATGTCGACACCGCCGATCGCCTTCACGAGGACACGGTGATGCCTATGCTCCGCCCTAGCGGGGCAGACCTCTACCGTGTCCTCCGGACGATCCACACAGTGGTAACACCCGGGCGTATTCTTACACCGAAGCCGAAACAACCGTGGTAAGCACGCCGTGGCACCTCTCTTACCACTCCTCAAAGAGGGGACTTATCGCCGCGATTGTGGCGTGCCCAGTGCTGGGTAGCGACAGCCGCCATGAGATTCCGCCGGAGCTCTGTTCGCACTGTACACCTCCATGCCCCGGCGTTGCACCTCCAGGCGCCACTCAAAGGTGTACGTGAGGACTTTCGCCTGCAGATCCCATGGCGGTAATCCGGCAAGCAGCTTTGGGACGCGTTGAGTCGGCGGGCTGGATGCTGTTTCAGGGAACGCGCCCATACTGGTGACTCCGTACAGGGTCATGGACCGCACGATCCCCGTGTGGAGCCTCCGGCCGGAGGCGTTTGAACTACATACTCCCCTTTGGAAAAGGGTTTATAAGTTTATGCATATTTATTGACACTTAACAACTAGCAACACTTAAAATAAAATAATTATATACACACACTACACAACACATCAAGAATATTTTTAAGATTGAACATGACATTGTTTTCTATAGTCTTGTATAGTATTATTAATTTTGTCGAGTTTTGTTTTATTTAGTACAAGCTGACCCGACAGACGTAACGTTGTCCTGTCTTAGCTATCCATTGTCAAACGCGCGAAGTTTAAATAGTCGTTAAGTTTTCTGATTTTTTTTTTTAAGTTTTCGCGCAACTTTCTTAATTTTTTCTTTCATAAAAACCTTCTCCTGACAATAACAAAAACATCAAAAAAAGAATTTGGTGAAGCGTCAATGGCCTTTTTAATACTCATTGCGAGTGAAATTGGGAAATTAAATCAATTAGGATTTTCCTGTACTATCTACTACATATTCAGCTTATCTATATATATAAAATTCAAAGTCCTGATTGACTGACTGATATATCAACGCACAGCCGAAACCACTGGTCCTAGAGACATGAAATTTGGAGGGTGTGTGTTTTTTTTTAGTGGGAAATCATCCAATGACATCTCCCGCTCTGGGTGGAGAGGGAAGGCGTGTCAGACTCTTACTGACTAAAACCCACCCCTGTTCCTTCCCTGCCCTGAGTGCCCAGGGGCGAGGTAACTCTGTTCCGAATTTATCCTCAACCCCTGGGCAGAGGGTGTGTTCTTTGTGAAGAGTAGGTATCCATTAAGAAAGGATTTTTCGAAATTCAACCCTTAAGTGGGTGAAAAATGGGTTGAAAGTTTATAACGGGGGAAGTACTAATTTCACGCAGGCGAAGCTGCTTGCAGAAGCTAGTTCTTTATAAAAAGGGGGCGTAATTCTATTATTATATTCTATGGGGCGGTCTATTTGATGAATTCTTATATCTATATTAATCTGTGAAGCTCCAAGGGCCAGTTGTCGATTTGATCCGCGCGCCGGATGACAGAAGCGATCAGCTTCCGTCTGTCAAACTTGACAGCTGTATATATACCATATACCGCGACGCCGACGTCACCAAGTTAAGTGCGCGTATAACCGCTAATGAAAATTTCTTTGTCTGATGAAGAAACCTAGACATTCTCGTGAAAATAAATAGACCTGCATTTGTGGAAAACAGAGAATTTATAGTGCAGTGTTTATTTGTGGACAATCAATCGTTAAATCGGCCGATTAATCAAGATTAATTCTCGCCGGCCGGCGAAGATTAGAAGAAGAGATACCCTGCCAATCGCTCTGGTTCCGAGATATGGTCCCAGGAAGACACAAGGTACGTGGGTTTTTCAGTATTGTTCATGCTGTCAAGGCGTTAATCATAGTCTGCGCCAGGGGACGCGCGGAGGGTGCGGTGCGGTGCGGGACGAAACCGCGGCAGCGCGCTGGCCGCCGCCGCCGCCCGCCATTGACTCCAATACTGAACACGAGCGACGACGCGCGCTCATACTTCTTGTCCAAGTTCCCAACATTGTACTGTCTTTATAGAACCACATTATTTAGTGTTTTACAGTCCACTTTACTTTCATTTATAACCTTTAGTAAGGTCTTTAACATTTTGGTCCTTCGAGCCGGGGAGGATGTCCATGCTGTCAAGGCGTGAATCATAGTCTGCGCCAGGGGACGCGTGGAGAGTGCGGTGCGATGCGGGACGAAACCGCGGCAGCACGCTGGCCGCCGCCGCCGCCCGCCATTGACTCCAATACTGAACACGAGCGACGACGCGCGCGCATACTTCTTGTCCAAGTTACCAACAATGATTGTGGTAGATGTGCAGGGGATTCATCAATATACAGTTAATTTTTATGTATATATATTTGTACCGCCAATATTTTGGATCAGATCTTAACCCCTCAGGCTCTCGGTCCCCGTTCAGGTTTGGGCTATTAACACGCGCCATACCAGAATCGGAGAAAACGGCCCAGCCGTTTACGCGTGATACTCGTACCGTGACCAAGGAAATAGGGATTCATTTTTATCTATCTAAATTACTTAATTTTTTAGTTTTGCTTTGTTTTGTTTAGTCTTATCTAGTTTTTTTTAGTTTTTGTACTACATGTATTATACAGGGTGTAAGGTAGGTACATGAACGCACATACGTGTTCCAGTGATTCAGTACATGATTCTGGACCCCCTAGCGTTGGAATTTTTCGTCGGCTTTTTCCTAATTTTTGAAAAAAAAAAATCTGCGTTTTTTTACATTAAAATCTTTTTTTACATCTGTATAAAATCGTTATACCTATCTACCTCAATGAAATTTTAATTAAAAAATAATTAGTTCGCTTTTTTCGCAAAAAAGCGCAATGTAAATAAAATTAAAAGAAGCTATACTACCTGCTCAGCTGTTTTCTTAAGTTCACCGGAGGTCATCGCGGGCCCAGTAGGTACCTACGCACGCAATATCGGCCAAAGACCGCCGCCGACGATTCTTTGTCGGCATTTCGCCAAATGCTCACACAGACCGCCGACTTTCCTTTGTCGGTAAATGCTCACACAGACCTATGAATCTAACAGACGCGACACGTTAGGCATTTTAAGTGTCTACAAAAATTGATATCCCATTGACTACTTTTATTTGAACTTATTTTGAGGGGAGGTTATTTTTATAAACCTTCATCGAAATAAGTAAAGAAGATCTAAAAAAAATGTGTTACAGTTTACTGATAACGACTTATTTCTTAGATACATTTTTGTTATCAACAAAGTTAAGTAATACAATACAACAACGTTACTTACTCATTTCGTTAAAACCACATTCCTACATTTCGTATACCTACATCAAAATAATTACTGAGTGAGTAGGTAGTAGGTACAACTTAATGCGATTGTACAGTCTATCAATTTTATTGGTCTATGAGCAGGCGGCACGTTCAAAAGCGTACCTACACTAATAAATAAAATTTTATTTCTTTAGCATTTCGCCGACGACGAATTTTTGTTTTTTGTTTGTTCCGTATTTACGTTCATCGCAAACGGACGGACGGTGCAGTTGGTAGCGAATTTAGTTTGCTATCGTAAAGTTATCAAAAACAAGTTATTTTATGTGTTTGTTAGTATGTGTGTTTTTTGTTTTGCTTGTTGAGTGTGTGCTTGTTGTGTGCGAGAGTGTTTTTAAACAACACCTCAGTGCCCAGGAAAATGCTCATGCATGCATGAAGCATGTAGGAGCCTCGGGATCGTAAGAAATGAACGAACTTTAAGGTGAGTTTGTTCATTAGTTAAGTACACGGTTAATAACCGCGTCCCTGACAGAGGTGTTCGTGGTTGGCGAGCGGCAGACCTGTAGGTACCTACGAAATTTCAAAATTCAAAATCACCAAGGTCACTTCTGTAGGGACGCGATTGGTGACCGCAGGCGCTTTATACTACATTCCTGGAGCGCAATGTAGGTACTTACAAGCTTCTTTATTATTATCTATCCTAATCTTTATCTAACCTTATCTTCAGTATTTTTGAGGGATTAAAAATGTATGTGATATCAATATGTTGTCATTTTCATTTCATTTATTCATTAACAATGTACATCGTGTCTGAATATCATCGTGTCGTCATTAGAATAAACAGTTAAAGGTGCCACGGAACATTATACGCATTTGTCGTTTTAAACGTTTAACGCACGTATGCGCTTATGTCTATTAAGTATCTGATCTAGTTGTTTATGACATCGATCGGAAACATCAACATAAATGTATTTTTATCACAAAGTAGATAGGTAGTCTATCTAGGTACAAGCGCTGGTCGCGCCGCAACGCTTATACACACAGGAACAGGTGTGTCTGTGTGTATAAGACATGGTAGGTAACTACGTACTACGCGCTCGCGCGCGCCTACTTCATTGCGAAGCGTTGAGATCGCATTGTTGCACAATACATTGCGTGCTTGAAAATGTAAATTTCTGTAATCGATCATTACCGAGATTAATGACGTATCATAATTTAGTTACTGACATTAGGTGTAACCTTTTTGCTAAGTTTGCGGTATCTTGTTCCTTACAGCCTGTATATGTAGGAAACAAATATTAAGTGAATAAAAATCAGAGATAACCACCTACTTAGTGTCTAATATGTGAGGAGAAACCTGTGAAAACTATTTCTTGTAATAAAGATTTTGTTATTTATTTATTAATTACCTGGTTTCTTGATCCACTCTTATGTAAGTATCTTTGGTATTGCTAAGACCTAAGTGCATTCGTAACCGGCAGTTGGTGGGCCCGACGTGAGGTCGCACATGCGTGCCGGCCTCCATGGCGCTGAACTTAACCTGCCCGCGCCTGCAACCCGCCGCTGACACTTCCGAGCGTACGATGGCACACGTCACTGGTGCCCTCTTACAACGATTTGGAACTTCTTGGCCCCGAACGAATAAGTCCAGCTGCGACCATTCGCCTCGCTCCTTCAACCCTTCTTTTTCTTGCTCATATAAAGTTTTAGCAGTCTCTCCTTCCCTCAAAATTTCCTTCCAGGATTTTTCAAGCGCATGAGCCAACTTTGCGTATGGAGTCTGCTCTATATTCCACCACGGCTGACTTTTTAGCCGGTCAACGTTATAGAGGGAACGTTGTGCGGGCGACAAAAAGTGTCCCAGTGCTGCCCCTCGCTTGTGGACTTCATGGGCTTCAGAGAATCTGCCCAGTAACAGGAGCGCGTCTCCCAGATGGTAGTAGAATCGGGGTTCAGCCGCGGGTCCGATGTCTCCTTCCAAAGCTTTCTGTAGGACCTCAACAGCCTCATCAAGTCGGTTATGTTTAGTTTTCAAAACAAAGCCGTGGTGGGCTAGAGCGAAACGATCGTCAGGCCACTTCTGAAGAGTTTCTTTTATGACCTGTTCAGCAAGATCAACCCTGGAAGGGTAAAAAAAAAAATTAAATTGTACTTATATTTTAGTACCTACTACATGTTCAGGTTTATAAAATCTAGTATTTATAATAAGCTACCTGTTGGCCATAAGGAAAGACACCGTTAAATTGTTGTGGTAGTCAACAACATCAGGAAATCTTCGAATCAGCAATCTGTAGACGGGTTCCGCGCTTAAATAATTACCTGGAAACAATCACATACAACCACTATATTTTCTTAAAAGAATCGTTTTAAAAATAATTTGGTTATGGAAGGAAGCTTACCTCTAAATCGTATTCTGTCTAGTGTTCGATGGGCGACTTCGAGGAGTCGGTTGTCGGTAAGACGTTCGTTCATTTTGAGCACGTCCAGGTAAGAAGTGATGGCTTTTGTGAGGAGACGGTTGTCTCGGCTCGCCTCGGCCTCGGCGTCGACAGCGCGAGCGAGTATCCAGCGAGCTCGCACGCTGCCCCGCAGCGATGCGGCGCCGGCGCGCTTGCTCGCCGCGCTCCAGTCATCCTCCGCACGTTAGTACACGATACACTCACACACACGCACACACAACAGCCGCTCACCCGCATACAATGACGTAGGAAGCAAATGAAACCATAAATTGTAATTGGAACAAGGCTTTAGCAAACGTTAGTTGTCCGCACAGTAGCAGTTAATTTGCTTCGTATTTCACATTACAAAAACAGGTAGGTGAGCAACCGCTCCTACTCAAGGAGAGAAAGTCGTCGGAGGAAGACGGGCGTGGCGCGCGGGGTGCGGGCGCGACTCACAGCCCGACATTACTCCGACAAGTCGACAGGAAAATGGCACAACGAGCAAAGTAAAAAATGATATGGATGTGAATATTGAATGCAAAAAATTAATTAAGTTAGTCGAGCCACTCCTGTAATTTGATTGAATTGTATCATGAGATTGGTTTTCAAATTTGACATACCTATTTTTTACTATTGTTGGTGTATTCGTTGTAGTGTTATGTGATGCAAGCAAAGCTATGTTTTCAGAAAAAAGAGACACAACTGAGTAGCATGCTAGTTAAAAAACACTGCTACATGCACATAAAGAAAATCTATTAAAGACAAAATCAAACCATTCAAACAGTACATTTTAAGAATACACCAACATTTACCTAACTACTCGATCATCATTTTATCAAATGCTTTAATTTTTAGAAGAAAACTAGGTATCGATATACCTTCTTTAGCATATTTTATAGCCCCCTCTTCACTATTTGGCATCGGTCATCAGACCATAAGCGGATTCATTCTGCGATTAGATGGCGTTGTGGTGGAGCAGCCAGTGCTGCGCCTTTCAGATTTTTTTCAGACATCTTCGACTTGACTAGAGACTTACCTGGCGCAACTCTTCTTCTGCTTGGTCGAGCTGCTGGCGCCAGTACTGGTCACTGGGCTCTCCTGGCCAGTCGTCCTCTATACTGTTCCCACCATCCTCTGAAAATAGAAAATTCACGGTTTCAAAACCAAACGCACTATGTAATTCATCTACCAAATTATTTTAGCGGCTATATTCTAGTTGATTGTAATTCTGAAGCAACATATTGGATTATCAATGGTTCCAATATAAATGCTTTCTTCTAGAACATTGTCACGTACATCTATGATGACTCGTGATTTCTTCGCATGATTGATCAATGATCAGCTATCGGGACAAAATATAGATATAATCATGAATATCGCATCTATTCTAAAAACAGAAACACTTAAAAATATGGACAGCAAAAAATAAATAGAATTAGTAAAAATTAATATTTCATAACCACTCACGTTACTGTTAGTTCATGCCAGGGAGTGTTAATTGATTAGAATGATGAAGCCAACAGCGAGTCTACTCGAAAAAGCGGGCACGCGCATACAGTCGTGTTTACTGTGTTTTTGTCCGGGCCGCTCCGGTTCGGGCAGGCGTCCGTATTTAGCTTCGAGGCGACTGAGAAGCTCAGCATCATCTACATCAGATATTTCTTCCTCATCATCATCTTCATCTTCTAATTCTTCCTCAATTTGCTCTTCGTCGATTATTTCTACGTCATCAGGTACATCGTCGTCAGCCACAGCCGCGGCTGCCTTTTGAACGGGCGCACTTTGTTTCGGAGGCTCCTTCAATAGTTTCTTCACAATTTCTTCTTCTTCCTCTTCTTCAGCTTCTTCATCGTCGCTGTACAGTTCTTTGTCCTTCTCGGGTTCATTCGCAGATAAATCCTGTGGGTTATATTCTTATATTACGTTTATTTGTAAGCATTACATGTATTACATAATTACAATATCAGTTACTGTCTTACTTTAGTGTCGATTACTACTCCTTCCTCGTTTTCTTCTTCTTCTTCAACTTCCTCCTCTTCGCTTTCTTCTTTTTGAGATGCAGCAGATTTAAGTACAGAGGAAATCTTTTCATGTAATGTTTCTTCTAATATTGGTTCAACTTCTTCTACAACTTCACTTGGTACTGCTGAAGCACGTAAAATAACTAATTATGAAAGGTTTGAGGTGTTGTTAGTGTGTATAAATAGCTGTTAGAAATGTTTCCTACCAGCTCCGGTTTCTTCTTCGGATATGAGAGTCATACGTCGGTCAATAACTGGTGTATCCTCCCTAACAGCGTGCTCGTCACTTGCTGCCGTATCATCTGTTTTGAAAATTACATTTCATTTTGTGCCTATCATTATTTTATTAATTTGCACTTCACAATCCCTAAATGGTTGCGTGTTAGACTGAATAGTTCCATTTTTTGGAATAATATTGTAAAAGGTAAACATGCTTGCTGCTGTACGTTGAGATCCCAAGGGTAATATCTGATGTTTTATTATTTTAATTAAATTTTAACAGGGCAATGTATCATCCAATTGCTGTTAATTTATTACACTTGCCAATTATACATAGATAAGCTTTATTGAAGTTGTTCCAAGCAATATCGATTGAATTTATAAACTATACTCTATTCAACTTTATTTTAATAGAAATTCCAATACGCGTGTTGCTACCCATTTAATAGAAACAAGAATGAATTTTAAATGTTCTAGTTTCAAAATCTGGAGACTCTATTGCTTATGACCCACCCGGTGTAAAGTGGTTCCTTGAAACCTATATGCATTTGCATTACCAGAGGCTAAGCGTTCTATTCCAGAGACAAAATTGAAATATCTAAAATAAGCATTTTAGATATTACAATTTTGTTGCATGTTATATTTGGTTGAAAGCGATGGGTAGTGACTAAATAAAGTATAGTACGCACCGCGCGGGGCAATGGCGCGGCGCACGATCGAGAGAGTGGCCACGAGCAGCGCGCCGCCCACCGCCAGCTTCAGCCACACTGCAACACACGCGGCACACGCGTTAGCCCCTCAGCCACACGCAAGGGGTACTCGATTGTGCAGTCGCAATAACTGGCCCAAACATTACATCCCTCGCACCCCTAGCGCGAACATAAACGAAAATAGTTTTCATGTTTCCACCAAACAACTTTTTCTACAAATAGGGCAGATGACTTGAAAACTCTGTTGGGTCCGTCAGTCAGATTATCAACAATATTGGAAAGTATTTTTTACTTTGCCATATGACCAAAAAATGCAAACGATACAGTGCATTGAAATTTCGCGTGACGTCACACCTACATAGAAAATGTAGTACTTTTTACCTAGAAGTGACGTAACAAGCCCCCACTCGTGTAATTTGAAGCGTTTTTCTTTGTCACTTATTACTATTGATTTGATAAAGCAAAAAATAAGTGTCCCACATCTTTTTGTAATTAACTGACGGACTAACAAGTGTATCTGGACATCTGGAATGCCTAGCGAGGTAAACGTAGACTCATGTTGGTGCTAGAAGTACAGGCTATTGCGACAACACAAATTTCCATAACCCCTTCATGGTCCAAGCTTTAGATGAGGTCTACATTTAGCCGACACCGAACAATACGAGTGTTGCATCCCTAATAAAAGAGCTTGAGAAAAAAGATGGTATAAAAAATATTCATACAAAATTTGAAACACGTATGCACAAAGGCCGATACGATTCTGCCTTTGTGTTGCGTATGCCGTCTTTGAACAAAGCATCCGATTCGCATTTAAATATATGCAAAATTTTCAATAACCAGCTTTAACGCAGATCCTTTGTCTTCCAGATATTTTTAGGAAACACAAATAGCGCGCAGTGACAACTGCGAGATTCTATTTTGGATGTGGGCTAATTGCAAAACCCTTTCCACATTCATGAGTTCCGGTTGTGTGTGCAGTTGAAGCATAGTCGACTTTTAGAAATGAAAAATGAATTTCTATATAACTTTTAAGAAGTCAACTTAAGATGAAATTTATTAAGCAACAAATGTACTAAGATGTTTTGTGTGTGTGTTATTGAGTTGAATGCAAGATGCCGGCAAATTTAAATAACACGAGATATAATATAAATATGTCACAGTATCTCTTAACAATCGAATGATACAATTTGATGAAAAGCCAGATACAATTTCCAAAAAGTACCGAGTGGAGAAGAAATCCTATTATATGTTTCACAAAACCTGACTCTAAAATCCCTTAAAGTTGTATTACATGTTTTGAATTACATTACAAGCATAACAACATAGAAACAAAAATTACAAAACAAATGAAAAAAGATTAAAAATTAACGAAAATAGTCTTATATTTAGCATGATTATAGCAAATGGGTCGAAATAAAAGAAATTAATTTCAACAACATTTATTTTTACATAGTTATAAGAAATAAAATATTTCAATCGTTAGGTCTAATATTATTTCTTTAAACCAAAAACTTCTAAGTTAGTAAGAGTGGAAGTCAAATATGCAGTGATAAAATGAGGTTTAATGTGTGTTAGAGATGAACTGAAACAGTTTAGATGTTGTAGCAATAAAAGCTACATAAAAAAGCAAATTAGAATGGGTAATAATAAGCATGCAAGGAACTCATCATCCTCTTGTTCTTATCCCAATTTATTTGGGGTCGGCGCAACATGTCTATCATGCAGGGAACTATGAATATTAAATTACTTACTGTGAGAAGATTGTTCCCGCTCCCGTCTCAACTCTTCTTGCTGCTTTTCGTATTCTTCTTCGTCGGCGAGGGTGTCTGCAGGCTTTACAGTAGACGGTTCTTCTTCAACCTGAGTTAAAGGAAATTTGTTAATTTTTTTATGACTATGTTGCCTAACTTTCTTTCAGCGCAACTATGATTTTGTCCAGGTACAAAGAGGTAAACAGTCGTAATAAATATACCCTTATCAGTTATTTAATTTCTTTTTTGTTTAAACGAAACGTTATTTTATTCCTTGTCTAACAATTTAAGGTTGCCTTGTCAAAAGTGTGTCACGTCCATGGTTGCCTAGACTCCCGCTCCACCCTAGAGCGCGAGATGTCATTGGATGATTTCCCACCCCACAAAAAAAAAAGGCAAGGCATGTGTAATTTAATAAGTACATGTTCTCTAACATATAAACTATGCCATCTTCAAATAACAGACGAGGGAATATATTTCTACTAACGTATCTATTTTATTTCTTTATTCTTGACTACACTTACTTCAAACTTGAGTGAACTATATTATTTTTGTAAATCCTGAATTGACTCAGGAAAATAGAGGGTTACGCTCAGCACTGGGCCCTGTCGTGCTATGGATGATGATGAAATCTTGAGTTACCTCAACTAAAGGTTTTCCTTTCGGCGCGACAATGGCCTCGACGATGTCGTCCGGTTCCAAAAACTCGTCGTCTTCAGCAGCGCCATCGTCAACATCATCTATATCAGCGATGTCTTCGGGAGCTAATTCACTAGAGATTTCTGTAATAGACATTAAGGCTAGGTTATCCAGGCCTGTTGGCATTTAAAACACTACCTCAGCCCGAACGCCTCATATTTAACACGACGATGATGGTTGGCGACGACCTCTCAGCGGCAAATCTACGGCCACAGTATAAAATATTTACAGTTGATCTATTGAACTGTTTATCTTTTAGAGAATTTTCGTTACATTTTATTGAAGTAAAACTTCTTTACGCACGCTTGACTTGGGGAGTAAGCTGGTGAATGCGTGACGAGAGCGTTACGAAAAGTGTGATCGGGCAAAGCGAACGGAAGTTGAGAGGGAGATATAAGTTAGTGAAGATAGAAAGAGAGAGAGTTACGTTTCGTATATTATTGTAGGGGCAAGGGAGAGAGAGGCGAGCACACATACATATCATCATCTTCCTGCCCTTATCCCATGTTACTTGGGGTCGGCACAACACGTTTTTTTCTTCCATTCTGTCCTGCCAGCCGTCACGCTATCACTAACTCCCTTTTCTTTCATATCACTCCTCACACAATCCATCCATCCTTTCTTTGGCCTCCGTCTTCCTGTCCATCCATCCACATTTACATTCATAACTCTTTTAGTTACATGTGTTTCATCCCCCCTCTTCACATGACATACCAAGATAAGCGGTTCCCTTTAAATTTTTTCTGTGACTGGCGCCACTCACCGTTACGACACTACCTCTAATGTACTCATTTCTCACTTTATCCATTCTCGTTACTCCACACATACATCTCAACATTCTCATCTCAGCCACATGCAATCTTTTTTCATCCGTCTTTTTCACAGCCCAACATTCTGACCCATACAGTACGACAGGTCTAATCACGGACATATAGATTTTCCCCTTTAACTTAAGGGGCATCCGTCGGTCGCAAGTTGTTCCAGTGACCTGTCGCCATTCCATCCATCCTGAGTTGATCCTATGCGTTACGTCTCGGTCATTACACAAACATTTTGAGTCCTGTTTTAACAACGTAAAAATACCTTATCCTATTTGTAACAAACGCAACATAGGATTCTTTAATCTTTATGTTCCTTGCAAAGATACGATTTTTTATTCAATGAGGGCTCCACTTATGCGGAGGTAGGCCCGTAAAGCTGTCTGTGAAGTTAGCTGCGAGTGCAGATACGCGCAGGTACAGTGAAGTCAACAACATTAGGCTCCATTTAATTATTTTTGTAACTAAAGTTGAGTGAATATTTTGTGTGCTGTAAGGTTTACTTATGTATATGTATTTAATTGAGAACTTTTCACCTCGGTCGAAAAGCAGACCTTTAAAAGTGGTGGACAGCGAACGCAAAATGGTATCGAAGCCTGACAGAATGTACTAACATTTATTTATCATCTCCCGGTAGCAGTATACCGGGTGTAACGGAAAGGTGTGGTCATATTGTTACGAGCTGGGTATAGGATAAATTATTTTACACCGATTAATTATCCAAATATCTTTTATTAACTCCACAACTTATTTACACAAACACTAATTCACTAATAATCACTATTCTCTTCGTAATCGCTTGTATTCGCATCCGTATCCGAAAACAGACTGACTCACTCGCCGCCCGTCCGGCCTATTTATACAGTCATAGAAGTTTCCAGAACATTGTCGAACTATCCTATAGTGCAATATTCTAGAAACATCTATGAAATTCTACACAGTACCACAATTGAATGTTCTCGAACGTAGTGGAAACTTCAACAATATTTTCGAACAGTTCAGTGTAATACCACATATTACCATATAATTCACTCCATACAAAATTTTCACTACCTACTGCTTTAACAGCCTAAACCTACGACTCGCTAGACGCTGCGACCGACAATGTACCTAACCTTACAAGCGTAAAGTGAGTTTTGCTTTGTAGCTGCGCGCCGCCACGTGGTATTTGTGAATTGCCAGGACTGCCTCTTTCGATAAAGATGTCAGTAGGTATTTGTTGTTACATTTTATGAAAAAAAAAAAAAAGCTTTTTAATGTTTCAGCATGTTTAATTGTTGCGTACTACTTGTATACGTCCCAAATAAAGATAAATAAAAAAAATTACAGGTGTTTTATTATTATATAATGATACTTTTTTTCCCCTGGTCGAAATTCGCGATTGTGAAACTTTATTGCAGAGAATATTCGGAATCGAAACGTTTTAATAGAGACTTGCGGGAAACAAGGGCAAGGGGAGTTAAATATTATATTTTTAAATTTTCAAAAAATGGCTGGCGCCATATTGTGACGTCGTGCAAGGTTTTCTAACACTTGCACGGTCATGATCATATGAAAATAACATTAACAAGATAAAAACGATAATAAATATTGTTGAAAATTAATTCGCACAAAGTGGATTTTTGCTAAACGTAATTTTCAAATGACAGTTGACAAATTGAGGTCATTGACCTTTCTATTCTTATCTCAGACGCCCAAGGTGGAAGCGCCAGGGCAGCCCGCGAAATTCGAATTTTCTTACGTTTTTTGCAATTTGCAGGTCAGTGTCAGTATCTTGGTCAAAATTTGATTCGCGGCCGTAGCAAGTATGTGTTTATAGAATTATAATCATTAAAACCATCAATACAACTCTTTCAGCTAGAATGTCATGATTTCATGAAATACTTACATTTGGACCTGTAAATAACAAAAAACATAGAAAGTTTGAATTTCGCGGGCTACCCTGGAGTTTTCACCTTAATAGAAGTTATTACGTACCTACCAATACTTAATAAAATACAAAACACGAAACATGCAAGTTTACAATTTAAAAAACAATAGTAAAACAAATTAGATACTCATATTTCTGTATCAGCAGGTAAACTAAAAAAAGATAAGTATTTATCTCTTCTCTTGCTGCATCTACATCCATCAACTGCACATAATAAACCAGTACTAGCCATGTCATAAGAATTCGAAACTATAATAAAGTACGTTAGGTCGACCGAATTATATGCAAACGTCATTCGTCGTTCTAACTTTGCTCTAAGTACAGTGCGTGACTAACTCCTCAACAAATTAATTTAAAAAGTTATCAAAACGCTCTTAATAAGGCAAGATTTGTGGTGTATTATATTGACTTACTTTAGTGCTGCGTAGATCAATAAAGTGTTCATGGAATAAACGATATTTCATCCAAATTTCGATCAAAAACAGTGAAATACAACTGACTGATAAGTGAACGTGTGTGGGTACTTTTTTTTTTTGGATTCGATTTCGAGCCAGTAATCAAAGGAACTCATTTTCGAAGACTCATTAATTTCAAAGAAATATGAGCTTTTAAGTACAGATCAAAATCGTTTGGGCGCATTATGTCCAATTCGCAAAATGTCCAACTGTCCAATGCTCGGTTGGTCCAGTTCGCAAATGGTCCAGTTCGCAATTGGTCCAGTTCGCAATTGGTCTAATTCGCAATTGGTCCAGTTCGCACTTAGTCCAATTCGCGATTGGTCCAGTTCGCAATTAGGGGGCGTCCTTGATTACGAGAGGGTTTTTGACACGACCCCACGTGTGATTGGGTGAGATTCGGCTCGAAGTAAAAATGCATATAATTTATGATCAACTCTTTTATTAGAAAAAAATACAATTCTGTATTCAGTATTTGGGTCTAATCATAATATAGCTATTAATTAATTAAGAACAAAAAAACACGTAATGTAATGTCAGTAATGTCAGTCATAAGTATTTTTTTAAATGGAATCAAACATAATTATGGGTACCTAGTACCTATCTAGAAATAATGATATATTTTAACATCAACGCTTAAACAATGTAAGACGAAGAAATATAATCTTTGTGAAAAAGCTTTTAAGACTAAGTTTGCCATTTTGCAGTTCGATCAAATATTTTTTGTACTTTTTATCAAATGTGATGTCTCTTAATCTTCTTTTGTTTCCCACCGTTTTGAATAGAGAATCGTGAAGGCGTTTATCACAATATTTGGCTTCTTTCCGGAGTTTATCAAGAAAATGATACAAATTTGGATTTTTCAAAATACGTCCGTTGATGCGTCGGTGCCACCCTTCCAGAGCATTTGTTGTACGATGTCTTTGATTTGCACAGCTGAGAATGGTTGGTGGTAATTGCGGATACCATTGTTTCTCAAAATATTGACGAAACTGTCTCATTTCTTCGCAAGTCGAATATTTATCTAAAATATATCGCCATGCAGCAGGAATCAGATTCGCAGGTATTAGGGGGATCATCGCAATCATTCTTGAAATATTTCGTCCATCTCTAGTACTGCTCAATTTCTTTTTTTTTGAAAATCTCCAAATAGCATCATTAAAATGATGATAACATCCACTGATTGAGACTGACGGGAAAACGGACGAAATCGCATTTATTTGAGCGATTTCGTAATCGCATTTGAATATTTTTATTGTGATGTTAAGTTTTTGTTTTATGAGGGTAAATAATCGCCTATAAGTCTTCTCTGTTTTATTAGGTAGGAGTGCAAATAGTACAGGGACGACGTTTGTGGATTTGCTATCTGCATTACAATCAATATGCAAAACATACATTTGATAAAACGGCTTGGGACACACTCTAAATGTACCATCAGCGTAGAATGAACTCGTTTTCTTCACAAATTTTTGGGCCGTTTTTGTTGAAAAAATAAAAATCTTCTCTTGTTCTCCATCTTCACAAATTAGGAAGTCTCTTGCCAAAGCCTCTGGGATAGTGACAGTGCGTGTATCGCTATGACTAAGTAAATCAGTATTTAAATATTTTCGTCGGGCCCTGTATAGTGTATCTTTTATTGATTGAAATTGAGGTACCTCATCATTATCTTCAGTTTGCTTTGTTCTAGCCTTCTTCAATGATTTATTTTCTTCAAAGATTTCTCGTAACGGACCTAAATTATCACATACTGCCTTTTTCAGATCTGCTTTTGCCTTTAAAACTTTATTTGAAGTTGTGCTTGCTACACAAACATGGCACGATTCACGTAAAATCACCTTTTTTTCTTGGTCCAGTGTGATTGAGGCAGAACATATTTTACGATTAATGCACCGCCACAATGTACTATTATTAGTATTGGTCCAATTCAGATTATACCGGTGGCCATTATTGCGAATCAAAGTCAACTTTCCTCTCTGATTTTCAATAAATTCAATCTCGCGGTTCATTGTGAGTTGCCTCCACACTAAACACTTCTTGGTGTTCAAGTAAATAGTAAGAAAGTATGCAGGTGTGGTTCCTCAGAAGATGCCAACCGCTCCTCGCGAGCTCTATGTAAAGGTCGGGCGACTGGACGCCACGAAGATAGTAACGTTTGTCAAATGTGTCGATTCTGTAATAAGCGCAGTTTTGTTTTGTTTTACTTTTAAATTACCAAGAAGTTTTGTATATGTATAAAGTTTGTGGTATATGTGAAATAAAAACTTTCTGTTTTATCCAAGCTGGTTGGTTTATCTCGGTCTCTTTAACATGCCTAGATGTAATATATAATCTAACAAAATATTTGTATTTAATTAAATTACTATACTTAAATAGTAAAAGTGCCGAAAAAAAAAGATATCTTAAACCTTGGATAACTCCAGGTCTAATGCGTTGCATTCGTAATCGTGATAAACTATGTAACAAGGCTCGTAACCTACCTAATAATGATATTTTTGCAGATCACATATAGACGCTATCGGAATTTTTGCAATTGCCTTCTTCATAAAACAGCGCATGAAAAACTTCAATTGGAAAAAGCAAAACATAATCCTAAAACGTTGTGAAACAAAATTAAAGGGATTATTAATACTAAAAAAATTACAACACCCCCTCTAGAACTCCTAAAAATCCTTGAATAACAAATACCAATATTTGATACGGAACCCTTAATATGCGAAAGCTGACAACCAGTTTTTTTTTAATGCCTTGAATTGTCATACTGCGATGCGGTTCAGCACAATAATCTCTGTATAAGAAAGAGATTTAAGAGAATTAAAGTGTACTTACTTTAATTCTCTTAAATCTTTCTTATTACTACTTAAAAGGATATCTATAGTCTTTAAACCTAATTAACGACTGTTATTTGAATTGGTCATTTTGCGAACTGGACCATTTGCTAATTGGACAATTTGCGATTTGGACAATTTGCGAATTGGACAATTTGCGAGTTGGACAAATTACGAATTGGACGTTGTGAGAATTGGACATTTTGAGCCCACTGGACATTTTGCGAATTGGACATAATGCGCCCAAACGATCAAAATTTCAACAAGTTGCTTTGAGCACGGTCGGTCGAGTGGTGTCAGGCGAGTCTTTTTGTCAAACAAGCTGTACACGGCGCGGCCCGGGTTCGATCCCTGCGATCTGCGAAGTTTTAGGAAGTTTGTGAGGATTTGTTGTTTGATTATTAGGTACTCTTCTGTTGAATTAATTAACACAGTTCAAGTTTTAAAATGTTCCGTTCATCACCTAACAGCAAGTCCGATACTGACCTACACATTCACGGAGCTTCTGGAACAAGTGATGATACTATATCGGGCCGTAAACGCAAACAACCTGACTCTGAATGGTCCGAAGCAATTCATACATTAGCAACGGATTTTAAGAATACACTTAATGAATGGCGGCGTGGTTTGGAGAGTAGCATTAATAAAATATGCGACAATGTAACTTCTATAAAGGTCGAACTCTCAACAATTACTCAAACCACAACGGACATTAAAAATGACATTCAGTCTCTACGTTCTGAGCAAATTGTCATTAAGCAAAGTGTCACTGAACTGGAGACCAAATATAATGATGTCGCGCAGGAAATTGACCGTCTGAAGGACTCGTTACGTTTTGCAGGAGATGAACAGTCTGATATTTTGAAGAAAGTCAGTCAGATTAGTAAACAAAGTCAAGATTACACTGACTCTAAACAGACGATATCAGAACTTGTTGCTAAAATTAACTCCCTTGAGCAGAGCGCACGAAGCTGCAACATCGAAGTCTGCAATATTCCTGAAAGGCGTGATGAAGACCTGGTTGCACTTATGATCAACATTGGTTCCTCCATTAATTGTAATTTGAAGCAGAGTGACATTACTTCAATACACCGAGTTCCACACGCCCACCGAGATAATTATAAACCCAAGAATATAATTGTTAAGCTGAACTCACGCATTTTACGCGATAATATTCTAAGCGCTTTTCGATTAAATAAGGGACTCAATACCGGAAAACTGGGCTTATCGGGAACGCCATTTTCTATTTATATGCACGAACATCTTACTTTGAAAAATAAAATATTGTTTCGTGAGTGCCGTGATACGGCTAAAGCAAATAATTACCGATTTCTATGGGTCAAACACGGAACTATCCTCGTTCGTGAGAAAGAGGGAGCTAGATCATTTGCAATCAGATCTCCAGAAGACATTGCCAAGATCAAGCCCGGCCAGACTGCATCCATTTCTGGGATCGCAAAATGAAGTTACCGGAGGTTCATATTCGTTTTTAGCGCTGTTGGCCTTTTTATGTATGCAATTACCAGGTATCTAAATTACTCAATCTTTTTCGTTGACATCTTCATGTCAGATTTTATAACAAGAATGTTTGTTTGTATTGTCAAACCTAATTTTAATCAACTGTTGCTTTATTGTTACTTCAATTTTACGTTAATATGCATTACTTTGTCAATGAATCCCCGTTCTCTAGGTGCTGTTAATATCGAAAAATGTTACTATTTTGAGCTTTTATACTTTTTTGTTCTTACACTCAATGCCTGGTGTTATATATTGTTGTTATTGGCTGATTTCTTCTTGAAATGTAGATTTTTGTTAGTAAATGGGTATTTCTTGGAGAGAGGTGTGTTTATAAATTATCATAACATGTCGCTACACTCAATCAAATTAAAATATTTTGTCCGTTTGTTATTTATTATTGGAACGTCTAATGCTGGCCTAATATCTGATTACAAGAACAAACTTTTCAATGGCGGATAATTTGGTTATCTACTATCAAAATTGTCGAGGGATTCGCACTAAACTGCACATTTTATACATGAATATTTTGTCAAGTTGTTACGATATAATAGTGCTCACTGAAACCTGGTTGACGCCTGAAATATTTGATAGCGAGTTCATTGATTCTCGTTACGTGGTACATAGGTGCGATCGAGACCGCACAGCTTCGGATAAAAAAGACGGAGGTGGCGTCCTTGTAGCGGTATTAAGGGAGTTGCGCTCAGTAAGAGTGGCCTCTAGATTCTCTTTAGAGGCCAACTTGGAGCACGTTCTCCTCAGATTTCCTAGCTCAACTAGAGGAAAGAACCAAATTGTCGGGGCGGCCTATTTTGCTCCTAGAACACCTGAATCCGTTTATGATCAATACTTAGATCTACTCAACCTATACTTGACGACACACACGTGCAGCACTTTTATCTCTTGGGTGATTTTAACCTGCCTGATATTGACTGGATTCCGTGTGATAACAATGTATCGTCACCGGGATTAGTTCCTAGCGGCGATTCTTCGGTTTCCGGACATCTTGGTTTATTTATGTCTTTCCTTAATGCTTATCAATACAATACTGTCAAGAATCCGAGTGGAAATATATTAGACCTAGCTATAAGTAACTATGAATGTTCCGCTTTCCCTCCCACCGACTATTTACTAAAACTCGACATCTACCACCCTCCGTTCTGTGTGTTAGGGCCATATAAACACCATCAAAATATGATTCGAAAGTCGTTAAAACGGTTAAATTATTATAAAGCGAATTACGAGAAGATAAACGAAGAATTATGCGTAGTTAATTGGGATGAGCTGATTGGTTCGGAGCATTCCATAGATGTCGCAGTGACTAAATTTTATGATAAAATTTTTAGCATAATTAAATCTAACGTTCCACTCGTTACTTCGAAGTCATCCCGATTTCCGATTTGGTTTTCACCCTCGCTGATACATATATATAAAAATAAGGCTAAGGCTTGGGTTAAATGGAAGATGTATCAAAATATCTCCGATTATGAACAATTCTCACTGTATAGATCCAGATTTCATACTGAATGTAAGTCTTGTTACACGAAATATATGGAATCGGTAGAAGACGGTATTCGCAGTAATGTAAAATGCTTTTGGACCTACATAGCAAATCAGAAATCTTCTACTGGCATACCTTCTAATATGACATACAAAGATAAGAGCAGCGATGACCCCGAAGAAATTTGTAACTTTTTTTTGAGATTTTTTAACTCAGTCTATGAAAAATCATCAGGGAGAGGTGTACCGACGGGTGGGGATTTTTCTGAGCATGATTCCCTCATTTGCAAGATAGAGTTAAGCGTGAGCGAGGTATTGAGGGCTCTTAATTCTTTAGATACAACAAAGGGTCCAGGTCCCGACGGAATCCCAGTCGCTTTTCTTAAGGCTACTGCAAAGAACATTTGCATTCCTTTACATATTATTTTTAATAAATCACTGGCACAAGGAATTTTTCCCGAAGTATGGAAGAGCGTAAATGTAACTCCAATTTATAAATCGGGCTCTAAGCAGGATGTTCAGAACTATCGCCCTATATCCATTATGTCAGCCTTGCCGAAGCTCTTTGAGAGATTAGTCCATGATAAAGTGTATCCTGTTTTTCATCACACTATTATACAGCAACAACACGGTTTTGTGAAGAAGAGGTCAACTACAACAAACTTGGTAGCCTTCATGGATTATTTATTCAATAACATGGACTCTCGTGTTCAAATAGACGCCATTTATACCGACTTTCGAAAAGCGTTCGACAAGGTTGATCATGAGTTGCTTCTGAAAAAGATTTCATTTAATGGTATTCGTGGTGATTTACTCCGATGGTTCTCTTCATATATTACGAACAGAACACAGAGAGTCGTAGTTAATGGTTTTAAATCTGCCACAAGCATATGTGTGACTTCAGGTGTGCCTCAGGGCTCAATTTTGGGACCTCTTTTATTCATCTTATTTATTAACGATATTAACAGTTGTTTTCGAAATTCTAAAGTTTTACTCTATGCTGATGATCTCAAAATATACAGGCCCATCAAAAATTTGCATGATTGCAGTTTATTGCAGGAAGATCTGGATCGTTTTAGTGAATATTGTATGTTTAATAAATTACAACTGAGTCTACCTAAATGCTGTTGTATCAGTTTTACGAAGAATAAGAATGTTTTCAAGCATCCTTATTCTTTAGATAATGCCGCACTGTCAAGGGTGTCCCTCATTCGTGATCTTGGAGTCCTCCTCGACGACGGACTTCACTTGGATGACCACATTAATAAGATTGTGAACAACGCCTATCGGATGTATGGTTTTGTGATGAGATCTGCAGAGGAATTTGTGCGCCCTTCTACCTATTTATATCTTTACAAGTCGTTGATCAGATCACAACTTGAGTACGCAGTGCCAGTGTGGAATCCCTTATACAATAAATATTCGGAACAAATTGAAAAGGTTCAGAGGAAATTCATGAAAGCCATGCATTACCGTTGCTTCCATTCTTATTTATCATACGATGAATTACTTAAAAAGTATAAACTACTTGATTTAAAATCAAGACGCACTCTCCTAGAGACTGGATTCTTGTTTGATTTGTGTAGCAATGTATATGACTGCATTGATATTCGCAACAAAATAAGTTACATAGTTCCAAGGACTACGGTTCGTCGAAAGGTGCGCGCACGTCCCCTGTTTGCAGTGTCCTCCTGTCACAATAATGCAGGCGAGCGGGCACCTCTGAGGCGACTTACCCGTAATTTTAATGATAATTTCAATCATATTGATATATTTGCTCTCTCTGCTCGTAAATTCAAAAACAATGTTCTAGAATCACTTAAATTGTAAAATTGTGATAATCATATGTATATTATTTTCACGTGTTTTTCCTATTTTTCTAATGTTACACTAATGTTTTTGTACTCAATCTAAAAGCAGCTTAAAACAATGTGTTTGAAATTCTGAACTGTTGTAGTTTGTTAGTTTTATGTAAGTTTAAATCGCATACAATGCAAAGATTCTAAATTAGTATTCTGTGGAAAATGTTGTTGGTTACACATTAGATCACATTTTATTTTATTGTTTTTTTGTAATTTGCAATGTGTCACTGTTGGTTTTCCCTAATAAATAAAATAAAAAATAAAATAAAACGTACGCGCCTCGCGGCTGTCGGCAACCCACTGAGAAAGGGGCCGCGGGCGGCGCGGCGTGCGGTAGGCAGTTAACGCGCGTAAGTACATGGAGTGCCATGTCTGGTAATCCGTGGTAATACGGTTAACGTAACAATATTTTAGATCTGCTTCTGCCCATGGAAATGATCAACTTTCTTAAAAGCAAAACATAGAACCTAAAAAAAAATTGGACTGCACATACTAATTTTGATCAGCTGTTGCCAACTTTGTTCAAAAAGTAATTTTTTTTTTTGGGCGTTTATTATGACTTCTATGAAGAAAGTTGGTCATTTCCATGGATAGGAGCAGTATCTAAAATATGACCACACCTTTCCGTTACACCCTGTATAGTCAGCGGTTGTTTTCGGAATCAGGTATAATTTATGAGGAAAAGCGATTACGTTTTTCCTCATAAATTATACCTGATTCCGTCCTGATTCGTTTGCTATCAAAAATGCTGAAAAAAACTGTTTTCTTGAATTCATAACTTACCACTTTTAATTATTGATTATGCAGATAAATTTGTTAAATTATGCGTTTTTTTTTTAAGATTTGGTGTTTTCTTTACTATTCGGTATCCGGCCGAATATTGCGAAGTATTGGGTCGAATACGGAATAGTAAAAACTAAGAAATAAAATACAAACACCGACTTCCGAAATTAGTCATTTTTAATTTTTAGTCTATGTATTTTCTTTTTTGGAAGTCGGTGGTTTTTTTTGGTAAAAAGTTTTTATTTTTTAATTTTTAGTTGTAACTAAAAACTCCAATAACATGGAACGTGGAATTTTATATACTCGTAAATGGAGAAAACCAAAACGTCATCTAGGTATACGTATTTTTCGTTTTTGTTGTTTCTCAAAAAGCGCTAAAGCAATTTCGATAAAATTTATATGGGACCACCACGGGAGTATATGCTTTCGGATAAAAAAAAAACAATTTTGAAAATCAGTCCACAACTGACGGAGAAATCGGCGGACATACTTAAAAAAAAAACATACATTCGAACATAGAACCTCCTTTTCGAAAGTCGGTTAAAAAAGTAGCCGAATAGACCTAATACCGAATAGTAGCCGAATATTCGTGGCATATCTACCCTTCACTACTAAATCTGACGTGATCTAACAATTTCATTTATATACTTTAATTAGCTTTAGGGTGACGAATCATAATTACATACTGTAAACCCAGAAAAAAAAAACAATTTGTTGCAGTGTTAATTATGGCTAATTTATGGAAAAAAGGTGATTAACTATTTTTTTATGAATTAATTTTTATGGGTTGATGTTTTCAATACTGAAATAGGATGGATTACCTTGGCTCTCATCATCTTCCTCCGCTGCGGCTGCAGACAGTTCTTCGGAAAACGCATCTTCATCGGAAGCTTCCCTCTCTAGGCTCTCTACTTCCACTCCCAGATCTTCTGCTTCTTCTTCATGTTCCTCTTCTTCCTGTAAAACTTTTATTTTGTTAACCTTACCTATGTGTTCAAAATACAACAAAAGACAGTCTACAAATCGAAGTACTGGATTAGACGTGTAGACTCAAAGCGAAATACGATAGGTACCATGCCATGTCTTTAATTCATCTTAGTTTTTAACAACATTATGTGTAAGTCTGATGGTAATATTGAAGTTACTTTATTAGTGTTGCTGGTACAAAAAATTAAACAGTGAAATAAGATCCAAATAAAATCGCATCTTCTAAACACATACAAAAGTATACCGAATTTCGTTTTATACTTAACAAATGTTAAGATTTATTTAAACTAAAATAAAAGTAATAACTAATAGTAATAAGCCATACTGAAGTCTGCTGATAAAATTTTAATATTGTAGATGGCAATCCAAATTTGTTATTATTTGTTATTCCTACTATCATACTAACAAACAACATTTGTCTTAAAGTAAAATTTTGAAAAATAAGCTGTATATTGTTAGTGCCAATCAAATCAAAATCGTTTATTGTTGCCAAGCATCACACTTTGCACCTCGTTTTCACGCGTTTCATTGTCATCCTGTTCGTTTTCTTCACTGTTGTCTTTATCATCATCATTTTCTATACTGTCATTTCCTTCTTCGTTTTTTTCATCATCATCTTCTGCTGTATCGTTTTCGTCTACTCTCTGTAGGTCGTCATCATCATCATTCGTGTCATCATTTTCGTCTTCACCACTTTCATCATGCTTTTTATTTCCGTGTTGTTCATTATCATCATCCTGTTGAAAGTTTGAATGTGTACAAGAATAGTGATCTAACTTCAAAGTTTCAAACTAATACAATAGCAAGTAATGACTGAAAAGAAAATCACACCTCCTTTGATTTGTCTAAATCTTGTTCTCCACTATCGTCATCAACTTGTTGATCGCCGGCATCATCATCGTCGTCATCTGCATTGTCAGGTTGATCCTCATCAAGTTCATCTACTTCATGTTCATCATCATCATCATCTTGGTCATCTACTTCTTGGTTTCCAACTTCATCGCCATCATCATCATCATCTGCTTCAGCATTGGCATAATAATCTTCGTCTTCATCACCATCATCTTCGTCATCGTGATCTATTTCTGGACTATGATCATCATGATCTTCATCTTCATCATCTTCGTCATCATGATCTATTTCTGGACTATGATCATCATGTTCTGCTTCTTCATCATCCTAGGTCACAAGCTTAAGGTAAAAGCACTGTGCTATGCTGATAAAATTAATGTTAATAAAAGTTGTACTGCCACCCTCCATTTTCAGGTTTCAAAAGATTAATTTTATATAATAGTGCTTACTTACAATCATATCACAAGAAAGTAGGTACTGCATTGTAATTTATGTTTTAAATGCCATAGAATCATAATAAAATAAAAAAAACAGATGGTATACAAAAATATCCATTGATTGGATATCAGACATTATCAAGAACTTTAGAAATATAGATTTCACTAGATATTAACTATTACATCCTTAGCCACATATATCAAAAACTTACATGGTGCTTCAGTTCAAGAGTATGTTCGTCATGATGGTCATCATCTGGTGCATCTTCTAGCCAACCTTCTAGCACTCCTGAATACCGAGACTCCACTGAATTTGCTTCTACTGTAATTTTATTAACATTGTGTCTCTATACTATCGAATACTTAATTTTTATTAAAGTGGGAATATAATTCTTTTAAAAGCTAATAAGGTGGATTGCCACAGACAACTCGAAAACTATTTTGGGTATAGATCCTTAATAGAAAATTGTTAGTGATCACAAGTTGAACTTGATTGATCAAATTTAGTTTCCATTGCAAATCAATGTAAATAAGAGGTTTTATTAAAATTGTAGTTCTTGAATATAAATGTTTGACAGGATGACCATAATGCCTTGGATTTTGGTAGGTCCTTGGTGTAGGATGCAACATGTTTTAAATCCCTTGCACCACCCTTGGGCTGTGCTGGGGCAGCTGCTACAGGTGCAGAAAACCTCAAACAGTGCAAAATTAACCTAATTGGGAGCATGATAGAGCCATTTGGGGTTTAAACACTAGGGCCATGCGGTCCCAATGCTCATCAAGTTTATCATGACATCAGCTATCAGTTAGTTGACTCTTCATGTGATGAGAGGGCTGGCATTTTTTTCGGTCAAAGAATCAGCAATCAGCTATTCATGTGGCAATGCTGCCAGTGTTCTGGGCACTTTTCTCACTGACAGCAAATGATTTTCAATGATTTGATTTTTCAATGCCTAATGAGGTTTAGGCCTCCTCTTTTTATGCCACTTGTACACATTTTATTTATTTTCATTTCGCTTATATTTATCTTTGTAATTATTCTAAAAATGATTGTTTTATACAGTTTGATAATACTAACATTCTGAAAGACCTCTGTTTTCCAGTATGATCAGTCCAATAAGAGTTACAAGTACAGCGAGTAATGAGAAGAAAATTATCTTAGCACACCAATGTCCACCAGTGCCATGTTCATTGGGAGAATGCATAAACACATCGCCTTCACCAAGCGCCGCAGCCGTGCCACGAGGCCCTTCTTCTACGCCTAACTCATCTGTAACCCAAATTTAAAGGCCATTTAAATCCCATTTATATGCATATCACATCCCATTAATTTACCGCCTATTTCTTACCTTTCTTCCTTTTCTTATCCTTACGTTTCCTTGGCTGCACGTCTCCAGACATGGTTCACAAAGACTGGCGCTCCCGAGGCGACAGAGATCCACTTTATTGTTTCATAACCCTGAGTAAACAATGAACGTAAAATTAATTTGCAATTATTCTAAGTACGAGTTATACAATTATCCAAATGCGTAATTTTCATGAATAAAGAAATGTTTGGCGCACGATGAAAATTTAAAATAACCTACGTTCAAAAGTATGTACCACCGCAGCTTTCTTCACTTCAATTTATTTTAGAATTTAACCTAAATATAACCGGCAAAGACAGCTGAGGAGGGAGATAGGGATATATGAGAAGTTTGCCGTAATGCCGTTTAGAAATGCAATTCTGTCCAGTTGGATATTTCTGTGACATTGATAATTAATATTATAATTAATTTAATATATAATCTTGAGAAGTTACAATAACTATATAAAAGCAGATTTAATTCAAAATAAACTTTGCGTTAAATTCACTAAGTGATTCTATCAATGTGTTAACTATTGTTAGACAGAAAGTGGTAAGAAAAGTGTTTCAGAACGTTACAATTATGTCACTTAATGAAATGTGAATGCTGTCACTGTCAACAGACAACAACTCAACGTCAACAGTTATAGGAGTTATAGGTAAAACTAAAATCATATATCTTTCGTGTACTTTCAATTGCTTTGATAAATTGTATTGTATCTTTTATACATTAGAAGTACCAAATCGTGGCTTAGCTCAACTAAATAAGCTAATATAATTATATTCTAAAAATCTTGTGCTCTGTTTTTTACAACAACAAGTATTTACCAACTAAGTAGGTACATAATAAACAAGCACATGACAAGCACGTAGAAATCGTACAATGTAGATTTGGCTGGTGATTTTACTTATTTTCAGAAGTTAGAAATTCGTAAATTATTGAGCAAAAATGAGTGAAGTAATAGTTTTATATGATGGATATTCGGTAATGACCGGAAAAGATCAGATGTCGGCAAATTGTAGTTGTACGCTACTAAAAGGAATCCACACTGTTGTAATAGACACAATGACTGCTTGGGATTCCCAGAAAATAACAACTGGTAAGTACTTACATTCAGTAGTTCTTCAAAGGAAATATCCTTTCAGTTTTTAATTTATTAATAGGTTTCTATTTGTTTTGTTACAGCATTAGATAGAAATAATGTAAGGCCTGAAGACGTAAACTATGTTATTTCGACTCATGGACATTCAGATCACATTGGTAATAACAACCTTTTCTTAATGGCCAAACACATAGTTGGCTTCAGTGTTTCATTTCAAGATGAATATCATATGCATCCGTTTGATAAAGGTATATATAATTTACTACCTAACTTCTGCCAGGCTTCACCCTTGTGAAATTCGAAAATTATGCAAATGGAACACTTGCTGGTTGAAAAGTATCTTAAGTCCTGGACATGGTCTGCTCATATGTCAAGTATTATCCAAATCCATTCTACCGTGAAAGCGTAACAAATAAACTTACATTTGAAATCGAATCAGGTATTTTAGAAACCTCAAAAGTCATCATTTAATCTTAATGGTTCTTTTTTTACATTTTTGTGATCTTTTATGATATCCTCACATGTCAGCCTAAAACCACCTAAGTAACTGCAAAATCAAAGGAACAGCATCAAGTCATAATTTTCATTCTGGCCATAGTGGCCAGAATAAAGGAGGAATGGAATGAAGGACAAGATAGGATAGTGGCTGCAAGTAAATATATTGGTGGCTTTGTGTCACTTTCATTGTATGTATAGCTAAAGAGTGGAATTCCCTGACAGAGTCTTTCGTTTCCTGATAGCTACAACCTGGGGGTCTTTAAGTCAAGAGTGAATAGGTTACCTAATCGTCGCTTACCATCAGGTGAGATAGTGGCGACCCTATCAGAGTTAAAAAAAACATTATTTTATGCTTAGAATTGCATCTAAGGCTGTTTTAGCCCTAGCTACATTAGAAAAGAAAAGACCCATAGATCTAAAAAAAAATTGAGACATACTTACCTCAAGAACAAAAAGTATAGTTAGTTTTATGATAAAATATGATGGGGAAAGGACTATTCTTCCCAAACAAACTTTAACTGTGCCATCCGTCTGCATAATTTTCGTACTTTGAGATTTGATGATATGAAGTAAGTAAATTCAGAACAATTCTATGTAAAAAACAGATTTTTTCTTAGACATAGGGTGTTTCTGAAATACCCAATTAATTTCTTATAATAGTTCGAATTCTGAATACCAACTCATATTCAAATTAATTTGAAGCTGCTCGTAAGTATTGCTGTCCCTACAACACACTACAAAGTAACAGAGACAGCATGACACTTATCAATAACTAAAGGGGTAAACTTATCTTCTTAAAACTAGTACTTGAATATTTGTTCATTTACTAACCAATTTTTATAATACAAAAATATGTTTATGCGTACCATGATTTCAGGTGAAGAACTCAGAATAGATGAGAATGTGAAAGTAGTTCCCACACCAGGACACACACTCTCTGATGTTACTGTACTTGTTACATCAAAACAAGCTACAACAGTAGCCATTGTTGGTAAGTAGAAAGTGAATCATCATCTTTATGTTAACTCTTTCACAATCCTGTTAGGCCAAAAAAAAAAAATGGGGGTGACTCCAACACAAAGCAATGCAGAGTGAGACAAGCTCAGAAACTTGCGACATCTATTACGAAAATCCGAAAACATTTCAAACATTTGTTAATTAAGTAAACAAGATAGATGTAACTACCCCTGCTTAATATTTTGGCACATCATTACATGTTTACAAAGAAGGATGGCCAAATCGTACCAGACAACAAAACGATGGCCTCCCAATACGCCATATATATGAAAAATACCCTTATTTTTTAAGGTCATAGAAAACACAAGAAATATCTCAATAAGTAGCCACAAAAAAAAGTTATCCAATTTTTTTGTTTTTGTAACTTTTTCTAAATTATTTAGAATAATAGTTTCAGAACGCACCTCTTGACGATTCATTTCGCGTTTGAAATGACTTGGTATTCAAAGACTGTAATTATTCACGTTTTTCTGAAAAGTTTTAACTGTAATTCTATTCAATTAGTTTAAAGGCATCAAATCAACGAATATGCTGATATTATGTATTGGATTCTTGTCATAAAAAATAATTATGTTGGTGTATAGTAAGTAGTTTTGTTCAAATGCGTACAACGGAACGTCATTTGTCATCGACAAGTTACTGAATCTGTCTGTGGTCATCACTGACTTATAAATCATGTGGTCATCGTTCATCGACCCGCGCCATTGATTGACACCCGGCAATGAACGAATGAATGAATGATGATTTTTATCTCTCCACCACCCTTGGTTGACTGGTAGAGAATGCCTAAGGCATTAAGTCCGCCTTTGTACATTTGTGTTGCATGAAGTTTTAATAAATAAATAAATAAATGAAATTATATTCTCTTTGCCGGCAATCAATCGTATTCGTGTTTTTCTGGTTGTCAAAACAGAGATTTGCATAGAATTTCCGACCCTCTAAGAGCAACAACTCTAAGCAAACACAAATATTACTTGCCTATAAATGTTCGTATTTGTGAAGAACATACATTTAGGATGGGGATATGTTGTTCAATTAAAAAAATAGTTTAAGAACATTTACGGCTGAACAAGTGGAATATGCGCTTTCTTTTACTAACGCTTTTAATACATTTCTGGATTTCTCAAGTATGGACAATATACTACGACAATATCAGCGCCAGCAGCATTCCTCGATGGTGTAGTGATAAGAGAGGATGATGAATAAAAAGTATTTTTGTCAAGCCTATTTCTTTCATTTAAGTACTCTACCAATTATACTTCATTTACTCCTGTTAACAACCATTACTCAATTTGTCAATATCTATGCAACTTGAGCATTGAAGACTGAAAGGCAGTAGGTATGTAGTGACTAACTCTTCAGTCAGAATTGAAGTGGTCAAACCAAAAAAATGCTGGCTTGGAAGTCTTTTAAGAACCACTTGACGTGTGATGTTATACCAGCTTTGTTGTCTACACTATACGTTGTGCAAGTTAGAACAATATAGGTGTAGTTTTCATTGAATGATCGATGGACAAACAAAGAGTTGGTGCGCTTTGCTACAAGTCCTATTTTTTGGGTAATTCTCTGAGAGAAATCGAAATAAATAGAAACGAGATCGCTAATTACCCTCCTCGCTTATCGCTAAATAGACTCATAAGCTACGCCGCAGTCGGGTAGAAGGTAGTTGTAGATTTTAACCTCAAAAGTATTTTTGACGTTATTATAAAAAATCGTGGCTATTTAGAAATAATTTTCAAACGGGATAGTTTTTACGACATAAAAACAAACCAATCTAGCTATACTTTATTTTGGGACATGAAAAATAAAAGTCGAGTCCAGCTGCTATAGAAATTTGGCCATTCTTCTTTAATTAGAAATAATAATAGTCCAAAAAAGACATTTATTTATTGAAACTATTAATTAGGTAATTCATCATTCTGCCCTTATCCCAATTTATTTGGGGTCAGCGCAACATGTCTTTTTCTTACATACTTCTCTATTAGTCCTCATCTCTGTAGTCACCCGCCTTTTTACCCATATCCTCTTTCACACAGTCCATCCCTCGTTTCTTTGGCCTACTACTTCTCTTATAGCCATCCAAATCCATACATAAGACTTTCCTCACGACATTTTCTTCATTCCTCCACATCACATGCCCATACCACGATAACCGATTACCACACAACTTTTCAGTCACCGGTGTCACTTTGAGATTCCTCTTATATGTATACTCATTCCTAATTCTATCTATGCGCGTAACACCACCCACTTAGACTACGAAAGGTTATAGACGGAGTGTCAAAATCCAGCAATCTGAAGTACCAGAATAAGAAGCCGGCTTGATCTGTACACGCGAAATAAGCTCACATAGACAAAATTAGAAGCCGATATCGTTACGTTCGTCAAGGTCACACACATTTTAACGATCCTGCTTCATTTAATGTCCAGTGACGTTCCGTCTATAACCTTTCATAGTCCAAGACCACACATTGCTCTTAGCATTCTCATCTCAGCTGCATGCAATTGCTTTTCATTCATCCCTTTTGTCGCCCAAAATTCTGAACCATACAAACGGACAGCAGTGTGTGTTTAAGGGGAATGCGGGAGTCGCAGATAGTCCCGGTGACCTGCCGCCATTTCATCCATCCAGTATTAATTCTGTGCTTAACAATCCGATATATTTCGCCATCGCTTTGCATGAATGAACCGAGATACCGAAAATCGGAGCAGACTGGGCGATTAGGTAATATAGAAATTGCATTTTTTTATACTGGCAACACTGATTAGACAGACAGACTATAAATTTTTTCGTGCGCTGGCGCAATTTGCTTTGATACTCGTCCTCGTAGTCCTAAGCGCTACACAGTCGCAAGTCGAGTTCACTCCTCCGATCTGCACGCAGCATGACCACCATAGAAACGGGTTTTGTCGACGGAAGAATAGACAAAATTACAGATTGTAGAAACATTTCTGCCGTCCTAAGCATGGCGATGTTAAAACTGTAGAGAAGAAATGTTTCTATTCTTCAGTCGACAAAAGTCTACAATGTAAAGCATGACCACCAATTTTTCTCTACTTTTAACACTTGGGGGTAGAAACATTTCTTCTCAACAAGTGTCAAATAGTCTACATCACATTGGACCTAGACAAGATTTTGCTATTGTCTTGGTGACATTAAGCACGCGATTCTTAACCTCACAGTTTATTTTGATAACATAATCTGTTTTTAGTGTTGTGGCTATTGTTTTGTGTTGTCTGGTTTGTGTATATAGGTATAAGGTTAGTATTTTAAGCTTTTTGGCACTCATTTCCTAAGGAAATGAGTGCCGAAGAACCCCCTGATGGGGGTGGAGAGACGCCTTCAAATATGGAGGTTATGGAGTGTTTTCAAAACACTGGTCGTGTAAGACCGGATATTAGAAAACGCCCCGGAGTACCGGAGTGTTTTGTTGACGCGAAAAGAAATAAGCCGCCGTCTGGCTCAATTCAGTCTGTATTTACGAGACCAGGTTTTGAGAGCGACTCCATCATTCTCCTGCCCTTATCCCATTTATTTGGGGTCAGCGCAACATGTCTTTTTCTTCCATACTCCTCTATTAGTCGTCATCTCTGTAGTCACCCCCTTTTTACCCATATCCTCTTTCACACAGTCCAACTATCGTTTCTTTGGCCTTCCCCTACTCTTAAGGCCATCCACATCCATACACAAGATTTTCCTCACGACGTTTTCTTCATTCCTCCGCATCAGATTTTGAGAGGGACTCCAAAATGCTTTATAGCGAGAGTGACAGAGCACCCTTCACTGTATTTGTCTCTAGGTTGGAAACAGACCCTAAGCAAGGCCTAACCTTAAACTCTTAAGTTTGCCCAATTTATTTTCAATAAAGGATTTAAAGGTGTTGTCCAAGGCAGTGTCAAGTCTATGGGCCGTAACAGGATGTCTATTGATTTCGTGACATTCAACGATAATAATAATAATGACCCGATACCGGTGGGCTACTACTTTTTATATTTTTAAATGTTTTTGTATTTATTTATGTTTTTATATGTAAGTACCTAAATATTTGAAAATGTAAAGTGTATGTATATAAGATTAAATAAATGGAATAATAATAAATTAAATACAATCTTGTGGAATCTGAAGTACCGTACTATAGGTATGAGCCCGACCCAGTTCTCGAAAATAGCAATATCACGTTGTATTGGGATCGATCTATCATCACTGATAGGACTATTGTTGCCAATAAGCCTGACATAGTGGTGATAGATCGACAAGAGCGTCGCACAATGATTGTTGATATAGCTGTCCCTCATGACGAGAACCTCGTGAAGGCTGAGAAAGATAAAAAAACAAAGTATCTTGATCTGGCTCGCGAGATTGTCGACATGTGGGAGGTGGATACAGCAGTCATTGTGCCGATAGTCGTGACGGCCAATGGCTTAATAGCCAAGAGCCTCGACCAACATCTCAGGAGGCTCTCGTTGGGCAGTTGGATCAAGGGCTTGATCCAGAAAGCAGTACTCCTGGACACGGCGCGTATTGTTAGGAGATTCCTTTCTCAGGAGCCCTGACCACCGGTAGCTTGGACCCTATTCCCGATACCGGTGGGCAACTACTTTTTATATTTTTAAATGTTTTTGTATTTATTTATGTTTTTCTAAGTACCTAAATATTTAAAAATTTAAAATTGTATGTACATAAAATTGAATAAATGGAATAATAATAATATACTAATGGATACTATTTTTTATATTTTTAAATGTTTTTTTTTTATCCTTTATATTTAAATATTTAAAAATGTAAATAATATGTCTATAAAAATAAATAAACATAATAATAATATTCCACAACTATCACACAACGCCATCTAGTCCCAAGCTAAGCAGAGCTTGTGTTATGGGTACTAGACAACTGATAAACATACTTATATATTTCTAAATACATACATATTATAGATAAATTACACCCAGACACAGAACAAATGATCGTGCGTAATGACACAAACATTTGTCCTGGGTGGGAATCGAACCCACGACCTCCGGCATAGCAGTCAGGGTCACTAACCACTAGACCAACAACTTTGTCACCAATCCCATTCTTATTGAAAACAAATACTCGGCAGCTATCTCACCCTTTCATGTAAGTCGCATGGGAGTTGTTAGAGATATTCCTACTGACTGGACACTAGAGGAGCTAGTCCTCCGTATAGAAACCCCTCGTAATTATGGGGAAGTCATTACAGCTAAAAGGCTTAGTTTTAAAAACAAAAAAGAGGACTCTGTAACTTGGTCCCCATCATCAACTGTAGTGCTTACTTTCGCTGGTCAAATTCTCCCAGAGAAAGTCTTCTGCTACAACGCTTCTCTTCTTGTCTCTATCTATCACCTCCCCACTATCCAATGCCGCAACTGCTTACGATTTGGCCATGTAAGCACTCAGTGCAGATCTTAGCCTCGCTGTTACCGTTGCGCTCAACCTCACCCTGGAGATAGCTGTAATGTGCCGGATATACAGGTCTCATGTCTTTTGTGTGACGGTGGAAGACATAAGGCCACTGACATTAAGTGCCCTGAACACTCAAAACAGAAGCCAATTAAAATGGTAATGTCTCAAGAAAACTGAAGTTACCGTGAGGCTTCAGCAAGGTTTCCCCGTCCCCGTAAATTGCCATACTCTAATGTTACTACAGGTCCATGGTCTATACTCCTAATTCTTATCAGCCTAATGGATGTGCTTTGAATTCCCCTTATGTTGAAACCACCCCCTTCCCACTCCGAATGACAACTTGATAGAGCTCCTCGCTTGCTCCCTTATAAATATTCTGTCTAAATTTAGTGAAGCAATACTGGACAATTTCGTTATATTAGTTCAACAACTCCTCGAATCCTGGACTCGCCAAAATGGAAAAATCCTTCAGTGGAATTGTAGATCCATTCGCAGGAAAAAACCTGATATTATCTATCTTATAAATAGATATAAACTCGTTGTCTTTGCTGTGTCGGAGACGTGGCTCAGGCCTGGATTTCTCTTTAGGGTTCCCGGCTATTCGTGTCTTCGGGACGATAGAGACGACGAATGGGCGGGTTGTCACTATTGGTTAGCAGGTCTATCACTTATGCCCAGATTCCTCTTCCCAATCATGATACTGGTCTACAAGTAGTGGCCATTAGAGCCATGGGCATATCCTATGTATCTGTCTACATTCCTTATCCTAATGCTGATATTTTGACAGAATTTAACTCTATCCTTTCTTCTATTCCTGACCCCCTGATTGTGTTGGGTGATTTTAATTGCCGTAACACTCTTTGGGGCTCTCACTGTAATGACCCCTCCTCCAGCTTTTTGCTAGACCTTTTAGATGATCGTAACCTTCGTAACCTTTGCATTCTTAATGATGTATCTGCTACCCGTAGGGTCTCCCCGACCCAAAATATTAGTTTTCCTGGCCTTACTTTCTCTTCACCTTCACTAGTGACAACACTTTCCTGGTCTCTCCCTAATTCATATGGGAGTGATCATCTTCCTATACTAATTTCACTCCCAAGCCAAGTACTACTCTACGTTCTCCTCCCATTCAACTTCTACAAAAGTATCGCCTGCCCCAAGCTGACTGGTCTAAGTTCATGTCCCATTTGGACGCAGAACTTCAAAATTTTCCACAAATAATTTCATCCAACTCCCTAAACCTATACAGTGATTTTGTTGATTGTCTGTTGAGAGCGGTCAATTCTTCAATCCCCCTTAAAAACTCTGCCCGACACCTAATACCTTCTAGGTGGGATGGTGAATGCACTGAAAGCGTCCGCAAACGTAAAGAAGCTGAAAACTCATTGTCTTCTAGTTTAAATATGCCCTACTAGGTATTTAAAGTTTAAAAAGACTTCTGCAACTACCTGTAGGTTATTGGCAAAAAAGAAAAGATGTGCTGGCTCAAGTTTTGCGAGTCTCTGTCTCCACGTTCTCCAGTTTCCCTTGAACTTCTCTGTGTGGAAAAAAAAATCTACCGTAGAGCGTGTGACAGTCAGCATCCCGACATTTCTTCCAATGACCACGGCACCTGGTTGTAAGACTTTATATCCACATTACCCCTCCCCCCCCCATTTGTTCCTAATTTTGAATGCCTCCCCACTATAGATCCTCCTGCTACTTCCTCTGATAGATTTGATGACCTTTTCTCTTATTCAGAACTTATTTGTGCCTTGGATTATTCATTTTATCTCCAAATCTTCTTCTAATTGTAAATTAATCTTTCTGAACTTAATAAATTCTTTTTTCGTAACTGTTCAAGTTCCAGACTCTTGGAAATCCCAAATAATCAATCCAATTTTGAAACCTGGGTAAGACCCAAAAGATTCTACTTCCTATCTTCCTATCGCCTTCTCTTCTGTCTTGGCTAAAATTATGGAGAATGTCATCAAGAACCGGCTTGAATGGATCTTAGAAACTAAAGGTATCCTTTCCAGTTCTTAGTTCGGTTTTCGAAGAGGTATGGGAACTCTAGATAGCCTCAGTGTTTTCATGTCTGATGTCCGCATTGCCTTCTCCAATGATGAAAGTGTTCTTGGTGTTTTTCTGGACATTGCTTCAGCCTATGATAATGTCCAACTTCCAATACTCAGGCAAAAGCTGCTGCAGCTGAGTATCCCTGTGAGGATGGTCAACGTCATTTTTAATCTCCTTATGTCCCGTTCTATTTCTGTTCGTCATCAAAACTCCCTCTCCCCATCCCGTCTAGTGTGGAAGGGCCTACCCCAGGAGTCGGTCTTAAGTCCCATTCTTTATAATATATACACATATGATTTGGAGTCTTCAGTGAGTTGTTTCTGCAAAATCCTTCAATATGCTGACGACATTGCTCTCTACTTTAGTTCAGCTTCCCTTTCGGATGCCTCATCTCGCCTAAATTCTGCCCTTTACTATTTAAACCAGTGGCTTACTGATCATGGCTTAAGTTTGTCAGTCTCCAAATGCAATGCAGTTGTCTTTTCTCGCAAGCGTAATATCGCCCTATTAACCTTAATGTTGAAAATGAACCCATTCTGATCCGAGACAAAGTAAAATTTCTTGGCCTCATTCTTGACTCAAAATTATCTGGTCTCTATCCTCTGGATTACATCTCAAAAAAAGCGAAAGAGGCGTTAATGTCTTACGTGCCCTTTCTGGAGTTCGCTGGGGAGCTCATCCAACTTCCCAGAAAATCTTATATAACGCCATAGTACGTAGTCACTTTGACTATGGATGCTTTCTGTTGGAACCATGCAATAAAATAGCCCTTGCCAAACTGGAAAGGATTCAATCCAAATGCATTATCACGGGTGCTATGAAATGCTCACCTATTAATGCCCTTCAGGTAGAATGTTTAGAGCCCCCCCTTCACTTACGTAGACAATATCTCTGTGATAGATTTTTTTATAAAGTCATCCAAAATAAATGTCATCCTCTTCTCCCTCTTCTTCGTACACTTTATCAGTTAATCCCAACATCTCGCTATTGGCCTCATAAAAATTCTCCACTCCCTGTTAACAACTTCAGTAAATTGAGTAATATGCATATTTCCTTATTTTAGTTAAATAAAAACCCCATATTTGAAGTAAATTTTGATTCCTTGCTTTTCCAGCCAAAAATATTCTTTAACTTTGGTATATCCAAGCATGACCCTGCAGCTAATGTCAAATTCAATAGGATTCTGGCAGAGGACTGGCACGACTGGCTGACGTTATTAACCGATGCTTCCAAGTTGTCAGAGAACAGTAATGTCGGATCAGCTGTGTGGATCCCAAAATATAAAATAATTTTTAATTTTCGTAGCTCTGCATTTGGCTCCATATTCACAGACGAAGCAATAGCTCTTTTGGAAGCAGTCTCCTGCATTGAATCGCATGGTCTCAACAAAAGCCTTATTCTCTCGGATTCTCTGAGCTGCCTACAGGATTTAATAAAATCAACTTTTCACTCTCGACACAATTTCCCCGTTATCATGCAGATAAAACAACTCCTGTATAGATGCCACTGCTTAGGGATAGAAATTGCATTGGCTTGGATCCCCAGCCAGTCAGGGATTGCCGGCAATGAGAATGCGGATACGATCGCCAACTCGGAATGGAATCGAATCTTATTCGTCCTGTTATCCCCGTGATCTGCACTCTGAAGCCTGGGCAAGCAAAGGATTCTAGGATTGAACTATGAGCGAAGCGAGTGGTTCAAATGTAGAAACCTGAGCGTAGCGTCTCGAGGGTTTCAAAGGTACGAGACGCAGAATAACTTTGACGGACAGACGGGGAGATAGAAAGACGGACAGACAGACAGACGGACTGATGGACAAATGCACAGACGGACAGACGGACGGCGGACAGACAGTCAGACGGACTGCTGGACCGATGGACAGTCGGACAGACGGGCCACGGACAGACGATCAGCTGGACAGATGGAAAGACGGTCAGACGGACGACGGACAGATGGACAGACAGACAGACAGACGGACGACGGACAAACGGCCAGACGAACAGACAGACACGTGAGTGACAGCAATAGAGCTCCCATTAGATGCACAAAATTTTGTGACAGAGGACGGACAAACAGACAGATGGACAGACGGACAGACGAAATTGAAAGAATGAATATGTCTTTGTCTTCATAGAAACGCGAGTCTAGTCTGACACACCCTTCCGCTCCACCCTAGAGCGGAAGAAGTCATAGGATGATTTCCCACCACCCAAAAAAAAAAAAAAAAAAAAAACGGGTTGCCCCGTGCTCGGGCAGAAGAGAACTCGAACTCGACATAGTTGCATAGAAAGAACTTTGTCTATTCTTGGTAGAATAGAGATAGAAATGGTCATGCTACGCCTGCTGCTGTATTTGTTGTAGAGAAGTTTTGCGTTGAGTTCCTCCGCGATTCGCTAAAAGATGCTATTTCTGTGTTGTTTAAAACTGCAAAATGACGCTTTTCCTGTTTTGTTCCCAAACTGTGCAAAAAGAAGCCTTTGTAGTTTTATTTTGTTTTTTTTTGTTACGTATTTTTGATTAGTCTCTGTTGGGTTCAAAGTATTATGGCAAAAAGAAACATTACAAAAACAATAAATGAAAGAAATTAAAAACACTTCTTTTTTTTTAATGCCGTTCCACTGATGTAGAACATTTTGAAATCCATTGTTCGTAAAATAAATTAAATTATATAAGATGTCTAGTAATTATTTTTAAAAACAAAGGACTTGAAAATAATCTCCAGTAAATAATTTCACTATGCAGCAGCGGAAGCAAAAAGTCCATTTTTGTAACATTTAAACTAGAGATACAACCTTAAAATACAGAATCTCCAAATACATTATAAAAGTCAAACATTTTACGTTATTTATTAATTAATAAATTCTCAGTAATGTTTGTGGAAGAGTCCATAAACAACATAAAATATTACAATGAGCAATTACTGTTTTCAGGAGATCTATTTGAAAGATTTGAAGATATTCAAAATCCAAACATTTGGTTAGAGGCAGGAAGTGAGGATCCAGTACAGCAAATGAAAAACAGGTCAAAAGTAGCTGATACAGCTGACTGGATTGTGCCAGGTCATGGCCCCAAGTTTCAGGTCACTGAACAAATTAGACAAACACTTAAGAAACAAATTGGCCCAGACACTCCTTCATAAGAGTTAAGAGCCCAAGACCTGTAGCTTTTCTACATTTATATTTATGTGTTAAATAGAATAAGATCTAAATCAATTATGTTTGATTTCTACCATTCCATTTAGTCTAAGATCCGGCTGCTTGAATCTGCAGAAGTCTGTTTTTAACCGACTTCGAAATAAAAAAACTTTTTACAAAAAAAATCGAACAAGAAGTCGGTTGTATTTTTTTTTTTGTAAAAAGTTTTTTATTTATCACTTTTAGTTGTACCCCATCTAAAACTAAATTAATTATAGTAAAGTTATGCCCGAATTGATAGCCCCAAAAATATGGAATTTGAACATAATTGGTGAAATTAGGGTGTATCAGGGTGAAGTGGACGAATCTGTGTACCGCCTCAGAGCGTATCAGCGTGGTGTTATGTTGTGAAGTGGTGTAACAACAGACATGCGATTGCAGCAATTCTGAAAGGTTTGCTATCATTAATTGAAGAGTTCCATTGTGTATTTCAGAAGTTCTTCATCAGATCTTCACCAAATTTAAATGGGACCACATGAAAAGCATCAGCTTTCAAATAAAAAAAGAATAATCAAAATCGGTTCACCAGTTCAAAAGTTCTGACAGAAATATAAAAAAAAACATATTGGGGTTATCAATTCGGGCGTGCAATATTTAGTTTTAGTTCTGGGGTGTAACAACTGAAAAGTGGAAAATAAAAACTTTTTTACAAAAAATATAACCGAATTCCAAAAAAGATAATACACTAAAAATTGAAAAAAAAAAACAAATTTCGGAAGTCGGTGTATTTTATTTCTTCATTATTTGACACCAACTTCCGAAATTGAAGTTTTTTTTTTTTTCAATTTTAAGAGTAGGTAATTTATTTGGAAGACTTATATTTTAAGTATTTTGTAAAAAAGTTTTTTTTTGATAAAATTTGATTTTTATTAATGATACATGATAGTAGTAACAGATTACACAAGCGTTGCCTGGCAAAATTGAGCCGCAATTGCTTTGAATTAAATATATTTATTTCTAGTTAGTTTTTGTTTAAAAATCAGATAAGAAAAAAAAAACAAATAATGTAGGGAATAGAATAAATAATGGTTGCCAGCTCTCATTCAGCCGTAATCTAGGGTTTGCCAGGTGTAAAGAGGTATTCCACAATCACACAATATTCTTCACCCCATAATGATTTTGAAAGTCCTGTCCAACGATACCCCACACTTATAGGAAAGGCGAGGAAAAATTATACCGACTGTACATGTAAGGGGATGTACCATAAAAAAATCTATAGGTACCCATGATGATTAATATGTATACCCATGCAAAATTGTAGCTTCCAGGTCTCTAAGCTATGCCTCGGAAAAACAGACCGAAACCATAAGGGTTCCTAGTCCTTGTTAGGACTACGGAAGCCTAAAAATGTTACGACTTTTTACTAGAAATTGACTCCACCTATTCGGAAGTCCTTGAAACAGAATGCTCACAACTATTTTTGTCAATTCAATGTGGACAAAAGCAACAGTTCCATGTTGTGTGAACTTAAACCTTGAGGTTTGCGGTTGGTCTTTGATGCATGAGCGCCGGCAAAACTATTGACCCCTTTGAATGGTGCATCTTTAAATCTTCAGCGCATCACCTCATGCAGAGAAAGAACTAATTCAAAAGGAGGCAAAGGCGAGCAAAGAGAGCTAGAAAAGTTGTGCGCCGCCTCGGATACGCTTGAATAATATATTCTAAGAGGTATTTTATATGTATTTTTAACGTTTTTGTGTATTATTTCAAACGCCAGCAGGGTGCAAGTGCACCCCTTGCACCCTCCTCCCGGCGCTCATGGATTGAAGGTACATTAAAACCAACATGGTTCATTGGTGACCCGACGGAAGACGAAGAAGATGATGATGATGAAATAGAAGAACAGCAAGAAGAGGAAGAAGAAAGAGAATTTATTTAAATGTAAATTCGTGTAGCATAAAAATGCTACACGAATTTACATTTAAATAAATTCTCGATTTTGATTGATTTTTGACACATTTTTTTTTTTACTAAAATGTTATAAAAAAAATGTGTCAAAAATCAATCTGCCTAGCCTTTTCCTAACTATCTTGGGGTCGGCTTCCAGTCTAACCGGATGCAGCTGAATACCAGTATTTTACATGGAGCGACTGCCTGTCTGACCTCCACAACCCAGTAACTGGGTATTACGATACCCCTTGGTAAGACTGGTTGTCAGACTTTCGGGCTTCTCACTGCCAAAGATCTACGATTGACAGCCGGGACCAACAGCTTAATGTGGTTTCCGAGGCACGAAGGAGTCTCGGTACGTAAAAATGGTCACCCATCCATGAATCAACACCGGCAAGCGTAGCTTAACCTGATGGATCGACCCGTGCGGCTGTTATTACTTCAGTCACGAGCTCTTCAAAAAAAATGTGTAATTTTATTAAATATTAAAAAAAAACTCAATCCGTAATAACTTTTCAACTTAATTATTATAAAAACCATATAATGTAGGTAGGTATTGAATTAATTGACCGATAGGTATTTCTTCTTAATCATAGTGGTATTTAGAAAACAGATTAAGCAAAGATTTCATATTCTTTAAAAAAAAAATCCCTATCTTGGGATGATTGCAATCTAGCCTTATACAGTCGAGAGCAACCAAATCGACTCAACCCATAAGCGCGCATACATAATTTATATGACCTACATTAGTTTGAATTTTATTCATTGGTGACGGCTGTGCCCAACGAATGTTTAAATTAAGTAGGTATATTATACAGCATATAACAAAAACCCTGTCCGATCCTGAAGGGTATTACTTGGTATCGTACTGCGTACACATACTCGTATACGTAATCATTTAATGGATACGAGATAATTATTTTTCCCCAGTGAAAATAAATTAACTAAAAAAAAAAAAAAAAAAATTGGTTGCCTGTAAAGTCGGTATACGGGCGAAAGTTTTACGTGACAACGACTTTGAGTGGTAAAATAATTTTAATGTTGCCCGAGTGGAAGGGACGCGTGCCTCTCACTCGCTCTCATTGTGAGCGCATAACGTGAGCGGAGCGTAACGCAGTTTCTTGAAGTGTCACCCGGCAAACCAATTTATAAGACGTTGTCACGTCAAAAACTTATCAAAAGCAACACTGAGCGCTCGACAAAGTTCACCTACTGTTACGTTTGAAAGATGCCGCCTGAGTGCCTACAGCGTGGCTAGTGCAGGAACGGTATCGTTTGAAATAAAATAGGTAAAAACGAAAAGATTTCGCCGGAGTGTTGTCAACTTATGAAAATTTGCCATAGGTACTTATTTAGTGTTAAATTTCGCGTATTTTATAAAAATAAAAAATCAATAACTTTTGATTTTTATGCGTTACATTTTTTTTACAACTTTTTCTAGACGTATGTTAACCAGGAATACGCCTTTATTGGATCGGACAGGGTTTTTGTTACATGCAGTATTTATTATTACTTATTAACATAGTTTTGTAAGTACCTACATTGTAACTAACCACAATATGGATGTACCTACTTTGTGGCTTGTCCGAATTAATTATTTTGAATTGAATTGAATATATGTATTTTTCTGAAAATATGTATTTTATATATGAAAACCTTTTGTCCAGAAGCCTGATATCATAAAAAAATATTGAGTACTTTTTTATTTAAGCAATTTAAACGGGCGTATAGAAAAATGTGCTCTCTACTATACCCAAGACTTGCACTACGAACCACCACTATATAAACCTCCGCAACCGATTTATCTTATCAGAGGATTCGCCTGTTGCTATCCGGAATCCGGACAGTCGCTTCGCGCTACTGTCGCCCCGCTCGGACCGTAATATCTCGTCGGCTGTTCCTGTGGGCTGTCGTGGGTACTAGTCTCGACTTGTACTTGCGGGAGCACGCAGGGGTAGCCGCCCCGTTGCTGCTCGGTATGGAAACACCGTTGCGGTCGCGGTGGCAACACAATCATTTTAACCCGCGCTCCACAACGCCACTAAATTACGCCGAAGGGGAGATCCGGTGCCCGTCGCTCTCAGGAGGGGCACGGCGCTGAGTCTGCGCCTTTACCTTCGGATCGTCCGGTGGCGGGCCGGATGCCGTCGCTCCCGGTTATCGGGGGCACGTCGCCCGGCGCCCCACCGGCCGAACACTTCGGGGACGGCTGCCACCGGCCCACCGACGTGACGTCACCCGTGACTGCACGCGTTGCCGACACCGTCGTAGAGCCGGCAGCCGGCTGTACCGGTTCGCCCTCCGGCCTTTGGCCCCGTGCCGATGCAGGCACCGGTGCCTATCGCGTCCTCCGCCACCGTGCCGGGGCGGGGCGCGAGCCGCCGCGTCGACCGCGCGCACCGCTGCGCTGCCCGTATGGGCCTATCCGCCAGGAGGAACATCTTGTGTCTTCCACGCGGCCTAACTCACAGTAAGACTCCACAAGAGTACATACACTGGCGTGTGCTAAGTTAATATAGGCACGTCACGTAACATGAGCCAGACATACATGAGTCCACACACATGTGTACTCTACTCACGAATTGAATGCGCGGCATGTTCGCGCATTACAGTGCATATACATGAGCAGTGTTACACATACGATACCGTCCATGCACAAACATCGACGGCTCTGCGGTCCGGGCTGTGACCGGTTTTCTCTGGAAGCAGGGTGGAAGGGAGCCACACACCCATACTGTAGGTTCGCTCTAAGTCGGCAGCTAAGTCGCTGGTCATCATCCGCTGGGCCTCCTACAGGCAACTGGGGGTATTACCTGGCGGTGACAGACTGCCTTGTCGCGAAGATACAGCAAGCGCAGGCAAGAATCTACAGTAAAACACTGCGCAATACACATGGATAATAATAATAATAATATTCCACGACTATCACACAACGCCATCTAGTCCCAAGCTAAGCAGAGCTTGTGTTATGGGTACTAGACAACTGATAAACATACTTATATATTTCTAAATACATACATATTATAGATAAATTACACCCAGACACAGAACAAATGATCGTGCTAATTACACAAACATTTGTCCTGGGTGGGAATCGAACCCACGACCTCCAGCATAGCAGTCAGGGTCACTAACCACTAGACCAACAGGCCAGTCGTGATGATTGCTATGTGGATCTCGGCAGGCGTTACTAACATTCGCTTGCCCTAGCAGATTCTCGTAGAAATTCACCCATCTTTTTCTAATCCACTGTTGGCAAGCCGGCAAGCCAAGGAAGTGCCCGTTTTAACGGGCACCAATAATAGAACTCCGCGGTCAGAGGGCTAAGCCCTAATACCGCCCGTCGAACGGCACAGATAACATAATACTAGCGTACAGATGCCTCATCCAATAGAAAGAAACGGTACCGCCGTAACTACAAGTTTTCGACTTGCACAAGCAACTTTTGTTTTTCGTTCGGGCCCGTCCTCTACACCTCGCTAAATGGTGTTTACAGCGACGGCTTGCAAGTTGAATGAACTTACATAAGGTCTTACCAATGTTTTCTCACACATTGAGGAATTACTTTATAGTATTTTTGGCACTTTATAACAGTTTTACTGATTCAAAATGTGTCACTATAAAATTTTTAAAGAGGCGAATGGATAACTCTAAAACTTCAAACCGTCATCTATTGGTACAAGAAATATAAATGCCTAAGGATTCGTTCCAATAAACATATAAATTTGAATTAGGGACCAATTATTCCACAATTTTATGCTTAAGGTAGTGTAATAAATAAGAAAATACAGTTTTTACCATATATTTTTTCGAAATATTGGTTTTACATACTTCATTTAAGTCACTCGGCAGTTCCTGGACGAAGTGAATATATGGACGATGGACTGGCCTGCAGCATGTCACTCGGCAGTTCCTGGACGAAGTGAATATACGGACGATGGACTGGCCTGCACTTAGATCCCGATGGAGGTCATCATTTAGTTTTTTTTTTTTGGGACAAGCCCGCCACACTATTCCCAAACCACTGTAACTTCTGTAAGCCAGAATCAACAGTGGCGACAGAGCTACGGTGCCACAGACAGATAGACACACACGCAAAAAAAAGGGTGTTATTTTGACCGCTATGTGTGGTCAAAATAGCACCCCTCTTTTTGCGTCGGGGGTTAAAAATCAGAGGGGAGAGTGTGTTGGTTTAGGTCGAGTTCATTGATAAATATAGGAATAACAAATTAAAATCAATTTTTTAAGTCAGATTTAATACACAAAGAAATTCAATTTGCTAAGTTTTTAAAACGAAGCAGATTTATTTAACACAAAACACTAACAATCAGTATCAAATTTTGAAAAATATGGAATTCTTAGATACCTTTTAAACCTGAGAATCTGAGATTAAATTAATATTATCAGTAAATACTATGTAAGATATAAATACATAATTATGTTGATATGAGACCACGAAAAGCAGTTTATTAGGACACTGTTAAAAAATATATTTTTGAACATGAAATACAAAAATGTAACAATTCACATTGAGTTTTGAAGTTCCTCTTCATCCTATCAAATGATTTAATTTTAGAAAATAATGATGTGGTTTTAGAAACCTTTGTGTAAGTAGTAATTACATTTCGTCAATACAATCACTGTCGCACACAAACAAAAAACAAAACAAGTCTAAAGAAACTCAACGTAGTAAGTTTAAATACCCTTTCCCAGCAACTTAAAAAAAAACTGTCCATTTGATGGTCAACATAAAGAGCCTAAACAAATTGTTCTAAACAAGCACGACAATAATTTTTATAAGTAGGTACATAATGGTAGACTAGATTGTTTAACATGAAAGTGTAGAAATATGTAGGTGAGTTTGTAAAGAAGCGTCATTTTATCGCCACGAAAAATTTATCGTAAGTGAATCTAGTGTCGCGCTTTCACGAATTGAATACGGTATTATGGTGAAGTAAAAAATAAAGCTATTGCGACTGTAATGAAATAAAGTGCTTACAAGGCCACGCTATTAAGGGCCTACCTCCCCGTAAGTGGCGCCCTCATTGAATAAAAATTCGTATCTTAGCATAGAAAATAAATTGTTGCGTTTGGTACTTTTGCTTACTACTTTGGATACGAAACACTTTGAGTCCTGTTTCAACAACGTAATAATACCTTAAGCTCTTTGTAACAAACGCAACATAGGATTTTTTAATCTTTATTTTCTACGCTTTGCTACGATTTTTTATTCAACGAGGGCGCCACTTGCCGGCTATATACGCCTTAATTCAGCTTACATACGACATAAAACACATAGTACATATGCTTTTATTTTTCTAGTAAGTATGAAATAACGTTGCTACAAATAGAAAATAAATTGAATTACCTAAATCGGAAGTGCTTTGTATACGACACCCGAGCCTAAAACTTTATAATTATTTGCATTGCAGCCATGGATTCGCAATTAGTGTTTATGATCAGATCTTACGTTCACGTCTCATAATAGGGTATATGCATGACATTTTTTTATTTACTAAATACAATACTTATTAACTATAGTAAACAACAATGCTTTTTTTTTTAAATATCTACATCAGAACCGAAGATATGAACTTTTAAAGATGATAAATAGAAAGAGAAGTCCGACTTAACACAGACAGAAGAAAACAGCGCTTCCGAGAGAGGGACAGATATATTTGTTTCAAATTGTTATATCAATTTTGATTCTGTTTTTACTGTTAGTATTCCATCTTTGTACAGGGTGTAACGGAAAGGTGTGGTCATATTTAAAGAACTGCGTCTGCCCATCGATAGGAACAACTTTCTTCAAGAAAACCTGGCGAAGTTCTCAAAAAAATTTTTTACCTCCCATACAAATATTGATCAGCTGATCATAACTTTGTATGGAAAGTCCAATTTTTTTTTTGGGATGTTTGTATTTTTTTTTAAAAGAAAGTTGTACATTTCCATGGGCAGAACTGGTTCTTAAAATATGACCACACCTTTTCGTTACACCCTGTATATTTATCGATAAATCGGTTAGATATGAAAAAATAATCATGCATATTCCCTATTATGACACAAAAGTACAAATTAATTTTAACCCAGGTAGTCAATCCGTGTTGACATTACGATTTAAGCATACACTGGTCATCATAATACATTGATTAACTAATATTTTAACTGTTTATTTTAACCAGGTAAGGCTTACCTGGTTAGTATAAAGTATTCTATGCCTTACCTGGTAAGGTATAGAATATTTTTATTCTATGGTTTACGTATGGAATATGCAGTCAGGTCTTATGCACATTGAAAGTGTTATGAACAGTTAAAATCTTATTTTTGCGCAGAAAAAGTCATTAAATGGTTAATATTTATACAAAATTTGTGGCACAAAATTTTCCAATTTCATTATAATAATAGAAGTCAATTTACAAGTATTTAGATGTTGCTACCAGTGATACCTTCCACAGAAATCCTCGTGTCCACCAGTCCTGGCCATAATTGCTGCGTGCAATAATTAAAAAGGAATTTTCTATTAATCATTTTTTTTTTCTATATGCTATTAGAGCAAATTTCATATCACAGCCGTGGATCACTAATGCTACAAAGCTCAAACATGCCCATATCCATTCCGAACGTTAATCGATAGCTGCAACCAAAAAAAAAAAAATATATGAATATATGAAATATTAATAAATATATACGGAATATTATATTATGTAGAATAAATAGAAGTAATGTGTAAAAGAAAAATATACAATATTTATTTGCCATGGAATAAAATTATAATACAAATAGAGTCAAAACATACTACCAGTCTATTTTAATTTTTTATCGCTTTATTTATAGATTATTTATTCACTCCTCTTACGAATTTTACATGCCAATAAAAATTGGAAGCTTAAAATTTAAAGCCTGACTGACAAAAATTATAGCCTACATGATTACGACTTATAGGCAATTTACAATAGACCGTTTACCTGAGGGTCAATGCTTGTAGGAATAGGGTGTTGCTCATCGATGCACAGATCTGAATCAGAGTCGGTCCTACGCAGCGAGTTATCCTGAGAACATAGAGAATACTGTTTACAATTATTTTTATAAAATTGAGATAAATATTTTTACCCACGAAGTCAATTATTACCACTGGTTTTGGTTACTGTCAGCTTGCATAATCTCAATGGTAGCCCTCCAACACTTTTCAGCTCTTTCTGTCTCGGGTTGTACATTTTGAAGTTTAATGCAAAATAGACTGAGCTTAATATTTTCATATCAATCAGGAAAACAACACTTAGGGGAAAGTGGTCACCCTTCGTACAAGGAGAATATTCGTACAGTCACAATAACAGATAAACTAAATGTCGCATAAATTCTGATTTGCTAGTGTGGATAGACATGCCAGCCACCATGTTGCTTGACAAACATGACGACTGTCGCGCCATGCTGTGAGAGCTGACAAGACTTTTTAATGTGTTTCGACGCGGTGCGAGTAATTTTTTTACTGAAATTCATGATCGCATTGTAATTAGAATTTTTAAGTTTTTAACAAATGCCATGTATTTAACGCGGCGACAAATTAATCTGAATTAGGGATTAAAAAATATTTAAACAGGTAGCAAAAATAGTAAGTTGGCAGCTACAGCGAAGGCATCGAGTTTTTGTTTTGGTAACTTTCATAAACAAAAAATAAAAACAACATGTTTTTTCACTGAAATGTGCTAACGACAGTTGCAAGTAAGGTAGGTTGACGGAGCCCCGCTGTGCGATGATGAGGTCACCTTAACATTGTTTATTTTGTATGTATTAAACTGATTTACTCTTCCTTAATCGGACTTAAATAAAGTAGCAATTTAACTTTTCTGTGAGGCCAAGGGTGCATTCGGACAGTATTACAGGGGGCACTTTCGTGCGCCTATAATGTATTGACTTTAAGTAATCATAGAAGAAAAGACATAATCATAGAATTAAAAACAAAAACGTAAAAAGTGTACGAAGGGTCACTTTCCGGACATTTTTTTTTTAAATCTCATGGGTGCGATTCAATTTCAACTACATTTTATGTGTACCGTTTCCATTCACGAAAGCGTTTGAGATTTAAAAAGATTGAGTGAAAATGTTTACTGCTGTGTGCACTCAAGCTCAAATGTAAGCTTTACGCGATGAAATATAGCGTATTTTATTATTGGAGCCCCACACTTGCGTCGTATTGTACGTCTTAGAATTGGCAACAAAATGTGGCCAATAATTATTTTCTGAAACGAAGTTGAGTCTGAAACTTTTCTTTTTAAAAGATGCTCATTTGGAAATCATTTATAGCAGTAGCGAAGGGTCAGTTTCGTAACAGTTAAGCAGGTGCAAAATATTCAGCTGAATTTATTTACAAAATTATTGTTCCGATGGGAATCCCCCTGATCTAAAGTTACAACAACTACTGAATAATAATTTAATAATTTACCTATTACATATATGTATTATAATATTGGTATAAGCACTTTAGTTCCGACCTTTGATTTACCAGTTACTTAGTTACTTTTGAAACAATTCATTACTTGAAATAAATCACATTTACTGCCTTTATGCTATAGAAAGGATCTTGTTACACATAACAAACATGGACATCTATAAGTATGATAATAATTAAAACTGCACTTACCCCCTGCGTGTATTGATGAGTGGTGGTAAGGAACCGCGCCAAAGGTCTCATGAAACCTGGTAGGGTCTCAGTGAGCGGTGGGCGCGCGTGGGTAAGTAGTGGTTTCAGTAACTTGGAGTCAACGGCGCCCCAAAGGCGCGCGAGACGGGCCTTCTGACCGGTCGCACCGTCACCATGGTCGCGAGGGGTATCCTGAGTTGCAGAAGCGAGAATATAGATTACATTTTGATAGACAAGTAGGTATAGATATTCTATTTGACGAAGGTGGGTTGGACTTAGATTTGTGGGTAGATTCACGTGAATATTGATTCTGTGTTAAAACACAGAATCAATTATTTGTGTGCATAAACCTTTTGTTATGACACCGCTAACCCATACAAAAAAAAAAGTGTAAGCGAACCTACACACACATTCAAGACCAACCTGCCTTGGTGCGATAGAACAACTATAAGATATGAAAGCAGATACATTTTGTATATGCATTAAGGCGTTATTAGTTTGAAGAATACATTATAAGTGGGCGTCCAACCAAAAAGGGTCCAGTAGTGAGGTATTGAGTTAAGAATAGATTCAGTATCTAGAATAGTCAATTGATAATAAGGATTAAAAAAAAATTATTCAAAATCTGGTACATTTGTTTTTTGTCTTTTTTTTTGTGGCTTGGGAAATCATCCAATGACATCTCCCGCTCTAGGGTGGAGCGGGAGGGCGTGTCAGACTCTTACTGACTAAAACCCACCCCTGTTCCTACCCTGCCCTGAGTGCACAGGGTCGAGGTAACTCTGTTTCGAATTTATCCTCAACCCCTGAGAAGGATCCTTCTCAGACATTTGAAGTTGAAACTCTGAAAAAGCTTGCTTTGAGAAAAAAGCATTATTCCCAAAAAAGTTTCAATTCCCTTTTATCTTAACATTTCTGGTACTTAGAAATATCATATAAAGTAATTTACTTTAAGAACTTGTAGATAATTGAGCATTAGGTAATCAATAATAAATAAAAATCGCGAAATGCGCTTTTTCACCCAACTTTAAAAAACTGCGTATATCTCGAAAATTAAATGTCGAGAACTGAACCCTTTTTGCTTGGACGCTCACATATTATAACATAACCATTCCAAGTTATAGAAAATTCTTCATTTATTTTCCATGATTAATATTAAAAAATAACAAAACAAATATTGTCAATCGCAATTCAAACAGTCCAGGAATTTATTGTAAGTACCAATGATAATATTTACAAATGACAAAAATGTTTTTGTTAATGTTAATACCGGCACAATTATTAGGGGAACACAAAAAAAAAAACCGGCCAAGTGCGAGTTGGACTCCCGCATGAAGGGTTCCGTACCATCGTACAAGATTATACGCGTCTAATTGTTGACATTATTAAGACCGAGCAAAAAAAACCGGCCAAGTGCATGTCGGACTTCGCACATTTAGGGTTCCGTACCATATGAGAGAAATCAATATTTTGGTATTTGTTAGTAAAGTCACAGATAATATAATACTGGCGTACAGATGCCTCACCCCATGCAAAGAAACAGTACCGTCGTGACTACGGGTTTTCGACTTGCACAAGCAACTGTTGTTCTTCGTTCGGGCCCGTCTTCTGCACCTCGCTAGATGGTGTTAGCAGCGACGGCTTGCAAGTTGAATGAATTTACATAGTCTTACCAATATTTTCTCACACATTGAGGAATTACTGTATAGTATTTTTGGCACTTTACAACAGTTTTACTATTTCAAAATGTTTCACTATACAAATTTTATAGAGGCCAATGGATAAACTATAAAACTTTCAACAGCGCCATCTAATGGTACAAGAAACATAAATGACTAAGAATTAGTTCCAAAAAACATCTAAATTTGAATTAGGAGCCAATTATTCTACAATTTTATGCTTAGGGTAGTTTATGTAATAAGAAAATACAGTTATTACCATATAATTTTTTTTTCAAAATATTAATGTTACTTATCTTCAATAAGAAATCGATGCATATTACGCCATCTATTGTTTGTTTGTTTGTTTGAATTAATACTTTCTTTGTTCGAGATGAGACCCCGTGGTAAAGTATACGTAATAATAAAAATTATCACCAAATTTCAAGTTCATAGGTCAATGGGAAGTAAATTTCTACGTAATATAATTTTGTGACAGGCGACGGACACGTGAGTGACAGCAATAGAGCTCCGCTTGGGCCCTTCGGGTACGGAACCCTAAAAAACATGTTTCTAGTAGGGGAGCCTCCTTCAATTTTTAATGTCTTTTTATTACTTGTTGATAGAGCGGCAACAGATTACACATTCTGTTAAAATTTCAACTGTCTACCTATTACGGATCATGAGATACAGCCCGTTGGCAGACAGACGGACGGACAGTGGAGGCTTAGTAATAGGGTCCCGTTGGTTACAAATTACATTAAAAATGCCTATTTTTTTTCAACATTGTGGGGTATCTTGACAAGTGCCTTTAATTTTTGTTAATACGAGTACCTTCTTCAAAAATGATTTTAAGTACACACTACTCATTTTTAGTGTTCCATATTCCTAACAAGTACACGGAACCCTTATAGTTTCGGTCTGTCCGTCTGTCCGTCAGAGGCATAGCGTAGAGTAGAGACTGTTAGTACTAGAAAACTGCAATTTTGCATGGCAATATATTAATCACGCCAAGAAAACCAAATAATACAATTTTGAAAAAGAGATTTTTTATGGTATCTCCCGTACATGTAAAGTGGGGATGTTTGATTTTTCTCGCCTATGCTATAGTGTGGGGTATCGTTGGATAGATCTATTAAAATCGTTGAGGGTTGTAAAGACTATTTTTCAATTTAGTGATTAATTAAATATTAAACTTTAAAGTGATTTTTTTTTTCGAGTCGAGCGTCCCGAGCGAAATTTGTTTAAACAAATGTTTTTTTACTGACGAAAAAGAAAAGAATGCGACCGTTTTTTGCTTTTTAGTTCTTTTTCGTCGGTTTAATTTTTTTAATGAGATTGAGATTGGGATGTTCACCATGTCCCGGTGGCGCATCGCCGTACGTCTTCTGGTCCGATGATGGAACGGGCTTGGCGGAATTAAACACGCACACTCCTCAAAATGCAACCGATAGAAAACCGACAGGCATCACTTTGTGGGAAAAAGGTGTCGCAAACCGTGACGTCACGCGAAATTTCAACGCACTGCATCGTCCTCATTTTTTGTTTACGTGACAAAAGAAAATACGTGTCCAATATTTTTTGGTAATCTAAATGACGGACTAATAAGATTTTTTAAGGAAACCACAATATTGCCGTCGGAGGAAGAGTGGAACAACTTACCCCAGGAATTAATAAAAACGATAGCATTATTCAAAGCATAACTCGTATACAGGCTCTAATAAGAGCCCGTGGAGGTAATGCTCACTATTGATTTTAAGTTTTTTGTGTTGTGTTACGAAATAAAACGGTTTACAGTCAAAAAGCAAAAATGTTCATTTTTTTCACATAATTTTATTTTTAATCAAATCTATCATTGTGGAAACTACGCGTGCTACTACGTGGAGGAGCTCGTGGCTAAAGTAATAATAGCCGCACGGGCCGATCCATCAGGTTAAGCTACGCTTGCCGGGGTTGGTCCATAGATGGGTGACCATCTTTACATACCGAGACTCCTCCGTGCCTCGGAAAACACGTTAAGCCGTTGGTCCCGGCTGTCAATCGTAGATCTTTAACAGTCGTTACGGGTCGTCAGAAGCCCGAAAGTCTGGACAAGCAGTCTTACCAAGGGGTATAGTATTACCCAGTAACTGGGTTGTGGAGGTCAGATAGGCAGTCGCTCCATGTAAAATACTGGTATTCAGCTGCATCCGGTTAGACTGGAAGCCGACCCCAAGATAGTTAGGAAAAGGCTAGGCAAAAGTTATCATTGTAGAAACTACTTTAGAATAAAAGCAATAGTAAATTATTTTTTCCAAAATCAACGTTTTTTTTTGTGTTCTCCTAATTGTGCCGGATTGTAGTTTGGGGAGATTGTAAGTATCAGCAAATTCTAGATCAGAAAACAACATTTTGATATCGTCTGTGAAATTAAAGACATAGTATAAAACTGTACAGTTGTTTAGAACTCAGTGGTACATGGATGAGTGAGTTTTTAAATGAAGAGTGAATGGCAACTGTTCAATCAATTAAGGCCTGTTTAAAGACACCATTGACAAAATAAGACAAAATGTACAAACGAATTTGCTTGTATGAATATTATTAAACCATGACAAAATAGTAAAGGGTTCTTTCTCACGTATCCAAGAACCACTAAGTTTATTATATATTATTTATATTAATTTATTAAAATTCACCAAATACATGCATGGATGTGTTGTTATTTGCATAATGCTTATGGTATTTCATGCATGTGAGTGGTAAACAATTCCATATAAATAGTAACATAATAAAAAAATATTAACATACTTCGATACCGTTTAGTTCCCAAGGCATAATCACTTCTTTCGCTCCATTAGCCCATTTAACTACCATGCGGCCTCTCTAGATATTAAAAGAAACCAAACAAAGCAATAAAGTAAAAATAAATTTCATGCACGACACAACACTACATTTATATTTTATCGTCTGAATTTATTTTTCTTTTTCCTCATTAAGTGGCGTGAAAATTCGAGAATATAGAAAAAGTGAGAGTAACTATAGAAATGTAAAATGAAAATTATTGTCAAAAATGTTTCCAGCCACAGTGCATATTGCAAACTGTAGCTGGAACCCTGTTTGTAATTAAGAACGTTAAAAAATATGTTATTTGTTTAAAGTATGGAAATGTGCTATAATTATATCCGTTTTAGGTGTAAAACGTAATGTGATACATAAATGTTTCATTTGGTTAGTATACATGTATGTTTTAGTAAGACTCGTGCAGAATTTGTAATGCGTGCATGTATTTGATTAGTCTTACTGTGGCCCTTTCACAACTGGCGGGTTGCGTAGAGTCCATGTTACGAAGGCCGAGACCTATGTCAGCGGGCTGAATAACAAAACAGTTTTAGTTACGTGTTAATAAGGTCAAAAAAATGACCATTTACAGGAGGATATTCTATGAAAGTACTTCACTGTACATTATTTTTTCTTTTCATTCTGATCAATTTGTTTATATTATGAACAATATAGTGTAATTTCGGTAAAGACGATGGATGCAGTCAGGTACCTTCAAAAGATTTTCTCCATTTTACGACATAATATAGATTGGTACACAGAAATATAAAAACAATAACGATATTATGTAATCATCTAATGACATGAGTGAATCCCTGTAACTAGAAATCTTCTCCAAAGTCATTTCTCGGTAGAACTCCAGTCTATACTAAGTAAATGAATTTGACTTTAGGTAGTGTTGATAAGAATGTATTTGAAGAAGATTTTTAATCACCGCTTCTCAACCTAGATCTCACATTTGCTTAGTTCAAGTAAAACAACGATAATTTTGCTGTTTTAGTAAAGATGGTGAATTTGGAAAGTTAACCATCACCATGGGATAAAACACAAAGCAACATTGAAAGATTGAGAAACGAATGCCAAGATGGTAAGCGCGATGTGTGAACATCCAAAGCTCCAGTAAAGTGCAAACAGCGCTATGAATACGTACCGGTCCAGCAGAGTCCGTGGCCTGGTACAGCTGCCACAATAATGTCTTATTAATCACATGCTTGCCCGTACCACACGCTTCTAACGTGCCTTATGTACATACGAGCTTATGATACGTGCGCGACTGCGGCGGCCCTACTGTGCTCCAATGACCTTTATTATGTGCTTTATTCTTTATTTATACAAAATATTAGTTACGATTCGGGAAAATTAGTTTTTGTGCATTTGAGCCAAATTTACATGATATTTAAGAGATTTGGGGAGTTTTTATATCACAACAGAATTTAAAGTTAAACCAGAAAAGATATGCGCTTCGGTAATCTTCGTGTTTACGAATTAGTACGAACGTCGCGTCATAGAGTAACACCTAACAAAGAAAAGCTTCGAAGTTTCGTACTGCAGTACTTTTTTAACTTACTATGTAATCTTGGAAGTTGAATTTGTCGCACTATCCGGTTTTTTGATTAAGCTGATATTTTGCATACATGTTTAGTTTAGATGACATGTATGCATGGTTAGCATTCTCATGATAATCATCTTCCTGCCCTTATCCCATGTTACTTGGGGTCGGCGCAACACGTTTTTTTCTTCCATTCTGTCCTGTCAGCCGTCACACTATCACTAACTCCCTTTTTGCATATCACTTCTTACACATTCCATCCATCTTTTCTTTGGCCTCCCTCTCCCTCTCTATCCATCCACATTGATATTCATAACTCTTTTAGTAACACGTGTTTCATCCCTCCTCTTCACGTGACCATACCAAGATAAGCGGTTCCCTTTCAACTTTTCTGTCACTGGTGCCACTTTTAAACTACCTCTAATGTACTCATTTCTCACTTTATCCATTCTCGTTACTCCACACATCCATCTCAACATTCTCATCTCCGCCACATGCAAACTTTTTTCATCCGTCTTTTTCACAGCCCAACATTATGATCCATACAGTACGACATTCTCATGATATGGGTATTAAATTAAAGTGTTTGCTAAGAAGAATACTAAAAACAAGAAATAAAGCGATTTTTTAAACTATAGGTTATATTATTAGTATACCTATCATTCGTGTTTCTTTAAATGTATTCTCTGTGTGGTTATTTACTCCGGTCCCAGATCGTCATCTGTTACTGAAATATTGAAAAGTTTTTCGGAGTTTTGTAGAGTTACTCTCAGCATCTCGTCACTGCGAGTTCGTATTTCAAAAATAAATAAGTATAGAAAATGATTTCCGAAGTACATCTTGTCCTGGGATATCTGTAGTTACGTGTTTAACCGCGTCATATTTAAAGAAATTCTAAATATGAGTCAAACAAAATAATTAAAAGTAAGGATTACTGTCATTTGGGTATTATTATTTTGTATGCATTTCAAGTTCACGCCTGATAAATGGTTTAAAAACGCATTCGTCGGATAACAATCGGGTCAATTTCGTTTTGATTATGATCGTATAATTGTAAGATTTATTTAAAAATTAAGTAAAATAATTCGTAATTTGTTCACGATATTTATATAAGTAACTAGCGCTTCTCCCGCGACTTCGTCCGCGTGGATTCCAAAAATTTATAGCCTATGACACTCACAAATAACGTGGCTTTCTATTGGTATTTTTTTTTTTCAAAATCGGTCCAGTAGATCCAGAGATTACCCCCTACAGCCTCACAAACTTTGCCTCTTTAAAAAATTTGTATAGATATGTTTTGCTATCATTATAATTTAAAGAGAAGAAAAAGGATAAAGAGGGGAAACTAATGATTGTCATAATATAGAAAAAATAAGGCACACAGAAAGCAGCGGTTAAAATAAGGGAAATACAAGGGAAAGCAACAAAGAAAGTACTGTACTGTATGGTCTGTTAATAAGCCCTTGACGTAGGCATTGATTTTGACTAGAAACAGGAAAATGAACGAAAAAAGGAAATCTTAAAAATAAAATAGTACTGAAAACATTATAGCAGGCTGCTGCAGGGTTAACAAATACGAATGAATGTAAATGAACGAAATGCTTACTAAGAAAACTGTATAGCCGATTGATAGTGTGAATGATTTTTCTACTTCTATTAAAAAGTGTAATTTCAGCACTACTAGTGTTTCAATTAAAGTTTCTTAGGCAACCCAAAGATATTTCACAGTACTATTTAGAGGTTGAAGAATAAACTTACGCTTCTGACATCCCGATATGGTAGAGCGTCATTTTCGTCGTTGCCCGATGATTCCCTGGAAATTGTTGGGTTTTGTTTTAATATATTGACATGAACTTACAAGTTGGTTACTTTCGATCGTTTGAAAATTCCACCGTAAGCAGAATTTTATAGTTAGCCTATGTTTTTCTGCAGGACTAAGGCCTGTCTTTCTTCTTACCACTGCCCCGCCATCTTCAACAGGGTTTGCCGCGACGTTGCTGGACGTTTTCTGGGACCCAGATTGTGGTAGATTTAGCCATGATTAGTTCGATATTTGGCAAACGTGACCAGCATAGTTCCAATGACAGATTTATGGGTGACATCGATGAATTGAAAGTACTCATTAAATATTATGAATTATGAAACATACCCAGTAGGTATACGCAGATAGGCGAGCGCATGCGTGGCTGCCCCGCCTTGCAGTACCACAGTCGCTATCACGATCAACGAAGTAGTGGTCAACATGGCCTGTCGGGCTTCCGATACAGTGTTCCGGATGGCTAGGGCGAATGACATTGCTCCACGTAGACCTTGAAAGTAAAATGATTTACTGCTATTAGTACGCCTTAGATATAGGAAAGATAGTAAGCTTGGATTGTGGAGGTCGGATAGGTAGCCGGTCCATATCATATGCTGCTGCATTCGGTTAGACCGGAAGACGAGCACAACACAGTGGGTAAAAGCTAGACAGATGATGATCAGGTAAGTTCCTCAGTATGGAACACTACATTTCTCTAAATAATAACCAGTTTTCTAATGTTTCTTTAAAGATTTGGCACCAGAATAACTAATCAAGAATTCAGACATCTAAAATAGAATTGCTGACGAAAGCTTTCATCGTCTATTGATAAAATCTCTGTAGGAAGGCACAAGTATGCGGCATGTTACTTTTATGACCATTGATAATCATTATCCGCCTGCCCTTATCCACATTTATTTGGAGTCGGTGCAGCTGTTTCTTCCATACGTCACTATTTGCCGTCATCTCAATACTAACCATGACCATCGATATAAGGTTTAAATTCCATTACCTGAGAAGAACAGCATGTGTTGGAAGTTCATCGGTATGGGTGGTTTTCGTCCAAGGTTGAGTAGGAACGACAGTGGGTATATGTTGATAGCGCGGCCGAGGACTGAAGTTACCTGTAGGTATATGACTAAGGAACAATATTGTCATAGCTTTGTTGAACACATGTTTTTTGTAGCCCTGACATATTGGCGCCACAGACAAGTCCGTCTAACTAAGCAGTCGACCGCCTCATAGGTTTATCTGCGAAAGGCCAACCACCAACAAAGCACTAGTGAACCAGCATATTGCCATTAATCGGGGCGTGCGCTCACTATCACTTTTTTATTAAGATATCTAACATCAATAGTTGCCGTTTTAAGATAATTCTAAGACACGATTAGCATTTCATAATGGAATACGAGTTCGATTACGGAACGAAGTAAATATTTATTTGGTCTACAGTACAGATAACAGATGTCTGATGAAATATACACAAGCGGCATACCTGCTATGTTCTAGCCCAGGGGTTAGAGCGCAGAGGCGCGCACATTTATTCGTCGAGAGCTAAAAAACGATAAAAGTTTTTCATGGGGCCACATTTTTTTTATTATGTTCCTATATGTCTTACAGTTTATCCGAAATCATTTTTTAATCTTATGCAATATTTATCCTTTCGTGCCTATGTTTACGAGAAAATATGCCGAGGTCCACGACATTTGTAAAGAAAGAGTGTACTTGCTGTCCAAATGTCGACTGGCATTTCGCGGGCCGCAAAGTTTTACCTTTCGGGCGTGAACGGGCCCGCGGACCATAGTTTGCCCATCCCTGTTCTAGATGTTTTTGCAAACTACAGATTTTTTAGCGGAGCAATGTTTATAAAACACGCACGTTTTCTTGGAAATATAAACAAATTGACTGACTAAGGAATAACAAGAGGCTAAAAAAGTGTGTGTGTGTCTGTGTAAAAGTGTCTAGGGATCAAGTACGTTTTAGAGTATCGCCGCCGTTGAGGATTATTATTTTAACTTTTTTAGATTATTTTAACGTTATTGATTCTTTTTAATGCATTTCAGAATTTATTTAATATTTGAATAAAGAATTTTCTTTAAATTTTTATTAAGTACCTAAAAATAAAAAATAAACTGTCACTCAGGATTCTTATAAAAGTGTGAAATAGAGTTTTTACAAAACCATTACAATTTCTGCATCGGAACTGAAACAAATTGCATCGATATGGAGCGACGACTTCATTTGATACGAGAAGAGATGATGAGAGCCGTCGGAATGTTGCAAGCTGGTTTCAGGCAACGTAAACTCAAACATTTCGTATGTTTTAATACTTTTAAGACATTTCGATTGATGTTGAATTGAAATAAATAATTTTATAATCATACTTTTCAATGACGGCGATTTGCAGATTAGACTAAGATTAGGTTTGATAAAGATAAATCCTGCATCGCAATGCGGAAGTTATTTTTTCTTTAAAGAGCAACGTCGCTGTCGGTCTGTGAGTGTTCTTTCAACTTGAGAATCGCACTTATTCGATTTACGTGATTTTAATTTGTACACATACTGGTACTCTTTAGACTTAATTTTTATTGACAGTTAGTTAAATGTTTTGCTAAGCAGATTGGCACCCTACCTAGTGGCGCCACCTCATAAAATATGTCGTAAACCAATAACCAAATGCATGAACAAACGCATTTTTAGATTTTGCGGGCGTTCGATATTCGAACTATTTTCTATTCCGCTCCTAACAGTCCTTTACTCTCCCAAAATACACGAACTGCTAACAATAATAATAAAATAATAATAGCGACCTGCCAACCGAGCGTCTCATCAGTGTGAAACCGTTTAACAAGAGGACGTCGCATCTCAAACCCGTCAGCTTCTTAGAAATTACAATTCAATTTCAACACATTCAATAAGTTGGATTTGCAGAAGGACTTTATAAACTGTGTCTATTGCGAAGTGATAGTGTCGGGTGCTGTGAACGAGAGAGTCATCCGCCTCCATTTTGGAGCTACGAAGAATTCGCCAGGTTGCCACGTGGCTGAGTTTTCGACTAGCAAGTAAGCGTGCGCTAATAACGTTTCTCGAACCGCTACAACACTACCTATATATATTTCTATTGATCGCGGTACAATAGCTTTCATATGACTAATAAAGAATGACAGCTGTAATTTGGACAATTTAAGTTGATAGACAATTTGCTAAGCGCTTAACACATTGTACACCCGAGCGGTACCGTACTTAGACAAGTTAAAAAGGATACAAATCCAGCGATGATAAACCAGGGGTCGAAGTGATGCTTAGGGAAAGTGAACATAGACACGCCGATGTACGTGAAGATGAAGTTCTCAGCCAAGAAGTTCAGGAGCTCGAACAGTTGCTTGGTGCGGTTGCGCGAGTCAGACGATAGGTTGTTGTACGTGTAGTGAGCCTGGCATATGCCGCAGAAGAGGACCGCCACGACACCTGAGGAAAGATGAGGGTATTAGAATATTGCGGTAAGAAGATCGTAGTAAACATAAACGATTTATTACAAAAAATACAACAGACTTCCAAAAAAAAATCACAAAAAATTACAAAATAACTTTAATTTCGGAAGTCGATGTTTGTATTTTGTTTCTTCATTATTTGACACCAACTTCCGAAATTAAAGTTTTTTTTTTTTTTTTGGAATAGGTACTTTGTTATTTTTGTAAAAAAGTTTTTTATTTTTCACTTTTTAGTTGTTGCATCCCAGAACTAAAACTGAATCGTAAAGTTATGCCTAAATTGATAACCCCAATAATGGAATTTAAGCATAATTGGAGAAACAGCATCGGTTGCTTCAGCGCAGAGAGCAAAGGGCTCTTGGATCGTACTATCTTGTTTTCATTTCTTGTTTCTCTCAATTCTCCTAGTCATCTATCCCCTAATTTTACATAATATTTGCGCCAACCATAATAAAAATGTATGTCCATCGCATAAACGTCTTCTTCAGTGTCCCACTCAGCTGACTTTATTCACTGTTCTTCCTTCGTTAAGTCTATTTCTCTGTGGAATGCGCTCCCCATGTTCAAAAAATTTTTAAGTATTTCCCAAAAATTATTTTTTTTTTTTCTCTGTCTATTTGATCAGAGAAATAAAGATTATAGCAAAAAAAAAACGGAAAAATTGCTCAATTTGGGGATTTATGACGAAAACGATAAATATGCCCTATATTTATCGTTTTCGTTCTGGGCACTAAAAAAAAATTCTAGCGCTTTAAACTTTTTAAGGACCGAGTTCTTTGTTTATCCATTATATTTAAAGTTATACCATCATCAGCCTTTTATTGTCCCCACTGCTGGGGCACAGGCCTCCTCTTTGTGAGAGGGTGTGGGCCATAATCCACCACGCGGGCCCAATGCGGATTGGTGGATGTCACATGTCTTCGAATTTTTGGTTCTAGGACATGCCGGTTTCCTCACGATGTTTTCCGTCACCGTTTTGAGAGCAGTGGTGATGAAATAACTTACACAAAGTAAAGCGCCTGCCTGGGTTTGAACTCACGACCTACAATTTGTAAGTCGCGGCCGATACCACTGGGCCACCACTGCTCCATTTAAAGTTACACCAACTTATCCAAATATCCTTAAAAATAAGCAAATTAATATTTATCTTTTTTAATCAAAATAATCGCTTCGATTTTTTTTAAATTAAAAAGATCTGGTGGCTTCTTATATCCTCTATAAGAAGCCACCTTTTTGTTTTGCAGTTTGTAAAACCCTATATAAATTTCCTGTACGATCATTATTTCCCGATTTATTGACTGTCAAAGTCAAAAAGGACTATTTTACTATGATCGATGATAAATCTGCGCCAAATGATGATTTGGCACAGACCCGATGGTCTGTAAGAATGTACAGACCTGGACCCTGTTTAATAAACGTTTCAAATTTTAAATTGTTATTGTAATTTACAAGTTACAAATCTATAAGTTTCTGTTTAATAAAGAATACAACTTACACATTTACCATGGTATATAATTGACAAAATTGTAAGATTGGACCTACAACTTTACATATTTCTTTCTTTCTTTTATGGAAGGGAAGAGTTCAACAGGAAGCAGGGGAAGCCCGCGCTATTTACTACAGACCCATAGCTGTATTGCCTACGTTATCTAAGGTACTAGAAAGGATCATGAACAGCAGACATGTAAAATACTTGACCAAGTACAACATAATCTCTCCGTCTCAGTACGGTTTCAGAGCTGGCAGATCAACTTCCGATGCTGTTCATGACCTAACTAACTATATTATTACCAACCTGGATAGAGGTCAAAAGGTTATCAGAATTTTCCTGGATCTTGCCAAGGCCTTCGACACGGTTTCTGTTCCCATTCTGATTGAGAAATTGGATCGCCTTGGAATTAGAGGGAATCAGCTCAAGCTTTTTGTGGACTATTTAAGTGAGTGAACCCAGTGCGTTGGAGTGGATGAGTACATCAGTGATGAGCGGATAGTCACCTACGGTGTGCCGCAAGGCAGCGTGATAGGCCCGACACTGTTTCTCATCTACATAAACGACCTGGGTTTGCTCACTCTTGCGAACGGTAAAATAATTACCTTCGCAGATGACACTGTCCTTCTGTTTAATGCGAATACCTGGAGTGATGTCTTTAAATACGCACAATCGGGATTTAATATTGTCTCGGACTGGTTGCAAGGTAATATACTCACGTTAAATGCGGGGAAAACACACTACCTCACTTTTACAATCACCCACAGGACAGAACCAAACTCGACACTACCGCATTCGATTGTAGCCCACTCCTGTCCCAAGCCACACAACAGCACCTGCTCCTGCATACATCTCCAGAAAGCCAACTCGGTAAAATACCTTGGCGTAATAGTGGACACTGGCCTGCGTTTCCATGAGCACATATCTACACTTAGTGGTAGGATGCGCAAGTTGATATACGTCTTTAAGACCCTGAGATATGTGGCTGATGATAGGTTGAGGAGATCCGTGTACTTTGCCCTAGCTCAGTCCCTACTTAACTACTGCATCACGTCCTGGGGTGGCGCTCCGAGGACCACACTTATCGAGTTAGAGAGAGCGCAAAGAGCAATATTAAAGGTGTCCTTTTTCCTGCCGTTCAGATATCCTACCAATCTTTTGTACAAAAAGGCAAAAGTTCTGACGGTACGCCAGATATTTGTGCGGCAGACCATCCTGATGCAGCATGGCCTTCTGAGCTACATTCCCTGTTTGTCTTGTGGCAAAAGGCGCCACAATCCTGTAGTCAGAAGCCAATTAAAGCTTACCACCATACACTCCAGACACTACTTCAGCCACCTCGGTCCATATCTGTATAATAAAATTAACAAAATCTTGGCTATATACAAACTTCATAAGACCGAATGCAAGGCGAAACTAACCTCCTGGCTACAGGAGTTAAGCTACGACGACACTGAAGGACTATTTGCTGTAATAGTGTAAGCCTCCGTATCCCTCTCAAACACTTACACACATTTTCACGCACACTTACAATCACACACACTTACAATCACGCACACTCACAATCACACACAAAATCTTATCATATTGTCAATTTTTTCATATTTTCTATGTCATTGATTTAGATTTTTCTTTCTTTGTCTGTTTACTTAAATTTTTGACCACAACCTTATGTGAAATCCTGTGCACAAACTGTAACCCACTAAGGAGGAGGCCTGGTGTCCTGAAACACAGGCAATAAGCCTAGCTTAGGCACCAGTCTCCCACAATATGCATAGTAATTGCATTGATGTAAAATGTGTAAAAATATTTGTATTGTGGCGAGAAAATAAACTATTTACTTACTTACTTATTTGATTTGACCAATGAACGCGCGCGGTGGTAGAGTTGGCCTTCAGATGGTAGAGCGCGCGCACGATAAGTCTGCGTGCGGTCATAATCGAAACTAAACCCTTAAGACTATGAAAGGTTATAGACGAAGTGTCAAATCCAACAAACTGAAGTACCAGAATGAGAAGCCGGCTTGTATCTGTATACGCGAAATAATCTCAGACAAAATGAGAAGCCGTTACGTCATCGTTACGTTCAGTGTCACTCAGACCGCCAGAAGTGTCACTGTCTTTTCACTGTCGAAAAAATTAATTAAAATGCCGTCGTGTGTCTTTAAACAGTGTCAAAATAACAACACAACTCACAAGAAGGCTAATGGAATCACTTTTCACAAGTGAGTAATGAATTTTAATCGCATTTGCTTGATTAAAAAAAAAATATACAGGGTGTAAGGTACATGAACGCACATACGTGTACTAGTGATTCAGTACATGATTCTGGACCCCCTAGCGTTGGAACTTTTCGTCGGCTTTTTCTTAATTTTTGAAAAAAAAAAAAACCACTTTAAACTATATAAAATCGTTATACCTATCTACCCCAAAGACATTTTAAATGAAAAAATTTAATTAATTATTTTTTCATTTATATAATATAGTACGGATAGCAACCCTCGTTCCTACTCCTTTAGGTTTAAAGAATTTATTCTCATAAGAACAATATATAGGTTCACTTACAATGAGATACAAAGAATTGCTTAAATCTAAATGAAATAAATTTTGCCTTAGGCGCGTGCTGGTGAAGTTATACAAAGAAATAGTAGTTTTAGGTTCGCAATATAGTTTATTTTACACTAGCGCAGAAAAGTGCGGCCGCCTGCCCCTATATTTACTGTATCAGGCTAGTCGCCAGGCAGACTCCACTAATAGTTCAAGATCCCAAAGCCACCAGAAATTACTTATTTTCTGATTAACAAAATGTGTGGGATTGGGTTGTGACTCTGAACGTGCGCATTACTAGCTTGGGCCGACTGCCAATTTTTTTTTGCGTTCACGGATCATATTTGATTATTTTGTTTCCATTATTTAGTCTTATTAAACAAACTATGCCAAAATGGCGGCCTTAGGAATAGGACTATTGTAATATCTAATTAGGTGTTAAAATATTGTTTAATTATGAATTATTTAACAATATTCTTCAAAACAGACAAATCAGCGCAACTTAAAGAAAAGGGAATAATGTATATTCAGTAACTTTAGTGCCTGATACCGGTAAATTGGCCATCGGCACAAACTACCACATTGTTTTTGTAGCAGACTCTTTAATAGCACCGGGAGTTTTTGACGGGATTTTCTCGAGTGCAGTTCAGTGGCTGTTTTAATTATTCGCAAATTGATTCCTAGTGGATATTGTGATGTTAAATTGGCGTAGTTTTGTTTCTCAAGTGTTTACGCAACTGGACAATATGTGGAATCATTGAAACAGGCGCGATCTCGGTAAAATAGGGCTGAGGATTTTGTCGTAGTATTGAATAACTCAGCGAAGTTTGCCGAGAAGGCTGACTCGACACATTTGTTGCCAATTACTGCAAAAAACATTAGAATGTGTTACACTTGAATACTGTCATTTTTTCCCATTAGAATGCATGGAGCATTCTAATGGGAAAAAAGTGACAGCATTCTGTATCTAAAACTAAAACCCTTTCTTAACTTGGCACTGGCTAAATGCACAAACCGTGCAAAGCCAAAATTAAAGGAAAAAAAAATAGCATCACCTTAGGCTCGGGCGGTTCGGCTACAATGACAAAGTTTGCCCACTTGCTTAATGCTAGTGGGCAAACTTTGCAATATTATTTTTTGCTGTGTAAAGGTTTGCTTATGGTTATGTTATTGTAACTACAGAGGCACGTGAAGCGACTGTATTCACACATTTTCTAAACAGCACGACATTGACTACAATGCTTTGAAAGACGCATCCGCACTCGTGTATCGCTATCGAGTCACAAAACCGTATTCTCATAAATGCGAGCCTCGTATTCTATTATTGACTGTGAAGGGTCTACTACCCGCCAAGTGGAGCCCTCATTAAATAAAAAATCGTAGCATAGCATACAAAATAAATATTAAAGAATCCTACGTCACGTTTGTTACAAAGAGGATAAAGTATTTTTACGTTGTTAAAACAGGACTCAAAATGTTTCGTATCCAAAGTAGTAAGGAAAAGTACTAAACGACTCAATATTATCTTGCAACAATACCGTATATTGAGATCAATTATAGCACAAAAAAATAGTTGACCTAGTCAATCGCTAGGATAGATTTTCGCCCCACCGAGTGTTTCCACGTTGCTGTCGTGGTGGGGGATGTACGTCTCCTTGATCTTGGGGACTTCCGGCATGAGTGACTCACTTGTGCCGGAGGGGTCCAGGGGAGAGAGCTGACCAAGAGGAACACACCGGGGGTCGCATCCATTGTCAGTCGATCATCGTCGATTGCCAGTGGATGCGACCGCCACCCAATCCTAAGCTTGGAGGCGTGGCTATGGGATGCGTACTGGAGGGATGTCCGGATGCTAGCGCATCACAAGAGGGCCGGGCCGCACCGTTGGGAGACTTGAACAAGTTGTTCGAGTCTCCTAACGGCGTGGAACCTGGGGGATCTTCGGCGCTACTCTCTGGTACGCATCTGTTCATCAGATGTGACCGTGAGAGTGGCGACGAAACTGAGGGGGGGGGGGCGTAAGGGGAGAGTGAGTGAGTGTGACAGAGGGAGACAGAGAGAGGGGAGACAGGGACCATACCCTCCAAAGGAAAAACTAATGAAAAAATGACACATAGGCAAATTTTACCCCAGGGAAGTAACTGCTGCTCCGCAGCTGGAGAATCAGTCACGTTTCCTTCGGGAGCGTCAAGCCCCTCGTATTCTGGGCGGGGGGGGGCAACGATTGTCATCCACTTGTCGATGTCCATTCCAACAACAAGAGCCGAGGAGGCCCCAGATCATCTCCTCCATTCGAGGAGATGATCAACTACAGCTTTAAGACGCCCGACAAGCCGCGGTCGGGCAAAGAAAGACAAAGAGAAGTCGATCGACAAAGAGGTGGGGGGTGGTGCGGCGTCGGAGTCCGGCGCATCACCAGTCCTCACCGCTCTGGGCTCTGGGAGTTCGGAGCGCGAGGAGGGGAGGGCCTCCGGAGGAGCCGTGAGTGAGTGCTCGCGGTTCTTCTGGAACCAGAAGCGCTCCAAGTCGGGGGATGGCGGGGAGCGGCGAGGAGGCCTAACAAGGCCACCAAGGCCGGCAGGAGAGCCGCGAGGCTCGCCGCGGTGGGGCGTCATCCCGCTGCAGCAGGGTCCCGGGTCTCCATCTCGGGGTCTTTGGGCGGAGAGCCAGACGCTGTCAGCTCCAACTCGGAGCGAGCGGCCAGACTTGCGGGGGTCGTGGAAACCGCGATCAAGGATTTGGTCCAGAAGAAACTGGCTTCTTCCAGGAGCAGGGCCACATACGCGGCCACGGCCTCCATTGTGGCGGCGGCGGAGGTGAGCTTCGGCGGGCCTCCTTCTGCGGACGAGATGTCCAAATTGCGCGCGGAAGTCGCCCGCCTGACCGCCACTACGGAGCTTCTGGTCAAGGAGAACCAGAAGCTCCGGGCAGACCTGGCCGAGCTCCGAGGAGCTGGCCACCGGAAGGACGCGCAGGAGGAGCGCCAGCACGGGCTAAGTCAGCCCCTGCCCGCGGAGAACCAGGTTCTCGACCTGGTGCGGCAGGAGCTGGCTGCCTTCAACAGGCGGTTCTCCGTGCTGGAGGGCATCGTCCTGCGCCCTCCGCTAGTAGCGAGCCAGCCGGCCTTGGGCCAGCGGTAACCGTGCTCGTTTGCCGCCGCCGCAGCTGCTGCGCCCAAACAGGGTTTGGCGGGACGGGCCGACCGCGGGTCTGTGCTGAGACCCGCGGGGTCGGCCCCGTCGAAGGCGTCAATGGCGCCGCCCACACCGGGTGGAGCGGCTGCACAGGCGGCGAAAGCCCCGAAAGCGGCGCAAAGAGCGGGCCGCTGTGGCTAGGCTCCGCGCCCTGAAGTCCGCGGCTGTTGTCATAACACTACAGCCGGAAGCGGAACAGAAGGGCGTTACCTAGCGCGATGTGCTCGCCAAAGCGAAGGCGGCGGTGAGCCTCGAGGAGGTAGGGTGTGCCGACGGCGTCCGAGTGAAGGTCACCAAGACCGGAGCTCGGATGCTGGAGGTCCTCGGCGCCTCCAGCGGCCCAGCCGCACACGCCCTCGCGGAGAAGATCAGGGCGTTGCTGGTCGACGAGGCCTGAGTGTCCAGGCCCACCAAGAGCGCAGACATGCGCATCATGGGCCTGGACGACTCTGTGACGGAGGCAGAGGTGGTGGCCACTTTCGCCAGGACTGGAGAGTGCCCTGCCGAGCAGGTGAGGGCGGGCACTCTCCGTCCTGACCTCACGGGGCTGCAAACCGTAACGGTGAGCTGCCCCGTGTCGGCGGCGAGAAAAATCGCCGCGGAGGGCCGAAGGCTCTTGGTGGGCTGGGTTTCTGCGCAGGTCAAGCTGCTGGAACTCAGACCTCTGAAATGCTTCCGCTGCCATGTGGGCGACCACGTGGCAGCTAAGCACCTCGGAGGTGGATCGAGGCGACCACTGCTTCGGGCTGGGAGCAGGACCTGCGCTTCACCCACCAAGACCAGGTCCAGGGGCAGGCCCTCTACCGCCACCACCGCAGCCGCCGCCGCCCCCGCTTCCGCCGCAAACATCGCGGTGGCAGGACCCTCACAGAGGGCTCGGAAGGAGGAGGCTGTAATGGAATGCCAATAACGGCCCCATTACGCCTGCTCCAGGCGAACATCAACCACTGCGCCTCTGCTCAGGACCTGTTGTTCCATTATCTTTCGATTAACATCGCCGTGGTCGCTGAGCCGTACTATGTCCCATCCAGGGATGACTGGGTGGAGGACCTGGACGGCTCAATGACCATCATTTCGCCGGCCGCTGCCGGTACCCCAACCCTTGAGGATGTCAAGAGACCGAACTCTCCGCGGAGTTGAGAGACGTCGTCGTCGGGTACCGTTCCCTCCCTGTGCTCGTCCTCGGGGACTTCAATGCCAAGAACTTAGCTTGGGGTTCCCGACTGGACAGGGCCGGGGCCGCTTTGAAGCGGCTCCTGCCCAATCTGGGAGGTCCAAACGCCTCCTGCCGGAGGCTCTACGCGGGGATCGTGCGGGCCTTTTACGGGGCACCGGTGTGGGCGCGTTCCTTGAGGCGGCGATCAGCTCACCGGTTGAACGCGTCCCAAAGGGTCATGGCCATCCGGATGATCAGACAATATCCCACGGTCTCCGATGAGGCGGCGAGCCTCCTTGCCAGACTGTTGCCGTGGGATCTGGAGGCAAAGGTCCTCGCGTACGGCGCGAGGAGGCGAAACGCCAGGGCGTAATTCCTCTGCCGCGACCCCTCGCGGCTCAGCGGACACAGCTCCGGCACGATCTTATGACGACATGGAGAGAGCGACTGTCGCAATTTATCGCTGGGTACGCCACAATTGCGGCGGTTAACCCTTCTTTGAGGAGTGGCTGGAGCGGCGCCACGGCGTCCTCACCTTCCGCCTGACGCAGGTCCTCACCGGACACGGTTGTTTCGGGAGGTTCCTGTTTCGGATTAGGCGGGAGGAAACCCCCGGGTGTTTCCACTGCGAGGATCGCCCAGAGGACACGGTGGAGTATACGGTGGAGGTTTGCCCCGCTTAGGCAGCACACCACCGTGTCCTCGTGGATGCGATAGGCGGCAGCGACCTCTCGCGCCCGGCCCTGGTTCAGGCCATGGTACGGAGCGAGAGAGAATGGCAAGCCGTCTCCTCCTTCTGCGAAGCAGTAATGCTCGCGAAGAGGGAGGCGGCATGGGTGAGGGAGACTCAACAACAGAGTCGCCCTCACGCCTTCAGCAGCAGCCGCCGCAGGAAACGCCAGGGGCTTCTGGCCTTCAGGGGCCCCGCGAGACGATCTCCAGCCACCATAGACCTGGGCCTGCGGACGGCGAGTAGTAGGTAACTCACCATCCGATCAGCACCAGGCCCCAAGAGTCGACGGCGCGTAGTGTTCCACACGCGCCTCAAAGAGTTGTCAGCAAACATGACAGGGCCCGTCATGGCACTCATGGCCGATGCCTGCCCGGGGATTGAGGATAAATTCGGAAGAGTTACCTCGCCCCTGGGCATTCAGGGCAGGGAAGTAACAGGGGTGGGTTTTAGTCAGTAAGAGTCTGACACGCCCTTCCGTTCCATCCTAGAGCGGGAGATGTCATTAGATGATTTCCCACCCCACAAAAAAAAAACTATCGGCACATAAGTTAACCCACCAAGGACAAATTTTTGAAATTTGGCCTTCCGTTACTCATTGTTCAGATATGATTCCGCCCACCACGACACATCATAGATATTTTAATAGTGTTAACAACCTTAAAGTTAATTTACAGTCTTACTATTATGACACAAAATTATGATCCGAAGAATTTTTTAACCTCCCATTGACCTATGAACTTGAAATTTGGTGATAAGGTTTAATATTAAGTACGTATACTTTACTAACAAATACCAATACTTGGTACGGAACCCATAATGTGCGAAATCCAACACGCACTTGGCCAGTTTTTATTTTTATTCCTAACAGTTTTTGTATTTTGTACTTTTATATCCAACCAACTTTGCCATTTTTTAGGGTTCCGTAGTCCAATCAAGGACAAGTAAGGATCCCTTATAGTTTCGGTCTGTCCGTCTGTCCGTCCGAGGCATAGCTTAGAGACTGTTAGTACTAGAAAGATGCAATTTTGCATGGATATATATATTAATCACGGCAAGAAAATAAAATTGTTTTGAAAAAGATTTTCTTTTATGGTAGTTCCCGTACATGTTAAGTGGGGATGATTTTTTATTCTCGTCTGTCTTATAATGAGGGGTATCGTTGAATAGGTCCTTTAAAATCGTTGCGGGACTGTTAAGACTATTTTTCGATTCATCGATTCGTTTGGGAAATATTAAACTTTAAATTGATAATTTTTGTTTGAGTCGAGCGTCCTCCACACCCCCAACAAAAACCTGTACTGTTTGCTTGAAAAAACTGAAAAAAATCATAATGGTAGTATATATAGCGAACTTACAAGCAAAACTATCACGGCTAAGTTAGCTTTATTACTTTAAGAGTAATAGTCGCCAAAAATAAGTATAAAATATATAATACCTACTTGGAAAATTTCGTACAAAACAAAAATTCTTAGAAAAAAATACTTAGGCGAAGTTGCATAATAAATATTTAAAAAGGGGTAATAAACATGTTAAATTTTGAAAAAATAACCGATTTCAGAAAGGTGGAGGTTCTCAATTCGTCTGTATGTTTTCTTTTGTATGTTTGTTACGCGGGGAGGTCTTTCTTCAGAGGTGGTCCCATATAAATTTTATAGAAATTAATTGCGCAGTATCAATTTTTGAAAAAATCACGAAAAACATAAAAATGTGTATACACTGATGACGTTTTGGTTTTGTACAATTATGTTCAAATTCCATGTTATTGGGGTTATCAATTCGGGCATAACTTTAATATTTAGTTTTAGTTCTGGGGTTCAACCACTAAAAAGTGAAAAATAAAAAACTTTTTTACAAAAAATACAACCGACTTCAGAAAAAATTGCAAAATAACTTTAATTTCGGAAGTCGGTGTCAAATAACGAAGACACAAAATATAAACACCGACTTCCGGAATAAAATTTTTTTTTAATTTTTTTATCTATTTCCTTTTTTGGAAGTCGGTTGTATTTTTTGTGAAAGATTTTTCTTTCCGTTATTAATTTAAAAGTTATTTTCCAAACCGTGTGAACTCAATATTTTTATAGTAATAAAGATTAAGCCCCCTTCTAAGTCCACATGTATAACGGGCGACTATGGAACTCTCCCACCCCACAAAAAAAAAAAACGCGAAAGTTTGAAATTAACTTCTACATTACCTGTCAACTCGCAGACTTCAGCGATGAGGAAGGCCGCATACGACATGAGCACGAAGAGAGCCGATTCCAGCAGAGGCCACTCTCGCACGTGAGTGAACTTGGTCATGTACACAGTGGTTAAGGAGTCATTGCATTTGGGGCAGCGAACACCAAGACGCAACGATTGAGGTGCGTACTTTTTAAGATAGCGAAACCTTGAAGAAATATACCAAAAGGTACCCAATTCAGTGAAGAATTGAATATGGCGGTTCCACGATGCGCTTCGCCGCGTCGCGTCTCGATATGAGCCTAGCCCGTGGTCAAAATCCAATTTATTTCGAAAAACTTTTGACATTGACATCTTTATTTCATAGCAGTAAGAAAGGTCTTCGTAGCTAAAAAGTAGCAATTCACTTGCGGTTGAACATAATATTCACTATGATTTTATTAAAAATGTGGAATGTTGTGAGTCACACAGTCAATTACACAGATATCAGACAGAAGACGTGCCACGCTTAAGATTTCAAGGTCATCTCTTACGATTCGCACTTGTTATTTTTCTCAAGCCATGCATGAAAATCAACAAGAAATCTAAATAAACAGATGTTTCTAGAATAAATGCAGATATTTGAAAAGGATATCAATGCTGTCAAGCAACCCATGAGAGCGCCAACCAGCAGGGATAAACTGAATATCCCTATGAAGTCTCCAATCGCTCCCAAGAACGCAGTGATTTCAAATCCGCCATCATTGGAATACCTCAATTCATAGTTTTGTATAGCTCTGTAACAATTCAGGGAAAAAGGTAACGATTGATAATGGTACACAGATGTCATTTAAAATGTGGGTTCCTACACATACCTTTTCTAAAACCAAATAAAAATATATTTCTGAAAAAGGGACACAAAATCAATTTATTTGATTATAAATACAAAATTCTGCCAAGCGTAAAACATTCTATAGTTCTCGTCAAAATTTTAGTTTTCTATTAGTGAAAGTATTTTTGTAATCGGACCAGTTCTTCAAGAGATTACTTTTTTAGGGTTCCGTACCCAAAGGGTAACCTACAAGACCCTATTAACTAAGACTCCGCTGTCCGTTTATCTGTCAGCGGGCTGTATGTCTTGATCCGTAATAGTTAGACAGTCGAAATTTTCACAGAATGTGTATTTGTAATAAAAATAATGAAATGAATAAGTAAAGGAGGCTCTCAGGGGAGCGCCTTTCATTTTTATTATTTGTTGTTATAGCGGCTAGAGAAATACAAATTCTGTGAAAATTTCAACTACCAACAACTATTACGGATCATGAGATACAGCCAAAAACAAAAACAAAAAAAAAAACACGTTTCTAGAAACGTGTTCTTCAGTTTATGGTACGGAACCCTTCGTGTGCGAGTCAGACTCGCATTTGGCCGGTTTTTTAAACATGTCTCACAAATCACAAACACTAACAATAACGGATGAATGGTGCTTAATTCGATACCACACAATTTGGCGGTCACACTAATGGCACAAAAACAAACTAGTGGAACAAGTTTAGTAGGTTTGTTATTAGATAACATAGCAGCAATGGAAATTTACGATATTACAGCATATAATATTTTAAAGAAATTTCGGAATCGGATCAGTACTTCCACTGAAACTTTTTACAAACTAACGTTTTGACCGATTTACAATATCAGTACAGATTTTGTTTTATTCTTCAGAAAAATTACAGTTCCAGGATACCTTCCAAGCTTAGAGAAGCGAAGAGTTAGGCAGAAGTGTATATATACACACTCATATTGTCAGGTATATATGTTCTGAGTCGTAAGCAAAAGGGGGCGAGTATATAGGTAGTCACTCGGACACAAATGCGTCTGGACTGTTACTCGAAAACCTAATAACACCTATACTCCATTCCACAGAAATCACAAAGTGGCACCGCACAGGAATGCCAGTTTTATGCCATGGCCTGGACGCGACCACCCTTAGTGTGAAGTCTCATCCAGTGCCACCACATCGGCGAGTCCCAGCGGTCCACGAACACACTCAGAAGGCTGTTCGAGCTGGCCCGCATGCGCCTCAAAGGGGACGCACAGCGATTCCGCATGATAGCATGAAAACCATCCACGCTTTTCATCGCAAACATTGCTGAAGCGCTGCAGTGGCGCGGCAGCCCGAACAGCACCCTGAACGCGTTATTATATTGTACTCTACAGCTGCCATTATGCTACGAGTATTGAGCTGTCACACTTAATTATGACTATTTAGCTTATGAAATTTTGTGGTTTTAATTTAGTTATAGGAACGTTTTTCGTTTCACTATAGTTCTACCCCTAATCCCTTCATAAGTTGTGACAGCCGGTTACAATTTTACCGGTTTATGTCGTCTGTTAAATTGACGTAAATAATGTTCTGTGATTGATTATCATTCAATGCCGAATTTTTGTGATTTAGTTGTTATTTGTTACTGTTTTAAAATAAAAGAATTAATAAAATTGTGTTAACTTCATAAAATGTTTTGCATCCGTGCTTCTACGTGCCTTGTTTTAAACCGACTTCAATAAAGGATGAGGTTCTCAATTCGTTGGAATCTTTTTTATTTTTTATGTAAGTATGTTCCCTGATTACATGAAGACGCCTGAACCGATTTGGAAAATTCTTTTTTGTTTGAAGGGTATACTTCCCAGGTGGTCCGATTTGAATTTGGTAAAAATCTGATGAAGAACTTCGGAGATAGACAATGGAACTCTTCAATAAATGATAGCAAACCTTCTGGAATTGCTGCAATCGCATGTCTGTTTATTGTTTACACCACTTCATAACATAACATCACGCTGATACGCTCTGAAGCGGTACACAAATTTGTATAGTTCACCCTGATATACCCTAATTTCACCAATTGTGTTCAAATTGAATTTGTAAATTTGGAGACAACCAAAACGTCATCTGTATATACATATTTTTGTTTATGTTGATTTTTTTCAAAAAGTGCTGAATCAATTTCGATAAAATTTAGATGGGAACACCTCTGAAGTATGACCTACCAAACAAAACAAAAAAAACATCTTCACAAATGGTGGAGAAATCGCGTAACATACATACAAAAAAAAAAAGCATACAGACAAATTGAGAACCTCCTCTTTTCAAACAAAACTAGAAACACCGACTTCCGAAATTAAAGTTATATTGCAATTTTTTTTTTTTGGAATTCGGTTGTTTCTAATGCTGTTGTGAATGAGGTATTTAATAAACAGTTGCAAACTGTGCTAACGATTCCGTCATCTTCTTGCCCTAATGTCGTTCTATTTGGGTTTGGCGCATCATTTCTTTTTCCTTACATCTCTATTTGCCGTTATTATCCCAATACAGTTGACCCTTGGCAATGCGGCCCCTGTCTAATCTGAAATGCCTATATCAGTATGTAATTTGTCGGATTACAAGGTACTCTTTTTAAAAAATGCTCCGGACTACAAAGCATCCGTGGCAGTACTCTATAGTCCAACAAATTCATCCGAAACAATCTTGCAAAACGTTTGCGGGTTAGCGCGGGTCAACTGGAGTAACCCTTTTTCTAGGCATCTTTCACACAAACCATTCATCGTTTTTATGCACATTGCTAAAGATTAAAAAGCCCAGGCAGACATAAATAACTGGTAGGTACTACAAACCAATGTCAGATTTGAGATTACAAAGAAAAATTCTGGTATATTTACCCGCTCAGTACTAGAGCCACAGCGTCATTGAGGACACTTTCGCCGAATATCATCGCATACAAATTCACGTCCACCTGTAACAATATCGACATATTTTTGATGACTGTGTGACAATGAAACCTTGAAAAAAAGTTAAACACACGTGAATCAGCAGATCTGATAAAATATAGTGCATACAATGTCACATCGCTTTATCATTATCGTCATCGACATTGATATTATTAATATACAATACTTTTTAGGGTTCCGTAGTCCTAACAAGGACAAGGAACCCTTATAGATTTGGTCTGTCCGTCCGAGGCATAGCTAAGAAACTGTTAGTACTAGAAAGCTGCAATTTTGATCGGTAAGTATATGTTTATTTGTTGTTGTTTGGGAGCCAGGAGATATTACTTTATGCACATGTATGTTGTATCACATTACTGTACTTGTAACCTTTGTTAATCACATTTTTGGAAATAAACATTATTATTATTATATTAATCACGGCACAAAAAACGAAACAACATTTTTTTTTAAATATTTTTTATGGGAAGTACCCCGTTGTACGGTCTACGAGTATACTAAAGTCATCATCTGCCTAGCCTTTTCCCAACTATCTTGGGGTCGGCTTCCAGTCTAACCGGATGCAGCTGAATACCAGTATTTTACATGGCGCGGCTGCCTATCTGACCTCCACAACCCAGTTAATGGCTACGGTTTAGACTAAAGTATGGATGATTATTGTTTTTCTCGCCTATCCTATAGTGTGGGATATCGTTGGATAGGTTTTTCAAAATCATTTCGAAGTTGTGAAGACTATTTTTCGATTCAGTGATTCGTTTGCGAAATATTAAAATTTTAAGTAAGAATGTAAGAACCCTAGCCCTCTTGTGGCTGTAGGGCCTTACTAAAGAAGCACGACGAACGTTATCGGGGGCGTCGCGTAGCACTCCAACTCGATGGCACGGTGCGAGAGGACTGTGTGGATGGGATCTCTCTACGGGGAGGACAAATCATAGAGCTGAGGGCGACTTCAATTAACTATATTCATAATATTATTTTTTGTTCGTGTCAAGCGTTCCCCCCATTAAAAGCTAAACGGATGTCTTGACAAATCTGAAAAAGTTCGTGATGGTAGTATATAGTGACGAACTTTGAAGAAAAACTATGACAGCTAAGTTAGCAGCTATTTCGTACAAAACACCAAATTCTAAGAAAGAAATACTTAGGTGAACTTGTTACATAGTTAATATTTAAAACGTAGTAAAGATAAATATTTTACTAAATTTAAATTTCGTAAAAAAATAAATTTTAATAAATTTATTTTCCGTTTAACTGTGAACTTTATTAATATGTTCATATTAATAAAGCCCCCTTTTAAGTCCGCATGTTTTAACGGGCGACATATACAAAGTTGATACGACAGAGGGGCTTTCCTTTTAACTGCCTATACTAGGTACTATTTTCAAGCTCTGTACCAAAAATCAATTAAATCGGAGCAGTAGTTTAGTCACAAACGATTTTTTAAGTTTTGGCCTCGTTTGAACACGATGTATCTTTCCTAACAGCTGATTATGTCTATACGCACAGGTCATGCACCTTAAAACGATAAATCTGAGTATAACCTACGATACGACGCGTTGTTGCCGTTCTCACGCAAGTCACAAGTACATTTTCGCTATAAGATGGCAATGCAAACAAGGATAATGGGTATAAAGTATGGTATAAAGGGTGGTTGCGTTTTACTCTGAATTGTAAGCTATTTAGTTTGTTTGAAAAAAAAAAAACCTCATTTATTATTATTTTTATTTTTATACCGTATCGAATTAATACTAAACACGTATAGTATACGTAGTTTAATTTAATGCCCCTCTGTCACATCAACGTTGTATATATATAAATAATCATCAGCCCTTCAATGTCCCCCCACTGCTGGTGCACACCACAGGCCTCCTCTCTGTGAGAGGGTGTGGCCCGTAATCCACCACGCGGGCCCAATGCGGATTGGTGGATGTCACATGTGTTCGAATTTTTGGTTCTAGGACATGCCGGTTTCCTCACGATATTTTCCTTCACCGTTTTGAGAGCAGTGGTGATGAAATAATTTACACAAAGTAAAGCGCCTGCCGGGGTTTGAACTCACAACCTACAACTTGTAAGTCGCGGCCAATACCACTGGGCCACCACTGCTCCCTGCATGCATGTTATCCTGCGAAGGTTATCGTAAGAACTCAGCATTTTATTTGTAACGACATTTGAGTGCCAAGACATAAGAGCGATAAATAATCGCCTGGCAAATTTCGGCTGAGAGGCTCTTAAGGAAATTCTCGTTTGCTGATAATTGAGAAACATTATTTGTGTAAACGATTATTATTATTCTGAATATTAAATTACGAATTAGTCTATCTTAATACAGAATTTGATATTTGATAACAATGTGCTTGATGAACTACGAACGAACTTACTATTATCATAACTGTCATTGGGGTTGCCAGGTACGCCGGCGGCAAACAAGACAGTTTAGCCGGACTAAATAGGGTAAAAAGTCTAACATATTTAGGGTTTTGTGTACAATTTTAAAATCTTTAACATTTTTGTATGTGATTCCAGAGTTTTTGATACTTTATCATAAATTTGTCCTAATTTTTTTTATGAGTTAACCGGTAAATTTAATTAACCGTTCTATATTATAACCTTTACTCAGTAAACATCAAAGTGGCTTATAAAAGTTATAAAGCTCAATTAAAACTGTAAAGTTGAGACATCATTTAAGTAAGCCGCTTCACTTGCAATAGCTATGACACTATATATCCCGACGCCTGGAAAGTCTACCTACCATCGATCACAATAACATGAATCAGTCACTTATCATTTGTGTATTCCCCACTAATGCTACGATATAGCAAGTCACTTAAATACTAACACGTGTTGCTGATAATGATATAATAAACGGTGTCCCATTGTTTTTCAGACAGAAATTTCATAGAATTTCGTTTTCCAGAGAATGTTTCATATAATATTTGGTCCTCGTATTTTTATTTCAAATATTATTGTTTCAACTAGGTACTATTTACTTTAATGAAACATTTTTTACAGAGACATAATTTAATGAATTTTATAATCACATTTTTTAATTTAACAAACTTATTAAACAGTAGAAGTATTTTTTTAACGAATATTGTTTGTTCGGTGTGTTTTTCCATAGTACTTTATTTCAACGAAAATGTGAATATTGTCTTAAAAAGTCAATAATTATGTTGTGCACTGCTGCTACAAAAGTTAGTGACAGAAACGAATCGCTGCAAAACCGACGCCAAGTTGTCTGCCCTACCCCTAGTGTAATTTAAGCCCGCGTAGGTGCGGAGAGGCGAGGCGGCTCGCGAGTTGAGGAGCAGCTTCGGCTTGTGTATTCATATATACAAGCAAGCACAGAACCCTATTGCTGTCACAGTCTGTCTGTCCGTCGCTCACAAAATTTTGATCCGAAGAATTTTTAACTTCCCATTGACATAAGAACTTGAAATTTGGTGAAAATGTTTATTATTACATATTTTACTAACAAATACTAATATGTAGGTATATTGATAAATCAGATTTTTTCTTTGAAATTTCCTCATTTGGTACGGAACCCTAAATGTGCGAAGGCCGACACGCACTTGGCCGGCTTTACTACAATATTTTTTCTTGTAGCTGTAAATTAGCGTTGACCAGTGTTGTCGCTATGCCGCACACTGCTCAACATTTGGTGAGCCTGCTCCTTTTCATCATCATCATCAGCCTTTTAATGTCCCCACTGCTGGGGCACACGGCACAGGCCTCCTCTCTGTGAGAAGGTGTTCCTTTTGCCATACTGAAATCATCTGATACATTGTAATGAGTCTTTCGTGTTGTTGTTGATATTATGTTTGTTAAGTGCAGGTAATAATGTTTCTTTCTTTTAATTCTTTTCCTAGTCTAAATTCTATCTCGCGGAAGTAGGTATATGAAAACAATAGAAATAATTGAACATTGGGACGTTCAGTTTTTTAAAGTAGTTCTTGTCTTCACTTGGCCAGTGAAGAAATAGAATAGGTATTTGAACTACATATACAATAACATTATTGTATAAAAATATACGTATTTCAACAATGTATCTACAGCAGATAGATATTTAAACTTGTTTGGAAAGTGAACTTATTCGTTAACGACGTCGACGTCGACGCGACGCTGCATAAATTAATAGAATGCTGCTGTTTGATATACCTAAGAAAATAAATAACTAATAGCATTACATTACCTTCAATTGTGAGAAAATAGCGAGCACAGTCAGCGGGTCGGTTGGTGAGATTAGTGCTCCGAAGTACAGAGTATCTAGAAAGGTGAAACTGGAGGCGAGAGACGCCGGCATCAGTTGTACACATCCGTACATCAGAGACCCGATGACCAGGGCTGACAACGCCGTGCCGACCATCGCGAAAGTCAATATCGCTCCCAGATTACGGAAGAAATATTTCTGCAAAATATTAATGTAATTAGCCTAATGCTTTAGTCTCTTGATCGGAACGTCTAACGCTGCGGTATGCGGTCCCGGACAGACTATTTTCGTATGAAAAACGTCTAAAATGGTGTTTTGTCCGTCGCAGTTTGCGTCAGCGGTGTGTCTGACACCGTATATCACAGTTTTGTGCATTCCTATCACCGAAGGAACCAGCCTTCCTTTGCAAATAGGCCAGAGGGAGTATAATTTGTAGTTGAGCACACAATTCATTGCTATTTATTCAAAGATTGCTTGGTATAAACCATGCTATATTTAAACATTGTCTTGAATTTTCCTGTTCAACTAAATTAGGTAGATATAAAATTGTGTTACATCATTATTTAATAGTCAACTGCATATCAGTGGTAAAAAAAATTGGTGTAGACAGTGAAGCGCAGTAGTAGTAAGAGCAAGAGTAGCACATAATGTGCGGTTGACTTCATAACTAATGTATTTGCGTATTAAGGAAAAGTTTAAGTATTTTTCCTCAAGTAGGAGATGAGTATGGCCGCCAAAAATTGTACAATTTGGAGAAAAGTTGTGTCCTTCTCAATATAAATAAAAAAATCATATTTTCTTTTTTAATTTTATGATATGTTAAAGTGTTTCTGGTTAGCTAAATAATATAACCATCTATAAATTAATAGTTGGAAGTTCATTTCGGTTTCCTGAGCGAGTTAGATTTTTTTTAAACATGTTCAATTTTCATGTTCATACAAAACTCATATGTCCCACCTACGACATTTCGCACATTGGAGTCAGACTTAATTGATAGTTAGCCACTTAAATTTTGCAATAGTTATCTTTTCCTTTATATTATCTATGTTCTTTTGAATTTATTAACACAAATAAAGTTTTTAAAGTAATAAAAACGAATTTCAAAAACATGTACACTATATAATTTAATTGATTAGCTCAGTGTCATTAAGATAAATTAAAATTGTGTTCCGGTTTTATTATAAAAATATTATAATTGCTCAGGAATAGTAGATATCGTCCTCTAAGTACAAAAAAAAATATTTCAACGTTTTTATTATTAAAATAATTTAAAACTAGTCGGAAGGCAATTCAAGCAAATGGATAAGAACTTTGTTATTTAAAATGCGATTATAAAAGGCTATTGCTCGTTTGTGCGAGTTTTTTTAAATATTTATACAGTATGCGCGTATTCTCATTTAATCTATTTAAACTATTTAATTCTAGATGCCGTTAACAGCAGCGGAAAAACAAAAACTGTATAGAGAGCGCATGCGCTCCAATGACCCCGAAAAGTTCGCGGAACTCAATGTAAAAATTCAGCGCGGCATAAAAATCGGAGAAAAATCAATGAATGTACTTACTGAAAATGAAAAAAAAAAACATAAGAAAACAGTGGAGAAATAGAAAGATAACCCAGAAAAATAAATTAAAAGAAAATGTCACACGACATCTTCACATTGATAATGCGGGATCTGAATCATCTGATACATTTAGTGAATCTATTAAAAATGCACGACTAGCAAAAAGGAAAAAGTTGTTTTCAAAATTGTCAAAATAACAACTAAGGAAATAGGAATTTCTCTTATGTGAACTAGGGCTTTACAAATTTCACGTGTGTTACCAATTCACGTTGTTTTACAATTTTTGGCGGCCATACTAAGATAGTGATACCTACGCATTTTTTTTTATGAACTTGTCTATAAGTACAGAGTACAGACATCATATTCTTTGTATTTTTTAATATTTATCTTAAAAACAAATCTTATAATATAACATTATAATTATAATACTTATAATTTAACTATTACCATTCAATAATAACAGTGTAATTATAAAATTTTGTTTTGCTAAAATTACATGCTATGATATCCACTTCCTGCAATTATGTATAATTTCATAGAAAATTAGAAAACTTATTTGCCGATGGTACTTTTTAACAGATCACCACTTACCCTCTTCAGACAGTATCCAGCATGGAATATGATAGGTGGTAGAATAATATTAAAAAATATCTCAGGATCAAATGTTGCCTTAAGATCTATTTCATTCTGCTCCACATTCACTATTTCTCCTCTAAAGCTATATGCGTACGTCTTGTTAGGTACTGGTACATCTGTACAAAAAATAAAACTTGTTTTAGAAATAAACACAGATTTTCTATTCAAACCTATGGAGAATTTGAATTTAGAATCTGTTAATCAGTCGCTAAAAAGCTAAGAGATATTTATTAAGAGAATCTTCTTGTTTTCTTTAAGTAAACAGTTTATCAGTATAATAACTACATTTTATGTAGTTATGTGTGTAGTTATTATAATCAAGAATTCAAAAGAAAAAGAAACACACACACAAGGCAATATTGTTTATCCTTATGTGAGTAGGTAACTGATAAAAAAAACTTTAAGGGTTCTACTAACGGTCCAGTGGCGCCCTCATTGAATAAAAAATCGTAGCATAGCACAGAAAATAAATATTAAAAAATCCAACTTTACGTTTGTTACAATGAGGATAAAGCATTTTTACGTTGTTAAAACAGGTCTCAAAATATTTCGTATCCAAAGTAGTAGGCAAAAGTGTCAGAAACAGCCGTTTTTGGTGGCAAGCTATTCATAATGTTATTTATGTAGAAATAACTGAATTAACTTTTATGGAGCATTTTATTTTTGCGATGGTGGAAACTTACACACTAGGTAAATAAGTATTAAGTATTATGTTTCGTTTTTGTTTCTTATCTTGTTGTCTATTCTTGTAATTTATATGGTGTACATAATAAAGAGTATTCTATTCAATATTATAATTTGGATTTGCTATCAAATAACATTATAGTCTAAGATCCCAGAGCTGCCAGACATCACTATTTTCTGATTAACAAAAAAAAAAACCAGACCAGTGCGTGTCCGGCCACGCACAGTGTAGGGTTCCGTCAGTTATAACATGCAGACTTAGAAGGGGGCTTTATGTTTATAACTATGAAAATATTAATTGAGTTCATGGTTTTACGGAAAATAAACGGTTAAAATAAAAACGAAAAACTTTTATTTTTCCAAAATTTTATATGTTTACAAATCTTGAATATTAAATAGGTAACAATTTCTGTATTTTTTTTATTAGGATTTATTCTTTTGTTCGAAATTTTCCAAGTAGGTATATTTTATATGTTAGGCGACTATTCTTAAACTAACAGAGCTAACTTAGCCGTGATAGTTTTTCTTCAAAGTTCGTTATATAATCTACCATCACGATTTTTTTAGATTTTTCAGTTTTTTTCTTTTTTTGTTATTTCTCAGCTCGTGCAGCTTTTGTCTGAGAAATTGGCGAGGAGGACCGAATCATAGGTAGCTGATATGTCTCGAAAGACAGCAACCACAGACTCATTCTTACTGAGGGCCAGCTGGACCGCTGACGTGAGGGTACCCACACTATCAGCTGTGTCCAAACCTTTCCTAAGGCCGAACTGAGTCGCCGGAAGGAGCCTTCTGTTTTCCACCAACCGCTCTAAACAGTTTTTTACTAGATATTCCAAAAGTTTCATCAGTATGGACAAAAGAGCAATAGGCCTGTATGAGCAATAACACGTTGGCAAAAGAAATTAAAAAATTGGGAGCAAGGGCATATCGGTTTTGGTTCGCTGCATCTAAATCTGTTAACAGATTAATTGTCACATTTAGTTCTTGGGATATTGCTACTTAAACCATCGGTATTTACATACTAAATACATTTTATTTTGGAAAAAAAGTGATCAGTGCGCTCGTTTACTTTTACAATATGATCTAGACGTATATTAACTAATGCTTGTCAGCCTGTTCTCTCCCTCAGGAAGGCCACAGCCGGGTTTTTCTTGCCAAACCTCTCCCTATTTTGTGTTAATCTAAACCAATTCTGCATGTTAGCTCATCTCGCCATATTTTTCTAGGTCTGCCGTTATGGAGTAATGACGAAACGTTAATTTGAAAAAAAAAATTTTTTCTTATTTTAGCTTTTAAATTGGCCATCGTCGGCCCAAACTTGCGGGTATGCGTATGTTCAAAGTAAATACTAACACTACTCAATCCCACAATTTTGTTAATCTATGTCTGGCGGCTCTTATTGAATATTTTAAAAATTTTTGCTTATTTTGAGCTCTTGAATAACCGACCTTTATAATTAAAGCAAAAATAGAAATATTAAAGTATTCTTAAAAGCTGATGAATATGCCTTTTAGAATACTTTGATATTTCCTTTAAAATTTTAGTCATTGTTTTATTTCTCCAAATTACTTGAAGACAACAGAGGAAATGATGTTGTAAAAATGTGTTTAGCTTTAATAAATGTATGTTGTGTGAGTGTGCCTATTATGAATTTTGAACATGACTTACCTCCTGAAGACATCATTTTATCTGGGAAGTGTAGACGTAACATGTCTGGTGGGACCGATAAATTGTACTTTGTTTCCGGTGCAGGATGCACATTAATGTAGGTAACTTGGTTTGTACTAGCTGCATAGCGAATTATTGCTCCTACAATTAGACCTGTTAAGGAAAAATAACAGTTTTATACAAATGCAGAAATAGATTATTATAAACATGAACCAATACTACACACGTAAGTAATTTTATTATATTTAGAAGCTATAACTTAATTGTGATTTTTTCTATAATATTGATAAATATTTAGTATGTAATTGAGTCATATACAATCAAAGCCACCAACCACTAAGACCTTTGTTAGGTTTTAAAGTAGAGACATTAACCAGTGATCGTAGGTAGATTGATTTTTCGTACTTGCATCATGATACCATAACATGGACATGCCATTTTCCCGGAAAACCGGAAAATGATTGTTTTAAAAATCACCAATTCGCCATGACAATAAAATGTTTAAAAAATATGTAAAAATATTAAACTTGTCTATTTGTTTATAAAAAAATCTTAAAAAATGACGTAAAAACTTTTTTCCTACGTTAATTAATGTCATTGTTATTATTATGTATGTATATAAAAAGAGGTCCAAGAAGCACAAAAAATGTAGGTCTATTTAAACTTTTATGTCGACTTTTGCAAAAACAGAGAATTTTGCAATAACAATTGTATAACTTTTTGAAAAATCGACATAATTTTTTTTACCAAGAGGGCTTTATTTTTTCAAGTGTCAACATATTCAAATTTTTAAATTTATATTTAATACTATAAAAAAAATATTTTATGTGATATTCTATCTTCAGTGGCGTTGCGCTCATGCCGTAACGGTCGCGCGAAGCCTTATTTACGGCGTTAAATAAAAATTATAAATACATACTGGAGAAAAATTTTAAGAGAAATTTTCAAAAGTTCTATTAAAAAAAAAAACTAGGTCTATTTAAACTTTTATGTCGACTTTTTTTTGCAATAACAATTGTATAACGTTTTGAAAAATCAATATTATATTTTTTTTACCAACAGGGCTTTCTTTTTCAAGTGACAACATATTCAAATTTTTAAATTAATATTTAATACTATAAAAATAATATTTTATGTGATATTCTATCTTCAGTGGCGTTGCGCTTATGCCGCAACGGTCGCGCGAAGCCTTATTTCGGCGTCAAATAAAAATTATAAATACTGGAGAAAAATTTTAAGAGAAATTTTCAAAAGTTCTATTCAAAAAAAAATAGTTCAGAAGCTTTCTTTTTTCAAAAGTTTTAAATATTAATAGTTTTTGAGTTATTAACGAGAAACCAATTTTTTTTTAAACTTATTTTGTTAATAGCAATTGCAATTTTTTATGTGCTAAAAAATACTCGAGATACATTTCTCTAGACGTCATGCCGAATCGAAATTGCAATTTTTTATGTGCTAAAAAATCCTCAACATACATTTTTCTAGACGTCATTCCGAATCGAATGAGCTATCGCACGTATTTTTAGGAGCTTTAACATGAATTACCACGTTTTTTAACTTGTTAACCCGACTAAGTACCTAACAATCAAATCAATCAATGGGTTCAATCTAAAAGAAACAAATCAATGTCTGTAGGTACAAGCCAAATTTGTTGTTTTGAGGATATTCCAGAAGTCAGTACACAAGGTAGGGCCAAGTCACGATTTTTACAACACAGCAACAAAAACCGGCTAAGAGCGAGTCCACAAAGGGCCGTTCCATAAATCGAAAAAAAAAAAACACGTTTCTAGTGGGGGAGCCCCCTTTAATTTTTAAATTTTAATATTTGTTGTTATAGCGGCAACAGAAATACACATTCTGTGTAAATTTCAATTCTGTAGCTATTACGGATCATGAGATACAGCCCGCTGACAAACAGACAGACAGCGGAGGCTTAGTAATAGGGTTCCAATGGTTACCCTTCGGGTACGGAACCCTAAAAAGAAGTGTACTCTACAAACTGAAGTAAGTGAGTGAACAACTTGGATGTCAGCTCGCACATATTGTTCTAACATTCAATGAGTCATCCAGGATACTTGGTTCTGATTGGTCTGCTTGGATAGGTTGTGCATATAGATAGAGCCATAAAAATGATTATCATTAGGTATAATTTGTTCCACTTTATACTTTGTTAGGTTTTCACTACAAGTCTTTAAACAAGACAGTTATTTTTTACTATAAAATGCCAGTCATCTGTGTCACTAGCAGCATAGCGTTGAGAGTATTGATACGTTTTTCACCTTATACCTAGCTCTATGTAACAATTTCAAAATTCCAGAATAAAAATCATAATAATTTTAAATCCGGAAATTTGAAGGCATATCCATATCAACATTAGTATGTGTTTGACATCAATGACCGTAAATCAATCTACCAACTCCGATCACTGTTAATAACATAATCATCACATTATTGATTCCACAGTTTGGACACAGGCTTTCTCTCTGAGAGCAGGACTGGGACGTAATCCATCATGCAGGCCCAGTGCAGTTGGTGGATGTCACATTTCTTTGGGATTTTGGAGCAGTGCTGATGAAAGTAGTGCTAGTAATACCAAGCATTACTGACAAAAAAAAAGATGTGAGAAGTGTGGATGAACACATAATAATATTTTTAACCGACTTCGAAAAAGGAGGAGGTTATCAATTCGGATGTTTGTATTTTTTTTTTTTTTTTTTTATGTATGTTCAGGCATAACTCAGTCATATATTGACGGATTTGCAAAATTCTTTGTTTGTTCGAAAGGGGTTTATTCCGAAACGTGGGACCGTTTTTATTAAATTTCAAAAAGATCTGATAATGGTTTTCGGAGACAGACAACGGAACTCTTCAAAAATTGACAGCAAATCAACCGCAATTGCTGCTATCGTATGTCTATGAATTGTTAACACAGTTTAATGGGGAACCACAACTAAACAGTGAAAAAAAAATTTTTTTACAAAAAAAATAGAACCCACTTCCAAAAAAAGTGTAAAATAACTTTAATTTCAGAAGTCGGTGTCAAAAAACGAAGACACAAAACAGGAACACCGACTTCCGAAATTAAAGTTATTTTGCACTTTTTTTGGAAGTTGGTTCTATTTTTTTTGTAAAAAAGTTTTTATATGTAAACAAAATTAAAACAAACTAAAAGCTAGTCAACTCAAAAGCAACTAGGATACTAAGATGTCATTTTTGTCATTCTAATTACAAATATAAATCATTGTAGATAATATCTTAGTCAATTTCAATTTCTGATGAAATCTTTTACATAAATTTAGGTAGGTACCCAATAAAGCATTAAGCAGAGTTAACAATTTATCCTATTGAATACCTTATGGTAATATAACTACACTGAATAACATGTAGGTACTTACTACAAACAAACAGTAATTTAGCGGCAGATAGGTACATAAAGGTAAATAATTTACGTCAAGGTCTTAGCATCATAATGTTGAGTGATCACATGACTACTCATAATTATTAAAAAAATAACATATAAGAACATAAAATATAACTTACCATATATTACAGCAAGTCCTGTTTCGTGAAGCCAGCTCACTCTGCGATGTTTAAATACCCAAATAGTAAGCACAGTCAGCGTTAATAGACAGGTATATATTAAAAGATTCAAGCTGTCTATACGATGAAGAAGTGTAGCTTTTGCGTCCAGCGCGATATCTGTTCCAGAAGCTTGACATTGTGCCACCAAATATAAAAGAATCGACGCGAAATTCAGGAAGAAATTCATGATTATATCGGGTTATAAAAACAACGTCGTCTCATCGCAAATATGCACGGTCAATCCACACGAAACACCTTGTTATACGATATTAATACATTCAACAGGCGGGACAGTCAGTATATCTAGAAATAAATACGTAATCAATTCCCCAATTAATTTCCGTTCTAGAAAAATAGTCAATACATTCTAGACAAGACAAACCGTGCAGAACCGAGTGTAGAAATATTAGCTGTCAAAGTAAAGTGTCAAAATGATAATGTCAAAAGACGCGTTTCAGGCCGCTCCATTATTTAGGTTGTATAGCATGCTGAAAATAGTTTGCTTTTACGTATTTATTTTAAAAACTAAATTGTTGAGTCGGTTTTATTCGCAACTATTTTATGCATAATGCATTAAAAGGCTACTTTTATATGGAAACGAACAAGTGACGCTTAAAGTTGTTGAGTGAGGCTTTTTTCTTTGTCTTTATTATGCTAAAAATATGATTGATATGCGTATCATGAACAAGACAAATCGTGAATCGATGTGGTTGGTTGAACCATATTATATTTATGATAATTTAGGCGGTTTTATTCAAAACAAAAATACACGGAGATGATTTGTGAAGTGGAATGTGATGAAAAGGTGAAAGAGAAGCCCCGTGCCTGAAGAATTGCTAGTTGGAGGTGATTTTAATGGGCATGGAAGAACGAGAAATTGTTATGAAAGGGTACATGGAGGATGGGATTTTGGAAGTCCCAATAACGAGGGAGAGATACCGCATTTGACCTGGCAGTAGCCAACACTTGATTCCAGAAGAGAGAGATGAACCTAGTCACATCCAAAAGTGGTAACCCAAGTTGACTATTTTATAGTTAGGCGCAACCTTATTAAGCACGTCAAAGACTGCTAAATGCTGCCAGGAGAAGATTTGGTCTCACAGCACAGGCTCCTGGTTATGGTATTAGCGGTAAAAACACAGTGTACAAAAAGCAAAGAGCGTCCTCCTCAAATAAAATGGCGAATGCTAGAGAAGAATGATTGTGCGAAGGAATTTAGAGAGCGATTAGTAGACAAAATGATAGGAATGGGAGACATGAATGATAGCGAAGTGTGAATTAAAGCTGGAATGAGATAGCTGGGTGTAGAACGCAGCAATAGAGAGGGATGCATGGTTGTGGTCGACAGAGATACAGAAGGTGTTGAAGGGAAAAAAGAAGAAATTCAACCACTGACAGCTTCAGTGTGGCAGTCGGTTTGCACCAGGGGTCGGCCCTCAGCCCTTACCTCTTCCTGATGATAATGGACGCTCTGACGTCGGACATCCAAGAAGAGGCTCCCTGGTGTATGCTGTTTGCTGATGATATTGTGCTGGTTGCCGAAAGCGGCTTAGAGGAGATTGGAGACGTGGTGGCAAAGACTGGAGAGTGTTGACCTGAAATTGAGCAGAACCAAAACAGAATATCTGTTCTGCGATTTCGTCGGGCTCTGTAGCTCTCAGCGGTATGCCTGTACCGATCTGTTCTGACTTTCAGTACCTCGGGTCGCTTGTCCAGGGGGATGGTGATATAGACCGAGACGTAATGCACAGGATCAACTCTGGATCGATGAAATGGCGACAGGTCACTGGAACAACTTGCGACCCACGGATGCCCCCTCAAGCTAAAGGGGAAATCTATAAGTCCGTGATTAGACATGTCGTACTGTACACTCTATGTACTGTACCTATGAATCAGAATGTTGGGCTGTGAAAAAGACGGATGAAAAAAGATTGCATGTGGCGGAGATGAGATGGGTGTGTGGAGTAACGAGAATGAATAAAGTGAGAAATGAGTACATTAAGGGGTAGTTTGTCACGTTGCGGGCCGGAGTATTGGTGTGACACGTAGAGGAGGTCGTTGGAGTGACACGCAGAGGAGGACGTAGAGTAGGAGGACCGTAGATGGGAAGTTGGATAAAGATAAACACAAGACGAGTTCTGACGTATATTTTATTATTTACAGACGGCTTGATTATAATACGCAGCACTTATTAAACGTACGTACACCAAACACTGTGATTACACATATTTAAATTGTATTATTGTCAGGACCATGTCTCTCCAAAACTCTTGAAAACGTAACTATCAGTTATTGAATAGTAGGAAAATGACAATGATGGACAGGAACTTAGTCTAGCTCGGCAGCAGAATTAGAACTCATTTTTAATATAAAAACAGAGACTATTGACATAGAAAACAAGTAATTTTTGAAATTTAAATTAAAAAGGTAGGAAAGAACATAATTTGGAATAGAGGTCATAAAATAAACAAGGCTTAACAATGCCTTGTTACAATACCCGGCTGCCCCGGAAAGAAAAATCGAGCAGCAGGTGAGCGATTTTTCGTAAGCATTATATTAATACCTATAATAAAAAAAATTTAATATCGTAAATAGGAACGTTATGAGTAAGGTGAAAATGTAAAAGGCGAGGGTGTTATATACAACGAGTATTTACAAAAGGAACAATCTACCACTTCCACATTACCTTCCATAATACCTTTCATACTTCGTTCATTCGTAGTTATGTTCGCTTAAAGGTAAGTGCAGAACATAACGCAAAGTCAAAAAGAGTTTATCCTATTATCAGGCATAACTCGTTAGATTGCCCTTCAATGGTGTAGGCTTATTTTAACAGTCACCAACCGCTGTTGTTAAATTCTATGATGATAAGAAGCTATGATACAAGTTTAATTACCTGCTGTAACAAGTAGTAAATAACAAGGCGAAGAAGCCTTCGTGCTATGCACGTTAAGGGAATAACCTTAATAAAATATACCTATGTTTAAATTTAACGGACCTAAGGCTTATTTAAAGAGTAGCTGGCCGCTCTAAATAATGAAGTGGCAAAAATATTACCATAAGTAGTGTGATTATGGCTTATTTATGGAGTAATCAACCGCTCCGAAAGACTTAGGGTTTAAAGCTATAGATTAAAGTAATGATCAAGGGGTAGACCATGATCGGTAATGATTTTGGCTTATTTAGGGAGTAATCAACCGCTCCTTAAGATATATGATTTTGGCTTATTTTAGGAGTAATCAACCGCTTGCACGCTTGAACTGTATATATTATACACCGATGTAGCAATCGTGTGATATGTTAATTAATTGGGAAAATATGAATTAATGAAGTAATGGCGTAAACTTAATAGGTATATAAAAAACACCTAATATCAAAAGAAATAACAATAAAAAAGAGTGCTAATTCTGTATGCGGGTATTGTATGGAGGTTAAGTAAAGAAAATTAAGAGAAAGATTTGATGTTTTGTCAAAATCTGTCTGACATTTGAAATATTTTTCGCAGACAGATTTGAATGAATAACTACTGAATAATAGGTTTAAATAAGTATGTATTTTATCTTTATGCATACTATTTATGGTGCATATTGAGATGATGTGAAAACACCATAGTAATGCATGCCTACGGAGTTCTTCAGAGGTTGAAGAGGAAAGAGGAAAATTAAGACGTCGAAGGTGTAACTCTTCTATAAGCTTTGATCTAAACTAAATTGGGATTAAAAATGAATTTAAAATTTATTAACGAGTTGGTACGTTTATAATAACTATGTCATATGATTAAATAAATTCGAAAGTGAAGTGTTACGTTATTTATTAAAATAGTAATTTGTGTTGTGCGTGTTAAGTAGCCAACTTTGACTATACAGTGACCCCTAGCATGTCGGCAGGATGCCCTAGAAGAGTCCCCGACCTTCTAATTAATAGTTGGTATGTAGGATATGCTGAGGATATTCTCCAACAGCACTCCTGTTAGTAAGTACTAGTCAAAAACACAAGTGTCTCCGAGGAGGTGAATGCTACCAGCTTATGAGGGTTCTGATGTGAACCTGGGTAATGTTACTGTCTGTAGGATGGGTGGTTATGTTTTGTATTGAGTTTTGTTAGTAAGTAATGTATTGAGTTCCGACTGAAAGTGAGTTATAAAATATATATAATAATCTGTCGTTAGGTATGAACTCTTTTGGTAGTAAGGATGGGGTAAATTGGAACCTGTAAGAAATCTTAATAATGAATGCTTGATTTTTAATGGATTAATGGAGTTGATTTAGCAAATTTTTTTGGGATGACTAGTTCCTTTTGGAATTTTGAGAAATAATTAAATAACAATATCTTAAAACAATAAATAACACAAAACAACACAATATTATAAAAATTAAAAAAAATATTTTAGATGATGTGATGGGCTTCACTAGACGACGAGGTCGAGACTTATCCAGAAAAGCTTGTCCTGTGACGACCAGAGCTTGTCCTGGTGAATTGCTGATGCTGCCGGCTCCGGGATGATGAGCTGGGTTCACGATGAGGCGGCTGCTGGGCTCTGGTATGGGATGGGCTGGGTTCGATCATGTAGTGGGCGCCAGTGTCACGTTGCGGGCTGGAGTATTGGTGTGACACGTAGAGGAGGTCGTAGGAGTGACATGCAGGAGACGTAGAGTAGGAGACCGTAGATGGGAAGTTGGATGAAGATAAACACTAGACGAGTTCTGACGTATATTTTAATATTCACAGACAGCTTGATTATAATATGGAGCACTTATTAAACGTACGTACACCATACACTGTGATTAGGTACATATTTAAATTGTATTATTGTCAGGACCATGCCTGAAAACTCTTGAAAACGTAACTGTCATTTATTGAATAGTAGGAAAATGACAATGATGGACAGGAACTTAGTCTAGCTCGGTAGCAGAATTAGAACTCATTTTTAATATATAAACAGATACTATTGACAGAGAAAACAAGTAATTTTTGAAATTTAAATTAAAAAAGGTAGGAAAGAACGTAATTTGGAATAGAGGTCATAAAATAAACAAGGTTTTAACAATGCCTTGTTACAAGTTTAAAAGTGTCGCCAGTGACAGAAAAGTTGAAAGGGAGCCGCTTATCTTGGTATGGTCATGTAAAGAGCAGGGATGAATGAAACACATGTAAATAAAAGATTAATGAATATAAATGTGGATGGATGGAGTGAGAGAGGGAGGCCAAAGAAAAGATAGATGGATTATGTGAGGAGTGAGATGAAAGAAAAGGGAGTTAGTGTTAGCGTGACAGCTGAAAGAACAGAACGGAAGAAAAAAACATATTGCGTCGACCCCAAGTAACATGGAATAAGGGCAGGAAGAGGAGGATTTGTGGAGTGAGTTCGGTAAATAATGTTTATTAATTGTGAGTTTAATTTAGAATTACTGGAAGGAGAATGACGAAATCTTGGTCGTCTGGTGGTAAGATGGGCGGACGATATTGTTGCCATCGCGGGTATCTAGGACTTGGATGAGACTGGCACTGGAGCGTGGGGATTGGCACGAGAAAGAGAGGCCGATGCTTTGCAGTGGGTGAAGTCGGGCTGTGGATAATGATGATGATCATATTCTTTTAAAGAAAAATATTTTTTCGCCAAAGGTTGGAAAACCCAACCACCAAATTAATGTAATCAAGACAGCGTAACTATTTGTGCTTCTCTGAAAAGCCCGTTTAAAATATCCTTTGTAAACAAAGTTATTTAATTAGGTACTCTATATAGCTGGTTTGAATACAGCTGTTTATTAGCATTATTATTTTGTTACGGTTGTCGCTCAATTGACTAACATCATGATTATAAATAATAGCTCTACTTATAGAGGGAGGTTTTGAACCATCGAGTCTGATGTCATAGAACATGTGAAGCTGAGTGTGTGTAGCCCGCGAAATTCAAAGGACATCATAGATTTTGCTTCCCCCAAGTGTCGCCACAATGATCGGTCCTGTGCGTCTCGCATCCATGGACTAACCGCGACCCTCACCAGGTCATCGATGTCTACCTTGTTGGAGGCCATTTAACGCTGTGTCTTCCGGTACGCGGTCGCCACTCCAGAACTTTTCGACCGTTTGCTCTGCGAGCAATGTGCCCCGCCCACTGCCACTTCAGTTTGGCGATTCTTCGAGCTATATCGGTAATTTTGGTTCTCTTGTGGATGTCATCATTCCTGATTCGATCACGCAAGAAAACTCAGAGCATAGCCCTCTCCATTGCCCTTTGGGTGACTTTAAGCCTTCTGATGAGGCCCATTGTGAGTGACCACGTTTCTGTTCCATAATTACGAGTATGTCATCACTGGCATCACGCGCTGTGGTAAGTATGTGGGACAAGAAGATACCGCGCAGCCTCCCGTATGCCGCCCAGCCGATTCGGATTCGACGATTGACCTCTTTCTCGAAGTTAGCCCTACCTAACTGGACCGTTTATCCCAGGTAGACGTACTCGTCTACAACTTTGAGTTTAGAGTTTCCGATCTTGATAGGAGTGGGTGCTGCATGGGTTTTTACCATGATCTTGGTTTTGTCCATGTTCATTTTAAGACCCACTCTTACGGAAGCTCTACTGAGGTCATCGAGTATTGTACTGAGGTCCTCCATAGTCTCAACCATGACGACTATGAGAAATACTGACTGACAAAGCGAAGGTGAGTGTTGTTCTCGCCATTGATGTTAATGCCTAGCCCTCTCCAGTCCAGAACCTTGAAGATATCCTCCATTGCAGCTGTGAACAGTTTCATATAATAATCTTTATTCACAGAAATAATTGTATGTTTTTTTTACAACTAGAGTGCTTAGTCTTTTTTTTATGTGTGAAACAATGTTTAATATAAGATCTCAATGTACCATAAATACTGAGAAATAAATACTTTAATACTTAATAATACTGCTATTATGTTTTTAACAGTTGTCTATATGTAAGTATATATCTAATGATTTGTTGTGAAATCACTGACTTTTCCTTCTACAAGTTTTATTACCAACAAATCAATAATAATAATATATTTTTTAAATAATAATATATTTATTTCACCACAAAAAGTTAAACAATAACATATTAGATGACTTGATAGGTTTATTATACAAGTTTTTAAAATGGAATCCTCTGTTGCCGAACTAGAACGGATTCGGCAAACAGCGCCATCCCCTAACAGATTTCACAACAATTATTAAGCTACACTAGATACAAGTTGCATCGATTTAGGATAATTATTTCAGAAGTTAACTTCTATTATAGCTCATATTTCATTCAATAAAACCAATAATAATATAATCTATACAAATAAATAAAATTGGAATTAACTTATAACCTAATGAAAGATTTAGATACCCAATAAAATTGGAATTAACTTATAACCCAATGAAAGATATAAATACCGCATAAATGTATAGTGGGTGTGTTTGTGTATCTGTGTGTCTGTGTAGTGTTTATTTGTGCATGTTACCGAAAAACAAAAATAATTTTTGTTAAGCGTTAACTAATTTTGAGTTTTTAGAAGGACTTCAGTTTCCTCATAAGAAAGACAAAGGAGATGAGAAGAGAATGATGAATTTTCTTCTTACAATGCAATTTTTTCAGTGGATAGATGTTTAAAATTTTGTTCATTTTGTTGTACATGAGCCCCGGCAATAAAAGTAAAAAATCTTTTAATGAACGCTGTTTTGGGTTTGTACGACCGGGAGCACACTTCATGTTTCCTACCTTTATTTATTTTACTAGGATCGTATACTAGTGAGCAGTGTTGCCTAAGGAGAATTGCTTTTACGAACATTTGTCTTACGGTTGTCACTTGACAGTACTGATAAAGTTCTATTGTTGGAAATAGGCTTAAAAGTAGAGATTTTTAGAATGGCACGTTGTGCGATTTCTAAACTCTTTAAAGTTGTTTTTGGGGCGCCCCCCCATGAGGAGATACAGTAAGAGATGGTAGATTGACACATTGCAAAGTAAATTTGTTTTAAGAGACTCGCATCTGTTATGTGTCTTAGGTTTTTAAATATATAAATGAGTTTGGGAACCCTGGATGATAGCAATTTTATATGTTGCCTAAAACTGAGATGACTGTCCACTGTAATACTCGTACCGAGATATTTTATAGTTTTCACGCATTCTAGCGGTTCACATCTGCAGTTGTTTCTACTGTTACACATATGAGGAATGATTTGAAGTGAAGCGTCAATATCCGGGTTGTTTCGAATAGAAAAAGTTAGATATTTCGTTTTCTCAGTCAAAAAATTTTCAAACAGCCAATTTTGTACCACATCAAAACCATTTTGTGCAACATCAAAGACCTCATTCCAAGTAGTAGCTGAGAATAGTAGAGCGGTATCATTAACGTAGGAGATTACTTCACAATTTGGTATACTTAAGTTTGTGAGGTCATTGATGTATACGAGAAACAATGTAGGTCCTAAAATACTGCCCTGTGTAATTCCAAATGATACAGTTCATTGCTGCGATAGTTATCGACTCGTACACACTGGTACCGCTCGGATAGGTAACTTTGAAAAAGCTTAAAGCTGTGTACCACGTACACCAAGGTTTTCTAACTTCTGTATTAGAATCGGAACAGAAATAGTGTCGAAGGCTTTCGCGAGGTCTAAAAAGACCGATAGACACTTCTGTCCCTTATCTAATTTTGTGCTAAGATGCGTAGTAAGTTTAAGTACAGCCTGATCAGTTGATTTGCCCGCGCGAAAACCGAATTGATTTTCTGAGAGCAGCTTTTTCCTCTCGAGGTAGTTGACAAGTCTCGTGTTAATAACCTTTTCTAGAATTTTGGACAAGGAAGGCAGGATCGATATGAGTAAATATATAATATATGGTATATCTTTAATTGCTAAACCTTTTCTTATCACCACCTTTGTCTATCGGTATCGGACGGACCACAGATTTCTTAAGTGTTTGTGGAAAGGTGCCGGTCTCAAGACATAGATTAAAAATAAATGTTAGTGGCGGAACAATGAAGTCCTTGATTTGTTTTAATAGTTTGTTAGAGATGTTGTCCCAGCCAACCGAACATTGAGTCCTAAGGTTATTTATGCGACAAGCTACATCTTCCTCTGTAGTTTTTCTCAAATAGAAAGAGTGTAAGGGGGATTTACTTTCTGGATTACCAACTATGCGCTTGTCATCGTCGCAACTGTGTAGATTGATAATATTTTCAGCCAGTGACCGTCCTACGCTTATGAAATAATCATTCATTTCATTTACGGTCAACTGAGGAGAGGGACAGACTTTAAATAACTCGGTTGGAGAACTATTATCTCTTTTAGTATTAGTGACGCTCTTTATCACATTCCATAATTTTTAGGTCACTTCTAGCCATTTCAACTTGAGTTTTATCGTAAGCTCTTTTTATTTTTTTAAGGATTTGGTTACAAAAATTTCTGTAACGTGTTTATATAACTTTTAAAGTATCGTTACTCTGCGACTTTTTGCATTTTTGATGTAACCTATCCCGATTTCATATGCATCTCAGTAAGCCCGGCGTGATCCAAGGTTTTATAATTTTTTTACGTCTTGGTTGAATTATTGAGGTCGTGTTCTTTTGTAACGCTGGTTGTATGTTAGTTATAAGGTAGTTTAAGGCAATTTCTGGGTCTTGTGTTTGAAATACTGGATCAAGATCAATACTAAAGATGGTCTCTATTTAGGTTGTTTGCATTTATCTTTTTTATAGTTGAAGGGGCGTAACGACGTGGTTGCTTTAGATCCATGTGTATAAGAACTGGGTGATGATCTGTTAGATTAGTTTGAGGTACAAGAGTCGTACATGAATTTTTGGTTTTAAGTAAAATGTGGTCAATACATGTACCACTTGCATCACGAGTGACCTCAGTGTGTGCCGGCAAGAGACCGTGAGAAGCAGCTAAAGTGAGATATTTCTCTCCAAGAAACTCAATTTTGCTAGCGTTGATTGCAATATTCATGTCACCAATTACAATTTTATTATTAAACGATTTTATCTCTGTCAAAATATTATTCAGTGATTCCAGAAAAGAGTCTATATTTTTGCATAAAGGAGATCGATATAAAGAAACAATGGCTAAGTTATTTTTTTTTAAGCACAACACAGTTACCCTCTTCGAAGTTGGGCTCTTCAACAACAAACGTTAGTTCTCTGTAATATACAACAACACCATCGTTTTGTTTAGGGTTTCTCATAGTTGCAACTGATCGGTAACCTGTTAATAAAGGTACAGAGCTAACATTTTAAAGCCAGCACTCTGTAAGCACAAGCACGTCGCATTGAACTTTTAGACTCTGTAACATCGCCTCCAAACCCAAAAAATTGCAACTTATGCTGCGGATGTTCTGTGTGAAGATGGTGAACCCATTCTTTGTTGATGTTAATAATTCATAACAATTTTCCATATCACAAGATAGGGCCTTAGAGACAGTCAAATTATCAATATTTTTTGTTAAGTCAATCAGATTATCGAATTTTTAATAATAGTAAATATACGTCAAAGAAACTAGATCTAATTTGTTTAAAGCTGTGGAATGGAAGAAGCGACGAAGCAAAATTTTCGGCAAGTAAGAGTATGTGTTGTTTGTGTGGAGTATTTGTTATTGTGTAATGAAATGTGTGTATGATAATAGTACAAATGGTTTTCTATGCGGTCTTAACATGCAAGCCAGATTATTTTGATACAAAAAATTATTATAAACAAGTGCGGTAGTTTCAACAACATTAAGTAGGTATACATGCAAAATTAACAGTATGATCGAGTTTTTACTAATACAATAAAAAAATAGTCATGCGGCATTTCTCAGTTTTTCTATGTCACTCTCAGTGTTTATGCGGATTTGGGAAAATTCTACCGATTTACGGAGATATACTATCCCGTGAGAAGTCCAACAAAAATCGAATCCATTTCCTTATTGAAACTGTCTTGTTAAAAAATATTTAGCCGTTGAGCCTTGTATGTCAATGTTTCCGAGACATAAACTGGTTGTGGAGGCGATTGTAGACCTAAAAGGGTGGTGTTAAGTTTTCCCTTCTTATCTTTAGATTTATTGAATTTTTTAACTTCTTTTATTATTTTATCCTTCATAATTACTGTATTTAGGTCAATTATGATCGGATTTGAGCTATCCTTAGACTTCGTTCTGTGTATGTCTCTAATATCCGATAATCTGATGTTAGGATTTCGCTTCTGTTGGCATAACAACGGCGCTATTCTCATACGGAAACAAGAAGGCAGCCCCTCTATCCATATACGCAACATCAAAGACCTGGAGCACCATTTGGGTTCCTGCACTCCGGCACCTCACCAGTCTTCTCCATCATCAGAACTACGTGATTGAAAGTCGCCCGGTCAACAAACAGTACTCCTTTGTTATTACTAGTAGTAGTTTTTGTACCACACTTCTTTATCTTGTTACTTTTCTTTTATTGTTTACTAATTTACTTTATGTCTCAACCAAAGCACTCGATTTATTGCTTATACGCGCTTGTACTATAAAAACACACCACACTTACACCACCACAAACTCACCAAAATGTGCCTGCATTCAACCATTCTCACCAGATCATTCCGTCGTGACTAAACCTTTTATACCCAGAACTACTTTATCTTTCCTCAGAAAAAATATCCATGGCCAGCCATTTGACATAATCCAAAATATAGAGGAACTTACTGCAATAGATTGTCACGACCTCGAAAACCTGGAAGAATGCAGGTCACACATTCACGATTCCGAGCCTAGCTTCAAACTACTTTCCTTCAACATCAGAAGTTACCAACGTAATTTCGATGACTTCTCAGTAGCATTCAATCGACTTGACATTGACATAGACGCCATCGTACTGACAGAATGCTGGCTAAGCGAAGGTACGATACTGGACCACTTACCTGGTTATAAGGTTACTCGAACAAATAAGCAAAACAACAAAAATGGCGGTATAGTCATATACACCAAAATTCACTACGATGTAACTGTTATCGAATCTGAAATACTGGAAACAGACAGCCTTTTCCTGATTTTAAACAATAAGGTTGCAATACTCGGGCTATATCGTTCACCATCTTTTGCCAACCTCACAAACTTTATCGCTTCACTAGATGATTTTCTTAAAACTGGTAATAAACATCCAACACTAATTATCACCGGAGATATTAACATAGACATCTGTAGCAACACAAACGATAAACACCATGATTATATGTGCCTAATGGCTTCATACGGTCTACTTCCCGTAATCACCAAACCGACTAGACAAAAATCTTGTCTTGACCATATATTTATAAAGAGCAATACCAAACCCAAAGGCGTGGTTTGCAAAAGCTCCATCACAGACCATGATATAGTATTAGCCAACATTCCTTCCAGAAACACCTACACTAAGCCCAATAGAAATCGCTGGGTACTTAAATTAAACGAGGACGATTTAGCAACAGACTTAGCTAATATTGACTGGACTGACATCCTCAACCAACACTGTCTTACCTCTGTTGCCGACTCATTTACTGGAATTATTGCCAAATTAATTAAAACACACACACGCCAAGTTAAAATTCCCCGAAGCAAACATAACATTCAGCCATGGGTCACACCCGGACTCATAAGATGCATGAGACACCGTGACAGGCTACACTTATCATTACGAGGTGACCCCACAAACGAGACCAAGAAGCTGATCTACAACCGCTACAAAAACTTCTGCAACAATCTCTTACGGAATCTTAGAATCGAATATGACACTCGACAAATCCAGGAAAATAACAAAAACTCTCAAAAGCTGTGGAAAGCTCTAAAGTCAATGTACAATCCCAGCGGTCTAAGGTGCAATACATCTAACTTAGTCACAAACTCAATTGACCCTGTCGCGTCCCTCAATAAGTGCAACTCATACTTCACATCCGTAGGCAAAAACCTGGCTGATAAAATACTGACAAGACTATCAGAAACTCAGACAACTCTCACTAGTAAGTACACATCACCAAAAACTTCACCCTTCTCGTTCTTTCTACACCCCACTGACGAAACAGAAGTTTCAAACATCATACAACATTTAAGAATCGAAAGCTCTCCAGGTCCTGACAAAATCAGTGTAAGACTAATAAAAAAATTACATAACATTATAACAACACCTCTAACCCACCTGATCAACCTCAGCCTGGAAACAGGAATATTTCCCGAACAATGGAAGGTTGCGGCAGTAAGCCCAATACACAAAAGTGGTCCTAAAGACAAACCTGAAAACTACAGACCAATAGCACTACTCAGTATTTTATCCAAAATTCTGGAAAAGGTTGTAAACACCCGTCTTATTAATTTTCTTGAAAAACATAATTTCAAATAAACAATTCGGTTTTAGAAAAGGTAAATCGACAGAAGGTGCAGCCTCCTTGTTGGCTAACTCCATATCAGCAACCATAGAAAAGGGTGAACGTTGCATGGCGGTCTTCTTAGACCTAGCTAAAGCGTTCGACACCATTTCAACAAATCTTCTTTTAAAAAAGCTAGACGCAGCTGGCGTAAAGGGTAAACCAGTTGAGTGGTTTCAAAGCTACCTCACCAATCGCCGACAATACGTAAAATCTGGCGAGCACTCAAGTGATCAACTTCCTATAAACTTTGGAGTTCCGCAGGGTAGTTTACTGGGCCCAACCTTATTTATAATATACATGACTGACATACTAAACCTCAAACTACAAAACGCTGAAATCATATCTTACGCAGACGATACGGTTATTACGTTTCATGGTCGAACCTGGGAACAGGTCTACGGCCTTGCGGAAGAAGGATTATCAACAGTAGCGCAAACACTCAACCAAAACCTACTCACACTCAACATAAAGAAAACCAAACATGTTACCTTTTTCAAAACTCATTCATCTAGCCCTCCACCAGACCTTACATTAAAGTTCCACACATGTCTAAACTATTCATACATCCCACGGGAAGACTGCTCATGCGACTGTATTGACCGAACACAGTCAATTCGTTATTTAGGTCTCCTAATTGATGAGAACCTATCGTTTAAAGCCCATATTCAATATCTTTCGGGCCGAGTAAGGAAACTCATTCACTTGATAAAGAAATTGAGAGACCACACTCCACAAAACATCTTGCGAACGGTTTATTTCGCTATATGCCAGTCGATTATTCAATATGGCATATCCATTTGGGGTGGAGCTGGTAAATCAATTATGATAGAGCTAGAAAGAGCCCAGAGAGCCATTATAAAAGTCATATTAAAAAAACCATTCCTCTACCCTACTGACTCCCTGTACAAAGAGTTTTAAGTTTTACGTGTTCGTCAACTTTATATTTTGAATGCATACCTCCGTACTCACAAAACCATAAAACTTCGGCCTGACTATCAATCCTTAACTTCTAAACGTATATATATTTAACATTCCGCTGCAACGAACCACCTCACTACTAGCAAGACGCTGTCCCGCCTATCTTCACACCTACGTGTATAATAAAGTAACCAGTAGCTTAACTTGTAACCCAAAAGAACTCTCCCTGTCTTCGTGTAAAAAGGCTTTAACAAAATGGCTAGTAGGTCTGTCATACGATGAAACGGAAAATATACTCACATCATTTAACTCGGAATCCCATCTCCACCACAGACATCTCCTCTCTCATCTCATCTCCAACACTTACACACGCACTCACACCATCACACACTCCTACACACCTTATCTTTATTTTTCTTGTTTTTTCAACTTATTTATTTTATTCTTTGTTTTATATTTTGTGTAATTTACACAATTTTATTGTAAGTTTAGCTTTAACTCAATTTTGATCTCATTTGTTTTAATATTTCCATAACTTTACTTTTTTATTTTAACTTCATACAAAATTCAAAAAAAATGAACGAAAAATAGATATACGTTTATGTTTTCACAACTCCGGTCCCCAAGATACAGGCGCCGCCTAGTTTGGGGACCACTGGAAGAATAATTAATGTCATTACTAAAAGTTACAGACCGACACTAAGCTAAGATAATTTTAAGGTAATATTTGTAACAATGGATCAATAAATTTATTATTATTATTAATATCAAGTGTCGTTCCCATGCTTACCACCATATGACAGAGTTGATCCTTTGTCTCGTCATTTAATTTAGGCACAATTCGGATCTCTATGCCGGTTGCTCGGGATTTGCGCTCCATATATTCGACTTTTTCCTCCAACACACAGTCTCAGTCTACAGTTTGTGTATGCTGCTGGGAGTATTAATTAGCATTTGGGGCCAAACTAGGCATAACCTGTATTTCAGCTCTCAATGCCGATTCCCCTGAGTTACAAATAAGTATTTAAATTATGTGTTTTAATGGTTCCACGTTAGAATGTACGTGCCTAATACAAAACAGAAAAACTAAAGAAAAAAAAAATAAGGAAAAAGAAAAAAAATACAAGTTAAGTGATATAAATATAACATGGTAGGTGTGTTAACAGTCCTCTCTTTGTGTGAGATGGAGATGTGAATGATAAAGTGTGAGAGGGTGTGTGAGATTACGGGAAATTGGAACTAAATAAAGAACAAGATGGACAAATAAATACATAAATGCGTCCTTATTATTTAGCCATATAGGTACCAGTAACAGCTCTTCTGTCTCCTCTTAAGTGAGTTTTTGAAAGTAATCACTTAGTTTAATTTTACAGGACTTTTGAGTCAACGGGTATAGGTTGAGAATGTTATTTATCTTGTTGTAGATGTGGTTTTGAAAGCAAAGTGCCTGGGAACATCTTCTCACCTTCCCTTACAGAATATTACACGTTCAAAAAAATATGGCACCCAAAAAGTCGTTAACCGTACAAATTAAAGAAAATTGTAATATTTCGACCCATAATTTGGATTCAAAATTGTCGACACAGAGGGACTCTGCCAGAGGCATATCCCATCTGGTCGAATCTAAATTAGGGAAGGTGCATTAGCGGAGCAGCCAGGATTCTGCTCCGTGTTCTCCAGATACTCTCGCAGCTTATAGAGAGCAAACACTCTGCCCCAGCGGATGACCTTTCCTTGCCCGACCCCCCCGATTCGGACATTCACACCCTCACTGTTACAGGTCGAGAGGTGGTCTCAGCCCTTTGTTTCTTCCGGAGCGGCTCTGCTGGCAGCCTCGACGGCCTTAGTCAAAGACCTCATGTGTTCAGGCGCCGGGGAAGCTGGTGAGTTGCTCCTGAGGGAACTTACGGCTTTGATTAACCCAATGCTCTCAGGCAAGGTGAACGACACCGTCATCGACATCTTGTACGGGGCCAATTTATGTGCCGTGCGAAAGAGGGATGGCGGCATTCATCCTATTGCCGTGGGAACTACCTGCCGTCGTATGGCAGCCAAGATTTGCAGTAAATTTTATGGTGAGGTTGTTTCGGAAAAATTTCAGCCTCTTCAGCTCGGTTTTGGCTTAAAAGGAGGCTGTGAGGCTGGCGTACACGCGTTGTCAACCTACTTAAATTCTGGGATTGGAGAGATCATCCTGAAGGTTGACATAAAAATGCCTGCAATTCCGTCAATAGGGACAACTTGCTGACAGAATCCAAAAAAGAAGTACCACAAATTTTTAGTCTTTTTGGCAGTGTTATAGACACCCTTCTAAATTATTATATCGGGACAACCTTTTGGAATCCGCTGTTGGTTGTCAACAAGGGTTAAATTAGCAAAATCATATTGTTTTGTATGTCGTTAATTTGTGGCAAATAAATTCTTTTTCTTTCAAGGTGATCCCCTCGGGCTTGTGATTTAGTTTAGCCATTCATTCATTCGCACCACATCAATCATTCGACAGCTAAATTCCAAATTCAACGTTTGGTATCTCGATGACGGAAGGCTAGGAGGCGATGTAGACACGCTTTTAGACGATCTAAAATTTAAAAAAAATCAACTTCATTATGGAATGAAGTTGATTATTTGGCCTTGATCTCAACCTTTCAATATGTGAACTTTTCTTATCTGCCGGAACTGACAGACAACTCACACTTTCAAAATTTAACGTAATAGCCCCAGAAGTCAAAATTATACACAAAAGCTCTCTTCGTCTCCTTGGGTCATCAATTTTTGAAAATTCCTTTCCTGAGTCCTAGTTCCTTTCTCGTGGAAAAAATAAAAAACTTCAATGACATTTCGGAAAGATTACTCCAAATTAACATGCATTCGGCCATCACTTTGATTCGTTACTGCTGTTTCGGCCCTAAATTAAGTCCTTATAAAATGTCTTTTCCAATAAATTTAGTTACCTAATCGTCTTAGTCTCGCTCCAGGTCAAGTTGGAAAAATAAACGTCAAACGCTAGGTACTATCTGTCATCTTGCAAAATAACGCTCCATTACACGAATCTAACTTATTATATTTTTAAGTGTTACAAACCAACGTTTCGTATACTATTTATTTCCCAAACGAGTTATTTCGCAAAAGTTTTATTTTATAAACACTCGCTTTACAAACATTTATTAGGCAAATGCTTCTCTTTATAAATTTTCGGATGGTAGTGAATCATTTATACGTTTTTCATTTAGATTCTTTTGAATATCACGTTTACACAAAATATCATTTTATAATACATTTTCTAAACCAGTCACAATTTTTTCTGTATAAAACAGTCGTTTCTGGCACTCGCCGGCCGCTACCGCGGCACTACTCGATTCGCTCGTTGGGCTCGTGCGTAGAGGGGGTCACAGGTTTAACCTAATCTAACCATTTTATTTAAAATAATTAATCTAATCTAACGTTCCGGTTCCGGGTAGCCTACTAAAAATAAAATCTATTCGTTTCTGGCACTCATCGGCCACTGCCACGGCACCGCTCACTTCGCTCGCTCGGCTCGTGCGTAGGGGGTCACAGTTTTAACCTAACCTAACCATTAAAAAAAAAAAAAAATAACCTAAGTTTAATTTTTAGGAAATTGCGTAACATTAAGTAAATATGTAAAACGTTTTTATTCCAAACGTTGTTTTATGAGATAAAATGAAAAAAAAAAGAATTTTTTAACAAAAAAAAGTGTATCGGATAATATACAGGCTGTAATTGAAAGGTGTGGTCATATTTTAAGAACTGCATCTGCCCATCGATATGAACAACTTTCATCAAGAAAATCTGAGAAAATTCTCTAAATAAAATTTTTGCCTCCCATACAAATATTGATCAGCTGATAATAACTTTGTATGGAAAGTCCAATTTTTTTTTTGGGAATTTTCTTTTTTTCTTAGAGAAAGTTGTTCATATACATGGCCAGAACAGGTTTTTAAATATGACCACACCTTTCCGTTACACCCTGTAGATATTACTTTTGCCAAACGTTGCTTGTCAAGTAAAAATTTGTAAATTAATTTTTGGTGAACTGACAGGACACCGATATAAGCTCATTACGAGCACACTATATTATATTACTCTTTGGAGCACAGTCTGAAAAGGCTTATAAACAATTTCTGTACGTATTATGCTTGGCAATAGTCATCACTCGTCACAAATGGCTTCCCAGTGCTAATTATTATATTTTCAAGGTTGATAGAGCGTAACGGCCCATCGGCTACGATAATATTTTTTACGGAAATGAACATACTACTCTAAATATGGTAAAAACTTCCTAATAATCTACTCTTCTACAGCTAAGGTCGACTAGTGACGCAGGTACCAAAATAATAAAAATATGTAATCTGTGGTTTAACAGACAAACCAATGAGTTACCTGAGTTTTTGGCGGGATTCTTTCGAATTATTTTTTTTAAGTTCAGTGGCTGTTTTGCCTTGGGTCATTCCTAAATTGATTCCTAGTGGATATTGTGATGTAAAATATGTGTAGTTTTTTATCTCTGTCTGTCGTTGGTTGGTAGGGGTGATCCTTCATTTAGAATTCAGTCATATTTGGCTTATATGGTAGGTACTGTAACGATTGCAGTCACAGCCTAATTTTAGCGGGTCAGTACCGGCCTTTAACTGGCAGGTAAGATTGTTGGAGAGTCGATGGATTATTTTAGAAGTGTAGATGTTAATTTTATTATATGTCAGATAGAAGTTTAGCCCTTCTTCGATCTGTGACTCCCGCATTCCCCTAAAACTTAAGGGGAAGATTTATAAAACAATGGTCAGACCTGCTGTCTTGTATGGTTCAGAATGTTGGGCCACAAAAGGGATGAATGAAAAGCAATTGCATGTAGCTGAGATGAGAATGCTAAGAGCGATGTGTGGTGTTACGCGCATGGATAGAATTAGGAATGAGTATATAAGAGGAAGTCTGAAAGTGGCACCGCTGATTGAAAAGTTGTGTGGAAATCGGTTGTCGTGGTATGGGCATGTGATGCGGAGGAATGAAGAAAATGTCATGAGGAAAGTCTTGTGTATGGATGTGGATGGCTATAAGAGTAGGGGAAGGCCAAAGAAACGATGGTTGGACTGTGTGAAAGAGGATATGGGTAAAAAAGGGGTGACTACAGAGATGACGACTAATAGAGAAGTATGGAAGAAAAAGACATGTTGCGCCGACCCCAAATAAATTGGGATAAGGGCAGGAGAATGATGATAGAAGTTTAGCCCTTGCAAGTGGGCACAGATGTTATGCTTTTGCCTAATTAATATATCATTTAAAACGCCCTCAGCTCGTTTCCTTGTTCGCCCGTAGCGAGTGTCCCTTCGTATAGTACTCTCGCGCTGAGCAAGCGAGTCGCCAAGCTACGTGACATCCCCCGGGGCTTCAAAGAACGTCCCAGGATCCTTGCAGGCCGTACTGGTGCCTTGGGGTCCTACAGTACCTACATACGAGTTTATCCGCTACCCCCAGGCCTTGGTGAGTATTCCTGAGTCGAGACTTTGAGAGAGGATAAAAAAATAATCTATCTATTCATCAATTCACATAATATAAACAAAAAGCTAATTTACCTATTTAGAAACATTTATTGAACTTGTGTAGGCAGATACCCACAGGAAAACCTCATGTTTTGATAGAGTGCATAAAATGCATAGGGAAATCCGATTTCTATAGTAGGAGATGACGACTAGTCAGTCGCACGTCATCAACACTTAGTTACTTATTTTACTCGGTACTTACGAGAATGACGGGTAACCACCAAACATCAGTTAAAGAAAGCCCGTCAGGCCCCGGAATAGCAGACACAATTAAAAACCTATTGTCGCATCTCCGATTGGAGACGCGCGGGGCATGACAGATTAAATACAATTCATATTATACTCATCTCACAGAACTTTAGATATACTTAGGTACTGAAATGGTCGTCTTCCATTTGCTAAACAGTCCACATTAGCTAACCCTTAAATTCCAGTATTGCATTGGCCATCTAGGAGTCTGAACTTCAATTATATTGAGCACTTGTGGGATTAATTAAAAAAAAAGCGTCAAAGAAAGTGACATTCCTTAAATAAGCAAGTTCTCATAAAAGCTCTGATAACGGTGCTGGGAGAAGATTCAAATACAAATATAAATAGATTTATTTTTTTAATTAAACAATTTTTGTACTACATAGCTGGTGTTAGAAGATTCAAGAAGATAACGTCCGCCATTTAATCGAGAGTATCCAGGTTAAAGAAATTATTGATAAATGATGAGGTCACAAAATATGTTATAAAAAAATTAAGCGGTATTAAGAAAATGCAAAATTTTTATATGTATTTTAATTTTATATTAACCCCTGAACGTCCACGGGCATACCAGTATGCCGATCCAGATTACGCGGCTTAAACCTCTATTATTAAATAACTAAAGATCTTATAGCCTGTGGCATGGTGCACATGCATTCTTAGATAGTTATTACATAGTGTTAGAAAAAAAACGCAACACAAAACGCAACGCAAACGCAGAAACGCAATTTTAAAAAGCCGTTATGTTGTTTTGATTTCGTAATTTGAAGTTTTGAGTGTGAATAATAGGAAAATATGATATCGGACTCTACAACTCCAACACAACAACTCTATTACTTGTCTATTCATAGTGCAACATGCAAAATTTCATGTAAATTGATACAGTGGTTTTAACAACTACCCACACACACACACACTATTCCCGACAAATCGTTGATAACAGAATTTGAATAAAATTCAACTCTTGAATTACAAGTATTGTTTACATGTTATTCTAAGGTCTGTTTATTCAACAACCCAAAAAAGTTTACTTTAAGTGCCTCGCTCCAATAGAAACCTCAGCAAGTTGTTTTTTATGAGCCCGGTCGTAAATATGTCAAACTGCGATAAGAGGCGCGGCCGTTGAGGGGTAGTTTAACATTTTTTTATATTCTTCTTGAAATTTAGATTTCTTTTTACCCTACGAATAAGTTATACGATGGAGCACGCTTGCCTAGAAGTAAACTATTCACTCTTGACTTAAAGACTCCCAGCATATTATCAAAGCATTTATCAGATCTTGCTTATTTATAGGAATGTCACTTTCTCTGACGCTTCTTTTTCTATTCTTAGTTTCTACCCTGTGAATGATGTGCATGCCTATAAATTACTTGTTCCCACAAGATCCCTTTGTGTTACATTACTTGTTATAAGCTTTTTGTTAATAAGTGTGCGGCCTATTGAAATAAATAAAATTAAATAAAACGTTGTTTTACCATATTATCAAATTATTTCTAATAAATTATAGACATTATTTTTGCTTAATTTAACTTAAAATAACCTATTTTAAATATCTTAAATCAAAATTAATGGGCACGACGCGACGGTTGTAAGATAAAATGTCGGAGCTGACTACAGGATTTAAAAAGCAACCTATCGGTACTCTAAGTTATCGAGCTCGCTTCGCTCGTTCTTGGACTTATTAGTTAGGTACTCAGTTCCACCTAGGCCAAACTAGTTTTACTCACAGTGTTTCGGTCAAACTGTGTAGTTTGGCCTGAATTCGGGTATGGTCTGCACGGAATAGAAAAAACAGCTTTTTCTATTCCGTGTCTGTAACATATAAATAAAAACAAAATACAATCAGGAGTCGAAGTACTCTTCCACATCATTATTTATTTATTTATTTATAATAAGCACACCAACAGCACTGTCACTCACAATTCAAATAAGCTAACATCTAAAATCGGCATTTCAGTAACCATGCAAATAACAGGTATACATGACATTGGCGTTAAGACATTAGAGACAAGTAGAAAAAATTAAATTATATTAAATTAGGTTCTAGCCTTGCGTGATAAAAGTAGTAAAACAACTGAAATGTTGCATCATATTCATTTCCTGTAAAAAAAATTGGTTGCCTGTAAAGTCGGTATACGGGCGAAAGTTTTACGTGACAACGACTTTGAGTGGTAAAATAATTTTAATGTTGCCCGAGTGGAAGGGACGCGTGCCTCTCACTCGCTCTCATTGTGAGCGCATAACGTGAGCGGAGCGTAACGCAGTTTCTTGAAGTGTCACCCGGCAAACCAATTTATAAGACGTTGTCACGTCAAAACGGTTACAGATTAAAGTCTCGTCTTTAGGACTTCTGCCGTTACTAACGGTAGAAGGGTACCGGACAAATTCGTAACAGAACTCAGAACCGCTCCCCTGGGCACTCAGGCAAGGAAGGAACAGGGGTGGGTTTCAGTCAGTAAGAGTCTGACACGCCCTCCCGCTTCACCCAGAGCGGGAGAAGTCATAGGATGATTTACCAACCCAAAAAAAGGGTAACGGCAGAAGGGCGTGTCAGACTTTTACTGACTAAAACCCACTCTTGTTCTTTCAGTTGCCTGTGGCAAGGCCGCGGTAAATCTCTTTCAAAATCCGCGATCCAGACCCATACCCTGGTTCATAAACCAGATTCTATTTAGACATTTTAATTTACATTATTATTTAAATGTTTTTGTAAAAGTCTGAATAGTGGTAAATCTTTTCTTACTGCATTAAAATTTGGAGTTTTACAGTAAATTAATTAGTTAAATTTCTTACCTGCCAAAACCATAAAATAATACATGGAAAGACATTCATTTGGAAACAAGCTGTCGCTGCTGACTCAACATGTTCATACAACTATTGCAGGTATCTACGTTGATACCATATTACTAATTTAATTCGAGCATAAAATAATGAAAATTCTCAGTTCGTACGTAATTCAGAATGAGTAAGTAAATAAATCATGAATGGTACGGCAGGTAATTCCCTTCAAACTGGTCAATGGTCCATAGTGTTAATGGGAATTTCAATACAGTCAAATGGGGAATATTTAATTGTAATGAAACGAAAATACTCGTATGTATTCATTTGTTTACAGAAATGATATCAATTTTTGCCAACTGCAGCTCATTAATTTTACGAGGAAGAAAATGTAAAACTAATTAGGCTGGTTAGGGGGTTTCTTTCAATGGTCTTAAAGTACATAGGTATGCACTTATTTTTAACCGACTTTCGAAAAAGGAGGAGGTTCTATGTTCGACTGTATGTATGATTTTTTTTTTTTTTATGTATGTCCGCGCATTTCTCCGTCAGTTGTGGACCGATTTTCAAAAATCTTTTTTTATCCGAAAGAATATACTTCCGAGGTGGTCCCATATAAATTTTATTGAAATTGCTTTAGCGCTTTTTGAGAAACTGAACAAAAACGAAAAATACTCAGATCTTGATGACGTTTTTGTGTACTCCAAATTAATGTTTAAATTCCACGTTCCATGTTATTGGGGTTTTTAGTTCTGGGGTATAACAACTAAAAAGCGAAAAATAAAAACTTTTTTACAAAAAAAACAACCGACTTCCAAAAAAAATACACTAAAAATTTAAAAATAACTTTAATTTCGGAAGTCGGTGTCAAATATCGAAGAAATAAAATACAAACACCGACTTCCGAAATTAAAGTTATTTTTAAATTTTTAGTGTATTTTTTTTGGAAGTCGGTTGTTTTTTTTGTAAAAAAGTTTTTTTAGTTGTTTTTTACAGTCGGGTTTTTTCAGGCACTCTGATGCAGTTAATGGCGTCAAATTCGGGACTGGTCTAAAATCAAGTATTTTTTTTTACTACACTGCTTTTTAAAATCCTATGCACGCAGGGCTATCCTTTTCAGGGTTCCGTAGTCCTAACAAGGACCCATATATATAGTTTCGCTCTGACCGTCAGTAGCAAACGGCTGTTAGCTAGCATCATTTGCTTTGGTTGTATGTAGTTCAATTGACTAACATCATGATTATAAATTATTAGACTGTCTACGGTCGGGCATTCGTGTTTCAACCATCGAGTCGGACGTTTTCGTCTTATTAAATGTAAAACTAAGTGTGAGTAAAGCTTTTGTCTAATATGTAATATGATCATGTTGGAATATAAACCTAGGAATATAAAAACTTTTTTACAAAAAATAAAACCAACTCCCAAAACAGAAAATACACTAAAAAGTGACTTATAAATTTCTAACAGGTTGGAAATTATAAGTCACTTTTTAACCGAGTTAAAAAAAGGAGGAGGTTCTATTTTCTATTGTAAGTATGTATTCACCGATTTCTCGGTCAATTGTGGACCGATTAACAAAATTCTTTTTTTAATCAAAAGGGTATACTCCTGAGGTGGTTCCATATAAGGGGAAAGCAAAAAAATGCCTGAAATGGACATACACTAATGTTAGTCCTTCATTCTATTTAGAATAAAATATGTATAATGAAATAATCCTTAGGTTTGTTTAACTAGGGTAAAAATATAACGATCACTAAATATATTTAACTTGTTATCCGCTTATATTTATAAGGAGGTCGTGTTTATTTGACGTGAGTAAGTGACATTAATTCAAAAAAGAATCGTTAAATAATCCTTATCGAACTATTTTATACAACTAGTGCACAGTTATCATTAGATAATTAAGTATAATTCGATCTGTAGGTACTATAAATCTGATTAAAATAATATATGTATGTAGCTCGAGTCGAAACGCAAAACCATAAACAAAAAAAAACAAGAAATGCGGTAATGTCAAACTGTAACTAAAGCAAAGGACATGTGATTCATACAGCCTGGATACGTTTTCTATTTAAAAAATAATTAAGATTTTAGTTAATATTGACAAGCACATACATTATTTTAATTAGACTTACGTTACATATAGGTCGTATAATACTAAATGAATGATAACTGTGCACTAAATGTATAAAATAGTTCCATATGAATTATTTGATGATTCCTCTTTGGCTGAATGTCATTTACCTACTCATGTCAAATAAACACGACTTCCGTAAAAATATAAGCGGATATCAAGTTAAATATATTTAGTGATCGTCATATTTTTACCATAGTTAAACAAACTCAAAAATAATTTCACTTGTGCATTCCAGACATTTTTTTGTATGGCATACGTGCATTCCCCTTTTATTGAAATTGATAGAGCGCTTTTTAAAAAATCAACAAAAACAAAAAAATTATATAGTGTACACAGACTGATGACGTATCTATTGGTTTCCTCCAATTTAGATAACTAAAAAGTGAAAAATAAAAAACTTTTTTACAAAAAACATAAACGACTTCCAAAAAATAAAATACATAGACTAAAAATTCTAAATTAACTAATTTCGGAAGTCGGTGTAAAATAACGAAGAAAAAAAGCTGACTTACCAAATTATACTTTAATTTCGTAAGTCGCATTAAATTTAAGAATTTTTTGTGTATTTTCTTTTTGGGAAGTTGGTTGTATTTTTGATACAAGTGAAGGATTTTGGGGTATGATTACAATTATATATATTTAATTCATAACTCATTAGGTACCGTGGTAAATCCTTCCCAGGACACTATTGTAAAGGTCAAGTAAGGTCGATGCAGTGAATGTCAATTGTATGTATGTATGACGCAGACGAAGTAATAGCTTGGGTTTAATGACATTACAATTGACTACCTTGACCACCTTTTTCGCAAAATGCTTTTTTATTTAATTTACGGGTCTTTAATCAGACTTGTATATCAAAAATAAAACATGAGAATCAAGTTGTTGTCACTTTACGACTAACTTTGTACTTATAGGTAATTGTTTTAGCGTTACTTTACCTAGTTAGAAATCTAATAGTTGCCTTTCCTATACGTAGATAGTACTGATAGCAGTATAACTTCGCTCGTATAAATCAGGACACCGATGTACATTATTTTAAATGCAACTTTCCTTTTGCTTATTAATATTAGTTAATCTCCGGTTCGTGAGCATTCCAGCCGACTAGCGACCACTTAAAATTCACCTTCCTAAGGGTGGGCAGCTGTCCACTCCTGCCCGTACCTCGTTACGCCCTTGTTTGTAGCGTGGCAACTCTGGCACGCGTGCCGCTCGTTCCATCCCTGCACGCGTAGCATGACCATCAATAGAAACGGGTTTTGTCAATGGAAGAATAGACAAAATGACAGATTGTGGAAAGATGTTTCACCCAATTCCAACCCTATCCGGGTTGGAATTGGGTGAAACACCGCCGTGTCCTCGTGGAGGTGATCGGCTGTGGCAACCTTCTGCGAAGTAGTAATGCTCGCGAAGGAGAAGGTGGGACGCGTGATGGAGAGGCAATCCTCACGCCCTTACACCTCTAGCCACTACCCGATTCCCGGCCACCGAAAGGCCGGGCTTGCGGATGGTGAGAAATGGGTAGCTCGCCGTCCGTTATGGACCAGGCCTGGGCCGACGGCGCGTTGTGTTCTACGCGCGCCTCAAAGAGATGTCAGCAAGGACTGGACGGAGACTGCTAGGGCCGATGCCTGACAGGGTGACGGGAGTGATTGAAAGAGTCACCACAACCCTGAAACAGGCGACAGAAGGAACACGGCTGGGTATTAGTCAGTAAGAGTCTGACACGCCCAAATATCTCTCCACCCAGAGCCGGAAAAGTTATTTGATAATTTACCACCCTAGAAAAAAAGATGGTGATATCTTGAAACTCGTCTGGAATGAAACGGGGCAGGGGATCATCAGGTTCTTCGACGGGTGGGAGGGAAGCTCTACGGTCGGTTTTATCATCCACAATGTCGAGTTGAGCTTTGTTTACTGGATGAGAGCTGGGTGAAAATGGGGACTCTAGGCATTCCGGTTTGTCAACGTTGGCTACGCCCTTGGCTACAAAAGAATTCGGACACGCAAAAAAAAACTATTTGACTCCATTTCAGTTGCAGTTTTGCTGCAAAGTATGAGCCTATTATTTATAAGATGTTTACATTGATCATTCACTTTTCATCAAAAAAAATCGAAACAGTACTGCTGTCTCAGGACTCAGGCAGGGAAGGAACAGAGGTGGGTTTTAGTCAGTAAGAGTCTGACACGCCCTCCCGCTCCACCCAGAGCGGGAGAAGTCATTGGATGATTTCCCAACCTCCAAAAAAAAAAGTACTATTTAGGCGGCATTTCAATAAAAAAGATATCAATAAAAAATACGCCAATAAATAGCTGGCAGTTTAGTCTACACAATGTTGTACCACAATTCCAAAAGGACATTGTTCACTTTCTATGGGAATTTGGCTCGTCATGAAAAAGCTACAGGTATCTGTCGATTTCGATTCAATTTACACGAAATTTTGCATGTTACACTATGAATAGACAAGTAATCTAATAACATCATTTTTTTGAGAGTCCTGCATAATATTTTCATAATATTCATACTCAGACGAATGACAAGTGCTTGAAGTCAGAATTGTCAACTGACATTGACATATTTTCTTTATTATAATCGATTTAATAATTGATTATAAGAATCGAAATTCATTTTGATTCTTATAACCTTTATAAGTTTAAATACTTTTGTTTTTCAGATAGATGGATAAAACATGTTCGAAATAACGTAAGTGATTACAAATAACAGCTTTAATTGACTGTAAACTTACTCTTTCATTCAGGAGGACTTAGTTGAACTTCAAAAATAATAATTAGAATCGATTTGTAAATAATTATTTTATAATATACGATTAATTGTTGGCAACACTATGAATTAATGAAGGTCGAGTACTATAAATATGTCGAAGAATAAAACAATTTCAATACTTATTAAACACACTATTCGTGGGCGCAACTTGATACAAAAGTCTAAGACAAAATATAATAGTTTAAAAATTAAACATGCTTTTTGATTAATTTGTTTCTTTTCGAGCATCGTGTCCACGCGAAGCCGAAAAAGGACAATGTCTTTTGAATTTAAATTTTCGAATTTTCATTCAATAAATAAATGTAGAGATTTTCAATGTGTATTCCGTCGCAATTTCTGCATTTAATCACATTTTTTTTACAAAAAATATCGTTTTTTTAATAGTGATTGTTAACTAAGCTCTGTGACATCCTACCATAGAGATTTTTTTCTACAAATATGAATACCTCGCCCACGGAAACCGCCCAAATCGTGGCATTGCTGGATTCAGGGCATAGTCAGCGTGTTGTGACTGCACGATTGCATCTTAGCCTCTCTGCTGTCAATAGAGTACATCAGCGTTATCAGGAGACTGGTATGTTTACTCGTCATCCAGGATCGGGTAGGTATCGAGTCACGTCTCAGCAAGATGACCGCTATATTGCATCAGTTTCTCTAAGAAATCGTCCCTTTAACTCTAATGAACTGCAACAGCGGCTCCGTGAGGTTCGAGGATGAACTGTGCGCGCCTTAACATTGCACGTGACCACTGAAATTGGTCATACCTTCAATGGAGCAAAGTTCTCTTTTGTGACGAGAGTAAGATCACACTTTACGGTAATAATAAATTTAATACAGTTTTACAAGAAAAGTGGGCTAACATCCCACAACACAAGATTGTGACTCTCATCCGTTCCATGAGGAACCGCATGGTAGCCGGGGAGGAAATACGAGATACTGAATAAACTTTTTTTTAACAGCTTTCGTTTTATGTCTTTGTTTCTAGCATTTTACAAATTGTTCTATAGGTAGGTACCTATTGAACAAAACACGATAGCTAAAATAAATTTAATTTATACTAGTTAAACGATACCTTATAATATCCGCAATTAACTGGCATCATTTATTTTTATTGTTTAATGTAAATTAAAATTAATTAAAATTTTGTATGACTTTTATGTATTTTTATACATATAACATTTATTTAATCGACCAACTTATACTAACTTAAAATATATATATACAAACTAACAATAATACCTAACATGTACAAATGCGTATGAAAAAATAACTCACTGGGCATCAAAAAATTCATCCACATCGCTGTCAATGGAAAAAGTGCCCAGAACGCTAGCAGCATTGCCACGTTGAATAGCAATGCTGATTCGTAAAACTCATACAAAACCAAACTTTAAGAGGTGTTTCGATTTTTTTGATGAGAAGTGTATTATTTTTGTCCACTACGTCACTAACTCAAGATTCTTTGATGACTCGCTAAGGCCACATTTTTATTCATTTAGGTAAAAAATGGCACGACCATCAAGAAAGGTTCACCATCCCTGTACTACAGGAAGTTGCAATAGCGGATTCATTGAGCAAGATTACTTTAACCACCTAAGTAGTGTCCGACCGAGAGAGAGAATGGAGAGACAATGGAGTTGCAGCCGATAACGAAAACGAAAAAGTAGCAAGCGGCTTTAATGAGTAATTACTACTAAAAGTAATTTTCGACCGAAAACGAAGCCGAAAACAAAAATGATTCACAACTTCAAAACAAACTCGCGTCCGAGCCCGTCCAGCTGAGTGGAACCACGAGCGAACCAGATTAACCCCGAAGTAGGTAGGCCGAATGAACTTCTAATTTTCGGTTTGGCCGAAGTCGTTTGATTTATGGCGAAAACGAAAATATGGCCGAATAATGATATTTTGGTCGAATATGGCCGAAAACGAAACTTCGGTCAATCAATTACGTATAGAGACGTATAGAGCGGTTGCGCACTACGCCCGATACTTATCCGTGAACGGGACGGTCCGGCGTGGCCGTAGAACAATTTATATGGTAGGTTACGCCGCCGATCCGAGTTTGGTCCGAGTTTTCTATAGATCTGTATTTTGACGGATAAGTATCGGACGCAGTGCGCAAACGCTCTTAGTGAGATCAAACGTCATAAAGTTTAATTTTGTAAGAAAAAAAACTTTTTTACAAAAAAATAACCGACTTCCAAAAAAGAAATTACAATAAAAATTTAAATATAACTTTAATTTCTTCGTTATTTGACACCGGCTTCCGAAATTTTCTTTTTTGGAAGTCGGTTGCTTTTTTTGTAAAAAGTTTATTTTTACTTTTTAGTTGTTATACCCCAGAACTAAAAACCCCAATAACATGGAACGTGGAATTTAAACATACTCGTAATTGGAGTTAACCAGAACGTCATCTATGTATACATATTTTTCGTGTTTGTTTAGTTTTTAAAAAAGCGCTAGCAATTTCGATAAAATTTATATGTGACCACCTGGGAAGTATTATACCCTTTCAAACAAAACAAAATCCAAGTCGGTCCAGCCATCTTCGAGTAATCGGGGAACATACATAAAAAATAAAAAAAAGGTTCCGACGAATTGAGAACCTCCTCCATTTTGAAGTCGGTTAAAAACACTACATTACTCCGTACACGGGTTCTGCAGTCAAGTTCCAGTAAGTAGTCCGTTTTTCCTAGACGTCATATGACGACATTCTACGAAGGCCTTTATCTCATGGCGTACCTTCGTTAGTTCCACAAGCTGCACCCGCGCAGGCTCAGGCTCAGTGCGCGTTGGTTTTTGGCGCGCATTACATGTCCGACTGTAACTTTAATTGATTTACGTTAGTTATTCATTTTAAGCGATGTTAAGAACTAATAACTAAATTATTTCCGTCTCGCAGTGAGTCTTAAGTGATATATTTTTAACTTATTTGGATTACGTTGTATTTTGTGATATTTTAGAATTATGGCGTTACACAAACTTTTGTTGATATTTGCAGTATTGTGGATTGGGTAAGCAATTTATTTTTGATACTTTTTTTACTAATTAATTCTATTATTGAAAATGCGGACTGGTTGGTTATGGTTAGGTACCTAATGTAGTGTCACGTTTAGCAATTTAGCTGTAGTAAAGATAATAACTTCATTGCATGACAGGAGTTTATTACTGTAGGTGAACGCAGATTAAAATATTAAAGCTACCTACTGTTACATTGCACTTAAAATTCACCTCACAGTTTGCACCTGTTTTTCCCTGTATTTCATGTAACAATGAAATAAATATAGCTACTCGAAAAGTGATTCCCCCACATGACCACGTCAGTTACTACAATACATTTGTATTGCTGTCAAAAGATTAGAAAACTCAATTGTTATTTTTTTTTGTTCATAAATAATATAGAAAGATAAAGCTGTATTCAACTGTAATCTACCTTGAACCGTCTATTGTTTACTACGGAGTGGAGATTTTTAGATAATAAGTGATTATTAAAATAAAAGTTAATTACTCCCCACGGAGTTCTCCCAACACTAACCAGTTTTATTATACTTAATTCGTTTTGCGATAGGTAGATAAAATAAGTTTTGACAACCATTTTTTTTGTCTGCAGTAAAAACTGCCTTTATGAGAATTCGAAGCGTTTAATTTATTTTTTGCTCCAATATAATGTTAGCAACAAGTGCATAATTTACAGGACACTGTAGATACCTAAAATAATAAATAGGTATATCCACTGTAGCATTATAATTTTATAATGTTTCTAAAGTTTGAAAGACAGGCTTTGAATGTTTTTTTATGGTCAGTTTTTCAGAAAAAAAAAATATTGCAATTGAAAGAGTCGGTGAATAAAAAACTTTTTTTAGAAAAAATACAGCCAATTTCCAAAAAGAAAATACTTACACTTAAAATTGAAAAATAACTTTAATTTCGTAATTGACACCGACTTCCAAAATTACAGTTTTTGTTGTTTTCAATTTTAATGTATTGTCTTTTTTGGAAGTCGATTGTATTTTTTGTAAAAAGGTTTTTTTTATTTTTCACTTTTTAGTTGTTATACCCCAGAACTACAACTCAATATTAAAGTTACGTCTGAATTGATAACCCCAATAACATGGAACATAGAATTTCAACATACTCGTAATTGGATGAGACCAAAACGTCATCTACGTATACACATTTTTTGATTTTGTTGATTTTTTTTAAAAGTGCTAAAGTAATTTCGATAAAATTTATATGGGACCACCTCTGGAGTATACTCTGTCGGATAAAAAAAGAATTTTGAAAATCGGTCCACAACTGACAGAGAAATTGGTGGATATACTTAAAAAAAATACATACAGTCGAACATAGAACCTCCTCCTTTTTTCGAAGTCGGCTAAAAAGACCACTATTTGTTTAAAATAATAAATTGTTCCATATCCAATCGCTCGGTAGTTAGTTTGCCATCGTAAACACAACTCTTCAAAATAATATGAAACGTTTGTAATACCTTCGTGGTATTTCTTATGATATAATCGTCTAGCTTATCAATGCATATCAGTACTAGTAATCCCATGCACTCGAATTGAGATAAAAGTAATGCTATCATTCACTCCTAGTTAGAGATAACTTTGTCTTACGACTCTTATCACAAGAAACAATGTAGGTAATAAACAAATCCTAAAGGTTTGTAAATTAATTAAGCCTGATATTGTTAATATACAGATTTACTATGTAACACGTATAAGATAAGCTGTAATATTTCTGTTTTCTTTCTTCGTTCCCAGCAAAAGTAAAGAAAGAAAAAGTTACCTAATTAGGTCTGGCTGTCCTAGTCTACCGTAGAAAATCCATGATGATTTACTTAACTTGAGGATTACATCAACATCACCTGCCAAGCGTTGCTAAACTAGCGAACGACGAAACTACGAAATGCCTAAATGACTGCCTAGAACTCCACAGCCCAGTAACTGGGTAACACGATACCTCTCAGCAAGACTGGTTGGTTTGGGGATTACCAATGAAAAAAACCCGGCCAAGTGCGTGTTGGACCTCGCATATTAAGGGTTCCGTACCAAATGAGGGAATTACAAAGAAACAATCTGATTTATCAAAATTTTGGTATTTGTTAGTAAAATATACGTAACAAAAGTAATATAATAATATCTAGGTCAATGGGAAGTAAAAAAAATCTTTGGAACAAAATTTTGTCACAGACGACGGACAGACGGACACGTGAGTGACTGCAATAGGGCTCCGTTTAGACTTCGACTACGGAACCCTAAAAAGTAGTTCCAAGAAGCAAACGTCATTACCAAACTCACGTCATTACCATATCAGTCCGTACCTCTTGTACCTTTACCTACAGTCATCATAGGTAATAATTTATTAGATAGTACCTATACTTACCTATTAGTGCGTCATACGATGCGGTTTCGATCTGTCTTAATATTCTCAGGCATTATCCTCACTTTTTACTTTTCTATAAAGTGTGAACAACTAAAAAAAAAATGTGATCCTGAGAATCCAACTCGCACTGCCCACCAAGGTCTTATTAAGGCGCTATTAACTGCCAATGAACTTGAGTGGTTAGCTTGCATGTTTTGTGCTGAGCTCACGTAACGCGTCGTACGTCCACCCAGTAATAGGACTCGGCCATTAAGGAGCGCTGTCCGAAATTAGACGCATTATTAATTTATTACACATAAAACAACATGTATTAAAATAAAACACTGAGACTGAATTATTATTAATTAAATGATCTTTAAAATGGTGAAGTTTTCATAAAAATACGCTTTATAGTTTTTGTATGATACTCAATTTTTTATCCGCGTTAGACATAACTTTACAAATTAATTACATTATGTTATAAAAATATAATTTCAAATAATCTCAGATTAAATTACGACGAATATTGTCTAGAGTTACATATATTTTTCAAAGAAATAAAACTCGTCGTTTAGACATGATGTTCAATTAAAACACATTAAAAGTCGTATAACTGAGCCTTAAGTAATAAATATTTAGACCTTGATAACATCCACGATTCTAGAAGAATCATAAAGATGTATATTATGATACATATGAACATAACAAAGAATGACTAATACATATTTCCTTTACCTTCCTGATGCCTAAGGTTTATTGATTTAGGTATTGCCAAGTTATATGTAAACAAAAAGTACCTTTTAAGTAAACAGTATGTAAAGTAGTATGAGGTTGTGTTGCTGTCTTCTCAGAGAACACAAATCATAATTATAAACAAAACTATTAACCATTTATTATTCTAAGAGCTTGGACGGGTAAATAGTAGATAGTAAATACCAAAAGATAGCACAGTTATTTAAATACTTACTCGTAATAGCAAAGACGATATATAATATGAAGAACAAACCATTATATGTAGATACCTATGTATCTATGGGTAGTTTAAAGTTTTCCAATGCGCTATAAATAACGAAGTAACTTATTTAATAGAGGCATACATTAGTTTTATATTTTTAAACGATTAATTCTGGGCAAACAAAAATAATAATCGAAATCCAACTTATTATTTCTGAGTTTAAGTACATTTTCTAGTTACATAAACATTAATGACAATTTACATTTTTATGAATCTGTTTATATTATTTTATATAAGAATATTGTAACTAACTTAAATTAATGAGACGTGCCAACGTGTATTTTTCTCAAAATTGAAGCAAGTGTTGGTCTCTTCAATTGACGTCACATTGTGAAATTATTTTGAGTTGAAGGCTGAATTTTAAGAAATACTCGTAGGTCTACTGTTTCTGGCAGCAGAAAATAAATTTATTATGCTCCTTTTCACGAACCACCCCTAAATCTTCACCTAACCAAGTCACTCCTAGGTTAGGTGGTCCTTAAATATAGATAACACATTCTCACCAAGCTAAGGGACGCCTTACTAGGGATCCCCTATGTCTTAGGGATTACCAAAACCGTACTTTTGTCGATATTTGTTTATTATTTTATTAAACAGGGTGTAAAGTAAAAGCTCCCGAAAACGGAGACAGGTGATAAGGCTTCTTGACCATCAAAAAGTTTGAAAAAAAATATTTTTTTTTTCTTAGGATATTGCGTATACTATGCTGTGAGAACAGTTCAATAAAACCGTTATTTGCAGTTAAAGACACTTTTTTTCTTTACAACTTTATCATGCAATGTACCTAATATTCGTAAAATATCAGCTGACGCCCGCGCATTCCTAGAGTTCAAAGTGCGCGCGCTCTCGCCGGCAGCCGTGCGGCCAACGACCCCGTTCGATTGCCAAGTCTGACAAAAGGTGTTATTGGGTTTTTTCATTAGGAATTACTCAGTAGCAGCTCGGAGTTTGGAAGTTGGTGGTGTGTCACCGCCGTGCCACTGCCTCGGAAAGCACGTGAAGACGTTGGTCCTGCGCCAGATCTCGCCCCGGTCGTTTCGGATGATGATGAGAATAGAGGAACAGAGAGTGCACCTGTGTTTGCGCATACACTTGTGCACTATAATATCTCCTGCGTACTTCGCTAATCTCCGTTGAGATTGGCTACCGTGATCGGAATTCGGTCGGGAGGATTAATGCACAGGACAAAAAATTACAAAACAAATGTACAATAGGTGGTGTTATCACACAGGGCAATCTCGTACAGACAAATTTTGGATGGACTAAACAAAAGGAGGTACATATATTTAAGCCGCGGACAAGAAGTTAGCGGGCGGCGGCGGCAGCGGCACGAAGAGCCGGCCGCGGCGGCGCGTTGCGATGCATAGATTTATATGGAACTGGCCTCGAAGGCAGCGGCGCGGGCAGCGGCGTAAGAGCGATGCGCACCAGTCTAGCCCGTACTTGCTTCGGCAGTACATATACTAAAATTGGAACGATACAGAGAAGATTGGCATGGGCCCTGCGCAAGGATGATACGCAAAATCGTGAAGCGTTCCACATTTTTTTTTCCGGCGCCGCGAGACGATCTCCGGCCACCGTAGACCCGGGCACCAGGCCCGAGAGTCGACGGCGCGTAGTGTTCATGGCCGATGCCTGCCCGGAGGTTGAGGATAAATTCAAGACAGAGTTACCTCGCCCCTGGGCACTCTGGGCAGGAAGGAACAGGGATGGGTTTTAGTCAGTAAGAGTCTGACACGCCCTTCCGCTCCACCCAGAGCGGGAGAAGTCATTGGATGATTGCCACCCCACAAAAAAAAAAAAAGCTAACAAGTGGCGGATAATTTCATATTATGATTATATTTTGGACGATATATCTTAATAGACAGATGTGTTGCTGGAGAGTTTGTTCCGCCACTTCTTCTTCCCAGCTAAAACACTAGGAAGTGGTGACGGGTGGGGGCGTTTTTGGGGACTGTCTTTATGTAGAACTTTGACGTTCCTTTATAGCTTCATAACTTCGGTTCTGATATCGATATTAAAAAAACTCTTGCATAGTTGTTTACTATTGTTAATAAGTAGTTATTATATTTAGTAAATAAAAAAATGGCATGCACATTCCCTATTCACTTACAAACATTGAAACGTACAAAATTATAACATTGGAAGGAATTCATTTCTGCCATCCTTTTCTTGAAAAGCACAAACTACATGCTAATAAAAACTACGTCTACTTCTAAGTTTCCATTTACGAGTAATTACATTAAATCTGTTAGATTGACTAGTGAACCTACCACTTTTGCCGAGTAACCGGATTGTGAACTTATAAGTGCGTGCTGACGAATAGGGCAAGTATATTCATAGCTTCGGGTTTCCCCCTCACACTGGTCAATATCTTAATGCATGTTAGGATGTTGAAACCGGGTAGTATTGGTACTAATAATATAACTTGCAGCTCTAGGTAATCTCGAAATACCTGCTTGCCTGTCTGTACCTGCCTGTTTTTTTTTTGCCTGCGGCTTCCTCCGCGTGAATGTCGAAAAATATCCCAAGGGAACATACGCCGGTATAAAAAGAATTATATTTCCTACTTCAGGACATGTGTGTCTACCTGTGTGCCAAGTTTCATCCAAATGCGTTAAGACGTGAAGTGGTAACAAACAGACAAACAGAGTTGCCTTCGCATTTATATTATACTAGCTTCTGCCAGCGGCTTCGCCCGCGTGGAATTTTACTAGCCTAAGTTACTCTTTATATAGTCAGCTACCTGCCAGTAAAATCTTATCAGAATCGGTCCAGCCGTTTCGAAGATTAGCCGGAACAAACAGACACAGGCAAAAATTTTAAAAACTGATTTTTAGGCGAGCAGTGGTGGCCCAGTGGTAACGGCCGAAACTTACAAATTGTAGGTCGTGAGTTCAAACCCAGGCAGGCGCTTTACTTTGTGTAAATTATTTCATCACCACTGCACTCAAAACGGTGAAGAAAAACATCGTGAGTAAACAGTAATTATAAGACAGGCAAACTCCTGCTATCCCGACGTTAGAAATAAACCATCGCGGCTTTATTTTTCGAATACCTCACAAATTGTAATTTTTTTCAAAATTTTTATTTTCAAATTTAGTTATCTTAAATTCTACTCGATAGATTCTTTTGGTTTAAACTTTATAGGACTCCACCAACCCTTACCTGTGTCCCGGTGCGTGTTTCGTGTATCCGAGTCCTGGTTTTGGTATAAATTTTCCAAATTTTACTCAAAAAATCTTGTTTTTGGTGCATTTTCAAAAATTTTCGTTCTACAAAAAATTTTATTTTTATAAAATCTGTTAGCCCGTGCGGATACGCAACTTTTGACACCCCACACGTGAGCCTAGCTCTTACGAAACGTCAAAAAATGTTCTATAACCAAAAAATCGAAGACATGTGACATTCACCAATCCACATTGGGCCCGCGTGGTGGATTACGGCCCATACTCTCTCACAGAGAGGAGGCCTGTGCCCCAGCAGTGGGGACATTAAAAACCTGATGATGAACGTGTTACTTAGAGTGGATATTTCAACACTACGCTACCACCGCAGGAGAGGTAATGGGCGTAGTGGGCGTAGGACGTCGCGAGACGATCTCCGGCCACCGAAGATCGCCTGCAGGCGGCGAGCAGAGGGTAGCTCGCCGTCCGATCAGCACCAGGCCCGTGAGTAGACGGCGCGTAGTGTTCCACGCGCGCCTCAAAAAAATTAGTGTTAGCCATCACTGACGAGGCGCATCGTGGCCGGTGCCTGCATGCCTAGGGGTAGCGGATAAATTCTGAAAATGAGTTACCGCACCCCTGGGCACTCAGGCAGGGAAGGAACAGGGGTGGGTTTTAGTCAGTAAGAGTCTGACACGCCCTCCCGCTGCACCCAGAGCGGGAGAAGTCATTAGATGATTTCCCATACCATCAAAAAAAAAAAATGTGACATCCACCAACCCGCATTGGGGCCGCGTGGTGGATTACGGTGGATTATTTACATTACAAGTTTAAAGATAGTAAGTACAGTATGAATTCCCAGAATCGAATTACTATATGCAAATCAGTCAATAATGTCGCCATTGAAAATAATTTATGTTGATGCGACTGGTTTCTCATAAAACGGTGTGTCATGTAGGAAAAAGATGTCTAGCAAAAATAAATGTACACAGCCGTAAGGAACAGAACACTGTTACATTATTCAAATTGTGTTTTTTTTTACATTTTACTGTGGGTGTTATAATCTGGGTTAAATTTAATTTTCTTTTTTTCATCATACGAACCAAATCCTATGTCTTTTACTACCTAGATAGTAAAAATAGGGTTACTGGTAACTAAACGTATTCCCAGGTAGGACGTGATAGTGTGAAATATTTGCAACAATTAACCAGGCTTCGCATTCACAAGCAGGTATTCATACTGAATGACAATCATAGAACATTATTTACGTCAATTTAACAGACGACATAGACCGGTAAAATTGGAAAAACCCAGCTGTCACAACTTAAGAAAGGATTAGGTAGGTAACATTTTTTTGGTAGAATTATAGTGGAAAGAAAAACGTTCCAGTGCCTTTAGACAAAATACTTTTCTGTTAACGTTAACGCTAACGCTTCGTGCAAAATGTATGGAAAAGAGATTACTGGCCGTGAAACACGTGACAGTTCTCTGTCTAACGCTTCGTGCAAAACGTTGTTGCCATACATTTTGCATGAAGCGTTAGCGTTAACGTTAACAGAAAAGTATTTTGTCTAACCCCCCGGGTATGTTCACTCCTGCTTCTTTTAGGTTTTTAGCATTGACACGGTAATTTTGAATTGGAATGAAATAATATGACTAAATGAAAGCCACACAATTTCATAAGATAAATAGTTAAAATAGTTACAATTAAGTTTGACAGCTGCTGTATAAATATAATTATTATAATAAATTCGGCGTCTACCGTAACTGTAACATGTCTATTGTACTTTTGTTACAAAGTGTGCATTAAAAATAGCCTTTTTTAACCGACTTCAAAAAGAAGGAGGTTATCAATTCAGATGTTTGTATTTTTTTTTTATGTATGTTCGGGCATAACTCCGTCGATTGACGGATTTGCAAATTAAAGAAATTTGCATATATGACTATATGTATATACCTATATATAAATATGCATATATGACGGAGTTGTTCGAAAGGGCTTTATTCCGAAATGGTCCCATTTAAATTTCATATAGATCTGATGATGAGTTTCGGAGACAGACAACGGAACTCTTCAAAAATTGACAGCAAATCAACCGCGATTGCTGCGATCTAATGTCTATGTATTGTTAACACAATCTAACGGGGAACCACAACTAAAAAGTGAAAAATCAAAAACTTTTTTACAAAAAAATAGAACCGACTTCCAAAAAAGTGCAAAATAACTTTAATTTCGGAAGTCCGTGTCAAAAAACGAAGACAGAAAACCAGAAACACCGACTTCCGAAATTAAAGTTGATAAGCACTTTTTTGAAAATCGGTTCTATTTTTTTGTAAAAAAGTTTTTTAACGTCAACGTCTGTCTAATGATATAGTGAATTGTCTTACATTGCCGAATTTTCGTGATTTAGTTGTTATTTGTTACTGATTTAAAATTAAAATTATTCTGAAGATTGGTCAAGGAGATTTGGAGTGAATGTCAATGTCAGTAAATGTCAGGCTATACTTATTGGTAGTTCATATTTTTTACGTCAATTGGACTCCAGTAAACTGCAGCCGCTTGTTTTCGGCAATACTGTCATCCCTCTCTCACCACACGTCAAGGACTTAGGCCTTTACATTGACGACAGGATAAATTGGAAAAAGCAGATTGCTCAGGTAAGCCAGAGAGTCACATTCACACTGCGATCTCTATAGATTCAAGCACTTCCTTCCGTCAAGCACTAAAACCACTTTGGTCCAATCGCTAGTGCTGGCTATAATTGACAATGCTGATGTTTGTTACTCTGGTCTATCCCAAGAACTTCTAAACAAATTGGATCGTCTTCTCAACAACTGTATTCGTTTTATTTTTGGCCTTCGGAAATATGATCACATTTCTTCCTACAGTTCTCAGCTTAAATGGCTGCCTATCCGACACAGGAGATCTCTCAGATCCCTCTGCATACTCTTCACTATTATGAACGATCCTTGTGCTCCTGATTATTTAAAACAACATTTCAAAGTATTGGGCAGTTCTCACAGTCTGAGCCTTCGAGCATCAAAAAACTTACTTCTACACCACCATTCCTTCTCACCGCACCAGGCTTTTGTCTAACTCTTATGTTGTTTCAACGATTAGACTCTGGAACGTGCTTCCCCTTGACATCAAAAAAGCTGAGAGTAAATTTTCGTTTAAGCGTAAAATACGGAACTACTACTTAAAGTCCTCTCAAACGTAGTTTGGTCCTCGTCGTAGTCATGGTTTTTTTCTTTTTTTTTGTGTTTTTATACTGTATTATTTGGTATTTATTACAATATTTATTAATATATTATTTTAGCATATATATGTATTTTATTATCGGTCTAGTATTTTCGATTTTAAATGTTGTTCTATTTGTGGTTATACACCTACCACAGAGTTGCTTATGTAACCCAAAGGTTGACTGGTAGAGAATGCCTTGTTGCATTAAGTCCTTAGTACCACTATGGTACATGAAGTTTAAATAAATAAATAAATTCTGTATTTTAACAATATCAATACCTAATTGTTAACTATCTTTTCTCAATGTTCATAAATCGTTTCATAAACCTAGTAAGTCACATGCCGTATTGTAACATGTGACTTACTAGGTTAGGTACTAGGGAGACAATTAACCAATTTGAAACCTAACACGTTCTGAAAAATTTAAAATTTACCATTTTTTGGTGTTTTTGTAATTTGAAGGGATCTTCCTTTAAAAGGTAAAACTAAAAATTACCTAGGTGTAAAATTATTTTTCAAACAATGTCGTTGACTGTTAATATTGCAAATACTTAGGTCACACTATCACGTCTATGCATAGGGGTAGCGGATAAATTCTGAAAATGAGTTACCGCACCCCTGAGCACTCAGGCAGGAAAGGAGCAAGGGTGGGTTTTAGTCAGAAGAGTCTCACACGCCCTTAAGTCATTGGTGATTTCCCATCCCCCCCAAAAAAAAAAAAAAATCACGTCTAGCCGGGAATACGTCGAGTTATCAATAACCCTGTATTATTAATTTGTTAACTCAATTGACAATGAATCCATTCAACTAAATTGGACTAATCGACTTTGGGGTAAATGGATCAGTTTATCACGTCACCTTGAATTCATTTCTTTACCACTTAATACCACATAAATAGGGTATGCAGGGCTTTTTATACCTACCAATTAGTCAACCGAAGACAAATATTTACATTTTATTGCATAGCTCAAGCCTATAACTTTATAATAATTAGTAATTACCTTTCAAAACCTTGTGCTTTTTATCACTCCTCATTAAATTTAAATTGAATGACTGTCAGGTATTTGTTAGTAGGTTACTTGGAAATTATACCTAAATGTATTTTGTGTTCCGTAAAATCTCGATACGGCAAGCACGAAGGTTTTCCTCGCGGAAACCGGATAGCACCTTCACATTGACAATGACATAGTTCTACGACATTTTTTAATATGTAATTCAAGAAAGGGCCTAACCTTTAAATGTCTTACACAACTAGCTTATCAAAAGACATTGAACAAAAGGGAAAGTAAGTAAAGTCTGTATTTTAATACACAAGCGATTCATTTTATATAACTTATATTCACCGTAGCAATGATTTTTGTTCTTGAGAAGTTGTTTCTAGATTACCTTCATTATTTTAAATTTAGTGGGAAATGCGGTCTTTATAATTAATTACTAAGAATACCACGTGGTCTCGGCTTTTTTTTTTTTTTTTTTTTTTTTTTTTTGGGGGGTGGGAAATCATCCTATGACTTCTTCCGCTCTAGGGTGGAGCGGAAGGGTGTGTCAGACTCTTACTGACTAAAACCCACCCCTGTTCCTCCCTGCCTCGAGTGCCCGGGGGCGAGGTAACTCTTTCGAATTTATCCTCCACCCCCGGGCAGGCACCGGCCGTGGCAGGCCCCTTCCCTTGGCTGACAACTCTTTGAGGCGCGCGTGGAACACTACGCGCCGTCGACTCTCGGGCCTGGTGCTGATCGGACGGCGAGTTACCCACTACTCGCCGTCCGCAGGCCCGGGTGTCTCGGCTTGTGTTGGATTTAAAATCATTTGGATCAAAAATAGTAGGTAGATACATTTTGTTGCGAGTGGGCAAACTAACGAAGTTTGTCCTTACATTAGGGTGGACATTTATCCTAGATCTTTGTCCAATAGCTATGTCCTATATTTGATCAAATTTCTTAGACGGATGCCCATTACACTTGTCCAATATCTTTGTCCAAGATTTTACGTACTCTGAGAAAATGGAGGAACGTGGAGCAACTTGTGCTGCTATTATCATTAGATTATTATTAAAAACGAAAAAAATAAACAAGAAAAATCTTTGGGTGAAGCCATGGATCGAAAGGCGAAAAGAAAAAAGCATTCAAGAAAATTAAATTATTACAAGTCGAGGACATATCTTAGTCCTCGACTATATAACGACGATAATTTAAATAAAACGAAGATTTGAGGAATGTTCCTAAAAGCGTTTTTTTACGTATAAATGACTCAACATTCAATAACATTGTTATGAAAATATCACCGTTTAATAAAGAAAGACAAAATCTAAGTTGCAGCCATTTTGATTTAAATGTCAATATTCTTTGATCAAATATCGGTGTTGACGACACATTTGACGAAGTCGTCCTACTTCTTTGATCAAACTCACATTGGACAAAGATCTAGGATAAATGTAATACCACCCTTACAGCCAAGACAGAAAAGACGCCCGAGCCAAAGGCGAGGCCGTGTTGTGGAGCTGAGAAGATGACCACGAGTATCAAGCGATGTTTTTACACACACTCACTCGAAAATAATTATTCAAACTTTATAAACATAATATTAAGTAACAAGTTCTTGCGAGAAATGGCTCGCGGATTTCCTTTTGTGCCTGATACAATAAATATAGTAAAATGTTGCAGGGACTGGTTACGGGAAATACACTGCATTGCATGTCTAAAAGCGGTAGGTTTTTCGAGATAGTGTGCTGAATAGATATTTGAAGTACTTAGGTAGGTAGTGCAATGGCATAATCCTGCATTTGATAATATTATTGATACCAATATTTTCATGTCTGTCATAGCTATCGTTAGCTGCAGATGAATCAGTAGGTACATTAGGACCCATCACTATATGCAATAAAAAATGTAGGTGTAACAAGACCTATTGTGAAATCCTTATTGAGTATTATAGTCCATTGAATATCTTATTATGGAAGGTAGGTACATATATATTTGTATTCAAACGTGCGTGGATAAAACAGGAAGAATCTTTATGCATTTTATATGTTGTTACCTTGATAACTGACGTGCAACTTTGATGAATCAGGCTAGTTCAATCAGCACCAGGCCCGTGAGTCGACGACGCGTAGTGTTCCACGCGCGCCTCAAAGAGATAGTGTCAGCCACCACTGACGGGGCCCATCGTCGCCGGTGCCTGCATGCCCAGGGGTAGCGGATAAATTCGGAAAATGAATTACCGCACCCCTGGGCACTCAGGCAGGGAAGGCACAGGGGTGGGTTTTAGTCAGTAAGAGTCTGACATGCTCTCCCGCTACACTCGAGCGGGAGAAGTCATTGGCTGATTTCCCACCCCCAAAAAAAAAAGGCTAGTTGGACAAAAAATATCCTACTAATATTATAAATGCGAAAGTTTGTGTTTGTACCTATGTTTGTATTTCAATTACGCAAAAACGGCTAAAGGAATTTGAATAAAATTTTGCACACAGATGGATTATAACCTGGATTAAAACACAGGCTACTTTTTACAATGCGGGCGAATAGCTAGAAAGCTAGTTAGATATAAATAGCGGCCCTTCTTTTTAGGGTTCCGTAGTCCTAACAAGGACAAGGAACCCTTTATAGTTTCGCTCTGTCCGTCTGTCCGTCCGCGGATTAGCTTAGACTCTAAGGTAATTACATCTTTCCAGTACTTACAGTCTCTAAGCCTTAAAGACTGTTAGTACTAGAAAGTTGTAGTTTTGCATAGGTATGTCACTCACGCCGACAAAACGGCAAAATAAAATCTTGATTTTTTTATGGTAGAAAAAAGAACATCCCCATTTTGCATGTACTACAATATGTTACATGTAGGTACATGTAAAGTGGGATGTTCTTTTTTCTTGCCTATCCTATAATGTGGACTATCGTTGGATAGGGCTTTCAAAATCATTGGGGGTTGAAAAGTGATTATTTTTGTTAGAGTCGAGCATTCCTCCCCCTACAAGCTATAAATAGTTGGCTTGAAAAATCTCAAAAAAATTTGAAGGGAAACTATTACAGTACAGCTAAGTTAGCTTTGTTGGTTTATGAGTAGGTAAAAATGTACCTACTTCAAAAATTTATTTTGGATGAAGTTGTTGCTTTTTCTAAATGTATAAAATTTATGGAAAAATAAAATCATAACAAAAATAAGAACTAACGTCACGTCCTTCATTCCAAACGGGGTGCTCATGCTCAGAGACTCTCCAAACATAAACACTTGGGTCTGGTATTTGCCGTTAAACAATGAATTCAATTAATATGTTCCTATGTAGAAATAACAACACACAATGGGCCTCATCAGAAGGCTAACAGACACCCAAAGGGCAATGGAGAGGGCAATGCTCGGAGTTTCCTTGCGTCATAGAATCAGAAATGATGATATCCGCAAGAGAACTAAGGTTACCGACATAGCCCGAAGAATCGCCAAACTGAAGTGGCAGTGGGCAGGGCACATTGCTCGCAGAACAGATGGTCGATGGGGCCAAAAAGTTCTGGAGTGGCGACCGCGTACCGGAAGACGCAGCGTTGGAAGGCCTGTTGAAGATCGCGGGTAGCCGATGGATGCGAGACGCACAGGACCGATCATTGTGGCGACACTTGGGGGAGGCCTATGTCCAGCAGTGGACGTCTTTCGGCTGAAATGATGATGATGATGTAGTAATAAATAAAAGTCCCCTTCTAAGTCCGCATGTTATAATAGGCGACTACGGAACACAACACGTTCCGTTGCACGTGGCCCGACACGAACATGGCCGGTTTTAAGTTATTCTTTATTTAATGAGACTTTTGAATTTGGAAAGTCCTTTTATACAACAACAATTTTATTCCATGGATAAAAATGTAATAGTGGAAAAAACAACGTCTTATTTATATAGATTTTATCAGACAGGTTAGGTTATTTCTTCTATTTACTAATCGATAATATAGGTTTACAGTTAGTGTCATATAAAAAAAACAAAAAAAAAACAGTTTTTAATTTAGGTATAGATAAGTTTGTAAAGCTTTTAGTTGTAATCATCTTGACACAAAATAAAAGAATTTTGATGATCGTTGATGACATTGATATTTGTCAGTTCGCTAATATTTTTCTCAAAACAAATTTAATTAATTTTGTTTTTTGTTTAAATTGGGTTTATTTGCTGAGGTAGGTATGGAGTAGATACCTATTCTGATTGTGCCTAACTCAATTTAACAATAACCTTATCAGATTGTTATAGGTTTCGTTCAAACAAAGGTAAATAACTGAACTAATTATCAAGTTTATTACTGCTTTCTAATCTGAATCCTTTCAAGGAGATCGCAAATTTTAGTGCGATATGGCAATACATAAAAAAAAATCGTTTCCGATCGTCGGTTCACTCAACCGCTCATCCTAGATAACACTTTTTAGGGTTCCGTAGTCCTAACAAGGACAAGGAACTCTTAGTTTCGGTCTGTCCGTACAAGGCATAGCGTAGAGACTGTTAGTATTTGAAAGCTGCAATCTTACATGGGTATATACTTATGTTAACGCCAAGAAAACGTAACAATAAAATTTTGAAAAAGTATATATTGTATAGTTTATGCTATAAGAGTAGGGGTAGGCCAAAGAAACGACGGTTGGAGTGTGTGAAAGAGGATATGGGTAAAAAGAGGGTGACTACAGAGATGACGACTAATAGAGGAGTATGGAAGAAAAAGACATGTTGCGCCGACCCCAAATAAATTGGGATAAGGGCAGGAGAATGATGATATATTGTATAGTTTATATGGAGGAGTGCAAAAATCTAATATTTTTATATAATATGGATTAGAAATAAATTGATTGTATAAAACAAACCTTAGACACTACCATTTTTTTATGCCTTTGGCAAATATGTATTTGTTTCGTTCACAGAGTACTTTTTATATAGAGGGTTTTGTTTCACAGTCACGTGGTCTTTGACAATAAAACCTAAAATTGAACCAAACTTAAAATTTAAATGACGTCGAATTTCGACTTATGGGCGACCACTAGTACCTAACTACATTTAATTTGAAGTTTTCGAGCAGGTTGTGTGAAAAAACACACATGCTGCATAATTATGGTGTTGAGGCAAAAAATCAATAATTATTATTGCTTGTAGTACGGTCAGCTGCTCATTGGTGGTGTGGTACCTAACACTTGCACTACACTAAATGAAGTTGACTTTACAACGGTTATTTTAGCCTTTTAGCGGGCGGACAATGGTAGCTTATTTCAAACTTCTGTGAAGGTATTTTTTTCGGGTTTCCCCAGCCATATTTTCCGGCACGCGTAGTCCCTCTCGCGGAATAACCCAAGATACCAGATAATGATTGTCAATAGTCTTATGGAGATACAGGGAGAACCAAAGAAGTATAGTATGGTTTGTATGAGGTATATTAAGAAACAAAAGGGTGTGAATGACAGCATGACAGTAGACAGGGGAGAATAGAAGAAAAGCACCTGTTGTTGAGCTGCCTTTAGTAACATGAAACAAGGGCAGGAAGATGGTGAATAGTTTGAGCTGTTTAGGATGTTAGCCTGATGTGGTCTGCTAAGACGTTTTAAAATCATCATAATTGTGGTGTGCGAAAGGGATAGCGCTATACGTCCTGTATAGCTCTGTCTCACCCCCTATCTTGTTTCTGTGGCAAAGCTTTAGTTTTGTAAACCTATGTTAGGTAGAGCATTCTGCGGTTATTAATGCAATTACTCGAATGCCATTAAAGCTATACAATCATTTTGATCATCAAACATAATGCGATTACCCACAATCTGTTTGTTGTGATGATTTTCTTAGATATACTTCACTAAGATAGGCTTATTTTTACTATTTGTAGACACGCGTTAGACCACTATCTCCCCTGATGGTAAGCGATGATGTGGTCGAAGATGGAGCATGCTTGCCTAGAAGTAACCTATTCACTCTTGACTTAGACTTCCAGATTGTAGCTATCAGGAAACACAGACTTCGGCAAAGAAGTCCACTAATAATTATTAGATAAGTACCTCATCATTCTCCTGCCTTTATCCCAATTTATTGTGGACTTGTCTTTTTCTTCCATAGTTCTCTATTAGTCGTCATCTCTGAATTCACACCCATTTTACCCACATCCTCTTTCACACAGTCCATCCATCGTTTCTTTGGCCTTCGCCTACTCTTATAGCCAGGATACCTAATGGATCTATATGTATAAGGAAAAATAATATTAATATAATTAGGTACCTACCTAAGTTAATATTTTACGATGATAATAAGCAATGAAAACAAGCGTGTAGATTTTTATGAGAACAACAAAAATAAAATTCTTGTGAAAACCCAAAGTGAAACAATTTGGATGCAAACAACAAAATAAAAACTGGCCAAGTGCGTGTCGGATTTCGCACATTAAGGGTTCCGTACCAAATATTGGTATTTGTTAGTAAAGTACCTATACGTAATATAATAAACATTATCATCAAATTTCAAGTTCATAGGTCAATGGGAAGTAAAAAAATTCTTCGTAACAAAATGTGACAGACTACGGACGGAAAGACGGACACGTGAGTGACAACAATAGGGCTCCGTTTGGACTAGAACAAACCAGCATGTCGTTTTATCATTTTATTTTTTTGCAAGCCAACACTGTGTCCCACTGCTGGGCAAAGGCCTCCCTCTTCTCCTTCCTAACCTCTCACTCTTGGGCGATCCTTTGCTCCCGTTTGTCTTTTCATAAAATTTATTTATTTAAAAAGCACAGCTTAACGGTCCCTTGCTTTTACGACCTCACTGAAGGACAAATTGTAAACAGGTATCCGCTCTGCTCGAAGTCTTGATAGGTATCTACGGCTTCGAGCTAGGTCATAACAGCTAGGTAACTACCTAATATAAATAAAACTATATATTCAATAATAAAAAGAACAATATATATGTCCGAAGTTGAGATAAGTGGTCTTTTTTTTTGTAGTCAATACTATAGGGACCTGGAGCACCTTCTCTTAGTGCTGTCCCTGGAGATTTCTTATACGTTCCTGGGGGTTGTCATACTCGCTGGCAGCGCGAGAGTGTGGTGTACGAGAGTGACTGCTTATGTGTGTTGTGTGATAAAGAAAAGAGGGATGGCGCACTAATACGTTATATTGAATAATAAAAATAATACAAGTGCCCTCTTTGAGCGGGCTAGGAGAAGTCACATTCAAACAAAAGTCTTCCTTATTCTTCTTAATTTTCAATCGGCGTTCCAAACTTCCAACGTGCCAGTCTCCACCATAAGGTCGCCAACATAAGGTCGTCACATGAGCTACGCCCCTACGAATAGAAGCGCAAACGCTAGTATGTCTTCTATTCAATTAAATATTTGAAAAGCCGATTGAGGCCTACCTAATCCTACTGCGAAATCCCTGCCTGCGTGAGACATTTGTAACAGCAGAAGTCCATCTATGGATAGCCATACCGTACCCCGAGTAGTGTGGTCATCTTTCTTATTTTAGTTTGAGCCATTCGGCGCACCACCTGTCCCGGCAATGCACATGGCTTCAGTGAAGCAAAAACTCACTAAAAAGCTACACTGCTCTGCTAAATTTTCTGACCTAAGATGCTCTAGTTAGCATCTATCCAGATGGGGTTTACAAAAATAAAATTCAAAACTATAATAATTTTAACTCCATTGGACGCTTATGAAGACCAGGAGAAAAAACGACCACTGTTCTGAACACCTACTCACTGTTCCTGAACTTCCCCCAGAGTGCTCCATAAATATAACTTGTAGTATACTCTCTAAATGAATAATACATAAAAATTGTCATGGGCTCGGTCACACCATACAGAATCAACTCGATCCCACTTTGCGAAGGCATTATACCCCCTAGACAAAGCTGGTATAAACCGACAAAAAACCCGGACACATCTTTCCCTAGGAGAGAGGACCGCAATCCCTCTGCCTCCTAACCGTAGTAACATCTTTATTAAAATCGCACTCTGGAGAAACTCATACCTATTTCTCACTAATAATCGCCTAACAAATTTAATTTCTTGCTCATGGTATGTGGTCACATCTCCCATCGGTCTTCAGTCACGTCCGTGCAGCTCATCATATCGATTACATGAAACACACAAAAACACAACGATTAATATCACATAAAAAACAAAACAAATGAGAACCTCCTACTTTTGAAGTCGGTTAAAATTTAAACTTTTACTATATTGTCAACCGTACTAACGTTGACGTACCAGATATCTGACAATTATTTGTCATGTCAAATGACATCTGACACCACTGTCTATTCTCTAAAAATAAAATAATTTTCAACAAACAATTTATAATTTTTTTCTTAAATTTCCAAAACTTATATTTATTTACAGAATATTGCTTTAATAAATAGTTTACAAGCAATTCTTGACCTCTTTCGCATATTTTTATTTCTATCGAGAAATTTGGATCATCGTAATTACTACATCCATACCTTATATTTATGGTCGAAAACTTGTTTGTCACGTTGCTATGACAATGCATGTCAGCTAGAATAAATAAAATTGATACAAAAATAATTTTATGTTTAGCAAAGAAATGGAAATTATCCTTCTTCGTATAATACGGGAGGGCACATATCTCCTCCTCCAGCATATTCAGTGAAAAATGCCGTTCCGCTTGCTGTGAAATGTTGTGATGTTGTGAAGTGATATTTATGATGCAGTTTTCATCCCGATAGATATCCGCTGGACCATCACCTATTGGAGCAATAATAGCAGGATTTTGCATGACTTCCACTGGTACGCACAGCTCTTTGGACTCCACCGCCATTTCGAAGCTCTCCTGCTCACAAACATCAGCAGAAACATACTCAACCTGAACAAAATCATCGTCACAAGAACCATGTGTCTCCGACGGAACTTCCACCTCACAGCTTTCCATGCCGACGACATCAGCCGAAACAACTCCCAAACAAATAAAATTTTCATTCGACTCGTGCTCGCCAAATGTTTCTTTTACTACAATTGTCTCTTGTTTCTCTGAAATATTATTACTAGGAATAATTGTAAATAACCGACCCGATTCTGCATCTTCATTGTCACAGCTTCGGTCCTCATCGCCTAGACCGCAGTCTTCACATTCTTGGGCATCATTGACTAGGCATCAGCGCAGCTCTGGTCATCATCGTCCTCCTCCTTTGCTTTAATTGTTGAGCTAGAAAATAATACTGCTTGATTATCTTCGCTCACATTATCCTCGGACTGTTCATTCGCCTCGGACACAACGTCCGGCCTCTCAAGATTATAAAAACACTGATTGATTCTCTGCTTGCAAGACACACACTTGCATGGGAATTCTCTCCTAAGCTCCGCGCACAGCGTGTCAAATTCCATCTCATACTGGAACGTATATTTAAAAAAATAATGTGCAGCTCCTTTTAACCAAACACCAAGAATTAACGAATAATCGCTTTTTCGCCATCCCTTGGCAATGGCCATCGACACAAACTCGTCGATAAATTCTTCGAGGCACACCTCATACGTGTGTCCCGAGAAGTATCGCATTTTGCTCTATTTATATTATTTAACACTTATTAAAACAGAACCACTCAGCTTGGACTATACTCCTCTTATCCTGGTGGCTGTCACTGCATCAGTCCTCAGTTTGTCCACCGCACACCGTTACCGTTGCCGTCACTCTTACATACGGCGCTCGTTCCCGGCGCTCGCCGCCACTTATAGGGACCTGGAGCACCTTCTCTTAGTGCTGTCCCTGGAGATTTCTTATACGTTCCTGGGGGTTGTCATACTCGCTGGCAGCGCGAGAGTGTGGTGTACGAGAGTGACTGCTTATGTGTGTTGTGTGATAAAGAAAAGAGGGATGGCGCACTAATACGTTATATTGAATAATAAAAATAATACAAGTGCCCTCTTCGAGCGGGCTAGGAGAAGTCACATTCAAACAAAAGTCTTCCTTATTCTTCTTAATTTTCAATCGGCGTTCCAAACTTCCAACGTGCCAGTCTCCACCATAAGGTCGCCAACATAAGGTCGTCACAATACCTATGCCTTATATAAATATATAGTTTTCGTTAAATCTTGGTTAGGTAGGTACGAGTATGTATTAGAGCAAGTCAATCGATGATATTGATTCGTTTCATAAATTGAGACTAAAATCTATGAGTTCTTAGCTTGGCGCAGCCAATCATGGTCTTCTATAAGTGTAGGTACTATACAAACCTAACGTTTCTTAGGTAATGACGATTTTAATACAGTAAAAGGAAATGCGTGAGGGATACAATGGTTTATATGCCATAACTATTCCTATGAGTGAAACTACTTTCACTTCTCCTTTTTCTTCTTTCTTTTCTTCTTATTTCTTTTTTTCATCTTTTTCTACTTCTTTTTCTTTTTTATTTCTTTGCTATCTGTCTGTCAATTCATCTCTACTAAATTTGAATGAGTGTGATTGTCCAGCAATCTTCACAGTACTTTGTACCAGTACCGAGGTAGGGCCCTGTGATATATTTGCCAAAAATTAACATAATTGTAATGAGATGCAAAATGTACCTAAGTATAAAAGAAAATGTTGGATTGACATATTGCCACCTGTCACCTGTTCGTCAACCAGGAGACGTCACTCAATGCAGCGTTAAAGATATTAGGTATCAGTCTCAGTATCAGATATGATTCTGCTGCTGATCTGTGTCCTTTTCAAAAGTCGTTCTCTGTGTGACTAACTGTCGGTTGTTAGGAATTTATTAAGTGCGTGACGGGCCACGCGCAGTGTAGGGTTCCGTAGTCACCAGTTACAACATGCGTACTTAGGAGGGGGCTTTATTTTATTACTCATCATCATCTACCTGCCCTTATCCCATGTTACTTGGGGTCGGCGCAACACGTTGTTTTCTTCCATTCTGTCCTGTCAGCCGTCACGCTATCACTAACTCCCTTTTCTTTCATATCACTCTTCACACAATCCATCCATCTTTTCTTTGGCCTCCCTCTCCCACTCCATCCATCCACATTGTAATGAGCTTTATTTTATTACTTTGAACATATTAACTGAGTTCACGGTTTAACGGCCAATAACGATTAAAATGGTAGCTAAAGAAGGAGTTACAAAATCCGACTTCATTGCACTGATGAAGCTCTCAATATTTGGAACACCCAAGCGTTAATGTTTTGGGGTCTCGTTTAAGATAAAGATCGTCGACGTTATGTATGTGTGTTAATACTAATGATTTTATTTTTTCATTATTTTACACATTTACTACCCGTTTAACACAAGTAACATCTGCATCTAAGTAATTTTGAACGAAATTTTCTGAATAGGTACATTTTTTAAGTTGCGCGACAATTACTTTTAAACTAACAGTGTTAATTTAACCGTGATAATGTTTCTTTAAAATTCGATATACAATATACTACCATCAAATTTTTTTGTTAGACTTTTCAAGCCAGCAGTTTAGCTTTTAAGGGGGGAGGGGGGAGGGGACATTCGAAGCTAACAAAAAATATCACTTTATAGTTTAATATTTCGCAAAATAAAATCGCTGAATCGAAAATAGTCTTCATAATCCCGCAATGATTTTAAAAGCCCTATCAAACGATAACTCACACTACAAGCAAGGCAAGAAAAAGCATCCCCTCTTTGCATGTACCGGAGGTACCATAAAAAATTATATTTTTTTAAAGATTTTATTCTTTCGTTTTGTCGGCGAGGTTAATACATACACATACCTATATGAGATAGAAAATGTACCTATAAAAGAAAATATTGGTTTGACATATTGTCACCTGTAAGTCCCCCAGGAGACGTTCCTCAATGCAGCGTTGAAGATATTAGGAAGACTCGGTTTTAAATGATTCTGCTGCTGATCTGTAGAATAAGCCATGCAAAATTACAGTTTTCTAGTACTAACCGCCTCTAAGCTAGGCCGCGGACGGAAAGACGGAAAAAAAACTACGGAATTCTAAAAAGATGTAGATATATCCATCCGCATTTATTTGGCTTTTAATGACTTTTTTATAAATAAACAGCTATTCAAACAAATATATGATAATAACAGAAATATTTTAAGCCAAATAAGGTATTTATACGATACAAATGTCCTTTGGGTATTGCGTTTCTAGATCGATGGAATTAATGCGCTGATTTGAGTCGTGACCTTACTATATGTAGATATAATAAGGATACGACTCAAATCAGCGCATAAATAATTCAACGTATATTCAACAATTCCACCGTTAGTAGTAATACTAACGGTGGAATTATAGTAAACATATTATATTGAATTAATCATTTTTCATTAACCTTAACCATAGTCGTATTAGATTCTATCGTTAAATATGGATCAAGGTCTGAAATAAAATATATTTTTATTTTTTTATTTTTTTTTTTAAATCCGTAAACAGATTTAGAAGCTGTGTAACTTGAATGAATTAAAAACTCATAATTTTGTTTTGTTCACAGAAATGCTGAAATCCTCAACTTTTCCGGGGGTTTGAAATCGAATTACACTTTCCCGGAAGACTTCATATTTGGAGTATCTACGGCAGCTTTCCAAATTGAAGGAGGTTGGAATGAAGATGGTACGTCAGTCACTTAAAAGCACAAAATTATTAATAAGAAATAAATAAAGAAAGAGAAAGGTAAATTTATAAATAATTAAAATAAATCTTGTCTGATTTTCAGGCAAATCTGAAAGTATATGGGACCATTTAGTGCATAACAACAAAACATTTGTGAAAGATGGATCAAACGGTGACGTAGCAGCCGACTCCTACCACCTTTACAAACGAGACGCTGAGATGGTCCACGAGCTTGGTGTCGACGTCTACAGATTTTCTATTTCCTGGCCGAGGATCTTGCCAACCGGTCTCACGAACAAGATAAACCCTTTGGGACTACAGTATTACAGTAATCTTATCGACGAACTCATAAAGTACAACATTACTCCTATGGTGACGATTTATCACTGGGACTTGCCGCAGAAACTGCAGGATATCGGTGGATGGACGAACTCTCATATTGTTGACTACTACACGGATTATGCGAAGGTCTTGTTCGATACTTTTGCGGGAAGGGTGAAGTTCTGGGTGACTTTCAATGAGCCGATGCAGACGTGTCTGGAAGGCTACGGGGGAACCTATAGAGCGCCCGCATTGAACCGGCACGGAGTAGCTGAGTACCTCTGTGCTCACAATCTTTTGAAGGCGCATGCAAGCGTCTACCACCTCTTCAATGAGAACTACCGCCACGTTAACAAAGGTAACAAAGGATTTAAATGGTTGACTATTTACCGAAACCATTTTTACTATCAGTGAAAATCTAATTCGATTTTTACGCTTTCAGGAAAAATTGGTTTGTCTTTGGACTCCAACTGGGCTGAGCCGAAAGAAGACACGCCAAAAGACAGAGAAGCTGCAGAGTTGTACTTAAAAACACACGTAGGTAGCATTGTATTATTTTTAGGGTTCCGAACGTCCGAATGGAAAAACGGAACCCTATGTCCTTGTTTGTGTCCGTCTGCCAGAGCCAGTGTGCTCCGAATCTATTGTACCGTTAGAGTTGAAATTTAGCACGCACATAAATATCTGATCTGTGACGCAAGCAAAGACGTGTACGAGTAATGTACATAAATGAATTATGAATATTGGGGTCACTTTTGGGGATGAAAATCGTATTTTCGTCTTTCGTTATTGAAAGTTGTATTTTTTTATTTTTTTTGTAAAAAAGTTTTTTAATTTTCAAAAACTTATTTACAAAAAAATACAACAGACTTCCATAAAAAATGCAAAACTTTAATTTCGGCAGTCGGTGGTTCTAGTTTTTTTTTCTTCGTTATTTGACACCGACTTCCGAAAATAAAGTTATTTTGCATTTTTTTTGTGTTTTAAATGGATGTCGGTTGTGTTTTTTTGTAAAATAGGTTTTTCTTTTACCCTTTTTAGTTATCACATAACTAAAACTAAATAGTAAAGTTCTGCCCGAATTGATAGCCCCAAAAATATGGAATTTAAACATAATTGGTGAAATTACGGTGTATCAGGGTGAACTGTACAAATCTGTGTACCCCTTCAGAGCATATTAGCGGGATATTATGTTATGAAGTGGTTTATACAATAAACTAACGTGCGATTACAGCAATTCCGGAAGCTTTGCTGTCATTTATTGAAGAGTTCTATTGTATATCTTAGAAGTTCTTCATCAGACCTTTACCAAATTTAAATGGGACCACATAAAAGCATCAGCTTTCAAATAAAAAAGCCGGCCAAGTGCGTGTCGGACTTCGCACATTTAGGGTTCTGTACCAAATAAGGGAATCTGGTTTATTAATATATTGGTATTTGTTAGTAAAATATACGTGATAATAAACGGTACCATCAAATTTCAAGTTCATTTGAACTGAAATACCGTTTTAATCAATGTCAATGAATAATACAAATGTCAATGGGAAGTTATAAAATTCTTCGGAACAAAATTTTCTGACAGTTGACGGACAGACAGACGGACACGTGAGTGACAGCAAAAGGGTTCAGTTTGGACCCTTCGGGTATGGAACTCTAAAAATTTCTGAGGTAACACACATAAATAAAAATACAGTTGAATTGAGAATCACCTCTTTTTTTGAAGTCGGTTAAAAATATTTATTTTTCAAACTACCGTGCGACATATCAGATGAAACATTATGGTCAAGGTTCCAAATGTTACGAAACTAATAAGTCAAAAATTTTGAAAAAGAAAATGCAAATTATAGTTCTTTACTTTTAATTGTGTACTAATTTAAGCCGATTTCACAAGACAACCTGCATTAGCAGATAGTGACATTCAGAAGGACATTGCAAGGTCAGATTTTGCTGAAATGTCAGCGAACAATACTCATAAAAAAATTGCAACGGCACGTCAGTGGAACGTAATGTTATACAATGTTTGTTATGTACACCGAGTATTTTTAGATGTTATTGTGTAATTTAGCGAATGCAGCTGACACTGATTGCTATTCTAGACTGTAATTGGAATAAGGTTGTTGCGAGAGTAAGCATTAACTTACTTTAGTTGTTTTACTATCGATTGTACTCACTTTTGACCACCTTATACTCGACCAACGTGTACTTACTTACTTCGGTAGTACATATTGGAACGATACAGAGGCGATTAGTGATGGCCCCTGCGCAAGGATGACATCAGTATGGCCCCTGCGCAAGGATGACACGCTGAATCGTGTACCGTTCAATTTCCTGCCCGGGGGTTGAGGATAAATTCGAAACAGAGTTACCTCGCCCCTCGGCACTCAGGGCAGGAAGGAACAGGGGTGGGTTTTAGTCAGTAAGAGTCTGACACGCCCTCCCGCTCGACCAAAACCCACCCCTGTTCCTTCAGTAGCCTGAGTGCCCAGGGCCGCGGTAACTCTCTTTCGAATTTATTCGCAACCCCTGGGCAGAACAACTGGCCTGACCCTGGGAAAAATACCGAAATAAAAAAAAAACGAGCGAGCCTTACAGTAGTCGCATCTGATGTGTAACATTTGACATCTCACCTATAAAATAAAAAACTTTTCAACCGCGCGCAGACTTACCGTGCGTGCGCTCTACCATCTGATGGCCAACTCTGCCACCGCGCGCGCTCATTGTTCATATCAAATAGCACGCGCTTCACGGCTTCCTGTTACACACTTCTGTCCCATTTTACGAAACCACTCCCACATATTGCAGGAAAGCGAGAGGTAAGATAGAAGACACATCAAAAACGATACCACACGACCAAATGTACGAAGTTCCCAGTGTGTAGGCAACTGTGTTTGTAAAAGTTTGCACAGTCGATATCCTATACAGTATCTTTAAATGTGCAGTTAATGCCCTAACGCCTTTAAAACAATGTTTCAATCTTGTAGTAACACAGAAAAATGTAACCTTGCATTGAAAACATAAACGTAGCAAAGTACGTACGGGTTTCTTTTATTAATCGTGTCACAAGCAAGTCAGAGAAATAAATGTGATAAGTGTGAAGTGAGTTTCATTGTAGTAGCATCCTAACAGTAGTCAACTGTATACTTGTATAGTTGCTCGAAATTAAAAGTTTAGAATTATATCGTTATTAGAATATCGATATCGACCCATTACGTCTGAGAATTTTATCTGAAACTTAATTCGAACCTTTTTAAGCACCTATCAAATAGAATAATGCAAAATCTTTATTGTATTTCAGTTGGGTTGGTACGCGCACCCAGTGTACTCGAAGGAAGGCAACTACCCTGCCGAACTCATCAAGTTAGTTGACGAGAAAAGTCTACAACAGAACTACACGCGGTCCCGTCTACCCAAATTTACTCCTGAAGAGGTAAACTACATCAAAGGAACTGCAGACTTCTTTGGACTGAACCACTACACCACGTACCTTCTGTCTATGGCCGATAAACCAGTAGGAGCTATACCCTCGCACGAAAACGACGTTGGGATTGTCAGAGTCCAGGACCCGAAATGGCCTTCTGACTCTTCTTCATCTTGGCTTAAGGTAATTCCAAACTTTCTTTCGGCAATTTGCATATATTTTCTCCCCTTTAATAATCCGAGGAGTTAAATAATGCCTACACTAAGCCTCGCAAAATGCATGATGTAATCTGAAAGTTGTACTGGTTGTAAGTATTAGAGGGTCTTGTTTTACGGCCTGATTGTATGGCAACCAATTCTGGGGCATAGCCTCCTTTTGTTTATTTGACATTCGCAAACTGTAAACACAACTGAAGAATCTACCTCGTGATGTGACTTCATATCACATTTTAATTCTTGTCTTTATCTCAGTCGATCGTACCTACCATTGTACAAAGAAAGGATCCTCGATAATAAGCATTGTGACAACAGAAACAAATCTATATAATCTTCTGAAAAAATGTTTTAGCTATGCAAATTGATGGCACATAACTGTCCTACTTTTATTTTATTGAGACCGAAGGAATTTGAGATAGCGCTGAGCTTAAAGTTCCAAATTCCAAAATGAATAACTGTGTATAAACCACCTTTTAAAAAGATCAAAGAATTATTAGAGACAAGAAGTAGTAGGTATTTCTATTTTGTATAGCTTTAGTGATTTAGCCACTATACCGAAGACATCCCGGACGTCATCCTATATGAGATTAGGATATGGCTCTGAAGCAGCTTAAAAACAACAAGGCGTCGGGTGATGACGAGATTAGGGCCGAACTCATGAAGGCGGGTGGAAAACCGGTCCTTAAGGCCCTTCAAAAACTGTTCGTTTCCATCATACTTGAGGGAAAAACGCCACAGACATGGGTCAGAGGTGTGGTTGCTACCACACCTCTTCTCTCTTCTTGAATTACAGGCCCATCTCACTTCTGAGCCATGTCTACAAGCTGTTTTCCAGAGTCATCACAAACCGGCTCGCGCGCAGGTTTGACGACTTTCAGCCTCCCGAGCAAGCCGGATTCCGAAAAGGCTTCAGCACCGTAGACCACATACATACGCTGCGGCAGGTTATACAGAAGATGGAAAAGTATAATTTTCCCCTCTGCTTAGCGTTTGTAGACTACGAGAAAGCCTTCGATTTGATAGAGACTTGGGCTGTGTACTAACGGTGCCAGATTGACTATCGGTACATCGAGGTGCTGAAGTGTTTGTGACTTCATGACCAGACCTCAAAACCTATCCTCCTGCAGCGGGGTGTGAGGCAGGGAGACGTCATTTCTCCGAAACTGTTCACGGCCTCAATGTGGGATGTCTTCAAGGTTCTGGAATGGAGAGGGCTAGGCATTCATGTCAATGGCGAGTACATCACTCACCTTCGATTTGCCGACGATATAGTCGTCATGGCTGACACTATGGAGGACCTCAGATGCTTGATGACCTCAGTAGAGCTTCCGAAAAAGTGGGTCTTAAAATGGATGGACAAAACCAAGGTCATGATAAATACCCATGTAGCACCCACTCTTAGTTAGGTAGGGCTAACTTCCTGAAAGAGGTCAACCATCGAATCCAACTCGGCTGGGTGCCGTTCGGGAAGTTGCGTGGTATCTTCTCATCTCACATACCACAGTGTGTCAAAACGAAAGTCTAAAAACCAGTGCGTGTTGCCAGTGGTTGACCTATGGAATCGAAACGTAGTCGCTCACAATGGGCCTCATCAAAAGGCAAGTCATCCAAAGGGCAATGGAGAGGGCAATGCTTGGAGTTTCCTTGCGTGATCGAATCAGGAATGAAGATATCCACAAGATAACTAAGGTTACCAACATACCCCGAAGAATCGCCAAACTGAAGTGGCAGTGGGGCACATTGCTCGCAGAACTAATGGTGTATGGTAATGGGGCTGAAAAGTTCTGGAGTGGCAACTCCGTACTGGAAGACGCAGCGTTGGAAGGCTACAAGGTGGACCGATGACCTACTGGGGGTCGCGGGTAGCCGATGTATGCAAAACGCACACAACTGGTTGTTGTGATGACACTTGGGGGAGGCCTATGTCCAGCAGTGGACGTCTTTCGGTTGAAATGATGATGATGATTCATGATTTGTGATTCTCTTTCAAAGCCACAAACGATGCTAAACTTCAAATTCCAACATACTAAAACTTAAAAAACAGCCTTTTGAAAAGATCAAAGAAATATTTGAAACAAAAAAATATTTTATCATTTACCTATAAATATATTATACAAGGTGTTATTTTAGATATCCCATAACTCTAGGGTATTAATGAGACCATGTCAAAAAATCAACTGGCATAATATGAATTATTTTTTTTGTTCGTTTTTATTTTTCATACAAAATCATTCGACAAAGTCACGATTATGTATGTAAAACACCCTTACGTGAAATAATTATGATCACATCGCCTTTTCTTAGCTTTAAATATGAATGATTGGTTTTAATAAAAAATGTTTATTCGCAAAATAAAGATTCATCATATACTGCCAAGTTGTAACTAATTGAAGAATGATTGATGATATCTTCGACACTATGTATATTTGGAACACTTGTTCTAGGACTTTTTTTATTATTTTTACTTATAGCATAGATCTTAGAGATAATGGACATCAAAAGGAGCACGTTCTATACAGGGTGTAAGGTAAATGAACGCACATACGTGTACTAGTGATTCAGTACATGATTCTGGACCCCCTAGCGTTGGAATTTTTCGTCGGCTTTTTCCTAATTAAAAAAAAAAAATCACTTTAAACTGTACTGTAGAAATTTTAAATAAAAAATAATTGATTAATTTTTTTCATTTAAAATGTCTTTGGGGTAGATAGGTATAACGATTTTATACAGTTTAAAGTAAAAAAAAAAAATTATGAAAAAATAATTAATTAATTTTTTTTATTTAAAATGTCTTTGGGGTAGTTATGTATAACAATTTTATAGTTTAAAGTGAAAAAAAAAATTTTTTTTTCAAAAATTAGGAAAAGGCCGACGAAAAATTCCAACGCTAGGGGGTCCAGAATCATGTACTGAATCACTAGTACACGTATGTGCGTTCATGTACCTTACACCCTGTATAGCTAGAATTATTTGCGAATTCTCTTTCACGACAACAAACAATGCTATGCAAATGTAACAATACGATGTCTAACTACCTTTTTTGTTTAGGTGGTGCCTTTCGGTTTCAGGCGTTTACTGAAATGGATAAACAAGACTTATGATAATGTTCCTATAATAGTCACTGAGAATGGCTACGCTGACTTCTCTGGGTTGGAGGACAAAGCTCGTGTGGCGTACTATAGCCACTACTTGAACGCGTTGCTCCACGCCGTACACGAAGATAAGGTCAACGTCCAGGGATACTTTGCGTGGAGTCTCATGGATAACTTCGAATGGGATGACGGTTATGTGTAAGTATTGATATGTCATTATTTCTGGGAGATCATCATCCTGGTCCAAGGATCTTTGATCATCTTCTTACTAGAATTACCACCTTTCTTTGGTATTATAGGACTCGTGTGTCGGCTCTTGGTCGAGATCTGCAGGCTCAAATAAAATTATTTTATATCCATCTTACTTAGCCCAAAATTTTCTAGGAAAAGTCTTGGGCTTGTCATTTCTTGTAATGATGGTCTTTTGTCAATTAGGGTTGAGTATTTGCATTATGATCTGCTAGAAGTTATGACATAAACTTCTACTAGTTCAAGTCGATGAAATGACGTTAGCAGATAGTTTTTTTCATACCTAAAAATAAAAGTCGTTTCCCAGTAATTATTATTGCGCAAAGCTACTTTGTTTTTTTTACAGCCTGTATAATCAAAGATGGATATATACCTACATACAGGCTAAGACACATCACATAGACGGCTACGTGATGTGTCTTTAACTACAGTATGCGTATCTAGTTGACGGCAACTACGCATACTGTAGGTGCATTTAACAAAGTAGCTCTGGAAAATTATTGCTAGGAAACGGCTTTTATTTTTAGGTATGAAAAAAAAAGCTATTTTTTATTGCGCGCAATGTAACGCGAACCCAGACAAGTGGAGTTAAGCCCCGCTCCTTCGCTCTAAGCCGCGTAGGTACTTGTCGGATACGTTTGATATTCATTGCGTTTTTGTAACTTCAAATGCGTAATTACGCAATCTCGAAAAATAAAAGAAAATTCAGGTAATGTTTGCTTGGAAAAAAGTTTAGTAATAACCTCTCATCTGTGTAGAAACTTTGATTAGGTAGGTAGATCTGCAAAACCACAAATAGTCGTAACTAGGTTACTACATTAGGGTACCTACTAACTGTCGGTTTCAACGAACTTATTATATGGAATTGATACAATGTTAAGTTATGTGTATCACAAAGTAATGTCACTAACTTACCTATAATTAAGTAGGTAGGTACCTATATTTTTCTTTCTACAAACAACTCAGCTGGCAATATTGAACTATAAAGATATTTTAAGGTAAATAGTATCTCTAGACTTACCTACCTGTGTAGGTAGTTACAAGTATCATACATTACACAAATCTGTATATTATGTAGGGCTTATCAAATGCAGTGTAATTTTGTACGTACTCAGGTACCGTAAAGTCACGTTACTTTGGCAAAGGTTCAATAACCAACAGAAACACAGGATACTATGTTTACTGTGTTCCTATTGGTTAACAACCTTTGGCCAAAGTCAAACCCCAGTGCTAAAGTTACCTACTGTTAATGACTAAGATCACGTCTCAATAGCCTTGGGCTAATAACCAAGCAATAAAAATAATGGTACCTTTATAATACGAAACTAATTGCAGATGGTTTTGCAATTACAATGTATCGTTACGAAGTGGAATTTACTGATACAGCTATGAACAATGGTAGAAACGAGAAACGACATCTACCGGCGACTTCTAAAATTAAAAACTTCTTCTGTCTAGAGTTGTGTGATTTTGATATAATTTTATTAGGTGATACTAGATGGCATTATTGGGTGAATGTAGAGGTTTACTCGACATAAACATTATTATACTTACTGTTATGCCTATTACTCCTACAGTATTTCCATTGGATTCCTTGGTTTTTTAAAGGCACCAGAATCACGCTTTTTGCTTCAGCGAAAGGGTAAAAGCTTCAGCAGTGAGCGCTAGGCGTTTTGGGTTCGACTCCCTGGTTGGGCTACATTGGTAGCACCATCTATTTTTTTGAAATAATAATTACAGTAAAAGCTAGCATTTCATAGTGATTTTGATTCTAAGGCCCATATTCGAAGTCATGTCCTCGAACCCGAATACAACTTGGTTCATCGATTTATATATCAAGATAAAATACCTTGTTATTTATTAACATTAATCGAGGGTTTTGTCGTTGTCATGGCGACTGAGTCGAATGGAGCTCCTCCAACCTGTCTTTCATTACAGGCCTAAACGTTTCTTTGAGCCGTCCCGATTTTTGTAGTTTTTCAGATCTACCTACCAAATCAAAGTATCTATCTAGTAATGTGACACACAAATCTTCATATTATCTCAACGTTCAATGTTCAGCTAAGTCCATAAATGTGAATCACGTTGTTTTTTAAACATTTCAAATCCGATCATCTTTATCATTCCGAAAACCAAGTATCACCATGGATTTGCGAAATTTGAGATTGTCTGTAAGATTAGATTTATTTTTATCTTAATGATCTTATTTGACTGAGGTCTAATAATATAGTTATTTTATAGAAATATCCAAGGTGTCTTATAGATTACATGCATTCAAAGTTTAGTCTCCTGAAAGAGACTTTATGATTTAACTTTACTCAATAACCCCTAACAGCTTACTCCAATTTTCCACCAATTAGCAAAATATGAAACTTTAAAAATATAACCCAGAATCCCAAACCAGTTTTGCTCAAAATGGCCTAGCTTAGCCGTGGTCTGCGTCATAAGCCACCCAATTCCGAAACTATTTTTATCGACCTATATCTCGAGACTACAATTTCTCTTTAATCTAATCAACTTAAAACGTTTTGGAGGCACGTTCCGTATGATATCAATAATTGATGACTTTTATCAAACCATTGTTTTTTGTTTTATTATGTTCGTATAATATGATAGTTAAATACCATAAATTCTACGGAATCAATGGAATAATCTCAAAATTTCTTGGATAGTAATGTCTTTCAAGATTGCAGTTTAAAGATTTAGAGCAGAACCTAACAATATGCTATAAAATATGTTGCTACCGATTTTAATGCAAACAAAGGTCTCACTTGTAAAACTGGCTAGCAATTAACAACAGTAGATATCTAGATTTATTCTGGGCATGAAAATATTGGCGAAGCAAATTTATCTAAAGCGATTGGGTTGGCTACAATGCAAATCAACGTTTCAGTTAAGTGGACTTTATTAGCTATATATTACATTGTGTAACTAGCTAGATTCGTAAATTAGATACTTAGATATTTATAAGTCTATCCAAAAAATGAAACATTTACGTCGATGCATCCGTTGTCTTTTTGATGAGGAATAAACACGGAATAAAACTCATACATCAGTCAGAAATGTCTAATTTCACTCATTTCACAGTTTTAAATGCATTTGCAGGTCCCGCTTCGGTCTGTATCTGGTTGATTTCAAGAGTCCGAACAAGACGAGGACGGCGAAGCATTCGGCCAAGTTGTACGCGAGCGTTATCCGCTCGCGCGCCTTGCCCGCCGGCTACGACCCCGAGGACTTCACCGCCTTCTCCGGGGCCGCCCTCCTAGCCCCCTCCATACTTCCTCTACTGTGTATACACAGGCTACTCTTGTAATAGTGTCTACAATACTTTATAGAAAACTGTACGTTGTTACACTATTCTATGCTATAAGTATATAAAACTTTAAGTATCAATATTCTTAACTGTCATTCCAACTTGCTTGATCCCTTAAAACACATTAAAGTAAAGCTTATGCTAAACTAGTGAGAAGTTTTCCGGTGGAAGATGTTTCCGGCGTTCAGTACTCGACGGTGGCCAGCTTCTTAGCGCTGTCGCGTGCCACCTCCCTCTTCAGCTGCGCCTGGATGCACGCGAACGACTTGCCCTTCGTCTCCGGCAGCATCACCAGCATGAACACCAAGCCCATCATAGAGAATACGGCGAAGCCCCAGAATACTGTGTAGATATCGTACGCGTCTTTGACCACCTGGAATGACAACAGTTTCATGTTAGAGTAATGTAACCGTGATCCAATTAGATTTATTGGATAATATTATTTGCTAAAGGTAGAGCTTGTAAATTTATAGTTTTATAACATTTTATTTGATATTTATTTGCAGTGACTGTATTTAGATAAATATTTGTAAAATAAATGGGAATTTTGTTAGAATATGTTGTTTGCTTTTGTACAAAATCAGATTTGAAAACCAATTTCAAGTAATTATTAGTATGGTAGGTACTAAAAACACTCTCACCTGAAATAGTTTTTGAACTGCGAACATGGCGATGCCAGTGTAGATATGGGCAATACAGGACGCGTATAACTTGACGTTGGTTGGGAACATCTCTCCTATGATGACGTAGGGGACCGTGGACAACCCGATGGCGTAGCACACGATGTAGACGAGAAGGGCAGCTAGAGGCAGCCAGTAGAGATGGGCCACTGACTCTTTGTTGACGTGGTCGAAGTAGAAATACGTTCCAATCGTGCCATTCATAAGCCCGACTCCAAGAGCTGATAGCAACAGAAGTGGTTTCCTCCCGACGCGGTCGACGAGTATTACTGACAGGATACAGGTGGCTACTTGTACGCATCCAAGAATTATTGACTCCTGGTAGGGTTCAATGCCGCCAGAGGTGGCGGTGGAGTTAAGCGCGGTTGTATTGACCGGTGTGGTGGTGCAATTGAAGATGACCGTTGCGTATGCCACCACAGCCGCACTACCACACAGCTGCTGTACCGTGAACACGCCTAGCGTGATCCACATAGCTTTTCTGTTCGTAGCTTCAGAGATCAAGTCCCCCCATGTTCCTCGGTTCTTCATGTCCTCTTGTACATTTAGTTCTATACTTTTGAGTTCAGTTCTAATGTCACCACTACGTAGATTCCTGAGAGAGCGTTCTGCTCTCTCGCTTCGCTCAAACTTTAAGTAGTAGTAAGGAGATTCTGGCAAAAAGATGAAGGTGATGACGAATGTGACTGGAAGGATTAAGTTGATGGCGGCGAGGGTTTGCATCGAGACGAACGGGCCGATGCAGTATTGGGCAAGAATTCCGACCTGTAAATAAAAGAGAAACACATTCATGAGTTTTCTGTTATGCTTGAAACACTTCCAAGTGAAATATAAAAGTATCATCAATAGTATTTACATAAAATGTCTTGTAACGAGTTTGGGTATTAGATAAATCTAGACATATAAGTTTTATGATGCCTATGTTTTATGGATGAATTCGTATCATACCGGGGTTAGTCGACTGCAACCATAAACAATGGGCTTACATTATTTGTCAAGATAAGGCATGCTGCTTAATACGAGTGTATGTGAAGATAAAAATCATAATAGTGATTAACTGACTACAAGACACGTACACGTGAATTCCAGGTAAGTATATCACAATAGATTTTATTCTAAACAAAGCTGTATTCAATATGGATTTTGATAGCTCTTTAATGCTATTATGATCTATGTTTCAGAATAATACTAATAGTCCTACGTCAGCTCATTGTAAGGCATGCAATTTAATCTAAACATTTCAAGTTTTATACATGAATTGTGGGAAACCATGCGCACTGCGTAATTGAGGTAATGAGTCACGTTTGAGAGTCGCGTCGCGTCGTGTGCACCCGCCTTAATGACGTGCAAATACAACACAATGAGAAATAAATTGTTGTCATATAAGATCACGGTGAATAGCTTTTGATTAAACCCATGTACCCGCGACGACACTACCTCTATGAAATGACTCTCCAATGTAATTTCCCTAGGTTGTTGTGTGGCGTGGCATCCTCGAGAGTAATTTAATTTTCTATAAGTAATAGCGATAGGAGCTGTACGTATAATGTTTTATGGTAATATCACAAGCTTATCACGTGAACATTTTATGACTGTTGATAAAAAAATATTATTAGGTATTTACTGCGTTGCTTTTTGCTGTATGACTGGTTTATAAATACATGAGAATATTTTTACTAATGCATATGCAAGCTAGGACTTAAACTTTGACTAAGTTGGAGCTTTATTGTTTTATTAGCTAAAAATGTCTTCAATAATGAAAAGAGTATTTTCATATCTCCCGAGGGATACGAATTTATCTTTTAGGACATGGTCTATTTTTAGACCATCTCTTCTATATATTTTAAACCTGGGTTTCACAATCTCACCGAAATGACATTAACGATGTAACAAGATAAGTGTTTATGTACCTATGTAGTGCAATGGACTCTGACAAAGGAAACTTTACACCTGTTTGCTGCATAAGTACGTAACTACGTGCACACCGTGCAATTCTACGAATATATCATTTAGAAATCGCATATTTAACTCTCAAAGCAGAAAGCGAACTTATGAAACAAGCAACAGAGCATGGAATATGTAAATACTCCATGATAAGGCAGAGCAGGCATCATGAGAAATAATTTATAATTTGGATTGCCTGTTACGCTGCAAAGGATATTACCTATTAGTTGAACTTATCCAGAGTGAATAATTGCAATGAGATGGAGTCACTCGCTTATTTCATTGAACTTGATCAATTGTGGCCATTATAGCAGACATTGATCTATCACTCCACTGGAGCTTCTCACATGATGATCATTATGATCATTATTCTATCAATGTGTATTCAATTCCTTTTATAACCCAATTAAGTGTTTCTCAAATATGCTGTGTTCGCAGACGAAATGGAACTAAACTAACCTATTAAGGCGATGAATAATTTATTAACACCTGACTGGCTCATGTTTTTTTAATGTGTCTCTAGGTTTAATAAAACGATTCGTTTCACTAGTAAGATAATGTGTCGATTTCAACACAAAATGTTTATGCGGGACATTCTGTTCGCGTTGCATCAGAAGTGGGGAATGTGCGCCATGTAAATGTTACTTACTTTATTCATTAAAGTGATGAGTGTAGAAAGTGCCCCTCGAACTTGATTGGTGGCGATCTCTCCTGTGTACATAGGTGCCACTGTGTAGACTATGCCGTAGCCCAGGCCGGAGAACATTCGAGCCACGTACAGAAGAGCGACAGAGTTGGCTACGATGACCAGCACCCAGCCGAGGATGAACGGCACCGCGCCGAGGAGTAGCGTCGTCTTCCTGCCGAACCGGTCGGCGAAGTAGGCGGAGGGGATGGGTGTCAGCGCCGAACACAGGATCATTATCGAGACTATCCATGATCCCTCGTCGCGTGAAGTTGGTATCTTGCTCTCAGGTGACTGAAGGTACGGTAATGTAGGTGAGGGCCAGCCGTAGCAGGTACCCGCTGTAGCGGTGATAAGCGTTGCTGAAATAGAAGAAAAACAACTGTTAGTTTCACGCGACATTTATGTAAATGCAATTGCAAACAATGCTAATAGAAACGAACTGCTTTTGGCAAAAGCATTGTATGCTAATTGGAATTAGATTACCTAAGAGAATCAACGATAGTTATTGAGAGTTGCATGGTTTATGGAAAGTGTATTGCTCTTGGCTAGGTGTTAGAAGAAGTTGTTTATATATGTCGAATTAAACTTTTAACACTATGCTCATATGAGCATGTGTACAATATACGTGCTACAGTAATGTCAACTACGACGTGCCGAGACCTTGACGCTAATTATCGCCACTAAACATTGTTCGGGCATCGATAATAATCATCAAGTCTTTTAATTAAACTCCATTTTTCCATTGTTTCCGATAAGCAAAAAATTAAATAACAGGACAGGTTAATTTGAAACTGTTATCTTTTCTGAAGAACCTTGCAGTTCATAAGAAAGTCTTTATTTATTAAATTAATAATGAAGTAACTGGAAAGTTAATTAATGATCGAACGACCTTCCCCTTAGCAAAGCAGAACCTGGCAGAAGGCCAGGAAACCATAAGAATGATGAAGAAGAAGTTGCGCATACACCTTTAACTACATAAAAATAAAATAATAAAAAATAAAAAAGCCTTTTTATTTCTTTAACTACATTATACTACTACTACTATTCTCCTGCCCTTATCCCAAATTATTTGGGGTCGGCGCAACATGTCTTTTCCTTCCATACTCCTCTATTAGTCGTCATCTCTGTAGTCACCCCCTTTTTACCCATATCCTCTTTCACACAGTCCAATCATCGTTTCTTTGGCCTTCCCCTACTCTTATAGCCATCCACATCCATACACAAGACTTTCCTCACGACATTTTCTTCATTCCTCCGCATCACATGCCCATACAACACAACTACATATACAACTGTCATTGAAATACCGGAAGGAGAAACCTTAAAATTAAAATCAACTTTTAAAACATACACGATTAAATAGAACGAATTACAAATATAAGATTTATACTCAGACGTGTTCTGTTCATAAAATGTAGCACTATCTGTTTTCTGCTCCGACTGTATTAGCGTAAGATCGTAATCTAAACACATATCTGTAATACCAAACAATTGTACACATCGTAAATCTAATTAGGCAAGATTAGCATCTCAATATTTCATACTAGCGAAACGCCCCAGCTTTGCACGGGTAGGTACACCTTCCCTCATCACTCTGTCTATTGGTGAAAACCGCATGAAAATTCGTTCAGTGGTTTTTGAATTTATCGCAAACAGACACACAGACGCGGCGGGGGACTTTGTTTTATAATATGTAGTGATTGCCTGGATAATTAACAGAAAACATGTTCTGTACATTTCCTACTTTTAGCAAAATGTTGGTGAAAAATTATTATGATTGTATGTATAAGGGAACTGTAAGTGCGGTTATTAATAAATAAGGAAGGATTTGTAATTAATAATAAATAATGTTAGTAGCATATCCTTCGAAAAACTGTAATCTTAACGATTTTATTGCTTGTCCGACGTATGATAATAATTTAATGCAAATACATAAAAACGTTTTTTAACCCCCGCAGGTTTAGTAGTTTTAATTAGTGCCAATGAATTATAGGAAACTCGTAAAAAAAGGCCATATCAGCAGTTCGTAAAGCATCAACTTGGACACACAAACATACAGCCCAGGAATTACACTAACGGGCACAATGTAACGAACTTCCTGTGTGTGTAAAAACAAGTTTGGGAGTGGCGACGCTAACGCTATCATGTCTTATCTCTCGTTCGTGGAAACTTCTGACCACTTCAATAAACTCAACACGTTCCTCGGCCCTGTGTCTGATAATTAATATGACATATGCCACAGATTCATGACAATATAATATGAGATTAGAAAGTTACTACGCCTATTTGCCAAAACAAATATCACTTTTTTCTATAGTATTGATGTATACCTACCCAACAAATTGGTATGACGATGTTCGTTTTATCTCTTAGTCATACTCATAACTCAAAGATGTACTAAAGACATATTGACCCTCTTCCACTATTATCAGATCTTATTTGAAATAGGTTTACTGAGGCTGTAAAATACTGAATTGTTTTTTCAGAGTGGCTGTAAGTGGAACAGTGATCATAACATAATTTTATGAAGTGGTTTTGTAATAGGGTAGTTTCCTAAAAAAATCTAATTAGTCGCGTAAGTAAAAAAAAAATGACGAAGATACAGTGCGTTGAAATTTTGCGTAGCGTCACGCTGTGCGACACTTTTTACACTTTACACTCCTGAACTTTGATGTGTTTTATCTTTGTCGTTTTTTATTGGTTTGGTAAAGCAAAAAATACGTGTGCAATATTTTTTGATAATATAGCTTACGGATTAAATTGAATTATTATTTTCATACCCGTTCCGATCCGTTCAGTAAAGCACCCATAAAACGTAATCGAATCTCGAGTGGCTATCTTACCGCGCAGGTTGTTGAAACTGTTTAATATTTCAGTATATCTGGTGCACGTGCGCCGTACGAAATTCAGAAGCGAATTCAAGTCTGTACCTAAGTTTAATCACAAACATGTACCTACATAGTTAGAGAACCTGAGAACAGAATCTAACTGAGGCTCTGGGCTAAAGTTTACATGGTGGCCGTGTAGTAGTAGCAAAACAGAGGTCCGCTAACGTGCACGGAAATATAACCCGAGGAAGCTAAAGATTAAAACATAGCACAGAATATTTTTACGATATGTTTATAACTTTTAATGTGGTGAGACAGCGATTGCAACGAGAAACAAAAGTTTTCAGTCCTTGTAATATTTCAGGAAAGACAGTTTCGTCTGTTGAATTGAATGCGTCCGACGTCCGCCGACATTCGTCCATACGTCAGTCGTGTAAACACTGGCGTTGTAAGTATAATTTATATAGCAACAGATTCGGGGAACGAACGTTGAATGCCAGTTGGCACAATCAGCGGGTTGTCAATGTATACTATGTATAATTACGTCGATAGACGCTGGCTTTAAAGTCACGTGTATTTAAATGTCTACCTAGGTCTACCTACTAATGAGTATTCACAACTTTTTATGAAGATGTCAGGTCAATGATATAGATTTTAATCAATTGATTTAAAAATACCATAAGAAAACTGTCTTATTTGAATTGGCAAGAGACTTTATGTTGATTTTTTGAACCTATGAATAAAACCTTGATGGAAAACTAAAAAGCATCTAAAGGCTTTACTGACTGCCTTTGACTATCAAAGTATTAAACCATGCTGAGCTAAGCTTTAGTGAAAATCATATCTTGAAGTTCTAGCGGTTTTAATTTCAGTAATTTAATCTGATGATCAATAACATAATAAAGAATTCGTATCCATGGCAGACATTGAAAAATTAGTCTGGGCGTTTGAAAAATTGGTTTGGGGTTGTGAGTCGGGTCGAGTTTAAATTAAAATTTAAATAGAATTGATGTAGACTTCTTATTACATTTGATAAAAAACTAAGAAAAAAAAATAATATTAGATATTTATGTGACAGTAAAGATAGGTCTCAAATAAAAATTAAAATGTGGTAGGTATGATTTGTTAGTTCAATTTGTTGCTAGGCATCCTTAGCTCTACATTATTTTGAGGTAGGCATTAAATTATAATATTGGAAATTAATGTTTATTTACATACGTTGGCTGTATTCAACAGTAAGAATAATTGAATAATATTGACATCATAATCAGCCTTTTAATGTCCCCACTGCTGGGGCACAGGCCTCCTCCTCTCTGTGAGAGGGTGTGGGCCGTAATCCACTACGCGGGCCCAATGCGGGTTGGTGTATGTCACATGTCTTCGAATTTTTGATACTAGGACATGTCGGTTTCCTCACAATGTTTTCCTTCACCGTTTTGAGAGCAATGGTGATGAAATAATTTACACAAAGTAAAGCGCATGCCTGGGTTTGAACTCACGACCTACAACTTGTAAGTCGCGGCCGTTACGACTGGGCCACCACTGCTCTAAATAATATTATGATGAATAGAAAAAAAACTTGGGATTTTGTGTGGCAAGTATCCTCCTTTTCAGGAAAATATCAAAGTACTGTCCCCGAAGTGAATACAACATTTTGTCTTAGTTATGTAGCTTTAAGTCTAAAAGTAGATAGTATTTAGTTATTTACTTCACCGTATTATATACAAATCTACACTCAAGCTTTGCGTGTCACCGCAAAGTCATCTCTCTCATATGCTGGCAATAGATAATGAACCTAATAAAAATGATACTTAAGATTTATAATTTAATGAGTGTAGTATAAATGGTCTCGTGCGAAGTGGGCGAGGTCACGGAACGTGCGGTGCGGGGCGCCGGCGCCCGCTCCGCTTCACTCGCGCCAGCCCGCCCGCACCCGTGCTCTGACGCAACTTACGAACCGTCATACAAAGGTGCGTCCAAACTATACTCACATATAATTTGCAGTTTTGTACAGCAAATTAGTACCACTAATTACGCAAAGATACACAAGTCACATTTGTTTACATTACTGATAGCCACAGAGGCCTTGGTCGCAAGATCTTATCTTCTGTTTTTATTTCGAGCTTTCGAGTAAACGAGTTTAAAAAGAAAATTAAACATTCCACAAAATTGTATTTCAGGTAATCTGGCACAGCTCCGCATAAACCGCTTTCGGGAGAGTAAAAAGTTGGCAATAGGTACTTTTCGGGGGAAATGTAAATGGCAGATTTATATATTTTTGTTCGTTAAGCTTCAGGCGGTGGGAACGGTAAGTGTGACCGTGCCCTTACACAACACACACCTCAGAATAACAATAATTATGATTTTGAGGCCCTGACTAATAAAGAATACAACAGTAGCGCGTACGCTTTGACTTTGTACATTCTGTCACGAACGGTGAACATACATAGATGAATTAATTCTTAGATATACAGACAGTCCAGCATAGGAGTAGGACTGTATTTATGCGCAAAAGTGTTTTTTGTATGGCTCCCCTCCCATTATTTATAAGCTACCCAAAGGTTGGAAGCAGCTCAATAATATGAAATTAAAGAAATAACTGAAATCTTTTCTAATTAACAAAGCATAAGGCCGTTTGGAACATAGAGTGTCATTTACACTTTTCCTCTTTTCTCAGGAACCGAGAAAAATGAAATATGAATATATTTATTATATATTTTTTTAGGGACAGTAACAGTTTAGATAGCCAAATACTAAATTATATTTGAGAGCAGTGGTGGCCCAGTGGTAACGGCTGCGACTTTCAAGTTGTATGTCGTGAGTTCAAACCCAGGCAGGCGCTTTACTTTGTGTAAATTATTTCATCACCACTGCTCTCAAAACGGTGAAGGAAAACATCGTGAGGAAACCGGCATGTCCTAGAACCAAAAATACGAAGACATGTGACATCCGCCAACCCGGATTGGGTCCGCGTGGTGGATTACGGCCCACACGCTCTCACAGAGAGGAGGCCTGTGCAGCGGGGACATTAAAAGGCTGATGATGATGATGAAATTATATTGATAAATATAGAAATTACTTGATGAAACATTTTCAAATTTCGCAATTTGAAACAAAAATGATAATAAAGAGAGTAATGAAAACGAGGAATGTGACTGCGGAGAATTACATGTATAACGTTAATAAATATTTTTTATTTAACCAGGTTTTTTTTTCCATAATCCTATGATCTTTAATCAACATTTTATTGATGAAGTTTCAAAAGTTCTAAGTACCATTTTAACTGTGGTGATCGAATATAAATGTTACCTTTTGTACAGAATACTCCTTTGTAATGCCATTTTCTCGTGAAATAATTCACTAATTGAACCAAATCTGTTCAGAAATTAATAAAATTCAAGGTTTTGAGTCCGAATAAAAAAAAAATAATCGAGCCGGATCCGTAGGTAAATGTGACTTTTTGTTCCTGACCTCCTCATATAAATTAGCGAATTTCTGGCAGAATCATTTATTTTGACATTGATTTTGGTTGCTATTTGTATTTTGACATTTGATTGATATTTTATATAAATTTGACATATATTGTATAATATTTGACATCTGATTCCCGTCAGACCCCGGAATAGCAGACACAGTTAAAAACCTATTGGTGCGTCTCCTATTGGAGACGCGCGGAGCCTGCCGGCTTAATATCACTAGTCTACAGGCAAAATTAAACTGAGCGGCTATTGGAGTTTTTATATCAATTAATGCGTTCTTAATATTATTCCGTAGTTAAAAAATCTGTAAGACATAATATTTTGAAATTTTCGACCTTACTTACCGAAAAAATGCATTAACTAGGTGTATACTTTTATCGTTGTTGAAATACATCAGCGGACTTATTTTGTTAAGTTAATTGGTCGTTTTTACCTGGACTATATGCTAAAAAAATAGATAAAATAAACCATAGGTACGAGTATTAGCATATCTTCTTAACAATTTCAAGTGCTATCCTAAGTAAAAAATCTACCTTTAAATCTACTATTTAAACTGTTTTAGTTTAAGTAGTTTCATGTAGGTACACATCATTATCTTCAAAATAAACATGATCAATTTTTAATCTACATAGTTAATCGGAGCCATTTTAGGGTGTTCTTCATACTATTTATGAACATATACCGTGAAACTTTAACTTGATGCAACAGAAAATCTACACGTGATGGAATTTTCCTACTCTCAAATTCGAACTAACTGCCTTTAAGTATAACGAAACAGCTATAGTGATATCAGTTGCATTCTCTATTTTACCCGACTGCGCGACGCAAGGGAGGGAAATGTGTTTATCAGCCTATGTACTTATGTACCTCTAACTATATGTGTTCTTTTGTGGCGCTTTAGAGACCAAACACGTGGGCCGATTTTGCTAATTCTTACATCAATTGATTCGTCTTAATCTTGCGAGTGCTACTAAAGACATGACGGTAATCAAAATACAATATGGCGACAACCAAATGCAACAAAGGGTTCGAGGAGGCGATTCCAAAAATATAACTCATTAGAAAATTTAAAAAAACCCGACTAAAAAAAAACAACTAAAAAGTTCCAAACAAGTCACTTTTCAAGCAGTCTGATGCAGTTGGTGGCATGAAATCAATAATTGAACTAATAAATAACTCCTACCAACTGCATCAGACTGCTTGAAAAGTGACTTGTTTGGAACTTTTTAGTTGTTTTTTACAGTCGGGTTTTTTTATTTGTAGACTAGTATATTTTGACATAATTATTTGTATTATTTTTTTACTGTGAACATTATTTTGTAACAATTTTATTATTCTGTTTAAATTTATTGTTGGTTTAATTAGTCATATACGTAATATGTGCACGCTAAAGTATGTTGGCAAACACGTCTGAACTTATTTTTTTTTCTTCATGTTATCTTGCATGCACGATATATTCTTGTATGTGTGGTACCTATGTTTTTGCAAATAAATATTTTTATTCTGTTGTATCGTGCGAAAATGTGCCCATTTCTGAACTTGTACAAATAGCATCGTTTGTGTGCGTGATTAATACTACTAGGTAGAACACTGGGTGTATTATATTGGACAGTTTCATTTGATGGGCAACAATATGTCCAGTTGTGTTGATCAATGAAATTGTTACAGGCGTCGCGTGAACTTGGCGTGTTTTATTTATAGCTTGTGACAATTGCGTTCAATGTTGAAGGAAAAGAGGTACCTAGACAGATTCTTTAATGTGAATTATGGCTTGCTCAATGAGTTTTTATTATCAATCTCCGTAATTTCTTGAATTATTTGATATCATACGGCTCTCAAGTGGTCGCTAATGTACCTACCTACATAAATGTATCAAAGAGAGGTGTGTCGCTAAAAGCCGTGTGTTTGATTTATAAGACTCTTGTGTTGACAGGATGTAGTCAATCACTCACTATTTTTACAAACTTCAAAGCAAACTGCTTCAGTTGACACTCACGTTTATGATAGTACTTGTTACACGACAAGTTTTTTCTCAAGCGCTAAGAATGTTGATATAGTAGAGAAAGCTTTTCATTTAATGTATATTTATTTAAATTTCATGTCTTTTAAATTGATATATCTATGTCAACCGCATATAAAAGCAGAACAGCTATAAACAGCCACATATAAATAATGTCAGCCTAAAATAATATTGCTCCCGTTTGAGATTGACCTTTAAAATGTTACGTTCGCTAATTTAACTTGTCACCCCGTCTCTTATTTTGACATTAGTACGGCCATCCAGACAATACAGTGCGGAAATAGAACGTTGCCCCTCAGAATAAACAAATTGTTTGACCTGTTCTTATTAAAACTTATTTTTTGTTAGGCAATCTTGAATCGGCTTAATAAAGACATCTTGTGAGATTATTTATCGTCTGAATGCCAATATTATGCTTCGCCGTACTATGGATGTTGAGATCGATATCCGATAAACAAACTCGTTGTATGCAGCATAAACTATGTATGAGCATATTGTATTGCCAGTAAGACTTCGTGATTGGTTGTCAATATCGATAAGGGAAAATACCGCAATACACACAAACGCGTGAACGTACAGTATTCTACTTTATGAACAATAAATAAATTATCATAAGAATTGGAGAATAAGATCAAGTGAACCTGGAAGTGGCTATTATTCAGTTCGTAAAGATTGAGAATTTCAATTTCCGCCTCCACCCGGACTGTCGTTATATTTGTTCAATTAAATGCTTGATCTGATACTGTGATTAAGGGTTTTCAGAAAAAATTCGCCATCATTTGGCGCTATTTAGGCGACAGGTCTTTTACATTGACAACGAAACATACCTAATGACGTAAACACTATAGTCGTAATAACTAATGTCACTTTTTAAATTAACTAATCATTTATTTCAGGCAATTATTCCCATATGTACTACAACACTACAAATTACATAGAAATATGTATACATAAGGATTCAATAAAGACTGGCTGACCCGACAGACGTTGTCCTGACGCGCGAAGTTCAAATAGTCGTTAAGTTTTCTAAAATTTTCTAATTATCTGCGCAACTTTCTTAATTTTCTCCTGATAATAAACAAAAAAAGAATTAGCGAAAACGGTCCAGCCGTTCACACGTGATGCCGTGACCAAGGAAATAGGGATTAATTTTTATGTATATAGATTAAAACAATTTTTGACATTATCTGAAGCGTTTTGACAGTTGTCTGGACCTAACGCCTTAGTGCTGCCATCTAGTGTATCTACTATTGTTTTAGAAAACGCTCATTGAAGGGAAAAAGCTATACATGGTTGGGGGATTCGCAATCATTAAGGGTCCATATCGCCTGTTACACGTGAGTGAATGCTGTTGCTGTGGCTAAATATTGGGATAAAAAAAAACTATATTTGCCATCGACATGTTAAGAAGAAGGGACTGAAACTAATAGCAACAAGTGTTCATATTAGCTTAGCAGTTTTCCATATTTCCATACATAAAGAAAATGAAAAGCCATACAGCATAGTCTTGCTATAATTAGGTATTGTGTTAGATGATGATAACATAACAATAGGAATTTTTTAACACACGTATATTAGCTTCACTCGTAACTATGTAAGCAAATCTTAGAAGTTAAATTTGACCCACTTCCCGGTTTCTGATTAACCTGAAAGCGTACATGTTTAGTTTGGATGACAATGCATGGTTAGCTACGTGACGTCATTCTAAATCTAATATGGCGGACTCTCAAAGATGGCGGACTAGTTATTTTGTATGCATTCCCCTGATATGGCTATCACATGAAAAGGTTTGGTGAGAATAACACGATAAAAATTTAAAATTATGTGTTTTTTTTAGGTTTATTCCTCTCAAGGCCTGCGCTCGTCAAACGTCAAAATCTGTCAAGTCCCGTTGACAGACGGCCATCGTGCAACTAAAGACTATTTATCATGTTCCGAGTGTGTGAACCTTGCCACAGGATTGCCGCAAGACCTTGGGAATAATAGAGGTTTAAAACGCGTGAATCGGGTTTTTGGCAATTTTTTGGCAAGGCAAACTTCATTTTCGCACTGACTCAATGGTGAGTCATGGAGCCTTAAGTGTATTAGGTACAGAAAATTCTTAATGACTTATTTTTTATTATCACGATAGAACGGAAATAACTTACTTGGTCGTTAAGTTATTTTTATTATTACCACACGATATTAACAGTTTAGTGATTAGTGTATGATAATATATTATGGCTAATGCCTGTACTGTCCACCTCTTGACCCGAAATAAAATTATTCTTAGAATCCATTATGCTTCTCACGCTAATATTTCAGCCAATCTAATAGAATAACATCCTCATTCATTTGTATCGGCACGATATTATAGTGTATCTATATAACGCACGTGTCGAAAGCACGTGGTTCCGAACACTAGCACACTTATAGCTCTAGGTTCAAGACCTTTCATGACGTCAGCATACAAACGTACTCTCTGCTACACTATACCGTAGAGATTTCCACGAATGACTTGACTTCCTTTGTTAGGGTACAATAAAACTAGCCGACTTATGGTTTTTAGGGTTCCGTACCCGAAGAGTCCAAACGTTGTAAACGTCGTATTGCTGTCACTCACGTGTCCGTCTGTCCATCTATCTCTATCTCTGTTTGTCCGTCGTCTGTCACAAAATTTTGTTCCGAAGAATTTTTCATCTTCCCATTGACCGCTATGAACTTGCAATTTGGTGATAATGTTTATTATTACGTATATTTTACAAACAGATACCAATATATTGATAAAACAAATTTTATGTTTGAAATTTTCTCATTTGGTACGGAACCCTAAATTGAGAAGTCCGACACGCAACTGGCTGGTTTTTTCATCTGCCCGTTTTGTAGCTTAGTCATAAGGCTCCAAAAAAGTGTTTGTGCGTTTTTTATTTGACTCACAACTCTGTAAATGGATCGCAATATTGAGTTATTATTTGAATACCAATGCAAAAGAAAGATTGGTATTTGAAGTACATTTAGGTAAATTACGCAGTTAGGTACTTCTGTACATAATCTGTGTTGCTTATTGTGTAACAATAGAGGTGTATAATATTTCTTTTACGCAATTTTAATTATGTTTTGCCATTATTTTCGTCATACTTACATATATTATTTCTTTTGACTTTAATAAAACTATACCTTGAGGAACAACTTTTTTTATATACACATAACATTTTTATGGAGCTTGTTTATACCTACTTCTACATGACTTTGGTACTCTGTATTGTTTTTCAACCCACGTTTCTTTTTAGGGTTCCGTGGTCAACAAGGAACCCTTATAGTTTTGCCATGTCCGTCCGTCCGCAGCTTAGCTCAGAGACTTTTAGTCCTAGAATGCTATAATTTGGCAGGACTATACGCATTATTCTCGCCGACAAAGTGGTAAAATAAAATCATTAAAAAAATATTTCTTTAGGGTACTTCCTGTACAAGTAAAGTGGGGATTTTTTTTTCTCATCTATTCCATGGTGTGGGGTGTCGTTGGATAGGCCATTCAAAAATATTACGGGTCTTTGAAAACCAATTTTCGAATCAGGGAGCCGTTTGCGTAAAATTAAGCTTTAAACTGCTAATTTTTATTTCGAGTCAAGTGTACCCCCCATGCCAGCTAAATGGTTAATTTTAGATATGTGAAAAAAATCACGGCAGTAGTATCATGATCATCATCAGCCTTTTAATGTCCCCACTGCTGGAGCACAGGCCTTCTCTCTGTGAGAAGGGTCGTAATCCACCACGCGCTGGGCCCACGTGGTGAATTACGGCCCACACTATATGCGGATATAGCGGCAGTAGTTTATATAACGAAATTAAAAAGAAAACTATCACGGCTAAGTTAGCTCTGTTGGTTTCAGAGTAATAGTCACCCAACTTATAAAATGTTTCTACTTGTTAAATTTCGTACAAAATACAAAAAAAAAAACTTAGGTGAAGTACGGTCAACGGAACCCTACCTTGCGCGTGGTCCGACACGGACTTGGCTGGTTTTTTTGTTTAAAACGTGTTCTTCCCGACGATTTGCAACTGGAAGAAAAACAATGGCGCACCGATTGTTTACCTTCCGTGTTTATTGTTACAACGACGTTCTCTCAGAAATGGGTAAGGATTGTTTTGGGAGCTAAGCAGCGGATAGCAAGCTTACAGGTAAACAACTTTTTATATTTAAAGCATTAATAGACAAAACACAACGGTCATTGTTAGATTTTCGAACTAGATAGCCGAAGCCTACACTGGCCATACATGCGACTAACTGTTTGATCAAAAGCGCAAGTCGCTAAACACACAAACAGCAAGTTTATTTTTCTTCTCTGTTGGCCTGGCCACTTTTCTCTAGACCATAAATCAATATATATATCAAAAGCTTTATTGGTAGCATTGCGGTTCAAAGTTTTGTTAAGCTCTACACAGATTACGCGCATAGAGAAAAGCTGATCTGGTTCAATTGAATTGCATGAACAATACACACAGACGCACTGAATATTATTTTAAGGAAATCTAATTATCTTTCGCGGATGACTGCTTATTAATCTACATCTACAAACTATATTATTACTTAAATCTCCTGAATTCTTTCACGTTAATCCGAAGACTTCATAAAAATGTTTAGTTGAAACTTTAAAGATTTAAATTATCACGGTGTATCGTTTTGACAGACAGCATTCTTTTTTATTTACATTAGCTTCGTTAGTGAAGGTTCGGCGAAGAATTCAACGTTGTGAGATAAAAAATAACGATCCACGATAAAAAATTAATGTAGTCAAGTCTTTATTAGGATAAGACTGTTACTAAAACAATGGATAATGATTACATATTGACTGTGGGATACCGGCTTAAAAAGTGTTTTGTATTTTAAGAACAAAACATGTCGTAATTAAGAATAGGGACCCTATTCAAAGCGCAATCCCATTGGTTCACCGGTTATATCAATTATAAATTCGATAGATATAGTAGTACATAGAAAATACCAGCGACACTAGTCCGGCCAAAAATAGACAGTTTCCTTTGGAATTCATAGTCGGTGTCAGCAATGTGAACATACACCTGATCACTTCACTAACACTCTAGTACCATCACTATAGCTGTCAAACGTAGTGATTTTGGCACGGACACAGGTGTGAATGTGCAGCTATTACTGACATTTGCATTAATATGACGCGTGCAGATACGTAACTACTATAAGAGAAATCATAGTAGCATTATCTATGTATGTTTGTGGCAATATTGGAACCGTCCTGTAATAGAAGTTGTGTCTCTTTGACATTTTTGCTTGTCCGAATGTTCGAAGCTGAAGCATGAAAATCATTTTTGTTGGAATAGGCAGAAAATTAATTCGTTTTTTTTTTCTTTTAAAGTTATATTTCTTTTGGCGCGTTAGGAAAAAATGATGAGAGTAAATTTTCGCGATGTGCGCGCACACCGTCACAAAAACCGACACCCTGAAGTTAGCTCTATAGTGTGTGGTTCATGAAGAATTATTGTTTTCCTTTTGTAAACTTTGTGACAGTTTGGTTTTTTATCTTGTTACGCCAAAGAAGTATAACTTCTTACGTGCGTACATAAGTACACACTCACTTTTTTGTTATTTTTTATTGATATCTATTAAATATTATACAACTTTTGCAAAAACAAGACTATCGACCGATAATATCGTCAAAATTCATATCTAGTTATTTTTTTTTGATGCGATTGCATGTTTTGTTTATAATGTTTACCTACCTGTACAATATTCTGTGTATTTACCTACATATAGGTTATTTGAATGTTAAATTGCTATACCGCGTACAATACACGAAGGTATGTCAAATAATAGGTATGCTTGCTTGAAAAGTTTTTTTATGAGCGACGTAATATAAATTAAATTCCTCGTGTTATGAAAATTTCTGATACGTAGGTACTCTTGGAAACTAAATACTAGTGAATACAATCATGTAATACAATTGTCTATAATTGCGTCTAGTAGATACCTACTCATATGCAACGTCAGAAAATATTAGTAGAACCGTCATGTTGAATACCCGGAAAACGGAATTTATTAATGCTTATACGATTATGCTCAAACAAACCTGCTCTCTAAATATAAACTAGTGAGACCTATAAAAATAAAGCCATTATTTATGAAAAGTGAATAATGTATCATTTTGATAAGTTTAGACGCAAAACGCTTTTAGCTTTCATTTCACATCTATGAGTCATCATTCAAAAAGTTGATGACGTCAGTTAAGAGACGTGTGTTCGATATCTGCAAGCAAAAAAGGAATGCATAATCTTTTGTCTCCATTTTCATCACTACAACATAAAACAACAATAAATAAGAATATTGTAAATCATAATATTGGTGTATATTCCCTATATTTGGTGTATATTCTATCTATCTACAACGTGTCGTGGAATACAACCAGGTTGGGTAGCTGTTTGCATTGGACGAGACTCAATGGCTGGCTATTGTTTATAAACATGTTCTGTCCGTCTGTCGTCATCGCGTCGCGCCAACTTTTCCACCGCACTCTCTCTACAAGTGTGAATCGCAGAAAATCGCAATTCAACTGTAAAGTATCGGATGTCGATGTCAATGACATTAGCGTTAAGCTGGGACTGAGTTTATAGTACACTAGTGACGCGACCCGCCCCAGCTTCGCTCGGGTACAAAATAGACACATAAACCTTCCTCATGAATAACTCTTATCTATTGGTGAAAACCGCATGAATATCCGTTCAGTAGTTTTTGAATTTATCGCGTACAGACGGGGTTGGGGGACTTTGTTATATAATATTATTTAGTGAAGCCCGCTATATTTTGCCATTCAAGTACTGCATCGATCTGTTTGCATATTAACTCTAGCTGTTTTTGCGTGCTCAGATGCCATAACCAATATTTAGGGGTAGGTACGAGTTGGGTTTTTTTAAACGTGTCTGTTGTACGGAAAGGAGATACGAAAGAAGAAGAAGACGTTGTAAATGCACATGACTTAATGAGTGACGAACTGACTATATGGTTCCATTTGAGCAATCAATCGCGATCGATGAATATTTGAACATTTTACTGGCTCAAAGTCGGCTTAGTGCTTAAGAAAAACGACCAACGGGTAACAAAAGATTCCATCACACAAAATTTAAATAAAACCTTATGCACTACAGAAGTTATCAGCGGTTTGCGAATGCGCGATAAATTCTGTTCTAAGCACTAATTTCGAATTGTACCAATAAGGTAATATCACAGTGTGGGCTGATATAATGTACTTTTTGGTGTTTTGTAATGTTTATTATTTACGTTACACATACAGCTATAATTACCTACTTATCGGGACAGTCATATGACAAAATAATATCTGATATATGTGAGGGTGACCTACCACTTGAATATCTCGTGTTGAGTTTGATAATGAAATCTGCTGTAGAAGACATTGTCTGGGTAGCTAAACGATCTACAGGAAGCCATCATCAATTACTGCTGACGTTAATTGTATCATTGTAACATGTAGTTCTTTAAAAAGCTTCAGGAACTGCCTTAGTAGCTACCAAGCTATCTCAACGATAACAAGAACATAAACTGCTACAGTTGCTTGCAAAAGTACAATGACATAGCGTTCAGCTGATTATAACACAATCGATGATTAGAATTGAGTTTTTAAAACAAATGGCACGTGGGAAGTGCAAATGTAAACGAAAGTATAAGTGAGTCAATATTTTTGATTAGGTTTGTAATTATTTGCGATACTTGTTATTACTACATACGTATTATTATTTATTTTATTTTTCTCTTGAGTAACCTCTAGCAGGGAAATTGATAGTCATCAAATATTGGTTTTCTACTTTTTTGGCGCCGGATTTTGGTCTTAGATTATTAACTTAATGAGTAATTATCATAATTAACGGTAATAAGTTAATAACTGCTTTCAAGTTTATAATCTTGTCATTAAATTGTCCATTACATAAACCTGTAACTAATGAATTATGTTAAACGAATAGTTCCTTTAATAGAGCTTCCTAATTATGTGACCTGTTTCTTTTTACAAGTAGGTAGGTCCTTTTTCTTAGTCATCAATATTTAAGCTTTTGTTCTTTAATTTTTTTGTAATATTTACAATACAGCAATTAGTGAACATGATTAAAAAAATTAAACATCATGTAGGTACCTACTTCGATGTAAAATAAATTTATTATTACTTTATGTACGGGGTACGAGTGCTCACAAATTGCTTAAAGATCTGTCTAAACTCCTTGTTGACACTTCACGTGACCCAAGGGCTGACTTTTATCTTGGTCAGAGGATAAGTCTTTTGGGCACACACTAGTCGACATCGATGCGGAGGGGTTTTTCGACGCTATATGTATTTTAGATTGTTATCAAGTTAAGGGTTTTTATATATATATATAGTATGTCGATATTGTTAAATAAAAGGATTGATCACTTTATCTGCACATAATGCAGCAATATATACTCATAATTATGAATATTGTATATTTCTATTTAGTTACGTTGTACTATTTACATTCCCCGATATACATAAATAGGATTACTCTTATCTTGATTGACGTAGAACGATCATTGTAGAGATCTTTATAGCACTAATATATTATTAATAATACTCATAAATTTTGATAATATTGTGAGATTTAATTAGTGATATGTAGACCATATTATGAATAGTTTAGCTTAAACTAATAATTAATCTTGAAACTCTTTTTGAAACAATTTTTCCCAAACTAATGACCATCAAAACTATTAAAAAAAATACGTGAGTTTATTAATTGTAAGCATGTAGATATAAGGAATATGCTACTTCACAAAAGAAGACATTAAAAGTTTCTGAAACTCTACTTGAATGCTACTAGGGATTGACAATTTCTCAAATTTAAAGTCTAAATTAATAATAGTCAAAATTAAACCGCAAGGCAAAAGTACATGTAGGCATGCAGATAACATATTATATATACATATAAGGCAAGATTTACTAAGGGAAAAAAACATTATTTTAATTAGTTGCGATGGATAAAAACAATGAGTGGAATTCATTGTTTTTAATAGTCTTTGGACTTAGCGGAAATGATTAAATTCTAGGTATCATTAGCAGTCAGGCTTTGAAAAGTATTTAGATGTTTTTTTAGAGTTCCTTAGTCCTAAAAAGGTTATAGTTTCGGTCTGTCCGTCCGAGGTATAGCTTAGAGACTGTTTGCACTAGAAAGCTGCAATCTAAATGGGTTCATCACACATGTAACATTTTGGAAAACAAAATCTTTGATTTTTTGTTTTTAATCGTTATTGTCCGTTAAACCGTCAACTCAATTATTATTATTTTAGATAGGCACGCGTTTGACCACTGTCTCACCTGATGGTAAGCGATGATGTGGTCGAAGATGGAGCACGCTTGCCTAGAAGTAGCCTACCTAATAACTCTTGACTTAAAGACTCCCAGGTCGTAGCTATCAGGAAACACAGACTCCGGTAGGGAATTCCACTCCCTAGCTGTACGCACAATGAATGTGTTCTCAAAACGCTTTGTGCGTATGGATGGGATGCCCACCATGAACCGGTGGCACTTCGCCGTACGTGTTGTGGTCCGTTGATGAAACGGGCTTGGCGGAATCAAATTATGCAATTCCGTCGCACACTCTCCAAAATGTAATCGATAGAAAACCGATAGTAAATATAAAGCCCCCTTCTAAGTCTGCATGTCATAACGGGTGACTTTGGAACCCTACACTGCGCGTGGCCTGACTCGCACTTGGCCGGTTTTTTTTTATTTACCCATTTTGTTTACCAGTCTAAAGGTCGAGTAAGTGAATTTGACTGTTATTTCTTAGTAAAAGATAAAGCAATAGAGTAAGATAGTAATGTTGTTTAATTATATTCATTTAATCATCTATTGTTACTTGCATTTTACACTATCCTATCTGTAGCAATTTCATTATGTGATGCTATTTAACTGCTTTTTTTTAAAGTTAGTTTCTATTAGCGATAAACTTCTAAAGAGCACTTAGCCCCTTTCTAATTCTTTCTACCTGATGCCTCGGTATTCTTGGAATGAATAGAATTCCCCACAGGAGATACAATGCACAGTTTATAACTTATAACAGACCCTTTAAAAGGTTTACAAATAGTTTTAAAGAATGTTCCAATAGCTCCAACTTTTTATCGGTAGCAGATTAAATTTCTTGATGGATTTTACTTGTTTATTTTTTAATAAAGTTATTAAAGAGTGTATTGCTATGTATAAGTACAGGGAATAGGGTGCTGTGTAGTTTACAGTACATTATATATTTTAATGAGTAATAAATTACTCGTAAGCGAGAAGAAACAGCGTGGTTGGCATCGCTTTCACGACGCACTAGTAAGACTATAGAGTTACGAGAGTCAAATATGATCAAAACATTTCTTTCATATTATGTTTCCAAAGTTTTATATATTCGCCAGGCCAATAACCCTACGGGAAAATAAATACATTCGTTCTTGAAAAAAGTTATTCCAGGCGGAATTTCAGGAACGGTAAATTCTACAAATTTAACGAAATGTTTAAAAGCGATGAATGACACTACTCATTCTAATGGGCCATTTTTAAAATGCCAATAAAGAACGAATGCTTATGATGTTTCTGGAAAACCTATTAAAAATATTGGTAAATAAGTCTTGTTGAATGGGCAATAATGTTATACGAGTAGATGCTTTAATTTACCCTGTCGGAAGAGCAGATTGATAACCTATTCACCCACGGTTTTGTTGTGGCGATTTAAGTATCAAGAGACACCAGCAATTAAGTCTAAACAGAATTAACTGTATATTACATTCAAGAAAAAATCTAATGTTTTCGTGATTCACATTATTGTTGCAAATATTTGTATGCGTTGTCATACGAGTAGGTATATAAAAATTGCGAAAGACCTTAAATGTAGGTACCGTGTTTCTATACAAATATGATACAAATGAGGAAAACTCGTGGCAACATTCTTCATCATTTAAACATCGTATGTAGGTGCTGTTGTAACCTTTAGGTATGTCAATAGTTTTCACGATTTTCCTTGCAATGAGCGCAAGTTGGCACCAAGTTTAGAAATAACTTAAGCAGGATGTATTATCATGCGACAAAGACGCTATTTGTGGGACATCATGCAAACCATGCATGTAATGCGATGTGTTGAGTTGAATGTGATGTGATCCTAAAACTTGTCATGAGTGGATAGATATTGCATAACTTTAATAGATATTTCATGTCAGACATAACGTGTTCCACTTTTTGTCACTCGTTGGCTGCACAAACAGATGCAATTGAATAGGTTTACTCGAAAGCTTAAATTTGTAGGGTTTTAGAGCTAAAATCTTCACGCTTTACTCAAAGAATATTGAGAGGAACACGTGCCGCTGGATTGCAACTTCTACGAAATTGTCCTCGAGAAAAACCCGAGGCGTATTGTAAGTTCTGGTTTTAAATAAAATACGATACATGTTACAAAATAGTATACGTGGAACGTGGAATGTGCATTAGATACTAACAATGCCAACAGTAATGGGATTGTGTTCTAACTTTGCCGCTGTTTGGTGATTGTGACAAGTGACAGATATGCTCATATGACATTCGGTAGAGTCATTATTGTCATTAGGGCGCAAAATGGATTGGCACTGTGAGTGCGTGAACAGCACATTAAAATAGCTTACTACGTTAACTTGAATATTATGTGGTTCTCGGTGAAATCATGCATCGGTGGCTTTCACAAATTAATGCTATAGACGTGGAACAACAGCGACGGCCCGAGGTAATCCGGGGTAGAATAAAATGAAAATGACAGGGATTCACTGATTATTTATGGATAATTAATGAGTATTTACGTCATCGCCGCGGCTGGATGACCGTGGCGCCGGTCACATACGGTGCTGTGCGGACACATGGCGACGCATGCAATAATGCGAGGTTAGAAAACGAACTCTACTCACCACAAAGTGCTGTTCCATATTCCTTCCAATGTGAACGAGTTTTTGCTGTCATCGCAATTCTTGTAGCAAGACTTCTAGTTAATTACTGCGCGATTTGGAATGAGATTATCTTGAGCACTGATTTTATTTTATATATTAAAAATAATAATGTTATATAAAGTAAATTGAATTCATCGTAACGATTATAAATATTAAAAATACGGAGAACTAACTAAATATCACAATAATTATATATATTCGATCTAAATTAAAATTGGGTTTGTTAACAAAACGTTATAACCGATTAGGCTTCATGTTGATGGTTTATGTGTTGTTTGCTTGCTGGTTCATAGCGCGGGAAGGTCGCGAGAGTCGTGGATGCGCGGCGGCGGCGAGTGAGCAACTGAACGAAGCGGTACGATAGTTAGAGGCGAACGAACTAATCGCGACGCACCAAGTGGGATGGAATGAGGCAAAACGGCGCGGGCGCACGCTTTTGCTCCTTGTTTATCGGGCGGTGGAGTAGTTCTTGTTGAGATAAGAAGAAGGTCGATAACGCGGCGAGACACGAGGGTGACGCGACGATCGACGGCGCTACAACCACGCCGCCAGACGCTGCCGTACACACACTCCGATACTCCGAATATTTTGTTAACACTACTTATAAATAGCTTTATACGACTAAAATAACACTGACAAATGTTAAACCCGTACGCTGCACGAGACCAGCTTTATAAATGACTCAAGTCCAGTGATAATAATCTCTAAGTACCATCGAATTAGTGATCGATGCTAAGTACTTACTAATTACTTATTTCGAAATAACAGGTCATACTTATACGTATCTAATCATTTTATTTCCGCTCGGCTGTGTTTCCGTCTTAGGTAATTAGTTGGTAAAGAATTTAACAGAAATAGAAATGTAATTAATGTTCCTTAAAAAGTTGCTATAATTTTAAAACAGGAAAATGAAAAAACAGTTTACGGTCTTCATAAAAAAAAAATGTGTCCCAGTTGCATATTGCGCGTGTCATCGTGTTCAATGTGACACTATGTGACACTGATACTTGTTTTCAGAATATCCGACAGAATCAGATTCCTAAAAAAACTTGAAAATTATTATTTTGATCTCACATGATTTTTCACAGAATATTTTTCCAAATATCACCATTTGTGATTAATAACGTAGGTGACGGCCGATTGAGATTGAGAGCAGTGATGACCCAGTGGTAACAGCTGCGACTAACAAGTTGTCAAATTCAAACCCGGTAGCGGCTAAATTCTTAACATGAGTTACCGGACCCCTGGGCACTCAGGCAGGGAAGGAACAGGGGTGGGTTTTAGTTAGTAAGAGTCTGACACGCCCTCCCGCTCCAGCCAGAGCGGGAGATGTCATTGGATTATTTCCCATCCGACAAAAAAAAACGCCAGGTGCTTTACTTTGTGTAAGTTATTTAATCACCACAGCTGTCAGAACGGTGAAGGAAATGCCGACATGTCCTAGAACCAAAAATTCGAAGACGTGTGACATCCACCAATCCGCATTGGGCCCGCGTGGTGGTATACGGCCCACACCCTCTCACATAGAGAGGAGGCCTGTGCCCCAGCAGCGGGGACTTAAAAGGCTCATGATGATGATGATGATGATGAAAGTAGGTGAATGGATAAGATCAAACAGACAGGACTCACATTTCATTAAACCGTACTTTTTAATCTCTCGCTATATTGGATTTTTTCATGTTTATCTTACCCTAACAGTCGATATTCTCTTATATAATAAAGTTACATGGGCCCTTTCAGCTTATATTGGTGTTTCATCCCTTGCTCTGTGTTTGCGAACTTCAGAATAGCCCATATTTTGTTCAGAAAGTAATTTGTTTTCAGGATTGGTCTTAATAGCGCAATCAACTTATTTGTGTTGTCATGTTACACTTTTAGCATCGATCCCAGGTTTTTTAGGCTGGTTATCAATTGAAGTTTCAGTATGGTATTCTGGTATGTTACAGTTGCAGCGCATCCAAATATACATAATTTATCTATCTCTGTCTACGTACACCGGTAAAAATCGGATTCAGACTGTAAAAAACAAGACTACCATTTGTAAGAGTGTACTAATTGCACTATCCGGGATGTAGGCAGGTAGTTTTAGAAATAATTGGGTTCTAGATTTGAATCAGGTTACAGTTTCAGGAATGGGATCTGACGGATCAGAGTTCTAAATTCCTTAGCAATATAATTGATATGAATTATTCCGCGTATGTTTTGTGAACATCTTAAGTACCTAATTAGGTCAACTTATTTACGCCACAAGGACACAGGCGCGTTCGTTATTTTACCGTTTGCTCTGAAAACTAACGTGTAAAAGTTGGAACCGTAAGGTCAACATGAATGTCTAATGAAAGTAAAACATTGTTAGCAAAATTAGATCCGTCAAGGTCAACAAAAGCCGACAAATTATTGGATTTGTTTATTCTGTATTCGTTTTTGCTGAAGTGCTTTGACATTATAATTTAAAGCGGTGCTAAATCTTCCTAGCACATGTACGCTTTTGGCTTCATTCCATTGATATGATTACATATTTTCAATACAGAGGACATTCGCTGTTAGAATGCAAGGCTCGCAGATGCATGTTTGGCATAAGTGACTTGCTTTGAAACTATTTCTGTAAACATTTCTGTAACAGATTTATGCCGTATGATCTGACAAGAAGTTTATTAGAGGAGATTTAAATATTAAAAGGAAGGTAGCTCATTTATTGTCAAATAAATTTTAGCATCCTAATAGTATTCTCATGTGCTTTTATTGTTGTACTTACAAGATTTTGTAACGAAACAACAAATGAAAAACAGCATCAAAATTGGTTGTTAGATCAAGCAGCAACTAGCATTTCAAATGTATATTCATTGGTATAAGAAAGAATGGGGGCTTGTTGGGGACATCTCGCTACCTGTTCTGGGAGGTTAGACTAAATACTTTTCTGTTAACGTTAACGCTGACGCTTCGTGCAAAATGTATGGCAACGACATTACTGGGCGTGAGTCACGTGACATTTCTCTCCGCAGGTAATGTCCTTGCCATACATTTTGCACGAAGCGTTAGCGTTAACGTTAACAGAAATGTATTTTGTCTAGAGGCTCTGTACGCGCGTAATCTATTGAGCGTGAGTGACGTCATTCTTCAATGGCACACATTGAAGTCCTTTTTCTGTTACTTGACAGTTTCCACATCCACTAGATTTTAAAGTTTTTGAACGAATTACAAAAATATTTCTATTTTCAATTTAGAATAAAGATAGGTACTTTTTGATATAATAAAATAAATAGTCAACTAATTGCGCACCCCACTTAATATTACAATCTGAAGGGTTTTTAATTTCTCCTTCATTGTTTGAAGAACTCGTCTATTCGACAAAGTAAATAATGAATTTTCAAAATGAAAAGCATTACTATGGATGATGAATGTATTTCATGAAATTAGGTCCGCTGAACTCTTCGTGTCTAACAACCTCGTTAAATAGCAATTGCCTTCATTTGGTGAAACTCAATAATTTCATTAAGTTTGATTTGGCTTATTAAAGTATTGTTGTTTCAAAAGCTTTCAATGTACTATCAAGACTAAAGCTAAAAAGAACTTTAGGATTTAAGAGATTCCTAAGAAAGTTTAAGGAAAATTTGCTGTCTGTAACAGATTGTTAGTAGGACATTTAAAACAAGTTGTTTCAGTTTTAGTTTAAATGAAGTGTCCAAAATAATATATTATTCAACATTAGTCAAAGTGAGAATAACAATTGGTAACTGAATAGGCTTGACATTATCTAGGCCGCATATAACTGTAATTTTATATACGATTTTCCTGTTTACATTTTGCATGATTCGCTAAGGTATGCTTAGGAATATTTCAAAACATAAAATTACCTCAATGTACTGGCGAACACAATTTAGAAAGATGAGGCTTTTTACATTAAAAAATAAGTTCAAAAATCGAATACAAAAAATATAAAACGAGGCATGTAAGGATTGATGACAAGTTATATATTTAAATATATTGGATGAATAATGAAGTAAAGAATGAAACACACCTAAAAGTAAAAGGTGAAAGTAAGATAACTGTGAGTTACTCGTCTTCGAGGCTCCAAAATACTGCAAAATTCCTTACCTAAAGTATTCATATGAAGAGAGAAATCAAGAGTGTATTATTATGGGAACTTGTCTGAAATGCTCACCTATCTCTATGATTGATATTGATAATGCTGCAGATAGGAACTAGTACGAGTATATATTGACGGCTATTTTCTAGTAGCTTAGCTTAGCTTCACCTATTAAACTTGAGTAACTAGAGTTGACACATATTTGTTGTTCTGCTGAGGATGGAAATATTTTAAAACTCTTACTTTTAGTTATTTAGCTAAATGCTTTTCTTAGTCAGTGTACCTACATTGGTTAAGTACAATGTACCCCATTAATTGTGTATTCCTAGTAATTGTTTCAATATAGATTATCTGCTGTCAATGTTAATTGGTTTTCCAAATGATAAATGAATAAGTAACTAAAAATAATTATCCTTTGCACCTAATTATAATTTTATTATTCTTATAGCTTGTCACGGTGTCCTGACACTTTTTAAAAATATAGGCCATTTTGGCACGCCCCCAGACGCTGATTTTCACGCAAATTATTGCTTGTAATGTTTGATAAGGATTTGAAAGAACTGAAGACATTACAATGATGTATGATGTGGGCTCGGCCTGATCGTCATGACACTCAGATAAAAAATTGCGATAAAGAATAAATAATTTTAATCCCTATCTTATTACATCAGAATTTATTTGCTTCTTCCACGTCACGTTATGCTGATTTCCACGCAATTTGGTGTATTTGATAAGTCTTGTATGATGTCTAAATCGTACCGCTAAAAGAAATGTATGAGTAAGCGTCCAAGGGTGAAATTGCTTGACTTATCTGAAGGTATCTGATAGCGTATGCAGTGACAGTTTTATCGCACTTGTGTTATAAATAGTACGGTATTGGTTTGCTTAGGATTGAAGAGATTACGGGAAATAAACTTGTACGTTGCATTGCGACATAATTATTATTAGCTTTTACACGTGACTGTACCATCGTAAATTCGGAATTCCCTTAATTTTTTTTGAGTTCTGTAAGAAAATGTAAAGATCACCCGGTTTCTGAATTAAGATTTTGAAGTTGAGAGTTTGTAATTTTTTAGGTTGCTGTTTCTGAAGAGAGAGTTGAAGAAGTATTTATTTAGTTACCTCCAGATCAATTCGGAAACCGTGTGATCATGTCAACGTCAATAAGCCTTTATCACATCTTCATGTCATAAAGGCTTATATTGTTTACTTTTTTTTTTTTTATATTGTTTATTTCGGGCTGAGGACGAACGAAGTTCAATGTACTTGTTAGGACTTAGGTTTATTGATATAGGATCATTGGCGGTATCAATTTTGAAGTAACGGTAACTGCTTATGAGAAACTTGTCGTAAATATCTATGGCCCGTATACAGCTGCTATAAATGGTCTCTTGACAATGACTGTAATAATAGAATAATATTTTTTTTTTTCATGGTGGGAAACTATCAAATAATTTCTCCTGCTCTAGGTGGAGCGGGTGTCAGACTCTTTCTGACTAAAACCCACTCGCGCTCCTTCAGTTGTCTTCTGCTAGGGCCGCGGTGGCTCTTTCTAACATTCCCGCTACCCTAGCAGGCATCGGCCCTAGCATGCCCCGTCAATTAATGCCGACATCTTTTTGAGGCGCACGTGGAACACAATGTGCTATCAACCCAGGCCTGGTCCTTCTCGGATGGCCAGCTACCCATTGCTCACCGGTCAGGAATCGGCTAGCGATTCTCGAAGCCCAGGGCGTCTCCTGCGGCGGCTAAGAGCGTGAGGGCGCGAGTATTGACTCTCTCTCACGTGTCTCGCCTCCGCCTTCGCCACCATTACTGCTTCGCAGGAGGATAGCTTCCCATAACCTCTCGCTCCGTATCATGGACTGAACCAGGGGACGCGAGAGGCCGCCACTACTGATCGCCTCCACGAGGTCACGGTGATGCTCCGCCCAAGCGAGGCAGATCTCCATCATATGCTCCACGCAATGGTGACAACCATGTCCGGGCGTATCCTCCCGCTGAATCCGAAACAGGTACCTCCCGAAACAACCGTGTCCGATGAGGAGCTTCGTCAGGTGGAAGGTGAGTATGCCGTGACGCTTCTCTAACCACTACTCAAAGAAAAAGAAGAAATAATTCCAATTATTTACGCAATTGCGGCGTACCCAGCGCTGGGTTGCGACCTTTGCTCTCTTCAGGCCGCCATATGATCCCGCCGGAGCTTTGTCCGCCGTGTCACGATTTCTTGCGGCAGTGTAGTTACGCCTCGGCGCTGCACGTCCACGCGCCAATAAAATATGTGCACGAGGACTTTCGCCTCCAGATCTCATGGTGTCAATCCGGCAAGTAGGCTCGCTGCTTCACTGGCGACCTTGCGATATCTCCGAGCCAGCTGGATGGCCATAACCCATCGGCAAGCGTTCAGCAGGCGGGCTGGTCGCCATCTCAGGGAATTATAGTTAGATGACATACTATAATTCCCTGAAAAGGGAATATCCTTTTTAGCTACTGCTCATTTAAAATTTGAGCTACACGATTCGGATATGGCCCTCTTGGCCTAAGGGTAAATACGCCACTGCACGTGACACTCTGATGCAATACTGAACGCTGGTGCATTGTTTTTACGATCGACAGTCAGCATTATTATTTGAGACTCTTTCGCCATCGCATGTGTGCGCTACGCGTTCGATGGATTGTCTTAATTGCGTGTTACCTATTTCGCTGTGACGATTATTTAGCGGTGATTAATAATGCAGTGAAGTGGTGAAAACAAGTTATTTGATTTGTATCAATAAGTGTATCTCTTATAAGTTATCTCAAAGCAGCTCATTACCTACACACACGAACACACACACCCACACACTTAACTCTCACTAAAACGCACTTTCGCACCCAACTTTGTTTGTAATTGGTTCTATGTCATTGCTTCTTGTTTATGTATTTTGCATCAAATTATAATTTAAAGTTAACACATTGTAGATTTCAAATGTGGCTTCCCACATTTGAAGTATACAATACTTCTGTAACAGTATAAAATTGTATCAATCGCGCCGCTCTGTGTTGAAAACGTTTGTGGAGGTTCCCAGCATTTGTGAAAGCAATATCTTGCAATATATTATATTTTGCAATAGGTTCTACGTTGGGGGGACGCTCAAATTTCTCGTTATTTTCTTCAAATATATGCCCTTCGAATCCCACTTCTAATAAAGGCACTCGGGTCTCATAAACGAAATATGCATCCATGATCTATAATTACGATTTATAATTAAGCATGGATTGTATTCCATTTTTTTTAAACTATGTAGTTTGGGACACATTAAGGATTAGTTTCTTGTTTTTTAACCACTCTGCAACCATGTTGAAACCAAGCTGAGCATTTCCATATACTTCCTACTTCCTCCCAAGAATCTGCGTGAAAAAGCAGAGCCATATCATCCGCAAAGGTGACCATCCTGCCACCACGCAGTTTGAGATTGTAGAGGTCGTTAATATATGTCAAAAATAATGTTGGATCAAGGATACTGCCCTGCGGTACCCCAAAACTGATGGCAACATCATCACTGCACCTATCACCTACCTTTATTAGTTGCAAGCGATTTGTGAAATAGTCAGAGATTAACTTTAGCTGCGTGCAGTAAGTTTATTCGTTTTTTTAACTGTCTTAATTGTTTCCCAGAGCGTTTTATTGCTAACAGAGGCAGCACTACCGATTTCCCGTCTCTCATGTCAGGCCCCGCTGGTCCGAATTCGTACCAGTCGACTCACGCGGTTTAAACCTCTATTATTACTTTTTCGAACCTTGCCACAGGATATAAAACCTTGTGTTATAAGGTTTCATATCCTGTGGTAAGGTTCACACACTCGGGGCGTAATATTCTATATTCCGACAGAAAATACCATAGAGAAATATGTGTTGGAATAATTGAAAATAAAAAGTTTTACTACGTAGCTACTTCACACGACCACATTCGTCATCATTTCAGCCGAAAGACGTCCACTGCTGGACATAGTCCTCCCCCAAGCGTCAGCGCCACAACGACCGGTCCTGAGCGTCTTGCATCTATTAGCTATCCAAAATCAAAATCAAAAGTCATTTATTCAAACTAGGCTGAGAACCAGCACTTTTTGAACGTCAAAGTTCTACATAAAGACAGTCCCCCAAAAAACGCCCGCCCGTCACCACTTCCTAGTGTTTTAGCTGTGAAGAAGAAGTGGCCAACAAACTCCCCAGCAACACATCTGTCTGTTAAGTTTTAAGAACTTGAATCTATATAATTCTAAGCAACAATCTTAACATTATGTAAAACAGAAAAATAAATATATGTCGTCTAAAATATAATCATAAAATTAAATAATCCACCACTTGCCAGCTAGCACACTCAATCATGCCATTAAAAACCAACTCAAGCATAAACACTAAACCAAATTAAAGAAGCCTCCATACATAACTGGTGTGCCTGCTTACAAGAACAAAGATTGAAACTATCAAAGGGCTGTGATTCGAAGCCACAAGTGATGAACTAGGGCCATCACACTAAATTTGGTAGACAATTATTATATGAACTCATATAATCTGTTATACCTAACCATAAGCTAAATATGGAAAAAGAACATCAAGTGTAACATTGTCTTGCGTTCAACACAGCGACCTACTATTATTATCTTCTAAGTAGTCGTTGATGGAATAGTATGCTTTCGAACAGAGACTAGATTTAACTTTAGTTTTAAATGAATTAAAAGGCAAGTCAAGAAAAGAACGGGGTAGCTTATTGTAAAATTCGATACCGAGACCCTCAAACGAACCATGAACCCTACGAACACGGTGGGAAGGAACATGAAGTTTATACTTATTTCTGGTGTTAAAATTGTGGATATCACTGGTCTTTTTGTACAAATGTATATTTTGTCTAATGTATAATATGTTTGCAAAAATGAATTGAGATGCCACCGTGTGAATTCCAATCTCTTTGAAAATTTCTCGTAAAGAAACTCTTGACCCTAACCTATAGATTGCTCGTACAGCACGTTTTTGTAAAACAAATATATTTTGTATGTCCGCAGCTTTACCCCACAAAAGAATACCATAAGACATAACACTATGGAAATAACTAAAATGGACTAACCGTGCTGTGTCAACGTCAGTATATTGTCTAACTTTTCTGACGGCGTAGGCGGCAGAGCTGAGCCTTCCTGATAGGCCTGATATATGTGCGCCCCATTGAAGTTTGGAATCAACAGTTATACCCAAAAAAACTGCCGAGTCCACAGTTTCAAGCACTTCTTTATTTAAGATGACATTAGGTCCTAGATTTATAACATTAGGTAAGGCAAACTTTATACATTTAGTTTTCTTAGCATTAAGAACTAAGTTATTTGTCGTAAACCAATCCGTAACCATTGAGAGAGCGCTATCTACGTTATCAAAATCATTTCTATTCCTATCTACTTTAAAGATAAGAGAGGTATCATCTGCAAACAGTACTACGTCACAGATACCCTTTAAAAAATATGGTAAATCATTAATATACACCAAAAACAAGAATGGTCCCAATATCGAGCCTTGAGGCACACCTAAATAAACTGGTAGCCCGGAAGACTTAACACCATTGATATCTACACATTGGAACCTATTACATAAATATGAATCAATTACATTTAGAGCTTCGTTTTGGAGACCATAATGACGCAGCTTACGCAAAAGCATGTCATGGTGTACGCAATCAAAAGCTTTGGAGAGGTCACAGAAAACTCCGATTGCATTTTGCGAGTTCTCCCATGCGTTGAATATGTGTTTTAGGAGAGCAACACCCGCATCTGTAGTCGATCGACCTTTTGTAAAGCCATATTGATCATTATGAAGGAGGCTATTTACATTAAAATATGTTAGCAACTGCTTCAGTATTAACTTTTCAAAAATTTTGCTAAATGCAGGCAGGATGGAAATAGGCCTGAAGTTGCCTATATCATTTTTATTGCCTGATTTAAATAGAGGTATGACTTTACTACACTTCATGAGATCAGGAAAAGTTCCTGAGTCCACGCATTTATTAAAAGTTACAGCAAGATAAGGCGCTACGATGCCTATTATATCACTCAAAAGTTTAATTGAGATGCCCCAGTAATCACCTGTGTTTTTTGATTTTAGAGAGTTAAAAACGTTAACTACGTCAAGTGGTGTTACATGCTCAAAACTAAATGATTGATTGCACTTAGGTACACTACCGTTCAAAAGACTTTCAGCTTTAGACGGGGATGAATTTAAGAAGCGAGTTGTAGTTATAGGTATGTGGGCAAAAAACTCATTAAATGCCTGAGCTACGTCAGCTGGTTTACTAACTAATTTGTTTTCGAATAGAATCTCTAGCTGATTTACTTTTTTAACAGACTTTCCCGTTTCATTATTTATTATTTTCCAAGTGGCTTTTACTTTATTATCAGAATTTTTAATTGTCTCGCTTAAGAATTTTGATTTAGCAGCAACACAAATCTTCTTAAACAATTTAGAATATTTTTTAACATACTCTAGAAAAGGAGTATCGAACCTATATTTTTTTAAACCGTATAACTCGTATAGTCTCGCTCTACTTTTATATATACCAGCAGTGGCCCATTGGTTGAAGCCAATGGAGGTACCCGTAACGTCTATAGTTTTAGACTTAAAAATGGCTTGGTACTCTTTTTGCACAACATCAAAAAGGGCTCTATAGATTTCATTAGGATTATCGTTGTCTACTAAAGATGGTGTTAGTTTATTTGCTATATTATTTTTAAACTTATTACAACGGCTTACCGTATAAGGCCTGCATTCTATTTTAAGCGGCTTTTTATTTTGTGGAATAGGAAAGCTAACTAATAGTCCACAGTGGTCAGACGTTAAGTCACTTAACACTAAATTTTTTTCTGAATTACAATTACTAAAAAAGTTATCAAGGCAAGTCGATGAGGATGCCGTAATCCTAGTAGATTCATAAAACAAGTTGTTTAAATTATAAGACCTAGATCCGCGACCCTCACTAGGTCATCGGTCCACCTTTTGGGAGGCCTTCCAAAGCTGTGGCTTCCGGTACGTGGTAGTCTCTCCAGATCTTTTCAGCCCCATAGACCATCTGTTCCGGGAGCAATGTGCCTTACCCACTGCCGCTTCAGTTTGGCGATTCTTCGGGCGATGTCGGTAAACTTGGTTCTCTTGCGGATATTAGCATTCCTGATTTGATCACGAAAGGAAACTCCGAGCATAGCTATCTCCATTGCATTTTGGGTGACTTTAAGCCTTCTGATTAGGCCTATTGTGAGCGACCACGTTTCAGTGTCATATGTTATCACTGGTAACACGCACTGGTCATAGAGTATATGTGGGACGAGAACACACTGCGCAGCCTCTCGAACGCCGCCCAGCCGAGACGGATTCGATGGACCTCTTACTCGAAGTTAGCCTTACCTAACTGAACCATTTGTTCCAGGTAAACGTAATCATCTACAACTTCGAGTGTAGAGTTTCAAATCTTGATAGGAGTGGATGCTACATGGATATTTGCCATGGTCTTGGTTTAGTTCATGTTTATTTTAAGATCCACTCTTTCGGACGCTCTACTGAGGTCACCGAGCATTGTACTGAGGTCCTTCATAGTCTCAGCCATGACTACAATATCGTCGGAAAACTTAATGCCTAGACCTTGTGATCATCCTCCATTGTAGCTGTGAACAGTTTCGAAGAAATAACATCTCCCTGATCGGTCTGATCCTGAAGTTGGACTGAAATGGTGGCATTTAAGCTGCTTCAGAGCCATCCTAATCTCATACAGACGTCTGGGATATCTTCGATATAGTTTTGGGTCAATCTAGCTCTTAGGTCGTTGCTAGATTCGCAGCGGGTTTAGTAATTGCCGTGTCCATAGAATACCTCGATCTCTCTTAGAAGCTCCGATTTGGCGGATATGGTTCTGCCATCGTTGGTCTCCAGATTAGTGAGCTGGTTCTGCTCAATAAACAGATCTCTTCCAAAAACCTTGGAGCACTTATACCGTTCTATCGCGTTTTTAAGTTCAATATAGGAAGTTAAATGAGGGACTGGCTCTTGTGGGGGACGATATTCTATGGTATGCGTAGTTACGCAGTGATAGGTGATTCGCCGATCTAAAGAACTGGCGTATGCTGCACGTGAATCAACATCGGCAGATTCACGTGCACATTGTTTCAGAAAAAAAGTGTAGGTCTGTACGTGTGTATACCCTACACACAAATCCAAGACCAACCCGCCTACTAATAGAAAAACTATACTTACCCTCGATGATTTTGAATAAAGTAATTATAGCAATTTTGTTGTAATTTGCTAATTATTTAGACCGTCTAAGGGTTTCATCATGTTTATAAGGGTGTGTCCAGATCTGGCGAATACGCCGCTCGCGAGCTGCGCGCATGCATTTGAAGCCACGCGCACTTCATGCAGCTGCATATGCGCGAGCGATTTGCGCGACTTGCTCGCTGCTCGCGAGTCACTGGCGTGCACTGTGCAAGCCTTGCGTGAGTTGCACTAATGAGGCGTACGAAACAATTGCAGTAACTGCAAGCGTGCAGCTCGCGAGCGGCACTCGTACGGCGCATTCGTCAGATTGGACACTCCCTAAGGTTGTATCTTGTCATTTACAGCAATTGCCTTGGTTTCAAACAATTGAATGGTAATTTCATTGACTTGGGTTATTTACGAGCAGCTGTAGCAAATTATAAAGTTAGATCAAAACTTACCTTCAACTGTCAAAATGTCTAAAGATTACAAGAAGGTTTATAATTGCTATCTCAACCCAGTTAGTTTACTTGAAAGTTTTCTTCAAGAGAATCCTATTGTTCATAATTTATTGGATTTAATGGTTAAACTTTTTTTATTTTTAGAATCTGACAGATATAAAGGTTCTTAAGGAACCATTTTCAGTATCGTATTGACGTTAGAGCATGTAAGTTTATTACCGTAAAAGAAAAAATAAAAAAGAAACTATTTGAATAAGTAGCTACCTATTTTTTAGTAACCAAGATAATTATGATATCTGTTTAGCTCATCGGCGCTTGCCTAAAACTTTTATATTTACTAGTGGTCACCCAATGATCGAAATTGAATTTAAATTTTAAGTTTGAACGTCAATAAGATAAAGAGTATTTAAAATATAAAATGTTAGAGTTAGGTTTGCTCTTGACTCTAGTATAGGTCAGAGGTGACAGAGACAAAGTCGGCGATGGAGCGAGCTTACCCAGAAAAAGCCTATTCACTCTAACTTTGAAGAGATTAGGTTTGTATGCGTTCGGAAATACAGACGCAGGTAGAAAGTTCCACTCCTTTGTTGTGCGCATTATGAAAGACGTTTGGAAACGCTTAGTGCGAATTGATGGAATAACAACAAGGTAGGGATGGTAACTTGCTGTGCGTCTAGTAGTTCGATGGTAGAAGGGGGCCGGTAGGATGAGGTCGTACCTATAGAGTTCTTGGGTACACTCATCGATGTACATTCTGTAGAAGACCAACAAGTATGGCAACCTTGCGGCGATGAGACAAGCTGTGAAGATTGGCATCCACCAGTTTTACGTCACTAATCAGCCTCTTAGCTCTGCCTTCCGCCGAGTCAAGCGCAGTAATTTGGTATTTAGCTGAGACATCCCAAAGGTGGCTGCAATACTCCATGTAGGATCGGACTTATGCTTTGTAAAGGGCTAAAAGCTGTCCAGGCGTGAAGTATCGCTTCACTCTATTTAGAATGCCCAGCTTTTTGGTCGCAATTTGGGCTTTGTACTCAATATATATATTTGGTGGCGCTGAAGTTGAGACTGGATGTCAACTCCATGCTCGAGCCGATCAGTTACAGGAACAGATGCTTACTCCGAAAAGTAGTCAGGAGTTGAAATTAAGCAGCAGTAGATAGGAGTTTGTACGAAACGACTCCTTTTTGCGGTAAAAAGACACGCCTGTGTTTGCTATGCTCCATCCCACATCACGTCAGCACAGCACCAGGGGTCACCCGAGGAGAAGCACACTTGCCGCCATGGATAAGACTCAAAAAAGTGCGGCATCTCATCCCAATCTGCTGGCTCGTATCGCCACACTCGTCTCGTGCCTCTAGGGCCTCTCATCTGGAGGAGAGCAGGTCGATACGGATTTTACCAGGCAGTGGTCAGGCGTTCCCAGCGGGGCTGAGACCGATACTGAATGACTTTCCGGATCAGCTGTCAGCAGAATATAATTCATGAAAGATACATAGATACATATTAATTAATGCATAGGTAATACTATATAAAAATATTAGCTTTCTGCACACCTTCTCCATATAAACTTTTACTATGCCTTTCTTAATCCTCCGTCCGCGTAATTTTCGTAAAAAGGGTTACAAGCTTTTTGCTTCACGTATTAATATGAAGATATCATACTGATCCAATCGATTCATACGGTATACGTGGGAAGAAAATGTCTAGTCTATTTATTGATTTTCATTCAACAATTTGATAGCATAGTAATACTCTGTGATTAATAAATCAGAGAAGTAATTTATGTTGCTTTTCGTTGTCCAAGAGCTCAATAAATAATAATGCTGATTTGAATTACGTATGGAGTTAAATAGGCCTCAATTATTCTGAATCATTTTGTGTAGGAGTCGAGTTGACTTTGGACCGGTCGTTTGAGTTAGAGGCACCATTGTCTTATTACGTTCAAAAAAGCTCAAATGCTCAATCGTAGTTGAGAAACTTAAGTAAGTGGATGACTTGTTTTTAAAAAAAAATATCAGTAAGTCATCATGACGAATAAAAGAGACGGTTTCACGGCGCCAGATATCGACACGAATGTAAGGAGATTATTCTCAAACACGTGTGGGGAAATGTTACGGTCAATACAGAATTCAGGTGAAATCAGGTTTCAGATATCTCTCAAGAATGACAAATGTCAATCTAATCTAAGCTGCCTATTGAATTTCGCACGATTGAATTCTTTTTGTGTATCACGCAGAAGGCAGGTGAGATAAAATTCATTTGCGCACAAATTGTGTCGAGGACATACTCTCATTTTTCACCAAGAATGGAAAATCATTTTTGTTGGTTATTGTAAGAATATTACCTACTTCGCTTAATTTCGGGTTTCGTATTATAGCATAAACTTACATACTTACAAAAGGATAGGATCCCTAGAAACTGAGGCGTTTGCGGCCTTGGCGAAACTTTTGGGTTGGCTCAATAGACTTGAAACTAATATCTTTGTTAGCAAAAGGTCCACTCCATTGGGAGTACATTACATAATGAAGTGAGTACGTTGTAATTAGGATTGTGAAAAAATTGACAAGTTATTCCGGCTGTCGGTGGAGAATGTTGGCACCGGTGCTTGTCTCTCACACTCATACATAGATACAGAATCGGTGCGTGGGCACTAAGTGATGATAGCTTGCACGAAGGAAATGGAGAATTCAAGAATGACATTAAATGGTGACAAATCTTCGTAACTTGTTTAACTGCATCTGTCGTGTACAAACTGGATGGTATTAAAGCCAGGATTGGCTGCTTCCTCCGAAGATACAGCCAATTTGCTTGGTCAGCTTCTGTTTAAAGTGAACTATTATTTGATATTTGGTCACATACATCACAGTCTGAAAATAAAACTCTCATACGGTCGTGTGCTTTATGAAACAGTGTCTCGCTTAGTATAAAAGGGTGACCAAACTCCAATACTGTGTTATTATCTAGAGACACTTGTTCAAATAAATATACGATAGTGAACATCCACTTACGAAACGTTTACTGATGTAACTGAAGTTTAAAATCAATAATCGTGTAATATTCCACTAAACTTTCCATAATCGTCTGGGAGTTACTGAAAATAGCTATCAGGTGCATGCTGTATACTAAAATTGTAAGTTCAAGTAAGGAAAACTGGTTGCTCGTTTACGATGAAGCTGCAATCTAATGCGATGTCTACACTATGCGCATAATCCATAGATAAATTAGGTAGGTAGGTACCTGCGCGTTTTACGGCTCCCGTAGTGAGCCGTAACACGCCTTTAGCCCAAAATAGGTTCTGAAAGAAAACTAAACTACACCCTGTTTGATATAGTCAATGATATTAGAGTCCATCAGACAGAAAAGTTTTTTATTGGTTTTTAAGGCAACAGTGTCGCTATGAGTGATTCTACATCACCCAGAGTGACACTTTTTCACCGGCTCCTTCACCGGTCACCTTTTGTCTGAAATACTTGGAGTGTTGCCCACCTTGTAAGAGACAAAACAATGATTTATTAATACCTTTTTCCTGGCCGGAAAAATCTGCACAAAGCAGCATGTCACTGTTGTCAGCCAGCTCTTTATGAATGTTATGTAAATAAAATAATGGTACCTACACATTGCTATACAAACTAGAATAACGTGGATTCCAGGTAGATGCAATAACGTAAACTTTTATTTTGCTCAGGAAAATGGGAATAGTAACAAGTAACATACATCGTACCCTGAAATACAACGGCCATCGCTCGGTAACACCTCGGTAAAAACAGACTAATGAAACGGATCTTTTACTAACGAGTGCGCTTGTTTAGTGTAGGCATAGCAGACAAACCAAACCATGGACAAGGATAACAAACTGGTAAGCATACCTAATGATTTGTAAATCAGCTTTGTTGCTCAGTAACCTGCATGATCTGGCAAGAAAGGTGATTTTCAATTCGACACATTAAATATGCAAAAGAATCAGGACGAAATACAATTTACTGTTAAAAACATAATTGTAGGAAACAAAACAACATGGGCCTGCGGACGGCGAGCAGTGGGTAGCTCGCCGTCCGATTAGCACCCAGGCCCGTGAGTCGACGGCGCGTAGTGTTCCACGCGTGCCTCAAAGAGATTAGTGTCAGCCACCACTGACGGGTCCCATCGTGGCCGGTGCCTGCATGCCTAGGGGTAGCGGATAAATTCTGAAATTGAGTTACCGCAGGGCACTCAGGCAGGGAAGGAACAGGGGTGGGTTTTAGTCAGTAAGAGTCTGACACGCTCTCCCGCTCCACCCAGAGCGGGAGAAGTCATGGAATGATTTCCCACATCACAAAAAAAAAAGGAAGCTTATCAAGCTTTGGAGAACGAATTAAATATACGCCCACTGTGGTCTGTGAGGTCAATGAGAAATATCAAAGAAAACAAAAACCAAATAGCAATAAGTACATTAATTTATATTGTAATATTGCCTTAATCGTTTCTTAGAAAAACAATATAACCGAAGAAACAGCAAGGTTTTTCGTATCGTGTAGTACGAATACCACACCGGACGCTTATCATAATCCGTCACCGATATATGATTACAGTTACAGCAACTGCATAATGTTGTTATGGAATCCACATCGCAAAATTTTGATGAAACATCATTATTCAGCATTAAGTAATATTCATTTGTCACCCCGTGTATCCCGATCATGTCATTTACGATCAAGATACGGAATTTAAAGAGCGAAGTTCAGTTTCATTTTCACATTTTCTGTGACTACCTTGTAAGACTATAAAATGTTTTCACTGCAATGTCAAGTAGTACCTATGCTCATTCATTGCCGTCAAAAATGCATGTAGTGTACTTTTGCAGAGCGGTTCCAAGCACGTTGGAATGTGAACAGTGATCACGCGTCCAGCACGTGAACTCTGCGTACGCACACATGCAAACAAACACAGACATTAAATGTGTGCCAAATGCCGATGTACGCATTGTTGGCAGATACGCTTGTGTGAGACTCTGTATAGAGCTCACACTCACACCGCCCTCACCCAGTGAGCCGGCCATTTATTTTCAAATCTGCACGATATTATGATTTGGGTCAACTTGACATTATAGGGTGAATTTTTTGTTGACTTTCAGGACCGTTGATAATATTTTAATGTAGGCGGGACCTGTCAAAAATGTATTTTCAGCTTATTTTATTCCGGATTTAAAATTACTGTGGAAGGACGTTGACCTGTTCACTTCAGCTGACATCACCGTTTTACGCGGAGATTTGTCAGTACCTACCTACCTAGCCATTCACTGATACAAGTAAAATCTCGGGTTGTGGGTTTGGGTTCAGACGTGTCTGATAACCTGTGCTGTTAGTAAGTACATGACATTATAAACAGTAGATATTTGTCAATTGATAATATTTGTAAAGTTGTTTGAATTCTGTAATTCCTGAACATATTGTTGACCACGTAGACGTAACATTCACATCCTTTGGTATTGTTTGAGATAGTCACCTTCATGCTAGAGTGGCTAAATTGTGAATAGGCAGTAGTTGCGTGAGAGTCGGTATAAAGTGGGGTACTTATGTGTTCATTCAAAATAGGTACATGAGTGGACAGTGAGTCAACAACTTTGTGACGTGCAACGAACACGCCCACAGAGATAATGTCAAATTAATTAACAAGTTCACGTCATCTCCGCCATTATTGTGTACTAATGTTTAACTTTAGACTATATTTTACTATAGTAAGCTTCGTCGATGTGTATAAAGATAAATAATGTTATAAATTGCAGAACAAACACGTAGGTCGTGCGTCATAGCGGTTGAGTGCGCAATGGTGGACACAGTCTCTGGTGTCAATATTGTACTTAGATAAATTGTGCTTCTTAAGACTGACAGCTTGTGTACTTGGGAGCGTGTATAGTGTATTGGGAAGAACCCCGGTTGAGAGTAGCGGGAAACTCGGATGGGTATTCCTGCTGGAAATGGAAGTTGAGGGATCTGCTTTAGCATATTATTATGTATAGTGCTTATGTTGTGTTAAGTAAACTCTACCTAGTCCTGTCATTAATTTATTAATGACTTGTGGCTAAATAATAATAGACTCATGGGTCGAACTTCGAAGTTAAGCTGCGCTTGCCGAGGTTGGTCCGTGGATGAGTGACCATCACCAAGCCATAAATCTGACACCAGTCTTGCCAAGGGATGTCTATCACTCAGTTACTGAGTTGTGAAGGTGCGATAATCCATGAGATCTATGCAAAATATTGCATCTGGTTAGACTGGAAACCAACCCCAACATGATCGGGAAAAAGTATCTTTTTCCCGATCATGTTGGGGTTGGTTTCCAGTCTAACCAGATGCAATATTTTACATATTAATTATATTAAATACAGGGTGACTTGGATATGGGATCAAAACAACATTTTAAATAGTTTTTTTTTAATTTTTTTTTGAGTAGATTCCTTGGTCCAAGTTCTTTTGATTTATTCCGTTCTAATACTTATATAGGTATATATATTTGTTTAAACTGTTATTTATTTTCTATTCCGAACGGATACCATTGTTTAAACTAATACCTATATATACCTTATAAGTTCAAAGATATAAAGTACAGTCAGTAAAAATGATTTTTGTGTAATTATAGGACCCTTAATTTAAAAAAAAAATAATTTATACTGATGTTGGCTGGTGGCTGGTGGTGTTTGGTTTTTTTGGTTTTAACCAAAAAAATAAAATTTAGTTAGCAAACGTCTAGTACTCTAGTTCAATAATAAAATATGACTAATAATCAAGTTTATTATAATTTTAGTTCCTCCTTGTTATTCCTTCCTCTACCTGCATGCCAAAACATCAAAACAAGAACAATTTACAAACAATCTAAAAACTATAAAATATCACAGAAAATCGACTCTTAATTAATATTAAGTTTTTCCTGACGTAGTTATTATAATTATTTACGTCTACCTGTATAATAATAACTACGTCAGGTAAATTTTTCACAAACCCAAATCATTAGTAACCTAACAATTGTAAAATATCACAGAAAATTTACTTTTTGTGTAATCAAATCAGTCATTCAACACCTACTACTACCCAATGAATCAGGAAATTTGTAAATATTGGTATCCGTTCGGAATAGAAAATAAATATGAGTTGAAACAAATATACCAGTGGTATTAGTTGTTGATATTAGAATATTTATAACAGAATAGATCGTTTTTTTTTATTCTTGAGTACTTACCTTTAAGTACTATTTACTTTCACCCCAGAAATAGTGACTAAGAGTTAAAAACTCAACTGTCTAAATGATAAAATTAATAAAGAACACTTACCAAGTCATAATTTTTAGGGTTTGGTAGTCCTAACAAGGACAAGGAACCTATGAATAACCAGTGTCAGTCTGTCCGTCTGTCCGTCCGAGGCATAGCGTAGAGACTGTTAGTACTAGAAACCTGCAATTTTGCATGGGTATGTATATTAAAAAATTAAAAAAAATCATTTATTTCAGGCATAGCCCATAGAGATCATAAAAAAAAACAGCTTCAATAAATATCTACAATTAAAATTAAAATTACGGCTTATTTGTATCATTAAGTTATTAAAAGTCATTATAAAAACAAAATGAAATTAAATTAAAACGCGGTATGTGAATGTCAAAAAAATAAATAAATAATAAAATGTCAAGCCGTGCGCCTAACCTAATAATTTAACGTGCCTGTCACAACAGTGTCGAATGTACGGACAGTCGAGTCGATCAGCGATCATCGCCAGGACAGCATTGGAGCTGGCCCGCACCCTGCGCACCAAGGACGCGCACCGCTTGCGCATGGTGGCATGGAAACAGTCGGTGCGCGCTTCTGCAAACATGCCCGAGGCGCTGCAGAATCGGGGCAGCCCCAACACCGCCCTGAACGCGTTGTTGTACTGGATGCGGAGGGCGCCGTACCTAGATTGCGCATAACTAGCCCACAACCGCGACAAAATAAAATCATTATCATATAATTTTTAAAAGATTATTTTTATGGTAGCTCCCGTACATGTAAAGTGGGAATGACATTTTTTTTTCTCGCCTATCGTATAGTGTGGGGTATTATTGGATAGGTGTTTTAAAATCACTGCGGGATTGTGACGACTATTTTTCAATGTAGTGATTCGTTTGCTAAATATTAAACTTTAAAGTGATATTTTTTGTTCGAGTTGAAAGCTAAACTGTTGCCTTGAAAAATCTGATAACAAAACGTGATGGTAGTATATATAACGAACTTTGGAGGCAAACTATCACGGCCAAGTTAGCTCTGTCAGTTTAAGAGATTACCTACTTGGAAAATTTTGTACAAAACCCAAAATCCTTAGAAAAAAAAAATTAGGTGAAGTTATATGAAACTATATTTAAAACGGGTAGTAAACCTTTTTTTCGTCTTTAATCGAAACGTTCTTGTCCGTACAACAGTGAATTGAATTAATATGTTCATAGTAATAAACGTAAAGCCCACTTCTGCCCGGGGGTTGAACTGCCCGGGGGTTGAGGATAAATTCGAAAGAGTTACCTCGCCCCTGGGCACTCAAGGCAGAGAGGAACAGGGGTGGGTTTTAGTCAGTAAGAGTCTGACACGCCCTTCCGCTCCACCCTAGAGCGGAAGAAGTCATAGGATGATTTCCCACCCCCCCAAAAAAAAAAAAGCCCACTTCTAAGTCCACATGTTATAACGGGTGATTACAGAACCTTACACTGCGCGTGGCCCAACACGCTCAAGGCCGGTTTTTATTTTAGAAATTTTGCTCCGTTTCCTTTTAACGAGGCACTAAGAAAATTGGTTCGCAAAACATTTCTTAGAAATTCTATTTTGACGAACTTTTGTAAACTAAATATAAATAACAACTTTCACGAGACACATCATGCTTCTGATTGATTACTGTTTTATATTCACGTTTATAGGACATTCCGACTAGTTTAAGACTAAAAAAACCCATAGTCACAAGCTAATCTCGTGACGAGGATGTGAATGGCACGGTTTTACGCAAACGTTTGAGTTGCGTAAAACTGTAAACAATCATAAATATTCTTTAATCGGTTTATCGGTTCTGCGAATATCTAGTCACTTTGATTTATATTTTTTTTAGTAAAGTCACATTATGAAATAAAAAAGTACTAGATTAGGGAGATACTGTAGATACGAGTGATCGAAAGAGTCACCGTGGCCTTGGCATAGTTAACTCAAGGAACACGGTGGGTTTTAGTTGGTAACAGTCTAACGCCATCCCGCTTTTCCGCTCTGGATGGAGCGGGAGAAGTTAGCCTTCATTGCTGCAAAGCGCCGCGCGAAGGCAGCGCGGCTGCAGCGCTACAGCCGCGCTGCTGTCGTTTGGTTCGAGCATCATACTCGTAGTGTTGTATATTTAGTTTAATTGCATGCTTAATTTTTTTTCACTTGAAGTCTTGTTCTTGTAATTCTCAATAATTGCATATTTTTCCTAAGCCTTTTTTTCGATTCTATTGCTATACCTACTTGCCGGACTTCGAATCTCATATCGCTGGACGAATCTCTTCAATAAATTCTTCAACCTGATTTTCGTTCATGTTTAGAGATTTGAACATAAACTACCTGCGCACCGTCACTATTCGATTGATGAACCGATGCGCGGCCGCGCGTTTTTTATTTATATGGATTTACAAAGCAGCGCGGCCGCAGCGCTGCTTTGTAAAATGCCGCGCTGTTGCGGCGCGGCATTTTGCGGCTTTGAAGCTTATTTGTTGATTTCCCACCCTTTAACAAAAAAGTTGGTAAGTACTTCGTTTAGAAGTCACCCATTAGAGCTACTTATATTTCTTTATTTCTCTTGTGTGTATGTCTCGTTACGTACCAACCTACGTCATATCTTCCACAGCACGCATTATACGCATTGTATTTTGGATGATAATTTTCTTAAAAAAACTGACTCAGTTTTAATCTGGAATTAAAACGTTATGTTATATGGTTTTATGGTTATAACTGAACTAATGAAGAGCTTTGGTTTTCCTACTAAAAAATATTATTGCTGTATCCTACCTACTTTCTAGTATGATGGATGAAATATAGGTACTATAGAACCCCAGGGCTCCGGTAAGGCCTGCAGGGTTCTAGGGGTGCTCGATAGCTTGGGGAGCTGTCTCACTCGCTGCTTGCGAGGGTGTGGTGTGTAAGAGTGACTGGCTTATGTGTGGAGTGTGAGGAAAGAAAGAGGATAAGGCATTCTGAGCTTTATATTTAACCAAGTTGTACATTTGCCCACTTCCAACCGGCGACAAGAACACATTTATTATAATATCTAATTAAAATAGCTAATTAAACTAATAAATAACTTAATAAATAAAATATGTACAAGAGGCATAAAAAATCCGGTAGTGGTAAAGCTCATTGGGCATCAAAAAATTCGTCCACCTCGCTGTCAATGGGAAAAGTGCCCAGAACGCTGGCAGCATTGCCACGTTGAATGGCAATGCTGATTCGTTGGCCGAAAAAAAGGCCAGCCCTCTGGTCACGTGAAGAGTCGACTAAAAGTTTGCTGATGTCATGGAAAACTCGATGAGCACTCGGACCCCATGGCCCTAGTGTTTCAACCCCAAACGGCTCAAACATATAAAGAAAAAGAAGAATAAATAAAACAAAAATAAATAACAAATAAGAATAAATAACAAGAACTAATTTATAAAAAACAACTACTCTTTTCACATTCAAACGAGTCTCCAATATTCTCAACTGCCAGCTAAAGGGCGGTGCAGACCCGCTGAGTTTAGGCTGTGTCTACAATCACCACAGTACCTACTTACCTGCTTATGCTTAAAAATAAATTAAGTAATGGTTGAAGGTTGGTGTGTAACTTTATCGAAATGTACGAGTATGCCTCACCTGCTTTCCTGCCAGCTCGCCTCGTCATGCCTGCATAATTTACTTCATGGTCATCACATTTTCTTCACTTAGGTGGTGTTAAAAATTTGGCTACAATCAGAAAGATTTTGAATAAGCATACAGTCATTCTGTATAACCTGTAACAATTTGTGAATGTCTTTAAAAAAGAAGACATTGGTGCGGATTCTGTTGTGCACAAACTAAACTTAATTTAGGCTATTCCTCCCACTGCCTTTTAGTAAAAGATAACGATTCTCTAATTTTAGTTTAGTTATTGATTATGAGAATCGACACCATTGTTGACATACAACAACTAACTAAACGGAACTAAAAATCGGACGAACAGATTTAAAAAAAAACCGGCCAAGTGCGTGTCGGACTTCGCAAATTTAGGGTCTCGTACCAAATGTATTGTATGTATTTGACTATTTGTATGGCCTTGGGTCAACAAGATGCTTATACGGTGAAAATTTGAAGACAGTAGCTCCAACAGTTTGGCTGTAAAACCTGTGTGACAGACGACGGATGTACCTGTGAGTGACAGCAATAATCAATAAAATCAATAATATTTTAAGAACCCTAAAAAACCCAGATGCAGCATTTTCTGGTGTCGTCAGAAATTACATATTATACTTGACGCTTTAAAACGCGCTTTAAACGCCTTCAATTATGCGAGAAGTACAGACGTGTGCACAAGAACTTGCACATGGTGTTCATTGATCTTGAGAAAGCGTATGACAGGGTACCTCGGGATGTGTTGAGGTGGGCCTTGAAAGAGAAAGGTTTGCCTGGGAAGTATGTTGACTTGATTCGTGCTATGTACAGACAATCCAATACCTACGTCCGGTCGGCTGCTGGCAACACCGATGAGTTCAGTGTGGCTGTAGGCTTGCATCAAGGGTCGGCTTTAAGTCTTTACCTCTTCCTGTTCATTATGGACGCTCTCACGTCGGAAATACAAGAGGAGGCTACCTGGTGCATGCTGTTTGCCGACGACATTGTTCTGGTCGGTGAAGATGGACCTGAGATCCAGAGTAGATTGGAGAAAGTTGGCTTGAAAATCAGCAGAACCAAAACTGAATACATATTCTGCGATTTCGGTGCTCTCTCCAGTTCTGAAGCTATAGTGCTAGATGGCGCGCTTCTCCCAATCTGCGCCGATTTTCGGTATCTCGGTTCACTCGTGCAAAGCGATGGCGAAATAGATCGGACTGTTAAGCACAGAATTAACACTGGATGGATGAAATGGCGGCACGTCACCGGGACTATCTGCGACTCCCGCATTCCACTGTCAATAGGGACACCTTGCTGACAGAATCCAAAAAAGAAGTACCGTTTTAGTTTTCTTTGGCAGTGTTATAGATACCCTTCTAAATTATTATATCGGGACAACCTTCTGGAATCCGCTGTTGGCTGTCAACAAGGTGATCCCCTCGGGCCAGTGATCTTTAGTTTAGCCATTCACCCGATCATTCGACAGCTAAATTCCAAATTCAGCGTTTGGTATCTCGATGACGGAACCCTAGGAGGCGATGTAGACACGGTTTTAGACGATCTACAATTTTTAAAAAATCAACTTCATTCAATAGGACTTGATCTCAACCTTTCAAAATGTGAACTTTTCTTATCTGACGGAACTGACAGAAAACTCACACTTTCAAAATTTAAAGCTATGGCCCCAGAAATCAAAATTATACAAAAAAGCTCTCTTCGTCTCCTTGGGTCACCAATTTTCGAGAATTCCTTTCCCGATTTTGTCAAGAAAAAAATAAAAATTTCTATGATATTTTGGAAAGATTACTCCAAATTAACATGCATTCGGCCATCACTTTGATTCGTTACTGCTGTTTCGGCCCTAAATTAACATAATATATCCTTCGCGCTTCCCATTTATGGAAACACCCTCATCTTTTGGAAAAAAATGGACCAAATTATTCGTCATACTCTTACGTCAATTTTAAATGTGGCCATGGACGACGGAGTCTGGGCTCAGGCTACTCTTCCCATCCGTATGGGAGGTCTCGGCATCCGCAAAATTACTAGTATTGGTTTACCGGCTTTCATATCCTCGGTTCGCGGCACTGAGAAATTAATCAGGAATATGTTAGCTTCCTCACTGATTGATTTTGATGTGCCGTGCTTGACCGAGGCTATGGATGCCCGAATATAAATCCGCCCGACTACCCGTCTTTCCAGAGACGATGGGATGAGCCGCTCTGCAGAGTAGTTCAGGAAAACCTAATTGCTACATCTGCTACGACTGCGGAGCGTGCGCGCCTGTTGGTTGTGGGAGAGTGGGAGTCGGGCCTCTGGCTTCACGCACTACCGTCGTCGAACATAGGCACCTTGTTCGACGATACTACTTTTCGCCTCGCTGTTGCCCTACGTCTAGGCGCTCCCTGTTGTTCTCCTCATCGCTGCCACTGTGGCGAAGTTGTCAACAGCCTCGGACACCACGGCTTGTCTTGCAGCCGAAGCACGGGTCGCATAGCGCGGCACGCGAATATCAACGACATCATCCGACGAGCTCTTGTCACCGTCGGCGTTCCGGCTGTATTAGAACCACATGGTCTGGCTCGCGACGATGGTAAAAGCCCGGACGAGATGTCGTTATTTCCGTGGAAGTTGGATAGCCCTTTAGTGTGGGACGCTACATGTGTCGATACTCTTGCGCCATCTCATCTTCCTAGTTCGTCGTGCTGTGCCGGTGCCACCGCTGCGGCTGCGGAAAACCTCAAGCGGCGGAAATATAGCAACCTCGTCGGTAGCTATATTTTCGAGCCGTTTGGGGTCGAAACCCTTGGACCGTGGGGTCCAAGTGCTCATATTATTTAAAGATCTGTCTAAACGCCTTGTCGACACTTCGCGTGACCCAAGGGCTGGCTTTTACCTCGGCCAGAGGTTAAGCATTGCCATACAACGTGGCAATGCCGCCAGTCTTTTGGGTACACTTCCAGTCGTCAGCGATGCGGAGGAATTTTTTGACGCCATATTTTAAGTTTTATTTAGTTAGGAGTTTTTGTTTTAATTACAGTTAGTTAAGTATTTTATAAGTTTTTAAATAAATACTTACTTATTGAAAAAAAAAAAAACTTGCATAATAAGTAGAAGGTGTACCTACTTTATGCCACTTCATACCCAAGGCTGACTTCATGCATTTACATGAGAAATATTTTACAATGTCTTAGTCTAGTTTTAATAACCTAGATTGTGTAGTATGCATTCCATATTGCATCTCATAAAATTCCATTTCTATCTATTTTAAGTTTTAACCGAAAACATAAATGCTTTTTTACTGTTTCCATTTGATTCGTATATCATACCGACAGTCAGACACAGCATCGCTTGATGTGGCGAGATTTAGTTGAGGCCAATATCCAGTGGAAGGTGACTTTCGGCTGAAATAACGCGTATATTATGTGTATGAGACTTATTAAATTATCATGAATTTAGAAAACGAGAGCGTTTTATGGGTTCCGTACCTCAAAAGGAAAAAACCGAACCCTTATAGGATCACTTTGTTGTCCGTCCGTGTGTCCGTCTGTCAAGACCCTTTATCTTGGGAACGTGTAGAGGTATCAAGTTGAAATTACAACCATATACTCAGGTCTACAGTCCCTTGAAGCTGTGAAAAAATCAAACTTCTAAGTTAACGTAAAAAAGATGGCCGTATCTTTTTTTGTTGCCGCAAAAAACGTATATTTCGACACTCTCAAGGGAATCAAAATTTATAGGGTACCTCCCGCTGTCCTACAATCATGAAATTTGACATGATTGAAGCAAGGTCTTATAACACAAGTTAAGGGAAAAGTCTGACTATCGCAAATTTTTAATTACATCACAAAAAATAGGGTCCCCATACAAAGGAATTTGGGTCCAAATTTTAAAGTGAGGCGACTGTATTTTGTGGGGCAACGTATGAAAGAACCTCATCAACACAAGCTCAAACAGATTTTAAATTATTTTAACAACGTCTGATTACCGAAAAATTTAAAAAAATCGAAACTCAATTCCCGAACTATTTAGATACTCGCAAGCTTGTACGGAACCCTCGTTGCGCGAGTCCAACTCGCACTTGGCCGATTTTTTTATTTTATATATTTAAATATTTTTTGAGTATTTTTTGGGCTTAGATTTTAATGTATTTTTTTCATAAACACTGTACCATTAACAACAAAAGCTGGTGTGTAGGCAATTCAAAAGACTCAACCTGAAAAAAAAAAAACTCTACCTTTATTATGGAAACCGGATGACCGGACATAAAGGCTTAAGGCTCAATTACACCTTCCGATTTCAAGGGACCTAATATAGGAACAAGCTAACTAGGAAGTAGGAAGCTAGCGATTACACTATCCTAAATTGGACTCCTAAATCGGAATCCTAAATCGGCAGTGTTGCCAACTCTTAAAAATTCAAGCCCCTAGACAGAATATCAAAAGTCACTAGAAAGTGTCTAAAACTGTTTCTACCAGGAGCGGACCATAAAAGAAACACTCAGTTTTTTTTTCTGGGAAATTAAATTAAATTTTAAACACATATAAAAAATACTAATACCCCATTTGTTGCGACAAAGTCGCTTAGTTGGCAATACTTAGCTCTAAATCGTGGTGATGCGATTACACTATCGTAATCGTACACAATTTAGGAAGTCAAATCGGGACCTCCCACTCTCACTAAATCGGATACTAACTGCTCTAACAGCTATTACACCTTCCTGTTTCCTAAATTGGGTCCCTTGAAATCGAAAGGTGTAATTGAGCCTTTAACAAAATGAGTTAACTGTACAATAATTTAGGTGGGACAAAGCTTTGTTATGGTTCTCGTCTATTTGCTGCTACGCTGTCGAGCACAGGACAAAAAGCCACGTATAATTTACGGGCCCAGCCGAAAAACAATGTAGCGTAGGTACCTACAGTTTTAGCTAACATGAATAAATAATTTTGGAAGGAAATACTATGACGTGACATCGCTAAATATAGTAGACAGGGGTTGGCAGGACTTTTGCCCGCAATTTTATTTGCCAAGTAACATTAATCTCTCGTAGTCCGTTTCAGGAAACTAGGAGTAAGTATAGTACATACTTGTTTTTATAATACTCGAAGGACTTTCAAAATTTCAAGTTTTTTTTAACCGACTTCGAAAAAGGAGGAGGTTCTATGTTCGACTATATACACGTATTTTTTTTTTGTATTTCCACCGATTTCTCTGTCAGTTGTGGACCGATTTTATCCAAAAGGTGGTGCCATATAAATTTTATCGAAATTGCTTCAGCGCTTTTTGAAAAACTGAACAAAAACGAAAAATACGTATTCAGGGTGTGAACTGCATCTGCCCATCAATATGAACAACTTTATTCAAGAAAACAAAAGGAAAATCTCAAAAAAAAAATACCTTCCATACCAATATTGATCAGCAAATGATAACTTTGTATGGAAAGTCCAAGTTTTTTTTTTTGGAAATTCTTGATTTTTTCTTAGAGAAAGTTGTTCAGTTCCATGGGCAGAACCCGTTCTTAAAATATGACCACACCTTTCCGTTACAGCCTGTACATAGATGACGTTTTGGTTTTCTCCAATTACGAGTATGTGTAAATTCCACGTTCCATTTTATTGGGGTTTTTATTTCTGGGGTATAACAACAAGTGAAAAATAAAAAACTTTTTTACAAAAAAAGAAACAACCGACTTCCAAAAAAGAAAATACACTAAAAAATAAAAAAATATCTTTAATTTCGGAAGTCGGTGTCAAAAAACGAAGAAATAAAATACAAACACCGACTTCTAAAATTAAAATTATTTTGTAATTTTTAGTAGCTTTTTTGGAGATCGGTTGTATTGTGGTAAAAAGTTTTTCTTCGAATTCAATCAGACCAATTAATTAATCTAATTAGATTGGTACATAACGTTTTAGTTAGTCACTCAGTTACAAACTAAAAACAGAGACATTTTACTGCAACCAAAATCTACTTTAACACATAAATCCTGGCCCATGGCTGATAAATAATTTAATCACTGGTTAACATGTAGTCCTAACAAAGATAGGGAACCCTTATACTTTCGGTTTGTCCGTCTGCCCGTCCGAGGACCGTCGAGACGTTATCTAAGAGACAGTACTAGAATGTTACAATTTTGCGATGTATACTCACATGATTATAACGGCGCGTAGTGTTCCACGCGCGCCTCAAAGAGATGATTGTCAGCCACCACTGACGGGGCCGATCATGGCCGGTGCCTGCATGCCTAGGGGTAGCGGATAAATTCGTAACGGAGTTACCGCTCCCCTGGGCATTCAGGTAGGGAAGGAACAGGGGTGGGTTTTAGTCAGTAAGAGTCTGACACGCCCTCCCGCTCCACCCAGAGCGGGAGATGTCATTGGATGATTTCCCAGCCCACAAAAAAAAACGTAACAATTAAATTTTGTTTTTTTTTTATTAAACCTTCCCTACAGTATGAGGTATCGTTTGATAGGTCTTTCAAACTCATTGAGAGGTTGTGAAGACTATTTTTCGACAGACCAGACGAACAATTGAAAAAGGCCAGAGGTGCCAGATTAATAATTCATTCCAAAATAGACAATAATTAAACAGTTTAAGCTCGGGTATAAAAATCGTGTAATCTAATGTAAAAGTCATAAAATATGGTAGGTACTTCGTTGCCTACGACACTACAAGAATTCAAAACCCCGACAGTGTGATAGATAACAGTTCCAACCTTCGTATATCACGGCCCCAGTAATTGGGTTGCAGAGGTCAGATGGCAGTCGCCCCGTGAGATAGTGATGCTCACCCCTATCTGGATAGACTGGTTGACTCCTACTCCTAGATAGTAGAGAAGAGGTCTAATTAGTCTTACTCAAAGTAAACTCATAGAAAAATGGAGATGGTGGATGGGTCACCATCTTAGCATTACCGAGATTCCTCCGTGCCTCGGAAATCACGTTAAGCTATTGGTTACTGTCATTTGAAGAAGTTTGACAGTGGTTATGTGTAAGTAGTCAAAAATTAAGAAATGTGGTAGGAGACCGAGATGTTTTGAAACAAAGGTGATGTCTGATTTCGCGGAAGTAAAAAACGTTAGCCAGTTGGTTATGATGCATGTCAACTCCCGCCGCCCATGGTCCTCTCTGAATTCGTCCGTGACACGGAGCGTGCGGTTGCGTCATTTTTGGTTCCACGCCACTAAAATCGTAAAAACTAAGAATTAAAATATTTTTTAAATGTCTGGCGGATAATGCATCTGTGTTTTATTTACTGCATGTGATATACGTTTTGAAGGCTTATTGACTAACGCTTCAATGTGTTTTGCTTCTTGAGTTTTAATGAACAGGGAATTTGGACGATTGTTTTACTGAAGAGTTTTGAAACAGACTGTTAAACTCACCTCGTTTTAGTTTTGTACCGTGTCTAAATAATAAAGCCAAAGAAAAATGGAACCCATGTCTGGCATGCAAGAGTTGGACTCATGAAGCCTGCACTGGTCAACTTTCATATAGCTAATTGTCACAAATAGGGTTGATTTCTGGGTACAAAAATAATGATTCTATTTAGTCCCTAGGGAGCAACAGATATACATATTCTGTGAACATTTCAACTGTGTAGCTATTACGAATCCAAGATATAGCCCGCTGACAGACAGACGTACAGCGGAGTCATAGTAACAGTTTCCCGTTGGTTACCCTTTGGGTACGAAATCCTAAAAACTAACAAAGATAAAACGCATCAAAGTTCAGGAGTAGCTTGTTACTTCACTTCTAGGTAAAAAGTGGTAGGTACATTTTTGACGTAGGTGTTTACGTTACGCGAAATTTAAACGCAGTTCTCAGTTTTTTACGTGAAAAAAGAAAAAACAAGTGTCAAATATGTTTTGGTAATCTAACTGACAGACCCCCGGTTCCGCTCATATTGGAATAACAATAATTTTTAATAATTTTAAGTTTATTCATATTTTAATTTTTTTTTATCGTAGACTTGATATTATTGTTACAAACTTACGAGTATACTTCGGAAGAGAAAAAATAGAGACTGACCTGCTTTTACGACTGGAATTCGCTATTCCATGTTACAAATAAAAATGAATGATTAAGATTTAGTGTATATCTTAATAATTGTCTGTTAATGCTCATTTCAGTACAAAATATTATAAAAACAATACTCTCCTCCAATTAGGATGTGGAAACAGCTAGAGGAGGCCTTTGCCAAGCGACACACTGAATTGAGGGATATACTGTAACAGCACAATTAACTCAAAAATCATTCCAGAATAAAGAGTATCAATATTCTTATTATAAAAACAATAATGTTTTATCTTTGAAAGTTGTATTTCAATAAACGTCTTTAGATTGTATGGTTTTTACTACTTTAAAAACCTTATTTCTTATCCAAAAATTTGTTGTTTCAACTCACCTCGCCTCTGTTTCAACTTATCTCAACGTGAGAGGTGTTGAAAAAAACCACCACAGCATTCACATTGACAGTCTCTTTGTGCAACTCAAGTGCAAGAAATGAACTATCGATTGATAGTTCTTAGGCTAATTTCATGAAGCAAAGCGTCAAAACTGTTCCAACTCTTCTCGGTTTCCCCTACCAGTCTTGCCAAGGGATATTGGTCCTGGACAGCATGCGGCTACACTGGAAGCTGATCCTAAAATGAAATATCGGTTGATAGTTCTTAGGCTAATTTCATGAAGCAAAGTATCAAAACTGTTTCAACTCTTCTTGGTTTCCCCTACCAGTCTTGCCAAGGGATATTGGTCCTGGACAGCATGCGGCTAGACTGGAAGCTGATCCTAAAATAACTGGTCAGATAGTTTGTTTATATTAGCCCTTATAGTACCAAGTCAGTTATAATGGGGCGATTTATTAGTGACTACCTCTCCCCCGCGGTTTTATCCGCTTGTTTGGTTACTGTTCTGCTCTCGTGGGTCGCTGCGTATCTAGATAGCGTAGGTATAGCCTTTCTCATGAATGTGGCTATCATTACACAAAAAGATACTGCCAAATCCGACTGGTAGGTAGTTCCAGAGATTAGCACGTTCAAACGAACAAACAAACTTTTCAGCTTTATTATAAACTAGCTGACCCGTGAACTTCGTACCGCCTCAGAATCAATAAATGAATCCGTTCTCGATATATCACCAAAAAGACATGCAGCTTTAAGACAGTTTTTTTTCGTGTCGTATGTTTTAATAGATATTCTGCTATTCGGGGTGGAGACAAATCCAAAAAATCAAAGATCATAAGAATCGGTCCAGCCGTTCTTGAGTTATAAATGGTGTAAGTAATCCGACTTTGTTTTATTTATATGCTAGCTGCGCCCCGCGGTTTTACCCACCTAGACCGGAACAAAAGCTAGCCTATGTGTTAATCTAGGCTATAAGCTATATATATACCAAATTTCATTCAAATTGGTCCAGCCGTTTGAGCGTGAAGAAGTAACAAACATACACACTCACAAACTTTCATATTTATAATATTAGTAGGATTATAATTTAGTATATAGATTCCAGTTAAATACATCCAGTTACAAAAAGCTATAAAACAACAATATTACGATAATTTCATTGACACGTAAATAAATATTAGTATATTCGTGGTATTAATATGTAAACAAGAATATCAGATAAATGGGTCTTAAGAATTTTCCGGTGTTTTTTCTGATATGTCCATGAGTTTGTTTTTGATAGCAATACTTACCTACTATCTGTCTTTCTAATACCTACAGCTATGTTGTATGAAGAAACAGGTAAAACGCCGGTAATTTGCCATGTGCTTGGTATTAGTGTAAATCCAATTTGATCTGTAGATTTAGTTCAACTGATGACCATCACGTTTTTATATATATATACGTTAGATTATAGCAAATTAGTTTAGATAAGGCTAACCATAATGAATCAATAATAATAATAGCTAATAAGGAATATGCATGAAAAAAATATTTGTTATCTAAAAATTTTATCGATGAATATACAAAAATAGAGTACGAACGGTGAAGGCAGAATCAAAATTGTACGAAAATGAAACAAGATATAAATATTTTAAACAAATATATCTGTCCCTCTCTCGAAAACGTTGTATTCTATGGCAGTTGTATGGGCGTCATGTCCAAAGGTCAAGACGACAAAAAACACGTCGGACTTCTCTTTCTAATCATCAACTTTAAAGCTTTATAACTTCGTCGCTGAAGATGATATTATTTTGAGAATTACTTCATATTTCTTTTTAATTAATAAGTCTTCATTTTAACAAATAAAAAAGTACCATGCATTATTAGCTATAGGTATTATACAATCTGAAAATCTGACTTCTTTATTTATTTATTTATTTATAATAATAAGCACACCAACAGCACTGTCACTTACAATTCAAATAAAAATAACATCTAAAATCGGCATTTCAGTAACCATGCAAATAACAGGTATGCATGACATTGACAAAATGAAATTAGAGACGATAAGAAAAAATAAGAAAAAATAAAGAGTGTGTCCAATAAGTCTAAAACCAGAACACTACAAAAACCAAAACAATTTGAGCTATATAGACATACATTGTTCGCACTGTTTATATAGAGAACGTCTGTATGAAGCGAAACTCATAGAGAAAACTTCGATAGGGTAATCCGTCAAGTTGGACCTTTCATTATATAGCCTTGCCATACGTGTTAAGGGGCTATTATAGGTAGTATTTAAGGTGGAGGTAGGCAACTGAAAAATGCGATAATGTCGCTTGCTACGTTGGCTAGCCCAAAAGTTAAAAAATTGAATCAATTGCGCATCTATGGAACCATTTATAATTTTGTGTAGTGTAAGTAAGTCAGAATGGATCCGCCTATCCTTTAAGCTAATCATCTTATAGTGCCTTAACCTATCATTGTAATCAGGTATAGCTTTTCGAATCCCATTCTTCATACATAAATACCTAACAAAACGAGCCTGAACAGATTCAACATTATTAGCATAACTTGAGTAATAGGGAGACCAAATAGTGGAACAATACTCCAATGAGCTCCTTACCAGTGCGTTATAGAGTAGAACAATGCTACTATAATTACGGAAAGACTTTGACATGCGAATTATAAAGCCAAGCATTCTTTTAGCCTTAGCCACAATAGCATCTATATGATCACGGAAGGATAGTGATGTATCAAAGAGTACACCTAGATCACGGATGACTGACACTCTGCCCAGTACAATGTACAGTTATAAATGTAGTCATTCAGTTCTAGTCTCAAGATAGTAGGAAGTTGGCGTTTAGAATTCTGCCTTTTCTGCGTGTGAAGCGCAGGGAAAAACCTAACAACAAACATGTTGCCCCTCGGACCTCTCCCATGTAAAAGTTATAACTACGCCCGTGTAAGGGGTGCCTACAATTACAACAACAAGCTTATATGTTTTTTTGTTCTATGTCAGCATGACTCAAGTAAGCCTCATTTGTTTTTTGTTCTATGCCAGCATGACTGAAGTAAACCTTATTTATACTACACCTGCTTGGAAAGTACCTTGATACTTTATCAAATTTACGGTAGAAAGTACGTCATTGCATATCGAACAAATATGCGGGGAGAAAACGCGTCTGAGCGGTAGAGAAAAGTGTATGAAAATCCATTTCTTACGTGGTTTTTCTTTTTTAATTTTGGGTAAGACTATGCGCCGGTAACCTAAATATCAAAAGCGATAAAGTTTTTACAGTGACTTTTTATCTCCAAGTTCGCAAAATGACACTGGCCACTAGCTGTGTGTTGGATGGTGTCGGGCTGGCATTGCGACCCTGCGGCGGCGGCAGGATAAACAATTTGAAAAAAGAACATGTGAAAATTGCAGACGCCATTGGCGCCATTTTCAATTTGTGTGTTGTTTGAGGATTCAGTTTTCGTAGAAAGTAAAATAAAACTATCAAAATGATAAGTAGTGATAGTGATGATGAAGATTTTTTAACTCCGCCGCAGTTGAAGGAAACAGCAAAAATACTGATTGATAACCTTTTACCACAGAAATCAATTAAAAAATATAATAAAACTTATGACGATTTTTTGCAATGGAAAAGTGAAAAAAATGCGGCATCTTTTTCTGAAACTGTTTTTCTAGCTTATTTCAGTGAAAAAGCGCAAAAATACAAACCAAGTACGTTATGGTTTATGTACTCAATGTTGAAAAGTACTATAGTAAAGATTTAGTTTTTTGCTTTCCTCGTAGGTGTAGTATAAAGCACTATGTATCACTCGAGAGAAAGTGCGATACCCGATCTCGGGTGTTTTAAAGCCCTCGCCTACGGCTCGGGGTTCAAACGACACCCTCGACGGTAATCGGTCACTTTCTCCTCTCGGTGAACAATGTACTATTGTTTTTTGTTTCATGCTAGCCTGACTCAAGTAAACCTCATTTGTTTTTTGTTCTATGCCACCAGCATGACTCAAGCAAACCTCATTTGTTTCCTTTTGGCTGTTCCAGCGTTCAATAAACATGAATTCGTTTTTCAAGGAAAAACAACAAGTACCTACCTATTCTCTGTCAATGTTAATATAAAAACCATATACCTATTGGTTAGTTCTATATTAAACCTACCTACGTACCGTCTCAGTTCTACAAACCAGAGAGATCATTGATCTTTTACTAAAACAGTGCAAACTTATGCATCCCAAGCTGATAATTAGGATAATGGCAATAGCAAATGTGCAGACAGAAACTAACTGTTGCAATTAACACTTTAATTTGTAACTGTACAAAGTATTCCAACGTTTTGTTCACTGCTTTTTGCGATTAGTTTTTCTAGTATGTAGCTAATTCATGGACTAAGTTGACGTTTACAGTGGAACGGATCCTTAGTCCGTTTTCGAACGTAGTTTCAAGAACGTAACCCACCTGTTGGAGTGCCCCAAGACCCACTTATTAATTAACGTCACTGATGCTGATTTTATAATAATTGATCAGCAACGATGAAATTTACCGGGGCCTGCGGACGGCGAGTAATGGGTAGCTCGCCGTCCGATCAGCAACAGGCCCGAGAGTCGACGGCGCGTAGTGTTCCACGCGCGCCTCAAAGAGTTGTCAGCAAGAGACGGGGCCCGTCATGGCCGATGCCTGCCCGGGGGTTGAGGATAAATTCAAAACAGAGTTACCTCGCCCCTGGGCACTCGAGGCAGGAAGGAACAGGGGTGGGTTTTAGTCAGCAAGAGTCTGACACGCCCTCCCGCTCTACCCAGAGCGGGCGAAGTCATAGGATGATTTCCCACCCCAAAAAAAAAAAAAACCGAAATTTGCTGTCAGATAAAATTGGATTGATGAAAAATTATGACTGATGAAGCGAAACTGGTTATTATGGCATCTAAGTACTTATTTCTAACCATCATCGTTCAGCCGAAAACGTCCTCGGACACAGGCCTCACCCAAGCGTGTCGTTACATCAACCGGTACCTATTTTCTATGTGGAGAATCCTCAGACACTCCGTCTGGGGAAAACGGAGTGTTATAATATCTAACAATAACTGACTGTGGAGTTTTCCACATTCCTTGCTGCTATCATGAATCAGGGGCCCGGGATGCAATTAAGTCGCTATTAGCTGCCAATGACCTTGAGTGGTTAGCTTGCGTGTTCTGTGCTGAGCTCACGTAACACGTCGTACGTCCACCCCGTAATAGGACTCGCCCATCAAGGAGCGTTGTCCGAAATTAGACGCATTATTAATTTATTACACATAAAAGAACAGGTATTAAAATAAAACACTGAGACAAAATTATGAATAATTAAATGATCTTTAAAATGGTAAAGGTTGCATAAAAATACGCTTTATAATTTTTGCGTGATTCTCAATTTTTTATCCGCGTTAGACGTAACTTTACAAATTCATTACACTATGTTATAAAAATATAATTTCGAATTTTCTCAGATCAAATTAGGACGGAAATTGTCTAGAGTAACATATATTTTTTTCTTTAGACGTGATGTTCAATTAAAAACCATTAAAAGTCGTATAACTGCACCTTAAGGCCGTATTACCGGCCAAGTGGCGCCCTCATTGAATAAGAAATCGCAGCATAGCCTAGAAAATAAATATTAAAGAATCCAATGTCACGTTTGTTACAAATAGGATAACGTATTTTACGTTGTTAAGTAAGGCAAAAGTACCAAAAACGGCCGTTTCTGACACTTTTTAACCGACTTCAAAAAAAGGAGGAGGTTCTCAATTCGAATGTATTTTTTTTTTTGATGTGTGTTACCTCATAACTTTTTACTAACTGAACCGATTTTGATGATTTTTTTTGTTGGAAAGATGGTACTTCACATGTGGTCCCATTTTAATTTGGTGAAGATCTGATGAAGAAGTTCGGAGAAACACAATGGAACTCTTCAATAAATAATAGCAAACCTTCCACAATTGCTGCAATCGCATGTCTGTATATTGTTTTCACCACTTCACAACATTACATCACGCTGATATGCTCTAAAGGGGTATACAGATTCGTGCAGTTCCCGCTGATACACCCTGATTTCACCAACTATGTTCAACTTTCCTATTTTTGGGGCTATCAATTCGGGCATAACTTTACTATTAATTTAGTTTTAGATTGGGGTACAACTAAAAAGTGAAAAATAAAAAACTTTTTACAAAAAAAATTCAACCGACTTCATTATATAATACTAAAAAATGCAAAATAACTTTAATTTCGGAAGTCGGTGTCAAATAACGAAGAAACCAAACTAGAAACACCGACTTCCGAAATTAAAGTTATTTTGCATTTTTTAGTATTATTTATTGAAGTCGGTTGAATTTTTTTTGTAAAAAGTTTTTTATGCCTACTACTTTGGATACGAAACATTCTGAGACCTGTTTTAGCAACGTATAAATACTTAATCCTATTTGTAACAAACGTGACGTTGGATTCTTTAATATTTACTTTCTAGGTTATGCTACGATTTTATATTCAATGATGCCTAGATGCGTGTGTGCGTGTGTAGCGGGTGTGGGTGTATTTAAGGGTCTAGCCCTTAAATACACCCACACCCGCTACTGATATCGGCCCTCCATTGCTAGCGGGTCCCATTACCCAGTGAGACTGATCCAGCGACCACACATACTCCCATAAAGGCGCGCATTTTCTTTTTCAATTCATTTTTCTTTATTACTTTCCTATTTAGATTTTAGATCAATGTCAAAAATAAAAGTCAAGAAATGTTATCACAATATGTTTTAATTACAAATATTTACCTTAAATTAAACAGAAATATTCACAAAACATTGCATTCCAAAGTAACATAATAATTTATTTATATTTTATTTATAAATGGCACGAGGATCCGTGAGAATTCGGAATGTTTGTATCATCACAATTTTATTTTATTATTTATGAATTATAAGGTAATATTTAGGTAAGTGTTTGATAATACCTGCCAGCTTTAATCAAAATTACTGCGTCTTCATCTTTCGCAGGATATTTTTTGCAAACTATCCTTGGAGGATTTCAGACATTTGTTCGTATTATTAATAAATTAGTTCTTAGTTTCCACTATATTATATTATTATTTTTTCAAAATACTGCGATCCACACACCATGGTACCAAATTACAATTTCATTTGCTGAATAACTATATAAATCTGGTGAAAAGTGTTAAAGTGATGTACAGTTTTTCTTTCACATATTTTGAAAAACAAAGCACACCTAAATATTACCAAATTTTAAATGCTGTGCGACCTCATCAGGTCGTACATAATCTTACTTAAAAAATAACAGTATTAGTATCTATACTTTACCAACAAAAAAAATGGTTTCCTAGTGGGTACCATTATGGTACTTAAGCTTAGTGCCAAAAAGGAACTTTTATTATTCAAGCTAGGTTAAAATTGTAGCTTGAGGAAAGTAAATTAGTTAAGAATGATTCCATTAGGTAAAAAAATGCATTTTCTGTATAAATATATCCCCTAAATAATGGTCCACAATATTCTTGCTTACATTATTTATGAAATCACAAAGGTTGCATCTAATTGATTTTTCTACACAGACTGAATTAAAAGTATTTTTGCGGTAACTTTCATTACAGGCTTCTTTATGCCTATCATCTAGCACATCTTAGAATAAAACCCTGATTTACAAAGGCATATATAGTCAAGGTATCAAAAACTTTATAAGGCACTTTATTCGTGTGTAGGCACTCATATAATCAATAGGCATATTATAAGAGGAGCAAAGTCGCAACAAAGCATAACAATGCTCTAAATATTTCACTACACCAATATTATTCCAGACAGTTTCGGTTTACATAGATAGTGCTATCCACGAAGACGCGCCCCACTCCTCTTTATTGCTTTGTAACCCTGCAATAACCTAGTGGTGGGGCGCGTCTTCGTGGATGGCACTACTTAAAGTACAAATAGTGCCATCCACGAAGACGCGCCCCACTCCTCTTTATTGCTTTGTAACCCTGCAATAACCTAGTGGTGGGGCGCGTCTTCGTAGATGGCACTACCTATAGCTGTCAAAATATAGCGCTATTAACAGCCGCAGCAGTTTAGAAGTGGAGTTAGAGCAAGTTAACTGCAAAAATATGAGATTTGTTTTTTTTTAAACGTTGCCGCGCACTACACTAGGAATTACTTCTGTATCGTGGGTTCGTTCAGAAACAATCAAACTCACATACACAAGGCACCCAGACCAGGAACAACAGCAGAACCGATCGCTCAACCACTGCGCTAACCGTACCTTCGTAAAATGTAGGTACCTAGCGAAAAGCTTTAATGAAGTGCAGTTCTGCTGACCGCTATCGTACGAAACTGTCTAGCACTAAACAAATAAAATAATAGGCCGCCTCTGTAGTAGTTATACCACGCTACCAGTCTGCGTTAATTTGGGATATATGTACAAAATGTTCTTAACTATAACCCATATTATACTCTTATACGCTATGAACTCACAGACTGTTTGCTGGGCCCGAAAGTTTACCTCATGAGATTTTGTTTTAAAGTCTCTGAGCTAAAAGTGTAAGCACAACTGATTGATTTTATTGTTAATTCGACCGATGCAAAAAAGAGCTATCTATGTACCTATCTAAATCCTCACAAACTCTGGATCAAAAAAATTAAAACAAAATGTAATGCCGCAAGAAATGTAAAAACGTGCGGTGACCTCAAAAGCTTCAGTATTTAACCACTCTGTGAGTTCCAAGCGTAACTTTATCACTCAAACGATTTGAATTCATACAAAGAGTAATGCTAGAGATTCAATATAATATTAATCTGTTATTTTCAAACATTCAAGTCTGAGTTTCTTTACAAAATCCTTGTGAATACTTACAAATCCTTCAAAAAATTGGCGAGAGTTTATAAGAACTTGCATTACTGTTACTTATATTATATTTGTACTTGTTTTGTCTAAGGATCTTTGTTATTTAAATGTAAAACAGCACTTTTGAACTAACCTTACAATAAATATCTTCTGTAATAAATAGTAACATATGTCTAGTGTATATTATAAAATACTAAAGTATAATGTTACAAACTTTACTTAGGCACTTGTTACTTTTAGGAAGTAATTTAATAATATTATTATCTATGGAAAGTTAAGTAGATGCTCCATGTAATATTGTTGGCACATGTAATACTCTTAACAAACTTAATACGAAATAATACGACAAGTCTTCTATTACGTATATAAATAGATAGAGATGGAAGACCAATTTAAAATAGTTATAAGTAGTAAGTTTCAATTTTAATAAATATTTTTGATTGTGTGAATTCGAAACCAACAATCGAGAACGAGAAGCACTAAATTCATGTTCTAACACTTAAAAGTGAATTCTTTGGTCTTTATAGCTCTCGCTGTAACAGTTAACCACTACAATATAATACAAACAAGAAGAAGAAGACAGCCAACAAATTAGGTTCTCTGCGGAATGTCGCCACATAGCGGACGGAAAATTAAGTACTGCATAACATTAAAGTACTATGTAAAACAAACGCCTAAAAATGTACACTTTTAAATTACTTACAAAATACGTATACCTTAAAAATTATGTACTTCGTCACAATGTGATCTTTACACTGGCCATATGGTCCTCACCTTTTTCATAAATAACTTTATTTGATGAATATAGTTTCTTCTGTATCGCTGCGAATGACTGTCCTTTAGTTTCTGGCAGTTGTAACAATATAAATATAACGCCGAACACCGACAGCACGCCAAAGCCCCAGAAGGCGACATAGTTCCCTAAATTATCCGCTACCACTTGATACAACTTTGTAACTGCGAACGTCATTAACGCCACAAATATCTGGATTACACAGGTCGCCTTTGATTTAATGTGTGTTGGAAATATTTCCGAAGTAATCGCGAAAGGCACTGTAGCTAAACCTATGGTATACGAAAATATAAATATAGGTATTACAACGATAGGAATGAATTTGACACTGACGAGGTACTCGCTGTTGTTATGTTTCATGAAGAAGTACGCTCCGATGATGACGTTGGCTAGTCCGACGCCACACGAAGATATTAACAGAAGGGGTTTTCTTCCCAGTCTGTCTACTAATTGCGATGACGTGGCAGCTGTAAGGAGCTGCACAGTGCCGAACAGTATGCAGGATTCTTCAGCTCCCATGCCTCCGTCAGCTGCTCCGAATATCTGCTGCGCGTACGATATGATCGCGGTGCTGCCGCAGAACTGTTGCGTGAAGTAGATACCCATCAGAATAATAAGGCCCTTTCTGTTTCCTCCTACAGTATACAAGTCTTTCCATCGACTTTTCTCCTTCATGTTTTCTGTGACCAAGCTGCTCATGCTCTCCAATTCTTCTCTGACGTAGCTTCTGCCTCTGAGCTTCTTGAGTGATGACTCTGCTTCTTGCTTCTGTCCTTGTTTGATGTAGTAGTAGGGTGACTCCGGCATTGTGCTGAACGTCACCACGAACAGGATCGGTATGGCGATGTTGAAGCTGGCCAGCCCCAGCATGGACACGTACGGCCCGATGCAATATTGAGACAGGATACCAAACTGGAACAGGGGAATTTAAAAGTTAATATTTGGGGTTGGCTTCCAATCTAACCGGATGCAGCTGGATACCATTACTCAAATTCACATTCAAATTCATTTATTAATTTTGTGAACATAGGGTAATGTAATACAGATATTAGATAAAAATAAAAAAATGTTGGTCCATACTATGTCCCGCCAAAAGGCATACAAAATATATATATAGTATTGTACATGAAGCGACTGCCTATTTGACCTCCACAACCCGGTAATTGGGTAACTCGATATCCCTTGGCAAGACAGGTGGTTTTGGAAGTTTTATATTTTGTTCCTTAAATTTTACTAACTTGAATGTAACTAATATTAAATTTTCTTGTAAGGGCGCGTTCCCACTTTGTCGTGACGACAGATAATCGTGTAGTTTTAAGTGTCGTGGCTTATATGTTTTAATGGAGATGTTCACATATAGAACGACACACGATTACACGATGACACGATTTACTGTCGTCTACAACATTTTTTGTGTGACAACAGATTGTCATGACAGTGTGGGAACGGCTAGCACGACAGTCGTAAAACGATAAAAAATCATTACGACTAAATCGTGACCGCAAATCTATCGTAGCCACGATAAAAATATCGTCTCGTCGTTTACACTACTGATCTCCAAGAAAACGTAGAGGCGACTGTAGATTTGTAGCTTGCTAATGATGTGTAAACGACAAAGCGACTGCCGTGAAACGATAAAATGTCGTCGCGATCTAATCGGAACAGCTAGATACGATAGTCGCTAATCGATAAAAAAAAATTGATGACAAACAATCGTATTAATGGGAACAGCTAGAGACAACAGTCGTCCAACGATAAATTAATCGTTACGACATAGTGGGAACGCGCCCTAATAGGTACTAGTATAATTACTATTCATTATCATTATTATTAATAATAGATATTAATATGCGACCTACTGTGGCATGACTCAGAGACCATTATACACTTGTAGCTTGTGCACAAACAAACATTTTGCCTTTTTTTAGTTATCTTTCGATCCAGTTCAGATTCGAAACTGATGTCTAGTATTTAAAACCTCATCTGTCACGTAGGTCATATGTGACCACGAACAATAGATTTTCTTTTGTGTCTGTTGTCTGACAGATCAGCCATTAAAATTTGTAAATCCAAATACTAAACTGCATCGTTGGTCTCGTTGTCGCAAGTGCGACTGCTGAGGACGAAGTCTTTGATTCGATTCCCGAGTTGGGCAAAAACTACTATTGCATTTGCATTAGGAATTACTCTGTAGATCGTGCGCGCACTCTAGGAGCCCGGAGTTTGAAAGTTGGTGGTGTGACACCCCCGTGCGTCGGAAAGCACGTAAAAGCGGGTTTTAAGGTTCAATTACACCTTCCGATTTCAAGGGACCCAATTTAGGAAACGGGAAGGTGTAATAGCAGTTAGAGCATTTAGTGTCCGATTGACTTAGGATAGTGTAATCGCATCATTACACAGTCACCCATCGCGCGTGAAACAGAAATCGTGTGCGAAAGAGCGCGCGTGTGAAGATGTTGAAAGGGAACGAGAAAGACCACGCGTTCTGCGCTTATCACTTTCATCAGTTGCGCGCGCAATCATGTACCTACGCGGCTGTTGTCTATAGGTTAGTTACACGTAAAATTCTTGCGCGCGCGCTTACGTCAAAATGGCGAGCATACGCACGTGAAGTAAAGAATTAATAGTGGAGAACTGGAGTAGTACACTACACAAGTCTTTTCCTTGCCTGTGGCAAATTAAGTCCGAAGAACATATAATCAAAAATCTTAAAGAGCAAGCTTATAACAAAATAGTTAATTTTTGTACAATCGAGATTTTGTAGTATTTACATAGATATTTAATTTTTTTTTTAATTTTTCAACATAACACTACTAGTAAAACTCCGTTACTTCAGTTACGCTAGTATAGTGGATAAATTCGTAACAGAGTTACCGCTCCCCTGGGCACTCAGGCAGGGAAGGGACAGGGGTGGGTTTTAGTCAGTAAGAGTCTAACACGCCCTCCCGCTCCAGAGCGGGAGATGTCATTGGACGATTTCCCACCCCACAAAAAAAGGCATTCCCACACGCAATCCTGTACGCTCCTGAGAACGTGCAATAGAGTGACTGTGTAAAGCCCGCTAAAGCCTGCGTTAGTCCGGCGCCTGATCACCTCGGTCGTGTCGGATTACCGTTCCATCGACTATGAGAGTGGAGCAACAGAGAGTGCACCTGTATTTGCGCACACGCTTGTGCACTATAATATCTCCTAGATTGGCCACGGTGATCGAAATTCTGTTGGAAGGATTAATATTAAACCCAAATATTGAATTTTGCCCTGCAGTGGAACAGTTGAGACTGATACTTTTTATTTTATTTAGTTTATAATAACAATAAGCTAAGACATATGTATAAATCTTCCATGAATACTAAATAAAACAAGTTATACACAAATGAAACGAGGTTGATATTAATTAAATTCGTTTGAGTAGTTCCACTGATTAACGCTTGCATACAAAGTGTCTCTAGATCTTCGGATTATACTTTACATTACTCGTATATTCAAGGCTGAAAAGACTCGTTTTAAATATGACGAATATTACCACTGTCGATGACAAAAGCAATATTTATCTACTTCTTATTAAGTAATGATTTTTTTAGCCCATATATATGTGAATCATGCTAATTTTATTCAAAAACAGTTTTTCAGTAGCGGGTTATTTAGGTACACGCAAAAAATTAACACAATATATTAGGTATTAATTGTAAACGGTAAAGATCCTTTTTGTGTGTTAATATTTTATGGACAATGACGTTTGACAGCGCTAATTGATTGATCCTATTCAAAAGTTGTTTCAAAATAAATTGTTGGACTAATAATTTCTGTAGGCACATTTTGCGGGCATAAATTCTATTGTTACACAAAAGGAAACCGCAGACATGCTAACAATGATTTATTGGTGACTGACGAAACAGACGAATACGTAGATATTATGGTCCTGTTATCAGAAACAAAATTAGCCGTCTGTCTCCAGATAAGTGGTGTTTAAACGTCATAATAAAGTAGGTGTACGACCCAATTACACATGCGAGCATTGTTGACCTTGTGATCGTAATTCGGGTAGCAGACTGACCTTCGACATGACAGTGATGAGTGTAGCCATGGCGCCTCTGACGTCATCGGAGGCGATTTCGCCGAGATACATTGGCGCGGTGGTATATGCGATACCGTATCCAAGTCCCGAGATGAGCCTTGACGCGTATATCGTAGGGACATTCCCTGCGAACATCACTAGTATCCACCCAATGATGTACGGCACCGATGCGAGGAGTAACGTCTTCTTGGTACCGATCCTGTCGGCCAAGTACGAGGCAGGAATGGGACTTGCGGCTGAAATGAGAAAACAATGCAATGACGCAAACGTAAGGTAATAAATAATGATCTTTGTTCTGTCTAGAACTCTAGACTTATCCCACTTTGCGGTTGGTAGTGGTAATAAATTATAATCACTTCCCGATGATTCTGAATACAACTTCCTTCCTTTGAAAATGTTTATGACATTAAGAAAAAAAAATTAGAATCACAAAGTAGAGACTTCTACGTTCTAATCGCCTGGCAGTTAATACGTGAACATTTTATTTTCTGTTCAGTATTAGTTAACAGAAGGACGCTACTGCCCATTTCCAAAGCATCGCGAACGCTTCTAATTACCGATAATGACACCCATGGGTGAAGAGGGCAGCAAATTACAAATGACGGGTCACAGGGAACTCAAGTGGAATTAGCTAATTCCGCACTTCTTTTGTCATACGATTTGGCGTATGATAAGTCAATAACGACTCCACCTTTGAGAAGTTTCTGATAAGTTTACAATGCTATATATGTATGTATTTCTAAATAAAGATCTGCAAATATACACACTACAAGAGTGTAGGTACAGTCATATTAGTCCCTACTTTATAAGTAATAGGACAAGTGTTACTTGTATAGTGATATAGCAATATGTATCAACTTCTTTATTAACTACCATGAGTAAAAAGGTATCTAACGCTGTGACTCATTTTAACATACTTCGGTGAAAACTCGCGAAGTCATATTAGTAACATAAGTACTTCACCGCGAGTCAAGATTCATCAGTAGATTTGTTCATTAGAAGTCCTGAGCACTAACTGGACAGGTCCACTCAAATCTGTCATCATCTGCATCATCTGCCAAGCCTTTTCCCAACTATTTTGCGGTCGGCTTCCAATCGAACCAGATGCAGCTGAATACCAGTATTTTACATGGAGCGACTGCCTATCTGACCTCCACAACCCAGTTACTGCGTAATACTCCCTTGGTATGACTGGTTGTCAGACTTTCGGGCTTCTGACGACCCGTAACTACTGTCAAAGATCCACGATTGACAGCCGGGACCAACGGCTTAACGTGCTTTCCGAGGCACGGAGGAGTCTAGGTATGTAGAGATGGTCACCCATCTCTGTATGGTTCTTTTATTACAAGACTATCTCAGACACTAATATGTATGGTTCTTATATGACGTAATGTGAATGAAAGGACTATATATTTGGTTATATTACGTGTAGATTTATTGACTGTCTGGCAGTTTGACTACCTTATGCAGTCTACCCAAATGTTTTCTTTTATGTTTCTTTGCTATTGTTCGTCAAATCGTTAAGCTTCTTGAAGCTCTATGTTGAGCTACACGATATCTAACCAACGCTTGCACTGTCTGGACAGGTCCATTAAAAACTGTGAGGTTCTTTCATCAAAAGACCAACTTAAATATAAACCTACATCCTTCTCATGTGATTTGACCATTACATGTTTATTATATGGAGTTTAAAAGAGACTTGAACCTCTGAGTTTGTTGCAGTGTTTCTTTTCAAGGTAAGTCAGCTAGGAACCACCGGCCTCATCTAGATTAAATTGAAGAACGAATTGACGTGTAAAACTGTTATTTACCTGTAGAGTCAATTTAAAAATAAAAATCATTTATGAGACATCTGATCTTGTTCAGTAATAAACACATTTTTACATCATCAACAAACACTGCTTATTTAGTTACAAAAGCCGACCGAATGATGGATAACCAATCGTGAGGAACTTGATCATGTAACGACTTGAATAAATGAGCCGACTAAATATGTAATGGCTTTGGGAAACTTAATTTATCGTTTAATTTGAACGAGAAGTTTCCACTTTCCACAACGTAAGGCAAATAATTGGATAGCCCCGATACGAAATGCATACGTGAGTGTATTTGCTCTTTATAAGCGTTGTCTATATTTATTTCTCATCACTTGAGATTGAAAATCACATGACGTTAACTTTCTGTCGGCAATAATGGTCAAAGTCCTTTAAAACAAGGCTTGTTTGTTTCTTCAGTCACTGACTGACCTGACGTTGAAAAGATTTAGTCATCCCACGATATTAGTTACCATGATTCCACTAAGTATAGTAAATATGACCATGCACCAAAAAGCAGTTACCAAAAGGTAAAAAAAAATTAAAGGCTTTTTATCTAAGGTGTTGTAAGATATATTTCACCAGAACATGACCAACTTGCCAGAGTATCTCAAACTATCTAACCTAATACAGGCTTTTTTTTTGGTGAGGGAAATCATCTTGTAACTTCTACCGTTCTGGGTGAAGCGGGAGGGCGTGTCAGACTCTTACTGACTAAAACCCAGGGGCCGTGGTGACTCTTTTAAACACTCCCGCGACTCTGGCAGGAATAATATTAATAATAATGTTCTCGTCCCTCATGACGAGAACTTCGTGAAAGCTGAAAAAGAAAAGCAAACAAAATATCTTCATCGGGCTCGCGAGGTTGTCGACATGTGGGAAGTGGATACAGCAGTCATTGTGCCGATAGATGTGACGGCCAATGGCTTTAATAGCCAAGAGCCTCGATCAACATCTGAGGAGGCTCTCGTTGGGCAGTTGGATCAAGGGCTTGATCCAGAAAGCAGTACTCCTGGACACGGTGCGTATTGTTAGGAGATTCCTTTCTCAGGAGCCCTGACCACCGGTAGCTTGGACCCTATTCCCGATATCGGTGGGCTACTACTTTTTATATTTTTAAATGTTTTTGTATTTATTTATGTTTTTATAAGTACCTAAATATTTAAAAGTGTAAAGTGTATGTACATAAAATTAAATAAATGGTATAATATTAACAATAATAGCTGCTGATGCTGCGATTTGGCCACATGAATCGTAACATGAGTAGATAGCCAATTTGAAAAGTAGGTAGGTACCTCTGAATTGAAAAGAACAAGAAGAAGTTAATAGTACCTGAACATAATATCATAATTGAGGCGATCCATGAGCTCTGGTCTGCCGATGTCTGTATGGGCGAATCTGGAGCCAGCAGGATGGGCAGAGTTGGGGAAGTCCAACCTACTGTGGTGCCTGCCGCCGCCGCGATCAAGGTAGCTGGAAACATGAAGAGAAAAAAAATAAAAAAAATCGGCCAAGCGCGAGTCGGACTCTCGCGCAGAGGGTTCCGAACGACTTCTTTTATGTAGGTTTTTCTGTAATCTATGTTTATAGAACTACTTCGTGTATTTATTTAAAAATTTTCAGTAGGTTCGGAAATGAAGGGGAGGAGGGAGTGGGGCATGTTTCATTTATTTTCATAATTTTAAAACTATTAATATTATAAAAAATATTTATTTGAAACCCTAACATTTGAAAGCTCTTTCATTTGATATGTCGCACGGTACAGTTTGAAAAACATTTCTTTTCTAGTTTTTCCCCAAAAAGAAACCCCATATTAAAAATGTATTTATTTACGTACTTAACACGCTCCATGTTTAGGTCATAGAAATTAATGTGTGCAACAAATTTTAACGGATCCGTCTAGTAGTTTGGAGAAAATTGACTGTGACAGATGGAACCTAAAAACCCTAGAACCCTAAAAACCGGCCAAGTATCCAGCAACACGCAGGGTATGGTTCCGTAGTCACTCCTTGAAACATGTGGACTTGGAACGGGGCTTTATATTTATTGCCATGAGCAGCTGAACATGTTGATTGAGATCATGGTTTAACGGCAACTACCGTTTAAAAAAAACCGGCCAAGTGTGAGTCGGACTCGCGCACGAATGGTTCCGTACCATTAATTATAAAACGGTAAAAAAAACATGTCTGTTGTATGGGAGCCCCCCTAAATATTTATTTTATTCTATTTTTTAGTATTTGTTGTTATAGCGGCAACAGCAATACATCATCTGTGAAAATTTCAACAGTCTAACTATCACGGTTCATGAGATACAGCCTGGTGACAGACGGACAGACAGACAGGCAGGCCTACGGACAGCGGAGTCTTAGTAATAGAGTCCCGTTTTACCCTTTTGGTACGGAACCCTAAAACGGACCCACTTAAGATGATGGTACCCAACTGGTGAAGGGGTTATAAAATCCAACTTCAGTGCAGTGAAGTTTTTAATGTTTGGAACATCCAAGCGTTTATTCTGACCATCACATTTGGGGTACAGGTTGTGACAATATGTACCTATTATTGTAGGTATGTTTTAATTTTATTTTTTTATAGTTTCAAATGTTTACTATTCGTTTTAAACAAGTAATAACTTCATCTATCTTCATTTAATCTTTTTCTTTTCCATGGTTTTTTTTTGTACGAAATTTTCCAAGTAGGTATATTTTATAAATTGGGCGCCTGTTACTCTTAAACTAACAGAGCTACCTTAGCCGTGATACATTTTCTTCAAAATTCGTTATATGTACCCTGATCAAATCAGACACGACTCTTAACAAAAATAAAAATTTGCACTTTAAGGTTCAATATTTCGCTATCGGATCACGGAATCGAAAAATGGTCTAACTAACCCCCGATTTTGAGACCTATTTAACGGTACCCCACACGATCGGATAGACGCGAAAAATAACATTCCTACTTTACGCGTAGGAGAGATACCCTAAAAAAAAACCATTTTGTCGGTGAGATTAATATATAAATCCCTGCAAAATTATAGCACTCTAGTAGTAATAGTTTCTAAGCTAGCCGCGAACGTACAGACTGATAGACGGACAGAGCAAAACTAAGGCCTCATCTAGCTAAAACTGACAAAAAAAATATTGCCGTGTAAAAGTGTTGTTAAAACCTACTTACAAAAATAAAATCATTTATCATAAGTACCTATAAGAGTTCCTTGTTAGGACTACTGAACAACTGAACAGAACCCTAAAAATAATAAAAGATGTCGTCATACTTCAGTTTTTTAAGGCTTACCTAGTTTGCAATTCCGACACTCCCCGAAATGTAGCCGATAGAAATCCGACAGGCAAGTAACTCGGCGTAGAAACGCCAAGTTACCTGCCTGTCTATAACTGCCTTTCTTACAGGTATCTATAGGTACCTATAGATAAGTACCAATATTATAAAGAGGTAAAGTTTGTAAGTTTGTTTTTGTAGGAAGTAATCTCTAGAACTGCTAAACCGATTTTGAAAATTCTTTCAACAGTAGAAAGTTACATTATTCCTGAGTGCTTTATGTTATACAAATACACTATATTTATTTTCGAAATCCACGCGGACCAATTCGCGGGCGAAGTGCTAGTACCTACTCATAATCGTGCAAGTCTCAAACATCCAGACACACGCGGTCATGCCTCATTGGCTAATCAGATTGAATTGGGATCACGGGTATACATGGTCTGTACATGGAATATTTTACATCCCAGTAATAGTACGCTCCTGTGTAATAAAACGACTTCTACGCAAGCGAAGATGGTGGCAAATGCTAGTATTAAAACACACCATTATGTCAAAATTCCTGTACAAAAATTCAGGTTGGATCGATGCAAATGTGCCGTTTATTGATAAAGCTTATCTAGTAAGGAAAATGTGAACGTAAAATAAAAACGGCCATTACGGCTTATGTTATTTTTACACCTTCTACCATTCGCCTAGTAAGAATAAAAAAGATTGAGCAATCTGCGTATACTTAGGTGCGTCTTTAGAAAAATAAACAAAACGTAAAAATAGTAAATTATTTGTCAAGAATATACTCGATTCAGAATTTGAATCGTTGCCAATTAGGATTTCAAACTACCTGAATTGCGAAGAATCATTTTTCTTTTTATAAACGATCCCGCTAACCTAAAACAAAATCTTAACCGACTGTAGTTAATTGGTTAACCTCAGCCTCCTAGTTGGTAGGTAGATGATTAATTATCGTTTCTTTATTAGGGTTCCCGGTTTTATCATTAATCATATTTCTGTGTTAATCTGGAATTCTGGAAACCGACGGACTGAGTATCTACATAAAATGATAGGTATAGCTGATTGGAGAAAATTCCATTATATTAGCAGGATTATAAACGAGAAGAGACTTCAAGAACGATTTATCGATGATAATTAATTTTAATTAATTTTAAATAATTACGTTTATTTAAAACATCGTGAGAAAACCGGCATGTTCTAGAACAAAAAATTCGAAGACATGTGACATCCACCAACCCGCACCGGGGCTACCCGGGCCTGCGGACGGCGAGCAGTGGGTATATAGCTCGCCGTCCGATCAGCACCAGGCCCGTGAGTCAACGGCGCGTAGTGTTCCACGCGAGTGTCAGCCACAACTGACGGGGTCCATCGTGGCCGGTGCCTGCATGCCTAGGTGTAGCGGATAAATTCTGAAAATGATTACCGCACCGCTGGGCACTCAGGCAGGGAAGGAACAGGGGTGGGTTTTAGTCAGTAAGAGTCTGACAGGCCCTCCCGCTCCACCCAGAGCGGGAGAAATCATTGGATGATTTCCCACGCCCCAAAAAAAAAAAAAACCGGGCCCGCGTGGTGGATTACGGCCCACACACCCTCTCACAGAGAGGAGGCCTGTGCCCCAGCAGTGCGGATATTAAAAGGCTGATGATGATGATGATGACGTTTATTTATGAATAGAGTTTGAATATTAGGAACAGTCGATACCTACCTAATTATCTGAAAGAAAATTGTACCGTAACTAGGAGTTTTTTTTTTGGTTACAATATCTTAATTTAATTATAACAATGTACAAATCAAAATTACTCGAGTTTATTGGTTTTTGCCGTGGTTCTTGATCATAACAATTTAGTATTATGTTTCCGTTGGTCAACTGTTTATTGATTTCAAAATTCCCAGTATGAAATTGCTGTCGCTGGCGACGGATAGTGTTCAAGATGCCGAGGAAACATCATTATTGTATTTTTACTAGTGTCCGACCGAAACTTCGGTTTCAGTTTCGGCCGAGTTTCGGCCAAAAATCAAGTTTCGGCAGCAGTTTCGGTTTCGGCCAAAATTGGCCTAAACTTTTGCCGAAACCGAAACTGATTTCGGAAGTTGTCATACACTTTTGCCTAACTTCGTTTCTCGCGGCAACGCTTTGGCTGACGCTGGCGGCCCTGTTCGGGAATTACAGTGCGCAAAAAAAAAAAAATACTGTGTTTCCATTTCATGTCCTAATTAATGCAGAATAATGGGTAAAATGCATCAAATTTCAGTATTTTAAGGCATTTTATACTTGACCACGTGAGTTTCGGTTTCGGTTTCGGCCGAAACTGAAGCCATGGCCGAATATTCGGTTTCGGTTTCGGTTTCGGCCGGAAAACCAGTTTCGGTCGGACTCTAATTTTTACATATTCGTATAAATCAGAAGTCTCTTTCGACTGCCAGTAACGTTAAGAGGTCTATAAAATATCAGACTTTCTTAGGTTACCTACGTAGGTACTTTAGATTGTCATTTCAAATAACATGTTTACAACAAATCTAGACTATTTATTTATTCAGAACTGACTGACTGATACCGAGTTCGTGTCTCCTTTTATAAACATTGAGATACAATACAAATATACAAACATTTATTTACGCCATTATTGAATGTTTTAACAAAAGCACGGCTGTGTTATCTATTCATAATAAAGCAATATTCCTGTATAGACACGACCTATGGTTTTTTTCACGCGATAGTGCCTTGTTGAATAATAAAGGCTCAATATTATATTATTCGTAGTGGTATTTATAAGTCATCCAGTTCAGATCAAAACATTGTAGCGAGAGTATTGATACAAAGATCTGTACTCCAAGTGTGAGTGTTTTTACCGCACCCCTGGGCACCCAGGCAGGGAAGGAACGAGGTGGGTTTTAGTCAGTAAGAGTCTGACACGCCCTCCCGCTCCACCCAGAGCGGGAGATGTTATTGGGTGATTTCCCACACCACAAAAAAAAGTGTTAGTGTTTTAACGTACTCGATCGCGTTAAAGCCCTACTACCGGCCAACTGGCGCCCTCATTAAATAAAAAATCGTATCATAACATAGAAAATAAATATTAAAGTATCAAAAAACGGCCGTTATTGACACTTTTGCTTATTACTTTGGATACGAAACATTTTGAGTCCTGTTTTAAAAACGTAAACATACTTTATCCTCTTTGTAACAAACGTGACGTTGGATTCTTTAATATTTATTTTCTATGCTATGCTACGATATTTTATTCAATAAGGCCGGTAGTAGACCCTTAAAGTAAACGTCAATTTGTACTAAAACTGTATTGCGCCTGGCATTAAGGCATTATTAGCTGCCAACGACCTTGACTGGCCTGTTGGTCTAGTGGTTAGTGACCCTGACTGCTATGCCGGAGGTCGTGGGTTCGATTCCCACCCAGGACAAATGTTTGTGTAATGAGCACGATCATTTGTTCTGTGTCTGGGTGTAATTTATCTATAATATGTATGTATTTAGAAATATATAAGTACGTTTATCAGTTGTCTAGTACTCATAACACAAGCTCTGCTTAGCTTGGGACTAGATGGCGTTGTGTGATAGTTGTGGAATATATTTGAGTGGTTAGCTTGCGTGTTCTGCGATGAGCTCACGTAACGCGTCGTATGTCCACCCAGTAATAGGACTCGCCCATCAAGGAGCGCTTTCCGAAATTAGACGCATTATTAATTTAATTCACATAACACAACACGTATTAAACTAAAAAGCTGAGACTAAATTATAAATAATTAAATGGTCTTTAAAATAGTGAAGGTTTTATAAAAATACGCTTTATAGTTTTTGCGTGATTCTCATTTTTTTATTCGCGCTAAACATAACTAAACATAACTTTACAAATTAAATACACTATGTTATAAAATATAATTTCAAATATTCTGAGATCAAATTACGACGGAAATTGTCTAGAGTAACATATATTTTTTTCAAAGAAATAAGACAAGTCGTTTAGACGTGATGTTCAATTAAAAACCATTAAAAGTCATCTAGCTGCGCCTTAACGGGTAACCTCTTTTGTAATAAGTCTGGATAAACATTCAGGCTTCTAGTTTTTTCCACAACGAAGTTACCCCCCCCACACCCTCTCCCCCTGTGGCTTCGTGGGCTTCGAGAAAAGGATAGTACGACCGTGCCTTTGTTTTGCTCGACTTGGCGGGGGCACTTCCGTGCCCTCAGATGTTCCGTTTCAATAATGATTTGCGGATTCTAAATTTAAATTCTAAATAGAAATGAATTAATAACCCGCTTAACAGTGTTCTGGGAATAAAGCCTTATCCTCTAGAAATAAAACGAGTAGCGCCAAACTGCTGGAGGCTTTACACTCTTTCTACGTTTTTGTTTAGCTCCCGCTCCCGTAGAGGAGAAAACTTAACATACATTCGAAAATAAAAACCTAGATTTCTAAATATAAACCACTATGCTTGTACAGGTGATGCCAGAAACACATGCCTACGTACCTACGTAGTTTGCGCAACCATTCCTGGCAATTACATTCAGTAAAGTATCTATCACTGACTAACATTTTCCACAGACAACACATTTTATGCAGAAATACGGTACATTTGGATACAAGTGAGCGAAGTTTTTCATTGCAGCTGAGACGTTATTTAGATTGACGGTATGCAGCCAAGATCTGTACCCAAATGGTCCAAACGGAACCCTATTGTTTTCACTCACGTGTCCGTATGTCTGTCTGTCCGTCCGTCGTCTGTCACAAAATTTTGTTACGAAGAATTTTTTAACTTCCCATTGAGCTATGATCTTGAAATTTGGTGATAATGTTTACGATTACGTTACTAACAAATACCAATATATGTTACGGAACCCGACACGCACTTGGCCCAGTTTTTATGATAACACTAGCGAAAAACATTATTTTTATAAAATACTAGCTTCTCCCAGCGGATTCGCCCGCGTGGTATTAGTACTTTCCCCCATTATAAATTATAGCCTTCTCATGTAAGTATAAGCAATATTACTGTAAAGTTTCATCAAAATCCTTTCAGTAGTTATTGCGTGAAAGAGACAAACAAACATCCTCACAAACTTTCACATTTCTAATAGGTATTAGTAGGATTTGTGAAAAATATTATAAAAAATATGGCTTGTGGATATTTTTTAACCAAACCCGCATATTTGATTTTTGAAGAGGTGAAAAAAGGAGGATGATGAGTTTTGGAGACAGACAACGGAACTCTTCAAAAATTTTATTTTTATTTTTTTATGCTTGATAGGCTCGCGTTTGACCACTATCTCACCTGATGGTAAGCGATGATGTGGTCGAAGATGGAGCACGCTTGCCTAGAAGTAACCTACTCTTGACTTACATAACAACTCCCAGGTTGTAGCTTACAGGAAACACAGACTCCGAAATGAAAGGAAATCAATCGCGATTGCTGCTATCGCATAAATATGCATTGTGAACACAATTTAATGGGGAATCATAACTAAAAAGTGAAAATTCGGAGGTCGGAAGTCAGCGTCAAGAAACGAAGAAAAAAAACTAGAGACACCGACTTCCGAAATTAAAGTTATTTTGCACATTTCTTGTTGTTTTTGGAAGTCGGTTCTATTTTTATAAAAAAAGTTTAGTTTTTGTATTCAGAACACAATAGTACCAACATTTTGATACAAGTGGGGAAAGTTTGTCATCACAGCCCAGGCGGAATACACGGAGGTCACTATGGAGCCGAAAAACTACAGTAACAAAAGTGCCCACGTATAAAAGACGTAAAAATAAATAAATTAAATACAAAAAATGTGTAACAAATTATTGTGAGAAATTACTCGTGGATTGTTTTTCATACGCCTTGACGGGGCAGCCTGATAATCATCATCAGCCTAGCTCGGCTTTCAGTCTAACCGGATGCAGGTGAATACCAGTATTTTACATGGAGCGACTGCCTATCTACAATAAATAAATTGTGGCGGGGCCTGGCTGCCGCACTTGTCCGCACTGGTGTGAAATATTCCAAATTGCAAGCCTAAAAACGGTAGGCTAGGAGCGAGTTTTTGAGTAAGTGTATTGAAAAATGTTAATATCAACTTGATGACACTTGAACTTGTTCTTGAACTTGATTGACTTGAAGTTAAAAGTTTGATGGATGTTTATTTATGAACTTCTATTTACTAACCCAGTATATTCACCTAACTATATTATTAGCCTGTTATGGCATGATACTTTTTGCTGATATGTTTTTTTTAAATTATATAATAATAATATTTAAAAAAACACACAACATTATTATTATTATTATTTACTAACCCAGTATATTCACCTAACTATATTATTGGCCTGTTATGGCATGATACTTTTTGCTGATATGTTTTTTTTAAATTGATCCTCTCTAATTAGAACATTTTTGTCATGATTTAAAAATCTATAATAAAGTAATAAATTGACTGGATGGCTGACTGATCGGTCAACGCACAGTTGAAACCCTGTAGATAAAAGACGTAAGTGTGCAAAAGAAGGGATTTTTGGAAATTCATCCCTTATGGGGTTAAAGTGAGGGTTGAAACTTTGAAGGGTTTCCATGCGGGCGAAGCCGCTGGCAGAACCTAGTATAATTAATAACGCTTGAATTTTATTCATTCAGATACCTATATGCATTCGGATACTTACCTAAGGTTTTTTTCTAGTACTCAAGTTTTTATTGCTGCCTAATTAAATGCCGACCATTATTATTATTATTCTTTATTGTACACTTAGAAAATATACAGAAAAAACACAATGGGACAGTTAATTGCAAAGGCGAACTTAACCCAGCGTTTTGGCCATGTTTTATTTACAATTATAAATCAGAACCGCCAATAAAATAAAATAAATTTTAATATCAAGTAAGTTGGTCTACTACCCTACCTAGTGAGCCAAGTTTTATGTATATTTCCTTAACAACCGTTATTTTATTTATGGATCGAGATAACAAAGAATTTAAAAAAAAAACTTAATTTCTATAAATTCTTATGGCTTCCACCGACTAGCACGATGCGACAGTGCGAAAACCCTTACCAATATATTTAAAAAATAGAATCATTTCTATGAAAACGAGTTGTCACATTTTCACGACGACACTTGCGGACCAAATGAGTAATTAGATAAATATAGAGACAAAGATAAGACACAAAGACAGAAGCGCTATCTTTCCAACCCATATAATGCAGCATGCAGTTGCATTGATGGCTGTTCGTATTATCAAAGGATTTGTGCTAAGTACATCACCCGATGCAGTGACACAACTTCCTGGTACAAATCCATATGAGCCATCGTGATAGACGCGGCAGTGACCAGCTGGGTTATACACAATGAAGGATACACTTTTAGGTACCTACTAGAAAGAAAAGAAAGAAAAAGAATTTATTTGCCACAAATTAACGACATACACAACAATATGATTTTGCTAACTTAACCCTTATCGATAGTGTTAGTAGATCTTACTACTACAAGCACAGTGTAAACAAACGATCACAAGTCGCATAACTTACTAAAACTTTCAAACAGTAAACTCCCGGAAGGCATTTGTAAGTGGACACGGGGAAAGCCGTTTTGCAAGACGACACAGGTATAATTGGTCGCATATTAACGTTATAACGGATTTCCGACGCGGCTGTATATCGGGTCAATATAGTTAAAATATTTTTTATTGACATGTATTATTTACAAAACTATTTTTTGTGTTTTTCACTTTTTTCTGTGTTTCTGTTTTTGTTTCTTCGTTTTTTGACACCGACTTCCGAAATTAAAGTTATATTGCACTTTTTTTTGGAAGTCAGTTCTATTTTTTTGTAAAAAAGTTTTTATTTAATAACTTGGGTAGATATTTATCGTGCTAAAAATAAGAGTATTCTATCTACAAATTAAATTAAAAAAATATTAGACGTAAAACTAGTGAAACCCCGTAGCCGTGATAGGTATCGATATCTAAGGACGATTTAAAAAAAACATTAATTCAAGTTACTACTGCCACGGGGTCATATCCCAAAAAAAAAAGAAAATTTAGTTTATATATTAAACTAAATTAATAATTAAATTAATTAATAAATAAAAACCTACCTACATAAATTATTTTAGCAATGTATATTTGTTTTATTGTTTGTATAAGATTTTCGATTTTATTTTTTTTTAATTTGTTTTACCACAGAGTAGTCTATTTAACCCAAAGGTTGACTGTAGAGAATGCCTGATGCATTAAGTCCGCCTATGTACCACTATTGTATATGAAGTTTATATAAATAATTTTCAGTAGATGGCGTGATATGTATTGATTTATTATTGAAGTTCATGTAATATGAAGATTATTTAAAAAAATCTGCAATGCACTCGCAAAAAATATTATGCTGCATGCCGGAAAACCGTTTCTTCACTTTTTTTTGTATGAGATGAGGCATCTAGTACGCTAGTAGGTATAATATATTTTTTTCTTTTCTTTAAAAACTTTGCCCCACACTAGAAATTATTCCTGTATCGTGGGTGCGTTCACAAACATGTAAACTCACATACACAAGACACCCAGACCCGGAACAACTATCTGTAAGTCATACAAATATTTGTTGCGTGCGCGGATCGAACCCGTGACACGCAGCGCAGCAGCAGATCGCTCAACCACTGCGCGTCAAATTTTATCTGTGCTACAGCTGACTGCTGGCTACGGTCGCTGTGCTGGTCATAATAACTTTAAAAATGAAGATTTTTGTTGTTTTATCTTCATCTGCGAAGTTTCACATTTTTTTTTGTTTTTTATTGACCTGTATATTAAATTATTGGCATGTTTCTGCAACACTCATAATTTAGCTAAGTACATATATTCTAAAGATCGTGCCCATAATTACAGCCGTGTACACTAAGAACTATTGTCTATAATACCTTGTACGAGTAACAACTTTCCTTCGTTCTTTTGTTGTTTTCCTAAAAGTAATTAAGCCGCTCTTATAAAAATACCATAGAGTATAATATTATTATGAGAGTTCATGCATTTTTTTTATCAACCCAGATAAAAGACATGGGTCGCTTGACAGTCTCTAATGAAGCAATGTGACAGTCGTTTGGCGGGGAAATTATCCATTATAACCTCTCCCTCGTTTAGTGACGAAATTAATAACTCTTAGATAACGTGCGATATAGGACTTATTACTTTTTTAGGGTTCCGTACCCGAAGGGTAGACAACGGGACCCTTTTACTAAGCCTCAGCTGTCCGTCCGTCCGTCTGTCTGTCAGCGGGCTGTATCTCATGATCCGTAATAGGTAGAGAGTTGAAATTTTCACAGAATGTGTATTTCTAGTGCCGCTATAACAAAAAACAATTAAAAATCGTACGGAACCCTCTGGCATATTTACATTTGAGTTAGGTCATATTTTTAACCGACTTCGAAAAAGGAGGAGGTTCTATGTTGGACAGTATGTATGTTTTTTTTTTTTTTTTTTTATGTTTGTCCACCGATTTCTCTGTCATTTATGGACCGATTTTCAAAATTATTTTATTATCCGAAAGAATATAGTCCCAAGGTGGTCCCATATAAATTTTATCGAAATTGCTTCAGCGGTTTTTGAAAACCTGAACAAAAACGAAAAATATGTATACATAGATAAGGTAGGGTAGGTATACATAGGTATTCTCCAATTACGGTTATGTTTAAATTCCACGTTCCATTTTATTGGGGTTTTGAGTTCTGGGGTATAACAACTAAAAAGTGGAAAATAAAAAACTTTAAAAAAAAAACAAACGACTTCCAAAAAAGAAAAATATAAGTACACTTAAAATTTAAAAATAACTTTAATTTCGGAAGTCGGTGTTTGTATTTTATTTCTTCGTTATTTGACACCGACTTTCGAAATAATAATTAAAATGAATAATGAAATCGTAATTTTCTTTTTTGGAAGTCGGTTGATATTTTTGTAAAAAAGTTTTTTTGTATGAATGATTTTCAAAATATCACTTGGCTACCTCTTTAGTCAAGTCGTGGTAAGGGCTACTGCTACTGAATATGAATTACTGGGAGTGATTCTCGGGTCGTGTAGTGTTCATCTGATATTTCCCATTGGCATCCCGGAGTGTGGGTTCGTAACCGTTTGATTACAATAACTTCGCCATAGAATTCATGGGACTTAATAAGCATGGCACAGTTACCTCTGCTGGGACACTGGCCTCCTCTCTAGAGTAGAGTTGGGCCGTAATGCGGGTGGGTGAATGACATATTATGTCTTCGAAGTTTTGGTTCTAGGACATGCCGGTTTCCTCACGATGTTTTCCTTCACCGTTTTGAGAGCATTTATTTAATCACCACTGATTTAATAATTTACACGAAGTAAAGTGCTTGCCTGCGTTTGGACCGGTGGCCTACAACTTGTAAGTCGCGACCGTTACCACTGGGTCACCACTGCTCTCTTGTAAGTAGTGGTTGTTACCACTGGCCCACCACTGCTCTCTTGTAAGTAGCGGCCGTTACCACTGGACCACCACTGGTCTCTTGTAAGTGACGCTACTCCATCCAGGCTACATGCGACATAAATGGAGAAATGTGGGTGTACTATAAGAACACTTCTGCCTAATCCTTCAGGGAATACAGTCGTGATGTTATGTGATATTAAAAATCAAAAGGTGATTGACTGAACATCTGACGGCTATATCAACGTGTCGCAACGCTCAGTCCAAAAGGATAATGATCAAATCATGACTAACAGGATTTGCGAAGGACAGAAAAGGAGTTTCGAATATTTAATTCGAAAGGGATCGTACCTTAGGTTTATTTTTATTTCTAACGGAATAAAATACTCATTTTCAGGTCTAGAGACAAATCTAGTTACGACTTGAAGCTGATTCTAACTTGTTTGCCAGGATTGAGAGTGTTCAATACAATCAATGTATTGAACACAGCTTTAAAATTTTAAAAGGTTTTTCTTAGGTATCGAAATTTTTTATCGAAATCGCATTTAATTAAGTAGGTATGTATTTTTTACTTGTATCTAAACTAAACCACGCGGTAAATTGCAACGCCGAAAGGTCTGTTGTGAAATGATGCGAACATCATTCTTCTATTAAAAAAACAAATGATAATTAATATATACAGGGTGTAAAAAGACACATCACAAAGCCGTTAACTACGCATACTGTATGTCTAGCAAAGTAGCTTTGCGCAAAAATTATTGCTGGGAAACGATTTTTATTTTTAGGTATGAAAAAGAAACTATTTTTTTTCCGCGCAATGTAACGTGAACATAGGCAAGTGGAGTTAAACCCCGCCCCTTCGCTCTAAGCCACATAGGTAGTTGTCGGATACATTTGATATTCATTGCATTTTCGTAACTGCAAAATTCGTAATTTCGAAAAAAAAAACGAAAATTCAGGTACCTACTTCATGTTCGTTTGGCAAAAAGTTTTTTTTGACGGGGTGGGAAATCGTCCAATGACATCTCTCGCTCTGGGTGGAGAGGGAGGGTGTATCAGACTCTTACTGACTAACACCCACCCCTGTTCCTTCCCTGCCTGAGTGTCCAGGGGTGCGGTAACTCTGTTAAGAATTTATCCGCTACCCCCCAGGCATTAGTAATTAATAACACTTGGAATTCATTTTAGTAAAAAAGTAAATAGGCAATTTTTTTTTTACTTTCTACCTCATACTTTTTACCTTCAATATCTCCAGAACCAGTGGATTCCCTGGTATGGTCTAGTGAAAAAAAATGACCCTAATAATGGGTAGAATATGTGGCTTTCGGCTTCGGCAACTGTCTTTTCACACCCGATATACTTACTATGTAGGTATGTGTACTAATAAGCAGCTAGTGCACAGTTACAATAATTACATTACTAAAGAGGTCATAGCTTGTTATATCCGTTTGTGTACAGTAGGCCGCACGTTAGTGGTCACAAAACCCTCGCATTATACAGGTTGGCCAACTCGAATGTATACATCACCGGATAATTGCAAACACCGTAAGATTGTAATAAATTTTGCGAGAGATTAAAATCTCGATATATGCATTGTGAACAGATAATTTAAAATACAACAAATCCAATCCAACATTTGACGGGTTGCTGGAAATAGTAAATGAGGACGGCAATAACACAGATGAAAACTTAACCGTTATTACTCATTCTATTTCTGTAGAGATTGAGCCTGAAGCCCGTCCTATTCTGGCATATCTTTGTACCGAGACAATAAATGACAAACCCAGAAAATCAGCTACCTTCTGTGGACACAACTACTACAACTACTACAACTGTGGACTACAGCTGTGGGCCTGCTTCTGCCAATAGGATCTATGAAGAGGAAAATACTGATAGTGAAAAGGCTGCATCTTTACTGAACGAAGTATCATATCATATGTAAATTCAAGAGGCTCGTGACGCAGCTAAAGACCACTTAAAAAGCAAGCCGAAAAATGATGATGCGTCCAAATGCCAAATTTCCTGTTGCAGAAATAGGCCAGAGCGAGTGAGGGTACCACATGTAGATCAAGTCAAGATGGATAGTCGTTACAAAATTGCTATCATTATTTCTGTGGAAAACGAAACTCTTTACTAACTAGGAACAAGGTATTTTAAACCTCCAGAAATGAATTTACTGTGTGAAGAAAAGTTTTAAGTGTTTCGATATTCCAAAAGTTGATATAACTCTACGAGCATTGTCCTCGAAAAGACTCTTATTTTGATGGACAAGGCTTCAGGCACTGTAATTGTACTGGTACCTACATTACAAAACGTTGTAAATGCAAGAAATTAAACGCTCTATGCAATTCAAAATGTCACAAAAGCTCACCTCGCAAGAATAAATAACTCTAATCCTAACAAAATTCTTGCACTATCCTAGATTTTCAAGTATTGCTTTTTCCTGTTTTTTTCTGATTGCTATCTAATTTTTAAACTGTTGTTCAAAAGTAATATTTTTATCAGAATAAGTAAGGTACCGTAACTAATGTTATTACGTTTTTATTGAACTACAAAGCTTAATTGTTTTTTGTTTTTGTACCCTTCAATAAGAATTATGTAAGTTCAATTTAATAAACAATAATACTACAGTTCATCTGTTTTATTATTTTACCCATGATAGGGTTAGTCATTATTCATACTGACCGGGAAAAGTCATTAATCATGCAGTTTTACATAAATTGCCCACTTGATACGAGCGTCATGTTTAGAGACCGATGATTATTCATAGTGACCGCACTTCTCAAGTTTCCAGTAACATACACATTGGCCACCCTATATTAAAGTCGAGATATCCCAAAAGCGCGGTCACTCTCGGACTGCACAGAAAAGAAAGAGATACGCTACGACAAATGCTCGCAATTTTTGTTTTTTGTCGATTTACTTAAGATTTACTAATAAATTTATAAAAAATAATCTATCACTGGATGCAGTTTAGCATTTGAAATTGTGTGGTATATTTTTTATTATGATTATAATTGTTAATGAAGGGATAAACTGCTTTTAAAGATAATTAAGAGATACTTGTTAGAAGATTTTTTTGATGCATTAAAGTTAATTAAATTATGGTATGAGTTCCATCACTGTAAGCAAATAGGACTTGAAAATATCATCTTTTTTTATTTGTCTGTTAAACACTGCTTTAAAAAACCGCCGTTTTGACCGTTTTTTGGAACCTCCGCCTTAAGACTTTGTTTTACGCTGGGCCCACTTTTCTTTTTGGGGAATGGGAAATCATCTAATGATTTCTCCCGCTCTAGGTGGAGCGAGGGCGTGTCAGACTCCTACTGACTAAAACCTACCCTTGCTCCTTCAGTTGCCTGTGCCAAGGGCCGCGGTGACTTCCTTTCGAATTTATCCGTGACCCACACTTGGCCCGCTATGCCAAATCTAGGCCCTTTTCCTGTCATGCGGTTAACCGCCCACGTACGGATCCGGTCCGCGTACGGGCTTCCAGCATCCTATATTTCATACATACGACTGCGGGCGCGCACTCTACGCCCGTGCCACCCGCAAGCGGGCGCGCATTCTTCTTCCGCCAATTTTTTTTTACTGTCGTGCCGGTCATACGCGTGGTCACAGCTGTACACATAATGAAATTTGATGCAGAGAGACATTCAAGTTTCAAGATATGGATCTACTCTGAATTGTTTTTTGTATTTTTTATTTTTGAAAATGATATAAGCGATAATTGTTTTTTTTAACGTTCATCTCTCTGCACGAGTTTAGTCACTGGCGACACGCACGAAACTGCAGCGGCGGACGAAATCTTTTTCCCGCCAGGACCGTGCTATCGCCCGCATGCGGACCAGGTCCGCGCGCGGGCTAAAATACGCATGACAGGACAAGGGCCTTCTGGCGCAGTTACACGACTTTTAATGGTTTTTAATTGAACATCACGTCTAACCGACTTGTCTTATTTCTTTGAAAAAAATATATATGTTACTCTAGACAATTTCCGTCGTAATTTGGTCTGAGATCCTTTGAAATTATATTTTTATAACATAGTGTAATTAATTTGTAAATGTAACTTTACAAATTAATTACACTATGTTAAGCTACCGCGGATAAAAAATTGAGAAACGCAAAAACTATAAAGCATATTTTGAAGAAACCTTCACCATTTTAAAGATCATTTAAATATTTATAATTTAGTCTCAGTGTTTTGTATTAGTACCAGTTCTTTTATGTGTAATTAATTAATAATGCGTCTAATTTCGGACAGCGCCCTTGATGGGCGAGTCCTATTACTGGGTGGACGTACGATGCGTTACGTGAGCTCAGCACAGACCACGCAAGCTAACCACTCAAGGTCATTGGCAGCTAATAGCGCCTTAACCATTGGCGTGCGGTTGACAGTACTTCCTAGTATTCCTCTCTACTTCCTAACAGTACCAATGCCAGATGGCTAAGACTTAATTTATATCGTTGGTCATTATGATATATTAATTGTCGTTCTATATTATAAATGCTTGATCACGATTTGTCGGTTATTACTTTGAACAAAGTATGTGGGAAATAATTGACCTCCTGATAAAACCAATGATCTTGAATTAACCATGCACATTGGCTACAATTTAGGCCATTTATCACGAGGTTCATTGAACTCAGTAAATTGAGATGAAAGTTAGCTGATTCAGTTTTTACACGGACTTTGACTGTGGACCAATATTATCAAGGAAGTGTGAAATGGAGTCATGAAGAATGCCATGTGAAAGGTACATAGTTTATAAATATGTAACACATTTAACAACCTAGTAGGTATGTAAGTTTTTTTGTCCCTTTGTTTATGTGGTTATTCTAAAGTATCATATAACTATAATTTTAATTTGTGCTTAATTAATTTTCAAAACTGAACTAAAATAACTTAAATCGACATTGGTTACATTACTGAAATGTAGATAGTACTAGCTGCGCCCTGCGGTTTTACCCGCCTGGACCGGAATTAAAGATAACCTATATGTTAATCTAGGCTATAAGCTATCTACATACCAAATTTCATCCAAATCGGTCCAGCCGTTTGAGCGTGAAGAAGTAACAAACATACACACTAACAAACTTTCACATTTATAATATTAGTAGGAAGTAGGATAGTAGGATTACAGTAGCCTTACTTCTTATGAAAAATTCTATTGAGTTGACAATTATTTTCCAATCCTAAGTACCTATCACAATGAAATTAGTTTATTTATTTAATCCCAATCTTGAACCTTAAAAGTGTATATTTGACAAGTTACCTTTAGTTTCATACTAAAAATAAAAACCAAATAATTATGAAGACTGGTATACAATCTAAAAAAAAAACTTAAACTTATCATCCTACCATCCTTCTCTTTCTTTTTACGATCTTGAAACAAAATTGAGTTAGGACTTCCCTAATGGCGAGCATAGGCGTTTCGAGTGATAGGCATGATAATGCATAAAAACTTTTTTACAAAAAAATAGAACCGGCTTCCAAAAAAAACAAAAAGTGCTAAATAACTTTAATTTCGGAAGTCGGAGTTAATGGTTTTTGTTTCTTCGTTTTTTGACACTGACTGCTGAAATTAAAGTTATTTTGCACTTTTTGTTTTTTTTTTAGAAGCCGGTTCTATTTTTTTGTAACAAAGTTTTTATTTTTCACTTTTTAGTAGTGATTCCCTATTAAATTGTGTTAACAATGGATATATAGGGGATAGCAGCAATCGTGGTTGATTTGCTGTAATTTTTTGAAGAGTTCCGTTGTCTGTCTCCGAAACGCATCATCAGATCTATATGAAATTTGAATAGGCCCATTTCGGAACAAATCCCATACGAACAAAAAAGAATTTTGGAAATCCGTCTTTTGTCGTTCAACGCACGTTCGAACAAACATAAAAAAAAAAAAATCACATTCGAATTGATAACCTCCTCCTTTTGGAAGTCGGTTAAAAATTCACTCAAGCCGGTAACCTCTAACTGTCACCAAGATGGTTGTTGGGCAAGGTGTTCAAAGAAAGTTTTGGCCGCACCCAAGGTTATGGACAAAAATTACCACTTCACGACGGTTCAGCTGTGTGCGTAGTAAATTGGATGTAACCATCGATCAAACATGCTCAAACAAAATTGATTCTATTTCTTGACTAAAGTTGTGTCTTTTAAGCATGGCAACAGTGGTAGCCTCATATCTTTTCGTAGGGTCCCGAGAAATAAAAGTAGTATGTTAAATTGATTTAAGAAGTCGAAATACTTACTTATTTATGAATACAATTTTATTTCATACAAGACAAAGTTCAAATTACTTTGCACCGCAAAATTTTCACCCAATAGTCACTAAAACCAAATATCAACATAAAAAAAACGCAAAGCATACGTCGATACTTGAGGTGGTGGCGATTGATTAAAATTATCTCGCATTGTAAATTCAAGTGGGTACCCATACCCGTGGTGCCTGCGGACGGCGAGTAATGGGTAGCTCGCCGTCCGATCAGCACCAGGCCCGAGAGTCGACGGCACGTAGTGTTCCACACTTGCCTCAAAGAGTTATCAGCATCACCATTCATGATGGGCCCCGTTTTGTGGATAAATTCGAAACAGAGTTACCGCGCCCCTGAGCACTCAGGGCAGAGAAGGAACAGGGGTGGGTTTTAGGAAGTAAGAGTCTGACACGCCCTCCCGCTCCACCCTAGAGCGGGAGATGTCATTGGATGATTTCCCACCCCACAAAAAAAAAAAAATGGTAGGTAGGTACCCATAAATATCGTTTTATGTTAGTGAAAATGTGGAGGATTATGATAACGCTTCAGGGTCTCTTCATATTTTTATTTCCGATTTTGAAATAACACTGTCAATAAATGTAGACGGGACAATAACAGACAAACAACCTACCCTACTAATTCATAAACATATCTATATTTTTTTACGCAAAAAAAGCTGAATATACCTAACTGCTTGATACTTTAGACAGAATAGTCAATGCAAAAACTTCTGTCGAACGAAATATCATTGTCATGGTGAGGCCCCGCAGCGATTGGCATTGAACGCGAATTGATTAAAATTTATATGTAGTGTTACTATATCGTTTTTATTAACAAACGGTTTATAGTCTCGAAGGAGTAGAAGACTAGAAGGATACCTACATACGTACATAAACATACCTACTTATTATGATAAGTAGGTATGTTTATGTAGGTATCCTTTTTTTAACCGTCTTCATTCCTATGGGGATATCTAGAAACTACAGAACGCCACACCTGGGGACCCAATTCTGTAACTGAGTTAAGCAACACGCCATCGACACTCTATCGACACACAACAGACATTATTTTGCCACTGTTGCAAATTTGGTATTCTGCAAAAACTTCAAAATGATATTGACATATTATAGGAGACCAGACTACCAATTATTACAATAATCTTATTATGGCGTTCCAATGGCACTACAGTGGCAAGTAGTCAATGACCGTAAATAATTTGTAGAATACTAAATGTCAATGGCTATTCTATAGAGACACCACTGACACACTACCGACACACTATTGTCAAGTTAGTTATTTTACAGAATTGGGCCCCTGGTACGATCCATGCATACTCCTACTCCTTTTGCATCATTTACGTTCATACATCTGCATAGATATTCGTAATCATCAATTCGATCCAGAACAAATGACTGTGGTTCTGTAAAGTTCTCTCAGGGACAATGCTACAAAATGGTAATAGTGGAGTGCCTGGAGGTTTGTACCTCGAATTTTTGTTTGGGTGAATGAATTTATAAGGTTTTGGTGTGACTTTGTTTTTATGGTTCCGTACCCAAAGGGTAAAACGGGACCCTATTACTAAGAATCCGCTGTCCGTCTGTCTGTCTGTCTGTCTGTCTGTCCGTCTGTCACCAGGCTGTATCTCATGATCCGTGACAGTTAGACAGTTAAAATTTTAACAGATGTTGTATTTCTGTTGCCGCTATAAAAACAAATACTAAAAAACCGAATAAAATAAATATTTAAGCGGGCTCCTTTACAACAAACGTGATTTTTTAAGATTTTTTTATTAATAATGGTACGGAACCCTTCGTGCGCGGGGAAGCTCTCTAAAAGCTAAACTGTTGGCTTGAAAAATTCGTGATGGTATACTATAGAGAAATAGTCGCCCAACATAGAAAATGTACCTGCTTGGAATATTACGTACAAAATACAAAATCCTTTCAGAAAATACTTAGGTAGGTGAAGTTATTACCTACTTATTTAAATTTTGGAAAAATAAAATTATTTTTCCGTTAAACCGTGAACTCAATTAATATGTTTATAGTAAGTAATAAACATAAAGCATCCTTCTAAGTCCACATGTTATAACGGGTGACTACGACCCGACACGCACTTAGCCCGTTTCCCCGGAGTAGATTTGAAAAATAAAACTCAGTAGTACTTGGAACAAAAATGCCAAGTAGAAAAATATGAACCTCAAATAACGTTTGATAAATGGCGATAGGTTCGCCTCCTGCCACATGGTTTACGGATGATGAAGTAGCATCTGAGCCGTGAAACTATACCTACTTATAAATATTATGCATCCTTACACACGTGGTGATGTTCTTCAGAAAGTCTAGTTAGCTAGTATTCTCAATCGGCGTGCGTGTATGCCCAGCAGATCTATTCACAACGATTCCAATCCATGCCGAGTGGTTGTGATTTTGTTTAACACTTTGACATTTTTACCATAGAAATTATTATTTTTACACTTCGTAAGATGCGGACTTAGAGCGAACTTCATGTTAAGGCCCAGAAATCACCTAAAACGCGGTCACTCTCGGACTGCATAGAAAAGAAAGAGATGCGCGACGACAAATGCTAGCTATTTATTGCAAAATATGAAGTATTTTATCGATTTACTTGGGATTTAATAATAAATATTTTAAAAAAATCCATCACTGGATGCAGTTTACAATTTGAAATTTTATGGTATATTTTTTATTATGATTAAATATGGGATAAACTGCTTTTAAAGATAATTAAGAGGTATGTTTGAAGATTTTTTTGATGCATTAAACTATGTTAAATTATGTTTTGAGTTCCATCACTGTATGCAAATAGGACTTGAAAACATCATATTTTTTTTATTTGTCAAAATTATTTACGGTTTAAGAGATACACTGCTTTAAAAAAACCACCTTTTTTGACCATTTTTGGGAACCTCTGCCTTAAGGTCGTAAACGGACAACCTTCCATCTGATCTGTCACGTGCATCGCGAGCGGTTCCCGCGATTCCGGCGCGTCTGATTAAAACGACGATATCTCTAAAGTTATAACGTTTGAAACAAAAGCGAAAATAAAAGATTTTTTTGCATTATTTTACGTTTACTACCTGTATGATTTTGAAAGGCCTATATAACGATACCCCATACAATACAAAAGGTGAGAAAAAAGTAATCCCTACTGTTAGATAATGTATGTAGGGAGCTTCCATAAAAAAAAACCTTTTTTTAAATTTTATTGTTTATTTTTCTTGGCGTGATTTGTATGTATTCAAATGCAAAATTGCAGCTTTCTAGTACAGTCGCTCAGATATGTCTCGGACGGACAGAAGGACAGACCGAAACTATAAGGGTTCCTTGTCCTTGTTAGAACTACGGAACCCTAAAATGAATGAATTTTAAAACAGCATTGCTTTTTAGGGTTTCGTTTCCGAAGAGACCAAACGGAGCCCTATTGCTGTGACTCACGTGTCCGTCTTCCTGTATGTCCATCGTCTGTCACAAAATTTTGTTCCGAAGATTTTTTTAACTTCCCGTTGACCTCTATAAACTTGAAAATTGGTGATAATGTTTATTATTAAGGTGCAAATTCGAAGACATGTGACATTCACCAATCCGCATTGGGCCCACGTGGTGGATTGCGGCCCACACCCTCTCACGGAGAGGAGGCCTGTGCCCCAGCAGTGGGGACATTAAAAGGCTGAGATGATGATGATAATTAAGGTGCTATTAACTGCCAATGACCTTGAGTGGTAAGATTGCGTGTTCTGTGCTAAGCTCACGTAACGTGTCGTACGTCCACCCAGTAATAGGACTCGTCCATCAAGGAGCGCTGTCCGAAATTAGACGCATTATATTTTTTTTATACATAAAACAACAAGTATTATACTGAAACACGTATACTCAAATATAAATAATAAAATAATCTTTAAAATGGTGTAGATTTCATAAAAATACAATTTACAGTTTTTGCGTGATTCTCAATTTTTTGTCCGCGTTAGACATAACTTTACAAATGAATTACACTATGTTATAAAAATATAGTGTTAAATATTTACATATTAAATTATGAAAAAAATTGTCGTGAGTAACATATATTTTTTTCAAAGAAATCAGACTAGTTATTTAGACGTGATGTTCAATCAAAAATCACTAAAAGTCGTATAACTGCACCTTAAGTAATTTTACTAAAAAATACCAATATTTTTATTAATCATATTTTTTCTGTAATACTTCCCTCATTTGGTACGGAACCTTAAATGTGCGAAGTCCGATGCGCACTTGGCCGGTTTTTTATTTTAACATGGCATAATATCACTACTGTATTCCTCCCGGAAGGGTCCAGTGTTTAACAGTCTCTTCTCTACATACTCAACACTCATACAAGAGTATTACTATGCAATCCAATTACTATGAATTTTCTATTTATTATTTGATTTTCAAAACTGATCCTTATTTCGTACCTACATAGTGACTGTCAAAACAATGAGCCGTGAAGAGTGTATACATATAAAACTGATTTTTGTGAAACAAATTACAAGAAAATATAATTTTACGGCAATTGTTACATTAATATGCTGTACCTAATAATATATTGTTTATTATTTTCTAATGGCTGACAACACTGCACCTAGGTGTATTGTTAAGAGAATAACGACATGCCTAAGGCATTAATTCCGCCTTTGTACATTGTTTCTTTCTCGAATAAATAAATAAATATAGTGATTGTGTAGTGTGGGTACAGGAGCTCGTGGCTAAAGGTAATAACAGCCGCACGGGTCGATCCACCAGGTTAAGCTACGCTTGCCGGGGTTAGTCCATGGATGGGTGACCATCTTTACAAACCGAGACTCTTCTGTGCCTCGAAAAGCACGTTAAGCCGTTGGTCCCGGCTGTCAATCGTGGACCTTTGACAGTCGTTACGGGTTGCCAGAAGTCCGAAAGTCTGACAACCAGACTTACCAAGGGGTATCGTATTACCCAGTAACTGGATTGTGGAGGTCAGATAGGCAGTCGCTCCACATAAAATATTGGTATTCAGCTGCATTCGGCAAAAGGCTACGCAGATTGATTAGGTATGTACCTACAATTTGAATAAAATGGGCATAGTGTTCGCCAGGTAAGAACAGAAAAAACTATAGATACCTGTTGTTATCTATAGTTTTTAGTTAAAATCTTGTAGTGCTGTACACAGCATGATTTAAACTAAATACTAGAATCTATACAGGCTGTAACGGAAAGGTGTGGTCATATTTTAAGAACTGCATCTGCCTATCGACATGAACAACTTACTTCAAGAAAATCCGAGGAATTTCTAAAAAAATTTTTTTACCTCCCATACTAATATTGATCAGCTGGTGATAACTTTGTATGGAAAGTCCCATTTTTTTTTGGGAATTTCTTTTTTTTTCTTAGAGAAAGTTGTTCATTTCCAAGGGCAGAACCGGCTCTTAAAATATGACCACACCTTTCCGTTTCACCCTGTATAGTCAAAGTGAAGTCATGCGAAGGATAGGGCCACAGCCCTATCCTTCGCATGACTATTTAGATTCTCTTCACTGCACCCTCAGTAATCTTTGCTTCATGTATAAACACGGTTTTAGATTGGGCCGAAATTTTTCATACGTATTTAGATTGGATGAATTGTCATCCAATCTGCATGGTTAGCTAAGTCACGTCATTCTAAATCCAATAATATGGCGGTCTCCTAAAGATGGCGGACTAATTATTATTTTTTGCATCCCCATGTTATGGATAGCAAATGAAACGGTTTGCTGATAAAGATTCGAAAAATAAAATGACGTCACTGTAAGCGTGTTTTTAGTTTTTAAAACTATTATAATTTATTTATTTTATAGAAATTGTTCTACGAATAAAGGCATATTTAATATTAAATCATCCGTTATTGTTTACGTTTATTATTTTTCAAAACTGAATCAGAAGTAATTCATGTTTATCTAATGTATAGCGAGTTCAAAGAAATGAGCGGAACTTTATTAAATAGTAATAATTTGCATTTGTAGTGGCTGTGAGGTTAAGGTTATGCAGATAAATACAAAATAGATAGAAGCATGACGTGATCAATTTGCTTGTTTGGTTTATGAAAAATATAAGATAGGTAGGTACAGTAGAGGTTGCCTGCTAAAAGGGATTTTAAATCATGCAGGCTAACAGCCAAAAGGTTCTGGCTGGATTTGAACAGACATTCGATTAAATTTAGAAGAAGTAACGAGTCGGACAAATAATAATTTATGGAAATTAACCAATACGCATTTTCCTCTCACACTATATCAATAGTAGAATGTATGGTATCACAGAAGCATCAGAATGCGAGTGTAAGGTACAAAAAAGCGTAAGTAAAAAAATCTACAGAGAATTTGCAATCAACAATCAAGCATCATGAAAACAATCATAAAGATCCCACCTAACTGGTTTGTCATTAAAAAGCAATAAAAACCGGTCAAGTGCGTGTCGGGCCACGTGCAGTAATAGGCTTCCGTAGTCGCCCGTTATGACATACGGACTTAGAAGGGGTCTTTATGTTTATTATTATGAACATATTAATTGGGTTGACATTCTAAAGGACAATAAGGTTTACAAAATTAGAAACGAAAAAACAAAAAAGATGTTATTATTCTAAAATTTTACGTGTTTACCTACTACCCGTTTCAAATATTAAATAAGTAACAACTTCACCTAAGTACCTAAGTAGTTTTTTTTTCTAAGGATTTTGTGTTTTGTTGTACTGTGTGAAAGAGGATATGGGTAAATAGGGTTTTTTTTTTTACTACAGAGATGACAGCTAATAGAGAAGTATAGAAGAAAAAGACATGTTGCGCCGACCCCATGAGAATGATTAAATGATTTTGTGTTTTGTATGAAATTTTGCAAGTTGGACTACTATTACTTTTAAACTGACAGAGCTAACTTGGCCGTGATAGTTTTCCTCCAAAGTTCGTTTTAAAATACTACCATTACGACTTGTTATCAGATTTTTAAAGCTAACAGTTTATCTTTTATGGACGCTCAACTCGAACAAAAAATATTACTTTTAAGTTTAACATTTCGCAAATGAATAAAAAATTTGTCTGTTTAACCCCGAAATGATTTTAATTCAAGGCGAATCCAGATTCCAGCGATACCCCATAATATAGGATAGTCGAGGACGAAATAAATTATACCTACCCACTTTACAGGTACTAGGAAGTACTATAAAAAAAACAATATTAAAATATTATTGATTCATTTTCTTGGCGTGATTAATATATATAACCATGCAAAATTGCTGCTTTCTAGAACTAACAGTCTCTGAGCTATGCCTCGGACGAACAGACCAAAACTGTAAGGGTTCCTTGTCATTGCTAGGATTACGGAACCCTAAAAACCTACCTATCAACCTGGAAAGTTCTCTCATTAGAAGATACAGGGCGTATAACACTATCATGATTGATTAATACTGATGTTATGATATCTTCGAAACCTACCTCAAACTTTGCCGCATTTACCAACTTATAAAAATAAGTATAAGTACAAACTTATCAAAAAAAAATTATCACCTTTGAAGTTAATCGACATTTTTGACCAAAACATGAAACTGGTTTTTTTCAATTCTTGGATGTTGACATTCAGAACTTAAATAAACAATTCCGGTATTTTTGTATGCGATAAGCGTTTCGTGAGCTGTATGAATTTAAATAAGAACGATGACGTATTATAGGTACCAGCTAAGTTACTCACCTACCTGTCGTTTTTTCATATCATGTGCTCATAGGTTGTTATTTTTTCTCCACTGAATTATTCTCTGTGTTCTGTATGTAGTTTGGTGACACAATAGCATAAAAATAATAGGGTAAAAAGGTATGAGGAAAACAAAAATATCTTACGATTTGGTTATCCTGAGATGTGTTATTCGATTACTTTGGCACACTGAGGGTTAGTAGATTTCAGTCTTTTAGGGTTTGATACTACCAAAATGACAAAGAAGATGCTTTGTCTGTCTATCCTTCCCTCTGTCTGTGACAGCGACTTATTTAAATAACTATGAAAGCATTTGAACTACAAAACGCTTGTAATTTTACAAGTAAACGAATACAAATAATATTTATATTTTCCTTGCGATAGGAGCCGCAATATGGGGCGCAACGTTAACCTCATCTTCACCTTGATCAAATTAATTATGACAGGTAATTCATAGAATAATCGTCTCATAATAAAAAAGTCAGCTATCAGACAGTGTGACTGGACCTTAAACTCGCTCGGGGCACTGTCGCTTCTGAATTGATATTACCGTTTTTAACGTTATTTTTTTTAAGTGTAGAATTTAATTACGCGATCCCTTTGTCCTTTTAGCGACGAAAAACCTTGTAATTGTCGTGTAAAGAAAGAAATAAAATGAAAAAGTTAATGCTCCAAAAAGATTTCCTTTAAGTTCTTTTTCCAACGTAAACGTGCTTATTTTATTCATTGTCGAGTAGGTTTAAATGAAAAGTGATATCTACAGTGTAAAAAAACGGGCGTAATGTTATAATTTATTACTACTTCAAATTAGAATGACCAAATAAAGGACCTAAGTAGAGGTTTCCTTTATAACTTTCAGTGTTCTAAAATGAAGGTTTTTCCATGATTTCCAATAATAATAATATATATTTTTTATTTTCTCACCATAATATTACATTAAACATATTACATGCTATCAGAGTCAGACAATTTTTTAATATTAGGGGAGACTGGTACCTAAACTAAGCTCAAGGCCTGTATTTCAGGACACCAGGTCTCCGCCCTTTTACAAAAAGATATATTTTATATTGTTATATACAGTACTTGTACACTGACAACCTATAAGATAAAAAATCAACATTATATGTAGATTTGTGACTCGAGTGGAAATTTTAGCCATAGATTTTTGTTAGTTAGTTTTTTTTTTATGATGGTGTGTGTTATGGTGAGTATGTGTGGAGTGGTGTTGGTCCGTTTTGAGACGGCGGTCTACCGGGTTGTACCGTCTTTTGCGATGTGAGGCCGTGGGATGACCAATGACAAAATCTCGAAAGATTTTTATTTGAGTATCACGTAACTTCAATTTATGCGTAGATACTGAAATGATCGCGGAACGGCTTAGTGAAATTATCATTAGTTTTAATAGATTTTATTTATCTATTAGAACTATATCAACAACGACTGTGGTTTCAAAAGGTGTTGAAACTAAGAAGAACCACAGAATACCTACATTATTACAAAATTTATTTTGTATTTCTGTATGTGTAAAAAATGCTGCAGTGACTACAATGTCTCTAGAGAAAGTGCTATTAACAACACAAGGTGATATAAAATAGATTTCGTTTCACTGAAAATAACAGAATAGGTACTATTATTACGTTCTACATTGGAACACTTCATTCAGAATAATTAATTTATATTTTAGTTCTACATTGGAACACTTCATTCAGAATATTTAATTTATCTTTTAAATTAGTAATACTTTTGTCGTCTAAAACTACTTATTCAACACACTTGCTCGAAAAGTTTCTCTTTTAAGGCGCGGACTACGTTTTGAGATAGCCTCAAATAAGGTCGAGAATTGAAAATAATAGTTGTATTGACGATGTGACGAACCTGCGAATAGGCATTTATTTTACGGGTTTTCTTTAGATTATTCAGAATAAACACAATAAATTAAATAATTGACCGGTCAAAGTTTTAATACTATGCTAATACTATTCAATTCTTAAAAAAATGAGTTGTTATCTCTGAACATACAGAGATGTTCAACGACAAAGTTTATTTTTGTGCAGCAATTTCCAAATTTTTTATTGGGAATATCAAATTATTTTTTACTATTCTATTCGGACTAATCCTTCTCTGTCCACTGTATTTTTTGCAAAGGATATTTTTATTGCATTTCGTCATACTCTATCCAAGGAACCATTTTTTGTGACTATTGAGGTAATACTGCGCCTTAACACACTTTTATTAACTTCATCTGTTGTGTACATGTTCAGTTTGGATGACAGACAATGCATGGTTAGCTAAGTGACGTCATTTTAAATCCAATATGGCGGACTCTCAAAGACGGCGGACTAGTTATTTTTTAAGCATTCCCATGATAATCAAATTGAAGGGTATTGCTGAAAAGAATGTGAAAAAGTGTGGTCTCTTTTTTAACCACTATAATTATTATTTTGTGTACTTTTTAGTTTGCATGCCCGCACAAGTGCAGGGCCTGCAGTCTCGACATTTATAGCGAAATTTACGTTAGCTGGTAGCAACGTAAATTTGGCTATAAATGTCGAGACTCTATCGAGTTATCGCTAAATTACTAGCCGGTAAAAAAGTCCCTCATTTGTGAAGAAAAATTTTAGATCATAACCTGAAAAAATAAATGATTTTCTTGAAATATGTAAAGAGACGGCGTAAATTTTAACTTGCAATCACAATTTTTTACGAAAACTTGTCAAAATATTAAAGGACATAAAAATTTGCCTCCTTGCAACATTAATAATTTTAGCAAACGAATTCGGTCGTTACGTGATCGTTAACTATGTCGAGACTGGAGGGCCAGGGCCCTGCAGTCTCGACGTTGATAGCGATCGCTACGTCTTAACGATCGGTCGCTACGTCGGAAAAATAACTGTTTTTTTTTAAATATAAACAGAGACGGCGTAAATTTTAACTTGCAAGCACTATTTTTCATGAAAACTGATCAACTGATCTGCTGGTCTCTGTACATATTTCAAGAAAATCAATTATTTTTCCGACGTAGCGACCGATCGTTAGGACATAGCGATCGTTAACTATGTCGAGACTGCAGGCCCAGGGACAGAGCGCCACCGATACTTGTTGTTTCGCCGCAAGTGTTTTGAAAAACATAGCTTGAATCGCGTGCGCATTTATCATTAATTGCACACTTGTATTAAAATTTACTTAGCAAATGGGCAGACCTGTCTTATATGTGGGAATCAAAGAATAGTTATAACTTGTTTCACGATTTGCAACGCGTAATGTTTAAAGAAATAACATCCGCCATGGCTAATTTTCAGCGTAATTTCACCGGCTGTTTTAAACAATGATAAATTATACTTGGTGAGGACAAATCGTTCATTGATTGATATCAATTTAATGTAATATATCGCCGTCTATTGCAATGAATTATTATGTAGATATTGGATGAATACATTGTTATTAGAAACTAGCGACCCGCCCCAGTATCGCACGGGTGCAATATTTTTTTTTTCGATTTTCCCTATTTTTCTTTCGTAAAAACTTTGTCCTGACAATTACTAACAACAAAAAAAACTAAACAAGTGCGTGTCGGATTTTGCACATTAAGGGTTCCGTGCCATATATTAGTATTTGTTAGTAAAGTATACGTAATAATAAACATTACCACTTTCAAGTTCATAGTTCAATGTCAATCGTAACAAAATTTTGTGACAGACGACGGATGGACAGACAGACAGACAGACAGACGGACACGTGAGTGACAACAATAGGCCTCCGTTTTGACCCGTCGGTTACGGAACCCTAAAAAGAATTAGCCAAATAGTTGCAACAATTCTAAAGTGATGCGCTTACATGCATTCGACAATTGATTTCTATTTATATAGACAGATAATCACTTTCGATTGCCGATGACCTACGAGACCGATAAACATACGAGTACATAATATAATTCCTCGTATAAAATGAACCTCAGAAAATGAGAAATTCTCATCTTCATCTGCGGTTATTCCCTGACATGTTTTGATTGTAATTTATGTAATATTTGATACTCTCTATTATTTTGTTTACTCAACTTTTATGTCAGCAATGTCAGTTTCACAAAATATTATACTTAATTGACACAATTTAATAGACTGATTTTCACTTTTCTTCAGATCTTCTAAATAAATAATTACTTACGTCCTTAATAAAACAAGTTCTTAGCTTAAGTAAGTAAAAAGCTGCTTCGGGTTCACGTGCTTATTTTTATTTTTAATTTTATAACTAATATATAAAAATCTCATGTGTCACGGTGTTTGTGATCGCACTGCTTCGAAAAGGCTCTACCGATTTTAAAGATTTTTTTGTATATTTGGTAGGTATGAGAATAGATCGTAAAGTATTTTTCAGCTTCCTTAGCTTAGTTGTTTTGAATATTACACCAACATTCAAACTAACGTATTTATAATACAAAAATGGCGATCTTATATGTCCTGTGGCTGTAACCATGCGAGCCACTGATAGATGGCTATCAGTCCCTTGTCTCAGGCCTCTTGAGATAATCCTTTGTTTACATATAATGATGGCGACGATAAAAGAGGACCCTGGCCTATTGAATTATTAGCTGATAACTATATATAACACGATAAAAAGCTGTGTGGGGTTCACGTGCTTATTTTTATTTTTCTATATTTCTATGTATAATTCTATATCATTATAAATAATAAAAAAATAAAAAAACCGGCCAAGAGCGAGTCGGACTCGCGCGCAGAGGGTTCCGTACAAATCATATTTTTTTCAGGTATTTTTTTAAACTGCCTTTACTTTATAGGTCTTCCTGTAATCTATACATAAGCGACTACATTCTATATTTTTTTCAAAACTATTAGGCCCAGTGGTTTCGGAGATAAGGTGGGGGAATAGTCAATTTTAATCTATTTTCTATAACTTCAAAATTATATATATTAAAATTATGAAAAAAATATATTCGAGACTCTCACAATGTGCCCTTTCATTTGATATGTCGCACGATACAGTTTGGAAAACTATGATTTTTAATTTTCCGATTTTCACCCTAAAAGTGACCCCCACATTCCAAATTAATTTATTTATGGTACACGTCCGTGTTTGGGTCACAGATGAACATGTGTGTACCAAATTTAAACTCTATCGGTCCAGCAGATTCGGAGCGAATTGGCTGTGACAAACGGACAGACAGACAGACACACGAGTTATTCTGTAAGGGTTCCGTTTTTTCATTCGGACTTTCGGAACCCTAAAAATAGGCATCTATAAGTGGCTCGCATGGTAAAAGATTCGTTTACATTAGTTAGTTACCAGCCACCGTCAGGTACGTGAGGTTGTAGTTTTTCGCGACATAGTCATGTGGGGTATCAAAATAAAGGGCTTGAGAAGACAAATCCAAGAATGTAGCTTTCCAAAAAAAAAGGAAACTATCCAACTGGAAAAAACGAAAATATGACTTTTTTGGAACGTTTTAGGGCCGATTTCACCAATTCTAAACGCGCAGTTAAAAGCATTTAGCCGCTGTCATAAAGCTGAAGAGTTTGTTTGTTTGTTTGCTAATCTCAGGAACTAATGGATCGAATTGAAAAAATATTTTTGAGTTGAATGGTCCTTTTATCGAGGAAGGCTGGCTATATCACATCCCGCTGCGACCAACAGGAGCAGAGCATGAATGAAAAATGTGGCAAAAACGGAAAAAAAATCCTTTTGAGAGCTTCAGTTGCGTGCGCTGCGTAAACGGTTAAAGTTAAACATTATGTATGACGGAATTGTTCTCCTTTTAAAGTTCTAAAAAACACGTTCGCGACAGCATATGTCTATCTTTTATGTTATCTTTTTTTTTTTTTTTTTAGTCGCTATAATATTTTTTTATGGTTTTTTTTTTACGCTATGCTTAGTTCAGTAAAACTTAGTTTATAGAGCGGATGGTGAAATCGACCCTTTTTTTTGCAGTTTTTGAGCGTTACAACACACGAGCGAGGCCTTGGGTAAACTCTAGTCACTAATACATTTCTGAAGCATGACATTTTTGAATAAAAAAAGGAATCTTGTAACGAACATTCATCTTTAAGAGCATTTTAATAGTGCATGCTGATGAAATTATATAGAAAAACTAATCACATTTTTTTAACCAATTAGAGTCTCCATTATGTGTGTGTGTATTTGAAGTTGGCTCACAGTAATTCAAATTAAATTAACTTGACTTATTTGAACTCGGTATGCACAGGTAACTATTTTTTTCCATAGATACTCTGTCAATGTTCAATGTGACGCAAATCGTCAAATAATAAATAATTCATGAACATTTAATGATTCTATAACAGTCAGTAAGGTATTATATGTATGTTCTAATTGTCAGAGGCAATAGAAAAGATTATTTATGTAATTTGCTGCGCTTACTGGATCACTATACCATCGTGCTATTTTTATTATCTCAACTGTATCAGTAATGATAAGAGATAAGCCATTATATTGAAATACTACTAGTTATGATGAAATCAGATAATGGACATCGACTGTAGGACCGTCGATCGTCGGCCTACTGACCGTCCTAATACTTATTTATAAGAATGACAAAAACTTATGTAGATAATAATAATAAAAATAAACGAAGTGAATAAACGATATAAAAATAATCATCATCATCATCAGCCTTTTTAATGTCCCCACTGCTGGGGCACAGGCCTCCTCTCTGTGAGAGGGTGTGGGCCGTAATCCACCACGCGGGCCCAATGCGGATTGGTGGATGTCACATGTCATTGAATTTTTGGTTCTAGGACATGCCCGTTTCCTCACGATAAAAATAATAATTGAATACTATATTTAGGGTTCCGTACCCAAAGGGTAAAACGGGGCCCTATTATTTGTTTATTAAAAACTTCATGCAACACAAATGTAGACAACGAAAACAGAACAGAACAAAATAAATATTTAAGGGGGTCCCTTATAACAGACATGATTTTTTTGCCTTTTTTAACCGACTTCGAAAAAGGAGGAGGTTCTATGTTCGACTGTATGTATGTTTTTTTTCCTTTTAGTTGTGGACCGATTTTCAAAATTCTTTTTTTACTCGAAAGAATATACTCCCCAGGTTGTCCCATTTAAATTTTATCGAAATTGCTTCAGCGCTTTTTGAAAAACTGAACAAAAACGAAAAATATGTATACATAGATGATTGGTGTCGGTTGTTTTTTTTGTAAAAAAGTTTTCTATATAATGGTACGGAACCCTTCATGCGCTAGTCCGACTCGCACTTGGCCGGTATTTTTTACATTTGTTGCCTTGGGTCTTGCACCAGGCGATCCTGTATCACAAGAGCCAGACCTTTCAATAAACAGCGATGAAAATACTGTAGAAGCATGACAGACAAAACAAAATAAAATAAATAAAAGTTACAGCATGCAAATTAATAATGAAAAAATAGCACAAAGTAAGTCAGAGTGTGCCGTACTCACCCCGGAACACACACCCCTTGGCAAGACTGGTGTGATTTCCTGGCTTCTGACTATCCACAACGATTGCGAACGAAGCACAGAGGAGTCTCGGTATGTTTTTTTTTTTTTGGGTTTGTGAAATCATCTTATGACTTCTCCCGCTCTGGGTGGAGCGGGAGGGCGTGTCAGACTTTTACTGAGTAAAGCCCACCCTTGTTCCTTCCTTGCCTGAGTGCCCAGGGGCGCGGCAACTCTATTACGAATTTATCCGCGACTCCTTGGCATTGCAGGCATCGGCCACGCTATCGGCCATCGACTGACATCTCTTTGAGGTGCGCGTGGAACACTGGAGATCGACCCGCGCAGCTGTTATTACTAAACTACGCACCACTCTAGAACCCAAGTAACTCGGCACTCTTCAGTGAGACTGATTCCCAGAGTTTAGGGCTTCTCACCACCCTCTATGACTGGCAAAGATCAAATGACAGCTGGGATTGGCTTAACGTGCGTTTCAAGACACGTAAGGAATAATTATACTTTCTCTTCTGTCTACAGTAGAGATTGAAGAATGGTGACTCATCTTTGAATCACGTTACCTATCTATGCATACACAGACCAAAGTAGCTAAAGGTAATACACAAACGAGACCCTATCAATGATACTAATTAAAAATAACGATGCTGTCCAATTTCTGACTGGATAGAATTTTAATTGAACTGAGTCATTGGTTAATAAAACCCATTAGACAGCTGATATTTCGTCTAGATCTTAATAACGTCTAGACAAAAAGAACGTGTAGGAATGCTGGGTTGACTGCGAGTCAACATTGGGAGTAACCACTTTCTTACATGACATGTATAGTTCTATGTTTCAAAATTAGTATCACTACATAGTATAAAACAAAGTCGCTTTCTCTGTCCCTATATCCCTATGTATGCTTAAATCTTTAAAACTACGCAACGGATTTTGATGCGGTTTTTTTTAATAGATAGAGTGATTGAAGAGGAAGGTTTATATGTATAATTTGTACCCGAGCAAAGCTGGGGCGGGTCGCTAGTCTACTTATAAACAGGCTAAAGTGTAATTAAAAAAAAAACATTGTTTCAGTCAGATATTCGTATGCATATTTATTATATTTGTTTTTGGGAATATATCTAATAATTTATTGTTTCCTCCTCCTCCTAGCGTCATTTGTCTTCAATGATGAGGGTCGTGCTCATGACCTTGACGAATGACTTTCTCTTAGAGTTGGACTATACTTCGCCACCCTCTCCCAGAGAGGAGGCCTGTGCCCCAGTAGTGGTGACATTAAAAGGCTGATAATGATGATGATACTTCGCCATGTTGCCCTTGTACCTTCGGTGATGTGGATGGCATCGCAGACTGTGGTCTCTAATGTGGAAGGAATTTGACTAACATAACTTTGATCAGGCTACTGTCTCTGGGACTTTTTTTCTTCCCGTCAGCAATATCTTCTCAAGATTGTCACCTCTCTTTCAGGCAATATGGCCATATATTCGAAACACACATGGGTATATGGTGGTGAGCCTCATATTTATTTTAAATTTAGGTAACTATTACGGATTCGTTGTTCAAAATAGTTTAATTTTGGTAATATAAACAAAATTTTTACCTCCCATACAAATATTGATCAGCTGATGATAACTGTATGGAATGTCCAATTTTTTTTTTTGGGATTTTTTTATTTTCTCTTAGAGAACGTTGTGCATTCCCATGGGCTGAACCGGTTCTTAAAATATGACCACACCTTTCCGTTACACCCTGTATATAGCAGACCATACTTACCGAATATTATTATCATTTTCGCTAGAAATAATTAGCGTAATTGGCGTAATTACTTTAAAAGGGTGTGTCAGTTGTTTATAAAATTCTTCAAGGCACGCAAAAAATAAGGTTTATGGCAAAGTAATGTTAGGTAATAAGTTACGTCATTTCTTGGGTATCTAGGCAGGATTACATTTTTTTCAAGTGGGTACCACGCAATCATCATCAGTCACTGTTTTTATCAAATTGTACAAAAAGTGCCAAACGAATGATGTAAGAAACTGAAATTACTGAATTTCAGTTTCTTACATCATTCGTACCAACTGAGGTAGGTATTAAAAATAGTTTTTTTTTAAAAACGGCAAGTCATCATCATCACTCACGTGATCAGATCATGTGCGGTTAAACATCAGGATTGAACATGTTGCAACAGGTCAATTTGGATTGCCTGCAATTATGACGGTTTTTAAGATATTCGTTTTCTGTCTACCTGTTACAAAACTCTTGCGCCGAATGTTGACGCCACCGGGATCTCAGGCTTTACCGGTCTTGGTCAGGCCTAGGGAAAAGGGTTTCGCAGTGCGAATACTTTTTTGTTAACTAAGATTCATAAGGTCTGACTCTGACCGAAGCAAGTTCAGCTTTACTTTATAAATTTAGCTATATTTTACAGTATAAATACGAGTACCTACTGTAAAATGTAGCTAAATTTATAAGTATGTACAGTTTGACAGATATCACAGCAAAATTCTTCAATTTGACCGAAGCAAGTGTAACTTAACTTTATAAAGAGGAATGCCAATCTGCCATACAAAAAAAATGCCTGGAATGGACAGAAACTACTAATAGTCCTTAATTCTATTTAGAATAAAATATTTATGGTGAAATTATTCTTGAGTTTGTTTCACTAAGGTAAAAATATAACGATCACTAAATATATTAAACTTGATATCCGCTTATATTTTTACGGAGGTCGTGTTTATTTGACATGAATAAGTGAAATTCAGCCAAAGAGGAATCATCAAATAATCCATGTGGAACTATTTTATACATTTAGTGCACAGTCATCATTAATGTAGTATTATACGACCTATACTATGTAGCAAGTCTAATTAAAATAATATAAGTATGCTCGTCAATATTAATTCCAATCAATTATTTTTTAAATGGAAAACGAATCTAAGCTGTATGAATCACATTCATGTCCTTTGCTTTAGTGATAGTTTGACATTACTGCATTTCTTGTTTTTTTATTGTTTATGGTTTTGCGTTTGCGACTTGAGTTACATACATATATTATTTTAATTAGATGTATGTCGAATTATACTTAATTAATGATAACTGTGCACTAGTTGTATAAAATAGTTCGATAAGGATTATTTGACGATTCTTTTTTGGCTGAATGTCACATATTCACGTTAAATAAACACGACCTCCATATAAATATAAGCGGATATCAACTTAAATATATTAAGTGATCGTAATATTTTTACCCTAGTTAAACAAACTAAGAATTATTTAATTATACCTATTTTATTCTAAATAGAATTAAGGACTATTAGTAGTTTCTGTCCATTTCAGGCATTTTGTGGGCATTCCTCTTTAGCAATATTTTACCGTATAAGTACCTACTGTAAAATGTAGCTAAATTTAAAAAGTTTGCATAGTTTGACAGATATCACAGCAAAAGTCTACAATTGCACAACAAAATATGACAGATGTCACAGCAAAGTTTGACGAAAGTCACGGCAAAATATGACAGTTTTTACTTATAAGTGGTTTAATTAATAAGCTTCTTACACAATAACATTATTTAGTAGCTACTAAAAACTGTTTTTCATCATTCATCGTATGTAAGCAGCTGGCTGCCTACATACTTAAAATGGCAATGATGATGACACCCAGGAATACAAAATGTAAATATGTATTTAACATGTTAATTTATAACATACACACATTTACATTACTTCCGCGTAACAATAATTTCAGATGTTTTGATGATATTTAAATAAAGACTTGTAAAGTTGCTGGTGAAGTTCATGACTGACAGGCATATCATTGCAGATAACTGCTATATTTTGTTTTCGTTTATTTATTGCCATGGCGCTTACAAATCGATTAAATAATGTGATTAACGATTATCAAAGAAATATTAGATCAATAAGTCAAAGGTAAGTTGGCGTAGTTTCCGTAGTGATAGTGTAGGTACATATCTATTATAGTAATACGTGATGTAAAATCTTTTGACCCCTTTTTAGGGTGCCGTACCCGAAGGATAACTAACGGGACCCTATTACTAAGCCTCCGCTGTCCGTCTGTCTGTCAGCGGGCTGTATCTCATGATCCGTAATAGGTAGACTGTTGAAATTTTGACAGAATGTGTATTTCTGTTGCCGCTATAACAACAAATAATACAATCGAACGGAACCCTTCATGTGCGAGTCAAACTCGCACTTACCCGGTTTTTTTTTGTGGAAATTACGCGGTCGGGTGAGTATGAAATTTGGCACGTTTAAAATTTATATGGAATTATATAATTAAATAGATTAGCTTTCTGTACTCTAGAAAGCTAATCTATTTATTTAAAAATTAATCCCTATTTCCCTTGGTCACGGCATCACGCGTGAACGGTTGGACCGATTTCGCTAATTATTTTTTGTAACTTCACTGTCATGTCATGTCATTTAATTATGGTTATAGTTTTGACAATAGAATCTTAATAACGTTTATTAAACTTAAAATTTAAATGAGGTCGAATTTCAACCTGTGGGCGACCACCAGTTCTAATTAATGATAAAAGCAAATTACAATTTCTTTTACTGAAAAATCTGAACAGTGTGAAGGAGTTTGTTATTATTACAAAAAATATGTCAAATTACACATTCAAGGTAACTATTAGGTAATTTGTGGTGCAGAACAACATACCACTAACTATAGGTACACCTTAATCACAACTTCAGCGATAAAAAGATAACTAATGACATTAAAATGCGTGAGTGTGCACTGTGTACAAAACTCGTAGTGTTGCCGGCCGTAATTTTCGCGCACCCAAAACGTAAATACTAATAAAAAAAACTAGTTTGTAACACGCACTGCACACATGATAAATAAAATAAATAAATTGTAAATACGAACCACTGAGTGCCGTCACATATTCCCTCCACTTGTGGTTGTTGGCCATTGTCAGTGTTGTCGTGCACTTCGGAAACTAACATGAATGGTGTGTGACAGCGCGGAGCTCGCACGGGAGCGCACTGTGTCGCGATCGCGACAGACTCTGTGGCCGGACTGGACTGGAGGCGTGCGGTGTAGCATGCCGCTGTCGCTCTAATATTACTCGCCAGTAGCCACGTGTTGTCCGCGATTCGTCGTAAGCGTGAATGGTTTGCAGAACGTATCGCTCAGACAACACAATAATATTCCTGTTTTGTTGACGGTTTCAGCTGTCAATGTACTGCGTGCACTCGACCGCAGCGCGCCGCCTCTGACCAGCCTGTGAATTGTGATTCTGTGTTGCTAATATAACTTTAGATACTGCTGCTACAATTATTTGCTTTATCGTTTGTCGGTGTTCGACCGACCAGACAGATCGTCACAATGTTCACATAAACTTCACAGCGTTAATTTTTGTTGTGTTTTATGTTTACAACAATGATAATATTTAGCATGCATTTAAACTGTTGTATAGAAACTCTTATTAAAATCGTGACATGACATATTTGATTTGGCGACGATAACATTTTGTTTATATTAATTGATGTGTGTTATTCTATATGTATGTAATTATGATTGAATTTAATTACAATAAGAAACAGAAGAAGGGACTTGGAAGTAGTTGAAATAAAAGTGGTCAATAACGTGTTTATAAACATTTTTAACGACGCAAGGTTACGATTACGACATAGTAATATTAGTGGCAACAGCAAAAAATAATCTTATCGCCTGGTTTCTGTGACCGGGAAATGCTAGTGTTAGTATATTAATAGCTTGTCTAAAGATAAAAAAAATATAAGTTTTCATCACGAATGGGTTGGCTGTTAATTATAAATAGTCCCTAGAGAGTGATCTAGTCTGTAGGTATATCCTAAATATAGACTGATTGACTGACTCACCGTTCTGAACTTTGGACTTATAAAAATCTAGTGCAAAAGCTGTTGTTACTATGGCGACGTTTTAAAAGAGTTTCAGACGAATTATTGCACAACAAGTTGTAAAAATAAACATTTTAAAATGTTATAAGCTACATATTGATTCAGTGACTTATTTAGGACATATAATTATGGATGGCACCGAGTGCTACGTAGATCAACACCGAATTTTACAAGGAAATTCATTAACACATAAAAAATAGGTACATATTTAGATCATCAACTAAACTTAATAATTATAAAAAAGTATACCACGGAATAATTTTTAAATCAACAATATAATGTAATACAATGGTATTATTCTATCGAACAAACCGTCCTTTTCATTCATCATATTTCATTTAAAATGTTAAATATTATTGTTTGTGAATAGCGCATCCTTCACACATTATAAAAGTACCCGCATATTTTGTTAGAAAAACAAAAGCAATGCGAAACTGTGTTTTTAGTATTTCGGAATAATGGGCTTTTAAATGTATGTAGCTATTGTGCCATACTTAAACCATAAAACAGCATTCTTTGTAGAATTTATGCATTTGTTCGATTTTTGTAACGCTTCGCGCTCTTTCCGATGCACTGTGCAAATAAAGATGGCGGTCGTGCGAAACGCGGGAAATTATAAAATTGTAGTTAAGGCCCAGACATCACCTAAAACGCGGTCACTCTCGTACTGCATAGAAAAGAAAGAGATGCGCGACGACAATTGCTCGCAATTTATTGCAAAATATGAAGTACATATTTTATCGATTTACTGGTTTACCAATAAATTAAAAAAAAAATCCATTACTTTATGCAGTTTAGCATTTGGAATTTTATGGTATATTTTTTTATTATGATTATAATTGTTAATAAAGGGATAAACTGCTTTTAAAGAAAATTAAGAGGTATGTTTGAAGATTTTTTTGATGCATTAAAGTATGCCTCCTAGGCTCCGCGGATAAACCCGGGTTGTCGAATTGAAGCCAGGCGACAACCCGGGTTGTCAGCCGATTTTTTTTTTTTTTCACTTATTAAAATTTTTTTTTCAAACTCACCGGTGAGTTTCGGAGCCTAAGAGGTTAAATTATGTTTAGAGTTCCATCACTGTATGCAGATAGGACTTCAAAATATTACATTTTTTTTTATTTGTCAAAATTGTTTATGGTTTATGAGATACACTACTTTAAAAACCACGTTTTGGATCATTTTTGGGAACCACCGCCTTAAATACTGTAGTTGTCATCGGCTACTATCCTTTGTGTATCGTCCTTTTCGTTTTAAGTTCGGCGTTCATTAAGCGCCGACTTTGTTCTTTGTGCTCGACTCGATTACTTTTCAATAGACTGTTATCCACGGATCTTTTAATCACTTTGACAATGTACTAACTTAATTTCCTTAGTACAGTACGCGTCATGTAAAAAAAACGCTGGAAGAAAGTGGAGGGGTTGTGTTTGCGCATGGGTACACTCGCGTACGAAAGTACTAGGCCTATTGTTTTATTTTTGATCTAGCTTTTCGATCGCGGCTTCGTATATTGGTTCTTGGTACATTTAAAATATATTAGATAAAATATCATTACCCCGTCAAGCCCCTCATTAGCAGACACAATTAAAAACCTATGGGAGGGGCCTGACGGATTGAAAGTAATTAAAAATATGTTTGATTCAGTGTGGATTGTTTAATCTAATTACAAAAAAATAAAGTAATGTTGAATGAAACTCCTTCATCGTGGGTGACACGAAAACCAGATGAGGACGCAGTGTTGGTGCTAGAGGTGGCCACTTCATCGTCGTCGCTGTCGTCACTTGAGCTTCATCATCATTTGAGTCAGAATCATCATCTACGCGAATAATAAATGTTTCTGTCATCCTGTCGACCACATGATCGCCTCACAATAATCGGCCTCTATTTCCTTTACCTTTGTGCATAATTTCCCCCATTCTGTTGCTCCCATTAAGGTGAAAGCTTCAGGGTAGCCCGGGCAATTCAAATTTTCTTACATTTTTTGCAATTTGCAGGTCAGTGGTTGTGTGTTGGTCACAATATGATTCGCGGCCGTAGCAATTAAGTATTTACAGAACTGTAATCATTAAAATCATCAATACAATTGTCTCAGCTAGAATTGATGCCTGATTTCATGCAATACTTACATTTGACATCAATTCTAACTGAAAGAGATGTATTGATGATATAATGATTATAATTCTATAAATACATACATGCTACGGCCACGAATAAAATTTTGACCAAGATACAACGTGAACCTGACTGCAAATTGCAAAAACGTAAGAAAATTTTAATTTCGCGGGCTACCCTGGCACTTCCACCTTAAATTTACTTGTTTATTAACCAGGTCAGTTATCCGTGTAAGGTTCCAACTTACATTTTTGTTGGCGACTTATCCCTTTATTTGGGACCAAGCCATTTCTATAGGATTTAGGTCCGGGTGATATGGGGGCAAACGAAGTACAGAATGGCCTGCTTCGTTTAATATGACATCGATATTAAATTTCTTAAATTGCTCTTTGTATTTTTATTAAATTGTACAACTCCGGCTTTAGCATGAATTCTTCAAATTCATTTTGACGGAGCCAGGTTTGCGTGTCTGCTTTCTTTGTATTGGACGTTGGTGCAGCATCGAGTTGTTTGTTGTGGTGCGATGCATTGTCGACTTCCACGACTGAAATAGGCGGTAAATTCAGCATCAGTTTAGTACGGAGTTACCACTCGTAATTCAGCGTCAGTTTAGTACGGAGTTACCGCTCGTAATTCAGCGTCAGTTTAGTAAGCAGCCACCGCTCGTAATTCTCATGTGGTCATAGTAGTCGCCGCTTTTGTACCGGGTTTGAACGTCAGCAAAGCATTCGGCACAAAACCTGCTTCATCACCCGCGTGCACTAAAACCAAGCGGCTACCTTTAGATAGAGGTTTTTTTAATGCCTTTGGTGGAACCGTCTGTCCAAGAATGGTGAGATGCATGGAAACTATCGACGTATGATTCATCAGTGTGAATGGTCTTCCTTCTTTTCTATACTTTTTTATCTTTGTCAGATATTCAATGCTTTGTAATCAAATTTGTGACTGCTCAATTAAATTTTTTGTATTGGTTTCTGTTTTTTTCTACTTAAAACCCAATTTTTTTAATATTCGCCTGAGATTTACTGCAGCTGCTTGGAAATGTAGGTCATCCTGTAACTTCCTTCGCAACTTGCCTGTGGTTGACAATTCTTTTTCAGTGACGTCGAAATTGTGGATGATTATTTGTATAACACCCTGGTCAAAGCTGTCAATGTCTATTATTGGTTTTTGTTTGATTCTTTTATTTTTGCCGGGAGTCCGGAAGACAGCAAGAAATTCCGAGTCTTTTGAACCTTTTACAATTCGTCTCACTGTAGACTCGGAACATTTTGTTGCCTCTGCGGTCCGTTTCGTACATTGTTTAAAATTAACAACTGCATTACTATCAGCCTCACTCTTCATAAAGCAATATACTTAACGCAATAAATCATTTTTCTTTCTTTGCTTTGTAAAACCATTTCGTAATTAAAACTTTTGTGCGCGATGGTATTTTGAGAACAAACGTAACGTGGTCATAGCACGGAAAGCAAAGGTCGACTGTCGAACCAATAGCGCACCGGCAAGCATGCAGTGCGAGACCCGCCCGCCCCGCGCCACACATCATACCACCAAATAGACCGATAAATCGCCTAAAAGCTCAATTGCACTACCCAATTTCGAGGGAGCCAATTTAGAAAAATACTAACTAGGAATTTGGAAGCTAGCGATCACAGTACACAAAATTGGACTCCTAAATCGGAATTCTACATCAGAGTTCAGTGTTGCCAACTCCTACAAATTCGAGCCGTTAGACAGAATTATACATTTTTGAAGAAGTGTCGAGTTAAAAAAAAAAAATGTATTACATCAAAAGTCGTCAGTTAGGTCGTTAAACCATTTTTGTCGTCAAATCTTATTTTTTGTAGCTAAGACTTAAAACAAAAGTCGTCATTTCTAGCTACAAAGTCGCTAAATTGGCAACACTTAGCTCTGAATCGTAGCGATGCGGATTACACTACCCTAAATCGTAGACAATTTAGGAAGTCAAAAATCGGGACCTACCAATTTCACTAAATCGGACTCTAACTGCTTTAACTGCTATTACACCTGATTTCCTAAATTGGCTCCCTCGAAATTGGATAGCGTAATAAGCGCTTAATGCGCAGCTTGACCGTCAGCGTTTTTTTTACATGACGCGATCTGTGGTAGTAGTACCTCATCATTCTCCTACCCTTATCCCAATTTATTTGGGGTCGGCGCAACATGCCTTTTTCTTCCATACTCGTTTATTAGTCGTCATCTCTATAGCCCAGCTTTTTACCCATATCCTCTTTCACAGAGTCCAACCATCGTTTCTTTGGCCTTCCTCTACTCTTATAGCCATCCACATCCATACACAAGACTTTCCTCACGACATTTTCTTCATTCCTCCGCATCACATGCACCACGACAACCGATTTCAGCGGTACCACTTTCAGACTTCCTCTTATATACTCATTCCTAATTCTATCCATGCGCGTAACATCACACATCGCTCTTAGTATTCTCAGCTGCATGCAATTGCTTTTCATTCATCCCTTTTCTGGCCCAACATTCTGAACCATACAAGACAGCAGGTCTGACCATTGTTTTATAAATCTTCCCCTTAAGTTTAAGGGGAATGCGGGAATCGCAGATCGTCCCGGTGACCTGCCGCCCTTTCATCCATCCAGTGCTAATTCTGTGCTTAACAGTCCAATCTATTTCGCCATCGCTTTGCATGAGTAAAACGAGATACCGAAAATCGGAGCAGACTGGGAGAAGTGCGCCATCTAGCACTATAGCTTCAGAACTGGAGAGACCGCCGAAATAGCAGAACATGTATTCAGTTTTGGTTCTGCTGATTTTCAAGCCAACTTTCTCCAGCTTCTGTTGCCATTTCTCCAATCGCTCTGGATTTTAGGTCCATCTTCACCGACCAGAACAATGTCGTCGGCAAACAGCATGCACCAGGGTGCCTCCTCCTGTATTTCCGACGTAAGAGCGTCGTAGTAGTAGTACCTACCTGTCTAAATTATATTTCTTTCTTCTATTCCTTTCTTTCTTTCATAGAATTCTATAGATTCTAAAATATAATCTGGTATCAGTATCTACTTTGCAGTAAGTGGTAGGTACTAGGTCTAGATAGGTACTAGGTCATCGTGGATAATTGGTGAACGCTTGGAGTCATAGAGTGTCCTCATGACCAAGGGTTTTTTTTCACACTTAATGTAATTATACTTGGTTACTAAATAAATGGATTATTTAAAGGGGCTCTCAGCGACATTTTAAAATTGCATGACCCCGATACCTATTCTACTGAGATGTGTAAAGCTTTTCGTAAGGTACTTACCGAAGAAGGACCCTAAGTTACGAGTACTTCAAAACCAGGCATCTGTTAAATCTCAAGCCGCAAACGAATAGAAGATTTGTTGATCTGATACTTGAACAAACTGCCACAAAGGCCACAAAGAATAAGCCGTGTTTACGTAAAAAAGGCAACTATTTTAACACACTTAAATTAATTTAACTTGTAGTTTATCTAACTGTTGTGAATTCTCAGGAAGCCTGCTGCATTCAAGGAAAACACATTTTCTTCTCTTTTTGACACTTTTTAAGTGTATCGTCTATGTTTGACACTCAGAAAAAACTTAAGTTGCTAGGATACCGAAAAGCAGACGCGCACGCAGGCATGAAGGTTTTGGCTAAAACCAAAGACTATAATTTGCTTTCATTAGACACGAAAAAGTTTCCTAACACTAACTATGTAAACAAATCTTAGAAGTTAAAGATCCACTTCCCGGTTTCTGATTAATCTGAAATTTTGCGTACTTGTTTAGTTTGGATGACAATGCATGGTTAGCTAAGTGACGTCATTCTAAATCCAATATGGCGGACTCCCAAAGATGGCCGACGAGTTATTTTGTATGCATTCCCAACAATAAAGTGTGTTTTTCAGTTTTTTTAAACTACAGAAATTTATTTTACCATCAACATCAAAGTGAATTTTTGGTATTTCCCAAATCTTGCGAATGTATTTCAAAATACTATAACTAGGTAGTTTTTAATTAAAAAAAAATAACAGCAATATTTAAATCTACATCGTGGTTCAGTAGCGTTAACGCGGTGGCTAGGGGGGTTACTACGCGGCTGCTACGGGATTGCTACACAGTCCCTACGAGACCCTTAGGCTCCTACACGGCGTTTTTTTTTTTTTTGTGGGGTGGGAAATCATGCAATGACTTCTCCCGCTCTGGGTGGAGCGGGAGGGCGTGTCAGACTCTTACTGACTAAAACCCACCCCTGTTCCTTCCCTGCCTGAGTGCCCAGGGGTGCGGTAACTCATTTTCAGAATTTATCCGCTACCCCTAGGCATGCAGGCACCGGCCACGATGGGCCCCGTCAGTGGTGGCTGACTACATCTCTTTGAGGCGCGCGTGGAACACTACGCGCCGTCGACTCACGGGCCTGGTGCTGATCGGACGGCGAGCTACCCACTGCTCGCCGTCCGCAGGCCCGGGTCTACGGTGGCCGGAAATCGTCTCGCGACGTCCTACGCCTGGTAAGCCCAGTACCTCTCCTGCGGTGGTAGCGGCCGGGGCCGCGAGGTCCACTCCGTTGAGCTTCCCTCACGCGTCCCGCCTCCGCCTTCACGAGCATTACTGCTTCGCAGAAGGCGGAGACTGCCTCCCATTCCCTCTCGCTCCGTACCATGGCCTGAACCAGGGCCGGGCGCGAGAGGTCGCCGCCACCTATCGCATCCACGAGGACACGGCGGTGTTCCGCCCAGGCGGGGCAGACCTCCACCGTATGCTCCACCGTGTCCTCTGGGCGATCCGCGCAGTGGTAGCACCCGGGCGTTTCCTCCCGCCCGATCTCTCGCAGGAACCTCCCGAAACAACCGTGTCCGGTGAGGACCTGCGTCAGGCGGAAGGTGAGGACGCCGTGACGCCTCTCCAGCCACTCCTCAAAGAGGGGCACTACCGCCGCAATGGTGGCGTGCCCAGCGCTGGGTTGCGACAGTCGCTGTCTCCATGTCGCCATGAGATCCTGCCGGAGCTCCGTCCGCCGAGCCGCGAGGTGTCGCGGCAGCAGAGTTTCGCCCCGGCGTTTGGCCTCCTCGCGCCACTCCCAGAGCAGCGACGGCGTCATGGCTACGTTAATGTAATAAAGTCGTTGGGTCAAATAAATTCGATGGACATGATAAATAAAGCTGAGTCTACAATAAATTCTAAATAGAGCTTAATTAATATTAAAGTCTAGCAGACGTGTAACCAAATTAAATAAGTTTATGGAGACATCGTAGCTTAAATACGAGTAGTTACGAATACGATTTTTTTTAGTATTTCGCCTTTATTAAGATCGTAAATTCGTAATTAAATTTTACTAATATAATTCTTTATATCTATGTTTGTTTTAGGCTGCTGTGATATGCCAGAAGGTGTAAGTTTATCCCAAAATTAGATCGACCTTCCCATAAATAACTGATGAACCAATTTACATAGTTCTATGCTTAGTTGTAATCTAATAGACTGAACTCAAACAGATTACCGATACCTTGCTGATTGAATAGGATTAGATGGGAGCGACCGCGTTTTGAATAAATTATTATGTTGTTGGTAAAATCGCACCCTACTCTAAGGGCCTAGTGTGAGCTTTTTTTTTGACTCTGTCGAACAAAATAAACGTTCCCTTAAGTCAAATCGTATAGGACACGGTGGAGCATACGAGGACACGATGGAGCATACGGTGGAGATCTGCCCCGCTTGGGCGGAGCCCCGCCGAGTCATTGTGGAGGGGATCGGCGGCAGCGACCTCTTGCACCCGTCCCTGGTCCAGGCCATGGTACGGAGCGAGAGGGAATGGGAAGCAGTCTCCTCCTTCTGCGGAGCAGTAATGCTCGCGAAGGAGGAGGCGGAACGGGTGAGGGAGGCTCAACAACAGAGTCGCCCTCACGCCCTCAGCAGCAGCCGCCGCAGGAGACGCCTGGGGCTTCCGGCGCTGCGAAACGATCTCCGGCTATAGTAGACCCGGGCCTGCGGACGGCGAGTAATGGGTAGCTCACCGTCCGATCAGCACAAGGCCCGAGAGTCGACGGCGCGTAGTGTTCCACGCGCGCCTCAAAGAGTTGTCAGCATTCATGCATTTCCGATGCCTGCCCAGGGGTTGAGGATAAATTCGAAACAGAGCTACCTCCCCCTGGGCACTCAGGGCAGGGAAGGAACACGCTCTTCCGCTCCACCCAGAGCGGGAGATGATATTGGATGATTTCCCATCCCATAAAAAAAGTCTAATCGTATAGAAAAATAAAGGTTACCCGTTTATCACCAGCCGGTACTTATGCGGTTTAAGTACAAATTACATTACGTTTACTTTAACGCGATCGAGTTCGTTAAAAAAACTCACACTCGGGGTACAGTTTATTTAAAATAAAAATGTATTTTCAGACGTCTAAATCTAAACTGATGGCACCGGATACTTTCAAACACCACCACCAGTAAGGATGTTATAAAAATACGAATCGATTATTTTAATGTTTTACTTAACGTTGAAATTGGCTTCTCAATGTATCAAGAAAAACATTATTTAACAGTTTCATAGTCTTATTTCACGCTATGTGTTTTAGTTCTGTCAATTTTTATATTATGATTATGTGACGACTTGCTTGGTAGGCAGTAGTTTTGTTACAGTAGATTTAATCAATCTGCCTAGCCTTTTCCCAACTATCTTGGGGTCGCCTTCCAATCTGACCGGATGCAGCTGAATACTAGTATTTTGTTACAGTAGATTATCTATGATAGAAGATTTTGAAAAAGTTGCCTTCCATTTTTTTGGGAAAAGCTCACCACATATTCCCAACCACAAAAGAATTTAAAAAAACCGGCCAAGTGCGTGTCGGGCCACGCGCATGATAGGGCAAGTCGTTAATTTATTTTGTTTACGTAATAAGAAGTTTGAGTATGAATAATAGGAGAATATTATATTAGACTCTTAAAAAAATACTGTTATTAGATTACTTGTTTATTCATAGTGTGACATGCAAAATTTCGTATAAACCGATACAGTGGTTTTAACAGAAATTAACTTAATACGTGAGCAAATACTATTCCCGCCAAATCGTTTATAACAGCATTTGATTAGAATTCAACTCTCGTAATACAAGTGTTGTTTACATTTTATTTTAAGGTCTGTTTATTCAACAACCCAAAAAAAATACTTCAAGTGCTGTCCCTAACGTGCTAGGGCACAGGTTTCCTCTCTGTGATAGGGTGTGGGCCGTAATCCAACACGCGGGCCCAATGCGGGTTGGTGGATGTCACATGTCTTCGATTTTTTGATGCTAGGACATGCCAGTTTCCTCACGATATTTTCCTTCACCGTTTTGAGAGTAGTTGTGATGAAACTATAAGAGTTCCTTGTCCCTGTTAGGACTACGGAACTCTAAAAATTAAAGTAGTAAATTTTGAATTTCAGCTACATACAACTAAAAACACTCCTCAACACACCCCACATTAGGTACCATATTTAAAAAATGCCTCGTAATACAAGTATTGTTTACATTTTATTTTAAGGTCTATTCAACAACCCAAAAAAATACTTCAAGTGCTGTCCCTAACGTGCTGGGGCACAGGTTTCCTCTCTGTGATAGGGTGTGGGCCGTAATCCAACACGCGGGCCCAATGCGGGTTGGTGGATGTCACATGTCTTCGATTTTTTGATGCTAGGACATGCCAGTTTCCTCACGATATTTTCCTTCACCGTTTTGAGAGTAGTTGTGATGAAACTATAAGAGTTCCTTGTCCCTGTTAGGACTACAGAACTCTAAAAATTAAAGTAGTAAATTTTGAATTTCAGCTACATACAACTAAAAAAACTCCTCAACACACCCCACATTAGGTACCATATTTAAAAAATGCCTCGTAATACAAGTATTGTTTACATTTTATTTTAAGGTCTATTCCACAACCCAAAAAAATACTTCAAGTGCTGTCCCTAACGTGCTGGGGCACAGGTTTCCTCTCTGTGATAGGGTGTGGGCCGTAATCCAACACGCGGGCCCAATGTGGGTTGGTGGATGTCACATGTCTTCGAATTTTTGATGCTAGGACATGCCAGTTTCCTCACGATATTTTCGTTCACCGTTTTGAGAGTATAGTTGTGATGAAACTATAAGAGTTCCTTGCCCCTGGGCAAGGAACTCTTATAGTTTCATCACAACTTAGGACTACGGAACTCTAAAAATTAAAGTAGTAAATTTTGAATTGCAGCTACATACAACTAAAAAAACTCCTCAACATACCCCATATTCAAGCTCACATTTATTATATAGGTAACCTAAAGATTTATTATCAATAAAATTAAAGTTTTCATTTTTTTTTTAGTAGAGCACAATGAAAGCATGTTCCATTCGAACGTATACTACTATAGTGTAAGTTGTATGCAACATTTTTTACAACCATTTCGATTTGAGGCATAGTTTGAAATCCATTTTTAGGGTTCCGTACCTCATCACTTTGTGTCCGTCCGTCCGTCCGTCTGTCTGTCTGTCAAGATCCTTTATCTCAAGAACGCGTGGAGGTATCGAGTTGAAATTAAAGCGACATACACACAGTCTCTTGAAGCTGTGAAAAAATCAAACTTCTAAGTTAGCTTAAAAAAAAGATACGCGGCCACTTATACCGCAAATAACGTATATTTTGACACTCTCAAGGGAAAAAAAATATAGGGGGCTTCCCGCTGTACTACAACTATGAAATTTGGCAGGAAGCAAGGTCATACAACACAAGTTAAGGGAAAAGTCTGAAAACCGTAAATTTTTAATTACATCACAAAAATTAGGGTCCAAATTTTAAAGTGAGGCGACCGTATCATTTGGGGCATCGTATGAAAGGACCTCATTAACACAAGCTAAAACAGATTTTAGATTATTTTAACCACATCTAATTTTCGATTGCTGAGGAGCTCGTAGCTAAAGTAATAACAGCCGCACGGGTCAATCCATCAGGTTAAGCTACGCTTGCCAGGGTTGGTCCATGGATGTGTGACCGTCTTTACATACCGAGACTCTTCCGTGCCTCGGAAAGCACGTTAAGCCGTTGGTCCCGGCTGTCAAAATGATCTTTGACAGTCGTTACGGGTCGTCAGGAGCCCGAAAGTCTGACAACCAGTCTTACCAAGGGGTACCTACCTACTTTATTACCCAGTAACTGGGTTGTGGAGGTCAAATAGGCAGTCGCTCCATGTAAAATACTGGTATTCAGCTGCATCTGGTTAGACTGGAAACCGACTCCAAGATAGTTGGGAAAAGGCTAGGCAGATTGATCTAATTTTCGATTGCTACCGAAAAATTAAAAAAATAGTTTTTCTGAATGATTTTCGGGCAAAATTTTTGAAACTCAATTCCCGAATTATTTACATACCCGCAAACTTGTACGGAATCCTCGGTGTGCGAGTCCGATTCGCACTTGGCCTTTTAATTAAAGAGTTGCAATTTTGTATGACCATAATCACTGTTTGAACTTTAGTTACAGTGTTCTAAAGTTCCAACGTGAATTGAAAACCGATTAAATTTTTAATAACAATTTTCTTTAGGTAACGAATATAATAAGATTTTTTTTTTCCTGTGGCAACACTACAGCTAACAGCTGATTTAAATTAGTCCCTTGTAATTTTACTTTTAAATATTAAATTTCTTTGTTTTTAAGGCCTATTTCCTACTATTCATCAAGTTAATGGGACATTTAATTTGTTTCTAGTGTTAAATTCATGCAAAACAGTGTAAATAAGTGTAAAAAGTTCAACGAAACTTGGTGACAGTTAGGAGGTTACCGGCTTGAGTGATCTTTGCATTGTCATCTTGATATCAGGTACAATACTTATCTTACTTGATATTATATTGTTTACGTTCTATTATTTTACTGATTAATACAGTGATCATTTTCTATAGCGCTAAATATTGATGCCAATGAACTTTGAAACGTAAACATAACCTTGGTTAGTTGGTGACAGAACTTCTTACCTTTCCTTAGTTCATTTTCTTTTAACTAATTATCTTTTCCACTTCTGTTACAATCTACCTAGTCTATTCTAATATTCACTTTTATTCCTTATAATCATGCCTATCACTCGAAGCGCCTATGCTCGCCAAGAAGAGTCTAAACTCAATCTGGCTTTGAGCGAATTAAAGGCGTCTAAGAAGTGCTGTGATCAACTGATTAAGGAAATGGATGATAGTGAAAGGGTGCTCCTTGAAGCCCATGATAAGAATAGGAAGTTAAAGAATGAAATGGCTCAGTTATACATTCAATACACTGAGGCCATAGAAGCCCGGGATAGGCTCCAACTTGTTGTGGACGGATTCAGCCAGTGTAGCACAGAGTATGAACAAGCTCTTAATCACAAATTTTTATTGCAACAACAGCTACAAGAGGCTCAAAGTCAAATTTCACATCTTGAGACAACTAACCTGAACATCACAGCCTCTCTGAATCAAAGTTTATTCAATGAGTTGGTTCCTATTGCCCCATCAATGGTTGATCTAGTAGGACACTCTTGCATTATAGATTTGACAAGTGATGATGATTCTAAGTCAAGTAAAAAAGTCAAGATAATCTCTAGTAAAAATAAACTTAAAAAATATATTAAAATAAACAAATACATTGTTAAAACTAAAAAAATGGTTAAAAAACAAAAGTTCTTCATTAAAAATGTAAAACTTAATAGGGAAAGGTTAAATTTATTAAAACAATTAGATATGTATGCTTTGAACTTAGAGAAAAGTACTAGGAAATACCAAACTGACACGGAAGACTTGCAGTGTGAACTTGACCGGTTACAACAGCAACTAAGCTCAATGACCACTAAATATAGAGCCTCAGAGAAACAAATGAAGGAATATGTGTTGGCAATGAATGAGCTGGTTAGCTTACAAAAATCAAACTGTGAACATTGCCAATCACCATCAATGGCATCTACTCCGGACCATTCATTGCCAATATATAATACCACCTTACCGCAGTCTTGTGCCAGTTTGCCAGTAGAAATGACTAATTGTTTATCACAACAAAGTGTAAATAAAGAAATAGTTATCTATTGTGATGAGATTGGAAAGGATTTAGGCCACTTTTTGATAAATGAATATCCGGGACACTCTATAATGAATAACTGCATGCCTGGTTGTACTTTGTTGGAAATAATGAAAGAGATTATAAAATGTAATTTTAACCAGGATACTATACTCATAATTTTAGTTGGTGATAGGGGTACCGTGAACAAAGGAGAATTGCTCCAATATTATAGAACCTTGTCTGACCTTGATTTAAGAAAAATTGTGATGTTCACTTTCCCTTATAGCCAAAGTTTGCCACAGGAAGAAAATCAAATTAGATATCATTTGAATATAAAATTGCACAATTTGTTATTTAATAATAACTTATTCCATCTAATTGACCTTAACAATTATATTGGTAATCGTTTTTATTTGACAAAAGATAGGAATCATATAGATAGATACTATCTTTCAAATTATTGTAGGAGACAGATAGCTGTGTCGCTATCATATTTATTTTGTATAACAGCCAAGAATTTGGCTAAACAAATTGCTTCTATTGAGCAATGCAATGACATTTTTCATAATTCTGCCAATGTCTTGGCATCAAATTTTGACATTAGTAATAATTTAAATTAGAAATTAAGACAACAGAGACAATCTCTAGCAATTATTTAAAGAATGGTGAAAACAATGTTTTAAAATCAACAAATAGTATAAACCTGGTGCACCAAAATATTTATGGTTGTATGGGCAAGGATTTAGAAATAGAATTATTCCTTAAATTTAACAATGTAGATATTCTTTGTATAACTGAACATTGGCTTAGAAGCCATCAGATTATGTTTAATTATAGTAATCACCAGGTTGGTAGTTCGTTCAGCAGAGTAAACGCTATACATGGTGGCTCATTAATTTTCATAAATAATATACTTAAGTTTAAAGACCGCAAGGATATTGTGAGCCTCTCTGTTGAACAGACAGTTGAAATTGCCTGTATTGAATTGGAGCAGTTTGTTATATTAAGTGTGTACAGACCACCTAAAGGATTGTATGATTGTTTTGAAAAAGTAATGGATGAAGTGTTGCAAAAAATTTGTAACTCTAGTAAGTCTGTCATCGTTTGTGGCGACTTCAACGTTAATTTGTTAGAAACTTCTAGCCTAAGCACTAAAATTATAAGTTTGTTTCAGTCATACAATCTTGTAAATCTATTTATGGAGCCTACTAGAATAACCCCCACTACTGCATCTTGCCTAGATAATATTTATGCAGATATTTTACCTACCCACAAAAAAATTATTAATTTATTAGACTCTGATCATAGTGGACTATTGATCACTATACCAAATATAAACAAATATAAACGAAAAAAAGATATCACTGTTAACCCAAAATCTAAAGGTCGCTTGGAAACATTTAAAACTAAACTCTCAAATAAAATCCCACTTTTGTCAACTAATGATGACCCTAATCAACATTATAATGATTTTTTCAAAATGTATTGCACGCAATTTGATACTACTTTTATTCCTAAGACGATTTCGGTAAATAGCAATACTTCCTTCAGTGACTGGGCCACCATTGGTATTAATAAAAGTAGAAAACGGCTGTATGAGCTGTATGAAGAACGGACTTATATTAACACTGTAGAATTTAATTTATATGTTAAGAATTATTCTAAATTATTTAAAAAAGTATGTTATTTGGCGAAATCTCGCTACTTAAGTTCAAAAATTAAAAATAGTAGTAATGTAATTAAAATGACTTGGGATATTATTAATAGCGAAACGGGAAGGTCTTGCAACCGAAGTAGTGATTACAGCCTTGCTATTGACGACAGTATCATTAAATCAGATTCGCAAGTCGCCGCGGCATTTGAAAATTTCTTTGCAGAGATTCCCGTATCGACTACAAAATCTCTAAATTCATCACCAACTGCTGCAGAAATTTTACTTAAAGAAAACGTTCCAGTTTGTGAATCCCAATTTTATTTCCAATATGTCACTTGTAATGATGTAATCAAAACTTTTAATACTTTAAATGTTAAAAAGACTGCAGATCTATGGGGTAATTCTGTTGACGTTGCTAGGTCTATTATAGACATTGTAGCACCTACTTTAGCAGTAATCTTTAATAATTGTATAGATTGTGGTGAGTTTCCTGATCTAATGAAATATAGTAAAATTATACCATTGTTTAAATCGGGTAGTACATCAGACCCTACTAATTATAGACCTATATCAGTGCTACCTACTTTTAGTAAAATTTTTGAGAAAATTATTTTAGATCAAATTCAAAGATATTTTAATAAACACAAATTATTACACAACAAACAGTTTGGTTTCACAAAGGGTCGTTCAACAACTGATGCTGGTGTTGAACTTTTGGGACACATTTATAATGCATGGGAAGATAAATGCGATGCGTTGGGCATTTTTTGCGATTTGTCTAAGGCTTTCGATTGCGTTCTCCATGATACATTGATCAGGAAGCTGCACTACTACGGAGTCCGGGGCGCCTCCCTGGATCTTCTTACTTCATACTTGAGTAATAGGATTCAGAGAGTTGATGTGAACGGCAAAAGGTCTTCCGGGTCTGTAGTCAGAATGGGGGTTCCTCAAGGCTCAATTCTGGGTCCTTTTTTGTTTCTAATCTATATCAACGACTTGCCTTACCTCATAAAGGATAAACATGATATAGTGCTGTTTGCAGATGACACTTCACTTTTATTTAAACTCAAACGTCAGCAGGTGGTTGTTGATAATGTAAATAATACTCTTTCAACTGTAGTTAACTGGTTTAATGTCAATAATCTTCTCCTTAACGAGAAAAAAACAAAATGCATAAAGTTCACATTACCCAATGTAATACAAGTGAACACTAGTGTGTCAATAAAGGGTGAAGAGTTGAAACCCGAGGATTCCACAGTGTTCTTAGGTTTAACTTTGGATGCGCAGCTTCAGTGGAGCCCCCATATAGATAAACTGTCCAAAAAACTTAGCTCCGCAGCATACGCCGTAAGGAAAATTCGTGGTTTAACTGATTTAGAGACAGCTCGTTTAGTATACTTTAGTTATTTTCATAGTGTGATGTCGTACGGCATTCTGTTGTGGGGAAATGCCGCCGATATTCAGACAATTTTTGTTTTACAGAAAGGGCTATTCGTGCAATTTATAAATTAAGTCCCAGACACTCCCTCAGAGACAAATTTAAAGAGATTAATATTATGACTGTTCCCTCTCAATATATTTATGAGAATCTCATGTATGCACATAAAAATATTAATCTGTTTAAAAGATACAGTGATATCCATAGCATAAATACTAGGAACAAACACAAATTTATTGTACCAAAAACCAGGCTCAAGAAAAAAATAGGTGGTTCGTTTAGATGTCAATGTATACGTTTCTATAATAAACTTCCTAGCCAAATTCAAGAACTAAGCATAAATAAATTTAAATCATTTATTAAACGTAAGCTATGCCAGAAAGCTTTTTACACAATTAATGACTTTCTTGAGGACAAAAAGGCGTGGGATTGAGCTGCTTCAATGATATACATGAGCCATTGTTTTCATATGTACTACTTACTGATGAAAAATTTTTTATATATATATTTTTTTTAATATTCGTTTTTGACATGAATACTTGTATAGTATTGCATTATATTTTTTATTTTATTTTTTTATTGACATTTTATTATTATTATTTTTTTTTTGACTTGAATACTTTGTTAAGTATTATATTTATTTTTATTTTTTGATTGACATATTATGATTACTATTTTGTTTGACACAAATATTTACTTTGTAAAGTATTATATATTTTTTTTTTTTTTGATTACTTAATTATTGTAAATGTGGGGACTATGTGGGTTATTATTATTATTTTCTCCTCCTTTTTACAGTAATTTTCAACGTTGTCTGACAGTTTGAGTACTTTTGCGGCCTACCCAAATGTCTTTTCTTTGGTATTGTTCGTCATGTCATTGAGCTCCTTAGTGGTTTTTAAGTTGAGCTATTCGACTATTGACAAATGCTTGCACTGACTGGACAGGTCCACTCAAATATGTTTGGTTCTTTCTTCAAAAGACCACTACAGACACTAAGCTGCATGGTCCTCATATAGAATAATGTGAATGCGAGAACTATGTATGTCGTTATATTCATGTAGATTCTATGATTGTCTGGCAGTTTGAGTATTTTTTGCGGCCTACTCAAATGTCCTTACTTTGGTATTGTTCGTCGGTTCGTTGAGCACCTCAGAGTTCTGAGTTGAGCTTCGCGATGACTGACAAATGCTTGCACTGTCTGGACAGGTCCACTCGAATTCGTGTGTTGCTTTCTTCATAAAGCTCATCCCAGACATAAACGTACATGGTTCTCATAGGATCTAACCAGTCCACATTGTATGGATTTGAACACTAAAAGAGACTTTGACCTCTGAGTTTGTTTCGGTGTTTCTTCTCAGGGTAGTCAGCTAGGAAACACCGGCCTCATCTAGCTTAAACTGACAAAAAAACATTGACGTGTAAAAGTGTTCCTTGTAAACTATTTACTGAATAAACTAAAAAAAAAAAAAAAAAAAAAAAAAAAAAAAAAAAAAAAAAAAAAAAAAAAAAAAATGACCCCCTAATTCACGAGGTTCGACAGATCCTGAATTTTTCTGTGGGATTATCTTAAAAGAAGTTTTGCTTTTTGCATGTCTGCAAAAATGCACGCCTTTTGTTTTTTGTGTTATGGCTTATTTTTATTTATTTTTTTGTTTTAGAAAGTTTATACCGTGTCCCGTGAGTATGTCTGTGTCTGTGGCATCACAACGGGTCCTAACAAAATACCAGCGCTGCGTTATTTATTGCTTTATTGCATAAATATCGCAGCATAACACTGAAATAGGAGCCTTTTTGGCCTAGCACAGTTTATTTTTACTTGTATATAGAGTTAACATGTTCCTGTAGTGAGGTACAAATAAATATTGTATCTTTCTTTTTTTCTAAAGCAAAATATATGTAACTTTGTTAGTGGATACAGTAAGTCTGTGAAAATTGATGAAAAACACTACAAAAAGCAGCGCAATATCATATGCATGATATTTTTTAATTTTCGAGTAATTTTGATTCTGCTTTTACTGTTCGTACTCTATTTTAGTATATTCATCGATGAACCGGTTAGATAACAAATATTTTTTTCATGCATATTTCCTATTGTAGCCAACAAACCGGTACAGATTTAGTAGATGTTGTTATGGAAAAAAAAAACCATGCAAAAATGCGAAGCCTTAACAGCCTTAATTTAAAAAAATATCTGTTAGCTTTCGTTTAATAAAAAAAATCTTATTTTCAAGTTGTTATATATCCCCGAATGTAAACACTATTAGTTTATGAAAAAGCCCGCAAAAATTGTAGCCTTACGTGTGTCACGGTGCGGGACCGGAGTGGTGGTGTGGTGCCGGAGGTAAAGGTGACACGTAGAGAAGGACGTAGGAGTGACACGCAGAGAAGGACGTAGGCCAGGAGGACCGTAGATGAGGAGTTGAATGAAGAATAACACACGAAGAGTTAACACGTATATTTTGTTATTTACAAAAGTAGGCTTGAATATAAGAAGCACTCATTAAAGTACAAACACATACACTGTGACTTGGTACGTAATTAAATTGTATTATTGCACAACTCTTGGAAACTGGTAACTGACAGTTGAAGAGTCGATGATAATGAGGAGCTTCTACTAGCTCGGCTGCAGAATTAGAACTGATTTTTAATATAAAAACAGAGACTTGACAGAGAAAACAAGTAATTTTTGAATTTTAAATTAAAAAAAGTAGGAAAGAACGTAGTTTTGGAATAGAGGTCAAAAAATAAACAAGGCTTTAACACTGCCTTGTTACACGTGGTTGCAATTTTATCATCCGGCGACATAATGTTTAGGTAAATCCGAATTATCCACCCTGTGCCTATTAGCTGACGAACCTAGACATGTTTGATAACCAAGACATGTCTAGAATACTCTCCGGGAAGGTTACGAATCGTAGGTACTCGTAATACATTCTTTTTACTACCCTAGGTTTTAACTAGAGGCAATCAGAAAGGATATTCAATACAAAAGTCTATAAATAGTAAATTAACTTTCATTTACTCGGCCGCCACATACATTTTTTTTTTACTGTTGCTATGCACGCGTTTGACCACTATCTCACCTGATGGTAAGCGATGATGTGGTCAAAGATGGAGCACGCTTGCCTTGAAGTAACCTATTCACTCTAGACTTAAATACTCCCAGGTTGAAGCGACTACTCCATGCAAGAAAATATGCAAGGATAATCTTCCTCAACTATTTACATAAGTAGCAAATTACATTTACCTTTACTGATAAAATCAACGCTTGAATAAACATATTTTTATAATTAAAACCTAATCAAACACATCTTAATTCATGTTATATCAATCAATTGCGCTTGTACAACTTTGTCAGTATTGATTAAACCGTCTTTTGCGCATGACATAACGAATTGCATCAATAAAGGCATTGAGGCACAACCTCTCGCGCAACTGGTCCTGCCAATTATGGACGCAACCCTGATCGATATTTTATTGAAACCAACTGGTAAATGATGTATTTTGTAAAGAGGAAGTGATTACTTATGGCTATATTAAATGTCTAGGGTACAATTAAAGTAGCTACTGAAACTCCGAAGACATAATATGTATCGTAGGTGTTATACAGGGTGTAAAAAGATACACCACAGAGCCGTTAACTACGCATACTGTACGTCTAACAAAGAAGTTTTGCGCAAAAATTATTGCTCGGAAACGAATTTTATTTTTAGGCATGAAAAAAAATTACAATTTTTTATTGCGCGCAATGTAACGCAAACCCAGGCATCTGGAATTAAACCCTGCCCTTTCGCTCGAAGCCACGTAGGTACTTGTCAGATACGTTTGACATTCATTGCGTTTTTGTAACTGAAAATGCGGCATTTCGAAATTTCGTTTCGTAAAAAAAAAATCGAAAATTCAGGTAATGTTTGTTAGGAAAAAAAGTTCAGTAATAACACTTGGAATTCATTTTCGTAAAAAAGTTTAAAAAATAATTGCGACTTTGACCTTCAATATCTCCAGAACCAGTGGATTCCCAGGTATGGTCTAGTGGAAAAAAATTATCCAAATAATGGGTAGAATATGTGGCCTTCGGCTTCGGAAACTGTCTTTTACACCCGATAGAATGATGATTTTTTATTACTGATAGGCTCGCGTTTGCCCACTATCGTACCTGTTGGTAAGCGATGATGTGGTCGCTGGAGATGGAGCAGATGTGGTAGACGAAGCAAACTTGCCTAGAAGTAACCTAATCAGTCTCGACTTAAAGACGCCAACCATGTAGGTACCGATGGCGCATCGCCACATGTCTTGTAGTTCGATGAGGGAACGGGTTTGGCGGAATTAAATTGTGCAATTCAGTTAGTGTAACCGGGGTCACGCATACATTCGTAACAGAGTTACTACGCCCTTGGGCACTCAGGCAAGGAAGAAACAGGAGTGGGTTTTAGTCAGTAAAAGTCTGAAACGCCCTCCCGCTCCACCCAGAGCGGGAGAAGACATTGGATGATTTCCCACCCCACAAAACAAAAACTGTAGTGTAACCGAATATGGCCCGGTGATACTCCTATCATGGTCCCAAAGTGGGCCATAATAGGAGAATCATGTTCCAACTTAAAACAAATTACAGGTTTGATTTACAACAGGTTTGAACTATTCAAAAAGTCGCGCGTATAAGCGACTCCAACCAAACAAAATTGCATCGTCGTCGTCAGACTCTCAGCGCGCCGCCATTTTAAGAATGACATATAGGTCACTGTGTGGTGTCAAAGCAGAATACGTTTTATACCCACTAAAGAGAAGTTTTTTTTTTAAACAGCAAATATATAGTGAATTTTCTTATTTAATCGAAAGAATGAAGATTCATAATTGACCTGTATGATTTTGGGTTACCGGTAAGTTTTATAGCTTCGTTGCTTTTATTGTATTTTATTGCGGTAGAATTGAAGTACCTAGAGTAAAGTTTCCTGTGAAGTCATGTTTCCCAAACATGGCCGGGGGCTTTCTTAGGATTAGGACTATCAACTTTTAACTATTACCCTCAACATAAGCTTTATTTCTAGATATAAGCGTTTAATGTAGCAGAAATTATTTCTAATATATCCTTTTATGGTAATTGTGATGATCTTGATTATACAGGGTGTAAAAAGACACATCACAAAGCCGTTAACTACGCATAATGTACGTCTAACAAAGTAGCTTTGCGCAAAAAATATTGCTGGGAAACGACTTTTAGTTTTAGGTATGAAACAAAAAACTGGTTTTAATTGCGCGCAATGTAACGCGAACCCTGGCAAGTGGAGTTAAACCCCGGCCACGTAGATACTTGTCGGATACGTTACTTTGATATTCATTGCGTTTTTGTAACTGGCATGCGTAATTTCGAAATACCGAAATAGAAATCGAAAATTCAGGTAACGTTAATCTGGAAAAAAGTTTAGTAATAACACTTTGAATTAATTTTCGTAAGAAAGTAAAAAAAAAAATTGCGACTTTGACGTTCAATATCTACAGAACCAGTGGATACCCAGGTATGGCCTAGTGGAAAAAATGATCCAAATAATGAGTAGAATATGTCATTGTAGCTTTTGGCTTCGGAAACTGTCTTTTTGCACCCGATATGTATAAATAAAAATAAATCGCTAAATGTGTTGGCAAAACGTAAAACTCGAGAACGGCTGGATCGATTCGGCTCAAATTTTGACGGGGATTTTTTTTTTACTTTATATAGTTTTTCATGTCTTGTCTATAAGGGAAAATGGAGCCATCAAACAACAGGAAGTTTTACTCTACTCATATCAGCATCCAGACAGAAAATTAACAAAAACACGTTTAAACAAAATTTTTACAAAAGTTTGGTCCAAGTCTCGACCAAAGAAAATATTATTAGTGGGTTTCGAGCAACTGGGCTGTTTCCGTATGATAATAATGCAATTTCCGAGGCCTATATGCACCTTCAGCGCTTACGCAAATGCCTAATCCACACGAATCTGTATGAAATGTTTGGAGCGTAAATGATTCCACTGCTGATATTATGCCAGCTTCATTAACGTCTAATCTTAGGACATCTGTTGTATCTCTAAGAATTTAAGACATCTCTAATGCAGATGTCACAGATTGTGAAGAAAATTTCAATAATATTTCACCATCCCTTCTTACAATCAATTCAATGGATGTCCAGACTTAACGGAAAATGTACAAACAAACCCACTTACTTCTAGTGAGGTTGCAAAGTTAGTAGAGTCACAGATAATATAATACTAACGTACAGATGCCTCATCCCATACAAAGAAACGGTACCGCCGTAACTACGGGTTTTCGACTTGCACAAGCAACTTTTGTTCTTCGTTCGGGCCCGTCCTCTACACCTCGCTAGATGGTGTTAGCAGCGACGGCTTTCAAGTTGAATGAATTTACATAAAGTCTTACCAATATTTTCTCACACATTGAGGCATTACTATATAGTATTTTTGGCACTTCATAACAGTTCTACTGTTTCAAAATGTTTCACTATACCAGGGCTCGGAACCGGTTTCGAAATACCGGTTAATATTGTTCATAAAACCGTTATAATATCGTTCTTTGATTAACCGGTTAATTATAAAAACGGTATCGATAAAACCTAAATAATTTTGGTTACCGGTTATTACAGAGAATAGAATTTTGAAACTCGAGCTAACCTGAATAAACCGGTTTTCTCAGAGCACGCCCGCCGCCGCCGTTAGTCACATTCTCGCGCGTTTACTTGTTCGTGTTTGTATTCTTTCGTCGTTCGCCGCAGAGAGAATTAGGTTCGCATCTTTCATTCAAGTGTCGTGCGGCCGCTACTTAATTCGAGTTTTATTATAACATAGACAGTGTTACTAAAATATATTATATGTTCGATTATAACCCAGACAAAAAAATCTAAGTGTTTGACGAAGGGTGTAATTAGGGTTGTCAACTTTTATCAAAAGAACTAAAGTATGTCTGATTTCGGAGACAGTCAACAAAGAGTACCAACTTAGAAAAAAGAGGCATTTAGAAAAAATATTGAAATATAGAAATATGCATGGGTATATATAGGGTGACTGGCAATTAGTGACCGATACTAAAACACGTGATGGTACTCATGATTACAATCAACATTCAAAAGAAACTTTTCTTTTATACGTATTCACTTTTTTCACAATAACAACAGTTTGAAATTCGCGCGCGCGTGATAGCAGTGACCGCCGCGATCAGCTGTTAGCACTAAGGCAAAGGGAGCGGTGCGGGCGGCGGGGGAGTGTGCGACACTACTACTAGTATTATTTGCCTTTCATTTGCCCTTTCCCGAGGTCAGACTATCAGCTGATAGATCGTGCCTACTTTAATATTACGGCGTGCGCGTTCTTAGATATTTTGTAGTAATGCGGACATGCGTTGCATCTTAAAAGTATTAGTCAAACACGCTGTCTTTGAAAATATTGTTTTGAACCAAACATGTAGGTACCTACACTGCTTAGGTACACCGAAAACGGCACGTGGTGCCCGGCCGAGCGGGCTTGCGAGCCGTGCTCTGTACGATACGAGACTGCGTCTAACAGCTGATTGCAGCAGTCACTTGCCTCGCGCGCGCGCGTATTTCAAACTGTTGTTATTGTGATAAAAGTGAATAAATATAAAAAAAAAGTTTCCTTGGGAAAGTTGTTTATAATCAAGAGTACAATCACGTGTTTAAGTATCGGTCACTAATTACCAGTCACCCTATATATTAATTACGCAAAGAAAACGAAACAATAAAATAAAAAAAATAAAAAATATGGCAGATTCCCTACATGTAAAGTTACTACTAGTTACTTATAATTTATTTTTCTTGCCTATCCTATTGTGTGAGGTATCGTAGGATAGGTCTTTCAAAATCATTGCAGGGTTGTGCAGACTATTTCTTGATTCAGAGATTCGTTATCGAAATCATCATCATTTCACCCGACCGACGTCCACTGCTGGACATTGACCTCCCCTAAGTGTCGCCGCAATGACCGGTCCTGTGCGGATACCCGCAACCCTCACCAGGTCATCGGTCCATCTTGTTGGAGGCCTTCCAACGTAGCGTCTTCCGGTACGCGGTCGCCACTCCGGAACCCTTCGGCCCCATCGACATCCATTCTGCGGGCAATGTGCCCAGCCCACTGCCACTTCAGTTTGGCCATTCTTCATGCTATGTTGGTAACCTCTTCTCTCTTTCGGATATCATCATTCCTGATTCGATCACGCTAGGAAATTTCAAGCATAGCCCTGTCCATTGGCCTTTGGGTGACTTTAAGCCTTCTGCTGAGGCCCATTTTGAGCGACCACGTTTCGGTTCCATATGTCATCTATGGCAACTCGCACTGGACTTTCGTCTTGAGACACTGTGATATGTGGGAAAAGATACTGCGCAGCCTCCCGAATGTCGCCCAGCCGAGTCGGATTGGACGATTGATCTCTTTCTCGAAGTTAGCCTTACCTAACTGGACCGTTTGTCCCAGGTAAACGTACTCGTCTACAACTTCAAGTGCAGTTTTTGATCTTGATAGGAGTGGGTACTAAATGGGTATTTACCATGATCTTGGTATGTTCATTTTAAGACCCACTCTTTCGGAAGCTCTAGGCTCTGTAAGGTCATCGAGCATTATACTGAAGTCTTGGGATGATTTCCTACCACCCCCAATAAAAAAAATCTAAAACCTACTTCACCCTAAAGGCTTTCTTTTATTGGATGGGAATTCATCAAATAACCTCACCCGCTCAGGGTGGAGTCTCCGGGAGGGCGTGTCAGCTTACTGACTAAAATCCACCCGTGTTCCTTCAGTTGCCTGTACCAGAGCTGCGGAAGTACTTAGCACGCCACGGTGACTCCTTCGATTACTCCCGCGACCCTGGCAGGCATCGGCCCTAGCGGGTCTCGTCACTGCTTGCTGACATCTCTTTGAGGCGCGCGTTGGGTCACTACGCGCCGTTGTCGACTCGGGCCTCGCCCTTATCGGACGGTGACCTACCCGTTGCTCGCCGTCCGCAAGCCCGCGCCTACGGTGGCTGGGAATTGGCTTGCAACTCCTGACGCCCAGGACGGCTCCTGCGGTGGCTAAGGGCGTGAGGACGCGAAGATTGTCTCTCCCTCACACGACCCGCGTCCTCCTTCGCGAGCATTACTGCTTCGCAAAAGGAGGTGACAACTTCCCATGTCCTCTCACTCCGTACCATGGCTTGGATCAGGGTTGGACGCGAGAGATCACCACCACCGATCGCCTCCACAAGGACATGGTAGTGCTCCGCCCAAACGGGGCAGACCTCCACCGTAACCCTCAAGGCTAAGTTAGCTCTGTTAGTTTACGAGTAATAGTCGTCAAACTTATAAAATGTACCTACCTGGAAAATTTCGTACAAAACTCAAAATCCTTCGAAAAAGATACTTAGGTTAAGTTGTTACTTATTTAATACTTAAAACAGGTAATAACATGTAAAATTTTGGAAAAATAAAACCGAACTTTTCGTTTTTAATTTAAACGTTATTGTCCGTAAAACCGTAAATTCAATTAATGTTTACTCATAAAGCCCCCTTCTAAGTCCACATGTTATAACGGGCGTCTACGGAACCCTACACTGCGCGTGGCCAGACACGCACTTTGCCAATTTTTATTAACTTCAATGAACACATAAGCTACTCAAAATAAAATAAGGGCTAATAAAATTAAAACATTAAAATGTAGGTATATTTTAATGTTTTATTTTTTTTAAATCAGCCTGTTTCCTGTAATTTTCAAGATATTTACAATGGATTATTTTACGATAAATTTAGGAAAAATACAGTATATTTATCATTTATTAGAGAAAATGCGTTTTTTTTTTGGAAAAGTTGAGAAAATTAAGGAAAACAACGATATGAAAAAATGTTACATTTCACACCCTCGTTAAAAATTACGAGCCCAGTTTTTCGTTGTAGGGTTCCACCCCAGACCATAATCTCTTTCTACCAAAACGGCCTGTTTCGTGTATGCAGGAATCTGAAACCTTTACTCCAGATCTTTGCCACACTTTAATGCGTCAATCATCATTCGAAAACCTAAAGAGCACTGCAGCCTAGTCCGAAACACTCCAATCCGGATGTTGCTTTGCAAACTTTAACCATTTGCACGATATTATGCTACAGTTAACTGAATATTGACTAAGCGTCTTCTTGAGTATTTATGGTCTTCATGTACTCAATTTCGTACCATTTTGTCATCCACACGAGTGCGTGAAACTATAACGCATTTTGTATAGTCAATGCCGTGGACGCTTTCACACAGTTAAACGGATATACCAGTCTCCTTGAGCATTTGTTTTTTTTTTGAAGGGTGGGAAATCATTCAATGACTTCTCCCAATCTAGGTGAAGCGGGAAGGCGTGTCAGACTTTTACTGATTAAAACCCACCCTTATTCCTACAGTTGCCTGTGTGCCAAGGGCTGCGAATTCTATTTCTATTTCCAATTTATCCGCGACCCCAGGCAGGCAACGGCTCTAACGGGCCCCGTCAGGTACTGCTGACATCTTTTGGCGGCGCGCGTGGAACACTACGCGCCGTTGACTCTCGGGCCTGGTCCTGACGCCCAGGGCGTCTCTTGCGGTGGCTGCTGGGGGCGTGAGGGTCTCTGTTGAGTCTCCATCACGCGTTCCGCCTCCTCCTTCACGAGCATTACTGCTTCGCAGAAGAAGGCGACTGCTTCCCATTCCCTCTCGCTCCGTACCATGTCCCGGACTAGGGCCGGGCGCGATAGGTCGCTGCCGCCGATCGCTCCACAAGGACACGGCGACACTCCGCCCAAATGGGGCAGAACTCAACCGTATGCTCCACCGTGTCTTCTGGGCGATCCGCACAGTGGTGACACCCGGGCGTTTCCTCCCGCTTTATTCTGAGTTTGTTTCGGTGTTTCTTCTCAGGGTAGTTAGCTAGGAAACACCGGCCTCATCTAGCTTAAACTGACAAAAAACATTGACGTTTAAAAGTGTTCCTTGTAACCTATTTACTGAATAAACATCATTTATCATTTACGACACAGGAACCTCCCGAAACAGCCGTTTCTGGTGAGAACCTGCGTCAGTAGGATGCCGTGGTGCCTCTCCAGCCACTCCTCAAAGATGGGCCTTACCATCGCAGCCGCAATTGTGGTGTGCTCAAATCTTCTTGAGCTGTTGTAACCCCAACTTTTACAGAGCCACGACATCTGGCGACACACTGTCTCCTGGTACCAGTTTCAAACATTTTGAACAGCTCACCGCGAATACCCCGCCATTAAACCTATAGCGCGCTGTGGCCCTCCTGGATCAAGGTTACAACCCTAGTCGCTTTAAGTGTAAATAAAAAACAATAAAAAAAAATAAAAAAAAACAATAAATAGTAATAAAAATAAGTGCGTCCATATGTATCCTTACAAGAAACATTATGAAATTTAGGAAACGTTATAAAATCAAACGTCACAAAAACACAATTTTCATGTGTACTTTAAACAATAAAACCAAATTATAAGCTTACCCACTGGATTAATTTGTGACTAGAAACGTTACGGAAACTTTAAGAAATCCATAATTTAACATTTACAGATTATTACAAGCACAGAAATACACAACATGAGTAATGTGTTTATTATACAATTTTATACTGTGTCCCTTATTTTGTTTTGAGTAGGTATAGTAAACATTGTGTAAAATAAACACATAACCCTCCTTTGCGTTCCGCAGTCGGGTAAAAAGAGTATTTAGCGTACTCTATTAGTATTACAGATTATAAAGTACACCTACATGAAATAAAGTACAATACTCTATTTTAGAATACGTTTGGCAACCCTAGTTGTAATCAATACATAAGGTAAGATTTAATGTTTATTAATAAAATTATAGCAGGGTATGGTAGAAAGGCTTACAAATTTAGTAAACCTATTTAATTTATTTAGTGTCACGAAAGACTTGTGAACACAAATGATATAATATTACCCTATAACTAGTATGCTATAATAATATACACCATAAAATAACAACACAATTCATGAAATTCAAGTGCACACACGACAAATGCCGCACAAAACGAAACTACTCAGCCAGCAAAGTGGTCGAATACACAAACTTGTAAGTGCGTAATTGCTTATTCGTTGGCGTAGAGCGAGAGCTTTGTTATTGTAAGAGAGATAGCGTAGTAGGTAGAACTCGTTTATACCGTCAAAACTCAAATTAACCGGTTAATTTCACTCAACAGAAACGGAATTAGTGGAAAAAACGGTTTCTCCATTAACCGGTTAAAATACCGGTAACCGAAACCTTAACCGCAATCGATTCAGGTTCGGGGTCAATGACCAAAACCGGTTTAGAAATTTAACCGGTTTCCGAGCCCTGCACTATACAAATTTTAAAGAGGTGAATGGATAAACTCTAAAACTTCAAACGGCGCCATCTATTGGTACACGAAATATAAATGCCTAAGGATTTGTTCCAATAAACATCTAAATTTGAATTACGAGCCAATTATTCCACAATTTTATGCTTAGGGTGGTTTATTAGATAAGAAAATACAGTTTTTACCATATTTTTTTTCAAAATATTAATGTTGTTTAAACTTCAATAAGAAATCGATGCCTAATACGCCATCTATTGTTTGTTTGTTTGTTTGAACTATAGTTTGTATAGTTGCTCTTCCAAATCTGATATACACGAGACGCAAAGACAACCTTTTCAAGGTAGGTCTTAGAAATAACATATTTTCTTCACCTGTTTCTACTACATCAGGACTTACCAATTTGCAGCCTCGGCTACGTCTAAACTCTTTTTCATCAGATGAATCTCAAGAAAAGGAATTTAATGCTTATTAAAAAAAAACAATATCCTTCAAAGCTTATTGACATTTATAATACTATATCTTGTGAGTAAGACGAAGAAAATTTAATCCCTAACTCTAACGGACTTATACCTGACCAAGAACGTATGCAATTTGAGGATTTCGAAGATGATCTACCGCCATCAAAATTTAAAAAAGTTTTTGACTCATCATTATTGAAATCACCATTCCACAAACAAATACCAGCACCAAACTTTGGAAAAGTTAAAAATACACCAAGGCGGAAGGCGGTTAATTATGTTGGTCAGAGAATCACCAAAGACGTCTTATTTAATGTCGTTAAAGAAAAGACGAAGAAAAATACTCAAAAATACCTTAGGAACAATTCAAAAAGAGATAAGAGACGACCGACCTGTATAGATAAAAAAAAAAATGAACAACTCTGACTAACAAGATCTCTTTATGCAGCCAAAAAATGAAAGTTAATAATAATAATAATAACTTTATTTCACAAAAAATATACAGATTTCACAATGTAAAATGAGAGAATTTAAAAGAGCTTTGGTAGTAACACAATACAGTACAATCTAAATACTAATAACTAATCTGTACACAATAAGGAAAACCCTGCCTCTCAAACTAGGTAGCCTGTATCTTGAGAGACAGTGATTCAGCCTAAAATTGATGCTATAATATTTATAGTAGAATGTGTCGATATCGGAGTTAACTAGTCTTTAACATTTTTTTTTATTGATATTAAATATTTGTTTCGTTACCTAGCGTATTTAATCAAGATAGAAGATACCGATTAGTTTATTTTTAAAGAAAGAAAATTCAAGTTGATTTTCAATATTCCTAACTAGGCCCACTCTAAAGTGCGACCAAAATTAATGACTGATAAAAGGACTGATTTTTTTTTTTTTTTTTACCAACTATTTATTGTGAATCTCTGTTTAAGTGACATATTTCAATTTAATTTTTGATAGATTTAAATGTAAATGTTTGATTGATTTAAGATAGCCCAGTCCAAATTTTGGATTATATTTTAAACTTTTTTGATCCAGAGCATTAATAGAAGGAATAAATATATGTAAATAATATTGTCTTAGCGAATATGCCTTTTTTGGAGACCACCTTCCTAAGATGGCCCATAGCTCACGTTTTAAAAATAGCTTGCGAATTTTCCAAAATTATACTTTCGCAAATAAAAATCTGTCTATTTTATTAATGTTTTTTTTTTATTTATTTTAAATCTAAGTTAATGTTTATGACTTTTAAATTAGGTGGGCCTTAATAGGTGCCAGTATCTTCCTAAAAATTCAAAAGATAAAATAAACTATACATTTTGAGAAAATAACTACACTATCAGCGGCCGTTAACCCGTAGTTAGCTGTAATTACTGAATTTTTTTGTGAATTTTTGTGTGATATTTTTTGTTTAGTTTTTGTCTTCTTTGGACATCGATACCCGTGACATCTGCGGAGTTTCGATAGTTAGGTAATTTGTATGATGGCCCTGTGTAAAGAGTTTAACAATGTTGTCCATTGAGACTTTTTAAATATTGTTGTTATTTTGAGTCATCATAAGCATCGATATTGCATAGTCATGTAGTCACTTCAGTCAAGGATTTTTTGTGTGGGCGAGGAACGATATAAATCGCATACATGGCCGCTATTATTGTTTTGCATTAGTGCATTACAAATGCGAAGAAGAAGAATGATTTAGCGCTATTTGATTTGGTCTATGTTTTTTGCCCATTTTGGCATTGGTTTGCACAAATTTTGATTTAAAGCATAGGTATATAACAAATTGAGCTGGATTGAAGACTTACAAAGCTCAGGAACGGTCGATGTGGGACCATGGAGGAGGCTTATGTCCAGAAGCGGCCGTATTTTTTCAAAAATATTAATACCCGCGTTGGGCTTTTGTCTTCATAATCAGCCGCGAGATTTCCTTTAGGTGATTGTGGTACCTACTCTATGCGGTAAAAAAAAACAACCGGCTTCCAAAAAAGAAAATGCTTACACTAAAAATTAAAAAACAACTTTAATTTCGGAAGTCGGTGTTTTATTTTATTTCTTCGTTTTTTGACACCGACTTCCGAAATTAAAGTTTTTTTTTTTAATATTTAGTATATATATTCTTTTTTGGAAGTCAGTTGTTTTTTTTGTAAAAAAGTTTTTTATTTTTCACTAAAAAACCCCAATAAAACGGAACGTGAAATTTAAACATACTCGTAATTGGAGAAACCAAAACGTCATCGAGGTATACGTAGGTATTTTTCGTTATTGTTCAGTTTTTTAAAAAGCACTGAAGCAATTTCGATAAAATTTATATGGGACCATTTCGGGAGTATATTCTTTCGGATAAAAAAAGAATTTTGAAAATCGGTCCACAACTGACGGAGAAATCGGTGGACATACATTAAAAAAAAAAAAACTTACATTCAGTCGAACATAGACCTTTTTCGAAGTCGGTTAATAATAACTACTAAAATTAAATGTTCGGCATAATATAGAATAATAATAATATAATTGTGACCCAAAATCGCCCAGATTGATCCTGATTTATCGTAATCAGTTTATATTGTATATGTTGATTACATCACGAATAATGCCTTCAATGGGGTTCATTTGGTAGTAGGTACTTAATCATTATTGGTTGTTCCTTTAGACTAGATTTGGAAAATTCCATCTCCTGGAAATCACTGCGTTACGTTGTATGTTTACTGAGAAAAAGAAATACGTAAAACGGATCTTACGTATCATAACATAATAGTTTCTCGTCGAGTACCTTTGTACTCGTAGCAAAAAGGTTTCTTCTTCGAAACACTGGAAAAATCAAAACATGACACATAAACAAAGATATAATTCCTTCTAAAATAAATGAGAAAACCAAATACATTCAAGGATTTCAAAGATTTGATAAGAAACGCAATTCTATATGTTGTACTTTAAGTACTTATTCATGTACCTAAACCAATTCTATCAGATAGTGTAATTCAGAAGTTTACGATGACATCCAATAAAATAACTGCAGTAGCGCGACTCGTAAATTTCACGGACATCGGAATAGTCGATCTTTCGTTTTTATCGACTGTCGTATACTCGTATCTTAGTAAAGCCCGACGGATCTACTTAATAATATCTCTGTGCTATTTTTTACAGGTTATAGGCAGAGGTTAGATATTTTTCATTGCCAATAGTCGCTTAATCAAAATCATGGACAAATAAAAACTAATACTATTGAACTGCCCAATCTCAAACATCTTTCACTGTTAGAAACCAACACGCTGAGGTATCTGTGAGGTTCTGTAGGATAGGCCAAGCAAGCGACTCCCCGGTATGTAGTTAGAACCTAGATACCTAATTAGCATATCTCAGAAAGGCTTGGCTATGAAAGTCTTTGGCTCCGGCTAACGAAGAAATCAAGAGTAAGTCGGCCTCACCCGCAGAGGGTTCCGTACCAGTGTTTTTACTTAATTTTGTGAAGAAAAGATATGTATTATTGAGAGACAATCTCAATTTTCTAGTTGAAAAAATTTCCAAGTGCACAAAATATTTTTTTTATACTTACAAAAAAATACAATCGACTTCCAAAAAAAAAAAACACAAAATTTTACAAAATAAAGTCTCCACGACATCAGAAGTTGGTGTCAAATAACCAAGAAACAAAACCAGAAATACCGACATTCAAAATTAAAGTTATTTTGCGATTTTTAGAAGTCGGTTGTTGCAATTACAAACTTATATTTGCAGTAGACAGTTGGCTTATATAAAAAAGAGTTAAAACTAATTAGTAACTAAATACAGAAAATGTACTATCACACTGGATATTTACCCTTAAGGTACACTATTAATTTTAGTTTTTCACAGCTCTAAGGGATTGCAGACTCGAGTATTTGGTATCATGCCTGATTTTATATGGTTCCATAATTGTTTTGCATTGTTTTATATTCTTTTACTCACATAGTTTATAAGTAAATTGTAACTAACACTTTGAGACTTGTAACTTGATAAATAAATAAATAATAATAATAATAATTATCAACTTGTTATAAGGGTCTTGACAGACAGACATACGGAATAATAAGGGTTCCTTTTTTTCTTTCGAGGTACGGAACCCTATCAAACTAAGTTCTTGAACAAAATAATTGGAAAAAAAACAACTGGCTGAATCAAAGAATAATTGGAAGCGATAGTCCAATAAGTTAGTCTTACAATAGACCGTCTAGACATCCAGTTTCATGCGAAACTCCTATCCTATCAGGGGAGTCCTGATAAGTTTTCCACCAAGTTCCTGTTCAAATATGAAGCCAAAATAATCGTGATTCGAAAAACTAATTTCCCTCAACTCAATTTGGTTGTTTTCCCTAAAAAAAGCCACCAAAGTTATGAAGGTTCACAAACAAGATGCGACACCAATTGAATTTTTATAAGGTACCTAGTCGAATAGGCACTCACGGAGGACGGAGTTATTTCTTCGTAGATTTACGAGTACTAAAGGCACGGATGTCCGTTGAGAGAGAGACCCACAACTCCAGCATAGACGTCCGTTTTGAATAGACTACCTTTGTGTACCTGAACCATACCTACGGAGCAGATTGAATGGGAATATGTCCCATTTTAGACGTGTAGAATATTTGCATATGTTTAAGTAACTCAATGAATCAACCGTATGTAAAAACATACAGTCACAATGAATCTTGAAAAGTAGTCAAATATCTGTCATTGTCTAATTTGTTATTTCAACAAGAGATGAGTCAGGTTAGTCGGTATATGTAAACGGACTAAAAATGGTTAAATTGACTCAAGATTACATAGCTTTGCGTCCAGTGATAATCTTAGGTACAAATATGCGTCATCGTTTAAATTGAAAATTATGTAGGATCATGCATAGCGTCGCTATGGTTAGGTCAGTAATTTTAATTTTTAGAGTTCCTATTACAAATACTCCGCTGTCCGTCCGTCCGTACGCCTGTCTGTCAGTGGGCTGTATCTCATGATCCGTAATAGGTAGACAGTTGAAATTTTCACAGAATGTCTATTTCTGTTGCCGCTATAACAACAAAATAAAACCCTAGTAAAAATAATTTTAAAATTAAAAGGGGTTTTTTTTACTTTGTTTGCTCGATCTTAATAATGGCAACAAGAAGACGAGTATAATCTTGTACGATCGTACGGAACCTTTCATGCGCGAGTCCAACTCGCACTTGGCCGGTTTTTTCTAATGTAGGTGGGCCATTGTTTTTTTTTTTTTTGTTGGGTGGGAAATCTTCCAATGACATCTCGGAGCTCTGGGTGGAGCGGGAGGGCGTGTCAGACTCTTACTGACTAAAACCCACCCCTGTTCCTTCCCTGCCTTGAGTGCCCAGGGGCCAGGTAACTCTGTTTCGAATTTATCCTCAACCCCTGGGCAGGCATCGGCCATGACGGGCCCCGTCATAAATGCTGACAACTCTTTGAGGCGCGCGTGGAACACTACGCGCCGATGACTCTCGGGCCTGGTGCTAATCGGACGGCGAGCTACCTATTACTCGCCGTCCGCAGGCCCGGGTTTACGGTGGCCGGAGATCGTCTCGCGGCGCCGGAAGCCCCTGGCGTCTCCTGCGGCGGCTGCTGCTGAGGGTGTGAGGGCGACTCTGTTGTTGAGTCTCCCTCACCCATGCCATCCCTCTTCTCGAGCATTACTGCTTCGCAGAAGGAGCGGTACGCTATTGTTTAGATACTATTTTGACATTGACCTATATCCGATTGTAAAAAAACAGTTGCGGCAAAAGCAACCAATTGTAAGTAACATACACTAAAATCTGCGAATAACTAGCTCTATTTCTAACAGTTCAATTCTGCTCCAACACACATTTGAATCCACCTCTAGATATTTTTGTCGTCCATTCAGTCAGTCAAGACAGAATAGCATATCAACATGACATCAGCCTAACAAACCAAGAAAGACACACTAAATAAAATTGACAACTGTGACGTCTCTGACTTATGGAATATTTGTTGGGAAATCAGTTGGTGGCTTTGCTAGCAGTTATTGAATTAAAAACTATAATAACTTATTCTAACCTCAAAAGCGCCTAGGAACACAAAGACAATACAGCCAGAGCCCGTCAATGTCATTTCCATTAACTCCAATACAAAATAATTAAACCGATCGCTTTGTTATGGCATCAAGTCTAAATAATATATCAGAAAAGGCTATTGAGGTCATCTAAAGTGAATAAGGTAATTTAGACGATGTATATGTCTTCTATCTTAATATCTTCTCAGATCTCATTTTTAGGGTTCCGTAGTTCTAACAAGGAACCCGTTTCAGTCTGTCCATCGCGTTTTAGCTTAGAGCCTGTTAGTAGGTACTAGAAAACTGTAATTTTGCATGGGTTTGGTTAAAATAAAATCTTGAAAAATATATTTATTTTCGTGGTACTTCCCCTACATGTAAAGTGGGGATGTTTTTTTTCACCATCCTATAGTGTACTGTAGGGTGTCGTTGGTTAGGTTTTTTAATCGTTGCGGGATTGTGTGGACTATTTTTCGAATTAGTAATTCGTTTGCGAAATACTAAACATTAAAGTGATATTTTTTCTTATAGTCGAGCGTCGCTTAACAAGCTAAACGGTTGGCTTGAAAAATCTGAAAAATTTCATGATGAAGATATCTAAAACGAATTTTGAAGGAAACTTTTCACAGCTAAGTTAGCTCTGATAGTTAAAGAGTAAGTCGCCCAATTTATAAAATTTAGGTTACATTTTATAAGTTGGGCGACTATTATTATTACTCTAAAACTAACAGAGCTAACTTAGCCTTGATAATTTTCCTTTTAATTTCGTTATATATACTACTGCCGTGATTTTTTTCACATATCCAAAAGCAACCATTTAGGTGGAACACTTGACTGTAACAAAAAAATCCTATTTAATGCTTAATTTTACGCAAATGGATTCCTGAATAGAAAAACGATTTTCATAAACCCGTAATATTTCTGAATGGCCTATCCAACGTAACCCACACCATGGGATAGACGAGAAGAAAAAAAACAGTTCCACTTTACTTGGAAAATTTCGTACAAAATACAAAATCCTTAACAAAAAATACTATGATGAAGTTTAAACAGGTAGAAAACGTGTAAAATTATGAGAAAATAAAATCATAACATACATCTTACATAACGTCAGAGACGGCCCAAAAATAAGCGCCTGGACGTTCCAAACATTGAAAGCCTCAGTGCAATGAAGTTGGATTTTATAACTCCTTCTTCAGTCACCATCCTCCTATGTAGGCCAGTTTTTAACTCGATTAATATGTTTATAGTAAGAAACATAAAACCCCCTTCTAAGTCCGCATGTTGTAGCAGGCGACTATGGAACACTACACAGCGCATGGCCCGACACGCTCTTGGCCGGTTTTTAGATTGATAAAGAAAGAAAAGAAAGAAAGAAAATACATTTATTCGACGATTCTAGAGAATAATATAAAAACCGGCCCAGTGTGTCCGGGCAACGCGCAGTGTAGTGTTCCATAGTCGCCCGCTACAACATGCGGACTTAGAAGGGGCTTTTGTTTCTTACTATGAACGTATTAATCGAGTTAAAAACTAACTTTTAATTTTTTTATTGCGCGCAATAATAAATTAAAAGTCGTTTCCCAGCCATATTTTTTGCGCAAAACTACTTTGTTAGACGTACAGTATGCGTAGTTAACGGCTCTGTGATGTGTCTTTTTACACCCTGTATACTACCATTGCGACGTTTTTCAGATTTTTTAAGCCAACAATTCAGCTTTGGGGGACGCTCGACTGTAACAAAAATATCACTTTATAGTTTAATGTTTCGCAAACGAATCATTAAATCGAGAATAGTCTTCACAACCCCGCAATGATTTTAAAAGACCTAAACTGTACGATAACCAAGAAAAAAAAGTCAACCCCGTTTTACATGGGTGCCATAAAAATAAATATTTTTCAAGATTTTATTGTTTTCTTGGCGTGAGTATTATATACATATACCCATGCAAAATTACAGCTTTTTAGTACTAACAGGTTTTGAGCTATGCCTCGGATGTACAGACGGACAGACTGAAACTGTAACGGTTCCTTGTCCTTGTTAGGACTACGGAAACCAAAAAACCGGTCAAGATCGAGTCAGACTAGCACATAAGGGTTCCGGACCAGCGTGATTTTACTTAATTTTTCGACGAAAATATATGTAGGATTGAAGGAAAACCTTAATTTTGTAGTTGAAAAATTGCCCAACTGGAAATATAAGGTTGTAATTGCAAAAAATGTATGTGTTATAACTACAAATTAATGCTATTCGGACTTTTTCTTCAATTTGGACTGTGAGACCATGCTTCTTGCCAAATTTCATGATTCTAGGTTAACGTGAAGTACCTTATAAGTTTTGATTTCCTTACGGATATAAAAAATATATGATATAGACGGCCGTCTATATCATATATTTTCGTTAGATACGTTTTGATTGAGTTGACATAGAAGCTTGTTTTTTTTACAACTCTAATGGATTGCCAGCCTGAGTATTTGATTTTAATTTCAACTTGCTATGTAGGTACTTCATCGCGTTCCTCACAAAAAGGGTTTTGGCAAGGTAGTAATCCTTTAAGGCTTCCTTTTAAGGTACGGAACCCTAAAAATGCTAGATCATTATATTTTTTGTTTGTTAAAATGTTTTTGAAAGATAATCTAATCTCTAAAAGTGCTGATCCTATTACGAAAATTGTTTTACTGCTATCAAGATTCACTATCGCTGTGTGTAATGGTTTCTGGTGCACAGGCCTCGGGAACGACGCCGCGGGAATTAACTAGTCTTGTTTATCTTGCCAAATTGATATATATGATTCAAGCAAATTATAAAAAATATTCGATCTTAATCTGTGAATAAAGTAATACAGTTTGTGAGTTATTTATAAAAGAAATAAACTGATTAGTTTTAATTTTTTTTTCCAATGGAGTATATTAATGTGTAACCCACTAATTAGTATTTAAAACTAAGCATATGGTTAGCGATTTAAAATGGACTTTCAGAAAGATAATGATGTATTAGAAAGGACACAGGTTACAGATATCTTAAGGCGCAGTTATACGACTTTTAAAGGTTTTTAATTGAACATCACGTCTAAACGACTAGTTTTATTTCTTTGAATAAAATATATGTTACTTTAGTCAATTTTCGTCGTAATTTGATCTGAGAATATTTAAAATTATCTTTTTATAACATAGTGTAATTAATTTGTAAAGTTACGTCTAACGCGGATAAAAAATTGAAAATCACGCAAAAACTATAAAGCGTATTTTTATGAAACCTTCACCATTTTAAAGATCATTTAATTATTTATAATTTAGTCTCAGTGTTTTATTTTAACACTGGTTCTTTTATGTGTAATAAATTAATAATGCGTCTAATTTTGGACAGTGCTCCTTGATGAGCGAGTCCTATTACTGGGTGGACGTACGACGCGTTACGTGAGCTCAGTACAGAACACGCAAGCTAACCACTCAAGGTCATTGGCAGCTAATAGCGCCTTAAAACAGAAAACTCTGGTGTCGACCTAATAGATATGCCCGCCACACCAGTTGGTCCGATTACGAGTAACTTCAGGAAACTCTTTGTAACTTAGAAAATATGCAACAAAGGAACAGAAAAAAACGCAAGAGTTTAAGTTCTTCGTCTCACCCATTTTGTTCTAGTTTCAAGATGCTGAGAGAGTTACGATATTTTTCTTGAACTATGCTAAACTTATTCTAAGTAATCTCTGTTCATGCTTCAGACGCCTTTTGGAGATAGCATGATCTGACTACTAGGTAGTTTTTGATCCGTAGTTAACTCAACAACAGTCAAAAATAGAAACTAATTGATGAATTTCGGTAAAATGCAACCAATTGTTAGTTTGACATCAATGGTCAGACAAATAACTATTAGTCCAGAAAGAAGAAAATAATGCTTAGGGATTTTAGCGTAATTTAACAATTAGTTAGATTCCATTTTTTTAAACTATTTATTGAGATAGCTACGGATAGAAAAACTGGGTCTAAGGTTACGTGGAAAATATAATTTCATTGACTTTTTTATGAGCTAATATTTTGTGCTAGTAAATTGCGGCAGGGTCTTGACTGTTAAACGCCATGCCTTTTTTGGGTTTGGGAATTATCCAATGACTTCTCTCCCGCTCTGGGTGGAGCGGGAGGGCGTGTCAGGTTCCGAACATCCGAATGTAAAAACGAAACCCTTATAGGATCACTCGTGCGTCTGTCTGTCCGCCCGTCTGTCACAGCCAATTTACTCCGAATCTACTCGACTGATTGAGTTGAAATTTGGTACACATAGAAGGATCTGTGATTCAAACACGAACGTGTAACGTAAATATATTAATTTGGAATATGGGGTCACTTTGGGGGTGCAAATCAGTAAATTAAAAAAAAAATGTTTATTAAACTGTAATGTATTTACATATTAAATGAAAGGGCTTATTGCCACCGAGAGTGCTATCCTGTGCCTCAAGCAGACTGTACAGTATTACACGAGTAGAAAGACCCCGGTGTATGCATGCTACCTTGATTTATCGAAAGCTTTCGATCTTGTATCGTATTATATTCTATATTCTATGGGGTAAACTAAGGCATGAAACTGAAACCTAGGGAGCTTGTGTTATTGTTTATGCATTGATATAACAATTAAAGGATTTTTTTACGATGGGCAGGCTCTCTCTCGGCGGAGTACGGGCTGAAATGCGGGGTAAGGCAAGGGGGACTGACCTCTCGCACGCTCTTCAGCCTGTATGTCAACCGACTGATCGATGAGCTCAGCAGCACCGGCATCGGGTGTCATATAGATGGAGTGTGCGTGAATAACATCAATTGGTACCTAACGAAGGCTCCTGAAAATTTGTGAGTACTACGCGGTAGCTCATGGGCTCAAATACAACGCGAAGAAGAGTGAAATAATGATTTTCAGGCCGGACAACAAGCGATACATATTCGTTCCGGATTTCACTTTATGTGGCACAGCTCCAAACAAAGTCGTGCAATTTAAGTATTTGGGCCACTGGGTCACCGAGGACCTTAAGGACAGTGTGGATATTGAAAGGGAGCGTAGAGCGCTGTCTGTCTGATGCAACATGTTGGCCCGCAGGTTTGCACGGTGCACAGAGACTGTCAAAGTTGCGATTTTTAAAACGTACTGTCAGTCCTTTTACACCTGCGGCCTGTGGGTTAACTTTAAGCAGCGGACATACAGCGATCTGCGTGTTCAATACAATAACGCGTTCCGGGTGCTGATGGGGCTACCGCGCCACTGCAGCGCCTCCGCGACGTTCGCGGCGGCTGACACGGACCATACCACATTTGCGGCCATAATGCGCAAACGGTGCGCTTCTATCATGCGCTGCACGCGCGACAGTCCCAACACCATCCTGCACGCGCTGGCGGACTGGTGGGACTCTCCGATGCTGGCTCGCTGGATACGGCTGCACGCAGTCGTATAGTGTTTTGCCATTACCATCGGGGAGTCCAGCTGGACCTCCCACTTACTGTTTAATTGAACAGGATAGAATATTTTTTTATAATTATTATCAGTGGTCGGAGTAGGTAGATTAATTTGGGGTCAATGAACTGGCACGTATATATTAATATGGATATGCCTCCGGGATTCCGGGATTTTGTAATAATTAAGATTTTTTAGGAATTTCAAATATTTTATTGTGTAAGATGAAGAATATATCAATATGAATAAGGAATATTTAACCTTTTTGCTGTAATAAAAAAAAACTATGGCATGGCTAAACTTGAGTAAAAACGTTGCAAACATAAAGTGGGATTCTACTAATAATAGTTACATGTGCGTGCGTGCGACGAAAGATGGGACTTGCCTCTCCGCTACCCTACTGACAACGGTTGTCAACGACAGCGGGTGGCGGAAAGAAGAAAACTTAGAAGAAATGCGAAATGCGAATGCGAAAAAATATTAAGGAGTATAAAAAGTTATTTTTATTTATTTATTCAAGAACATAATATATAATAATTACAAGCAGCAGATAATAAAGTTTCAAGAAATAACTACTAAATTAGTCATTTGTAAGTTTCGAATGGACGCACAAAAGTAAGATTCACTTTATTACTTGATAATATAAGAAAAAAACAATTTTAAACGTTTAACTATCGCATTCTATAAATTTCAAATGTAGTAGTTTAAAAATCTTTACATTTACAATATTTGATTCAATCCCGTGAGTACCAAAATGAAATCCCAGAAAAAGGCTTAACCATGTTATGATTTCTATGACTATTCATGATGCAAGTACGTAAAATCAATCTACCTAGGTACTCCGACCACTGATTATTATATAGACCTACAATTGAATTATTCTTATTATTAGGTATATGTTTGTAAATCAATTAATTATTACTAACACTAGTTTGTAAGCTCGCAATTGTACTAACAAATTTGTACAAACATGTAATTATCAGTTAAAATTTGGAATAGATGAAGTGCATAACTAAAACCTTCTGCACGTGATCACGCGCAGAGGGTTTTAGTTATGGAAGATGGTAGCGTATTGAGTTTTGATGATGGTTTTCTGATTCATATTGCAGAAACTTTCCCACGATTCTGCATGTGTTTAAGATTTTGTAGAAGATGGTAGGTATTTGGGGGTAAGCTAAGAGAATTAAGGGATTGGTGAAGTTGTTTTGGTATTACTCCTGTTGTCGACAAAACTATTGGTACTATTGTAACTTTTTACAGATGCCAGATTCGGGTAATTTCATCTTTTAGTTCGATGTATTTGTTTAGCTTTTCTTATTATTATTGTACGGATTTCAAACATATGTTTTTTCATAATTCCAAAATGTATAGTTTTTAAGTTATTTTAGAAAATAGATGAAAAAGGACCATTCCTCCCCCCTCCCCGCTTATCTTCGTAACTACTAGGCCCAAAATTAAAAAAAAAAATAGTTTGTAGCTCTTTACTTATAGATAACAGGAACACCTCTAAGAAGTTATAAGAAGTTTAAACCTGAAAAAATATGATATGTTCGGAACCCTTTGCAAAAAACCGGCCAAGCGCGAATCCGACTCTCACCCGACTCGCTCTTGACCGTTTTTTTTAGTTTGTGTTTGTATATTGTACAGTCATAACTCCGTTGTTTATGAATAGATTTTGACGATTGGTGAAACAGTCGAAAAAGTACCTGCAAAGATACACAGAAGACTTTGTAAACATTCATGTTAGCAAAGTTAATTGTGTTAAACAAACTAATTGAGAACCAGTTTCTCTAGTCATAGTCATTAAGATTGTCATAGATGTTGAAAGAAAACAGTATGTGCATAAATATAACGTTGAACAAACATAGTCTTAATTAAAGCAATAGGTACGGAATTATTATTTCCTTCCTCCTAACGACATTTTATTTCCACCATACTTTTAATAGAGTAGGCAACATTCTTATTATAGTTACACATGTAGGATATGTATGTTATTCATTGCCTTTTAACCGACTTCGAAAATAGGAGGAGGTTCTATGTTCGACTGTATGTATGTTCGATGTATGGTTTTTTTAATGTATGTCCTCCGCATTCTCTGTCAGTTGTAGACCGACTTTCAAAATTCTTATTTTTTCCAAAAGAGATAAGTACTCCAGAGGTGGTCCCATATAAATTTTATCGAATTTGCTTCAGCGCTTTTTGAAAACAATTAACAAAAACAAAAAATATGTATACATAGATCACGTTTTGATTGCCTTGAATCACATTAACTATTCCATGTTATTGGGGTTATTAATTTGGGCGGTTTAGTTCTGGGGTATATCAACTAAAAAGTGAAAAATAAAAAACTATTTACAAAAAATACAACCGACTTCCAAAACAGAAGACACTTAAAATTTAAAAATAGTTTTAATTTTGGCAGTCGGTGTCAAATAACGAAGAAATAAACAAACACCGACTTCTGAAATTAAAGTTATTTTTAAATTTTTATTATCTTCTGTTTTTTTACAATGTTGAAGGATCTCTTTCTCTCCTACGGATGTTTTCGATAAGTTCGCAAAAGACTTATACGATCAAAGGGTCTGAAGAAGTTTTAAGAGTAGAAGCATGGCATGGTACTAGAAGATAATACAAGGAAAAAGGAAGCAAGAAGAGTTGTTACTAGCTCTAGCTAACCAGCAGAGGGCTTTTTTTTGTGGGGTGGGAAATCATCCAATGACTTCTCCCGCTCTGGGTGGAGCGGGAGGGCGTTTCAGACTCTTACTGACTAAAACCCACCCCTGTTCCTTCCTGCCCTTAGTGCCCGGGGGCGAGGTAACTCTGTTTCGAATTTATCCTCAACCCCCGAGCAGGCATCGGCCATGACGGGCCCTGTCCTAATTGCTGACAACTCCAGGATGAACTCCAAGATGGATGAATCAGGGCCGGGCGCGAGAGGTCGCCGCCACCTATCGCATCCACGAGGACACGGCGGTGTTCCGCCCAAGCAGGGCAGACCTCCACCGTATGCTCCACCGTTGCCCACCTCGTCGAGCAGCACAATGGGCTGGTAAGCAGACGGAGAGTCCGCGGGGCGCCCCGGCTTCTTCTTCTTCTTACCGCCTCCGGCTGTAGTGTAATCACTACAGCTGCGGACTTCGGGGCGCGGAGCCTAGCTGCGGCGGCTCGCTCTTTTTGCCGCTTCCGCCTCTCCCTCCGTTTGGCCGCCCTTGCAGCCTTACCCGCCTTCCTCTTCTCCCCGGCCACTTGCCAACCAGCGTCGGCCGTGGGAGGTTCAGGGTTCGGGGTAGGCTGTGGCGGCCGTCTCGCCGCTTGGGCTGGGGCCTTCGGGGCCTTCAGGGCCTTCGCCGCCCTTGCTGCCGCTCCACCCGGTTTGGGCAGCGCCTTCGACGCCTTCGAAGGGGTCGACCCCGCGGGTCTCAGTACAGATCCGCGGCTAGCCTGTCCCACCGAGCCCGGTTTGGGCGCAGCAGCCGCGGTGGCGGCAAATGAGGCCGGCTGGCTCGCCGCTAGCGGGGGGCGCAGGACGATAGGCACAAGTGAGTCACTTATGCCGGAAGTCCCCAGGATCACGTAGACCCACAAGCCCCACCACGACGGCAACGTGGAAACACTCGGTGGGGAACTAGCAGAGGGCTGGCTCATTCTTCGCCCAAAAAATTAGCATTGCCATTCTACGTGGCAATACTGCCAGACTTCTGGGCACGTTTCCGGCTTGCTCAGATGACAGTGATGTGGAGTGACTTTGACGCCTAAGTGTAATCTGTTTTTGTTTAAGGCGCAGTTGTACGACTTTTAATCATCACGTCTAAATGACTAGTCTTATTTCTTTAAAAAAAATATGTTTATCTAGACAATTTCCGTCGTAATTCGATCTGAGAATATTTGAAATTATATTTTTATAACATAGTGTAATTAATTTGTAAAGTTATGTCTAACGCGGTTAAAAAATTGAGAATCACGCAAATACTATAAGGCGTATTGTTATGAAACCTTTACCATTTTAAAGATCATTTAATTATTTATAATTTAGTCTCAGTGTTTTAGTTTAATACCTGTTTTTTTATGTGTAATAAATTAATAGTGCGTCTAATTTCGGATAGCGCTCCTTGATGGGCGAGTCCTATTACTGGGTGCACGTACGATGCGTTACGTGAGCTCAGCACAGAACACGCAAGCTAACCACTCAAGGTCATTGGCAGTTAATAGCGCCTTAAAATAATGTATATGTAGTTTGGTTATAAATAGTTAGTTATTAGATAATATTTAAGTGATTTTTATTTGTACATAGTTATAATTAAATTAGATATTATAAAGTTATTTACAATACATATGTAAACTAGCTATAGCTACTTGGATGGAACTACCAAAAAAAGTTGGTATCTTTTTTTTAACGGTTATCAATTCGGATGTTTGTATTTTTTTTTATTTTTATTTTTTTTATTTTTTTTTATGTATGTTCGGGCATAACTCCGTCATATATTGACGGATTTGCAAAATTTTTTTTTGTTCGAAAGGGGTTTATTCCGAAATGGTCCCATTTAAATTTCAAAAAGATCTGATGATGGGTTTCGGAGACAGACAACGGAACTCTTCAAAAATTTACAGCAAATCAATCGCGATTGCTGCTATCGTATGTCTATGAATTGTTAACACAGTTTAATGGGGAACCACAACTAAAAAGTGAAAAATAAAAAACTTTTTTACAAAAAAATAGAACCGACTTCCAAAAAAAGTGCAAAATAACTTTAATTTCGGAAGTCGGTGTCAAAAAACAAAGACACAAAACAGAACACCGACTTCCGAAATTAAAGTTATTTTGCACTTTTTTTGGAAGTCGGTTCTATTTTTTTAAAAAGAGTTTTTTTCTGTAACCAGAAGGTACAGGAAGAATAAGTGAGTCATGGCTTACACCGGTTATACGAAAAATAGGAGATACCTAGGTACATGCAGTCGATGATTGGACGACATGGTTGAAGCAATGGTTGAGCGATTGGCTGCTGCGCTACGTGTCACGGGTTCAATACCCGCACGGAACAAATATTTATATACGGTCTACAGATAGTTATTCCGGGTCTGGGCGTCTTGTGTATGTGATTATGTGAGCTTACATTGTTGTGAACGCACTCACGATACCGGAGTTCCTAGTGTGGAGCAAAGATTTAAAAAAAATCGTGTATATAAATTTACCTCAAATATGCATTAAATGCATATACTCGTACATACCTATATTTCAAGTTACTTATACAGGGTGTAACGGAAAGGTGTGGTCATATTTTAAGAGCCGGCTCTGCCCATGGAAATAAACAACTTTCTCTAAGAAAAAATAGAAAATACCCAAAAAAAAATTGGACTTTCCATATTAAGTCATCATCAGCTGATCAATATTTGTATGGGAGGTAATTTTTTTTTTTAATTTCCTCGGATTTTCTTGAAGAAAATTGTTCATACCGATGGGCAGATGCAGTTCTTAAAATATGACCACACCTTTCAGTTACACCCTGTATACACGATCGTGTTGTACCATAAAAGTTACTTTTAGGATCAAGAAAAGGCTGTATAGCAAGGATGTGTAACAAAATCCTTACCAAAAAACTTCTACCTTATATCTGTTTTGCCATGGGTGGTGATTATATTGGTGATTTCTCCTTTAACACTAGGTACCAGCGGACCAGAGGTCCAAGTTGTCCCATAGACGTTAACGGGCTGATAACCGAAGCTGAAAGCTATTAAGGTGAAAGCTTCAGGGTTTTTTTTTTTTTAGGGTAGCCCGCGAAATTCAAATTTTCTTAAGACCTGTAAATTGCAAAAAACGTAAGAAAATTTGAATTTTGCGGGCTACACTGGCGCATCCACCTTAAGGGCAAGGTGCTACTTCCTTATTTAGAAGGAAGGTTACAGGATTAAAAGTTTTAATTCTCAAAGAAAATACAGCTCCTTTGTAAATAATTAAGAAGACGGTGGATAGTTCGGTTGAGCCACAAGTTTGTTGACGGCGAGTTAGTTTCCCTCACAGCCGGGGACTGGCAGCTGAATATTAATTCAGCCACAGCTTTCTCTTTAAGGAGGTAATTATTTAAGTACTATTAGAAGTAAGGACTTGGAGTAATGGGTGACCTGAATGAGGGTGTAGGTATATACTCTTACCTAACGACTGTAGACGTCTTGGTCGTCCTTAGTTCTGTGTGGCTATAACATCAACGATTTGTGAGTAGGTGTATGGTAAGGTTTACTAACATTAAATATCTGATAACTTATATGGTTTGATTCAACGGGGTAAGTGTTTAAAGCTGCACAGGTTACGGTCTAAAATATTTTTGAGTAAGTCACTGCAGATAAAGATGCCGAATCAGCGAAATATCCGTTGCCTATCTTATCACTTGGACGAGAATCACCAAGCTATTCTGCATGGAGTATGTAAGTATCTTTTTTGTACCTAAGCAATTAATTGATTAAATAATAAAAAATAAATAAAACACTGGCCGAGTACGTGTCGGACTTCGCACATTTAAGGTTCCGTACCAAATGTATTTTTAACAATTTGTATGGCTTTGGGTCAACAAGATGCTTATACTGTGATAATTTGAAGACTGTAGCTCCAACCGTTTGGCTGTAAAACCTGTGTGACGACGACGGACTGACAGACATCCCTTCAGCTACGGAACCCTAAAAAGGTGCAAGACTTTTAAGTAACGATTGTTTTTCCTGTCGGTAGGTACATACGAAATGCAGAAATTGGTAACAGAAAACCATCAATTTTCGTGTATTTAAATGAATGAAAGCGAGAATAAAACGTATGTTGTTTGCAATTTATGTTTATAGGAAATGATCCTGCAACTGAATGAATATATTGTTCCTTATCTCGATCGAGCATAATTGATTTCGACTTTTGTCATACTGGGACTTTAGTGGTGGACACTCCGGCTGGTATCGCAGTATATAAAGCAGTCCCTATATATGGTAGGGTCGCCCTACTCTGGAGGTAAAGTGTTTTTCAAACGGTTGTCAGCTGTTAAAGGTGTGTTATCCCACAGATCGATCTTAGTGTTTAGTGTGTATTATGCCAATGAATTGTGCTAAGCGGATTACTGCCATTATTAAGGAACAACAGGTAGAAGCTTGCTTTCAAATAAACCATTTACAGGCACTTTTGAATTGTCAAGTCAGTCAGCCAGAAAGATGAATTTAATTGCACTCAGAAGAACGTGTTGTGGTCTGACCATTTTACATTGTTTATTAGCTGATGTGTAATTAAACCCATTTTTGTTTTGTCAAGCACCCATATTAAACATAAAACTTTATGGAGTAACAGACATGTAGAACAATTAGTTACTTAAATATAATAAACTGTGCAATGACGAATTAAAGTGCATTGATTTTCCAGATCAGTTCCGTCTTTGTGTTTATAGTAGTTGTCATAATAATTTGGAAATATTTTGATATATCATTGATAACATGTATCAGAACATCATAACTGTTTTGTGAGATGCGATAGTTATGTGATTTCCCACCCAAACAAAGAAAAAAACTTGCCTTCATAGTGAAAATAATTTTAAGAACTTCTGGAAAAGTACCAACGACTCAAACCACAGGTTTGGTTTGCCTGGCAGTGTTGATTGTCTTACTGATACTGCGGAGATTTCAAACATATTTAAAGATTTTTGTACTGTGTAATCTCCACTGGGCCCGTCGTTTGTAGATGGTGAAATTGTCCGTCCTCTGTCACAAAAGCTTTTAATCAGGTACACAGCAAAGGAAGTAAAGGACGTAATAGTGTGTACGTATGAAACATAGTAAGTCCCCGGGGCACGACGGGCTCAGTGTGGAACACTTAAACCACAGGGTTTTCATCTACCCAGAGTTTTGGCATTGTTTTTTAACTGTTGTGTGTCGCACGCTTATCTGCCAGAGAATATGATGAGAACTACTGTCGTTCCAATTGTGAAAAACAAGACCAGTGGCATATCGCATAAATGGAACTATAGGCCAATCTCTTTAGCCCCCTCCCCGGGCCTGCGGACGGCGAGCAGTGGGTAGCTCGCCGTCCGATCAGCACCAGCCCGCTTAGCCAAAATAAATTTCTGTAAACGTTAACGCTAACGCTTCGTGCAAAATGTATGACAATGACGTTTTGCACGAAGCGTTAGACAGAGAACTGTCACGTGACTCACGCCCAGTAATGTCTTTGCCATACATTTTGCACGAAGCGTTAGCGTTAACGTTTACAGAAAACTATTTTGTCTAAAGGCTCTGGCCCGTGAGTTGACGGCGCGTAGTGTTCCACGCGTGCCTCAAAGAGATGATTGTCAGCCACCACTGACGCATGCCTAGCGGTAGCGGATAAATTCTAAAAATGAGTTACCGCACCCTTGGGCACTCAGGCAGGGAAGGAACAGGGGTGGGTTTTAGTCAGTAAGAGTCTGACACGCCCTCCCGCACCATCCAGAGCGGGAGAAGTCATTGGATGATTTCCCAACCCCAAAAAAAAATCTTTTTAGCCCCAATTGTAGCTAAAGTATTTGATACTCTGTTTAATGAAGTTATGAAAAACTAAATCAAGTTGAATGACGTTCAACATGGTTTTAGACAGGGCCTGAGACTGCAGTTCCTATGTCTAAAGCCTGCACTACATTACTCGCGAAGTAACTTCGACGAAATACTTCGAAATTCTTCGAAGTTGACCGAAGTCCGAAGTACGTGACTATACACTCATGCAACCTCACGAGGAGCTCAGTCTCTCAACTTCGGGACGCTTCAAGTCCTTTAAGGTGCTATTAGCTCCCAACGACCTTGAGTGGTTAGCTTGCTTGTTCTGCGCTGAGCTCACGTAACGCGTCGTATGTCCACCCAGTAATAGGACTCGCCCATCAAGGAGCGCTGTCCGAAATTAGACGCATTATTAATTTATTACTCGTAAAACAACAAGTATTAAACTAAAACACTGAGACTAAATTATAAGTAATTAAATAATCTTTGAAATGGTGAAGGTTTCATAAAAATACGCTTTATAGTTTTTGCGTGATTCTCAATTTTTTATCCGCGCATAGACATAACTTGACAAATTAATTACACTATGTTATAAAAATATAATTTCAAATATTCTCAGATCAAATTACGACGAAAATAGTCAAGAGTAACATATATTTTTTTTAAAGAATTAACACTAGTCGCTTAGACGTGATGTTCAATAAAAAACCTTTAAAAGTCGTATAATTGCGCCTTAACTCGGGCGCAAATACCGACAACGATTGGAAGCCGTCCGATGTGAGTCGAGGTTCACGAAGCGAACCGAAGCACCCTTCTACACTATCGTATTCGCAACTTCGATCAACTTCGCAAGTAGTGTAGTGCAGGTTTAAAAAATACTGTAAGTTTATACAGGCAACCAAACTCCTGTTTTGCTTGTTTTTTAGACATGTCAAAGGCATTTGACATAGCGTGGTGTGGTGTCTGGTGCATTGATAGGGTTTTTTATATATCAATGGTCTAGTGACAAGTTATGGTCAAAACTCTGTGACGCAAATGTACCTAGCGAGATCATACGTATTTTTAAAGTTTATTCTGTGTAAGGAAGGCAAATGTTCTATCGGATGAATATGTCATGAAATATGGAGTTCGGCAGGGTGGGTTAACCTCCCCTACCCTGTTTAATTTATATATAAATGACCTCATTTTCGGGCTCAGCAGTTTACATGCTGGCTGTAACGTAGATGAGGTTGCTTTTAATAACATAAGCTACACTGATGACGTGGCGCTGCTGAGCTCGTCAATGGCTGGTCTGATAAAATTGATAACAGTTTGTGAGTCCGAAGTTACGCTGAGGGACACGGTTTGAGATATAACATGGATAAGAGTGAGTTGCTCATTTTTAGAGTAGCTAACAAGGCCACTAATAGCAACTCAACTATCTCTTTGAATGTTGGTATTTTTTTATTTTTTTTGGGGGTTTGTATCTTGAACCGTGTTCGTCAGTTGTTACGAAGGATTTAAAGGACAATCTAGACGTGGACCGGGAGCGAAGAGCTTTAGCGGTGAGGTGTAATATGTGAGTCCGAAGGTTCTCACGCTCCACGGGTTCCGTTAAAATATCGTTTTTGAAAACATTCTGTCAGGTGTTTTACTCATGTAGCCTTTGGACTAGCTACACACAAAAGGCCGTTAGTGCACTTCGCGTCCAGTACAACAATGCATTCAGAATGCTGCTGGGGTTGCCACGCTTCTGTAGTGCCTCGGGGATGTTCGCGGACGCCCAGACTGACAGCTCCGCTACAATCAGGCGCAAGCAAGCAGCATCCTTGTTGCACAGGATGCGTGCCAGGACCAGCGGTCACCAGAGTGTTATTGCCAACAAGCTAAATTGTCTTTTTGTCATGTACTATGTGCCAGCTACATGCTCCTATACCTACGTAAATAATGATAATGTCTTCTAACATAGTTAGTCAGTTATTATGTTACTAACATCTTTGTATTTGTGTACTAACATAGTTGTTGTTTTTTAAGTTGTAATGATACTAACAATTTTGTATAATATGTATTTATTTTTGAATTAAAAAGATTATTATTATTATGATTCATCTTGTCGTGACACATTTATAATAGTAATTTCAGTTAGCAGTAAGTTGTAGGTCTGTAAACTTTCTGTATAATTAGGTAAATACAATCTTTATTGTGAGTTCTACAATACTTAGAATAATGTTGCAAATTCCAGGACTTTTATTGTATCTCCTGTGTATAATCTAGTTCTGATGTTACATAATGAATTAATTGCATAATTAAGCCATTCCCTGTTCCGTGAAGCGTGGTCCCTCTCAAGCCTAACGTCCGGCATCCTTCTCCTAGCTGTTTTGTATTTTCTAACTAAGTACAGCCTTTCCCCAGGAGTATTTTTTGTGAATCTTTAAGTGCTACTTTGTAGCGTATTAAAACCTCTTATTTTCATGTAGAACGACTGCGCAAACAAAGCAAACCTTGCAATAAACATGAGTGCCGTCTACAGAAATTGTGTCTTAAAAAATAATGTTTCTATACCATCAAAGCTTTCAACGTATAAAAATTGCATGTTTCAAGTTTTAAAAGACACAATAGCTGAAAAGTGAAAAGTCATCTTATAATATTTTCACACAGGGAAAGTATTTCGCGAGGCTTTTGCTCAAGCTCGCGGGGGTAGATCACAACGCCGTGAAGCAGCTCGCTTGGGATGCATTAGAATTTATTTTGCGCAGAACCGCTGACTCAAGCTTGTTCTATCTAGTCAGATTACACTAAACGACATGTTGTTCAAGAACATATCATAATCATTTTGAATAATGTCACCGAGATTATTCTCTGAGGAGAGATTGCTTGATGATTAGGTTTTCGTAACTATGTTTGGGGAAGTTTGTGCCGTCGCTGTTACGTGGAACTGAAAAGGGCGAATTTGCGTCGTCATTTGTTTATTTTTTAGCATATCACGTTCATCCTACACTATTTAACTCGACGCTTGACATTATTATAATAATAACGCTTTGTATTATAGGTATGTAGCAGATTAGTAAATAATCATAGCTATATGCGCAGGACTGTCAAAATGGTTTCCGGAAAAATCGTTCTACTACATTAGCTGTGTACAAATACATCCAGGCAGCCCTTAATATTATAAACAACAAAGAGTACGCGATAGGAATACTATTAGACATGACCAAAGCCTATGATAAGGTACAATTTAAAATACTGCTTAACAAATTATACGGAATAGGAATTCGCGGGAAAGCCCATGAATGGCTCTCGTCGTACTTACATAATAGAGAACAGGTAGTTGAAATTGAATACTTTAATAAAAATAGTAGAGAAATAGAAAAAATCCGATCAAGTAGTAAAACTATTAACGCCTCCATCCCCCAAGGAAGTGTCATAGGGTGTTTACTATTTCTCATATATATTAACGACTTACCGAAAACCATAGAGGGACCGTGTGTTTTGTTCGCGGATGATATATCCTTACTAGTCTCATGTCGCAACAACACAAATGTAGAGGAAATACTTAACTCCACACTCACTAAAACATGTAACTGGATGAACTCGCATAACCTAGAAATTAATTACACTAAAACTAAATTAATGACTTTCCACCCTTACCAAAAAGCACCATTATACTTGAATTTCAAATTTAATGGTTCAAAATTGGAAAGCATTGACGAATGCACATTACTTGGACTTACAATAGACAAACATATTAACTGGAAATCACAAATACAAAAAACCCGTGCAAAACTTTCAAAGTTCTCGTATGCTCTTCGCGAAATAAAAAAGACCACCAACTTACAAACTGCTCTCACCACCTACTATGCGTATGCTAATGCATGGCTAAGTTACGGCGTAACCCTCTGGGGTAATAGCACAGATGCACCTACACTCTTTACTCTACAAAAAAAATTAATTAGAATTTTAGCAAATATTGATCAAACTGACAGCTGCAAACCTTATTTTAAAAAACACAACATTCTAACCCTCCCCAGTATCTACATTTTAGAAACATGCAAATTCGTTCGTAAGCATCATGAGTTTTATACAAAACGCGAAGACATCCAATCACGTTACGCACTCAGGCACCGATCTAGACTAAATCTACCAACCTCCAGGTTAAAAATGCATTCTACAGGTCCCTATGCAATGTCTATAAAAATATATAATAAACTGCCCGAATTATTAAAGAAAGAGGAAAAGTTAAATATATTTATAAAAAAGATTAAAGAATTTCTGACAAACAAATGTTATTATTCCATAGATGAATATTTTAATGACAAGTTTAAATAATAAAAATAATAGAATTAAATTGAATGACATTTAAATATTAGTATTACTTATTTGACATTTAAATAATAGAATTAAATTAAAATGACATTTAAATATTAGTATTACATAATTGACATATAAATAATAGAATTAAATTTAATGACTTTTAAATATTAGTATTACATAATTGACATATAAATAATAGAATTAAATTGAATGACATTTGAATAATAGTATTAAATAATTGACAAGAAAATAATAGAATTAAGTACATTGAATGACATTTAATTATTAGCATTACATAATTGACATATAAATAACAGAATTAAATTGAATGACATTTAAATATCAGTATCTATAACAAATGTTTTTATTCCATAAATGAATATTTTGTAAATAATAGTAATATAAATAAAAGAAAAAATAACAGAAATAATAGAATTAAATTGAAGAAATTAATCTACATATAATCATTACTAAAATAAAACTTATACCAGCTACGGTTATAAAATTAAATTTAATAATTAATTGATTATTTTTTAAGTTACGATATAGTACATATAAATCTAATAACTACCTAAAATAGAGCTTCCTCTCTTCTACCTTTTTGCTGTGCCCGACAGGGTCCATAACAATCCCTATTATAAACACATACCACCTAAGCATACTTAAATTTTATGGAAAAGCAATAAAGATATTGAGTATTGAGTATTGAGTATTGAAATTACAGCTAAGTTTTTGTATACAAATACATAATAAATATAGTATAAGTACGTACAGATGAAAAAACTTCTCAAAGTAACAACGTAACAACTTAGTAATTTGCTATGAATAAGAATAATAATTATTGTCATCATGTTACAGAGCTATCATGAATAATCAATTCCTAACGAGTTAACCTTGCCGGACCTTCCAGAATTAGTGGCGTGGCTTTTTGTCACCGTCACTGTGTTTTGTCTGTCTGTGTGTTGGACTGTATGAAAGAGGATATGGGTAAAAAGGGGGTGACTATAGAGATGACGACTAATAGTTATGGAAGAAAAAGACATGTTGCGCCGACCCCAAATAAATTGGGATAAAGGCAGGAGAATGATGATGACCTACTGTCACCCACGATGCGCTCACTTGAAAAGTCATTGGGCAACAAAACGCGCTCATTCTTGAAATGGATTTCGTACAGATTGCTGTAATAAGTGCTCTTGAAATAAGAAGAAGAAAAATGAAACGAAAAAAACGCTACTGGGTGCATCCCATATACACTGAAATATTTATTAACGAAAATTTTACACTCTTTATTCTAAACTACGTCAGTTTCCTTCAAAATTTATTCAACACAGCAGTGTTAAAATTCTCTGACAAAATAATAACACATCCAAAATATTTAAATATGATGATACAGACCCGTCGGTGCGTTAGCCCGACTCGCTCTTCACAGGTTTTTTTTTGTCCGTATCTGTTTTTTATTTAATTTGAGTCCTGCTGTTTTTTAAAGGTATCTAATAAATTGGCAATCATGCTTCATTTAATTTGCATAATTTCAGAATTGCGAGGGTCCTTCGATGTAAAGTCATCTTCCAGTATATGGTCTATAGAAGATGTGTTGTTGTTTAGGCGAAGATGTTATGCCGAAATGAAATAAATGAGAGTAATTATGATTACCAAACTTTAAATACACCTCAAAACATGCAACAATGAGTCAATGATGCGACAGCCATTTTTAAGTAATGTTTATAGAGTGTTTATAAGTTCATTTGTATACGTTTGAGAGTCACTACGGGTGACTCCCCGAATTTCCGAGATTTTCTGGCTTCTAACTAGAAGCCAGAAAATCTGTGACAGTCTTGCCAAGGCGTATCATACCTATCTATCGCCAAATTACTGGGTTGAAGAGGTTATATAAATAGTGAGTTCTTATGTGTAAAATACTGGTACTCAGCTGCATCTGGTTAGACTGAAAGCAGTCCCCAATATATCGGGTGTAAAAGACAGTTTCCGAAGGCGAAAGCCACATATTTGGACCATTTTTTCCACTAGACCATACCTGAGAAACCTGGTTCTGGAGATATTGAAGGTCAGAGTCGCTATTTTTGTTTTTACTTTTTTACGAAAATGAGTTCTAAGTGTGTTGGAAAAAAATTTAGTATTTTTTCCAAACTAACATTACCTGAATTTACGAATTTTTTTTTCGAAATTTAGAAATTACGAATTTGCAGTTACGAAAACGCAATGAATATCAAACTTATCCGACAAGTACTTACGTGGCTTCGAGCGAAGGGGTGGGTTTTAACTCCACTTGCCTGTGTTCGCGTTACATTGCGCGGAATTTTTATACTTAAAAATAAAAGTCGTTTCCCAGCAATAATTTTTGCGCAAAACTACTTTGTTAGACGTACAGTATCTATGCGTAGTTAACAGCTCTGTGATGTGTCTTTTTACACCCTGTACATAGTTGGAAAAGTCTATCCAGATCGATTATTTTACGGATATGAGTATTTATGTATGGTGTTCGTAGATACTAGTAAGTTACTTAACAACAAGTATGCTATGAACAAAATTAAGACGAACTAGAAGATTAAATCAAACTTGACATGTCATCTAATAAAAGTAGACCTTGGACCTTCACGTTAATTGTAGACCAAGAAACTCTAGAATAAAGAAAAATAGTCCCATAAATGAGGCAATTACGAAGAACGACAAGCTACCCGAGATAATAACATAAGACACAATTTTTTTTTAATTTAGTTCAAAATTGGTCTAGTGGACGTCATTCAGGTTACTAAGCGTGAGGTGGTGTTTTGTTCCTGTGTTGAACGAATTCTACAAGTATATTTATAAAAAGTACTCTGTAGAACTTTAACTTTAGGATTAACTCATACTGTTAAGTCAAAAACTATAGATTTGACTTGACACGGTTTATGTAATATAAACATAACAGGTGTACAAAGAACATGCGACAAACATTCAACGAAGTTTTATCTTTCCATATTTCACATGTTTACTATTTTAAACAAGTAAAAACTTCATCTAAGTAATTTTTATCAAAGTATTTTCTATTTTGTAGGAAATTTCCCGAGTAGGTAGATTTTATAAGTTGGGCGGCTATTACTCTTAAATTAACAGAGCTAACTTAGCTGTGATAGGTTTTCTTCAAAATTCGTTATCCTACATAACACCACCACCTAATTTTTTTTTATATTATTCAAACCATTAGGGCCCTCCCCTCTAAAAATCCCACCCGGAACGCTTGACTCTAACGAAAAAATATCACTTTAATGTATCTACCCTATAATATTATAATATATTTTATTTTTAGAAAACAAGGTTATATTTTTGCTTTTACTTAGATGGTGGTTTAGAATAATGTAAGGAATGTAACCATTGAGTACGAACTACGAACCCTTTTTTGTTTTTTTTTTGCCTACGAACCCCGCCTCTTAAACTAGGGACACCTGTAAGATTGACCAATATACCCATTGAGTGGAACATTTTGTGACTAAGATCATATCAAAATTCTAAATTAAATCATTCAAAACGAACAAAATTAATATAATAATAAAATTAATAAGAATAATAAATTAATTGCAAATTTAAAATTTAAAAATAATAAAATTAATCACAAATTATAACATTAAATAAAGACAGCAATAAAACTAATAACAGTAACAAAAATAAAGGGATATGAGTATTACTATGTATATCTAGGTGATATAAGGTGATGTAGGTGAGTCAGGATTCCGTGTAAGAGAAGTCCAGGTGTAGAAGCCGCTCAGTAACCTTACATTTCAGTGTGTGTCCGTTGAGGTCTTGCATGCTGAGTTGTATGTGCTTTTTATGGTATAGGTGGGTGGATAATATGTAATATATTAATTTCATTTTATGCAAACTTAATTTTATGTTGAGTAAACGTGGAAGTCCTTCGTTTGTTAGTGTCGGTAGGGGGTGTTTTTAGTGTTTTGATGATTGCTTGAAGCACGTAGAGTTGTCGAACCGTTAATACCTTATATTCAGAATATAAATCCGTCGTTGTATTTTGGATATCTGAAAGGTTTCCTGGTCTTAATTTTGACTTTGGCCCTCTGCGATCTTTTAACTGGAAGAAAGTTAGTTTTTGTAGCACCGCCCCACACGGAAATGCAATATCCCAGGATCGATTGATACAATGCAAGATAAACCAGTTTCCAAGTATCACGGATCGCAGACTCTGAGCGACTTGCCGCATGGAAGAACCATGCGGCTTATAGACATACTCAAGTCGCTTTGACTTTAAAGTCTAATATTTCGTAAACGAATCACTGAATCGAAAAATAATTACAATCCCTCAATGATTTTAAAAGACCTACCCAACGATATCTCACACAATAGGATGGGGAGAAAAAAAAACATACTAACTTTACAAGTAGGGTAGGTACCTACCATGGTTCAGGTTCATCATTCAATTTACCGTTTTATCGGCGTGATTAATATATTATATACCTACTCATGCAAAACTACAGCTTTCTGGTACGAACAGTCTTTAAGCTAAGCCGCAGACGGACAGAGCGAAACCATAAGGATTTCTTGTTAGGACTTTGGAACCCTAAACCTACTAATTTATATTATGCACCAACATCCGAATTAGTGGTTTAGGATTATTCCTAAACCACTAATTCGGATTTCGACGAGAACACGCTAAATTGACCAGTATCCATAGAGTGTGCCAGTCATCAGAACATCGTGATTGTCATTGATAGAGTATGGCATAGAGATTTGCGGTATAAAATCATAGCTTTCCTTCCTCACAAATTCTATGCCATTGTGAAAGCACATCATGTTTGCATGATATAGTTCCGGGGTGCATCAGGGTGCTTAGGGCCCGTTACTGTAGGTATATTTATAGCACGAGTATGCCATATTCGCAGCAAATTTACCAGGGGCCACCCTAAAATCGGCCAAATGTAAATCAGAGACTCGTTCACGATCGATACATTGCATTTCTATGAACGTCTTTCTATAAGCATCTTTATAGAATGTATGGCCAAGGCCTTGTTCAGTAGGTATTTTTGTTCACGCTGGCAAAGCCACAGAGCAAAAGTTTAAACACAACTTATGCAAAAAACCTTAAAATTTTAGACTTAATTTATTTACATCAATTAAATATTTTTTACATCAAAATTATTATTGTAAATCAAATATACATAGTGATGGCACATCTAATTAACCAGAAATTTAACCATTGCGATGTACGCTGTCTAAGAGCGAGCGAAACGAGCTCGGGAACTTAGGGCACTCCGACACGGACAGTTTATATTCGAAGTATTATTATGTATATTTTTTTATTGGGATTGGGATTTTTCTTTTTAAAAAAGGAAGATTTTTTAATTTACAGATAAATACAAGCCTAAATTTAAGAGTCTGTTTTAATGTCAAAATAACAGCTTTGTACTAAATTCTTATGGTTGTTACCAAAAACATTATTTTTAATTTTTGGTAAGTTTGTTCCGGTTAATCTCCAAAGGGCGCACCGATTTTGACGTAACTTTCGCTGGCTGATAGTTGATGTCATCAGAAGTAAGTTTGGTTTATATTTTAGAAATAGAATTAGGGTTTAAAAAAAATCTAAAACCCTTGAAATTATGAACAGACGGAGACGAAGTCGCGGGCAATACCTAGTATTCATGAAAATTATGTGACACCTAAATTAATGCCTATTGGGCACGGTAATGATACTATTCACGATTTGCAATAACTATTATCAAACAGGGCTGGGCTCTACCTTCTCCATGTATGTATGTATGTATGTCGGGCTGGTTTCCGCAACTCCACGCCCAAGGCGCGTATTTTGCGTACAGGTGGGACTGCATTCTAGGTACTCTATTTTCATTTCAATGATCACCAATTACTGTATCTACTTACCAGTTTAGATAGGTAATCTCCTAAAATGGGCAGACAGTGGATACCTAAATAATGATATGGATCAGGGATTTAACCAAATTACGACTTAAATCGTTGAATCGCCCATTGATGCGTAAAATTATCCCTAATCAGGTGACCCTATTGAATACTTGTGGATTTTGGAAATGAGTTCATGTGGAAAGAGTATACGTCGTGTGAATGAAACGAGAATTTAAAATGTATGGCCAAACGATTCGAAGAGTATTTTTTATTAATGTTTTTCTTGTAATTTGGGAGGGAATTATAATGTAATGCAATAAATAGTATGACATCAAGCCTGTGTTTCCGTTTTCCCCGAAGGGTTAAAAAAAAAACACCCATAAATGATTAATGATTTTATTTTTGTAAATAGGTTTAAACAACAAAAAAAAGTGTTTATTGCATTTTTTTTGCTAGTTTAAGCTAGATGAGGTCGGTGTTTCCTAGCTGACTACCCTGAAAAGAAACACCGAAACAAACTCAGAGGTCAAAGTTTCTCGTGGGACTTAAACATATCTTGCCAGTTATGTTTAAGTCCCATGTAGGAGAGTGAAGCCACTCATATAATTATTCCAGACTAGCACTTAGACTGCGACTTCGTCCGCGTGGATTTAGAAAATAAATATAATGTATAGTTTAAAATATTCAGGAATAATGTACTCAATACTTTATTGCATTCCATATGTGTTAAATAGGTGGAGAGAGGTAGAGGGCTAAGTAGTTATTCAAGCAATATAAATTATTATTTGTGTTTTATTGAGTGTATAATATTATGATTAGTTATTAGTAGTATAGTAGTAGATTAGTGTTATTAGTATTATTAGTATGTAGCTTTCTACTGGTAACTTAACGACCTAAATTAGCTTTTACACGAAAAATTCACGATGCCCATTGCACTATTTCCAACGTCCTTTTCCATTTGCAATTGGCATAAACCATTCATAATGGCTCCCATAGATGGTGTTAGACGTCAGTAGATATTCGGCTCTGTCCGCAATTTATGAGGAGTGCGGTCCCGCTAGCCGCGTAGGGTTTTAATTAAAGTGCTAAACGGTGGCTGCATCTTTTGGGGCCGAGCGAGCAGCCTGACCAAGCCACCATTCTCTTATTTTGAACCCAGACAAACTTAATTGAGTTAATTTTTTCAGCCACGCCGCTTGGCACAATTGCGTTTAGAAATGCAATTCTAATTTAGTTCATATTCTTCATCTACGTGTCTTTACTGTGAATAGAAATATAATAATGTTTCGTAACTACGAGTATATGTGATGCAATAAATACAAACCGTGTGACTGACCACGGACAGATGGATACGTGAGTGACAGCAATAGGACTCTGTTTGAACCATTCGGGTGCGGAACCCTAATAAAAGAACAAGATATTTCTATTTACGCGACTACATCCCAAATCGCTAAAGATAAAACTTGAATTTTGGTCAGTAATTGTAATAACGTGCCTAGGGGAAAGGGGAAAAACGTTTGTATGAAAAATCTTTTTGCTTGGATTTAAAAACTAATAAACGTGTACTAAAGTAAATAAAAAGGTTTGTCATAATTAGTTTTGCAAAACCCTCTAAGCCCACATTGAGGTAATGTGGGTTTAGAGGGTGTTCAAGTTTGTTTGGAAGAATCTTAACGCTTGGTCCGATAAAGTTAAAACTCAGCACCAATAAACTTTAAAAAAAAAAATACGTGTTTTTAGATTTTTCGTGTCTAAAAGTAAAATAATTTGAACGGGTCAATCAAGTTTATCATAATCAAGTATCATTGGAATAAAAAGTGAAACAGTTTGTATGAAAAAATTAATATAATAAACTATCGAAACAACTTAGCTCTGCAACCACGAATTTTCCTGACCGGCGTACGTTAGGAAAACTGATTTAGAGACATAATGACACATAAAAAACCTATGGTTTACCCGAAGAGGTCACCAAAGCACAGCCAGGATACGTTCGCTAAAAGATCTACATCGGGTCCATGAGTGATGCAAGAGACTTAGTACTAAAGACTCGACTTCATTTTACACGACTTAAGTCTGGAAAGAAGACTAGTTTCCAGTCTTTAGTAATAAGACTTAGTCGTAATTCTAAAGGACTCGAGCTGTTTTTAAAAGGACTCGCGCCTGAGTCGTGCTTGAAATTAAATACAGCTCAAACTCTCAAAGTAAAAACGCGATGGAAATCTGATTGGGTACTTTGTATTTTATAAACCCTGTATAACAAGTAGTCTCCAAATTAAAACAATGAAGTAGGTACATGATCAAAATTTAATTGTAACAGTTATTTTGTTAATTAAATTATAAAAACAAAAAAATACACGACTTTTTATAATAGTTTACAATAGTTTCACTAAGATTTATAATAGTAGTATTATTTATTTTGTCAGTTTCATCATGTTCATCTGTGAGGAAAAGTTCAAGAGACGCCCGACTCCCGAGGCGTTAAGGTCTTTGTCCTTTTAGTTTAAGTAGTAATTTTTTTAGTTATATAAACCTAAGAGGTTTATATAACTAGGTTTATATAACAAGTTACGACTTGGACTTTTTAGACCTGAGGTTAAAAGGACTTCGACTCAATTTAGTCTTTAGTTTTAGTCTATTGACTCCAATACTTGAGGGTTAAAAGACTAATCTAGTCGTGAGTATTCGAAAATGAGTCTAGTCTACTTTAAAAGACTTAAACGACTGAGTCTCTTGCATCACTACCATGTAGGACCCGGTAAAAGCGCCCATGAAGCTCCTTGCTCTACCCTACTTCCCTGCTGTCATTAGTATCCAGTACTATAGGTTTGTCTCTTTAGCCAAGGAGAGCAGGGTGAGACCCTTGTCCACAGCGACCACATCTCGATGCGTACTCACGTCGGCTTCGAGGAAATATTCCCGAAGGCTGCAAACCTCGCGGTTGTGTTGGATCTTAGCATTTAATAAGAAGCCACGACTCCCGCACTTCCACGGTTTATACAGCCTCATCACCGATGATCGTGGTTGATGCGTCCGATTTGCGATCAGCAGTGTGTGGACTCTGCTATCCAGGACGTCAAGTTCCGCCTGAGTCTATTTGAGTTTGCCGAAAGAGTACTTACATCAATACCGGCATTGATGTCTAACGCTTCCGACTTATATAAATATTTGTGAGTTTCGGTTAGCAGAGGGATTTAAGGTGAATGGAATCCGAGAGTTGGGTTCTCACGGATTCCATAATCTCACTCGACATTACATGTATGACTGCACATTTGTCCACACCGAATTCCATCCTGATGGCGCTACTGAAGGTTTCTATTACCTTCAGTAGCTTTATCAATTGCAATTTTTTGGGGGCAAAGCGTTTCAGATCATGTATGTAAAGGAGGTGCAATATGACCTGATCACCTCTTCTTAACTAATAGCCTTCCAGTAGTGTACTGAAAGGGTTAAGGGCCAGACAGAACCACAATGGACTAAGACTGTCACCCTGGAATATGCCACACTCAATCTTTATCGGTTCACTGTTCTCCTGGATCTGCTGACATTCTGGATAGTGAAAGACCGTACTCCACTGCATCAACTTTGTACAGCTCCAGCACCCTCATGAGTCATGTCTGTGGCACTGAGTCATATGCATTCTTAGAAACAAATATAATTATTTATCAGTCATCTATAACATACCACAGTTTCACGAATTATTATTATGTACTCGTATGTATTTAAGAAACTTTCACTTTTTGACCCGTAATTTGCGGCCCAGTGTACGAGTAAAATCGCTATAATCTATGATACTACAAAGTGGTACCTATCTGATAGTGATCATGCAGTCAATGGTCTATATTGTTCGAAACAATTGCAGTTACGTTGGCCCCAATCAATAACCAGCCACCAATTCTTCTATAAGATATTATCAAAAATGATAACAATAATAATATTGTATTTTTTACATCGAATAAATGCGCATTAGTTTTAGTAAAATGTTGTTCTAATTTCATGAGAATATTTCAGCCTGAATTGCTCGTATATGATTGATTCAATATAATTGCATGATAGCTATGTGTGTGTGTGTGTGCGCTAGATCTCGATTATTGATATTCATACGAGCGGAATAAATACGCTCCGCATTGTATTAGATATGAGCGGGGCACTCACGGGAAACAATACAGGGTAATCATATTACTTACTTCAAATAATTACTTTATGTGGTAGTAATACGTGTAACATGTAACGCTGAGTTTGGCTGTTTCGTAAACAAAGGTACTGTATAGTTACTGTAGTTTTGTAAAGCCTTCGCTTGATTCTCTTTTCCCTCGAGAATTTCAGATTTATCCCAAGCTTAAAATCCACGTGCGAGTTTCTCAGTTCAAACTGTTCAAAGTTCGTTTCGAACGAAATTAAACGGACACAATACCGGCCATCGTTTCTGTTACCCTTTTTAAGGTTCCGAAGTCCTAACAAGGAACCCTTATAGTTTCGCTCTGGCCAGACTGCCAGACTAACAGTCTCATAGCTATACCGCGGATGGACAGACGTCCATTCGCGATATAGTTTTAACACTGTTAGTACTTACTATAAGCAGTAATTTTGAATTGGTCCGAAGCCGAAAGTCACATATTCTACCCATTATTTAGATTATTTTTTTCCACTAGACTATACCTGGGAATCCACTGGTTCTGCAGAAGGTTTTTTTTTACTTTTTTACGAAAATGAATTCTAAGTGTTATTAGATACTAAACTTTTTTCCAAACAAACATTACCTGAATTTTCGATTTTTTTTTCGAAATTACGAAATTACGCTTCTGCAGTTACAAAAACGCAATGAACATCAAACGTATCTGACAAGTACCTACGTGGCTTAGAGTGAAGGGGCGGGGTTTAACTCCACTTGCCTGGGTTCGCGTTACATTGCGTGCATATTTTTTTTTCATACTTAGAAATAAAAGTCGTTTCCCAGCAATTATTTTTGCGTCAAGCTACTTTGTTAGATGTAGTTTGCGTAGTTGACGGCTATGTGTTGTGTCTTTTTACACCCTGTATTTATTATATTACTACGTGAAGCAAAATCTTTCTACCACTTTTTACGAAAATTACCCGGACAGAGGAGTATGACATCTGGCACAGTTGAAGTTTATATGGAGAAGGTGTGCAGGAAGCTAATATTTTTATATAATAAGTAATAGAAATAAATTAAATTAATGAAAAAAACAATACACACACAACCATGCGTTTGACACGTATTTGTATATTCAAAATAATTGTAAGTTACGGTTATGAAACGAATATGAATATTTTTTTATTGTAACAGAAAAATAACAGAAAAGAATTATTAGGGCAAGTTTAAATCTGCCCAGGGGTCGTGGAGAAATTCTAAACAGAGTTACCGCGCCCCTGGGCACTCAGGCAACTGAAGGAACAGACACCTCTGTTAGGGTCGGTTTTATGGGTTTTTAACCGACTTTCGAAAAAGGAGGAGGATCTATGTTCGACTGTATGTATGTTTTTAGTTAGTAAAAGTCTGACACACCCTCCCGCTCCACCCAGAGCAGGAGAAATCATTGGATGATTTCCATCCCCACAAAAAAAAAACGTTATTATTATTTCGTGGTTATTATTTTTTAAAACATTGAGCCTCGCCAAGCTGCGCTCCGACTATGCCTTTTAAATAAATTTGAATTACTAATAAATAATTACTTATTTTTAAATGCACATCAAAAAACTTAACACCCGTCAATTTATGTACATCTATTAGATATTTTTACATCAAAATAATTATTGTATTGCAAACAAACCAAATCTTTAACAAACCCAGTACTAATAATCCGAAAATATGCATTAATACTACATTAAATTTTTCCTCTAATGCGCGACATAAAAGTTGCCAAAAAAAAAAAAAAAAATTATTTTCATAACAAATAATTATACAGTTTGCACATTGTCATCAAATACGTTGTTAAGGCCCTACTACCGGTCAAGTGGCGCAATCATCATCTGCTTAGCCTTTTCCCAACTATATTGGGGTCGCCTTCCAGTCTAACCGGATGCAGCTGAATACCAGTATTTCACATGGAGCGACTGCCTATCTGACCTCCACAACCCAGTAACTGGGAAACACGATACCCCTTGGTAATACTGAATGTCAGACATATCCAAAGTAGTAGGCAAAAGTACCAAAAACGCCCATTTTTGACACTACTACTTTGAATACGAAACATTTTGTAACCTGTTTTAACAACGTAAAAATACTTTATCCTCTTTGTAACAAACGTGACGTTGGATTCATTAATATTTATTTTCTATGCTATAACGATTTTTTATTCAATGAGGGCGCCACTTGGCCGGTAGTAGACCGACCGAAAGATTACCATTGCGACGTACATTGTCCAAGAGCGAGCGAAGCGAGCTCGGAAACTTAGTGCACCCCGACAAGGACAGGTAAGGTACGAAGGGGATGACGGGGTCTACAGTGAGCGAGCGAAACGAGCGAACGCAGCCTCCGTCATCTCCTTCGTGTTGGGTTCTTAACTATGAACACAATTAATATTAGTTAATGAAAGATTCAATTAGTATAAGTCCACATGTTATAACGGGCGACTACGGAACCCTACACTACTCGTGGCCCAACACGCACTTAGCCGGTTTTTATTAAACGTTATTGGCCGTTAAACCATGAACTCAATTTTATTAATATGTTCATTAGTAATAAACATAAAGCTCTCGTCTAAGGCCACATGTTATAACGGGCGACTACAGAACCCTAACCAGCGTGTTGGCTGACACGCACTTAGACGGTTTTTCAGGCAATAATGGAGCTCGAAAATAGAAGTGAAAAACATGACATGATGTGCCTTGGAGTTAGTGTTGTTTGCAACATGAAGGAATGACCTGATAAACGTCGGTAATACCGTGCAAGTTAAGGAAAGGTGTTATTTATTTATTTAAACTTCTTGTATAATAGTGGTACATAAGCGGACATAATGCAACAAGGCATTCTCTACCAGTCAACCTTTGGGTTGAATAAACAACTCTGTGGTAGGTGTACAACCACAAACAGAACAAAATTTAAAATGTAAAAATACTAGACCGATAATAAATATGCTAAATACTGCCGATAATAAAAATACATATATATGCTAAAATAATATACTAATAAATATTATAATAAATACCAATTAATACAGTGTACATAAACGAAAAAAAAAACTCAAAAAACAATGACTTTGACTGGCCTGTTGGTCTAGTGGTTAGTGACCCTGACTGCTATGCCGGAGGTCGTGGGTTCGATTCCCACCCAGGACAAATGTTTGTGTAATGAGCACGATCATTTGTTCTGTGTCTGGGTGTAATTTATCTATAATATGTATGTATTTAGAAATATATAAGTATGTTTATCAGGTTGTCTAGTACCCATAACACAAGCTCTGCTTAGCTTGGGACTAGATGGCGTTGTGTGATAGTTGTGGAATATTATTATTATTTCGTTTATTAATTTTTTAAACATATTAAATACATTTTTAAATATTTCTTAAAAAAGAATATATAAAAAACATTTAAAAATATAAAAAATAGTAGCCCACCGGTATCGGGAACAGGGTCCAAGCTACCGGCGGTCAGGGCTCCAGAGAGAGGAACCGCCTGACAATGCGAGCCGTGTCCAGAAGTACTGCTTTCTGAATCAAGCCCTTGATCCAGCCGCCTAACGAGAGCCTCCTGAGGTGTTGATCGAGGCTCGTGGCTATTAAGCCATTGGCTGACACGACTATCGGTACAATGATCGCTGAGTCCACATCCCACATGTCGACAACCTCGCGAGCCAAGTCAATATACTTGATTTGTTTATCTTTATCGGCTTTCACGAGGTTCTCGTCATGTGGGACGGTAATGTCAACAATCATTGCACGCCTCTCGATTCGGTCCACCACCATTATATCAGGCTTATTGGCTACAGTAGTCCTGTCAGTGATGATGGACCGATCCCAGTACAATGAGATATGACCATTATCGAGAACTGGGTCGGGCGCATATCTGTAGTACGGCACTTCCGATTCCACAAGAGAGTACTTCAGAGCAAGTTGCTGATGGATAATCCTGGCTACAAGGTTGTGCCTATGCAAGTATTCACCGTTAGCTAGACGAGAACAACTAGAGATTATGTGGCGGATTGATTCTCCCCTATTATTATTATTATTAATGACTACGACGAGGACCAAACTACGCATGCTGTTGCATGTGTGAGACAAATAACGATGGAATAGGATACATTTCGGTATTGTCACGAGAGTGGAAACTTCCTGAGTAGATCACATTAGTGATTATGGTGGTTTAGAAACTATTTCTCGCTCCTATTAGCATGTAAGTAACCTGTTTACATGGATGCCATTTTAAACTTGTTGTGTAGTTTTTCACAAACAACATTACTAGACTGAATGTTTTATATACCTAGAGCTAGATAAAATGGGAAACACTTCTCATTCCAACAAGCTACTGATGAAAGATGAAGGAACAAAGCCTTCATCTTTCATCCACTTATGTAGCTATACTTGTGGGCACTACTAGTAACATATTCGTTCCGCCAGATCCATATTCCTTACCCAGTACAAAATACCTTTGAAGGTAACCAATGCATAAATTACAGAACAGAAGCGCTGGATGGAAATGGCTTTTTCATGCACGGTCGTTGTTAAAATGTACGTTCAAATAAAGCAAATAGGTACCTATACCATCATAGACGCCAAAGCTGACAAATCATACCAGTAGGTAATTGTGATACATTCGGGTTTATCGGCCGTCTGTAGCCAGCTCGCATTGTTCCCAACTAATTTAACATCTAGTTCTATTAAACGATTATTGATTACAGGCCCAACATTGTGTGCATATCGGAGTGTCGAACCAGTCCATTCAGTGATTAAGCTTTGTTTTAAAATGCAATGTTTATGCCCTTGTTGTTTACCTTCAGTAACGTAAAATTGAAATATCTCAAACGTATTCATTCAAAAAGTTCAGCACAATAAGATGGACTATACACAAAAGCGTTCCCAGTAAATGGGCATGTATGATTCGATCTAAATCCAATAGTCAGAGTAAATGCAAGACGCGCTTCCAGACTACATCGCTTTCGGCAACTAACTTCGTTTGAGCAAATACTCCGGCTAAGAACTCTTTGCCCACTTGGCTCTCGCTTCCACTTGGTTTGCAGAACCTACTAAGTTCTATAAGAATATTCGCAGCCGTTTTAGTGCTCTCAGGCTTAATTAAAAACTACGACTTCGAGATGCCTTTTCAATTACCTTTAATTATTTTAATCTCTAAGTATCTTTAGAGTACCGCCCGTTCATTTTTGTTGGACGTTAGTTTGACTAAGGTCGATACGAGTGCAATCACGTGATGAGTAACGACATGAGATATAAATATGTATAAGTAAGGGCAGTAAAATAAACTATATGTATAGACTACGTAATACAATATTGAATACATTGTAGTAGGTATTGAATAAGAGCTAAAGAATCTCCAACTTTGGGTGTCATGGCTAAGCGCTAGTGGACCATAGTTTAGGTATGTAGCAAAATTTATATGCAATCGAGCACCGCGGCCAGAAGTTCAGAGCGCCAAAGGACGAGGGCTCTAAGTTTGTTAATTTCACATAGTGGTTGGCATGCAACAAACTTTATCAATCTATGCGTCGCTAACTTTATAATTCGACTCTAGTAACTCGTATTCTAGAGTGGCTTTAAACAAGATATATAGTTGAAATCTTTCGACAGTTTCAACCTATTAATTTCATACAAAATTAAAAATCTTGGGAAACATTTTAAATCTCTTTTCAGTGCTAGTTTTCTGTAGTGAAAGGCAATCAAAAGGCTAACGGCTTCTTTTTCAAAAGCTAGTACTTAGGTGCTGGAATCAGATAAAATAAAATACTTGAACAGCTTTCAAGATTGCGGAATGGATGCCCGTTATGTAATACTAAAGCATTATGTTATTTTTGTTTTTTAAATTATTAGTGAAAACATTGAAATACTTTTACAGAAAGGTCGATGTATAGAATAGTCTTGAATAGATATGTATACCATATGTAATAGATTTAAATGGAGATACCATTTCATATGGTGACACAAGATTTCTAATGATGATATAGGATTTATAATCTGAGCTAAAGTTCAATAACAAAAGGGAATGATTGAAAATTAACGATAGGGCTTTGCAAAATGGATGTTTGTTTACACATTCCCGAATCTGCTAAAGGGCGACGTACAAGAATACAATAAAAGCGAGATTTACGATACGAACAACTTTACATGCGATACCAGATCTGCTTACGAAAATGGAGTAGGTAGCATATTAGCATAATATTTCTGATACGGAGCCGAGGAAGTATCCCTTTTGCTCGTGTGTGCTCGGAATATTATGACCTTCGCCTTAAAACCGTATAAGCGTTCATATCGACACAAAAAGGTACGATGTTCTCCCACAAGTGGGAATACCGGGATTAGATTAGGCAAGATACGTGATGTGATTAGCGATACGGATTATTTTCTGCTTAATGACGAGCACTGGTTAAACTTGGGGCAGCCGCTGCGTTGATTATGTAGGGTGATGTTTGATACCAAGGTCGGGAAAAATGTTATTAGGTTTTCTTATTAGGAAATTCCCGACAGTAACCCAGGGTTTGGAATGCACTCGGTAAATGAGCTGGCTCGCCCTTATCAACCGCCATGGAGCAACTTCGGGTAAACAGAACACCTCTGCCTACTCTTCCGTGTAATGTGTTATGTACCTACATGGGGTAATTTGTTGCGTAGCTTGCACTTGTATGTTTTCGGGACGACGCAGGTAGCGACGAAGCCGTCCACTCCCTCGCCCGAGGGACTTATTCTCGCAATTTATTTTTCCCCGTGACGTCGGGACTTACATTCTGAATAGTTGCGCCTGTCACCGATCCCATTTGTATCGTGTGAAGCGTAAACTTTATTCCCTCAGTCAAAACAGAGTAGTCAGTCAACGATATGTGAAAAGATTTAAAAGTTGTCTTTCCTTTTGAGTTGTGCTGTTAGCTTTTCTACTACATCAACTGTGAAAACTTCCTGCCGGAGGGATTTCAACTTCATTTTATTTATTCTCTGTTGACATTTAAAAGCAACCAATAAATCGAGCAGAGCTACGGACGGATAAAGTGGAAATACTTTTATTTTAAAATATACCTCACAATTTTAGCAATCGAAAAAAGTCGGGCTATTAAAATTCTTCGACACAGGAACGAATTAATTCAGCAAATAAATTGACATACCCATTTAAAAGCGTTGTTGGATGAAACGAAAAAATGTACTGACATAAATAACAATAAATCTAATAAACCGCTAAGCCAGGCTCAGTCTACAGCTGGGTGTACCGTGTAGGTAGCAGCGCTCGTGATGGACGACCCGCATTCGTTTCCAGCACACAGATAAGCCTCCGGCGGGGTTGCCCACCATCTGCTTGCTAGATTGCCTTTGTCAGACGAGGCTCGTGAACATCGGGCGCATACGAATACACTAGAGGTAACTTATCTGTCTGACGCAAGTTACTAGTTAGTTCTAGTAAGTTTAACGCCACCGGAACATAGTTGTGTTATTATCAAGTGAGACCGCACTGGAACAAACGCGCCACCTGCTCACAAACTGCTTTAAACTTGTCTAACTAATTCAAAATGCCGAATCGAGTCGAAGTTTTGACTTTGGGGTATCTAGTTTCTGTGATTACTCAGCTAGCAACTACCTGTTTCAGTCATTTTGATACAATGTTGTGTCTATTAATACTGATGTGTGAGCGTCTGAAACATTTCCGCGATTCAAGTTATAACGAAATGTTTGAAGATGATTTTTGTAGAGAAAACCGAAAAAGGTAAGGATAATTTATATCTGTAGACTGCAGATAGTAGTAGCATCAGGAAGGCAGGTACATATTTCTTGCCCTGACAGTATTATATTGTTCGTGTGATCAGATAATTCGGAAGTGTTTGTTGGGCGGCGGCCGACCACTCGTAAATTTTACCTTTTATGAGCCATTATATTGGTGATAATTCCAACGGGCGGACCGTTACATGAACATTTTGGACTGGAAAATATCCTATTTTATATCTAACAAACATTGTTATTTCTAAACTGCCTGAGAGTTTTAAAAACATCAGTGTTTATGGTGGTATTAATTAGGATAATTTCGATGGGATTTAGCTTAACGTTTTACACAAAAAATGTGCAAGACAAACACTTTTCTTCCTTATATTTGGGCTGGCTTGACAAAAATATGGCCTACAAAGAAAACAGGAAAACTTACGTATTCATGAAGTTTATTTAATCGAAATAACGACGGAACCCAACGCTGACCTATATTTCGATCAAAGAGCGGACCCCTATCACTACTAGTCGTATATTTACTTGAAAAATAGACAGCTATTAAAACAAGTTCTTAACAGCATGGGACTGAAAAATATTTCCTTGTTGCTGACATTATTCTGAAGGAAAAGAGCGGCCAGTAAATTGCGGTCTTAAGAGCCGCCATCAACTTCCTAGCTTTGATGTTTGTCATTCGCAAACTTAACGGTGCGGAATCTATTAAAATGAGAGAAAGGCCATTGGCGTATATTTGTTGATACAAATTGTAGGCCAGATCGAAGCGGACAGGATTAACAGTTTGGGTCACCACTAGATCAGACTCTAAGCCAGCCTTAACTAGAATGGTTCACGTATATTATAGTCACAATAGTTGGCAGTAAGCTTTTCGGAGTCTAACAGCAAATGGTATGGTAATGAGAAAACAGTCGTGGTGCCGGCGATTACTCTAAGATCCGATAATGCCGTCGTTTTTCTTCTATAATCCTGAAAAAGTGATGCAGCCCGGGCATTACGAGACCGGCTACAAAAACGATTCCCTGACTAATATAAATAAAACCTTTTGGATTCCTGTTTTAAATCCAATTGTTAAAGCGTGGGAGAATTCGGTATTGGATAAATTTATTATCAGGCACAGACCGATCGTTTTTGTATACCATACTTCGAAATTATAATGTCTATTTTATTATTGTATGAAGTGTTCCGGTTTTTTGAAATGGCAATTTTCTATAAAGATTTTCAATACATTAGGAATGATTGCTTAGCCTTAAATCGTTACCGATTTAAAGAATGCTGTAGTTATATAATGTTGGAATTTATCTGTAGTAAAAAACAGCATAAAATTAGGTCAGCAGGTTGCAACTTTTTTTGGTCGTGCCTGGTCGAGATTTCGAGAAACTAGGACCAAGCGTATAAAACAAAGCCGGGTAATTAAGTTAGCTACGGTATTCCAATTAATTCATTGATAAACTCCATTTCAGAATGCGCGACTGTAATGGGTGAAAACTTTCCTTTTAGAGTGAAAGCGAAACGAGAAAACTAAAACTGAAAATTAAAGTGTGTCTACACGTGTGTTTTGAATGGGTCCAATGAGAAGCTATTAAATGATTATTTTATGTTACATTTTGAGGTAGACGTACGCCTACCGTCATCTTTTTTTTCTCTTTTTTATCACAAAAACCGTTACCTACATGTTAAGGTATAATATAGGGAACTAAATAGGGTGACTGGTAATTAGTGACCGATACATAAACACGTGATTGTACTCATGTTAACAAACCACTTTCCTAAAGAAACACTTTTCTTATACTCATTCATTTTTACCACAATATCACAACAGCCGTATGAAATTCGCGCCCGCGCGCCTATGGCCTATCAGCTGTTAGCCGCGTGATGCCGTTCTTTCTTTGGGAAAGTGGTTTGTTACCATGAGTACAATCACGTGTTTAAGTATCGGTCACTAATTACCAGTCACCATATATATGTATAATAAGATTCTTAAGATAAATAAGTAAACATATAACCCAACACTATTGTTCATGAAATAATCAAGTAAGTAAATAAAAAACGAATCTACTTTATAGTAATGATTATTGATGGAGTAAATAAAATTAATATTATTCTTAGTAAATGAGACAATGGTGTTGATTCTGTTGTGCACAAACTAAACTTAATTTAGGCTACTGCTATCTTTTTCACTCTAATAAAACAAGAAAGAGACGGACGTAAATTAGAGCTGTCAAATTTAGTTTGAACTAATATTTCCATACAAATTAAGGGTACACGTAAAAACATGTCGTCTAAAAACACGGCGAAGCGCAAGGCGTAAACTAGTTTGACATCTCTAACTTAGTTCATAGCTATAGCCGTCCTTTTCTCGCATTGCCTTTTAGTAAAAGATAGCGATTCTTTAATTTTAGTTTAGTTATTGAACAAGAGAATCCGTGCCACTATGTCATTTGGAAAGAGTAAGAAAGAGCGTATTCTCTTTACAAAAGGATAACATATTTAGTACAATAGTCTAGTAAGATCCTCTTAGAGGAGTTGACAGTCTTGAATATTTTTACAAGTATTATATATTTTTATATCATTTTCATACATTTTAAGAAACGAGCATTAACGCAATAGATTTAATGTCATTTATGTATATTATAAAAAAGGTCCTAAAATGGATCCTTGAGGAACTCCAGAATTTATATTAACAGTTTCAGATTCGTATAGTGGTACGGTAATCCATTTTTTCAAATAGGAAGTTGTTGAATATCATAAGGTTAGTTCTGCAAGACCCACAGTTTTTCGGAGGTTGCCATTTCTCAGGGTTAAAAGAAGATGGTTCGTAAACAGAATCAAAGAAGGTCGAAAACAAGTTACATATATGTATATCTGTAGGGTTGTCGGAAAAGGTATTTTTAAGGTGCGTGTTGGCTGGGAAATTAGCCTTGCTCTTTCTATTTGATATCATGTAACTCCAGAAATACTTTAATTTTTTCAGAATTCTCTTTCTTCTCGATCGAATTAATGTATTTAATTGCCGAAACAGGTGTCACACTGCCTACGAAATAATTTGCGATAGTTAGAGAAGTGCTCAGAGTCAGATAGGTTGTTACATTTTTTCCGCTTAGTTCATGAACGTTCTTGTTTTTAAAAATTTTAGCGGGCATTCCGGAGAATTCCTTCTCCCAGTCTTTTGTACGAATTTGCTCATTAATGTCTTGTCTTCTAAAATTATAGTTATCCTTTATTGATCTTATACCACTTCATAAAGTCACATGAGCGTTAATTTATGCATCATCCGAAATCCAATAAAATAAATCAGTCCTTGGTTAAAGTGTTTTCTTTTTCGTGTGGAAATTCGCCGCCCGGGGCGGGCGCAGGCGTCTGTCAGACTCTTTCTGACTAAAAGCACACGCTGTTCTGCCACTACCTTACTTAGGCCGGGGCGCTGGAGTGCTCGTGCATCTCATCAAGCTCCCCCGGTTAGGGGTTGCCCCGCAAGAATTCATGCGAACCACGTCACTTTCTGCTTCCGCGTAGGTACGGCCGCAATTCCTCTAGAGAGGCGCGCGCGGAACACGACACGTCGCCGGCGCCGTCTCTTTATCTGTCCAGGAATCAACGCCCAATTCTGTTATCAGCGGGCCACATCCTATGGCGGCCGGAGATCGTGCCGCGCTTTCCAGCGCCCAGTGCGTCTACTACGGATAGATAGAGAGGTTGTATTATTAGTATTCCGCCGCCTTCTTCGCGACCATCTCTTCCTCGCAAAAGGAGGCGACGCACGGCGACACACGCGCGCTCTCGCTTCCGACCATGAGCTGGATCATGTCCGGAAGTGAGACCCACAGCAACCGTAGGTTAACCTAGAAGGATTTTTAAAACAGAAAATATATTTACTATCAGAATCCATACTAACCCAATTCAATTAAATGAAAAAAAAAATTGTTAGACTTCCCAACTTTGTTAGAGTCGACTTCCAGTCTAACCTGATGCAGATGATGCAAAAGCGACTGCTTATCTGACCTCCACAAACCAGTAGCTTGTTAAGGCGATATGCCTGAGGAAAACTGACTGTAAGACTTTCTAGCTCCCATCTTCCCGCAACAACTGTCAAAGATCAACGAATGACAGCCGATACTAACTGCTTAACGTGCTTTCTGGAGCGCGGAGGGATCACGGTATGACACGGAAACAGTTTTTTCAACACACGTACTCGAGACTAGTACTCTGTGTTCTTTGTCGAGTTAGGACCCAGAGATTTTTAATAAAGGCGTATTTATGCCTAACACAGACGATTAGCTCCTCATAATAACATATTCTAAATTTAAATTATGTATTATCATATCTTCTTTGGTTACTTCATTTTGCCTGTCTTTTAGGCTAACCGTTTTTGTCTCTTTCGAGGGCACTGGCACTGAATGCCGAGATACAGGACGCGTCCTACTTTGGCTACAGATGTGTTTAAACTTAAGTAAGTACTAATAATATCACGTAGAATAGAATAGAATAGAATAGAATAATACTTTATTGTACACTAAAACAGTTAATAAACTTGTATAAATGAACTTAAATCTATGGGTACAATGGCGGTCTTATTCATCCATTGTATTATTTTTTCGTGAAATAAATAAATACTTATTTTTATTCTTCCGTACCCAAATGGTCCAAACGGAGTCCTATTGTTGTCACTCACGTGTCCGTCTGTCTGTCTTTCTGTCCGTCGTCTGTCACAAAATGTTGTTTCCCATTCATTGACCTATGGTGATAAAGAAAGAAAGAAAGAAAGAAAAAATATTTATTTTGCAAAGATTACAAACTAACAAATACCAATATTTGGTACGGAACCCTGTGCGCTATCCGATACGGACTTGGTCAGTTTTTTTTTTGTTGATAGGCACGTGTTTGACCCCTATCTTACCTGATGGTAAGCGATGATGTGGTCATGGATGAAGCAGGCTTACCTAGAAGTAATCTATTCACTCTTAACTTTAAGGCTCCCAGGTTGTTAATATCAGGAAACACAGACTCTGGCAGGGAATTTCACTCCTTCAGAGCGCTGTGTCAAGACCGTTTTGGCTTTTATCTGGGACAATGAACTAAAAAGTCAAAAATAAATTCTAGTAGGTAAGTATTTGGCGTGTAGGTATTTACTTAGTATATTCTTAAAAGCTTGAGACACTACTGGTTACAGGTTAGGTACTTACCAGGTTAGGTTCTTACTTGGTTAGCCATATTACTTATCTATTATCGTTTACGCTAACGCTTAATACAAAATGTATGGCATTACCTGTGATAAGTCACGTGACACTTATATGGTAGTTCCCCTTACTGCCCCGCTGAAAGTTTCCACCCTGTATACTGTCTCTTTTTTTGTCCCTCAATTAGGGAAAGGTCACCTGTACTCCAAAAACTCTAATCCCGCGCTACCTCGAGCACTTGCTCTCGGCACGCATCTAGGTCATAAAACAAATAAACATCGAGAATATTTCAATTGTTTTTCACAACAAATGAAAGAGGAAAACCTTGACTAATTTTATGATCATTACTGACAGCCCCTTTCCACTTACTTCTGCGAATTGGCCTCGTCGCTTTTCAGCCATTATTTTTTTGTTTTGAGCGAACCACTGTTTTTATTTGAGACTAACTTTTGCCGGCGACCTCGCCCGCATGAATATCGGAAATCATCCCAAAGGAACATGTTCTCGAGATAAAAAAAATTCATTGCCTAATCCAGGACATAGTATACCCGTGTGCCTAGTTACATCCATATCTCTTCAGCCGTTAAGACGTGAATAGGTAACAGACAGACAGAGGCCACCCCAAGACTTTAATTAACGCTACCTTTTAATTTATTTCGCTAAATTAGTGGAGGCTTTTATCTCGTCTTTCATCCTGTAACCTTTACTGGACTAAGATAATAAGTAATACTTTTATATACTGGTAGTGTAAAATTATTGCTAGATTTAGGTACTGTAACCAAACCTGATATCAAGCCTGTATTCCTCAAAGAGGTAGGCAAAGGTGAAACATACGAGACTTTCATTCTGCCTAGCCTTTTCCCAACTATCTTGGGGTCGGCTTCCAGTCTGACCGGATGCAGCTGAATACCAGTATTTTACATGGAGCGACTGCCTATCTGACCTCCACAACCCAGTTACTGGGTAATACGATACCCTTTGGTAAGACTGGTTGTCAGACTTTCGGGTTTCTGACGACCTGATATGACTGTCAAAGATCCACGATTGACAGCCGGGACCAACGGCTTAACGTGCTTTCCGAGGCACGGAGGAGTCTCGGTATGTAAAGATGGTCACCCATCCATGGACCAACCCCGGCAAGCGTAGCTTAGCCTGATGGATCGACTCGTGCAGCTGTTATTACTTTAGCCACGAGCTCCTCCTGAAACATACGAGACTATTACCATGATATTAATTAAATGGTAATGGTGGTCTAAAAACATAAACAATCCGGATTGGCGTTCTTGCGACCGGATCCGGACATTACTCGCGACTTGGGTGACTAACAAAGGTATAAGTCACCTAAGTGTAATCCACACCACCACCACTTCAATCAGTCTGCCCTTCCCCAGTTATGTTGTGATCAGCTTCCAGTCTAAATAGATGCAGTAATACCAGTATTTCACATGGAGCGACTGATATTTTACCACCATGTTGGATATAAAAAAAAAAGATGGTTGTTCAAAGAAATTATGGTCTTGAATGCCCCAGCGGTGGGGGCATTAAAAGGCTGATGATGATGATTAAACTCTACTGTGATTTTAATCGAATTTTTAATTTTGACGTCCCAAAATGAAATAAACGTCCAAACACCAACCTACTGATCCGTAGTGCCAAATGTGGAATAAAATATTAAATAATAAATTATTCCACTAATGGCACCTGCGAAAAATATCGGTGCCATTTAAACGGGTGCCCAATGTAGAATACCTCCTTTTTTCATTCTCAAAGTAAATTTCGAATTATTCTAAATTCGAACGAAAAAATACTTTCATTTGAATTTGGAATAGTTCAAATTCAAAAATAGTTCAAAGAAATTAAAAAAAATGAAATTTTGAAGTTGATTACGGCCAAGCAAACACGATTGCCCATACAAACTTGCCTTTTCACTTTAATGAACGAACGGCCTAGGCGTCCTAGCTTGCTAATTTAACCAGATGGCTGCGACATGCATCTGATTAGGCCATCCTATTCTAAACTACGAGTATATCACCACTAATCACCCATTTCTTACGCCAACTATCGACAATCTAAACACAGTTTAACAGTTAAGCTCAAACCAATTTTCGACCACCACTCGACCGTAATTTATGCAGATGTCTGTATATACAATATTGGCACATATGTTCACGTCGTAATCAAGCCATATTAGCATAAAGCGGAATTGACAAAGGCCTTCTAACTAGTCTCATCAACTAGTAAATCTCATTTGAACATCGATAATGAACTTGCTATTACGTTTGTTTGAAGTCGGCTTATCAAATAGTACTACGGGACATTTAGTGGGTAGGCTTAGTAGTGTTTTCCTTGGCATTGATAAGGTTGGTCTGTTCATTATGTGAGCCGTAAATATTGGCCGCACGCATTAATGACGTTGCAACCTGTAAAGTCTGCCGTTTTATGGAAGATGTGTTAGGCTCGCCTCATTTCGCGTCCTTTGAGCAAGGTGAAAATCTGTAGGATCTTTAGTCAAGATTAAGGGAGTATCAAGAGCCTAGCCGAGATTAAGACCCAGTTACTAGAGATAAATTATCGACACGTCACAAATTAAATGCAAGTCAACAGCAGTCAACATGAGTTTGATAATTTGTCACATTAATTTTGCGATCAGTTTTGTCCCAGGCACTGGCCTTTCTTATCATGGAAAGGATGAAAGTAGACATGTCCTTCTATAGCTCACTCACATAACTCTCGCTAGTCTTTACCGCTATGTATAACGCAAACCATTTTCTTTGTCATACTTTTGGTATGGTAAATAGTTTAGCCAGATACAATTCCATTCATTTTCGCAAAAATCGAGCCAGTTCCATCCCCTTTATTTGGTTCAGCGCTCTGAGCACTCTTATAACTCCTACGGCTCCACAATGTATAGCTATACAGACTTCCGGTTAGTTAAACTCCAGTTTTCGTGCACAAATCAATCTTAAAACAAAAATACCTAAGTATTGATCTAAAGGTTCCGTAGTCGCGGCTAAATGTTTATTACTATGAACATATGAATTGAGTTCACGATTCAATGTTTGCAATGCCCAAGCGCTTAGTTTTGGGGCGTCTCTGACCATTCCGTTTAGGATAAAGGTGTGACGTTGTGTATGTTTGTTATGATTTTATTTTTCTATAATTTTACACGTTTAATATCTGTCTTAAATATGTAACAACTTTACCTAAGTATTAAGTCCCCACCTAGGAAATCAGTGTTTTGTATGGATAATTTTAAAGAAGTTGCATTTTTCATATTAACATTTTCTTAATTTATTTAACAACTATGAACACTAATGTTTTAAAACTTTTATGCAATAATGTTTAAAAACTAAGATAACATATACCACTTAGATTAAGCAACAAAAATAAGTTTTGGCTAAGTTAAAACCAATATAGTGGTTATTTCTGCTAAGAAAAAGAGGAGTCATTTTTAAGGTATTTTTTTTTGTTTATAAAACTATATGTAATAAGGTTTTATTAATATTGGCAGTCGTCTATGACGGTCATTATTCGATATAATATCAAGCAATTGACGAATATTTTAATTCATAGATGTGACGAGGTTCTCTATTTGTGAGAAAAAAACGCCAATTTCATATGTAAGGACCCAATATTTTTTACAACTTTTTCCAAGTAGGTACATTTTAGAAGTTGGGTATCTACGAGTATCACTCTAAAATTTACAGACCCATAACGAGAACTTAGCCGTGGTAACTGTCCTCCAAAATTTATTATAAAATATTACCATCACGATTTTTTTCAGATTTTTCAAGCCCATAGTTTAACTTACCGTTTTGTCGGAGTGATTAATATATAAACTCATGCAAAATTACTGCTTTCTATTACTAACAGTCTCTGAGCTAAGCCGCGGGCGGACAGACGGACAGAGCAACTATAAGGGTTCCTTGTTAGGACTACGGAACCCTAAAAATATGAAATCTGGTTGCCAACAAAACAAAAGTACACCTTCACAAAGGTATTGTTATAACATGTTCGTAATAATAAATTAACAATGTAATTTGTCCCTAGAATGGAACCGGGGTGGACCGCTGTGGTCTACCTAATGACCGGGCAAGCGTTACGCTTCAATGCACCACCACAAACCAATTTATATTTTGTCCTTAAAATAAACTGTTAAACAAATGAATTCAGTTCGAGTTTATATGCCTTACCTAATTAAACAATGTAAATTCAACATTATCTGGCGACCTAGTTCACTTTTATTGCTTTCATTCTATGACTCAGTTCGTGGCCTTCAAGATGGGCTTAAATGTTTTGGAGTGAAATCTCGACCCTACATCTCATGCAGTATTCCGTACCCGAAGGGAACCCTATTAGTAACTCCGCTTTCCGTCCGTCTGTCTGACTGTCAGCGGGTTGTATCTCAAGTACTTCAATGAAAACTGTTTAACAGTTTGGCAGAATTTATGAATGTAAATTTAGAATAAACAAATAAAAAAACACATTGTGTTTATTTCTATTGCCGCTAACAACAAATAATAAAATTACGATGGTACGGAACGGAACCCTACGTGTGAGAGACTGACTCGCCATTGGCCGATTTTTCTCTTTTTTAAGATGAAAGTACCTACCTACCCACTGGAAATGTAAACCGTAGTAACTATCTGTAAAATGCTGCAGTCATGTACTCGTATTTTCACTGCAAGAACAGTAGCATCAAAAGTGTAGTCGCAATCAATGAGTATCTTTGGGGAAGAACACAAAAAAATTATATGCACTTACAAACAAACAAACACACAGAAACAAACAAACACACAAACTACAAACACACACAAACACAAACAAACTACAAACCAAACAAACAACAAACTGAAACACAAACAAACACCCAAACTCAAAACAAACACACAAACAAACAAACAAACAAACTACAAACAAACACAAACAAACACAAACCAACACAAACAAACAAACACACAAACAAACACACAAACAAACACAACAACAACAAACAAAACAACACACACAACAACAACAACAACAAACTTTGGGTTATTGTTACTGCATTTTGTCCCTTAACCGGACCCACTATTATTAACTAAGAGACTTATTAACTACGTAAAGTTAGTGATGTCTGAACAATTTTCATGATTGTATGATATAGAGAACATTGTTTTACCAAAAAGCTTATAATAGCCCAATCAACATTTTGCCTGGTTTACCCCTTAAAGTCGAAGGCAAAACTCTTGTTAGTGCTCGTCCTTGTTTTTGGGAAATTTGGAACTGTTACTCTACTCGTAGTTTAGGTGTCATCTGTACGAAGGCTGTATTTTTGATCAAATTACAGAAAAATGTGCAAATATTTATTCTTTAAGAGTTCGCCGTACACATGAAAAATATAAATTATTTGCGTTAATAATTTGCAACTAGCTTTTCCCTTTATGATATCCGCAGGAGAACCAAAGTTATCGACATAGCACGAAGGTGGCTGTGGGCAGGGCATACCTATTGCTCGCAGAATAGATGGTCGATGAAGCCGAAAGATTGTGGAGACCGCGCGACCGCTTACCAGTAGACGTAGCGTTGGAAGGTCTTCCACAAGGTGAACCGATGACCTGGTGAAGGTTGCAGGAATTCGATGGATGCGAGACACACAGGAACGGTCATTGTGAGCAAGTGTTGTTTTGATTTGATTTTTTGAGTGTAAAAAGTATAAACAAGGACGCGTTATGTCTTGTATTAATAATTAAGTGAATACATAATGTGTGCTCTCTTCGGCGGGCACGGTAGAACTCTCTAGAAACAATCACTACTACTACTTTCTTCTAAACTTAACATTCGAACCACTCTTCAATATTATCGACTGCCAGCTGAAGGCCAGTGCTCACACGCCGGCTATAGGCTGTGTATACAATCGACACAATACCTATTCTTCACAAAGAACACACCTTCTAAATTTTATGTCTCTGACCGGACGCACAGTCTAAACCGTGACTCGGACCAGCGGTTTAGACTGTGCGTTGATATATCAGTCAGTTAGAAGTTTGAATTTTATATATAGGTATATATAATCAGCTGAAATCAGCAGAAACATGGTCACTCACAATGGGCCTCATCAGAAGGCTAAAAGTCAACCAAAGGGCAATGGAGAGGGCTATACTCGTACTTTCCTTGCGTGATCGAATCAGGAATGATGAAATCCGCTAGAGACCCAACATAGCCCAAAGAATCGCCAAACTGAAGTGGCAGTGGGCAGTGCATACTGCTCTCAGAACAGACGGTCGATGGGGCCGAAAAGTTCTAGAGTGGCGACCGCGTACCGGAAGACGCAGCGTTGGAAGGCCTCCAACAAGGTGGACCGATGACTTGGTGTGAGTCGCGGGTCATCATTTAATGTTCCCACTGCTGGGACACAGGCCTTCTTTCTGTGAGAGGATGTGGGCCGTATATATACAAATGATAATAAATGATAATTAATATAAATGGCTGCATGTATGAACATGCAGCCATTTATATTAATATAAGACTGAGAACGGCTCGACCGATTTGGTTTTCTTTTTTGCTGTAGATAATACTTATATTCTTAATTATCAAGACCGCGACGTTGTATGAAAGATTTATTTTAGGTCATCCATACAAGGTCGGGGCGAGTCAGTAGTATTATATAAATATGTTTTGAAGCATAATAAACACTTTTTTTTTGTGAAAACAATTCGGGTACCTACCTACTGATCTATTCGTGCTGTTAAGTACGAAATGAGTCATCTCTGAAATACCTACCACATAATAATATCTAAGGAAACATTTGACAATGACGCACCGAAGGCTTTTAGCTGTTATTAAATGAAAGATAAGGTCACACCTCTTATGTTATGGAGTGTAATACAAATATTTAATGGGTTTCCTATAGCTATCTTACGACTTTTGCTGTCAAATACAATGGGGAATTTCTGGTTTTGAAAATGAAAATGACATACTTACACATTCCATTTAGAAGCATTGAGATTTTCTTTTGTTAGCAACTGGATTTTCCTAGGGGTTTTTAAGGGCCGATTTCACCAATGAAACTAATCGCGATTAGTTAAACTAAACTCAGTTTATGCGTTTAATCGAACTTTTGGGGTGAAACCCCCCATCTTCCAAATTAATTTATTTAGACTACACGAACTCTATCGGTTCAGCAGATTCAAAGCAAATTGCCTGTGAAAGACGGAACAGTCCGACACACGAGTGATCCTATAAGGATTCCGTATTTTCATTCGGACTCTCGGTACCCTAATAAAAACTTTAAAAAAAAATACAACGGACTTCTAAAAATTGCAAAATAACTTTAATTTCGGAAGTCGGTGTCAAATAACGAAGAAACAAAAAATATATACACATTTTTTTTAAGTTTTTATTTTTCACTTTTTAGTTTTTTTTATTATTGTTTTTGTACACCAGAAGTAAAACTAAATATTAAATTTATGCCCGAGTGGATAACCCTAATAACATGGAATTTGAACATTTGCAGAGAACCAAAACATCATCTGTGTATACATATTTTTTTATTTATTTTGATTTTTTCAAAAAGTGCTAAACCAATTTCGATAAAATTTATATGTGACCACCTCTGAAGTATGACCTACCATACATAAAAAGAATCATCAAAATCTATTCACAAATGGCGGAGATATCACGTAACAACATACAAAAAAAAAAGAAAAAAAAACATACAGACGAATTGAGAACCTCCTCTTTTTTGAAGTCGGTTAAAAAGTAGAATCGCTCTAGTGTGGTTGCTGGTGTGTAAATGTATGTACGGCTTGTGTGTGGTGTTTATTTTTGCTATCTGAAAAATCAAAAAAGCTTTCCTATTAGCTTCTCAATCTCCTGATAACTAAGAATTGTAAGCCATTGACTCACTCTCTTTTTAAATATAGATTTATTTGTTCCATAAATATTGCAATGCTTGTCGACTGCCTTGTCGAAGTGTCTCTCAGCCAGTTTGGTTCTTCACCGTACAACAGGACAAACATATTTAGATCTTCTATTAGCCAAATAACCCACAAAATCCAGTGCACCATGTCTGCGCAAGACGGTGTTGAGCACAAAGAGCTGTCATAACTTTGCAGTTTTTATATAATTGTATAGTGCTAAACAGAAATGCTTAAAAGTCATAACTTTATGAACAGCTTAACTTTAACTTTAAGAATGAAGTTGGTTTTGAAATGCCAGGCAATTATAAATCTATAAGCTGTGTTCCAAATGGGGTCCATTAGCAAACATTACGAACTCACATACAAACTACTTCCATCTCCCAATCATCCCGTTTAAGAAATGTATTTTTAATTTTTTTTTAAAACCGACTTCAAAAAAGAGAAGGATCTCTTTTTTTTGTATGTTTGTTACGCGATATCTCCGCCATTTGTGAATAGATTTTGATGATTCTTTTTTTGTTTAGTAGTCATACTTCAGAAGTGGTTTCATATAAATTTTATCGAAATTGTATCAGCACTTTTTGAAAAATCAACATAAATAAAAAATATGTAGGTATACACAGATGACGTTTTGGTTGTCTATAAATGTTCAAATTCCATGTTATTGGTGTTATCCATTCGGGAATAACTTTAATAATTAGTTTTACTTATGGTGTACAACAATAAAAAATAAATAAAAAAACAGTAAAAAATAAAAAAAAAATAAAAAACTTTTTTCAAAAAGTACAACCGACTTCTAAAAATTGCAAAATAACTTTAATTTCGGAAGTCGGTGTCAAATAACGAAGAAACAAAAAAAAAATATATACACCGACTTCCTAAATTAAAGTTATTTTGCAATTTTTAGAAGTCGGTTGTCCTTTTCGAAAAAAGCTCTTTATTAAGAAAGAGTATGTTTAGGTTCCTATTAGGTAAATGTTTTATGTTTAAAACTTTTTGAATTTGGCTGGTAGTGCTCTAATCATAGTGATAAAAATAGATCTTTTTTTGTAATTTTTGGATGGTCATATTTTCTTTACATATTGGTTGATAAAAAAAGGTAATGACAGGGACGTGTCTAAAGCAGACATTGACTAGAAACATTATTCATGAAGAAAAAAGGGGAATACATTTGTATGGAGAATCGCAGCCCCTGTGGGTCTCGCATAAATTTGTTGAAGGCCTATGTCCAGCAATGGACGTCTTTCGTCTGAGATGATGATGACTATTCCTAGTCAAGGCACCTCGTGTAATCAGCAAGAATCAACAGTAGCGACACTAGAAAGCGCCGAGACATTGAAGCTCGACGATTCCTGGAGAAACGATCCAATTGTCTTGGATCTTGCAAAGAAATTAATCAGAAAATAACAGCGGAGGAGTAAAACATAATTTCCACTTCCCTTCTTATCAAGCAGGAGACAGAACCGGGCTAGGCCAATATGCACATTAGGACGTTTATAACTGGGGTAAGCCCAGATATGCCTAGCACCACGGGTTAAATTAACACTAATATTTTCTAAGGATTAACAAACATACAAACCACCCAAACAAACCAAACTTTCACCATTATATTAAGGTGATAACTGATAATAGATGGATAACTAGTTGGCCAGGACCAATCAGTAAAAGAAACGTTGGAAGACTAAAAGAGAGATGGGCAGATGAGATAAATAAGCTTGCTGGCACAGACTGGATGATAAAAGCGAAAGACAGAGAGACTTGGAGAAAAATGGAGGAGGCCTTTACTCTTTGAGAGGTCCTTAATAATAGCAAAAATCTATTTAATTATTTAAACATTTTAAAATGAACAAATTGACTAAGTATTATTTTAAAGTTATTATTTATTGGTTCAAATTAAAATAGAAATACGTACTGAATGTAAAAATGTTGCTGACATGGATTTATTTCATTGTTTTAATCAAATTATTGAAGAATGTTATTAAATCAAAATATTATGCAATGTAAGTTATTTATTAAAATAATCATTAAGGAAATAAAGAGGCTTTAATAATAATATAATAATAACTGATAATAGAATTGAAATCGTGATAGCTATCGAACGATTCTCAAATTTCAAATGTTAGGTTATTCGATTAGTTGAAAGTAACACCAACCTAATAAAAATTGACATTATAGTAAACGCTCTCGAAAGCAGGCGAGATGCGATGAGAATTTTTCCACTGAAAAAGGTATTATTCATAGAATAACATGTATGAAAAATTGCTGTCTTATTTTTGTCGCACTGTCGCATCCTGCCTGGAGGTGTATTTTTGTCAGACTGTCGCATCACGGGTGGGGGTGAACGTGGGAGCCTTAACTATCAACAACAGATTAATTAGAATAGGATATCGGTATCCGGCGACCAGCAGTATATGAGATAAATGCGTATCATAGGTAGGTGGAAACGACATATTTTTAGATATTAATCAATAGATCAGGATACCGGTACATGAAGAATATGGATGTTTGCTGGCTACAAAAATAATATTTAGTCTGTAAGTTAGATTATCAAAACATATTGGACACGTAGATATGTTTTGCTTTAAACGTTCCTGCCATCAAGTTAGAGAGATTAGGTCCTAAGTTTGAAATATTTAAGGGAGCAAACAGGGCGATCCTTTGTCCCCAAAGTTGTTCACCAGTACCCTGGAAGAAGTTTTTCAGACACTGGCAGTTAAATGGGAGGAGAAAGAGTATTGTCATTGGCGAATCGAGGTTGACTTATTTACGTTTCGCTGATGATATTTTCCTCTTCTCTCCCACAGCCACAGGACTAGAGCTAAAGCTACAAGATCTTAGCAACGCCAGCATTGAGGTTCGGGGCACCGGTGTGGGCGCGTTCCTTGAGACGCCGGCTGAACGCGTCCCAAAGGGTCATGGGCATTCGGCTGATCAGAGGTTACCGCACGGTCTCCTGTGAGGCGGCGATCCTCCTTGCTGGACTGTCACCATGGGATCTGAAAGCCAAGGCAAGGTTTTCCTCTTGGAAAAAGATACTCAAAGCTCCTTCGTGGTCAGCCGCGGCCCCGAGTCTGTGTCTGTGGCAGGACACCAATCCTGTGTTTTACGGGCCCACAGCTCGTCAGACATTTCCTGCCCACATCATCTTCCATTCTCCTTCGGTTCCCTCGCCACTCCTCTAGTTGTTACAGTGGATCCGTTACTGTTCGAGCTGTACGCCTTTGGAACTCTCTTCCACACACTCTTAGGGCTAGCCCTTCGTTAGAAGTGATTAGGAGAGGAATTAGGGAACACTTTCTGTCGGCATGACCCGTAATATGTTTTGTAAAAGGATTTCTTTGTTAGCCATACCCATAGTATTTAGTATGTTTATGTATCACATATTTGTTTAGTTTATTTAAGTAACATATTGTATTTTAAGTTTTTGTTGTGCACTTAAGATGTACCTACCTACTTATGCAAATTTATTTTTCACCCTGAGGTTTGCTGTAAGAAAACCTGTTGTGTTTAGCGCCTTGTATTTGAGACGATTTTGCATGTGTGTGTAATCACCTAATATAATAAGTAAAAACTGTTTGTACGAGTTAGTAGCAATAAACCATCATCGCATCAACACGCATCTTTCCTTACAAAAATCCCTGCAGACCGAATTGAACCTTAACTCGTCAACAAAACCCAAATGCTGGGTTAAGCTCGCCTTTGTAACTAATTGTTAATTTGTGTTTTATTTATATGTTCTATGTGTACAATAAAGAATAATAATAATAAAAAGGAGATGGCGGGACGATCTGGATGTCCGCCTTAAGAATTGGAAAAAAGCAAAAAATCGTGACCGTTGGAAGGAATGGAGGGAGGCCTTTGCCCAGCAGTGGGACAGTACGGGCTTGTAGTAATAATATAACACGTAGATATTTGTTAAAATATAAAAGTAAACTGCTTGGTTTTTTTTGGATACCACAAAACAAATTACTGCAAAGATCTCATAAAAGAACTGCTTACAATGTAATTTGTTTCTCAAAATACGAAGACATGTGACATCTACGAACCTGCATTGGATTGGCGTGGTGGATTACGGCCCAAGCCATCTCACAGAGAGGAAGCCCCAGCGGGAACATTATAAAAAACTTTTTTCAAAAAATACAACCGACTTCTAAAAAAGGCAAAATATGTTTAATTTAGGAAGTCGGTGTATATATTTTTTTTTTTGCTTCTTCGTTATTTGACACTGACTGCCGAAATTAAAGTTATTTTGCCTTTTTTAGAAGTCGGTTGTATTTTTTTAAAAAGTTTTTTATCTAACCTTTGAAGCCTAGTATTTTAGACTGCATCATCTAAACGAAGTAAACTAAGGAACAATTATGTAGTGAGCTATAAACAGGAACCAGATAAGTCATTTATTTCCTTGTGAAACAGAACTTCAAACTTGACACATTTGGCCCCAGAACAGGTTCTGTGTGAACTGCCCATGAAACAAAGCCCTAAAATTAATGGATACTTTAATTTCCTTAAGACCTATATTTTAGTACCTTCTAAGAACGTCATAAAATATTTTAATGATTGCTTTAAACGGCGTCTAATTCGCGAAGTAGCCGGTCAAGTGAGACAGTCGCTCACGCAATTAATGTCCCCAATTTGTAGAGTGCTTCAGGCAATTTGAGGGCCTCAATAATTAAATTATGTCCTTTTCCTGAATTATCTATGAATAATTTTATATCCGGATTTGATTATGAATTTTGAGTTTAGCTGATGATTTATAATTTATGGTGAGTTACGGTAGATCTATAGAAGGTGACTGGGGTAGACTTAATAAAAGTAGAGAAAGAATTTGTGTATTGATGGTGAAGAAAAACAGTGCAAGCAACAATATATTATGAACAAACATTATTTCAAATACAATAAATCCCATCATGATTCGATATTTTATTATCTATCCAAACAAACGGTTTTTGCAAATATACAGTGACATGGACATGTGAAACGAAGAGACGAGGAAGTATATTTACTTATTGAGTAGATTGAATGGGTCTACAAGAAAGGGAATACCAATGAAACGACTGATGGACTGAGATGACGACCAATGGAGAAGTAATTAGTTTGGAAGAAGAATACGATTACATAATAGAAGTTATGATTATAATTTTTCACATTTACTACCCGTTTTAAACAAGTAACAACTTCAGCTAAGTAATTTATTTGTACTTACAAATTTTTCCGAGTAGATACATTTTATAAGCGACCATCTATCCAACGATACCCTACATTACAGGATCGGTGAGAAAAAAAAAAAACTATTTAACTGCTATGCCGGAGGTCGTGGGTTCGATTCCCACCCAGGACAAATGTTTGTGTAATGAGCACGATCATTTGTTCTGTGTCTGGGTGTAATTTATCTATAATATGTATGTATTTAGAAATATATAAGTATGTTTATCAGTTGTCTAGTACCCATAACACAAGCTCTGCTTAGCTTGGGACTAGATGGCGTTGTGTGATAGTTGTGGAATATTATTATTATTATGTCGTTTATTAATTTTCTATACATATATAAATTATAATTTTAAATATTTCTTACAAATCATATAAAAAAGAAAAAAATATTATTATTATTATTATTGTAGGGGTCAACTCTCATCTTCCTCCGCATGCTCTGTCGCCTGTACAAGTGAGGACCTTATAGCTGCGTCAGCGAATGCAATTGCCGTCGCTGAATACTGGGCCAAATCATCCAATGACTTCTCCCGCTCTGGGTGGCGCGGGAGGGCGTGTCAGACTCTTACTGACTAAAACCCATCCCTGTTCCTGACTGCTCTAACGGCCCAGGGGCGAGGTAACTTTGTTTCGAATTTATCCACAACCCTCGGGATAATATTTGTTTAAATTTGCCATCGACACGCAAAGAAGAAGAAGGGGCCAGTAAAAAATCTTGAAAAAAGATTTTTTTTTTTCAAGATTTTAAATTCCTTGTCCTTGTTAGGACTATGGAACCCTAAAAAAGAAGATAAATGTTGCGCCAACCCGAAAAAAATCAGAACAAGAACAAGCGAATGACCATGATGATGATTAATATTTGCAAGTTGACGACTTTGCAGTATATCAACATAGGAACGCCATACTAGGTACAGACACAATATTTCCAAGACACATTCTGAAAATTCAAAAATTTCATCACCGTCTGTAAAATTTTCATTTCATTCTTAAAACTGATAAGACACTGTTATTAAAAAGCTACATTTGATGTTATAAACTGAGATTAAGAAGGTACCTTGGTCATATTCCAAAATAGCCATTTGCCATGCTATAAATAAAACTACAATTGCCGACCGTTTTTAAAGTGTTTTTTACTCTGATTCGTATGGATTGGCACCATGGCCCTGAAACCCCTTATCTTTTACATTACAACGTGCGAGCGGCAGAAAGATAAAAGAAATTACGAGTAGAAGGGATGAACTGAGGACGAAGTGCGAAAAAACAGAAGGAGAACACCAATTCAAAATTAAAACTATTGGCGTACCTTTAAGGCAGCGGCAAACAATAGACCAAGTTTTGTGTGTGAAAAAGTGCTCAAGACATATTGTAAAGTAAATCGCCAACACTACCTCTCTACATCTGACCTTTATTAGCCATAATAATTTTGATGTCTTCCATAATGTCGAAATCCTGGTCAGTTATACAGTGTCAAGTCTAAGCAAGTGAAAATTTGGAACTTAAGTTGTGTCATTAGTGGATGGCATAAACTCAGTTCGATGCGCTTGTTATATGAACAGCGAGATAAGCAAAGCAGTTAACCTTGCAGCACCCGTAACATGAACACTTTTATCTTCTCGACGAAAAACTGCCAATGCTAATTCTTTGGGCGAAGAATGAGCCAGCCAGGTCACGCACTGTAAAAAAAAATTGGGAATAGTCAGTTAATATGTAAGATATAAGTAATTTTTGTGCATTTCTTAAAAAATTTTTTCTTTGTTTTTAAATTTGAAATTTTGTTTATTGTCTCTTTGGTGATGGTGCTACGAGTGCTTGTTGGTTTAAGCCACGGAGCATCATGGCGATACGGGAAAAGTTGAAGTGAAAATTCAGTGCAGATATATCATCATGATGAATGTGTGACCTCACTTCCTGTATTTTGTTTGTGAAGCTTCTGTATTTATTCCTGCAGTGAGGTTTACAATGTTGGGAAGTCTCGTCATAAATTTGGCGGCTCGGACAGGCGGTTTCCTTCCGTCGACGCATGCGCGATGCACTCAGGAGCCACAAACTTTTTATTTCCGACTTCCGTAAACCCACGCTGCAGCTTTGAGCTAACAAATGAATATTCTAGCTTTATCCAGGGTAGTTTCATCCTGCGACCTAAAAATAAACAATTTGTGCTAGTTAACCTATGTTTATTAGTTTGTGAAAATTTCAAAAGTTAAACCTTGATGAGTCTATAATTGGTTTCTTGGTACTTTCCTAGTCGACTGAAAAGAAAATAATGTTAAGATACCTCGAAAGAAAACACTCACTTCCACCTAATTACCGTGATTCTAAAACTGTCTACCAATTCAAAAAAACAAGTCAAAGAGCATTACATCTCCAACATGCCGTGATTATATTTATTATTGACAATTATTTTTTATTTAATTATGTACTTTGGTTTATTGTAAAGTTAGGTATATTTTATGTATGAATCATTTATGTATTCTAGTCCATTTTATGTTTCTATATCTATTTATACACACTGTGTCTCATTTCTCAACCAACTTTCCAGTCGCAGGTCTGCTGGAAGAAATTTCTTTTGAAATAACCAGCACCTTTATGCTCTTCTATCTGTATTTCTTCGTTTTTCTCTTGTAAGTGTTTTTGTGTGTGCATAAATAAATAAAGTCTTAATCAAATTGTAAATCAAATAACTGGAATTGTCAGCAATGATAGTTCACACCACATACTGAATTGAATAAAATTTGCGTTGTTTGATACCTGACAAAAATTCAAGATTCAAGCTCATTTGTTTGTGATCAAATGAGATGTTGCATCTATAATATTGTTAGAATAGAATAAACTTTATTGTATAACAAAAAGTTACACACTTATACCAGACAACCTTGGGATGGACTTAAAGAACTTAAAATAAATAGGGGGTGGTAGTTTATTTTGAAAATCTCATCAAAAATTCTCAAGAATGTGCGAAATATGAGTCTCCTAATGGAAACATGGAGGAGTGGAGTGGCCTGATGCTGAGTGAACGAGTGTGCGAGCAGCGTGACCCAGAAGTAACCTACACACAACAATCGATTTTTTAGTGTTAAACGTTAGAAATAAATATTTGAATGCCACGCATAAACTTACGTACGACAGCGGCTAACTAATATTTTGCATAAACAGTCAAGTTTGAGCTTATGCACTGGCCAAACAATAGTAGAGTGCGACTCAATATTTATACACGTGATGTGATACTTATTAAAAATTATGCTAATACTTTTTGGAAAAAAGTTATGGAAATGGCCTAGTATGGACAGACCCCAGTGTGGGGCGCCCGTCGATGTCCCTCACTGCACCGCGCACAAGATGTTCAAGTAGCAGAAGTAATTTTTGCTTCGTTGGTATAATTGCTGAAGGCATTCCAATCGCAGGATACTGACACTGACACATATTTTGGGGTCGATTTTTACTACAACAGCGAAAATCTATCGGAAACAGTTGTCTTGTCACAGACATTTACAACTTTTTAGGGTTGCGAAACTTGAATGAAAAAACTGGTCACTCGTGTGTCTGTCTGTCCCTCTGGCACAGCCAATTTGCTGGGACCTTTACTAAACCGATCAAGTCACAGAAACTCAAATGAGTTTCTTCCAACCACGGACAAGTAACGTCAGTAAATTAATTTTGAATATCGGGCGCAACATAGAATAAACAAAGACGCTAATATTTTGAAGAAAATTGGATGTTTCGAAACTGGCCTTTTTAGGGTTCCGAAAATCCGAATGAAAAAACGGAACCCTTATAGGATCACTCGTGTGTCTGTCTGTCTGTCCGTCTGTCACAGCCAATTTTCTCCGAATCTGCTGTACCGATAGAGTTGAAATTTGGTACACACATAAATATCTGTGACCCAAACACGGACATGTACCCTAAATAAATTAATTTGGAATATGGGGGTCACTTTTGGGGTGAAAATTGGAAAATTAAAAGTCAAAGTTTTCAAACTGTGGGGTGCGATATATCAAATGAAAGGGCACATTGTGAGGGTCTTGAATATTTTTTTTATAATTTTAAAATATAAAATTTTGAAGTTATTTAAGAAAATAGATGAAAAATTACCATTCCGCCCCTTTTGTACGAAACCACTGGGCCAAAATTTTGGAAAAAAATACAGGAACTAGTTCTTTACTTATAGATTACAGGAAAACCTATAAGGTGGAGACAGTTTGAAAAAATATCATCAGATAACTTCTTCCGCTCTGGGTGAAGCGGGACCAGTGTTCCTTCATTTGCCATTTGCGTTCTAGAGCCACGGTAACACTTTAGATCAATCCCGCGAAAAAAAAAAACCACCCCTGTTCCTTCCCCGCCTGAGTGCCCAGGGGTGCGGACCCTGGCAGGCCTCAACTGTCGAACAGAATTGTTTATAACTTGGTATGCGGGTAGGACACGACTTGGATTATACTGGGCATAGGGTACATCTTTCACAATGTAGGTACACTCAATACGCAAACATAAGGTAATATCAGATGACTCATTTTTCGTTCATTTGCGTCTTTCATTTGTCTACTTTCACTCGAAATGTAACGTTCAAACACGGAATGAATGAAAAGTGCCGAATGAATTCATTAGTGAACCGATCTAACAATGTTGGATATTGGCATTAATTGGCATCTTTTACTCCCACTCTGAATGAACGAAAAAGAAACAGTTTGAACACAGAGAGAACATTCACTCAGATTCGGTCATTTAGTTTGTCTACGGTCAACCGGCTTCGCGGCAAAATGGTATTCAAATGGAACGATCAAAGTACGTTGCTGTTTTTGGAGATTCTGATCAGATCAGATATTCAAGATCTTCATCGGCTAGTTCTCTCAACAATGTATCTGAAGCTACCAATAGATGTCTTCTTGCAATCCATGGTCGCACCCACCACTGTCGACGTTTTCTTTGCTTCTTTTTTGTTAATTCCATAATTAAATGATCACATTTTAGGTAAAATAATTTCAAAACGCACAAATACATTTGACGACATATTAAAAGAAAAGAGCAGGTGAATTTTCTTTTCTATGCCAGCATAGTCGTGTGAATATGGAATGAAAGAAAAATGAAGCATTCACTCAAGTGAACAATCATACGAGTGAACCGTCTGATTCCGCCTTTAAAAGATGCAAGAACTTAGTAGTATAATTCCACCATCTAATCTGTTTAAATAAAATTCAAAGTCCTGACTGACTGACTGAGTAATATATCAATGCACAGCCTAAACCAGTTTGTCCTAGAGACATGAAATTTGGAGGGTGTGTTCTTTGTGAAGAGTATGTAGGTATCCATTAAGAAAGGGTTTTTCGAAATTTAACTCCTAAGGGGGTGAAAAAGAGGTTGAAAGTTTAAAACTGGGGAAGTACTAATTGAGAGCGAGACGACTAAAAAAATTTTATTAGTCCGTCAGATTACCAAAAAATTTTGGAGACATATTTTCTTTTTGTCACTTTAACAAAAAAAAAATATTAAAGCTTTTAAAAATGTTGTGCCACATAACATATTTTAAAAATTCTGGATAAGTAGGATTATAGATACAGGAAAATATTTTCCAATACAGTACGAATCTATTTGTGCCAGTTTACGGAATTTACTGTTGGAAAAGGAAATGAAAGCAAAAGCCGGCTTAGTTAGGAAGTTCCAGGGATTATTTCTACTAATGCCCGATTTTTATAATTTATCGAAGTTTTTAAATTGAAACATGGCCTCGATAAAACAAAAACAAAAAAACATAATTGAACTATGTTCTAATCCATACCCTTGTATACCCTTGTACCAGTTTCATGGAAATCAGTTCAGATTATTTTACAAATAGGTATTCAAGTATTCAATCACCCCTATACATATTTTCACATTTATAATATTATTAGCTGGGTGGAAGGGTGACCATCTTTCCATACCGAGACTCCTCCGTGCCTCGGAAAGCACATTAAGCCGTTGGTCCCGGCTGTCAATCGTGGATCTTTGACAGTCGTTACAGGTCGTCAGAAGCCCGAAAGCCTGACAACCAGTCTTACCAAGGGGTATCGTATTACCTAGTTACTGGGTTGTGGAGGTCAGATAGGCAGTCGCTCCATGTAAAATACTGCTATTCAGCTGCATCCGGTTAGACTGGAAGCCGACCCCAAGATAGTTGGGAAAAGGCTAGGCAGAACAATTAGCTGGTTGGAAGGGATTGGATACTAAGACGGATTCGTGGTAGTCATTTCTTAGCTAAGTCACAGATAATGTAATACTAGCCTACAGATGCCTCATCCCATACAAAGAAACGGTACCGCCGTAACTACGGGTTTTCATCTGGCACAAGTAACTTTTGTTCTTCGTTCGGGCCCGTCCTCTACACCTCGCTAGATGGTGTTAGCAGCGATGACTTGCAAGTTGAATGAATTTACTTAAATTCTTACCAATATTTTCTCACACATTGAGGAATTGTTTTATAGTATTTTTGGCACTTCATAGCAGTTTTACTGTATTAAAATGTGTCACGATTCAAATTTGAAAGAGGCGAATGGATAAACTCTAAAACTTCATACAGCGCTATCTATTGGTACAAGAAATATAGATGTCTAAGGATTCGTTCCAATAATCGTCTAAATTTGAATTACAATCACAATTACTGTCATGTCTTTAGTAGCACTCGCAAGATTAAGACGAATTAATTGACGTAAGAATTATCAAAATCGGGCCACGCGTTTGGTCTCTATAATGCCACAAAGGAACAAACATAAATACATAGGCTGATAAATACATTACCCTCCCTTGCGTCGCGCAGTCGGGTAATAAACACATGACCCTCCCTTGCGTCACGCAGTCGGGTAAAAACTTGAACAAAAATGACCAACGCGCGTACATCAATAACTACCTACTTACTGATATCACCGCCAGCTTCTGGCAACAACTAGTCACTTAACACATTACATTACAGGAACTGTCTCGATGTAGTCAGCAGTTTGCATGCACAGGAACCATCCATTAAAAGTTCCAACTGACTTGAACATTGGCACTAGAGTTGGGATTAGTTCCGCGAACTAAATCATTTATCTTTCAAAAGTGTGCTCTTGTACGTTCTTAGCAGTTGCAGTTACTACGTGCTGGCGCTCCGGAACTGTTCTACTATTTGGTATTAGTTTCTTTTTTTTCCGTAACAGCTTTCTATTATTTTTATTGATTAAATAATTATGCAACACAAATGAGGACCTTTTTTACTTTGAAACTATTACTTAGAATGTTAGTGTTACAATAATTTGTGTTTGGCAATACAAAAGTGTGATCACCCTGTGTGTTACAGGTAACCATAAACTTGATGGTCAAAACTGTTTTTTTTTTAATTTTTCTGTAACTCTATCCGTTAAAGAAACTGGTTTTAGCATTAAGGAACTATGAGAAGTTACCCCATATTGCGATTTTCCTTTAAGTTTTTCGCGATTCGTATTTCATGAAATCTATCTACTACATTTGACATCTAATCTAACTGAAACTGTTGTATTGATGGTTTTAATTATTACAGTTTTGTAAATATATACTTGCTACGGCCGCGAATCATATTTTGACCAACATAAAACCTGATACTGATCTGCAAATTATTGTAAAAAACGTAAGAAAATTTGAATTTCGCGGGCTATCCTGGCGCTTTCACCTTAACTGATCTGGTAGAAATTTGGCACAAAGATAGATTATAGTCTGGAATAGCACATAGGCTTTAATTTATAATGGGATAAGTACTAATTATACGCGGGCGAAGCCACTGGCAAATACTAGTGATGCATACGTTTGTTTACTTTGTGTTAGTGTAGTTGGAATTTATTAACGTTGACAAGAAACGTGTCAGATGTGGGTAGAATCATTTTGTTTTAGTTTTGATATGGAAATACAATAAGTTTGTGTATGTACATTCGTCTGAAATAATATACAACCTACATACAACGTGGTACAACTTTCAGAAAGAAAAGGTATAATTAATAATGCAGGAATTATTTAAGCAAACACACCCCGTTACACGTGGTTGTTCCTTCTCCCTAAACCACGGTTTGCGAGGTGGAATTGATAATCACGACAGGGTGTCACTGGGTCACTAGCGGGGCAGATGCCCCTGTCACTGGGTCACAGGTAGGGTAGGTGTCCCAATCCCTGACATAATCCCTTACTTCGTCCTTACGACACCCTGGGGAGACATCGGGTGCCCGCTACCCGGAAACCCGTGGCTAAAAACTTAAGACACTTTTTATGTACCGAGGCACTGAATTAAAGTAGCGTTTTTTACATAAAGAATGACAATTAAATGTGTTATGTGGCACGTGAAGGCTAGTTGGTTTTTACGATGTTCCTTAGGTACTTGTGTAAACTTGCAAGTGACCGTTAGGAAAGAAAAAGAAAGGGATGGATCTAAGTATCTTAAATTTTGAGTTTGTGGGATTTTTTCCCGACTGCGCGATGCAAGGGAGGGTAATGTGTTTATCAGCCCATGTATGTATGTACTACAGAGACCAAACGCGTCGGCTGATTTTGATAATTCTGACGTCAATTAATTCGTCTTTATCCTGTGACTGCTACTAAACACATAACAGTAATCAAAACACAATATCGTGACAACCAGACGCCATATTGTGAAAAAGAAAAAAATAAAGTCGACAAAATAAAGAGTACAAGGAGGCGTTTCAAAAATATGACTCACTAAAATATAGAAAAATAAAAATTGAATATTTTCAAAAAACCCGACTGTAAAAACTTTTTACAAAAAAAAATACAACCGACTTCAGTCGGTGTCTCTTGTTTGGTTTCTTCGTTATTTGACACCGACTTCCGAAATTGAAGTTATTTTGCATTTTTTAGTATTATTTATTGAAGTCGGTTGTATTTTTTTTTGTAAAAAGTTTTTTATTTTTCACTTTTTAGTTGTTGTACCCCATTCTAAATCTAAATTAATAGTAAAGTTATGCCCGAATTGATAGCCCCAAAAATAGGGAAGTTGAACATAGTTTGTGAAATTAGGGTGTACTATCAGCGTGAGCTGTACGAATCTGTATACCCCTTTAGAGCATATCAGCGTGATGTAATGTTGTGAAGTGGTGAAAACAATATACAGACATGCGATTGCAGCAATTCTAGAAGGTTTGCTATTATTTATTGAAGAGTTCCATTGTGTATCTCCGAAGTTCTTCATCAGATCTTCATCAAATTAAAATGGAACCACATGTGAAGCACCATCTTTCAAATAAAAAAAAAATCATTAAAATCGGTTCACCTAGTAAAAAGTTATGAGGTAACACACATAAAAAAAAAATACAGTCGAATTGAGTACATCCTCCTTTTTTTGAAGTCGGTTAAAAAACAACTAAAAAGTCCAAAACAAGTCACTTTTCAAGCAGTCTGATGTAGTTGGTGGCATGAAATCAATAATTGAACTAAATCAACTGCCACCGCATCAGACTGCTTGAAAAGTGACTTGTTTGAAACTTTTTAGTAGTTTTTAGTCGGGTTTTTTTTAATATTATTTTTTTTGCACCATGCACCATTCTCATGTTAAGAAGAAACAAATATTTAATTTTAAAAAGGTAACGCTTTGTGATATAACAAGCAAAAGAAAATAATATATGAACTAGCTCTCTCAAAGCGCAAATTGAAAAAGAAACAGAAATTTCCATTCACGTACAATAATACATAATTAATGGAATAAAACAGAAATACTGAAATAAAATTGGTTTATCGAACAAATAAAAGTCGGGGTAATTTTACAACGTTTTATAGCCAAACAGTGCAATTCCGGAACTATAATAATTTAACGGGAGCCTAAATGCCCCGCGCGGGGTTCTTTTCACCTTTCCGCCACAGTACCTCGGCTAAGTACTCTATAAATTTAATGCACAACTTTAAAATTGTTGCTTTTCGCTCAATAAGACCTCCTGCAGTCATAAAATATTTTGAACTTGCATATTCCACATTGCTCTTTGCAAAATTGATATTGAAATGTATGTAAATAACTGTAAAAGCCACAAGTGAACGAGTTCTACTAACAAAAACTCGCGAGGCACGTAAATAATCATCTGCATTAACAAGTTACACGGAAGTGATGTTGTCTCTTCATAAAAGAATACTAGAAGTTGAATTTTTAGAGGAATTGTCTTTAATTTGGAATATGCCCAAAATACTGGGAAAAGACACTTTCTCGACTTGTTTTCAGAAACTCAGCAGATAGAGCATGTGGAGGTCTGCCCCGCTTGGGCGGAGCACCGCCGTGTCCCCTTGGATGCGATAGGTGGCAGCGACCTCTCGCGCCCGGTCCTGGTTCAGGCCATGGTACGGAGCGAGAGGGAATGGGAAGCAGTGTCCTCCTTCTGCGAAGCAGTAATGCTCGCGATGGCGGAGGCGGGACGGGTGAGAGAAGCTCAACGGAGTAGCCCTCACGGCCCCGGCCGCTACCACCGCAGGACACGCATTGGGCGTAGGACGTCGCGAGACGATCTCCGGCCACCGTAGACCCGGGCCTGCGGACGGCGAGCTCGCCGTCCGATCAGCACCGTGAGTCGACGGTGCGTAGTGTTCCACGCGCGCCTCAAAGAGATGATTGTCAGCCACCACTGATGGGGCCCAACGTGGCCGGTGCCTGCATACCTCCCCTGGGCACTCAGGCAGGGAAGGAACAGAGGTGAGTTTTAGTCAGTAAGAGTCGGACACACCCTCCCGCTCCACCCAGAGCGGGAGAAGTCATTGGATGATTTCCGACCCCCCCCAAAAAAAAAAAGCCTTGAGGTTGGACTAAAACAAAATCATGACAAACAGATGTCATTGACTGACTTCACACCCCGCCAAAAAAAAAGAAACTAGGTACCTATAGCATTATTTTCTTCAAACACTCAAACGACGTCTTTCAAGCTTTTAATTTGTCAACGCTACTTTTCCAACAACTTCATTTTTGGTGACCATTCGCAATATTTTTAATTAGAATGATTATGGGAGCATTATGAAAACGAAATTCTATGAGCACTCAAATTAATCCATTCGAAAGAAAAATCTTACCTTCAGCTTTACTAAGTTCCTCCAGTCGTCACAAAAGCGACAGCGGTAACGCTGTGATACAAAGTAATAATATAATAATATTTATATTTGCAAAAGACCACTACAAGATGAGGATAAATTCGAAAGAGTTACCTCTCCCCAGGGAGGAACAGGGGTGGGTTTTAGTCAGTAAGGGTCTGACACGCCCTTCCATTCCACCCTAGAGCGGGAGAAGTCATTGGATGATTTCTCACACCCGCAAAAAAAAATACAGGTCTTAGCGATCCCCGTGCTAGGAAAACCTGTGACAAAGGGGTCCTCCATTCACCGCGGCCCTGGCAGAGACAGCTGAAGGAACAAGGGTGGATCCCACCCAAAAAAAAAAAAAAAATGGTGGATTTTAGTCAGTAAGAGTCTGAAACGCTCTTCCGCTCCGGTCAGAGCGGGAGAAGTTGTTTGCCCAACCAAAAAAAAAAGGGATCCGTCCTTTAGGTAAGTGATAAAGCTTTATATACAGGAGGTAACGGAAAGGTGTGGTCATATTTTAAGAATCGTTTCCATGGGCAGAACGCCCATGGAAATGATCAACGTTCTCTAAGAAAAAATAGTAAATTCCCAAAAAAATAAATTGGACTTTCCATACAAAGTTATCATCAGCTGATCAATATTTGTATGGGAAGTAAAAAAAAAATTTTGAGAGTTTCTTCAGGTTTTCTTGAAGAAAGTTGTTCATATCGATGGGTAGATGCAGTTCTTAAAATATGACCACACCTTTCCGTTACACCTGTATAGATACTAATAATTATTATGAATGAGCACCTATTAGCACTTAAAAAAAAACAAGACTAATTTTTAATTTGGGAATTATCCTCCGTAAAGGAGAAAAAAGAAAAACTAAATTGAAATGAAGGAAAAAGGGAATATATTTTTATGTCGAGTGCGTCGTGTATGTATGTGAGTGTGCCTGACTGGTTATGGTTTAAGAAATTCTTCCGTGTCGTCATAGTTTAGGGTAAGCAGGAATTCTGTTACCAAGGGTTTACATTGGAACTTGTTTAAATTGTGTATACTCAGTGTGTTATCGAGTTTGTTGTAAATTAATGCACTTAAGCTTCAGAGCAGCTTCCAATTTACTTCTACAAGTATAGCAACTTTTCCTGGAAGATTCTCGAGGAATAAGCTTGTAAAACCAGTGTAGGTACTGTAGGGTATAAATATTTTACACAGCCTCATCGCATCTCGAGTAAATTATTTACGATTTTGACGCACCGAAGCGTTTCCTAGTTGATATTAGCAAGAGCTACGCAGGTATCGATTGCTTTGAAGAGCTACCTTTAGGTAGCACATTTCTTTGTTAACGTTACCTTACTTTTTGAAGTGTATTATTTATGTAGGTACACTGCTCTTGGAACGGTGAAAAAAAATCATCGCAAGGAGATAATCTATGCCCTATGTCATGGAACCAAAAAATTTAAGACATTTGACATCCACCAACCCACACTGGAAACATGGCTCACTCTCTCGTACAACGGTTTGTCCTGTGCCCTAGCATTGAGTACCTTCTATTAGTTTGATTTTATATAGCTGTATAGCATCTATTTTTATTTGCAAGACTACTAGTTTGTGGCTAAGTAATAACAGCAGGGTCGATCCCCAAGGTTAAGCAACGCTTGTCGAGGTCTGTCTGTGGATGGGTTTAACCATTTACATACCGAGATTCCTCTTTGAGTCGGAAAGCACGTTCAACCCTTGGTCCCGGCGGTCATTTTTAGATCTTTGACAGTCGTCACGGATAGTCAAAAGCCAGAAAATCTGACATCAGTCTTACCAAGGGGTATCTTGTTACCCAGTTACTGGGAGATGTGTCATGTAGCTTAGTAACAGCCAGTTCCGCTGCTTTCCTTGGAGATTGATCATTCCTTGAAAGCTTATCTGACAAACTCATTCCAATAGAAACACTCATCATCTTCTTACCCATTTTTGGAGGATGGGAAATCATCAAATGACTTCTCCCACTCTAGGTGGAACGGAATAGCGTGTGACTCTTACTGACTAAAACCCACCCTTGTTCCTTCAGTTCCCTGTGCGTGGACCGCGGTGACTCTCAATTTTATCTGCGACCCAAGCATCGCCCCTAGCGGGCCCCGTCAGTTGTCTTCTTACCCTTATCCCATATTTCTTGAGGCCGACGCAACACGTTTTTTCTTCCATTCTGTTCTGTAAAGCGTCATGCAGAGCAGTGGGACTCAGTGGTAACGGCTCCGACTTACGTGTCGTAGGTCTTTGGATCGAAGCCAAGCAGGCCTTTTACTTTGTGTAAAGTTCCTATACTCCATTCACAAAAGCATTAGAAAAAAGAAACACGTAGAAGCACGGATGCAAAACATTTTATGTCAAAGTTAAGTTAACACAAGTTTATTGCTCAATTTTAGTTTTATAACAGTAGCCACATCTGTGACCAGTCGGAAAACTCTTACCACTGGTAGGCGAACCCAGCCAGTTGCCACCAGGGTTTAGTGTGCCACTAGGGGCCCGGAATGTTGGCAACTGGCTGGAAGTTCATTCCTATTTTGTAAATATACCTTTTTGTCTTTGGCTTGTGTCATGGGTGTCAACGTTTCGTGAAGTCAACTGTATGATTCGTGAATAAATATTGATCTAAAATAATCACCATCGATTCTTACCACCTTTCATTTAACTACAGTCCATACGCTCACCAACAAAGGTAACAAATAACAACTAAATCACGGATATTCGGCAATAGCAATTAAAAAAGTGTTTGTCTTATGTACGCACGTATGAAGTTATACTTCTTTGGCGTAACAAGATAAAAAACCAAACTGTCACAAAGTTTACAAAAGGAAAACAATAATTCTTCATGAACCACAGACCATAGCTAACATCAGGGTGTCGGTTCTAGCTAACTTCAGGCTGTAGGGTTGATGTCAGATTAGCAATCGGCACTCCCAAAACCTATTACACGATACCCATATCGAATGTTTGAGAAAAAGTTGCATCCTCCATCTTAGATTTTAAAATGAATGTCAGATTTGCAATCGGCACCCCCAAAAACCTATTACACGGTATCCATATCGAACGTTTGAGAAAAAGTGGCATCCGCCATCTTTGATTTTAAAATAACTGTCAGATTTGCAATCGGCGCCCCCAAAAACCTATTACGCGATACCCTTATCAAATGTTTTAGAAAAAACAAGATAAAAAACCAAACCGTCACAAAGTTTACAAAAGGAAAACAATAATTCATGAACCACAGACCATAGCTAACTTCAGGGTGTCGGTTCTAGGCGAAACGCCGGGGCGAAACTCCGACAGAGCTCCGGCAGGATCTCATTTCGACATGGAGAAAGCGACTGTCGCAACCCAGCGCTGGGCACGCCACCATTGCGGCGGCAGTGCCCCTCTTTGAGGAGTGGCTGGAGAGGCACCACGGCGTCCTCACCTTCCGCCTGACACAGGTCCTCACCGGACACGGAAGTTTCGGGAGATTCCTGTGTAGGATAAGGCGGAGGGAAACGCCCGGATGTCCCCACTGTGAGGATCGCTCAGAGGACATGGTGGAGCACACGGTGGAGATCTGCCCCGCATGGGCGGAGCCCCGCCGTGTCCTCGTGCAGGCGATCGGTGGCAGCGACCTCTCGCGCCCGGCCCTGGTCCAGGCCATGGTACGGAGCGAGAGGGAATGGTAAGAAGTTTCCTCCTTCTGCGAAGCAGTAATGCTCGCGAAGGAGGAGGCGGAACGGGTGAGGGAGAGGCTGCAACAACAGCCTCGCCCTCATGCCCTCAGCAGCAGCCGCCGCAGGAGACGCCAGGGGCTTCCGGCGCTGCGAGACGATCTCCGGCCACCGTAGACCCGGGCCTGCGGACGGCGAGTAATGGGTAGCTCGCCGTCCGATCAGCAGCAGGTCCGAGAGTCGACGGCGCGTAGTGTTCCACGCGCGCCTCAAAGAGTTGTCAGCATTCATGACGGGGCCCGTCATGCCCGTGCCTGCCTAGGGGTTGAGAATAAATTCGAAAGAGTTACCTCGCCCCTGGGCACTCAGGCAGTGAAGGAACAGGGGTGGGTTTTAGTCAGTAAGAGTCTGACACGCCCTCCCGCTCCACCCAGAGCGGGAGAAGACATTAGATGATTTCCACACACCCAAAAAAAAAAAAGGGTGTCGGTTCTAGCTAACTTCAACCTGTGAATTTTGTGTCACAGTGATGCGCGCGCATCTTAGAATTTAACTCTCATCATTTTTTCATAACGCGCCTAAAGAAGTATAACTTCAACAAGGCGTCGCATTCACAGGTATTCACATTTAAACAATCACAGAACAATAGATTTAACAGACGACATAAACCAGTAAAATTGGGAACACCTCTGGCTGTTACAACTTATGAAGTTATTAGGTAACCTTTTCTTGGTATAATTATAGTGAATGAACAACAAATAAGCTTTTCCTTACAATTTAATTTATTGTTCATACTGTTACGAGCTGGGTATGGGATAAATTATTTTACACCAATTAATTAACTAAATGTCCTTTATTAACTCAACAACTTATTTACACAAACACTGAATCGCTTATAATCACTATTCTCTTCGTAATCGCTTGTATTCGCTTCCGTTCGCATTCGTAGTCGAAAACAGACTGACCCACTCGCCCGCCGTCCGGCCTATTTATACAGTCATGGAAGTTTCCAGAACATTGTCGAAAAATCCTATAGTGGAATATTCTAGAAACATCTATGAACTTCTACACAGTATCACATTGGAATGTACTCGAACCTAGTGGAAAGTTCTGGAAACTTCTACTACATTCTCGAACGTTCCAGAGTAATACAGTCGACGTAACAATACAAAATAAAACCTTATTACAACAACTTACGAATGTTGTTATTATTTTACATATTTTTCCGCATAATTGTGACAGACTGTGATAGCTGCGTGGGCACTTCCACTTTTTTCTATTCCGTGATGCTAACCGTCATGCTATCACTGACTCCCAAAAGAAGCTCTACTACTGTTAAATCATGAACTCACCACACCTACATTATATTTTTGTGAAATAATATTTTAAAAGTAAGAAAGCATTTTGTTATTGTTTGTAGCACTAATATCTTACAAAATGTCAGCTCAACACAATTTACAGTCGCCCGCGTTCGCCACAGACGACCAATATTTTCGTTCACGAAAATGTCAAAGAAAATTTTATCGCCCCATAAATGCATGGAATTTTATAAGAAAATTTATTGACTTATTTATAGTACGCATTGGCCTTTCTCGAAGCTCGGTAAATAACGATAGAGTGACTTTTCAGAAATCGGATAGTATTCGTTTCAATCTTATAGTTCAGCTTCTATACATATTTATTTATACACAGAAAGCTACTTAAATTTTCAGTAAATAGTAATAGGTAGAAAGGTACGAGTATCTTAAAGCCAATCGATAAAAACGTATGTTGATTCAAACGCTGCGTTTTTTTCTAAATAAGTCTGTTTTACTTTTAGTGCAAGTTGAGGTTCGAAGTGAAAAAATCTCGTGTAAAGGGAATTATAAAAGTGGAAATAAGGAATTCATAAAGGTAGGTACCGAGGATTTCACTTAGAGCGAGTCAAAAGTGACTCGGTTTACACATGTGAATAATCAACGGGATGAAAGTTGTGATGGAGGATGGGACTCGGAACACGCCTGTATGATAACGAACATAGATATGTAATAATAATTTCTCTTCTCATTTGCCGCTTATTGCGAAGCTGTGCGATCGGCGTTATAATCAGAAATCAATTAAGTGGCGTCGATATTCAGATAATATCATTATTTTTCACTTTTTCCACCCCAACTAACAGATATAATGAGCTTGACCGGAACTCTCTTTGTTCTAACGTTAGTACGCTTTCCTTATTGGTATGGCAACGGAATAATGCGCAGAAAGGTTCGTAATTAGGTAGGATAATATTTGACCTGTTAAATGTATGACCTATATTTTTTGTTTCCCTAGTCGGTCAAGAATAGGTAAGGTCGTAAATCAAAAGTGAGCGCAACGGCGCTGGGCGGCTATTCTTCAATACTTCCCCGGAGAACACGCGCACTACATAAGTAATCCCTGTCTGAATATTTCCTGTGTTTCGCTAACAAAAAAATGGCGCACCCTCGAGCCAAAAGTTTCCGTGAAAACGTCGTTTTGAAGATATTGGATTTTTTGGTTACCCAAGACTTATAACTCGCCTCAAGGCTTTATCTATTTACGATGAAAGTGATACAGTATTATATCACATTATTTAAATTCGGCGTCATTTAACTTCCAAGTGGCCTAACGCAAGATAAATGGGAGCTTATAATACTTGTAAAGGCACCGTAATATAAGAGCAGGATTATCAAAAGACTTGAATAACTATTTTCGCGAGTTAAGTAAAGAGTAAAAGACGTCTATTAGTACAAAAGTACGAATACCGAGACAAAGGAACTAACGACCGTCGCCGAGGTAATTAATGAATTCATTAACTTTTTAATTTCACCTCGAGCAAATATTAATGGGTTTGTACCTGTTTAACGTAAAATTTGCTGAAACTCCCGTGTCAACTCTTTCAGGTGTCAAGATAAGTTCGTTAATAGATGATCGATGGACTGTCGTGATTCGGAATTTTATCGAAAAATTCGAGAGAATATTTTAGGAACGTTAGCGAGCGAAGCCTCGTTCACCTTCGTTAGTTATTAAAAAGACTATTACACAGTTTTGATGCTCAAAATGTGGAGATAAATCTAAAACAGGCACTCTGACTCTCATTTTTTTGGGTGATTTACCAATTGAAGTACCTAAGTACTGTAGGACCCCAAAGCACCAGTACGGCCTGCAGGGATCCTGGGACGTTCTAGTAAGTTCAGGGTAGAGGTTTCACTCACTGGCAACGCGAGAGTGTGGTGTATGAGAGTGACTGATTTAATTGTGCAGTGTTATAAAAGAAAGAGGGATAGGGCACTCTAAATAACTATATTGGTAATCACGGCAAAACACAAGTGCCCACTTCGGCCAGGCAAGCAGAACTGATCCCTAAAACAAATGTGATGCCTACACATTCCACATTCAAATGGCTCTCCAATAATCTTAACAGCCAGCTGAAGGCCGGTACAGACCCGCTGAGATTAGGCTGTGTCTACAATCGTCACAGTACCTATACAGTACCTGTACATTAGTATCGTATACAGTAATATGAAGAGTGATAAATAAACTATTCCATTCTATTCTACTCAGCAACATTATAGATTCCCCATAACTGAGTAGGCATAGTCTAATAATTCCATCTTCATTCACTTTTCAACACGGTTTTATTAAGCTTGGAAGATATGTACGAGTATCTATGTAGGCTATCTATGTAACGGAATCTTTGAACGTGATTTTCAACTACTTCAAAACGTAGGATTGAATTGAAACTTCGCACACTTATCAAGGACCGCTGACAATGTATGGTTAGCTAAGTGACGTCATTCTAAATCAAATATGGCGGATTCCCAAAGATGGCGGACTAGTTAATTTTATGCATTTCCATGATATGGGTGTTAAATGAAAGGGGTTACTGAGAAGAATACGATAAATAATAAATAAAGCGTGTTTTTATTTTATTTTTTAAACTATCTAAAATTATATATGAGAAAAAATTTAAGTGACAGTGGTGCCGATTCTCTTGTTCAATAACTAAACTAAAATTAGAGAATCGCTATCTTTTACTAAAAGGCAGTTCGAGAAAAAGACGGCTATAGCTATGAAATAAGTTAGAGATGTCAAAATAGTTTACGCCTTGCGCTTCACCGTGTTTTTAATCGACATGTTTTTACGTGTACCCTTAATTTGTATGGAAATATTAGTTCAACTAAATTTGACAGGTCTAATTTACGACCGTCTCTTTCTTGTATTATTAGAGAGAAAAAGACAGGAATAGCCAAAATTAAGTTTAGTTTGTGAATAACAGAATCCGCACCAGTTACAATATCTTGTGTTACAAGTACGTAAAATTATTTTTCTGTAGCACAAATCCCATTCAAAGACGTTCAGAATCTAGTCGCAATCTCGTCTTAGCAACATCGAATGTCAAAATATTGTCAAAAATGTAAATTAAAGTACCTACAGGTAATTTTACAGGTTGAGACAAATGGGCATTGAGCGTTCTTATAACGACCTACTACGACTAACTAAGTAAATGTCCCTTTTTTTGTGGGGTTGTAAAATCATCCAATGACTTCTCCCGCTCTGGGTGGAGCGGGAGGGCGTGTCAGACTTTTATTGACTAAAAGCTACTCCTGTTCCTTCAGTTGCCTGAGTACCAAGGTCCGCGGTGGTTCCGAATTTATCCACGACACCAGGTAGGCATGGGCCTGATGGTCCCCGACAGGTGCTACTGACATCTCTATCAGGCGCGCGAGGAACACTACGCGCCGTCGACTCACGGGCCTGGTCCTGATCGAACGGCGAGCTAAAGTAATTGCCCTTTTTTTTGTGACGGACGAACTTACGGACTAAAACCCACCCCTTTTCTTTCCCTGCCTGAGTGCCCAGGGGTTTTTTTTTTGGGGGGTTTGGGAAATCATCCAATGACTTCTCCCGCTCTGGGTGGAGCGGAACGGCGTGTCAGACTCTTACTGACTAAAACCCACCCCTGTTCCTGCCCTGCCTGAGTGCCCATGGGTGCGGTAACTCATTTTCAGAATTTATCCGCTACCCCTAGGCATGCAGGCACCGGCCACGGTGGGCCCCGTCAGTGGTGGCTGACACTCATCTTTTTGAGGCGCGCGTAGCTACGCGCCGTCGACTCACGGGCCTGGTGCTGATCGGACGGCGAGCTACCTACTGCTCGCCGTCCGCAGGCTCGGTTCTACGGTGGCCGGAGATCGTTTCGCGACGTCCTACGCCCAGTACCTCACCTGCGATGGTAGCGGCCGGGGCTGTGAGGGCCACTCCGTTGAGCTTCCCTCACGCGTCCCGCCTCTGCCTTCGCGAGCAGTACCGCTTCGCAGAAGGCGGAGACTGCTTCCCATTCCCTCTCGCTCCGTACCATGGCCTGAACCAGGGCCGGGCGCGAGAGGTCGCCGCTACCTATCGCATCCACGAGGACATAGTGGTACTCCGCCCAAGCGGGGCAGACCTCCACCGTATGCTTCACCGTATCCTCTGGGCGATCAGCGCAGTGGTAACACCCGGGCGTTTACTCCCAAATGATCTGATGCAGGAACCTCCCGAAACAACCGTGTCCGGTGAGGACCTGCGTCAGGCGGAAGGTAATATGCTGTGACGCCTCTCCAGCCACACCTCAAAGAGTGACTAGAGTACTACCGCCGCAATGGTGGCGTGCCCAGCGCTGGGTTGCGACAGACGCTGCCTCCATGTCGCCATGAGATCCCACCAGAGCTCCGTCCGCCGAGCCGCGAGGTGTCGCGGCAGCAGAGTTTTGCCCCGACGAAAGTAATTGCCCCCTAAGGTACCTATTAAAAAAAAAACTTAATCAAAATCTCCTTCTGGTTAATAGGATGTCTACCTAGCACGTGAATCCACTAAAACGCCATTGATTTGATTTGCGTCGCCCACCAATCACTAGCTGCCCGTTTGCCAGCGACGAGAGCACTAGATTTTAACGAGTTTTGCTCCAAGAGTCTCCAACAGCAATTATTATTATCCACCGTTGACTTCTGCTAAGTGAATTTCCACTTATAAGTTAATTGTTCATTTTACAACGGAACTGTTGCGAAGAAAATGTGGCGGGTGTTTCATTTAATATATGTATAGACACGGCACCATCCTAGAGCTCATTCACACGAAGACTATTCGTTTTTTTGACGAATCGTCTTTTTTCACGATTCGTTTTTTATTTTGACGGCTGCTTTTCTTTTTAAATGCCCGTGTTCACACGCATTACGAATCGTGAAAAATGTCGGACACGTCTTAAAATCACGTTAGTCTTTCATAAAACGTTCGTCAAAAAACACGAATCGTGATTTTTTTGTTGCATCCACCGTGTTCGATAGTTCATCCAAGACTAAACTCTGAATCACTAAACGAATATGAACATCAATTCGGATATTTTGCCGAATCGTGATAAAACACGATTCCATATGCAATGTGAACGTCCATCCGTCATGACGTATCGTGTTTTTATGACGAATCGTCAATGATGGAACCCGTTTGAATGAGCCCTTAGTAATAGACTTTTACGTCTATTGTACTAAAGGTGAACAATAGTTAGGGAAGTATTTTCAAATTGTTTCGCAGAAATGAGTTGGCGGTTGCCGAGAGTTATAGGGAAACTTTCTCGATGCGCTGGCACAGAGAAATATTCAACTTGATAGAAAACCGCACGCGATGCCCGCCGTGAAAATGAAAGAATCAATAAGTCGTCTACGTATCTCACGGTTTCATCCCACTTTTTACATTTTCAGGACATGAACGGGTCTATCTAAAGCGTCTAGGGTCGAAATTTAATTGTCCGATAAGAAAGAAGTCTACTTAATTGCGCAATGAAACCAGATTCAAAAGAAAGGGTGAACAGAATAAAGCGATAAATATTTCCATGTTGCTGAAGCTAAACTGTGGGAAGGTCGTTATTATTCATTGTTATTCGGCTCTAAAGGGCAGTAAACAAAAAACGATATTGCAGCGAAAATTGGCAAAATAAAAATTGATTTTTATGTTTTGTTGGTTTCTTTACTTGTTTACGTGCGAGCGGCGTTTTCAATCCATGTTCAATCAATTTGCATGTGGCCTACATCGGGACGCTTCAGTGACAAACTTCCAAAGGGCTACCCTTTTTATTCTCGAGTTATGTGATTGAACTCATCGGTATTCCTCTCGCAGCTTCTCAAGTTTTATACTTAATAAAAGCCACGCACACGGTACAAGTAATGCGAAGGCTATTTTGTTCTGTAATAACGGTTTTATTCCAACTAAATAAGTTTAAGAGAGAAACGAAGGACGCGCATCGAAATGAATCTCACGTAATAATTTTATAAGGTTTATTTTTAGATGTTTTTATGTTCTCTGGAAGAGATATGTGTGTTTATATGAAAGGCTCTGACATACGTGGAAGACGAGTTTACTCCAACGTTCGTTACGAGAGGAATATTAGCTGTTTGATATGTTAAAACCTACTGAAGCAAGATCGGGAAAGTACCTACATTTATTCTGGATCTAGATTTACTTTAAACTTGAATGCAGTGCAGCTACGTCTACCGTAAATATTATAAAATATCGCTACAGTACATTTATGATTACCGATCAAGATTGTGTAGAATGCAATGCTGTCACATTTTCAGTAAAAATTGGAACATTAAATACAGAGAGCGAGCCGAGTGCGAGAAGGAAGCAACCAGCTCATAACGCTGTCCTTACCTACCTAACATACTCGGGCCTGCGAACGGCGAGTAGCGGGTAACTCGCAGTCCGATCAGCACCAGGCCCGAGAGTCGACGGCGCGTAGTGTTCCACGCGCGCCTCAAAGAGTTGTCAGCAAAGGACGGGGCCTGCCACGGCCAGTGCCTGCCCGGGGGTGGAGGATAAATTCGAAAGAGTTACCTCGCCCCCGGGCGCGTAGGGCAGGGAGGAACAGGGGTGGGTTTTAGTCAGTAAGAGTCTGAAACGCTCTTCCGCTCCACCCTAGAGCGGAAGAAGTCATGAGATGATTTCCCACCCCACAAAAAAAAAAAAAACCTACCTAACATGACCTATACAAACCTATAATGTATGTGTATACATGTACCTCATCATCAGCCTTTTTAATGTCCCCACAGCTGGGGCACAGGCCTCCTCTCTGTGAGAGGGTGTGGGCCGTAATCCACCACGCGGGCTCAATGCGGATTGGTGGACGTCACATGTCTCCGAATTTTTGGTTCTAGGACATGCTAGTTTCCTCACGATGTTTTCCTTCACCGTTTTGAGAGCAGTGGTGCTGAAATAGATTACACAAAGTAAAGCGCCTGCCTAGGTTTGAACTCACGACCTACAACTTGTAATTCGCGGCCTGTACCACTGGGCCACCACTGCTCTCTGTAGCTCATAAACTTGGGATATTTTCTAGATACCAAAAACCAGAAAGTTAATGATTCTTTCTGACCTCTTCTTTGTTAGGCAAAGGATGTTTGCATTTGGAGAAAAAAAAAGGTTAGTAAAGTCAAAAGTCAGTTGAAAATATACCAGAAGAACAAAAGTCTGCTTTTAAAACAGATGTAATAACAATTGATGAATTTATAAAGTACAGCAAGCAAGGGTCACTTGATTCAAAATAACAACGACAAAGAGAACGTCAGTAAACTAATTTATTTGTACGCAAATTAGAACGATCTTAAAATGTTGAGGTTCAGAAAATAATGTCAACAAAAACTCGCCCAACAAGAACAACAAACAAACTGTGAAGGCGGTTCCTAACAAAAACTAAAACAATAGATCGATCAAAGGAATAAGTCCCGTGGCCGCTCGCTTCCCAACCGTAAGCCAGCTTAGACAACAATTCTTAACACTTGAAGAGAAACAGTTCACGAAGGCACAGAGGTATTAATATCTCGTCTAGGTACATAAACCGCGTACAATTTGCAAAATGGAAAACGAGCCAATTTAAATTTTACGCAACACTCGCGCTCAAGAACGTTTCCTACGGACACGAATTCCCTTTCTGCGAACGTCATACGAATGAGCGTAAAAAGGAATTACATAGTAAAGCGATGCTTACTCTTTTACGGTCCAAAGATCGGGCAAAATAAAGTTCTTTTTATTGCCCTCAGTTTTACAGCCCTGGTAATAGGTGAATTCGGTGAACTCAGCGTTTGAAATTCCGAAGTGCAAGCCGTGCCGCGCAATGCACACTACTTCTATCTTATGTTATTGGGGGCCAGTGTTCAGATTGTGGGGAACATTTTAGTATCAGCAAGTGTAGCAGCTTTTTATCTAGGTCGAGAATAACTGTTCTGTTGCCTTCTTTTATTGAAGCTTGCAACTTTCTTGACCTTTGCCCTCAATACGTCGCTTTCGCATTTAGGTGAATCCGTTAAGATGTGTTTTATGTTTTTATTCGATTAAAACGGACAGGGAGAGCTTGGAGTAGTTCAGAGTAAATAAAATCCATGTCATTTTGTAATTGTCGCGGTTAAATAAGGTAGTTTAGTAGAATTGTGAAGCGTAGCGTCTTGTGTTTATGTTATGATTGCACTATTAGATGTAATTACCTACATGAGTTGTGTGCCTACAATACAAGAACACGGCCGGCAGTGTACTTACCTACACATCTACAGATGATGTGAGGAAATGGGTCATTATTCTGCTCGCATGCAGGGTACTGGGTAATGGCAACGCCACTTCAGCATTATGTCACACCGTTTAGCTCAATAGATTGTTGTCACACATGATGACAACTGAAGTGATGCATCGTTTAGTCAGAAGTGAAATTAAGTAGATGCCTAGTGTTGTAGAACGTATGGAAATATAGTGTTTTTGTATGTTTATAATTCTACTCTTTTGGATGGGCAAACTTTGTTAGATGTCTAATTAAAGGGTTACCGAATCAACCTTAAAGCAACTGAACCATATAATTTTAAACGAGCTACCTAATCGACATATTGATCCACATCAAATATTTGTGGAGCCTAAACTTTAACAAACAAGCGGTTGTTGACTCTCTAATAACTAATAGTTTATTATCATAGTTTAGTTGGATTTGTGAACAACGGGTATAAGCATAGCAATACAACAATGTTATTTCAAATTGTCGAGGCAACTTCGGTGAGTGCCGGGGGCGTAACACTGAAATTAAATTCCAATACTCATTGGTTTCCAACGAGAGCCGTCATAATCAATAAAAGAGGAAATAAGTTTCAGTGCAAAGTCGCGGCTAACAGGTCAAAGTTCGTTACTTTCTTCTCTCATAGTTTCATCCCAGTTATTTTAGTTTTTAAAATATCGTAGCGGGCAAAGAAAAATTGAATTAGCAGTTTTATTTTGTCGATGCGAGACTGTGGGTGGATTGAGACGTGACTAGGGCCACTAGGGCTTGTTAGGGCTCGCTAGGGCTTACTTCACAATAGTCTATTTATTGGTATCCGATTTTTACTTTGGTGTGCTAATTTTCCTTTTTCCTGGGCTAGTGCAATATCATCCCATTTAAAAAGGTTTTTTTTTAGGTCCTGATCGTTAGCCACTTTACGCGTGGTACCATACTGTGATAACAAAAAATTCCGATACTCTCAGAACACTTAGCCATCACTATTCCAAAGGCTGGCTTCATGTTTGCAAATAGTTAGAAACAGACGTCTATAGAAGTATTATAACCCACCTTTATCAAAGGAATTCTGTGACCGGTATAACGGAATATAGGTATTCCAAATACCTAGTAGCCGGCAAAGCCGGCAAACAGTCCTTGCTTTTGAGTAAAGACATAGGAATCTATTTGCCGACCATCAGTCTAACGTGTTACTGTGCTGCACTTCGCATAACATTCAATTTGGTCGAATTCTGCTAAGACTGGACTACTAAGAAACAGGCTCTGGCCGATTTTATATGGCCCATGGCTACTTTTGCAGGCTCTTTCAGATGTTGAATTGTAAGTATTTATCAGCTTCTGAGTGAGTGAAGCGGTAGTTACCGACTTGATATACGTAAAAAAGTATGCAATCGAATTAACGCAAAAATGTACTGTTATCTTTATTTATTGTTACGTTTCTGATCCACACCTAATTAGACCTTAGTATAGTCACACTATATATTATAGTATATTATAAGTTTATCACACTAATAATATACCTATAGGCGAAAGTTTGTATGTTTGTTACTTCTTCACGCTCAAACCGATGGACCGATTTGGATAAAATTTGGAATGTAGATAGCTTATACCCTGGATTAACACATAGGTTTTCTATCTCACTTTTATCTCGGTCTACGCGGGTGAAACCGCGGGGCGCAGTTTATAAAATAATATATTTATGTTTCACTCAGCACTGACCCGTGTTGGTAATCCGCACTCTCAACCTCATAACAAGTGATTCGGTCCTATTATTTTGTTCTCTGAGTGAATTCACAAAGAATGCCTTGCTTGTAATACCTACTACTAATACTCTTATTATAAACGCAACAGTTTGGATGGATAAAAGGATGTTTGTTAATCAATCACGCCAGAACGGATCTGTATGAAATTTGGCACAGAGATATATATTTATAGTCTGGAATAGCACACATGCTTTTTATCCCGGGAATATGTTCCCTTGGGATAATTTTTGACTTTCCGAAGCCGCTAGCAGAAGCTAGTGTGTAAGAAAGTTTAATGGTTAAAAGATTAATTGAATTGTATTATTAATTGAATGGTTATGGTTAATTGTTAATCAAATTGTATTTTTAGGTAAGCAAATGTTACTGTTAACTGAATTGTTAATTTAATAAGAAGATATTAAAATTATTGTACTTACTCTTTCTGATTACGTTACCCAGTGGGCAGTGGGCCTGTATATAAATAGGTTTAAAGGTTTAAACCTTTATTTATTGTTGTTTCTGAACCGCATCCAATTAAATCTAATGATTTAAGTATGGTAAAATATATTTTAAATATCACTCAGCCCAAGCCTGTTTTCGCCTTGATTCAACGTCTATCAATAGTATAGAATGTCTAGATATTTTTTTAAGTAGCATAAATTGTGCCAAAATAGTCCTATAGTCCTAGATTCTCCTAAACGCGCCCTTAGAACAAAATGGTTCTCTCTATGGCGCTGGAAGGTGATGAACCAGTAATTTATAGCTAGTAAAATCCGTGAAGGAAAGTAGAAGCCTTAGCTGAGTAAGTAATTCTCGGTGATGTGAGGGCGAAACAGTCGAGTTACTACGTGCTAAAAGGTATGAATAGTGAGGTTCGTCATAATTGTTAGTTCTTGGTGAACGGGCCATTTGAGTGCCTGCGCAAGGAAGAAAATTTGATTTGAGATTTAATTAATTTTAGTTAGTAAATCGTGGTTGGTACGAAAATAAAGTCAATTGTTTTACAAGCTGGCTTTATAGCCGTAATTTTATAGCGCACAAAATAAATTCATCGAAGCTTTGAAGTTGCAACCTCAGTCATAAAAAGATCTATAATAAAGATAGATAATATCAACTGCATCCATAAAACCACATAAAACTAAAACCGATTTATGCCGAAAATGTAAAGGTTCGTAAAGTTTTTATCTTCTTTACTCGATGTTTTCTCAACACAAACGTAGGTACCTACCTGATATCGACCCCATACGAGTCTGTTAGATTTCATTTCACAGTAAAATTTTAACTACCCACGCCATTAAATAAATTTCAATATACCCACGACTACGAACGCAATTATCAACGTTTTGTTGAAAATACATTGAAATAACTTCAGCTGAACGGCTTTGACATGAGACCTCTCGACTTCCGCGAAAAAGTTATTTAAAGGGCCCGTTAATATGTAGGTACTCTCTAGCTAAAGAAGGTTATCTAAGTAATTAATTAGACTGTTCCACTTTCTGACAACAATCCTTCAGAGCTTTTATTTTATGTAATCTGCCTGTGAAAGGTCTATTTTATTTCCTATGTAAAGGTTTGTTAAGGAAAATGATTAGCCCTGGTTCAGGGCATGGTACGGAACGAGAGGGAATGGGAAGCAGTCTCCGCCTTCTGCGAAGCAGTAATGCTCACAAAGGCAGAGGCGGGACGCGTGAGGGAAGCTCAACGGAGTGCCCCTCACGGCCTCGGCCGCTACCACCGCAGGAGAAGTACTGGGCGTACTGGGCGTAGGACGTCGCGAGACGATCTCCACCGTAGACCCGGGCCTGCGGACGGCGAGCAGTGGGTAGCTCGTCGTCCGATCAGCACCAGGCCCGTGAGTCGACGGCGCGTAGTGTTCCACGCGCGCTTCAAAGAGATTAGTGTCAGACACCACTGACGGGGCCCATCGTGGCCGGTGCCTGCATGCCTAGGGGTAGCGGATAAATTCTGAAAATGTGTTACCGCACCCATGGGCACTCAAGCAGAGAAGGAACAGGGGTGGGGTTTAGTCAGTAAGAGTCTGACATGCCCTCCCGCTCCACCCAGAGCGGGAGAAGTCATTGGATGATTTGCCTTCCCACCAAAAAAAAAAAAAAAGGAAAATGATAAGTAGGTAGGTCTATACTATCTATACTCCCCAGGCATGTGCCTTAACAGGCGTTGCACAGGGGGGGTCCCAGAGTGGTCTTTTAAGCGGTAACGGGACCCATAACCATGACTCCGGGACTCCATGTGCTGATGGTGATCACCGGGGTGGTTTTAGTAAGGTAAGAATCCCACTCTCTTTGGTCTTTTCCCCAAAAGTCCAGGCATACTGGTATTTATTAGTAAAGTATATGTAATAATAAACATTATCACCAAAACAAAAAAACATAATTAAAAAATTCTTCGTAACATAATTTTGTGATGACAGACGACGGACGGACAGACTGACGGACACGTGAGTGACAACAATAGGGCTCCGACCCTTCGGGTACGGAACCCTAAAAAAGGTAGGTCTATACTAGGTAAGCCCGATAAATAACAATTGTGTTTGCTGCGTAGTAGATAAAACATTAAAACCCATATTTATTCATTTAGGTAATGTAACGAATCCTCATACATTAAGCATTATGATAAAAGTTCTAAATATATTAGATAAAATGTGCTACGTGATTCTCCGCCAACACAATGGGAGATAATATTATTTTCTAGTGAAAAAATAATCATAAGAATGGTCCCTGAAACTCAACAGATGAGAAACCCGAACGCTTAAATCACAAAACTGAAATTCTGATACACGCAACAAAGTTCGTCGAAGTGGAAACGAATTGAGTATCAAAAGATGGAGTCGAATGTTTGACGCTCTCTTTCAAGCATTTGCCTTTAGGATTGAATCAATTGGAAAACATATGAGGGTCAAAATATTTGTGATCGGCTCGAAGACATCTCATTCTGAGATTTGTCTACCTATAGGTACTTACTATTTATTTTTATTACACTCGACTAAACCCTTTTTTCCTCGGCAATAAATCTTGAAAAGCGACAACTAGGTTTTGTTCGCTTCAGATAATCTGAATTCATAATCGCCCAGAGGACACGGTGGAGCATACGGTGGAGGTCTGTCCCGCTTGGGCGGAGCACCGCCGTGTCCTAGTGGATGCGATACGAGGCGGCGACCTATCGCGCCCGGCCCTGGATCAGGCCATGGTACGGAGCGAGAGGGAATGGGAAGCAGTCTCCGCCTTCTGCGAAACAGTAATGCTCGCACGCGGAGGCGGGACGAGTGAGGGAAGCTCAACGGAGTGGCCCTCACGGCCCCGGCCGCTACCACCGCAGGAGTGGTACTGGGCGTAGGACGTCGCGAGACGATCTCCGGCCACCGTAGACCCGGGCCTGCGGACGGCGAGCAGTGGGTAGCTCGCCGTCCGATCAGCATCAGGCCCGTGAGTCGATGGCGCGTAGTGTTTCACGCGCGCCTCAAAGAGATGTGTTTCTGCCACCACTGACGGGGCCCATCGTGGCCGGTGCCTACTTGCCTAGGGGTAGCGGATAAATTCTGAAAATGAGTTACCGCACCCCTGGGCACCCAGGCAGGGAAGGAACAGAGGTGGGTTTTAGTCAGTAAGAGTCTGACACGCCCTCCCGCTCCTCTTAGAGCATGATGATATCCCAACCCAAAAAAAAAAAAAAACATTCTAGTCGATGAGCAGTAGCACCGAGAAGTCACTTTGAAAACAGAATTCTAATTGAAAACAAACATTATTATATACATTACCATCAGGTGAGATATGACGCGTGCCTATCAAATGTATAAAAAAAAATACGTAGGTTGATAAACAAATTACCCCTCCTTGCGTCGCGCAGTCGGCTAAAAAGATGAGACCCTTTTTCATCAAAGTGAAGATCATATTTATCAGGTCATGCTTGTTCTGATAACAAACTTTTTTAATGACTAAGCTTCTTAACTCTGTCTCATTCATATTCACGGACCCAGAGTTTAAAGGCTACGGTCAGAATTATTTTAAATCTCAAGCAAATTACAAATCTCATAATTCTCAGAGAGTTTATCTTCTCTAATCTCTCTGAACAAAATTCAGTAACAACTCCTTTTAAGTAGCAACTTAGTTAAGAGACAAGATCCAATACTAAAAGGGTTTACTTTCTGACTCCTCACTTTGTGACTTAGCGACAACATTTTCATGAAATATTAAATGAACATCTAAATATAATATGTTACATAACTTTGAACTTAGAAGGTTAACATGGCTATTTTTGGGCTGGGTCCGTCCATCTGTAATATTATGAAATAGGCGATGAAAGAAGAAAAATTTGATATATCTTCCTTTTTGTTGTTAATAACATTTCCACATGCTTAGTGACTGTGATTATGATTAGCTTTCAACGCTCTTCTAATAGTTTGGTTAAGTCAATGTTTAGCTAGTAGGTAACTAACTCGTTACTAATGTGTTATATTGGTTTGTCAATTGTTTGGTGGCCTGTGTTCTCAGGTGGTTTATAACTATCTGCTATACATATACCTATCATACATATTAATTATGGTACATATTAGATATTATAATAACAGCCGCACGGGTCGATCCATAAGGTTAAGCTACGCTTGCCGGGGTCGGTCCATGGATGGGTGACCATCTTTACATACCGAGACTCCTCCGTGCCTCGGAAAGCACGTTAAGCCGTTGGTCCCGGCTGTCAATTGTGGAACTTTGACAGTCGTTACGGGTCGTCAGAAGCCCGAAAGTCTGACATCCAGTCTTACCAAAGGGTATCGTATTACCCAGTAACTGGGTTGTGGAGGTCAGATAGGCAGTCGCTCCATGTAAAGTACTGGTATTCAGCTGCATCCGGTTAGACTGGAAGCCGACCCCAAGATAGTTGGGAAAAGGCGCGGGCAGATGATTAGATATTACCTAATAAGTAGGTATGTTTTACATATTAAAAAAAGCACCGGCCAAGTGCGTGTCGAACCTCGCACATTTAGCGTTCCGTACCAAATGAGAGAATTGTCAAAGAAAAAACTGATTTATCAATATATTGGTGTTTGTTACTTAACTAGGTAAACAGTCCTGACGCAGGTCCTCACCGGACATGGCTGTTTCGGGAGGTACCTGTGTCGGATCAAGGCGGAGGTGACCCCTGCGTGTTTCCACTGCGAGGATCGCCCAGAGGACACGGTGGAGCATACGGTGGAGGTTTGCCCCGCCTGGGCAGAACACCACCGTGTCCTCGTGGATGCGATAGGCGGCAGCGACCTCTCGCGCCGTGCCCTGGTTCAGGCCATGGTACGGAGCGAGAGGGAATGGGAGGCCGTCTCCTCCTTCTGCGAAGCAGTAATGCTCGCGAAGAGGGAGGCGGCACACGTTAGGGAGACTCAACAGAGGCAGAGTCGCCCTAGCGCCCTCAGCAGCAGCCGTCGCAGGAGACGACAGGGGCTGCGAGACGATCTCCGGCTACCGTAGACCCGGGCCTGCGGACGGCGAGTAGTGGGTAACTCGCCGTCCGATTAGCACCAGGCCCGAGAGTCGACGGCGCGTAGTGTTCCATGCGCGCCTCAAAGAGTTGTCAGCAAAGGACGGGGCCTGCCACGGCCAATGCCTGCCCGGGGGTGGAGGATAAACTCGAAAGAGTTACCTCGCCCCCGGGCACGTAGGGCAGGGAGGAACAAGGGTGGGTTTTAGTCAGTAAGAGTCTGACACGCCCTTCCGCTCCACCCTAGAGCGGAAGAAGTCATGAGATGATTTCCCACCCCAAAAAAAAAAAACTAGGTAAACAGTGAATCTCCAGGCGTTTTGCAGAAAATAATGACGGAGTGTTACCGACAATGACGAATCAAGGGAAATTCAACATTAATACACTAGTATTAAAGTACACTAGTACTACTAGGCAATGATTCCTAGAGAACTTTAATATTAGTGTATTAAAGTTGAATTTCCCACGATTCGTCATTGTTGGCAACACTCCCTCATTATTTTCTGCAAAACGCCTGGAGATTCACCGTTTACCCACTAACAAATACCAATATATTGATAAATCATTTTTTTTCTTTGCTGATTCTCTCATTTGGTACGGAACCCTGGAATTTGCCAGAGTCTGTTTCCTGATAGCTATAACCAGGGGGTCTTAAAGTCAAGAGTGAATAGGTTACTTCTAGGCAAGAGTGCTCCATCCTCGAAATATTAAATTTTTGAATACCGATAAGTGCGATCAATGATATAATAATAATAAAATAATTTGCCAACATCATCAATCATTTTCTTCACCCAACTGGTAAATCTGGCAGATACTTAATTTATTTTGTATATTTTTGTATGTAATTTTCAGTGTTGTACCTACTACTAAATATTGTGGTGAAAATAAACGTATTATTATTACTTTAAACGTTTATCAATTTGAGTGGGTTGAATGTGAATCAGTTTAATTTTAAAGAATGTTCGCTCACCGCGCCTCCTTTGATTTCCCAAGAGTATGAAGTTAGAGGAACCTGACGGTTGGTTATGAGTTCCTCCCGTACTGAAAGTCTGCTAACTTTAATATAGTCCGCTTCGATATTGTTTTAGTTGTAGCACTTGTTCAATATGAAACTGTTTGCTTTTTTATAACCCTTTCGGAAAAGAAGTTTATAAACCTCTTTGGATTTTTGGGCCGAAAACTTTTTAGACCTAAATTGGTTATGAATGTACGTTTAGTTTGAATGTAGAATTCGAATAGAAACTTTAATTTAAAATTGTGTTTGTCATGTGTTGCCGTCTCGTACCAATATAATTTTTGCTGCTGCGAGTTTTATACTGAAAACATTTTGCTATTACAAAAGTATCAGGACCCGATCCAGAAATCGAAACCAGCAGAAGCGCTTACTAGACCACCGATGGAGTCAATATAAATTTTAATAAATAATATAAAAAAAATACTGATGATTTGGACATCAACAAGGCCGCTTTTTGGTCTGCAACAAAAATTCAGAACTTAATAAAGTAAATGGAGCGTGAAAAGTTAATAGAAGAACAAAGCTGAATTAGGTTATGGATAACAAAAGCTGAAGCTAAACAAAACGTGGACCGTACTCTGACCGTAGCTCATGATAGGTAAGGAAAGAATTAACTCTCATGGTTCCTTAACAAATGACTTTCTTTTTTCATTCAGGTTTTAAAGACCTTGATGCACAAAACCAGTAGTTGTGGCGACATTTGGGGGACGCCTTTGTCCAGCTGTGGACTTTTTCAGCTGAAATGGTGATCGTGATGATGATGAAAAAACTTTTAATAATCGAGTATTTAGAAGTTTGAAATTTCCTATCATCATCATCTACAGCCCGACTTCGCCCACAGCTGGGTATAGGCTTCTTTTTCCTGGTACTAAAGTCTTCGCTCCTGTGTCATTCGTCCAGGTTCTACACGCGATGATAATAATGTTTGCTCATGTTACCGCTGGAAGACCAGTCCTTGGATGCCGCACAGTCACTGCTTTACTCCACCTGTCATCACCGTGTCTTGCCAGGTTCTGCTTAACTCCACTGGAGTTCCATTAGTCGTTTTCCGATCCTGAAGGCCTCCGTACGTTTTGAAAAGTCAGCGTTTGGAACTGTCTATGATTTGATAAATAAAACCCTAAATTAATTTAACGTTCAAGTACTTGGAGGCTAGACAGATCATCTAAGAAACAAAAAAAGACAAATTATCTAAGAAAAATCTACGTTTTCAGTTGACAAGAGGGTCTAGACAAAGTGAAATTCTATCAGCGATAACGATTGTCAAAAATTTTAGAATGTAGGTATATACATTATATAGAATAGAATATAATTTGGTATGGGCTTGACAAGCGCTACCAAAAACTTTTTAACAAAATATTAAACCAACGAAAAATAACTAAAAAGCAAACTACTACTAACTAATTTTGAGTCGGCGCCAAACAACGAACTGATTAATTATCTAAATTTTATATATGTATACGTAGAAATGAAGACCCGGTGGCTCTACGTACGTAATTAATCCTTTTTAACCGACTTTCGAAAAAGGAGGAGGTTCTATGTTCGACTGTATGCATGTTTTTTTTTTTTTTATGTATGTCCGCGCATTTCTCCGTCAGTTGTGGACCCATTTTCAAAAATCTTTTGTTATCCGATAGAATATACTCCCGAGGTGGTCCCATATAAATTTTATCGTAATTGCTTTGGCGCTTTTTGAGAAACTGAACAAAAACGAAAAATACGCATATCTTAATGACGTTTTTGTGTTCTCCATATGTTTAAATTCCACGTTCCATGTTATTGGGGTTTTTACTTCTGGGGTATAACAACCAAAAAGCGAAAAATAAAAAACTTTTTTACAAAAAATACAACCGACTTCCAAAAAAAAATACACTAAAAATTTAAAAATAACTTTAATTTCGGAAGTCGGTGTCAAATATCGAAGAAATATAAAATACAAACACCGACTTCCGAAATTAAAGTTATTTTTAAATTTTTAGTGTATTTTATTTTTTCTTATTTGGCGCCGACTCAAAATTAGTTTACATATTTGATAGTTTATGTAAATAAGCTCAATACTGCAAACTTAAAAGGTTTAATTTTTTTTTGCTTTTTAGTTCTTTTTCGTCGGTTTAATTTTTTGTTAATAAGTTTTTTATTTTATTATTTTTTGTGGCTCGCATCATCTTTTTATATCTAACTTCTGATTGTTTAGGAAAGGTATGTTTTCCATCATCAGCTCAGCTTCATGAAGTGATGATTCCTAAACGCAAATACCTAATTAAGTTATGAAAAGTAAACAAAAAACTAATCGTGCCCACAATTTTCGCAGGTTTCTTTCAATTTTATCAGGATGTCATCATCAGATCCTGACTTCCTTGCCATGGGACCTTGAGGTTATACACTCTCTAACAAAAAAAAAACCATCAAAATCGGTTCATAAACAACGGCGTGAGGGCTGAACATACAATATATATATATACGGTTAAATTGAGAACCTCTTCCTTTTTTTTTCGTCGGTTAAAAATGGTACGTGGTCAATCCCAAACATTTTGGAGTTCCGGCTTACGATACCATCGATAGACCGTCTCTTGGTCTAGAGCCCCAGAGGTGATAAGCATGAACCAGTCAGTGCATTGCACGCAGTGGATTGGCTCACTGTTGCACGATACCATTCAATCAGATTCCAACCACGTGTGCATGAGTTTTTAAAGGTCAGGTTTACCACCATGTCCAGATCAAAAAAAAAATGAGATAAAGAGGTCGTATACTTTTGGCAGAGTCGCCAAAAGTGTACGACCTCTTTGAGAAGAAAATAAAACAGATTTTTCTCAAGATTTCAATTGAATTCAACAAGCCAAAAGCAATTGCCACTAATATACAAAGAACCTCTCTCAGTTCATTCGTGGAAAATAGAATTAAAGTCTTAACGAGTCCCTAGGTAAGAGTAATTCTAAAAACTATTAAATCCTTTTAATTGGGTTTTAGTGGAAAGTAGTGCTGCTCTGAAACGATGCGGGATTATCCTTTGTGCAGAACAATAATGCAATGGCTTTTATGAATTATACTGAAAGTTCCGCGAAATAAATTTCACAGCAATAATAATCCGTTTCCGTCGAAGAAGATGATCCAAGTTCGACCTTGCTTTGATAAAAGTTAATACTTCAAAGTTCATCTTAATTTTTTCATTTCAAAGACAAAATGTTTATGTAAAGGGCTCTTCGAGGTCCGTTTTAGCGTTTCGTACCCGAAGGGTCCAAACGAAGCCCTATTGCTGTTACTCACGTGTCACAAAATTTTGTTCCAAAGAATTTTTTAACTTCCCATTGCCCTTTGTTTGGTGATAATGTTTATTTTACGTATATTTTACAAGCAAATACTGATTGATAAATATGATTTTTCGTTGAATTTTTTCATTTGTTGCGGAACCCTAAATGTGCAAAGTCCGACACGCACTTGGCCAGTTTTTCTATGAGTTATGACATACGCCTCAACAAGCGACCTTCTGCTCGGGTAGGGCTAAGAGCCTGCAAGGTGTTGGCTCTTAACAACCCTCTCTAATTGCGCCATTGCCTTAGATTACATCAATTAAAATATGAACATGGAGTTACTTGAAACCTCTGCTAATGTAACGAGTGTAATTAGCAATGTTAGAATAAGTGAGGCGGGTCCCTACTTATGTGAATCTGACTTTAATGAACATACGAAGGGCTACTTATTTCAGAACTGCTAATTTGTTTCACTTGTTTGGGTCGTTTTTAGGCATGTTGATTAGGGATTGGGGCGAAATATCAAAGAGTATTTATAGCCACCTAAATATACCAGACCAAGCTAATATGTGTTTAGTTTTGGAGGGTTGATTTTTGGACTTTATTTAAACAGGCTAGACATGTTCGCAAACAAACACCTATGGTCAGTTTAATCATCAACATCATTTACCTCACAGATCCACCTACATTTTTATTTAGATCACCTACGACTACATTAATTATATCTACCTAAACATATGAATCTTGTACGTCTCCAGTGTGCCTAATAAGTTAATAGTAAAAAAACATTTTTTTAAACAAGCTTTTAAATTCATACACAAAATTTCGTGTCTGTGCTGTAAACTGTTGAAGACTTCCTCCATCTGGAACTAATTCTGAATCTCGATTCAGGGCATACTTAAGGAATTTAGAGAGCGAGTAGTAGACAAAATGATAGAAATGGGAGACATGAATGATCGAAGTGTAAATCAAAGATGGAATGAGATAGCTGAGTGTACTATGGATGCAGCGAAGGATATTTTGGGAGAGACAAAAGGACGGATCACAATAGAGAGAGACACATGGTGGTGGTCTACAGAAATACAGGACGTGTTGAAGCAAAAAAAGAAGAAATTCAAGGAATGGCAGAGTGTAGAACTGGAAAGCGTTAGTTTGACAGCTGAAAAAAGAGCGAGTATGATGCGTTAAAGAAAAAAGCTAAGAAAGCCGTAGCAATAGCGAGAGCAAAAGCTCAGGACAAACTGTACGATACATTGGACAGTCCAGCTGGCCAAAAAGATCTGTACCGGCTTGCTAGAGCCAGAGAGAGGAAGGCGAAGGATGTTAGTCGGATAAGATGTGTAAAGGATGAAGCTGGAATGCTTCTATCAGAGGTTGAAATGATTAAGGATAGATGGAAGGGCTATTTTGAAAGACTGATGAATGGGGAAAATATCTGGAGTGGTGTTGTAGAGATTAAACCAATGAATGAGGGGTTAGTGTGAATGGTCAGTGTGAATGAAGTGAGAATAGCATTGAACGGAATAAATAATGGTAAGCCAATTGGTCCAGACGGAATACCAATGTGGAAGTCATTACGGGTAGATAGATGGACGTGGTTAGCTTTGATCTTCAATAAGTTGTTGCTGGAAGAAGCCATACCTGATGAATGGTGCAACAGTTCGTTGGTGCCCATCTTCAAGTAAAAAGGTGATGTGCTGGTGTGCAACAACTAGTACGAAAGCATGGAAAAAAGTTATTGAAAAGCAGCTGAGAAAAGAGACTGAAATCTCACAAAACCAGTTCGGTTTTATGCCTGGTTGGGGTATAACGGATCCCATTTTCGCTATCCGCCAGCTGTGCGAAAAATACAGAGCTGTGCATAAAAACTTGCACATGGTGTTCATTGACCTCGAAAAGGCATATGACCGGGTGCCTCAAGATGTTTTGTGGGGGGCCATAAGGAGAAAGGTGTGCCTGGGAAGTATGTGCAGTTGCTCCGAGCGACCGAGCGATGTACATTCGATGCAGTACCCAAGTGCGGTCTGCAGTGGGCACCACTGACAGTTTCAGTGTAGCAGTCGGTTTGCACCAAAGGTCGGCCGTCAGCCCTTACCTCTTCCTGATGATAATGGACGCTCTGAAGTCGGACATCCAGGAAGAGGCTCCTTGGTGTATGCTGTTTGCTGATGACATTGTGCTGGTTGCCGAAAGTGGCTTAGAGGTGCAGAGCAGATTGAAGACGTGGTAGCAAAGACTGGATAGTGTGGACCTGAAATTGAGCAGAACCAAAACAGAATATCTGTTCTGCGATTTCGGCGGTCTCTCTAGTCCTGTACCTGTAGCTCTCAATGTAACACCTATACCGATTTGCTCCGACTTTCGGTACCTCGGGTCGCTTGTTCAGGGGGATGGCGATATAGACCGAGAAGTTACGCACAGGATCAACTCAGGATGGATGAAATGGCGACAGGTCACTGGAACAACTTGCGACCGACGGATGGCCCTTAAGTTAAAGGGAAAAATCTATAATTCCGTGATTAGACCTGTCGTACTGTATGGGTCAGAATGTTGGGCTGTGAAAAAGACGGATGAAAAAAGATTACATGTGGCGGAGATGAAAATGTTGAGATGGATGTGTGGAGTAACGAGAATGGATAAAGTGAGAAATGAGAACATTAGAGGTAGTTTAAAAGTGACCCCAATCACACAAAAGTTCAAAGAGAACCGCTTGTCTTGGTATGGTCATGTGAAGAGGAGGGATGAAACACATGTACTTAACTAAAAGAGTTATGAATATAAATGTGGATGGATGGAGAGGAAGAGGGAGGCCAAAGAAAAGATTGATGGACTGTGTGAGGAGTGATATGAAAGAAAAGGGAGTTAGTGATAGTGTGATGGCTGACAGGACAGAATGGAAGAAAAAAACGTGTTACGCTGACTCCAAGTAACATGGGATAAGGGCAGGAAGATGATGCTGATTCAGGTCATAATAAATAAATAAAAATAAAAATAAAAAAGCCTGTTTATTCCTTAATAATAATACATTGTTCGATTTGGATAAACAGTTCATTATAAGTCTAATTACTAACAATTAAGGACCCCTCTTTTGGGTAAAGGCCTCCTCCAGATTCTGCCATTTTTCTCGGTTTTTTGCCAGTGTTAGCCAATGCTGGCCGGCCACTTTGCACATTTCGTCAGCCCATCTCTCTTGTGGTCTCCCCTGTTTTCTTTTGCCTTTTGGGCCTGTCCACTTAGTCACTTGTTTGGCCCACTTATCGCTGTGAGATCTGGCTACATATCCTGCCCATTTCCACTTCAGCTTCTGTGAGTGTTTCAGTGCATCTATTATTTTGGTTTTTTTTCTTATTTCAGTGTTCCGATGTTTGTCCTTAATTCTTATATTTAAAATGCTTCTTTCCATGGCGCGTTGGCATACTTGTAATTTACTTCTTGCCTCTTTGTTGTAAGTCCATGTTTGGCAGCCATATGTAAGGCATGGAAGTATGCAGGAGTCCATAACTTTCTTTTTTAAGCATAATGGGAGCTCGCTTTTTACTACCTCCTTATGCCCCCAAAATTTACTCCATGTAATGGCGATGCGTCTATTAATCTCGTCTAAGTTCCTGGAAGGTTTAAACGAAATTTGTTTGCCCAAATATATGTAGTTATCTACGTACTCTAGCGGCGTTTTTTCGACAGCGATTGGATACTTTATGCTATTAGTTGCTACTTTAGTCTTGGAAACGTTTAAGTTTAGTCCTATTGCTGTGCTTGCTCTATTTAGCTCGTTTAACATAGATTCAAGGCTTCTTGAGGTCTCTGAAAACAGGACTATATCGTCCGCGAATCGCAGGTGGCTCAGGTACTTGCCATTTACACATATTCCTTTTTTGTTCCATTCTAGGTCTTTCATTATATATTGTAGCACAGCTATGAAAGCTTTACATGATAGGGGATCACCCTGTTTAACTCCTCTTTCCACTTTTATCTCCGGGCCTATTTGGTCGAGCTTTACTCTACTTGTGCTTTGGTCGTAAATATTTTTTATAATGTCTATGTAGGTTTGTGGAATGCTTTGGTGTTTAAGGGCTTTCCATATGCTCTCGTGAGATATAGAGTTGAACGCTTTCGCGTAATCGATAAATGCGAGATATAGTGGCTGTCTGAACTCTATATATTTTTCTATTATCTGCTCGAGAGTGTATATGTGGTCTATTGTGCTAAATCCCTTTCGGAACCCGGCCTGCTCTACAGGTTGGTGTTTCTCTATTTGTGTCTCTATTCGTTTCTCTATGCATGAAGCAAACAACTTGTAGAGTGCTGGTAGAAGACTTATAGGCCTGTAGTTGCTCACTTCTGCGGGGTTCCCTTTTTTGTATAGAAGTATTATTCTGGACTCTGACCATTTTTTAGGTGTTTTACGATCTTTGAGTATTTTGTTAAATAGTGTGGTCAGCAGTGGAGCCAAAATCAATCTTCCAAGCTTGATGCACTCGTTTGGTATATTGTCTGGTCCGGGGCTTTTCTCGTTTTTCAGTTTGTCTACGCTACGTATTATCTCTACTGGATCAAAATCTAAAATATTTGTAGAGTCGTCGTCTGCCTCTAAGTTTTCTTCGCAGTTGGGACTTTCGTTAGCTTCAACTTTTCCGTAGAGTTTTCTGTAGAATTCTGTAGCAACATTCACTATGCTTTTTCTTGTTTGTGGTTTTTCTGAGCGCGAGCTTAATTTTGGTATCCAGATCTTATCCTTGTTCAGTTGCTTGTAGGCCTTCTTTAAGCTGCCTGTGTTGTGAAGGTGCTTTTCTACTATTTCTATTCTATGTTTTTGGTAGTCTCTTCTTAGATTTTTACTTATTGTTTTATAAAGTTGTGATAGCTCGGACTTTTCTTGTTTACTAAGAGATGGCTTGTGCTGGAGTTCTGCTCTTTTTTTCAGTAACTCTGTGGTAGTTGGTGAAATAGGGCATTTCTTTTTCATTCGATTTTCTAGTTTTGAATTTTTGAGAGAGTATAGAATGATGTTTTCTATTTTGTTGTATAGTGATTCAACGTCGTAGCTATCATCGTAGTTGAGTTCTTTCGTTTTTTGTTTTAAGGTTTTAAGATAATTTTCTTGTTCGATTGGGTCTTGCAGGTTTGTGCTGAAACTGTGATAATTTTTTCTTGTTTTTTTACTTGTTCCAAGATTCAAAGTTCCTCGAACTACTCTGTGGTCCGAAGGGAAAATGTTATTATTTAGCACCTCTACATTTATAAATAATCTTGGGTTGCTGCTTAAAATATAATCTATTTGGTTTTTGGTCTTCTTATTAGGAGAAATCCAAGTCCATTGGTTTTTTTGTTTCTTCTTAAATATAGTGTTCATTATCGTGAGTTTATATTCGAGTGCATAATGCGCCAACAGCTCGCCGTTCTGGTTTCTTTTTCCATGGCAAAAAGGGCCCAATATATTATGCTCGCCGGTTTTACGTTGGCCTATCTTTGAATTAAAGTCTCCCATCAAGACCAGGTTTTTACTGGCATACTTTTGCGCTGACCTTAGTGTCTCATAAAATTTTTCAATCTCTTGTTCGGGGGCGTCTAGAGTTGGTGCGTAGGCTTGTATTATTGAAAGTTCGTAATTTTCGAAATTTAAGGTAAGTAGGCATACTCTCTCTGAGAAACCAGTGTAGCTTTGGATATTCGGCTTGTACTTTCTTTTAATTAGAAATCCCACACCGTGGTGCCCTCCTGGTAATCCTGTATGGCAGAAGATGTGGTCTTCGTCTTCTATTATGTTGTTACCGTGTCTTCGTATTTCTGATAAGCCAATAACGTCGTATTTCAGTTTTATTATAGATTTTTTAAGAAGCAGCATTCTTTCTGGTGAGAGAAGAGATCGTACATTGTAAGTGCATATGTAGAACTTTTAGGATTCAGGTCATACTTACCATAAAATACGTTGTCATTGGAACTGAAGCAACATGTAAAAATTCAACTCTGTAGGATATGAGTAAGTGGTTCTATTTCAGCTTTTTTTTTAATTTGGGACAAGCTCGCCACACTATTCCCAAACCATTGTAACTTCTGTAAGCCAGAATCAACGGTGGCGACCACCAGAAAAAACGCCGAGGCAATGAAGCTCGACGAGTACCAGAGAAACGATTAAACTGTCTTGGATCAACGAAATTAATCAGAAAAGACAGCGGAGGAGTAAGAAAAACATAATTACCACTTCCCTCCTAATCAAGCGGGAGACAGAACAAAGCTAGGCCATTAGGCACAAAGGGGGTATTTACAACTGGGATTGCCAAGGCCCACTGGTTAATAAAACACTAATATTAATGGGTCCTAAAATTGTGAGCACTTGATTCCGTGGTTTGGCAAAAACGCTTGAACGCACGGAACTTCGTTCTAGTTTCCACAAGGTCCGTGTAATAGACAACTCCAGACGTAGGCTGAATACTATACAACATAATATTGCTTTCAGTTTGCTAAAGAGTACACTCCCATAGGATATGTTGTGCGGATTGTTCGTATTCAACAAGCAACAAGGTTGAAGGAAAATAATTTATCCTTAAAGTTGCCATGTCCTGTGAGAAATTGGGCAACACAGTGATCCAACTCCAGCCATGTCCTATCCAGCCGCTCGCGAACCGATGGGAGGAACTGGTGGAGGTCCTCGGCCTTTGATAGAACTTTCCCACCTACATTGCCTTTCGGATAAAAGGTCCTCCCAAACGTCAGTTTGAGGTTTAAGTAATCTAGAAATCTTGGCATGATCGCGTTGAGGTAATTCAGCTTGCAAGATTTGACCGCAACAAACAAACATGGCAAGTTAAATAAAAGCTTATAAATAAACCAGCTCAAATGTCACAAGACATAATAACCCCACAACAACCTGACTCCAGTCAAAGTACGGATCTTTTTCCCAGACATTTTTTAGCCTGTTGCCCGGATATGTTTAACAAAGCGTGCGCGAAGTTCTGTCATCCATGCTGCCCGCTACCGAACAGCATTAGCCGAGGACCACACAGACTTACCCGCAGGCAACATGCCGTTACGTAATGGCGTACTATAAACTCACTTTTTTTGGGTTCCGTACCCAAAGGGCCCAAACAAAACAAAACACTTGGCCGATTTTTTTCACTGCTTAGGTGCTGGAAAAAAATGTGTTGCCAGTATGTGGAGGAGTGGCGTCAAAGCGAAGATATTGATTGATGAACTTTTAGACATGTTTTAAAAATTGGAATTTTATTGACTTTAGTTAATTATGCCAATATGTGTCAATGGTTTTTAACCGACGAAAAAAAAAGAGGAGGTTCTCAATTCCACCGTATGTATATATATATATATATATATTTTTTTTTTTTGTATATGTTCAGCCCTCACTCCATCATTTATGAACCGATCTTGATGATTATTTTTTTGTTAGATAGGGTATACCTCAAGGGTGGTCTAGGTCATGTCAAGGACATCAGGATCTGATAATGGAATTCTGATAAAATTGAGAGTAAACCTCGAAAATTGTCGGCACGTTTAGCGTTTCTGTACATATGTTTGGCCGTCACTCCGTTGTTTATGAACCGATTTTGATAATTCTTTTTTCATAGATAGGGTATACCTCAAGGGTAGTCCCGTGTCAAGGACATCAGGATCTGATCATGGAATCCTGTTAAAATTAAGAGAAAACCTCGAAAATTGGGCACGAATATTGTTTCTGTTTACTTTTTATAACTTAATCAGGTATTTGCATTCAGGAATCATCACATCATGAAACTGAGCTGATGATGGAAACCATACCTTTCCTACACAATAGAAGTTAGATATAAAAAACTGGTTTTAGTGACAGATACCACTTAATATGCTTTGAAGAAAAGACGTCTATAGAATATTGGTGGTAACTTCAACTGGTCAATATCCTGGGAACCTCATGAAAGGATGGTTACATCATCAGCTCAGTGCCAAGAGGAATGATGAAGGATTAGAAATTAGCCTCAGAGTATTAAAAGAGGATGCGAGTCACAAAAAATCATAAAATAAAAAACTTTTTAACAAAAAATTCAACCGACGAAAAAGAACTAAAAAGCAAAAAATAAATAAAGCTTTTAAGTCTTGAGTATTGAGCTTATTTACCTACATAAAATATCAAATTTTATATAAACTAATTTTGAGTCGGCGCCAAATAATAAAATGATTAATTACCTACATCTAGCCTTCTTCATTTGTACGTACTTAAAAAATTTTGATATTTAATAATCAGACTGTTGTTTGGCGCCGACTCAAAATTAGTTTATATAAAATTTGATATTTTATGTAGGTAAATAAGCTCAATACTCAAGACTTAAAAGCTTTATTTATTTTTTGCTTTTTAGTTATTTTTCGTCGGTTGTATTTTTTGTTAAAAAAAAAAATCTAGTAGCTGTACAAAGGAATTGTTCATTAGAAACAATTTTTTTCCTACCTAGATTTAAAATTGGGACAAGAAATTTTAATCCCTTTAAATAATATAAAACATTACACGCAAATGAAGCTACGGGCGCAGCTAGTTTGAGGACAATTTGCACTGATTCTGACGATTTCTATACAGTTTAATACCGGGCTTCCATTAAAAAATTAATTTAAAATGCTACATGGATGTCTGAAAGCGGACATTTAAGTGAAATTCCATCAATTTCCTGCGCGCTCATTCGCTTGTGACAAATGAGGGGCTGTTTGATTAATATGCTGCAGCTAGTACCTATGTTAATGCGGGAAAAACATCCAGTAGAGTACCAATTTTAGTCCTATTTTCACTGGGGTCATTAAAGAAATCTCTCATCACGATATTTGGCTACAACTGGACGGAAACTAGATGATAGGTTTTTGAAGTGAAAACTTCTTTAGGCGCGTTGGGCATTTTTGAAATGGTAAAAAACAATTGAACTCGTCACCGACACCGCTATTTGGATTGAAGTGAAAACTTCTTTAGGCGCGTTGGGCATTTTTGTTCAAGTTTCACTTCTGTTGGCACTCCCGGAGTGCCACTCTTTTTTTTATAATCCGCACTTAGCAGGAAATTTATTCCTACTACTTATTTACTATTTAAAACTTTTTCAACATGAAGGGTACATGGGCGAACTTAATGCCTTAGGCAGTCTCCAACAGTCAACCAAGAGTGATCGAGGTATAAGATGGCAGGAATTTAATTTATAGCAACCATTATTGTTAAGTGCACAAAAAATATCTACATAGTTCCCATGGGTAACTTCGAACACATGATTAACTTATTAACAGATTAATTTCCGCAACAGACGCTCAAACAAGACATATGGCGTCTAACCCGTAACTTGTCCTGATGGTTGATTCCACCAATATATAATTAAATCTAAGTAGGGTAAAACAGGTCTCAACAGAGGTCTGATAGCCAGTAATAAACCCTAAACTAAGATCATTTGACTGTGAAACTCCGCTAATCTGAGATTACGAACATCGATTAATCTTTCAAAGTGAACTGTAGTCGGTAGATTAAACTATAACAATTATAGATGGCCCGACTATGAGCTAACTGGTAGGTTGGAAAAAGGCGACTAGTCGGACAACTAATAATTTGACCGGATAGTCAGCTTTCCCGACTTCTGTAATCACTAGTTTTCATTCACATTTCTGGTACATAGTCTTTTCTATTCCTTCTTTCCTATTCCAAACTACCTACAGGGTGTAAGGTACATGAACGCACATACGTGTACTAGTGATTCAGTACATGATTCTGGACCCCTAGCGTTGGAATTTTTCGTCGGCTTTTTCCTAATTTTTGAAAAACAATTTTTTTTTTCACTTTGAACTGTATAAAATCGTTATACCTATCTACCCTAAAGACATTTTAAATGAAAAAAATTAATTAATCATTTTTTCATTAAAAAAATTTTTTTTTTTCACTTTAAACTGTACAAAATCGTTATACCTATCTACCCCAAAGACATTTTAAATGAAAAAATTTAATTAATTATTTTTTCATTAAATTTTATTTTTTTCAATTTAAATTATTTTTCTCATTCCGACGAAAAATTCCAACGCTAGGGGGTCCAGAATCATGTACTGAATCACTAGTACACGTATGTGCGTCCATGTACGAGTACCTTACACCCTGTATATTTTCAATTTATAATAATAATGTAATTTAAAAATTTCTTAAAATAAGAAGATTGAATTTGTTATTTATTTTATTTTATTCGAGTAACAAAAGACTCTTAATTTTATTAACAATATATTTATAAACTATGTTAGTACAACATGAACACAACAAACCCATTTGTGACATCACTGCAAAAAAAAACAAATACAAAAAAAAAGCAAATACTTACGGTAATATTTTTTTGTTTTTTTTTGTTGTTGATAGGCATGCGTTTGACCACAATCTCACCTGATGGGTAAGCGAGGATGTGGTCGAAGATGGAGCACGCTTGCCTAGAAGTAATGGCCCGACTAGTCGGTGCTTTTTGCTGACTAGTCGCCAACTTTATATGCATATATAAAGTCGGCGACTACTCGGTGATTTTTGCTGACTAGTCGCAGAGTTTATTTATATAAAGTCGGCGACTTGTCAGCAAAAATCACCGACTAGTCAGGCCATTATTTCATATATGATTATTTTATTTCTACCATTATATTTGTTTTTTTATTTCTACCATTTAGTGAGCTATATTTTTTAAATTGCCTTCACAAGCCAACTAATCAATTCGGTGGTCAAGACCAATCTAATGATACATCATTTATTGAAATCCATTCAGATGTTAATAGAGATACCCATAAACATACATACTTCCGAAAAACATTACCCTCCTTCTGGAACAGTCGGTAAATATTTATGACCACGCAATTACGTTACAAATTGTATGTACCTACACTTCTGCATTACCCTTCGAAGAGTACAGGCTTGATTGTATGTTATGTTGATATTATAAGGTTAGCATAAATTCTGATAAAACATTTTACTATTATTGAAGTAGAAAGTTTACAAGCTCATCGGGGAATTCAGCGGAATTCTAAATTAGCGTGTTAATAAAACCTTTATTATTCATCCCTTTTGAGAGTGTTATTCGTGTTAATTGGTGTACATTATCATCGTTTGTTTTTTTAGTTACTGGACGAGTTAGGAAGCAATCCTTTGGGGTTAGCACTGAGGGTGAGTCAATAATGTCATGCTCATGATTCTGTTTTTTGTTGCTTAGTTATTTTAGAGTTTTTGATGGGTTCGAATTAATTTTATGTGGTTAAGTATTAATAATTATTATAATTGTATTAGGTATGATCATTCTATGATTATATTTCATTCATAAGACAACAGCAGTCTTGATTGAGTTAATGACTTAGGTACCTTAACATGAAGACAAATCCAATCTCCCCAGATTCTGTTCAAAATATGCGACCGTAAATCACAATCTGTAATTACGAAGCAGCCTTAAAGATAGACTTCGACCAGTCACTGCTGGCTCAGCTATGATTCAGGGTCTTTTGTGTGAGGGGCGACAATTATCTGGTGCCGCCATAATTACAGGTGAATTCGCCCCACAATCCTTGCGAACTCAGCTTCGGTCCAAACTAGGTTTGAAAGCGACGCAAACGCCGGGAAAAGGAGAAATCTTTTTTCCAATTTCGGACTTTCTGAAACACAAGTTGATTACTTTCGTTTGTTTTTTTCGAAACGTGCGTTTTTTTCTAAATATAGTCAAAAGCTGGAATATTGCTGTTATACGAAACTTGTTGTTTCTGAAAATGTTTGCGCGTACATTTTTATTCCACAAAGGATGACGTGTTGGTTTTAAAGTAGCGTGTTCAAATTAAAAATGTAGTGTATCTTGTAGCAATAAAAGTATGATGGCAGACTACGTACTATGAATAATGTAGTTTTACATATTAAAATAATTGTTTTTCTTTGTAGGATACTAGTTTTTTTCCCCGGCTTCGCTACCGGCTTCTATCTCAATAGATATAGGCAATCTGTCGTACTCAGCGATAATGAGTATAACATTAGCATCATCAGCCTTTTAATGGGCCCACAGTATGAACACAGTTAACCTCACTGCGAGAGGGAGTTTTTCAAAATCAAAATAAAAAGTTATTTATTAAAAAAAGACGGAGAGGCAGCACTTTTTGAACATCAAAGTTCTACATAAAGACAGTCCCCCAAAAAACGACCCCCTTCATCACTTCCTAGTGTTTTAGCTGTGAAGAAGTGGCACAACAAACTCCCCAGCAACACATCTGTCTGTTAAGTTTGAAGAACTTAAAACTATATAATTGTAGGTATGCAACAAATTTGACATAAGTATGTAACTTAATGTAAAACAGAAAAAATAAAAACATATCGTCCAAAATACAAATATAAAATTAAATTATCCGCTACTTGTTAGTTGGCACATTCTATTAGGCTATCAAAAACAGAAAAACTCAAGTATAAACATTAAACCAAAACCAAATTATTTAAGCCTCCATACATAACTGGTGTGCCCGCTTACACGTGCAATGGTAGAATCTATCGATAGGGCTGTGATTCGAAGCCACAAGTGATAAACTAGGGCCATCACAGCAAACCCAGTAAACAATTATTATTTGAACTCTTAAAACCTGTTATAAGTTAATTAAGGGGAAATAACATCAAGTGTAGCATTGTTGTGTTTCTTCACTTTAACAAGAAAAGAAGAGTGGGCTGTAATCCACCACTCAGGCCCAGTGCGGACTGGGAGACGTCACATGTCTTCGAATTGTTGGTTCTAGGCATACCGGTTTCCTCACGATCTTTTCCTTCACCGTTTTGAGAGCAATTATTGCTCTCATCAAATAATTTACACAAAGTAAAGCACCTAGCTGGGTTCGAGCCCACGGTCTACAACTCATAAGTCGCGGCTATTGGCACTACTGCTCTCAGCGATAATGTAGTCCTTCAATGAAATAATTTTAGTAATCAATCCAGTAAAACGTCCTGCAAATTATGTTACTTTTTTATGGTTCCATATCCGAAGGGTCCAAACGGAGCCCTATTGCTGTCACTCACTTGTCCGTCTGTCGTCTGTCACAAAATTTTGTTCCGAAATATAAGAATTTTTTAACTTCCCATTGACCTATGAACTTGAAAATTGGTGATAATGTATATTTTACACGAAAATATTGATTTCCCTCATATGGTACGGAACCCTAAATGTGCGAAGTCCAACACGGACTTAGCCGGTTTTTATAATACTTTTTCATTCAATAATTATTATTATTTATTTAATCAGACCGACAAAATGCCAATTACACTGATCATACACATTACAAATTAAAACCAAAATACAAATTGTATAAAACACATTAAGAATAAAATAAAATAATACAATTGCACAATATTATACATACTTAAAATCGTCAGACATTCAGAGAGTATCTTTTTCCATTCATCAGCGAACAGATCTAATCCAGGACTGGACTCTAGGAGAACATTGAGTGCATTTAGCATTCGCGGAATGGGTGACATAATTATGATTACATAATAGATCATGAACCTAACTTTTTTCTAGTCATGATCCATTTCCACTTAGCACATTTTCCGATTTCTTTATGCATTATTTTTACGACATAAAATGCAAGACAGCTTTTATGAGATCAGTCAGACTTGGACTCCGCCTGAGTGCAGCCTCGCACTTCAGTGCATCTCCGATGGAATAATCTCACGATAGATACGATTATAGTTTACTGTTTGAAATAGAACTGGAAGGTAAGCCTTTCAGTTCCATTTCAAACAGTAAACTTTTCTCTGATAGAGATTTGTAATACTTGCTTCATATTTTATTTTTGACTGTTTTGGATCTTATGTATTATACAGGGTTATTGGTAACTCAGCGTATTCCCGATAAGACGTGATAGCTCGACTTATTTGCGACAATTAAGTTTAGGTGCAGCGATCGAAATATCAATTTTCTCACTTTCCCGTAAACAACACAACCAGGAATCTGCCTTGCCTTTTCCCAAATATCTTGGGGTCGGCTTCCAGTCTAACCGGATGCAACTGAATACCAGTATTTTACGAGTACATGGAGCGACTGCCTATCTGACCTACACAACCCAGTTATTGGGTAAATACGATACCCCTTGGTATCATTACCAAGGGGTATCCACCACAACCAGCAACACATTACAATATGTCTACATTAAAACCTAATAATACTTCGATCCCCAAAATATTATAACCCCTCAGCAGCAACTATAAGCGATCTTTAACTTAGTATTATTTAAAAAAACATTGCAGTCTAAAATCAACACTCAACACTAAACAGGGATATTAAATTATTCAAGCAGATAGGTACTCCTAAGTCTCTACAAAGCGCATTATTAGTTTAGTTATAAGCTCAACGTTACAAAATCTTTGCTGCTTCAGAATATCGGACAGGCTCTTTTGTAGTCTTTGAAATCTGTTCAAAGGATTGTCCTTGCAGCATTATCAGCTTTGCGCTAATACAGTACAGGGCGGTATTCAAACCCAAGGTAGACACATTACTCTGCCTTTGTAGGATTAATAGACATGGATTTGTGGACGTCGATGTAACGCTTCGGTGCTTTAATTGTACTGTGACGTCTTGTTCGGTATTCGAGCCAAGTGTAGCGTATCTGTGGTCTCTAACTTCGATTTGGGCCCGTTGGTAACCACTTAGTTTGATTGACAATTGTGGGCGTCCAAGCAAAAGGGTCCAGTCGTGAGGTATTGAGTTATGACAAGATTCGGTTTCTAGAATAGTCAATTTATAATAAGGAAAAAAATATATTCAAAATCTGGCAAATTTTTTTAAATCAAACTATTTGAAGTTGAAACAAAAAAAACAAGAAATTTAAGTAAAAAATAAATTTCTGGTACTTATTAATAATAACATTTTTTGATTGCATAAAAAACAGACAATCATACATGAGATACTTACAATTTGTAGTCTTTGATATTATTATGATACAATCGGTAATATGTAGTAGGTACATTATTTTTAAAGTTATAAGTTAACAATTTAGATGGTTTGCAGGCATTGGCTGTCATTAGACCAAATCGCCCTAACCCCTCGTACTACGAGAGTCGACGGCGCGTACGAGAGTCGACGGCGCATAGTGTTCCACGCGCGGCTCAAAGAGTTGTCAGCAAAGGGACAGGGCCCGTCGTGGCCGATGCCTGCCCGGGGATTGAGGATAAATTCGAAAGAGTTACCTCGCCCCTGGGCATTCAGGGCAGGGAGGAACAGGGGTGGGTTTTAGTCAGTAAGAGTCTGACACGCCCTTCCGCTCCACCCTAGAGCGGAAGAAGTCATAGGATGATTTACCACCCCCCAAAAAAAAAAAAACCCCTCGTACTAGTAAAAAACTGTGTCACGAGTGGTTAGTGTTCCTCGTCTTCAGAAAGGCACAATACTCACAAGTCCTCACTTGAGGTGTGAACAGATCCGATTTATAAAGGTTTAACAAATTGTGGTTGTTGTTGTGTTCTGTTATTATAATTATGTATGATTGTGTAATTGTGTTCGAACATTTTGTGTGCGTGGACGGTTAGATATGGGCAGGTAGGTGGGTACGTGTGTATGTGTGTCTGTGTCTATATTCCCAATTGTGAACGTTTTATATGTTTTAGTTATTATGTTATATTCAGGAGATTTTCAGTATTATTGTAGTCCAACGATTTTAGGAATTTGTCTACAGTTAATTTACATGTTTTGTTATCGAGATTTTTTTATTCTAGGCTTCTGCTTCTGCTTGTATTAACATCATATAAAGTCAAATACTATAATATGAACTAGTTGATTGATCATTAAATTGTCAATTAAAATCGCGAAATGTATTTTTTTCACCCAACTCTACAAAACTGCGTATATCTCGTAAACTAAATGCCGAGAACTGGACCCTTTTTGCTTGGACGCCCACAATTTACGGTTTTCGTCTTTCAATGGGCCACGGTTTGGTCAAACGTAAACTGAATTTAATAGTTTGATGAATACATTTTTCAACGTTTTCTAAAGAACTGCATGAGCTACTCGTACCTATAAATTGTTGATAGTGAAAATGAAAAGCAATTGCTTAGATAATAATATATAATAATATATCAAACCAATCAATTTGCGTAGCCTTTTCACAACTATGTTGGGGTTGACTTCCATTCAAACCGGATTCAGCTGGAAACCTGTCATTTACATCGAGCGACTACCCATCTACCCGTCAACTGTCGATCTGACCTCCACAACCCAGTAACTGGGTAATACAATACCCCTTGGCAAGGCTGGTGTAAAATCTGGCTTCTGACAATCCATAACGATTGTCAAAGATCAGAAATGACTGCCGTGACCAACGGCTTAGCGTATTTCTGAGGCACGGATAAATCTCGGTATGATAAGATGGTCATCCATCCACAAACCAACCTGGGCAAGCGTTGCTTAACCTTAGAAATCGACCCGTGTGGCTGTTATTACTTAACTAATAGGTTTATCAAACCGTGACTGATAAATACTATCCCAAGATTTGTTGTAGTTGGTATCCAACCGAAGGTTCGGTTTCGTCCAAAAAGTGGCCGAATATTAAAACCGAAAGTAGTGTTTTTGAGGTAAAGGTTATACAGACATAAAAAACTGACTGTCGTTCGTCTCTGTTTGTAATCATAGTTTCACAATTTACTTATTGTTTTATGAAAGAACGCTGATTTTTCAATGGTCTGATAAATGGGGTGGACTTATTTTTTATTATTATTTACGTCTCAAAAAGTTACTTTGATTCGAAAATCGAAAGAATTCTTCAAATCCGTTCAAAATTAAGCAAGTTAGAAACCTTTCAAATCTTGTGGAATGGGAAACTGTCAAGTAACAGAAAAAGGATGAACACACATAAATATGAAGTCACCGCCATTACGTTACACGCATAAAAAAGAGATAGCGAGATGTCCCCACCATGCGCCCACTCTTCTTTATTCCAGTATTTGAAGTGCTAATTGCTGCTTCATTTTAATATCCAAATTTGATGCTGTTTTCAAAAAAATATTTATTTTTAGTGTTATTTGCTGTTTCACATAAAATATTGTACTAAAATAAACACAGGAGAATACGAGTACCTTATTCTTATTTTTTACTGTTTTCTCCCACTACATGAGTTTTGATTTGAAACTGAAACTGAGCCGAATATTATGTAACGGTTTCGGCTAAAAATTGTGTTTCGGTTGGACACTAGTTCTGAATTTATTTATTTTTTATTTAACAATTTATGTACACACAAATAAACTGACAAGAAGAAGGAAACAGAAAAAAAATGTAAGTACAAAGGTAATGCTTATTTCTAATGAAATCTCTTCCAGCATATTTGCGAAAGGAGAGTTGAAAAAAAGAGAAGTACACACTGTGTGTTCTGCCCGGGGGTGGAGGATAAATTCGAAAGAGTTACCTCGCCCCCGGGCACTCGAGGCAGGGAGGAACAGGGGTGGGTTTTAGTCAGTAAGAGTCTGACACACCCTTCCGCTCCACCCTAGAGCGGAAGAAGTCATTGGATGATTTCCCACCCCCCAAAAAAAAAAAAAAAAAAAAGCCTGTACTCTTCGAAGGGTAATGCAGAAGTGTAGGTACATACAATTTGTAACGTAATTGCGTGGTCATAAATATTTACCGACTGTTCCAGAAGGAGGGTAATGTTTTTCGGAAGTATGGGTATCTCTATTAACATCTGAATGGATTTCAATAAATGATGTATCATTAGATTGGTCTTGACCACCGAATTGATTAGTTGGCTTGTGAAGGCGATTTAAAAAATATAGCTCACTAAATGGTAGAAATAAAAAAACAAATATAATGGTAGAAATAAAATAATCATATATGAAATAATGGCCTGACTAGTAGTTCAAAGTGAAAAAAAAAATTGTTTTTCAAAAATTAGGAAAAAGCCGACGAAAAATTCCAACGCTAGGGGTCCAGAATCATGTACTGAATCACTAGTACACGTATGTGCGTTCATGTACCTTACACCCTGTAGGTAGTTTGGAATAGGAAAGAAGGAATAGAAAAGACTATGTACCAGAAATGTGAATGAAAACTAGTGATTACAGAAGTCGGGAAAGCTGACTATCCGGCCAAATTATTAGTTGTCCGACTAGTCGCCTTTTTCCAACCTACCAGTTAGCTCATAGTCGGGCTAAAAAAAAAAAAAAAAAAACACACTGTGTGTTAGAGTAGTAGGAGAAAAAGAATAGGTACATAAAATCTATATACTTATCTATATACTTACATAAAATTCAAAGTCCTGACTGACTGATATATTAACGCACAGCTCAAACCGCTGGACCTAGAGACTTGAAATTGTGCACATACCTTATACAGTGTAGGCATGAACTAAGGAAGGATTTAAATCTTTAAGTCAGGAGTGAATAGGTTACTTCTAGGCAAGCCTGCTCGATCTTCGACCACATCATCGCTTACCATCAGGTGAGATAGTGGTCAAACGCGTGCCTATCAAGAACAAAAAAAAAATTGGAAATTCCACCCCTTTTTTTCTAAAGGGGTAAAATGGGGGCTGGAAGTTTGTATTGGAAATCTTACTGCTTGGGTTTGACAACTTGAAACTTAGCAGAAACGTGTCTCTAAGTAAATAAAAAGATTCGACATAATTAGTTTGCCAAAACTGGTCCAAATGGGCATTTAGAGGGTGTTAAAGTTTGTATGGTATAATCCTAACGCTTAGTCCAATGAAGTTAAAACTCGGCACGAATAATCTTGATCAAGCGTGGCACATATTATATAATATTTTCTCATTATTTTACACCAGTTAGTTCTTTATTTTAATTATAATATTACCTAACTAAGTACATAAACATTGATATATAATTATGTATATATTTTGGTTACCCTCGTCCGTGCGTCACTGCAGGGTGCCAACTAAAAACCAGCGCTGGGTGTCTGATGCCTAGCAAATGCTGAGATGACGGATTCACTCTGATGATGATGACCAGGTAAGTATTTACTTTGTTTTTTTAAAAAAAAAAAAACGTTGCCCCACACTAGGAATTACTCTTGTATCGTCGGTGCGTTCACAAACATTTATACTCACATACACAAGACACCCAGACCCGGAAACACTATTTACAGGTCAAACAAATATTTGTTCAGTGCGGGAATCGAACCCGCGCAGCGCAGCAGCCAAACGCTCTACCACTGCGCCAACCATGTCGTCGAAAGTAAGTGTTTATCGGTTCTCAATAACGGAAATAGTTAGGATGACCTAGCTTTCAACATTTATCTAATTGAGCACGGGAGCTTCCACATGATTCATTCTGAAGGTCTGATGATGGTAAGTGTTCATCGGTTCTCAATAACGAAAAAAGTTAGTGTGACCTAGCTTTCAACATTTATCTAATTGAGCACCGGTGCTACTACATGATACATTTGGAAGGTCTGATGATGACCAGCTAAGCGCTTATCGGTTCTCTATAACAGAAATAGTGAGGATGACCTTGCTATCAACATTTTATCTAATTGAGCACGGGTACTACTACATGATCAATTCTGAAAGTCTGATGATGACCAGCGGGGTAATTGCTTAACACACTATCAGTAGCAATGGTTTGCATTTTAAGAGTTCAACATCATTAATTGCATTATTGAAGTTGTTGAGCAGACAAATTATTCGAACATATGAAGCAATGGAATAACAAAAACCATCAAAATGATTTAGAATAAAAGGGCAGGAGTTTTGGGACTGTCTATAAGTAGAATTTTGATGTTCAAAAAGTTCTGGCTCTCAGCCTAATATTACTACTACTGCTCTCAGCTTAATATTAATATTAGTACTTTAATTTTGATTCTTAGTGTTTAATGTGCTACTCTCTGAAAATACCACTCAAATTTATAATTAAACTCTTCACGCGGGCGAAGCCGCGGGCAGAAGCTAATGATAAATAAAATTGATTTATGTTCATCTTTGTCAATAAACAACACAAAGCGGAATAAGTAGGTACAGTCGGAACACGGGAAGCAGATTAGTTTTTATCGCTGTGCTTCATCCAAATGTGTCATTCGTTATTTTATTCCAGTTGCAGATCAATAATGGATCCGTACGGTGTACTGTTGAAGATCCAGTGCTTTTGTGCTTTAGTTGTGCTGTCCCAAGGTTAGTTCTATTTTTCACTATCTTGTAGCCAACGTCGAAAATATTTTGTGCATGTGTAACCATGAGTCATTTAGTTTACCTCTGTCATTTTAATACCGATTTGTATATTTGCCTTTGTTTAGAATCCGTCCAGTTAGTTCTATACAGGGTGTAAGGGGAACGCTTCCGAAACCAGAACGTAGATTAATACAACCTAAATGCAAACGGATACCAGTAATCTTTCGCTTTGTCGCGTGGATGTGGGGTTATTAACCGCGCGGCTGTCGGCGAGCGCGCGCACACTTTGAGCTCGAGGAATGCGCGAGCGTCAGCTGATGTTTTACGAATATTACATTGCTTGCTTAAGTTGTAAAGAAAAAAGTGTCTTTAACTGCAAATAAAGGTTTCATTTAACTGTTCTCACAACACAGTGTACGCAAAATGCTAAAAAAATGTTTATTTTTTCCATATTTTTTGATGGTATCGTATTGAGAATCATTAGCCTTATCAATTTTCAATTTTCGGAAGCGTTTCCCTAATACCCTGTATATCAAGACTAGCTGCAACCTGAGTGAAATTAGTAGTGCCCCACCTTTATAAATTTATAGCTTATGTGTTAATCTAGGCTACTACATCCAGCCGTTGAAGCGTGAAGGAGTAGGTAACAAACATACACACACACTCATACATACATAAAAAGTTTCGCCTTTATAATATTAGTGTGACTCTAACAACATCGGAAATAGAGAATGGAAATCTTCAATATTAATATAAAATCATTTAGTGGAGTAAGTTCGTTACATATTTAAATGAAATAAGCCATAATTGCTGAATTCAATAGATAAGAGGGCTGTATTGTATAAATATGTTTTAATTTCACGTAGGCACAGATAACATAATACAAGTGTACAGATGACCATATCATACAAAAACGTGACCATCCTAAGCTGTTATTTTTGGAAGGCAGCCTGGACTGCAACCTATCTTGGAATGTTCACATTGCAGAAGTAAGCAGGAGGGTTTTTTGTTCTTTTCGGTCAAGTTACTCTTGCTCAGTCTCTTCTTCTACCTCGTCTAGACTATGCTGATGTCTGCTTCCTTGATGGGACTGAGGAACTCCTTGATTTTTTTTTTTTTTTGGGGCTGGGAAATCATCTTAAGACTTCTTCCGCTCTAGGGTGGAGCGGAAGGGCGTGTCAGACTCTTACTGACTAAAACCCACCCCTGTTCCTCCCTGCCTTGAGTGCCGTCGACTCTCGGGCCTGGTGCTGATCGGGGGGCGAGTTACCCACTACTCGCCGTCCGCAGGCCCGGGTAGGAACTCCTTGATAAGCTCGAACTTCTTCAGAATTTGTGCATACGCTTCATTTTTGGACTTGGGAAGTATGACCATGTGTCGGAATTTCAGAAGCAGTTGAAGTGGCTGCCTATTCGGCAGTAATACCCACACTCTCTCTTTACTCTTTTGAGTTCTCCAAAATCCCAACTCCTTCTTGAATCTTCGGGAACGCTTTGAGTACCTTGTTCCAAGAGGAAAATCTTGTCGCTCGGCATCCTCTCTTCTCCTTTGGTTCCCTGCCCACTCCTCTAGTCGTTACGGTGGATCGTTTGCTGTTAGTCCTGTGCGCCTTTAGAATTCTCTTCCACCTTAAGGGATATCCCTTCGTTGGAGGTGTTCAGGACATGAAGTAGGGAACATTTCCTGTCATCATGACTCATGATATGTTTTTATAAGATTTTTTCGGCGAACTTCGTAACACCTCAGAATCAATAAACAAAAAATCCGTTGCATACAAAATGTATGAGAAAATGTTTTTTTTTTCTATATTTTTTTTCGTGAATTTTCTCAATATTTTAATAATTATTCTGCTGTTCGGGGTGGAGATAAATCCAACAAATCAAAGATCATTAAAATCGGTCCAACCATTCTTGAGTTAGAAATGGTGTTACTAACCCGACTTTGTTTTATATTATATAAAGATTGTATTTATTATGTTTATGTATTATATGCTGTACACATACATTGGGTAGTTTATAAGAAGGAATTTGTTTTTTAATTAAAAATTGGTTTGCTTTCAGAAAACCTAAATGCTGGGTTAAGCTCGCCTTTGTCATTAACAGTCCCTTTGTGTTTGTATCTCTAAATCTATTATGTTTATGTATACAATAAAGAATAATAAAAATAAAAATTGTTCTCGTCCTCTTTCGGCACACTAGATGGTGTTAGTAGCGACGGCTTGCAAGTTAAATGAATTTATTTAAAGTCTAACAATTTTAGGGTTCCGTACCAAAATGGTAAAAAGGAACCCTTATTTATTTATTTTATTTTATTTATTTGTATAACAATTAATTGCTTGCTGCACTTACAGTAAACACCAAAGCGCGCAGCAAGCCAACAATATAAATTTAACTAAAAATCTTCATGCAAACATTTAACATAAATTTACTGCTATACATAAATATGTCAACATCTGGCTCCTGAGCAATTAGGGCGTTCAGCAGATTGATCGCTTGGGTTGTGGGAGCATATCGCGCAGTATCGGTACTCACTGGTGGAGCCGCGAACAGGCAGCGCGAGGCACAGGCATGCGACTGCTTCAGCCGGTCAGGAGCAAACAAAGAACAGCGAGCTAGAGTAGTCGTGTCATCGATCTTATTATTGAGCAATAAGTAGTAGTGCATCAAAAGCGCACACTTGCGTCTTAATTCCAACGTGTTGATGCCTACCATTCCAGCAACAAACAGAGACGGATACAGATAGGGATAATACCCATATATTTTTTTATATAGGTAGCGAGCAAATTTTCGTTGAACCCGTTCTATCATGAGCTTATATTTTTGCTCATGTGGATCCCACACCAGCGCATTGTATTCGAGTTTGCTACGTACAAACGAATAATACAGAGTGAGTATGACATTCCTGTCTTTAAACCTACTTGCCTGTCTCATAACAAAACCAAGTGATTGGAAGGCCTTACAACAGATATTATTAATGTGCTGATTAAAGGTCATATTCACGTCTAAGGTCAGTCCAAGATCTTTTATTTCGTTATGGTTCGACTCAGTCTGTCTGTCCATATGTCACAGCTGGATATCTCAAAAACTATTAATGCTATCACCTAGAAATTAAGAATAGTTTAGATGATGTTTGCACAATTATTTTGCAAATATGAAAGAAATAAAAATATACATTTTCTTTTTTTGCAACAGGGACTGAAAGGGGGTCTTAAAATTCGAAGTGGGGCTACTAGGGCATGTAGGGTATCATATAAAAGAGCGCTGTTTGCACATTCTCAAACATTTTGTTATTTTTTTTAGGCCGCATTGTTTGTCTTTTACTGAAAAATGTACAATAATACTGTTCCCCCTTACATCCTAAGTTGGCTTATAAAAAAATCTGATATTATTCTATGTGATAGAAGTTTATGCAAATATTACAGGAAAAATAAAACGATATCTATAAATAGCACATGATGGCGCTGACCTAAAACAGGAACTGTACGTAAAGTAACACAGCCACGTTCGAGCTTATCAAGGAGTTCCTACCCGGGCCTGCGGACGACGAGTAGTGGGTAACTCGCCGCCCGATCAGCACCAGGCCCGAGAGTCGACGGCGCGTAGTGTTCCACGCGCGCCTCAAAGAGTTGTCAGCAATAGGGACGGGGCCTGCCACGGCCGATGCCTGCCCGGGGGTGGAGGATAAATTCGAAAGAGTTACCTCGCCCCTGGGCACTCAAGGCAGGGAGGAACAGGGGTGGGTTTTAGTCAGTAAGAGTCTGACACGCCCTTCCGCTCCACCCTAGAGCGGAAGAAGTCGTAGGATGATTTCCCATCACCCAAAAAAAAAAAAAAAAAAACAACACAAATTTTAATGAACTTAATGATATATTGATACAAAAAAATGTACATATATGTATGTTAAAGGCTTAAAAAAACAAAATCTTAATATGTATTACATAAACTTCAATAAGAAATCGTTACGACACTTCATTTCTTGAAATTTATTTCAACAAAATTTCATTTCTTCGAGATGAGACCCCGAGACGTACCTAGGCATAGCTTAGTAATAGATGTTATACCCAATTAAAGGAGTCACAATCGAATTTATCTCCCATGTTATTTACATTTTTAATAAGGTGTCTGGTTTCCTAATCAGTCTCCTTTACAATTTAATAAAATTGATCCCCAAATAAAGTAACACCCATCCAAACCTCATTAGCATAGTAGGTACCCGAAGATAAGTGAAACAATTCAATTTTGTTCCCTCACATAAAATCCTCTGGGCAATAAATAATGAGCCGTCAGTTTACGGGTCACATCGTAACTGCATTTTAATGTGACCACATGTCTGTGGGGCCTACGTTTTATTGCTGAATTCTCGTTTGTGTCTATACGACAGAGCAATGAGACGGCTTAGCTGCCACAGTTAGATAGGATATTGTTAAACTAGTGAGGGTCGCGGGCATTCGTAGAATGCCAGACGCACAGAATTGGTCGTTGTTGCGACACTTGGGGGAGGCGGCACTTATGTCCAATGTCGACATATTCGTATTTGACGACATTGTTGGCGTAGTGATTGTGATTTCGGCTGCTGCGCTGCGTGTCGCGGGTTTGATCCCCGCACGGAACAAATATTTGTATGGCCTACAGATAGTTGTTCCATGTCTAGGTGTCTTGTGTATGTGAGTTTTAATGTTTCTAAACGCACCCACGATACAGGAGTAATTCCTAGTGTGGGGCAACGTTTTGTTTTACACAAAAAAAAATCCAGTAGTGGACGTCGACGCTGAAATGATGATGTGGATGATGACCACTTAATTGTACAACGGCTGTACCTACCTATATGGACGTATCTCCACACGGGAATATTATCGCGGCAATTTGACGAGCAAAACGTCAACTTGCGGCGATTCGCAAGTGGAAGTGACACCTTAGAAATTGACGGCAGTGATAACTCTGAATAATAGATATGGCAGCCAAAACTTGTGCTCAGCGCAATTGCTTGACACGAATATTATTAAACATAGCGTCTTTAGACGCTTCCGGCGCGTCGTATCAGAGTTCTGTGGTCTATGGTATCATGATAGTACTTATAATGTGCGTTTCGTTTCGGTATTTATTTTAATTCTTTGAATTAACTGAGAGAGTTGTTAGTAGATAGGACATATTTCAAGCTTATACCTTTAACCTCTTAGTAGTTAGTACAATGTTCTCTTGCCCTCATCCCAATTTGACGGCACGGTCGGTTGAGCGATTGGAATAGAATGGTCACTTTTGCGGGAACTCTATTTCCGCAAGGCAGGCATCGACCCTGACAGGCCCCATCAGCTATTGCTGGCATCTCTTTGAGGCGCGCGTGGAGCACTACGCGCCGTCGACTCCCGAGAGTCCCGGGCCTGCCCCCCTAGCCAAATAACTCTTGTGTTATCGTTTACGCTAAAGCTTAGTACAAAATGTATGGCAGTGACATTACCTGCGATAAGTCACGTGTCAATTATCTCCGCAGGTAATGTCATTGCCATACATTTTGTACTAACTATAATATAAAAGTTATTTGCTTATCGGACGGCGAGCTACCCACGATATCACCGACTCGTCTTGTTTCACGAAAATCTTCTATCTTCTGTACTTATAACTGAATTGCTGTTCGTTAGTCTCGATAAAACTCAAAAGCGGCTTGACCGATTTGAGTATTCAAAAAAAAATCAAATTCAAAATTGCTTATTTTTCTTTATTGAGTATTTATTTTTTGTTTTGTTTAAAAAGAAAAACAATGGGGAAAATCCTAAATAAAAGTAAAAAATTAAATTAAATAAAATGGTAATTTTGTATGGAAAATCGTCTAACTGCTATATAAAACTGTAATTTATTCCATCGCCATTTTGCACAATCTTTAAAATGACGTTTGTGACAGACAGTGCTTATGTCGAGCCATCTGGTTGAATTAGCTAGTCAATTGGGCGACTAGGCCGTTCATTAAACACTGGCATCCAAAAATGACTGAAGGACAACATTCCCAAGTAATTGAACGCAACGTTTAACCAGATGGCTGGATGTCGTGTTGTCAATTAGTTCAATTGGATATTGAAGACTTTGTGATACCACTAATCATAATTATGTGTGTACAAAAGACAATGTTAGGATGCAATAGCGAGCGAAGCGAGCTCGGGACATGGGGCATCCCAACTCGGAAAAGTTAGGTTCAAAGGAGATGGCGGGGTCTACTGAGCGAGCGTAGTGACTAGTAGCGAGTTAACTTAGAGCCATTTTTTTAAACCATTGAGCCCCTCCACCTCCTATAACGCCTTTTTAATTGAATCACTTGGCTGCGTCTTGTTCAGCCATCTTCAAAGGGCTGACTTTCAATACGCCAAGTTGTTAAACATTGAGTGATTCTAGTTCAATTAACTATCGGCCTAGACATTTCATTGAATGGCGTATAATGAACGGCTTACGCGTCCAATTAGCTAGCTAATTCAACCAGTGCACTTCGCGATTATTAATTTTGATCTGTCATCAGCAGAGGTCGGAATTAGGTAGAGTTATTTATGTACTTGCATCGAAATGTTGATATTAATATGGATCTTCCCGGGATTTCTAATGGACAATCCCGTGTGGCCAACAATATTACAAATACTTACATTGAATTCAGTGAATACGAGGCTTTTAGCATTCTTGTATGTTGATCTTATTTAATCTATTTTTCTGTAATGTGCGTTGTATTTGCACAGAATAAACAATGTTTCTTTCTATTTTCTTTTTTAAATAAATAATCATAAAAACGTCTATTGCTTTCTTTGTTCGCACAAGCTATGCTGTGTGAACTACAAATGTAGCAACATCGCGCGTGTGCGCATTGGAATTTTGCAACTTCGGACATCCGATGTCGTTGATGTAAATTTGGCAACGTCGCGCGTGCAGTGGTTTGAATTGTGTAAAAGTAAATAGTTTTTTATTTAATCACGGGATTTTTCTGCTCTTTAAAATTATTAATCTCGGGATTTGAACAAATCCACTTTATTCTTTCGCTGTATGAAATCAGTGTAAGTACATAAATAACTCTACCTAATTCCGACCTCTGGTCATCAGTCATTATTCGCGAAACAAAGTCGCTTGCCGCGTCTATCTTTCTATTTAAATGCGTTGACTCCTCCTAAAACACGCAACGGATTTTGGTGCGAGTTTCACTAACATAAAGAGCGTTAAATTAAGAAATTTTGTGTATATAATTAGCATCCGTGCGAAGCCGAGCTAGGTCACTAGTAATAATACAAACAGTAATTCAAACCAATTACTTTGTGGCAGTTTACATTGTAATTAATAAATGCAATGTAGTTACTGTATATGTATTTGTATTCAGTACCTGAAACTCGGTATAATTATGTGCTTTAACATTTCAGAATATACATTGTAGCTGAGCTATTTAATTTTGGTTGTTTATCCCCTATGAGTGGGGAAATTAATTATTATTTTATAGTTGGCAGCAGTATATGTAGTGCCTAAATTCATTTTATAGTTATGGTGAATTGTTGCTGCGTAAATGTTGAAGGGAAATGTTAATCTAGACGATAATTATTAAAGGTATTTTGTAAGTCATTTTATTAGAACATCAGTTCAACACTTAGTAATAAAAATATACAAAAAAAAATAATAAAAAAAAATATTACCTATCATCCATCTTCTCACCAAATCTTAAGCAATTACGCCACACATCAATCCATCTCCCATCAAACAAGTCACACTCTATGACCATAATTTTTGCTTTTGAATCGAAAGCATTGATTTCGTGGTTTGATAAAAAAATATGTCGAAAGAAGATTGTGGGCTAAGTGACCGTAGCACGGGGTCTCATCTCGAACAAAGTAAACTTAGTTAAAAAAAATCCAATAGATGGCGTAACATGCATCGATTTCTTATTGAAGTTTAAGTAACATTAATATTTTGAAGAAAAAAAATGTGGTAAAAACTGTATTTTCTTATTTAAAAAACTACCCTTAGCATAACATTGTGAAATAATTGGCTCCTAATTCAAATTTAGATGTTTATTAGAACGAATCCTTAGACATCTTTAATTCTTGTACAGTCAGGCCGCAAAAGTCCATAAGAACGCTAAAGATTACATTGCTACGAACCGAGCGAGCACGATACTTACGTGTTTGAAGTTTTAGAGTTTATCCATTCGCCTCTTTAAAATTTGTATAGTGACACATTTTGAAATAGTAAAACTGTTATGAAATGCCAAAAATACTAAAAGTAATTCCTCAACGTGTGTGAAAACATTGGTAAGACTTTATGTAAATTCATTCAACTTGCAAGCCGTCACTGCTAACACCATCTAGCGAGGTGTAGAGGACGGGCCCGAACGAAGAACAAAAGTTGCTTGTGCAAGTCCAAAACCCGTAGTTACGGCGGTACCGTTTCTTTGTATGGGATGAGGCATAATTATGTACGCTGGTATTTTATTATCTGTGCCTACAGCAACAAAAAGCGTTTTTTTTCAAAAATTTAATTGTACTATTTTAATCCTTCGTTAATTGACACCGACTTCCGAAATTAAAATTATTTTTAAATTTTGAGTGTATTTTCTCTTTTTTGGAAGTCTGTTGTATTTTCTGTAAAATGTTTTTTTTTTCTACACTATGAATATGAGCAACTTTCTAGAGGAGCATTCTGAAATTCAATTCAATTTATTTAATTCGGACAAGGTACATCCATATTTTGGTTAGTTACAGTAGGTACTTACAAAACGGTAACTTTTTTAATATGAAAATTTATTTCAGCTTGAGAGGATGCTATATCCTAGTACAATTAAATGTTAGCCCACAATCTCCTCTCGACTTTTTCGGTATATACAGGGTGTAAGGTACATGAACGCACATACGTGTACTAGTGATTCATACATGATTCTGGACGGGGGTCCAGAATGAAAAATGAAATAAATGACAAATTATTAATTAAATTTTTTCATTTAAAATGTCTTTGCGGTAGATAGGTAGAACGATTTTATACAGATTAAAGTAAAAAAAAAAAAATTTTTTTCAAAAATTACGTAAAAGCCGAGGAAAAGTTCCAACGCTAGGGGGTCCAGAATCATGTACTGAATCACTAGTACACGTATGTGCGTTCATGTACCTTACACCCTGTATATTACCTATACCAACAAAAGTTTGGTTTGATGTGCGATATTCGCGAATATTACGTATTCTAAAAGTTCTTTACGAGTATTTTTAAAATTAAACTAAGCGAATGTATAAAAAACTAATAAAGTTATGGCCACAAGTGTCCACAAGAAAGAAGTGCGCACTGCGAACGATTGAGAATACTTCTCGCGGTTTTAAAATGTTGCCGCGTCCTCGAGGTTATAGTTGTTTGCTCGACTCCAATCCAAACTAAAGAAAAAAGTGTAAATATAAATCACGTGCAGTGCGTTCGTTACACGAGTATTTGCCAACTTAGTAATTTTATCAATATTCCCACTTAATATTCTGCACTAGTGTACTTGTTATTGCTTTATTTGTTTCTCTTTCTTTGTCTAACCTGTTTCTTATATAAAAGTGTCCGCGACAATCACGTTTGGTTAATTTGGCTTCAGCGCACGTCTCACCTGAAATGTTTTATTGAGTAACATGCTCCCACGTTTCAGCTGCTTTTTGAAAAATCGCATCTCCCCCGCCGCCGGCCGGTCAGCGATGACCCAGAATTTCAGGATGTTCAGTGTAAAAGCAATTGCCAATGACCCTATTTTGAGAAGCGTGAAATGTACTCTTAATGCCCTGAAATCAATCTGGACGCAAGTATTTTGTAGGAGCTGATTTTTTATATGCCAAGCATTCTTATTTGGACAGTCAAAGAGGTTCTCAACTTACCTTGTGGACGTTTTCTTTTAGTATACCATCCAATATCTAATCCGCCTGAAGACGTACATATAATTATGTATTTAGCTACACATACACATCATAAGATAGTCTATACTTATGGTATACTCTCACTTCCTTCATATTGGTTAAGGAGCGTATATCTTCACATAGTCTATATCTAGATACTTATTAAGATGTATAGATGCTCCGTTGATCATCTGGCGAACCTATAAATAGTAGAGTCTTACTTCTTGACAAACAAATCACGCGTGCGGCAAGTTACCGTAATCCAAATCTAAAAATAGGAACCGGGTAATATTTAACGAATAGGTACCGAATATATTTTCCTCATAATTTTATAGTAAATAAAGTTCGAAGCAATTCTATTATTCTATTCTATCAGGTATTTACCGGTTTCTTTCCGGAAACAATTGCAAATAAACTATGAAGATAGTCAACTTGATTAATTCGACATACGGAGGGAAAACATGAATAAATAATCGAATAATAAACTTAATGCCCTACAAGATTTGATTGTACAAGTCGAAAGCCTTTTCCGTTATTCAGACGCTGTAAAGGAGGACACTTTAGCGGGGGTTTCTTATTCATCTATTAACCGGGTGAATTCAGGAGGCCGTGGTGTATTTGTTGGTAGAAGCGGGCAGAGTGTTGTTGATTAGAAGCCGGTTGACAGGACGCCGGGTCTGAGGACTGTTAACTTCCTGAAACAAAAGGCGATCGCACACACATATTGGAAAAGCTCATCTACTAAGAGTTCAGGGAGATCGTGCGGGGTATCGTGCTATCTTGACGTAGAACTACGTGAAAGCGAGGCTTGCATCTGTGTGCGTGTGTCTAGCGGCGAATGTAGGGAGAATGCTGTCAGAGGAGGGTGTTATCAGCCGGGTGTTATCGCGGCGTTGCGTACTGGCGTATGTGCGTAACGACTCACGCCACGCCCCCCCGTCGTCTTCCCACGGCGGCTCTGGTAAGATGCGCGCGCATTCCTGTTCTAGCGTTAGGGCGAGATTACATCTGGACACAATTTTGCATCTTTTTATCGTTGTGTTGCCAACTTTTGGGTGACTGATGTTTACTCTAACAACAATTTAGTAATTGTGTTTAAGGGATATTTTCTAATGTTTCTGGAATCTAAAAATGATTAACTTTCCAATTTATATTCAGGCAGTATTGTGTAGAAACCTTGCCGCTCATCGTCCTCTCTTCTCCTTCGGTTTCCTGCCCACTCTTCTAGTCGTTACGGTGGATCCTTTACTGTTCGTGCTGTACGCCTTTGGAACTCTCTTCCACACACTCTAAGGGATAGCCCTTCGTTGGAGGTGTACAGGAGAGGAATAAGGGAGCATTTCCTGTCAAGATGACCCATAATAATATGTTTTTTTATAGAATTTATTTGTTTATATTATAGGTATATATTATGTTTGTGTATCACATATTTGTTTAGTTTATTTAAGCAACAATATAAGATTTTGAGTTTTGTTGGGCACTTATGATAATCCTAAGCAATTATGTATTTTTCACCTTGTGGTTTGCTGTAAGAAAACCCAAACGCTGGGTTAAGCTCGCCTTTGTAATTAACTGTCCCATTGTGTTTTTCTGTATATGTTTTATGTGTACAATAAAGAATAATAATAGAAAACCTCACTTATAAAAACAACAGTTTCTGTACAAAACTGAATTTTCTAGGCTAACTACCACTCTGGACAGATACTGAGCTGCTCAATTTCAAAATAGCAGCTTGTTTTGAATTTTTTTTTTACAATAAAATGACAATAAATTCTTCCACTGTCTAATACACGCCACACAAAACTCAACGCCCCGGAATCGCAATATCAACGGTATTAGATTTCTGGCTATAACGGACGCGTTTTCATGTAATAAAGAAGCTAACTCATAAAAACTAATGGTGCACCCTCAGCTGTCGTAAATTGTCGTTTGTACTCGAGATCGCATGTGAGCGAGGCTTAACATCGTGTCGTTCGCGTGATGCGTTGGAAAAATCTGTAGCTAGAATCAGTAGCGCAGCGCCGCCGCTCGGTCGCCGAAACTAAACGTAGCGACGTCACGCGCCCGCACGCCATCTAGCGGCAGGCTACCCACGCCGCATCGCCTCACCTGCCAAGCGACATTTCTCCATCGCGCTCGCACCAGTGGCACGTAGAAATAACCTCAAAACTCTCGCGTACCAACCAATCACCAAAATATTGTTCCTCGCAGTATTAATAACAGTGACCACGATCCCCAAGATAACTAACAGTGTTATGAACGTGACGTAATTCTGTCACGCTCCTGGATTTGCCCTACAGTGTTGCTTTATAGTGATTCTCGTAAAATCGAAAGTTTACAGGACGAATGTTCCTTTTGGTGGGCTGTCATCGGGCAGCCCCCAAATTTTGTGCCATAATGTGGTGGTTAATATTTTTATGTGTTGTAAACGTTAAAACACTCGGTGTACTAGCGTCGAATAGCAGTGGGACTGTATCAGATTGTGAGTATTTTTTTTGGTTTGTTTTAAAATTGATTGTTGTTGCATGAATGGATTATTAGTTATAAAATAAAAATATAGTGGTTTGATAATGTAGTTATACTGTTACGTTATAATGTTGATGTAGAATTTGGTAAAGTAAACAAATAGGTTTGGTATTTATGTAAATGTTTGATCGCGCGATCTTTTTAACAGCTGGGAACACCTTGCCCGCTACTCGGTGAACGCGCTAACCAGCTTATTCATAGTACGAACAGGTTTGTTACGTACTACCTGACGTAAACAAGTGTGGTTTACTTTTTTAGTAATTGTTTTTCACAGAAATGACAGATTGAAAAAATGAGATAAACAAGATAAGATATTGCCAGACAGTCACGCCATACCTAGTGATATGACTGAAATGACATAAACGCGCCCATTATGGTATTAAGTTTCAAGTTTAGCTACGGATGACAACCAGAAGGTCATTATCGATTATGAATTTAATAATAGATACTACATTTTAGGATTTTTTCCCAACAATACAAACTAAACATTCAGACAGGGAACAAATGCGAATCAATTGAAGTAACAATTTACGCGTAGTTTACGGCAGTTATATGTATAGTATGTAATGTGGTAGGTATATGTGGTCAATAGATATAAGTAGGTATTTTCTGGTCTATTAACACTGTATGATAACTACGATCTGCGTCGCTTACGGTAACTCTCCATTGTGTTTAATAAAGACAGTCTTAGACACACAGAGAAGCAATTAATAGTTATTTGTAGAATTCTAATTAGTAATAATATATCCTTCATTAATGGCATAGATTTTCAGAAAATTTATAACTGAGAAAAATATTTTTGACAAAAGATCACTGAGAAATCGGCAGAAATATAAATAACCTAACAGATTACCCAAAAAAGTAATTCTCAAAGAATTTTCGATAACAGCGACATAAATATTGAGGCTCAATAATATTTGATTTCAAATAACCCAATACAAAAACATCAGAAGAAAATATTGAGAAACCTTCAAAAGTCAACTGCTCTCTGTCTCACAATCCTAATAATGAGCGACAAAAGAATTATCTTAACATAAACTGAAGGTTCTGGAATAACAAATACAATAGAGCCTTCAGATTCAGATACTAAAATCACTGATTACCATTTGATGATTTATAAAACAACGTTTAAAACAGTCACCGCTGTTGATACAAGCAATTCAAGGCCTTGTGTGGTTGCCTGTCTCGATCTCCACGTGATATATATAATTATATATGTAGCTGTAGGACAAACACGTTGATATAGGTAGTACTGGACTACCTATATCAACGTGTTTGTCATGCAGCTCGTAATTAACACAGTTATCCTTAGAATGTTTACCGCAGCTAGCTACGATCATATTCATAACGGCATGAACGTGATACATTGATGAATAAGGTGACTATCTCATATTCGAAGATATTCGAGAACTAAACGGAAATCTACCACCATCGATAATACTACCTATTGTCTTTTTTTATCGGCTTACGAATTCTTGCCTTACAAACAATATTTTGCTATGCACGTCATGCATTGTATTATTTTTCTTGATTTAGGTATGGCGTTTTGTAGGGCTATGTGCCAAGAACTGAAAATAGACTGTATAAACAGATGAAAGTGGCCGAAGACACTATGTTTTCCTGAATCGGTACAAAGTTCAATAGTTGTGGCGGAAAGCCAATGTTTTCAACGAAGATATGCGGTACTGTTTACTATTTTTTCGTGCAAGTAACCTTCCTACAAGTTCATGTATATATTTTGTTGACAATAATGTGACAAAGAATTGTAACCACTAAATGGGTGGTCGGGCGAAAGTAGTTAGTTATACTGTCTCAATTTTGGCGTCCCACAGCACAGCTGACGCGACGCCCATAAAAGTCGGCTGATGAAAGAGCACAATTCCATTGTGATGGCTATAAAACGGGCTTTGTGCCCGGAGGAGGCGTCATTATATGAAAAATGAAAAACGAATCGCACTTGTCACATTCAGCACGATTTTATTGGAGGAACACAGTCTAAGATTTCAAAATTTGTCAATCGATAAAATTTGTTTATGATTCTTTTGGACGCTCCGGAGTTCGGACTTTAATACATTTTGCGCAACTGAGAAAGTCGATTTGGCACCATTATGTAGCTACAAATCTTCCAGTCTTTGCGAAAATTGCATTTATTTTTATGCAAACGTGTCTGGGCACTGGGTACCTTTCGTTCTAAAGCAGCAGTGCGTCAATAAGGATGACAGTATAAAGAGAGCATGATTTGATTGGTCAGTGAGCGCAATGAAATGTATACAAAGTGACGCTGGAGTTCCCCAGCTAGTAGGCCGTGGTTAACAGTTCGTTTAATGTGTCCATTCTTACCCATATTGCTATAAATTTATCCTGTTAACAATATTCTTTTAATGGCCTCCCTAAATAAGCAACAGGACGTAATAACAATAATAAGATTTAATAAAAATAATCGTATAAATATGGTGATGCTGCTCCCAGCAGTAGATGGATACTTTAGAACTGGCAAAAAAAATTCAATGATTACCTGTATTAACTCGAATTGTTATGAAATTTTGGCAATGAGTTGGCATTCCAGAGCATTGGAATATATTTCGCCTGGGTCAAAATCTATTTCTAAATTAGTAGCGCATATTTTACAAACAACATAATAAACCCCTATATTAACTTTTACTACATGTGCTTGGATGGGCTGATTCACTCTTTTCATTCTATCATGACAACGATCCAATTTCGGGGTACGATTAAACCATTTAAAGTACGAGCGAATTTATTTTGGTAGTTGGGCAGTAGATAAAATTGGGGTCAAGTACATTTGTACGGTACCAGCTGCAAAGTAAGAAGGGACAACTGCAGATTAGATAAGGGCCCACTTTTTGCCTTCAAGTTTAATGAAGGGCTCACGATCTGCAAACGCAGCACGTTGCCCGAAGGTTTCGGGGTGAACTATTTCGTACGTGTACTTAGCCGGAGGACGCGGAGGGTCGTCGTTTTTTTTCTTTCATTAGAAAAGAGTCCTGAGGCTTTGTCTGCCTTTGTGTCGTGCGTATGTTAGGTACTTCTTTCAACGTTTAGGTTTCTTAATAATTCTTACTTTGAAGATTTATTTTTGGTATTAACTTTGACTTACATAAGTATAGTTGAATAATTTTTGGAATTACATTATTTAACATGTGTATTTGTGGAACGTAAGCTGGTTCTTGTACGTTACACAATTCAGTGCTTTTGGTACTATTGTATCTCGAAGTGTGTAGTAGTATTTTAGCAAATTCAAAAAATTCAGTGTACTTTCCTTAGTAAAGTTTTACATATTTATATATTAAATGATGACGTGATCGCATCGCATTTACTCCCAGTGCAATGTATCTGATATTTAACTAATGTAAATACTTACATGTGGCCCATTTTGATAAATCAACAAACAATCACATAGATAACGTTGTGATAATGTTTATTTGTCAACAATCAAGATATCACTCAAAAGGGCTGCTAAAGGTAGAGAAAATAGCGAAAACTGTAATAGTAAAAATAGATACCATGAACACGAGAAAAAATAAATTAATATTATTTGCTTAAAAATTAAATAGTTTTCAGTCAAAACTGCATAATTATGCGTAGGAGACTATTTTTTTAATCTTTTGCCCAAAAGTCACTCAGAAACGAAAACAATTGATCGCTATTGTCTTCAGTTCATGTCAATTTATAAATTGATTAGGTTACTCAAGTATGTACATATTTCATTATTTTCCGTGACCAATATATATCAGAAATCGTCTGAATAATTTAATTTGTCGGCACAAGAAAAGATGTATCTAAGCAAAGAAAAATGGTACAAGCTTGTTTAAGACAGGTATTCTCTAGAGGACTATGTAATGGATGAGGTAGACACGGCTTGAACTCTCGGATTCTTTGTATCTGACACAGAATTAGGTACGTTACTGTGTTCACAAGTCTACGAATAACGTGTTAATTTGCGAATGTCAGTGATGTAATTGTTTAGTTTGAACATCAGCCGCTTCCGGTTAAATTAAACACAGTTTTTGCTGTAAATGTTTCGAACAGAAAACATATTTGTTTTTTGACAGTTATGATAAAGTAGAAATTAAAGGTTGATTGAGAATATTATTACTAGCTTCCGGTAATTTACCGACAAGGATATCCAGCAAGTTTTTCCTGCTTACTAACTCATGCACGTACACATACACACGTCCCAAAAATCACTTCTCGGCGTTATTTCTTACATTTCGGAGCTACAGGGAAATTTACAGACTAATAGCGAAATATAATTTTTTTCCCCGTCCAATATAACCGCAACAGTGAGCTCAGAGTCATCCATTACCTTGTGACGCGCGATGAGGGTCCCCAAATTGGTTATTTTAGCGACTGCGTACCGACGGTGTAGTCGGACAAATTTACCAACGAGTTTCACACCATGGGTGACAGAATTTCTCTTCTATATTAAAGACTAGCTTCTAGGAGTGGCTTCGCTCGAATTCAGTTTAGAAGTTTACCTGCATACCTTAATATCAGGATATAAGTGTTCCATGTCTTAATTCAGGTCCATCTGTTTGGCAAGTTTCAACCATATATCTATTCAGCCGTTGAGGTGCGATGATTGATTAATAAACACACAAAATATGAGTATCACATACAAACTTTCACATTTATAATATTAATAGGATTTTCTTCGTCACATTAGCAGTATCGAGAGATGTACATAATATTGAAAGCTGTCGTATAAATAGCCCAAAGTGATGGCAGAGTCAAGTATTGGAGCTTCTAGAACGGTCAGTGAACATGGCACTTCATAAAGCCAACCGCACTAAGTGTAGATTCAATAGTAATTAGTGAGGGAACCCACGCTTTGTCTGACCTGGGGATTGAACCCAAGACGCTACGCGCAGCTCTAGCGCTGGTCCTTTGGTCTTAGCAGCAAAATGGCCGTCATCCCTTTCACCATACGGGTGTATCTTCCAGGTTTCTAGCAATAAGTAAAATGATTCAATAAATGAAACCTTTCACTAATAGTTCACCATCATTCTCATGCCCTTATCCCAATTTATTTGGAGCCTCTGTGTTAGTTGTCATCTCAGTAGTCACTCACCCTTTCAAGACATTTATCAGTGTCTACCCTATAAAGCAGAACTTTTTATGTCATAATATTGTTTTGCGTAACAGCGGATAGAATAAACTTCATTTCGCAGAAAATCGTTTGGCAAACACTCATTTATCATACATTCAAAACTCCTAATTTTGTAAGTCAGGATCATCCTTAGGCATAAATTTAATATCCATAATAATTAAAAAGTAGACGACCGCTGACTGAAAAGTTGTGTGGAAATCGGTTGTCGTGGTATGCCATGTGATGCGGAGGAATGAAGAAAATGTCGTGAGAAAAGTCTTGTGTATGGATGTGGATGGCTATAAGAGTAGGGGAATGCCAAAGAAACGATGGTTGGACTGTGTGAAAGAGGATATGGGTAAAAACGGGGTGACTACAGAGATGACGACTAATAGAGGAGTATGGAAGAAAAATACATGTTGCGCCGACCCCAAATAAATTGGGATAAGGGCAGGAGAATGATGAATGATGAATAATTAAAAAGTAGAAACTAGAGATGTTGCGAATAGTCGAATAACTCGCCATTATTATTCGACATAAAAAAGGAACTTATAAAATAATTTATTTGTTATCAAATAATAATATCAGGCTTTTATTAGTCTTGAACTTACCAATAATTTATTTGTTAAAGTAATCTAAAAATAACTAGGGTTATGAGAAAAGTCACACCACAGTCTGCCCTTTTTGGACTTTAAATAATAATTAAAATGCCTAACTAATTAACTTCAACATGATCTGACTGATTTTTAACCGACGAAAAAAAAAGGAGGAGGTTCTTAATTCGACCGTATACATATTTTTTTTTTGTGTATGTTCAGCCCTCACTCCATCATTTATGAACCGATCTTGATGATTCTTTTTTTGTTAGATAGGGTTTACCTCAAGGAGGGTCCCATGTCAAGTAAATCAGGATCTGATGATGGAATCCTGATAAAATTGAGAGAAAACCTCGAAAATTGTGGGCACAAATATTGTTTCTGTATGTACGAGTATGTTCGGCTCTCACTCCGTTATTTTTGAACCGATTTTGATGATTTATTTTTGTTAGGTAGGGTATACGTACCCAAAAAATCAGATCCTGTCTTCCTTGATGTCGAACCGGGTGGTTCGACATCAAGGAAGACAGGATCTGATGATGAAATCCTGAAAAAATTGAGAGAAACCCTCGAAAATTGGGCACGAGTATTGTTTGTTTACTTTTCATAACTTAATGAGGTAATTGCATTTAGGAATCATCACACCATGAAACTGAGCTAATGATGGAAATTATACCATTCCTAAACAATAGAAGTTAGATATAAAAACTGGTTTTAGTGACTGAAAACACTTAATATGCTTTGAAGAAAAGACGTCTTTACAATATTAGAGGTAACCTCAACTGGTCAATATCCTGGGAACCTCAAGAAAGGATGGATACATCATCAGCTCAGTGGCAAGAGGAATGATGACGGATTAGACCATAAAAAATCATAAAATAAAAAAAGTTTTTAACAAAAAATTTAACCGACAAAAAAGAACTAAAAAGCAAGAAATAAATAAACCTTTTAAGTCTTGAGTGTTGAGCTTATTTACCAAAAATATCAAAATTTATATAAACAATTTTGAGTCCAGTTTTCAATACCCACCTTCAAATTTCTGTGCAACCATTGGTTGCTGAGATATCGATGATTATTGATAAAACGATCCCTTTCCATTCAAAGTCCGATATCTCAACGATAAGAGGTCAAATCTAGGTTTTCATAAAAACAAGCTGAATAAACAAGTTATTCGTTCCATAGGGCGGCTAAGTCTGAAAAAAAAATCAAGGCCTTTAGACAAAAAAACCCATGGTATTCAATAAGATTGCGCGATACACATAACTGTGAAGAAAATATCGTCTATGTATCTCAAAACAAGACACTTTAAGCTTCAAATTACTATTTTTACAACTCCGATACGATAACGTTTAACAATTGCAAAAAAAAATGGTTTTTTTATCCCATAATTTTTTCCATTAGTGTACATAGTTTACCGACATTTATCGACTTTGAATACTTATTTTATTCTATATTTTAAAAGGAGGACATTATGTCATGTATGTCAATATTCTGACACAAGAAATTAATGAAGTTTGCGTGCGGGCAACACTGAATCAACTGGCAGTCTGAATTAGTTTTACGTGGTGGCGCTGTATCCGATATTGTAAATTTTAAGCTAGGAAGTATTTGGGGAGCTTACGGTAAGTGCGTGGATCTCTATGCCTTTCGAATTGCTTTCGAACTATCAGTTATTTTCGCCATGCAGCCTTGACTACGAGTGTAGGTAGAAGATAAGTGTCGAAACAAGTCTTAAGGTGCACATGGCATACTCAAATAGCTAAAACCTAGAAGTCTTCTAGTCTCGAATGCTTATGTAACATCTAGTCAGTAATTATGGACCATCGTGGATCACATCACCACTTACCTACTTCAGTTTATCTAATACTAAAAAAAAATGAGTTACCTAATGATGAATGATGGCGATAAAGCGACCTAATTTTTAAGCGATGATAAATGAACAATTTTGCTCGGTGACCCTAATTACAGGTGGTATGGGATTAGCACAGGTTAATATAATTAAAAAGAAATTTGATGTTCAAAGGCATGATTATTTATTATGCTTTAAAGTGAATTTAAGAATCTCAAATTGAAATACTATTTTAATTTGTATAGTATCGCTCTAGTTCAACACAAGACAACTCAGGAGTGCGCTCGATGGAAAGATTAACTAAATCTAAACTTTGTTTACATTTTCAACCTGTTTGAAACAACGACTAATGATCCACCGCGAATAGCACTTTTCTTACAAACGCACTTTGTACGGTAAAGTAATCATCACTGATAAAAACTAATTCATGTTCTTTCAACTAATGTCCAGAAAAAAAAACATTTAACCTTTATAGTCCCGATGACAACCCGGGCTGTCACCGGGCTTCTTCGACAACCCAAGGTTAACGTTTGATTGGAAAAAAAATTAACCTCTTAGGATCCGAAACTCAACTGAGTTTGAAAACAAAAAAAATCCAGCCTCCTACCTCTTAAGATCCGGGGACAAACCCGGGTTGTCGAAGAAGCCCCATGACAACCCGGGTTGTCATCGGGACTATAAGAGTTAACCCGAAAATAATCCCTATGAATAAACTTAACTTTAGTTCTTTGCCGGACAGACCTTGCATATTTTGAAGACTACATTCAAAATATGACGCTTTAACATTGTCGCACACAATAGTTAAAATTACTAGGGGTAGGAATATTAGTATCACTACTAACAGTAATCGTTGGTACACTACATGTACCGGTTTCACATTGTTTATTGAATGCTGAAAGATTAGCTATTTGTCTTCTACTTCTATGTGGTAAATACATATAAGAATTGACCAGTAATCAGTATTAAATTTATTAAATTTTAGTTTCTAGTACTCCCAGCAGCTGCTCATCTTTGTCTCTGTATCATGTGATTTGGTACGTCATTATACAAGATTTGGAAACACTACACAAGTGAGCAGCAGCTTGAGAATATACATAGTTATAACTTATAACAGAGTTAGTCCCGAGACTTAACTCTTCCATTAATTGCAAGCAAGTTGTGTCTGCAAGTTTCGTTCCACATGTGTGCCATGTAGTTCTGTTCGTGATTTGTTTTCTAAAACTTATTTGTGTTCAAAGACTTTGGTAGCCTGGTTAAGTATCGATTTTGTTTGGGTGTCATATACTAATTCATCTATATCGCGAATTTTACTCCCTTCAAGTTCATTGTCTTTTTTTCTAAGTTAACTTTTCTTATTAGTTTTTTTGTGTGCATTTCCTGATAAATGCTAAATAATTAACAAATTCACTGTTGTTCATTAAACGTTTGCTTTTATTGGTATTTTTATTTCAAATGTCTCAAAGCAAGATCAATTTTCCCTAATGAGATAAGGAGCCGACTAATCAATTCGGAAGCCCCAAAATTAAGCAATTAAAAACAAATTCTGAGCAGAAAAACCCATACACTGTATTCAAATAGGAATAAATATTATGTTCGAGACACAATTTATCTAATCAATGAGCTGGCAACATCGTCATGTTGATAAGCTTACAAGTTAATTTCTTTACCAACATTAGGTACATATTTTTCACTAAATAACTGTACAATAGTGGACCAAGCAATGACTTCTCGGAACTTTTATTTATTTTATCTGCCGTTCTGTTTCTGACCATACGATAACCGCTCAATTAAGGGTCCGTGCCAAGTCCAATGCGACACTTAACGTTGACCTCGATTCATTGTCATTAAACCTCACGGTTGCTGCCCTTTGCTATGTCGATGAAACACATAGACGATATTCTATAACAGGGGTTAGATCGGAAGCGATCCTGAAAATTAACAACCGATTTTAAACCCTTCATCTTTTAAATAAGTACGAGTTTTCATTGAACAGTATCCCAGTTTAAGCTATTTCATTCCTGAGTCAACCATTTGGTTCCGAGCATGTATTAATTGTGGCCGAGTTGGACGTTCAGTACATTTCCGATCAATGGTTTATTTTTGTCGCTCGAAAACTGTGTGTGGTTGACATTCTAAAAGACCCCAGCGACATTTTTACAGTTTATTCAGAAGTTCTGTGTGTTGGGAGACAGAAAACCAATTTACGTTATGATGTAGGCGTATTATTTCCGAAATGTTTGTCCTTTGTTCTCGTTTTCCAGAAATTATTCGATTACGCGCCGTAAATAAATTCTAGCATTAAGTACCTAAAATAATTTAGAGGAAAAGCCCGCAGTCACAGAACTCCAATTCAAGTTCTGACGAACTTAATAAAATTGAACGTCATGCACGAAAAGTCTTTAGAGACAGTTTTACACTGCTCAAGAGCTTGTTCAAATTCGCGTCTTTGTGGGAGGCGGAGGCCGCGAGCTCCTTACCACAAAGTTGTTGTTACAATGCTCAGCGATGACTATGAAGGCCGTTTCAGACCATAGTTAATAAAGTTCCAAACAAGTTATTCATACTCACTAATGAGCCAACTCATACTAGGTTTCTCTCGGCATGTTCTCAATTACGCCGATTCAATTGTAGCAGCGGCGGTAGGCGCTTTTATTATTGTTCAGCATTCCTTCAAATATGAATAATTATGGCTCTATTTCAGAATTTCTTCTGCCACTGTCGACGAAAATATTAATAAGTATTTTTAAGATATTTTATTACGTCGCTCTAGTCTACATCAGTTTTAACATGAATTTCGTACAAAATTATCGCAACGAAACTCCGCTATGCAAATTCTAACCATTCCACGTGTGTATTTAAATACAGGAACGATGCTGCGAACTATTCATTATAATACTTTAAAAACTGTGAAAATAGTGAAGCATTTCAATGTAGAAAGGAGAAAATTGCATATGGAATGCTCGTAACAAGCGTAGAATCGTTTGGTTCTGCAGAATGGGCCCCGGGTCGCGAATAGTGGCGGAATGGAAAAAGTAAATGCGCCTTACACAGATGCAGACACAATCATTGTAAGATATACACATTATGTTGACGTTATGAGCAACACATATTGCAGCATTATTGGGTTCCGAATCGCACGATAAAGGATAACGATGTGTTATGGTTATATTTCATTCACATGGTTCCTGATATTATCAATAAGGAAATTGGAAATAGAGATACTACTACGCATAGGGCCCACTTATATTGAATCATATTGCAGCGCCGTTTAGGAGTCTTTTTCCAATTTTGCTGTAGCAATACAACATATTGCTACAGAAATCGTTTACCTATTACAATTTTGTATAACTCATCAATCTTCAGAGAGCTATTTCTCAGATGAACTCAATACAAAGCCAAATACAGTTAGCATTGCCTTCTGCTTCTTTCCTGACTGTATTCACGAAGTCCTAGTTTCAAGAAGATTTCTTCTTTTATAATTCTGTCGCTTCTTATACATATAGTTAACTTGGCTACTTTTTCGTGGATTTTCATGAAATTTTGAACAAGCCACTTCGCAAGGCGTGTCGGCGTATCTGAAGGAAAGTTTGCGCATTAGCGGAACCGGAAAAAGGGGATGAAAAACTTGACGACAACTTCTCGCTAAGACACTAAAATCGCGAGGCGTTTGCAAAAGTTACGCCCAAAGTTAATAGCGAAATGATTTGGTTGGTTTTAGGTTATTTAATACAAGTATAGATCTTAAGGATTCGCCAACAACTTTAACAAGGGTTTTGAACGCACGCTTTATAAAAGATTTTTCACATGATATTCATACTTTGATACCGCTGTTTAACGTGGAAGTTTTTTACCGAATTCAATTTAAAAAAAAATAACGTTAAGTATCAATCACCACCACAATCGAAAGGATTATATTTCAGTCAAACTGAAAATGCAGACGTTCCGAAAATGAGCAACTAACGAGAATAGTTAAACGGACCTGTAATTTGCATACAGATTGGCTTTCAGGGATAAACGGTCCATTTGTATTCAAACGCAGGAACCCAGCTCAGTGGTCGAGGAGCATTTATCCAGTTTAGGATTTAAATCGGCCGCAGTATCATCTGCTTATCGATATCATGTACTCCTAAGCTCTCCCAAAACTTTACTACTGCACAATATTTTCCTTTCTACTTAACCTCATTTTGGCAGTTTGCCAATTTCCGTTTTTTAGGCACCGAATTTGGCAGGCAGTTGATTCTTCAGCGATTTGTATTAAAACTTATCGATTATGCAATAACGGAAGCTTTTTATCCTATTTTGAAATTCCGCTGCAGTACTCGTTCTGTAAACTTACTAACTTAATTCATAGTCAATGACCGTGTTTGTATCCATAGGTTTCCTTTGGAACACAAGTAGCCAAGTTTTTAATTTCTTTGCGTTCGCTCTATCCAACAAACAGGTCCTTACCTGTTTGCTTTCAAATACATTTCTGCAGTATTACGGTTGTCTTCTGTAATATCGTAAGGATAAACTGCCCTTTGGTCAACCAGGCTTTAGCAGAATCCCATGAAACTTGCGCAGAATCCTTCTGTTTGTCCGTCCACCAGATTTAATCCTCTTACGGTGGCCGAGAGATACCACGGGCATAAGTTCATTGGCTTATTCTAAGCCGGAGACACAACTAAGTTTATCAAACCTTTGTTATAGCTACCTATTACATAAACTTATATTTAGTTCTATACAGGTAATTTTTTGACCATACCATTATAAACTGACACATATATATGTATGTGTCACCCGGATAGTCTTTCTGCGTTCAAATGACTATCATAACACGATCTATCCTTTTGGTTCGTGGGGACACAATATATAGTTGAGGTGAATGACATACGACTGGGCCGAGCCGAGACAGCCGATGCTGACAAGCGTCGAGGGGAGTGCGAAAATAGACCAATCTGATGTACATGACGTCATTCGAAGCGTAGATGGGCATGGAAACTAGGAATTTCGGCTGTACAGTTAACCGCCTGTCTTTGGTAACAATTTGGCTTTGACAGGGTCTTTTGTAGTAGGGAGGCTTTTTAGATAGAGGATATTGTTTAGAGATAGAGGATGTTTAAATCAGCTGTCGGTTATGTTAGGTATATAAGATAACGATAGTCTTTGGCAGTCACTTTCTGGAGCCAGACAAAAAGTTTGCATGCGCGAAGTAGAGGTAAGTAGAGTATTATGTAAATATTTCTGTGTTCGTTCTCTCTTACTTCTGGCACTTATAAGTGTCGCATTATCTATTTATTATTATAAGTATTAGTTAGTGACTTGTCTATTATAATATACTGTGTCTATATTTATTTTAGCAGTTCAAGTGTTCACTGCCGTCCGTTTGATTGTACTAGGCCGAATTTTACACCCAATTATTCTAGAAACGGCGCTCCGATAGTTGAGGACTTTAGGTAGGTATTCCAGTTATAAAATATTTATTCCTTTTACTGGTTCGTTGTTAAAATTTTTAGTGTTCCTAGTCATCGAGGAATTTTCGATAAATTCTGTATCACGATTGATCTCGATTCAATGTTTGAGTATTTATTGTATATTGGCCCACATATTACAGGAAATCTTAATCACTGGAAACGTAAGCTTGAAAGTGGGTTTGATGTTTACTTAGTAATTTCGCTACTTTTAAGATACTACTAGCAATGTTTTTCTGATTCTTAGTAGATCTCAAGATTTACTGGATAATTTTACAAGCGTTAACAATACCCATAGATTTCGCCAGTCCCTCCATATCTAATGCTTATAATTCAGCGTGAGATAAGAAGGAGAGTAACGGAAAGGGTAGCAAGGAAAGGATATCAGGGGCCTGCAATTTGCTGCTACTAATGTGCTCGTTAAACCCAAAGGTTATCGCTGTACGTGTCTTCGACGAATCTGATGGCAGCCCCATGGTAGCCCTAAGAACATAGAACGTGGCGATGAATAAACATATGAGTATATAGTCATAAAATCTTTGTGTGATTTCTATTCGTCGAGATAGCTACTCGTGTTGTATCGTTTGTAGGTGGTTCGAATTATTTTTGAATAAGATCTGCTTACAGTTACACCTATTGCTTATGTATAGTTGTGTATTGAGTTTATTCATGCGAGTATTGTATATTTTATTATGTTATAGCTGACCCGACAGATGTTGTCCTATCTTAGCTACGAACTGTCAAACGCGCGAAGTGTTATCTGAAATTTACTTATTTTCCGCGCAATTTTCTTATTTTTTTTTTCATAAGAACCTTCTCCTGACAATAACAAACACAACAAAAAAAGAATTAGCGAAATCGGTCCAACCGTTGACGCGTGATGCCGTGACTAAAGAAATAGGGATTCGTTTTTATATATATATAGATACGCTAGTATTATATTATCTGTGATATAGACTAGCTGACCGGACAGACGTCCTGATGCGTGACCTGTCAAACTTGCGAAGATTAAATAGTCATTAAGTTATCTGAAATTTTCCAATTTTCTGCGCAACTTTCTTAATTTTTTCTTTCATAAGAACCTTCTCCTATCCAAAACAAATACAACAATAAAGAATTAAGGAAATCGGTGCAGCCGTTCACGCGTGATGCCGTGACTAAGAGAAATAGAGATTTATTTTTATATTTAAAGATAGGTATTTGAATAAATGTTAATCGTGTTTAATTTTCAATATTAATCATAATTAGATATTTTATTTAATTTGACAACATTGGTCCACTGGTTAGTAAACAAACAAAACTTATCAACTAAAGGTGGACTAGTCCTGCCCGGGGGTGGAGGATAAATTCGAAAGAGTTACCTCGCCCCTGGGCACTCAAGGCAGGGAGGAACAGGGGTGGGTTTTAGTCAGTAAGAGTCTGACACGCCCTTCCGCTCCACCCTAGAGCGGAAGAAGTCATAGGATGATTTCCAACCCCCCAAAAGGTGGACTAGTAAAAAACGCCTCTGTAGCTACCTACATAAAGAATTAAATAAATTTTCTACATTATGTACTTAATAAATCTATATATAATATTTCTTGGGCTCTAGACAAAGTGAAATTTGATAAGAGAGGACGATTGTCAAAACTCCAAATGGTTTTTATGATTTACTACGTGACATTTCGATAGCGCATGTCAATTCCATTCACTTTGACTCTTTGGCAAACGTTATCCTTACCACTATAGAATGTCAATATTTATCTAGGAAATCCTTTCTTCAGAAAAATATAGGTCGCTAAAAATAATACTTAAGTAATAGGTGCTTACCTACTTAGCAACACGGTATAACATGTAGGAATATTTTTTTTTTCTACATGGTAACCGTATATCCTTGATGAAAATAACACCCAACTAGCCTTTTCCGCGAAAGGAAACTGATATTCCTATCATATTGCAATAGTTAACTGAACGAATTTCCGAGTTATGAGCCGTTTATGGGGTGGCGTAGTTGCCATGACAGCTGGAGCTTTTACTGAGATTATTTCAAATAGCGTTGAAATCAATGTTGAGAATTTCGTTGAAAATTATAGTGTCGTTTACATAAACCATAGATAATTATATTATTTCACACATATTTTGTAAAGTAAAAGTAAATCCTCTATGATAGCAGCACCCGTTTCCCTAGTGCACTAAACTTCTCAAAGTAGGGTAGAGTAAGATAATTCCTTTTGAAGTTTAGACAGGAAAGCAAGTCACGCTTACGCACCGCCGCTAACTATACTTACCGCACTACGTCTTCCCCTTTCAAAGTACTGCCAACAATAACTACATAGTAATTTAATATAATAAGTTTCACTCAAGTATAATTTGATTAAACCCCACCACCAAGCAAATAATTAAGAATGCCCACCTCCTTGCTTCCTTTCCTCAGTTTTTTAATTAAAATAATTTTGCGCTCGTGCAAATTCTTGGTTGGGTAGCGATGAAAATATTTCTTACCTAAATGTTGCCAAATAATATCTTAAACTTTTTCGGAATAGTATTGTAATTAGCCTGGTGGAGTTTTGGGAACTTTCTAAGCCGTTAATTGTATGCTTTCCAAGTTTTTGTGGTGTTATATTTTCAAAGTAAGCACCAATATTCAACGACAAAGAATTGTTATAGCCAACAAAATTGAGAGCTGCAAACTAATATGGGACTGTGAGAACAATCGTGGAAAAGAACAGCGTTTTTAAAACGCGTTGCAGAAAATCTAATCTGTTCAGTTGTGCTGCGATTGGCTCTTTTAAGCGATGGTCTTGAAAAAACAAACTTTAAAAACACAATCGTCAAAGAGCCTAAGGAGAAAGGGATAATTTAATGGACACTAGAAATAACAAGGACAGAAGGGTTCAGCCAGACCTAAAATGGCGACAAACCCTTGTCTAAGCCGGGAGTCAAATCGAATAACAAATAAATGTATTAGTTCTAGTTGGGGTCACGAGTTTCCAATGCAGTAAATTCTAACTGGGATATTCCGATATATTCAATCGGTGGCACATAAGGGTTAATTTCGTAGTTAAAGCGATCGTGCTGGTAATTTGAAGCTACATGATTAGTAACGTGCACCATTTAGCAAAATGAGTGAGGTGTTGCGATTGTGATGAATTACTCGTGTTAGGTACATTATGTTGCGCTTCGCAACAGCTTAGGTACCTAAAAGCTTGGAACAGAGCAACATGAATAATTTGCTGTGTAAAACATTTCGACTGTTGTGAATTTGTCGTTCGGCTCAGATTAAAAACAAACTCTGTTACCAAATACGAACACCATGTGATTTTTGCCAAACCACAGTTTTATAAAGTTGAGTTTGCTTGTTGATATATCACAGAGTATGGTAGGTAATGTATCGCTCTTGTGGGCGAACAAGATTACCTTAATAAGTTCACACGTTATGATATTATAAATGCAAAAACACTAGCCTTTAGGCAAGTTATTCATGTTTTAGATTATTCGAAACATATTATATAAACATATATTGGAAGCTAATTGGCCTGCCCTGGTGAGGTTTCAGACCCTAAAACAACTTCCAATGACGGTAAACGTAATGTGTAGGTGCAAAAGGCAGTGGGCGAAAGTGGATTTGGTCCAAATGTCGGTAGACACTAAAGATACCTATGACACTGAATGAATAGTCTATTAAATAAGGCGTAATTTTTACTAACATAATTTGCGGTCGTAGTTGCCGTCGGTGAAAAGTTGAAAAAACAATAATTTTATTTCGATATTCTTGTTTAATAGATAGACATGTTTAACCCGTCTAGCCCCTCATTAGCAGACACAATTAAAAACCTATGAGGCCTGATGGATTAATGTCTTACTCAATAATATTTAGTCTTTATTAAAAGGGACTATTTAGCGATATAAGGTCTCCGCTAGTGTTGGTCAGTTGGACCAAACCGTATCCGTTTTTGCCCAACGTCCTTTTGCCGGACTGTTCCCTAGGCTCGAGCGATTTGCTCTCAATGAGACAGACATGAGGGCTCTCCACACAGATTGGATGTCAGGGCGAGCGTGCCGCGCCACACGGCCGGCCTTTAGTACAACAACCCTCCCAGAGTAATGAAATTAGTGTCCCTTTCAGACCACTTAGACTCCATGAATGATATTACCTATACCATTAAAATTAAACGAGTTTTGTCTCGTGCCGACTTGGTACTCTGTCGCATCTCAGTCGAAACGCTTTAATTTAACTATCTTTACTTGCTTTGCACTGTGATGGAAATATGTAGTTGGGATCATCATCAGCCTTTTAATGTCCCCACTACTGCTTGCAGTTCTGCTGGTATGTAGTTGTGCTTCAGCATTATAGGCAAGACAGCTCATTTTCCTCTCCCTTTTTAGGGTTCTGTAGTCCTAACAAGGATAAGGAACCCTTATAGTTTCGATTTGTCCGTCTGTGCGTCCGAGGCATAGCTTAGAGACTGCTAGTACTAGAAAGCTGCAATTTTGCATGGGTATATATTTTAATCACGCCAAGAAAACGAAACAATTAAATTAAAACAAAAGTTTTTTTAAAGTGGGTATATGTCGTGTCAAAATATGGTTTATTATTAGTAATATTTTTAACCAACTTGAAAAAGGACAAGTTTCTCAATTGGACTGTGTATTTTTTTGTTTGTTACGCGATTATTCCGCCAATCATATGAATTGATTTATATGACTCTTTTTTTTTTGGTAGGTCTTCAGAGGTGGTCCCATATAAATTATATCGCAATTATTTCAATTTGTTTTTGAAAAAAAATTACAATTACAAAAAATACATAGGTACACAGATAAAGAAACGATGGTTGGACTGTGTGAAAGAGGATATGGGTAAAAAAGGGGTGACTACAGAGATGACGACTAATAGAGGAGTATGGAAGAAAAAGACATGTTGCGCCGACCCCAAATAAATTGGGATAAGGGCAGGAGAATGATGAGAATGATGACATAGGTGCACAGATCACGTTTTGATTTTCTCCAATTATGTCCAAATTCCATGTTATTGGGCATATCCATTCGGGCATAACTTTACTATTTAGTTGGGGTGCCATAACTAAAACGTGAAAAACAAAAAAAAAATATTACAAAAAGGTAAGGCCGACTTTCCTTTTTAGTAAAAAAGTTTTTTACGTAAAAAAATTGACGGTGCCGGTGGTAAAAAACTATTTTGAAAAAAAAAAAACTTACTTAAGATACAAAATATATTATTGTAACGAGTGCACTAGGCCATGCGAGCCATGCAGCATACGCTTGAATGAAGACTGAACGGTAATGAGCGCACGCGCAGTTGCTTTTAGCGAACACTGGCAATGAGCCGGGAAAACGTAACGATGAAATATAAGCCCAGTGTTTTTACAGTATCACATACGTACGAGCTGTTTATAACAATAGTTTTGTTGTAAGCACGTAGCAATGTAACATGTTCTAGCTATTTTAAGATTAGCAGTTCGAATATCGAAACCGTTGAAATTCCCTAGAATTAAGTACCTATTACCTTTCGGGAGAAATTCTAGGTAAGTAAGACCACGGAGCGTGTACTGCTGAGATGCAGTTCTAGGCAGGTAGCCTCATTTGAACCTTACCTTACCAAAAAAAAAAAAAAAAAAAAAAAAAAAAAAAAAAAAAAAAAAACCCCATAAACCAAATTTTAGTTTACCTATGCTGTAAAGTTAACCTGACGCATAGACAGAAGAAACTACGTCAGCTCAGTTAAAATATTTACCTACTAACTTTATAAAAATACGTAACAATAAGTGCCACATCATTTGAAAAGTAAATCTGAAGCAAGCTGAATAAACTGTAAAAAATATCCCCATATATCCCAAGAGTATTGTATTCATAAAAGAGCTTAAAGAGCCTTTTGTTTCACAAATATTTATAGAGAATAATGCAATCTGCTCTGTTTCGCTATAAATCAATAGCGCGTATGTAAATCTTTGAATGCAATATACCGTATAAATGGGAACGGTGGCTCTTCTCGAAAATATTACTATATAAATCAAGTCGAGCGGACAAGCAAAATAGTCTCGATTGTATTGACCGTCTGATTCCTCGCGTCCATTACATAATGGACTTATAAAAGGCTGTTAAGGATCATGGAAATGTACGTCCAGTCGTATATTGTAGCAGCATAGGCCCCTTTGAGTTATATGCCAAGTTTTGATAGGCTATTTTCCTCTATTGTGTGTTTATCTTTGAGATGTGTGTAGGGCGTGCCAGTGTTATGAATGTAACTTTTTCTTGGACACACATAATTGAGATGTTAACAGAAATAGTTTTGAAGTTATGTGCTGGAGGGAGAAGCTTAGAAAAAACGCTCCGTAAAAAGATGTGTGGGGGAAAAGTTACCTCATTTGTTTTGACCGATTTAGATTACCGTGGAATACATGAATCAATCGTTTTATAATCGGCATTGATTACACGTTATCATCATACGATACTATATTTTTTGCAATCTTATCATTGCTTAATTAATTATATCAATGATTCACGACTTGAATATAGCTAGGTATATCAAATACGATCAATTAAGGATTATTTTAATCAATATTATTCATCAGGTTTTTGCAGAAAATCGCGGTATAATTGAAATAATACCAAATTAGGTACCTATATCAAGTAAATGATGGAGCCAGCATAATATAAGTCGCATGTCGTACTAGCGTATAATGTTATCTTATCATTACCGTTGATAACGTTTTATTGTTTTCGTTCTTTCGAACAGAGGAGACACTGTAGGATTATTACTCAATGCGTCTTTCAAGATCTGCATTGAAGGCTGTCCCAGTATCTATGTAAGCCATGATGCAGTTCTTCCTGGATAATTCAAATTAATTATTTGAATAATTCTTTATTAAGCGACTTCAAAAATACTGGCAAAGTGCGTGTCGGATTTAGCACATTAAGGGCTCCGTACCAAATATTGGTATTTGTTAGTAAAGTATACGTAATAGTAAACATTATCACCAAATTTGAAGTTAGTCAAAGACAAAGTTAGTAATTTCAAATTTCAAGGTATATGAGAAGTTTTAAAATTCTTCGTAACAAAATTTTGTGACAGACAACGGACGAACACACAGACGGACACGTGAGTGATAACTATAGGGCTCAGTTTGGACCCTTCGGGTACGGAACGCTAAAAAGGAGCAGGTCCTCAATTCGTTGAAATCTTTTATTTTTTATGCATATTCCCCGATTACGCAAAGTAACCTGTACCGCTTTAGAAACTTCTTATTTTATTTGAAAGGTATACTTCCCAGGTCTCGTTTAAATTTGGTTAGGGTCTAAAAAAAAAACTTCGTAGATAGACAACAGAACTCTTAATAAATCATAGCAACCCTTCCGGAATTGCTGCAATCGCATTTCTATTTATTATTTACACCACTTCATTACATAACATTACGCTGATACGCTCTGAACGGGTACACAGATTTGTACAGTTCACCCTGATACACCCTAACTTCATCAGTTATGTTCAAATTCCATGTTTAATGGAATAATTTACTATTTAGTTTTAGTTATGGGGTACAACAACTATAAATTTATTATATTAAATCTTGCCTGTACTGTCCCACTGCTGGGGAATGGCCTCCCTCCATTCCTTCCACTGCTCCCGGTTCTGTGTTACCTCTTTCTGATTATCAAGGAAGACATCTAAGTCATCCTGCCATCTCCTTCGTGGTCTGCGGCGGCCTTGACTTGCGGTTTCAGGCACCAATCTTGAGTGTTCCGGGCCCACCGCTCGTTCCGCATACGGCAGACATGTCCAGCTCAGTCCCATTTAAGTTGGGTAGCCTTCTGAGCCACGTCAACGGATCTACGTTTTGGAGCGCAGTACAGTGTTTCGAACGCGATCCGTTAATTATTTTAATTATAATTAACACTAAGTATACTGGGCTACATAGCACGATAACTTCTCTAATTTTATGGCAGCAGTACTATTGGTATAGATAGGTATTTGGTAACAGTTGAACATAATTGATTCTATTTGTTGCTTTATAAGAGCATCTAAACTAAAAAGTGGAAAATAAAAAACTTTTTTACAAATAATACAACCGACTTCCAAAAAAAAAAAAAAAAACAAAAAATGCAAAATAACTTAAATTTTGGAAGTCTGTGTTTCTAGTTTTGTTTCTTCGAAAATTAACGTTATGTTTTGCATTATTTGTGTTTTTTTTTAGTAATTGGTTGTATTGTTTGTAATTTTTTTTTTAGTATAGTGATGTATGTATAAGCTCAAGTCTCTCGTAAAACGAGCAAGTGAAATTAACACATACACTGGAGTGTCATTCCTGATGCTAGTGAAGCAGATTACGATTAAACTTTAAAATGAGTGAAGTGAATATAAACACAGCATAATATTAACTAAACTTGAAAAAGTAAGTGTCATTTCAACAGATACCCAATCACCTACTCTGCTTTTCGTGACTTTTTCTACAAACTTGTTAGAGGCTACATTAATCACATCATGGTTATGTTGGGGTTTAAATTTAAATCAACAGTTTTTGCTCAGTCCATGTTGGCTAACACTCATAAAAACGTGAAAAAATACGGAGCAACACAGACTTACATTGACAAATCCATAATATCACGCCATACTATTATAATAAGATTTAATGTGTGTGTACGAATTGTTAAATAAAATAATTAAAACAGGATGTGTGGTTTTCCTTGTGCTTATTTCCTCTAAAATTCACTAATTCATTATAGTTTGACATTAATATTTCACAATTACGGTGTATTGTTTCCCATGTATTTTATTATTACGTTCTAATATGGCTCGTGTCCTTTGTGTAGTTTTAATAAGCTTCCTGAGATGACCTACGACTTACTTTTTTCATGCAGCCTGTATGGAAAAAGTACCTAATAGCTTCCATTCAAAACACCTGCCTTTTTAATGATGTAAGAAGTCAGAGTAGGAAGTACCTATTAGGATTTAGCTGCCAGCTATAAGTTTGGCATGCCAGGATGTTATTATATCTAGGTTATAGTACACATGCTACCTAGTAGCACAAGAGCACGCTACTTTCGAGGAAATGCTACGTAGTAGCATACAATAAGCACGTGTATATGAAAAGATCATGTTTATGAATGAGCACGCTACTAAGCGCAAACCGGTCTATTTTTTTCGGGTTTACTTGCACACGCTGTGAGGCGCGGGTGAGAGGGGGGTGGCTCCAAAGCAAGTCTGAACGCGTTCTATGCGAGAATGCTACTTGAATGGTTTGCGTAGTCACGATGGCTCGATGCGATGACAAAACTTTAATATATTTCTATAGAAATTATGAATGTTTATGGAGTGTATATTAATTAAATGTGTTGAAAGTAATAATATTACTGAATTTAATTCATTCCGCAAAGAAACGTCCATTTTAAACGCTAAATAATAAGCATGTGTATCTCAGACGTGCCACAAAAGGGTATGCTCTTAATAAGTATGCTACTGAGCTCTGTGCTTTCATGAGCAAATATACCTAGAAGCTAACAAGCGTGCTCTTTTAGTAGCATGTGTATTCCGGACTTATAAGTGAGTAAGACATGTTACTCGTATCTACAGCAGTACTTACATAATATGTAAAAAGTATCTTAGCAAAAAATATGATAACTGCGCCCTTCATTACAACACGAACTGGTAAAACTAAGCTCAAATTGCATTAATACAGATCTAAGATAAAGGGGCATAAACGCCTGTGCTTCGTTATACGAGTACTACCCAATTCCCAGCGTGTTAGATGCAGATGCACCCATAATTAGCGTTCCGTGTTTGACATGTCAGATGCAAATCCATAGTCACTTAGTTTGTGGGATGGGGGTGTTTCACACCGCTCACGTCACAGCCCTCTTGGTCTGGACTCAGAAGTACCAAGGCAATAATGTTAAACATAAATATTTGTTATGTGACCGGTTTATCGATCAATATACTAAAATAGAGTACGAACAGTGAAAGCAGAATCAAAATTGACCGAAAATTAACCGAGATATAACAATTTTAAACAAATATATGATATGGAGAGTGTACATGTATGACGTCACTCAGTGTGATGCTGCTGCTGATATACGATTACGACACCCCCAAAGACGATCTATGGGTTTGTTCGGGTTAAACGTGAATCCATTTTAAACATCCGCAATTCCGCGTTGGATTTACGACCTTTTCTGATTCTATCCTGTCGCAAGTCTGCTGGCAGAATTAGTTTCTCTTGCACATCATCTTCCAATTATGTTTTTTCTTTCTTTTAGCCACTATGTACACATCAATAAATAATTCCCCCTGACGGCTAGGTCACGTCCCTCTTTCGAAAACGCTGTTTTCTATGACAGTTGTATGGGCGTCATGTCCTTTGACGTCAAAAAACATGTCGGACTTCTCTTTCTAATTATCAACTTTAAAGCTATACTTCGTCGCTGATGACGATATTTTTAAAATTGTTATATATTTGTTCACTATAGTTTATAAGTCTTCAATTGAACAAATAAAAAAATATCATGAATATTCTCTATTGCGTAGCACACTTTTCACGCTTTTATATCACAATTTAATAGATTTTGAAAGACTTATCTAATCCATTGCTTTATATGCTTGTCAAATTCATCTGCTAGACAACTTTAATAACGCAACATATGTTATCGAATTGTCAAATTTTCATTGATTGCATGTTACGCGTTTACCCCGCAGTTTTTTCAATGAATATAAATACTTGTTTTCAAGCAAATAATTTTATTTTAAATTGCTTTTAAAGTGCAATAGTTGAAGCGTTGACTTGTGAATTTCTGAAGAGTTTTTCAATTGAAGTAGGAATACTTGAAAAGCTTTGAACTGTAAGCTGGGTGAATGAATTCAGTGATTACATAGGATTTTATTTTCTTTTGTAGAATAATTTATAAGTAATTCAATATTTGAAACGGGAGTGGCACTCTTGAATGGATGGGATAAGAATTGAGTAAATAAAGAAAATAGGAAGTCTGAAAGTGGAGCCGTGACTGAAAAGTTGTGTGGATATCGGTTGTGAGTCGTCGGAACATTGTGTGAGAAAAGTTTTGAGTATAAATATGAATTGCTTATGAATAGAGGAAGACCCAAAAATACAGGATGAACTGTGTAAAAGATGATATTTCTAGAAAGACGGTGATAATAAAGATGACAGCAAAAAGAAATTTGTCATGCTGCACCGATCCCAAATAAGTTAGAATCTTTAAAGAACGTTTTGTGTGACATTAGCAAGCTCCTTTTCTTTGGGAACATAACTACTTCAGATATTTAAAATAAGTGTTTTTCTTGTTATAGCAATATGTTCGCTGAAGCAGTTCCAGTGCACCAACGGCAAGTGCATACCCAGCATGTGGGTGTGTGACTTGGAGAGAGACTGCGAAGACAACTCCGATGAAGAAATTGAAGAATGCAAAAAAGGTCAGTCTCTTATCGCAAAACGTGGACAGTGGTGCCGATTCTCTTGTTCAATAACTAAACTAAAATGAGAGAATCGCTATCTTTTACTAAAAGGCAGTGCGAGAAAAGGACGGCTATAGCTATGAACTAAGAAAGATGTCAAACTAGTTTATGCTTTGCGCTTTACCGTGTTTTTTGTCAACATTTCTTTACGTGTACCCTCAATTTGTGAAATAATAGTTCAACTAAAATTGACAGCTCTAATTCACGTCCGCCTCTTTTTTGTTTTATTAGAGAGAAAAAGATATCAATAACCCAAATTAAGTTTAGTTTGTACACAACAGAATCGGCACCAGTGAGTTGTAGATTAGGTCGGTGTCATACCACTCGTCTAAAATGTTTTCTAGGAAAATTGTTTTTTTTTTTTTGGAGGGGTGGGAAATCATCCAATGACTTCTCCCGCTCTGGGTGGAGCGGGAGGGCGTGTCAGACTCTTACTGACTAAAACCCACCCCTGTTCCTTCCCTGCCTGAGTGCCCAGGGATGCGGTAACTCATTTTCAGAATTTATCCGCTACCCCTAGGCATGCAGGCACCGGCCACGATGGGCCCCGTCAGTGGAGGAATATTTTTTGGCAATGATACTATGTAGGTACTTACCCGAATAGCGTTGAGGAACAGAGGGGGTTTCGGGGTGGTCTTTAAGAGGTCACGGAGTTCCATGTGTGGTGATCACCGGGGTGGTTTTAGTGAGATAAGAACCCCGCACTCCCTGGTCTGGTCGCCTGGCCAAAAGTCCAGGCGCCTTTTGAAGGTTTCCCCTGAAAACAAAAAATGTCGTCTCAACTTGTTTATGGTTACTGTTTTTATCTAAACAATAAACTAGTTCCATGTCATTTTTTTTTGGGGGGGTGGGAAATCATCTTATGACTTCTTCCGCTCTAGGGTGGAGCGGAAGGGCGTGTCAGACTCTTACTGACTAAAACCCACCCCTGTTCCTCCCTGCCCTACATGCCCAGGGCCGAGGTAACTCTTTCGAATTTATCCTCAACCCCCGGGCAGGCATTGGCCGTGGCAGGCCCCGTCCTTTTGCTGACAACTCTTTGAGGCGCGCGTGGAACACTACGCGTCGTCGACTCTCGGGCCTGGTGCTGATCGGACGGCGAGTTACCCACTACTCACCGTCCGCAGGCCCGGGTCTGCGGTGGCCGGAGATCGTCTCGCAGCCCCTGGCGTCTCCTGCGGCGGCTGCGGCTGAGGGCGCTAGGGCGACTCTGCCGTTGTTGAGTCTCCCTAACGTGTGCCGCCTCCCTCTTCGCGAGCATTACTGCTTCGCAGAAGGAGGAGACGGCTTCCCATTCCCTCTCGCTCCGTACCATAGCCTGAACCAGGGCACGGCGCGAGAGGTCGCTGCCGCCTATCGCATTCACGAGGACACGGCGGTGCTCTGCCCAAGCGGGGCAAACCTCCACCGTATGCTCCACCGTGTCCTCTGGCGATCCTCGCAGTGGAAACACCTAGGGGTCACCTCCGCCTTGATCACCATGAGATCCTGCCGGAGCTCTGTCCGCCGAGCCGCGAGTTGTCGCGGCAGCGGAGTTTCGCCCCGGCGTTTTGCCTCCTCGCGCCACTCATACAGGTGCGCGAGGATTTTTGCCTGCAGATCCCACGGTGACAGTCCGGCAAGGAGGCTCGCAGCCTCACCCATGTCATTCATAAGGAATCTCCTCCACAGAAAGCAACCTCTAAATTGTTGGCAAGACACGCATTTTTCCTCCACTCGTCTCAATAACACACCATAAAAGTAAAATTAAGCTGCGTACCAAAACAGGTAGGTACTTACTTATAGCCGTTTGAAAACCCAAACATGAATAAACAATTGTATAGACTCAAATGACTATTTTCTACGTGTGCATGTCCCTAGTAAGAGTAACTAATCTCATGGCTTTGTGCACGAGTTAAAATTAATGATGTAGGAGAGCCGCTGTTCGTGAATTAATTCTCTCGTGGACGAGTCGACTTTAAGCCAATCTGCACGTGAAATTGACTTCTTTCAAAAGCAACACGACTTTATATTGTAGTCGGGTAGGACTATTCTTACGGGTATTATACGTTTTAGCAGTCGCATTGGATTGCAGTTGAAATACTTGACAGATAAATTTTTACTATCAACATACATAACAAAACGTCCGTATTCCGGGTTAGGCAGACAGAGAGATGTAGATACCTAACCTAACTGTACCCACTTTTCTCCAGTCATATTTTAAGTAGGTACCTACTGTTTCATAGAAATACAAAAGTTGTGTGGTCGCCTCTAGAGGTCTTATCAAGACTAACCATGAAGTATGGACGTCATTGGTCACAATTAATAGAAACAATAATTCCATCTTTTTTCCTTTAATCCACAAGACAATCGCAACATTGTTCGCAGTTGTGCCCCGCCTTGTAATAATAAAATAAATAGATAGCAAGGAATGCGTCACTGAGTTTGAGCCAAATGCATTTATTGCGTCAATTTCACTAAAACTAGGTGTTGTCTAAAAAAATATCGGAACTAGTAATTAATTTTAAAGGGAAACTGAGTGTTTTTAGACCTCAGCCCGAAGTCCCCCAACTATTAAGATTAAACATAGCTTTAAAATAAATGATTGATGACACTGAACCAAAAATCGTCAATGACGTAACAACATGACGAGGGCCACCCAAATGACTAAAGGTTATATAATTGAGGACAGATACTCATTTATAATTTAATGATGGAGTACGTACGGTATCGTCTTCACTCGCAACTGACAAAGGCATCTTGTATTGACGGCCTATTAATATTTATTAAGGGTATAGCTCCAGTAACTTGACGGCCTTCCCCTAATTTTAGATCGATTGCTCTCTCTCTCAATTTAATTTCCAGAAGCAATTTACAAGGATGGCAAAATCAATACTTTGCAGCTTTATGTGGGGGCCGTAAGTCGTGATGTAATTTAATTATTATTCAATTAACAAAACGCGACTGCTGAAAGGCTCTTGGTTTTCATCGACAGATCAGACGAAGAGTTTTGGGTTTTTCCATCGGGATATTTTCAATAGTATATTGCCCGGTTTGGCCGAACGTGGCCGAGGGGTTCTGGAATGGAGCAGCACAGGACCGGTCGATGGAGCGATGACGCTTAGAGAAGTCTTTTGGCTAAAATACTGATGATAAGCCCAACCTCTGATTTTGTGCCCGATTAATGACTCAACCTCTATTACATTTAACTTTAAGGTGGATGCGCCAGGGTAGCCCGTGAAATTCAAATTTTCTTACGTTTTTTTGCAATTTGCAGGTCAGTGTCAGGTTGTGTTGAATTCGATTCGCGGCCGTAGCAAGTACGTATTTACAGAACTGTTATCATTAAAATCATCAATACAACTCTTTCAGCTCTTTTGACCAAGATACCACCTGACACTGACCTGCAAATTGCAAAAAACGTAAGACAATTTGAATTTCGCGGGCTACCCTGGAGCTTTCGCCTTAACCATGTCGTGGAAAAATGTAGATGATGCAGATGAGTAGAGATGTACACCCGCCGGTGTACATCTCTGCTCTACCGCTTCGGAGAAAACTGTAAACCTTCGTTACATTGTGTTATGTAGTTTAATTATTTACGGGTTTAATTTAAAATGCTCTGCACACATTAGAACAGAGAATGCTTTGTAATAAACAAAGCTAACGTGTATAGCAGGGTCATAAGTTTTACTGTTGGTATTACGACGGAACATTACCTTAAGTCGCACAACTATTATATTTTTGTGCTTAATGCCCGTAATTTTTTCTCTTTTACTCTATTTTTCGTCGTTTATAAGAGTAATGGATGTAGGTGGGTACTACGTATGTTACCAAGAATATTTCCTAAGTAATCTCTATGATAACATCAAACGAATTTGTTTTTTGAGTGACAGTTTTATCCGATACGAACTTGGCAGGTATTCTTGTCAAAACTATTTCTGTTTAGGGAGAAACACGTGGGACAACATCAAGATAAATTAAGCATTGTTCTAAATGGTTCCATTGGTTAAGGTAGCACGAGTACCAAGTGGTAAACATAAATATTTACGTTAAATTCGTACCCTTTCAGATGAACAACAGATGTATAAATAGAAGTTCCTTCATTGGCACTTGTCGCTCATAAAACGCACAAACACGACTAAGACGTCATCTTGTGTACCCAGCAGTCTATTCACACATAAGCGTGATGTTTTGTGTAGTCATTTGATTCATATAACCAATAGTACAGCCATACAAAAAACTTCGACCATATAACGGAAATGGGTGATCAAATTTTAGATACTTACTGCTTCTGCTCATGGAAATGAAAAGAAGAATGCCTATTTTTCACCTGACTATGTATAGAAATGAAATAAGTCTTAAAATTCAGCTAATTCAATTGTATACTAATTACACATATCACAATGTTAAAAGAAACGTCGGATTTTTTTTTTTAATTTTTCTATATTATGCTTATTCTACGTCAAGGGTATTACCATGTTTGAACGCATCTCAACTACACTTTTTACGACGTTTCATTTTATACACAGCTACTTGACTTTATTAAACTCTGTTTCTAAGTTTTATACATTATTTTACGTTTTATTTAATCAGTAAGTATTTGTTTATTTGTATAATACAGATTAATTAAAAATAACATAATAATTAAATAAATTAATCATGCAGTATGAAATTGAGTTCGCGCAACTGAAACGGATTTTTTTCAGATTTGGCAGTTCTTCACTCAATTTATAGTAACAACCATCGAGAGTCACTCTACTTAACTCCGACCTCTGCTTATAACTATACATAAACTTTCATTATCAGGTTTTTAAATGGGAAGTGGGCATTGTTCTTTCTTCAATGAAGTCATAGTAAATAAACACAAAAAAAAAAGAAATTGTACAAAGTTTTTGTAATCAAAATTAATATGTGAGGTCCAATTGTTTTTCGGAATCGACCATGTTTTTTTTTGTAAAGTCTTTAATTTCTATGGGCAGATCAACGGTCGCGTACCATCTCATCATCATCATTTCAGCCGAAAGACTCACAGTCCACTGCTGGACATAGGCCTCTCCCAAGTGTCGCCAAAACGACCGGTCCTGTGCGTCTCGCATCCATCGGCTACCCGCGACCATCATCGGGTCGTCTCTACTTAATTGCATTCTTAAAAAATTATTTATTTTTATCTATTTAAAGATTTCATGTGGCGGAGATGAGAATGTTAAGATGGATGTGTGGAGTAACTAGAATGGATAAAGTGAGAAATTTGTACATTAGAGATAGTTTAAATGTGGCGCCTGTCACAGAAAAGTTGAAAGGCAACCGCTTGTCTTGATATGGTCATGTGAAGAGGAGGGATGAAACACATGTAATTAAAAGAGTTATGAATATAAATGTAGATGGATGGAGAGGGAGAGGGAGGCCAAAGAAAAGATGGGTGGATTGTGTGTGGAGTGATATGAAAGAAAAGGGAGTTAGCGATAGCGTGACGGGTGACAGGACAGAATGGAAGAAAGATACGTGTTGCGCCGACCCCAAGTAACATGGGATAAGGGCAGGAAGATGAGATGATGATGATTTATTTACTGACAGATAGGGCACAACCTAAACCACTGGGCTTAGAAGTACAAAATTAAATGAAATGACTAAGGCAATAATTTCGAACATTCATCCTCATGTGCAAATATACGACTTCTAATGATTTTAAATTGAACATCACGTTTAAACGACTAGTCTTATTTCGTGAAAAAAATATTATTTTACTCTAGACAATTTTCTTCGTAATTTGATATGTGAATATTAGAAATTATATTTTTAAATAGTGTAATTTATTTGTAAAGTTATGTCTAAAGGGGATCAAAAATTGAGAACCACGCAAAAACTATTAAGAAACCTTCACCATTTTAAAGATAATTTAATTATTTATTTTATAGTAAACGTATTTTAGCCTGTATACCTGTTGTTTAATCTATATACTAATATTATAAAGAGGTAAAATGTATGAGTTTGTGAGGTTGTAGGAGGTAATCTCTGGATTTACTGAACCGATTTTGATAATCCTTTTACCAATAGAAAGCCACACACACTGGACAGGAAAATATGGAAATGCATGGAGGAGGCCTATGCCCAATCTTGGGTACCCAAAAATTAATTATTAATTATTAATTCTAGTCTTTATTATTAATATAATCTAAACTATAGTATTTGTATTAATTTCATTTCATTAATTGAATTTCAATGTGTCAACAATTAATTATTATTATTTGAACACATTAATAGTATTGAAATGAATTATGATTTTAAGAATAAATTATTATTGAATTATTATTGTTACTATGGAATCGTTATTGCTATTGTTAAACTATTAGTGTTATTTTGGAATTATTATCATCATTATTAAATTAATATTGTTATTATTGAATTGCTTTTGTTATAATTAAATTACTATTGGTATTATTGAATGGATTATTTTAAACATGAAATTGAAATGGTATTATGTAGATGTTTTCGTTTAATTTAATTTAGGTTATATGATTTTATAATGCATGCAATGGTCTGTCCTAAATTTAATTTTTTAATCTGTATACTTTGAAATTAAATGGCTATATTATATTATTATTATTATTATAGAAAGCCACGTTATTTGTGAGTGTGATAGGCTATAAATATTTTTGAAATTCACGCAGACGAAGTCGCGTGCCGAGTGCTAGTAGTGTATAATAAATTTATTATGCGTCTAATTTGGGACAGCGCTCCTTGATGGGCGATTCCTATTACTGGGTAGACGTACGACGCGTTGCGTGAGCTCAGCGCAGAACACGCACGCTAGGAATTAACAGTTTGTTATTTTTGCGACTACGATGTCCTTTCAGGCGCGTTGCCTGTTTGTTTCATAATATAGCCAATAGTCAACATACGGTATGTAGTTTAGCCCAGTCACTTGTTTCATAAGTTGACCCTGAGTGCTGGCACCTTATTATCAATCTGTATCAATTTATTAGCGGCTGATTTCATGCGCCTGCTTGATTGCTTGGGCTTCCTCTATTGATGGGAGATGACTAGCGCCGTCTCACTGGCGCCATAGACAATGGTCACAGCGCATGCGTTGTCCCTTTAACTATGAAATTATTAGCATGTTTATATGATCGAGGTTTAGTCATTATTTTCTTCTTTGAAATCATATTGTACCGCATAGTGATACGCGGTCAACATAAATTAGTTACTAAAAGAGACATAAATCACGTTAACATAAAATAAAAACCTGATTTTCTTACACTATCTGCGGTAGTTGACCCCGTAGTAATTTAAGTGTTAGTTTTATCGTGATATGATATTTATTTAATTCGATTTTAATTAGACCATGTCAGAGGGATAGAGAGAAAGTAAGTTCTGTAGAGTATTCTATCATGTCTGGCCCCCCTGTCACACTGGGTACTATAGGTAAGTGCCCAGGGCCTCGCGGTCGATGAGGGGCCCCTAGTTTCTGCCAGATCACCAAATAAGTATATACATTATAGATGAATCACCAAATCCGCAATTACTTACGTGTTTTAGTTCGCTCTTCAAAGAATAGGAAACTGCTAACGATAACATTTAAATTCGCAGAAATTTCATGAATAACATGCAGTTTTAAATCTTCAATTAAACTAGGTAAACATTTTCCGAATATGTACCTACTTAGGTAGGTACTTATGTTTTTCCTGGTAATGAATCTCATTGTTTACGTACCGATACCACCTAAGCACAGTCTGGCAAAGCTCATGACACTGGGCCAGGTAGAAGTAAAACGAGCTCAGAGTAGAGCACCAGTTGGATGGTCAGATGTGTTTAAGAAGATTGTTGGAGGCAGCATATACCGAGCGGTCCATACTGCTAAATACCGCATAACTTGGTGGCAAGTCATGTGTGGTTGCGATCCTCAGCAGTGAGAAAACAAAAAAGACGAACAACCTAACAATCAGGAAACGATACCTAGATGCCAATGACATCGTGTCCTATTACCGGGTCCTATTACCCAAACACGATTCCCGAATCAAGCCGCGAGTGTGATTAGCCAAAGGGGGATTCCAAGGAATCCGCACACTGTTTAACAGTTCCCTAAACAAAGCTACGGCACTCTGGTTTCATTTCTCGTTATCTTTATTCAAAGTTATTTGGGGAAAGGAGCCCGGGCCACGTTCCTCGAATCTCTGTACTCGCTAGTCTGTAATTTTATCTATAACTGCAAATACGTGGAACAGCTTTACGTTTTTTTTTGTGTAAAATTGAGTGTGTCTGAAACTACGAGTATTATTAGTATAATTATGCATAGTTTGACTTTTCTTTTACATGATATTTTATGTCTTATATAGTGTATCTTTATGTAAAAACGTGGGTAATTAACACGTAGGTGTATGAAACCTATATCCTAAGTACTCACTTTAAAAATATTGTTAAAAATTTAACAATCGGGCAGGTTAAGGCTCCCATACATCAAGTTGTTATTTTAAATAGGTTATGAATAACACTTTTACTCGTCAATATTTTTGTCAGTTTAAGCTAGTTTAGGCTGGTGTTTCCTAACTTCGAAATAAATTCAGATGTAAGATCTCTTTTTAATTAACACACTTATTTTTTTAGCTTCACCTGTATGTACTTAAGGTGCAGTTATACGACTTTTAATGGTTTTTAATTGAGCATCACGTCTAAACGACTAGTCTTATTTCTCTGAAAAAAGTATATGTTACTCTAGACAATTTTCGTCGTAATTTGATCTGAGAATATTTGAAATTATATTTTTATAACATAGTGTAATTCATTTGCAAATGTATGTCTAACGTGGATAAAAAATTAAGAATCATACAAAAAGTATAAAGCGTTTTTTTTTTAATTTTTTATGAAACCTTCACCATTTTAAAGGTCCGGATAAATAATTAATTTATAATTTAGTCTAAGTGTTTTAGTTTAATACCTGTTGTGTTATGTGTATTAAATTAATAATTCATCTAATTTACTGGGTGGACGACTGGACGTACGTCGCGTTACGAGAGCTCAGTACAGAACGCGCAGCTAATCCCTCAAGGTCATTGGCAGTTAATAGCGCCTTAAATCTTAGAAGTTAAATTTGAGCCACTTCCCGTTCTCTGATTAAACTGAAATTTTGCGTGATTAGTTTGGATGAAAATGCATGGTTAGCTTAGTAACGTCATTCTAAATCCAATATGGCGGATTAGTTATTTTGTATGCATTTCCATGATATGGGTATAAGGATTTGCTGAGAAGAACATGAAAATTAAATAGTGTTTTTAGTTTTTTTAAACTACAGTAAATTATAAAATATATGTAGGTATATATATATACCTAATGCGTACTTTTCAAATCATATGAGAACCATGTAGGTTAGTGCTGAGGATAGCACCACGCAGATTTGACTGGATCTGACCAGAGCCTTTAGACAAAATACATTTCTGTTAACGTTCACGCTAACGCTTCGTGCAAAATGTATGGCAACGACATTTTGCACGAAGCGTTAGCGTTAATGTTTACAGAAATGTATTTTGGCTAAGGGGGCAGATAATGCAAGTATTTGTTACTTTGTTATCAAAGTTTCTTAGCAAAGCGTAGTAACTTTTTTAACGTGAATACGTCTTGCTTCCATAGTGGGAGGCAATCCTAAAACCCAATGATAACAAAATCGGGGGATACAGTTTGGTATTGCAGCTACATATTTATTTATCATTTCCATCCAATATTTAATTACACCACTGGATATCTAAAGGATTAAAGAATTTGTTTCGCTAACTGAGGACTGTGATACATTGCGCGCGGTGGAGGGAGAAGAGCCGCCATTTTGAGGTAATTTTGCTGCGTTTCGAGATTTCCATTTAGTATAACTTATGACTCGGAGCAGCCATGACGTTCGTTTTAGTTTCATTCGACAGCTCTCATCAAGATTAATCGACAGTATAAATAAATAAAATAGTTTCAAATAGTTATTGTAAATATATTTAGTGATTAAGTAAAAAATATAATAAATATAGTAATGTATGGGGTTTTATGGTTATCATTAGATTGTCCTTGAAGAGCACTTGCTAATCGTCTTACAAAAACTCTGTACTTATATTTTTACTATAACCATTTAAAACTATTGGTTTTCATTTATATCTTAGATAAATCTTGACGAGAGCTGTCGAAAGAACTAAAACGAACGTCGTAGCTGCTCAAAGTCAAATGTTATACGAAATGGAAATCTCGAAACGCAGCAAATTGACCTCAAAATGGCGGCGCATCCTCCACCGCGCGTGATGCGTCACAGTCCTCACGTACCGTAACGAATTCTACCCGTTACGTAGACGCATTCACGTAAAACACACGGCTGTGTCCAAAACACAGCCACACCTTGACTCTTTAATTCATAGAAAGTTCGTTAGTAAAATCGTTCTGATAACACATAAAATAAATAAGTTTAAATGTAATTATATAAAAAAAATCTTTTCTTTTTCAAAAACTAAAGCAACAGGTTCGAAAATAAATTCTGTATAGGTATCTATTATTATCGAAGCAGTCTGATTTTATTCATTGACTAGACTCGAGTAAAGCTCACGCCGCACTCTGACCTTTGGGATTAATATTACATTTAGGGCTTTGCCTTTTCCTCGCTTCTAGAAACCATTTTGTGTTTAGCAGTAGAATTATGAGCAATAATAGTAAATTGTTGAAAATATTTTTATACATTTCTAAGTTATCTGGGGGCACGGTAGTGGCTCCGCCAAGACTACCCAAGCGAAGCGCAAGGGCACTACCTACCTTTTCTCGAAGGGCTGTTGTTTTTTATAAACCCTCATAACTTGGGTTTAGATTAAAAAAAAAAAAATACTCGATATTTTATGTCAAAAGTAGACTTATAGTACACAAACAACAACAAAAATACAAAACTTGGAATTTTTACTCCCCCAACCCCTTATACTAAGGGATGGAAGTTTGTATGAGACTTCCGCAAATTTTGATGCTAGAGGTCAGAAAATAATTATAATAAAATTCATATTTCAGGATTTTTGGTAAATCAGCCCCCCCCCCCCCCCCCATTTCAATTAGGGGATGGAAGTTTGTGTGGGTTTTCCCATACAAACTTAATTTCATGCTAGAAATCTGAAAATTATACAAGTACACAGACTTTTTATTACAAATTGTAAAATACGTGATTCAGGCTTTTTTTTTTAAATCACCCTTCAACCCCATAAATTAGGGGATAAAGGTGTATGGGGTGTATATAAGCTACTTACAAAAAGAAGTAAAATCCCACCAAAAACATTTTCATGTAAAATGTTGCTAAGACGAGACCATAAAATGGCTCGCACTGTCAAATGACATCTCCCGGAGCTCTGGGTGGAGAGCGTCTCAGACTCTTAATGGTGAAAGGTGACAAATTTATTCACTGTTTATTACTTTTCTGTTACACAATAGTTCTTGTAATAACGAAACGGCACTCGATAGTGATAGAGATACACTTCAGTTTTATAGATTTTTCTCAAAATGTAGCGTGAATTATAAGACACAAACACATAGCACGAATATTCAAACATACTAATAGGCCAAAGTCAGCCACTTTCTAATTGAACTGTCAGAATAAAAAAGAAAATAGGTATAACATGGAAGAAACAAGGATAGCATGAATACTTTAACAGACTAAGGGTCGATTTCACCAATTCTAAACGCCCAGTTTTCGACGTTTAAGCTCGCTTAAACGCGTTTAGCCGCTGTCATAAAGCTGAAGAGTTTGTTTGTTTGCTAATATCAGGCACTACTGGATTCAATTAAAAAAAAAAATATGTTGAATAGTCCATTTATCGAGGAAGGCTATAGGCTATATAACATCACGCTGCGACCAACAGGAGCAAAGCATTAATGAAAAATGTGGTAAAAAAGGGTAAAAAATAATCCTTTTGAGAGCTTCAGTTGCTTGCGTAAACGGTTAACAAACGGTTACGCAAAAATTATGTATGACGAAATTGTTCTACTATAATCTTTTTTATGGTTTTATTTTTTACGCTAAGCTTAGTTCAATTAAACTTAGTTTATAGAGCGAATGGTGAAATCGGCCCTAACACTATGTTCAACAATATAGCTAGTCTTTGTTAGCATTAATTTTATTTATTTGTGTTAAGAAGAACTTGGGCCTTCAGTAGCCTAAAACCTTCATTTAGAGCTAGTAACAATGTTCTATTCAGTTTACGACCCGTCCTTTATGCAGGTACCGACAAAATTCTCTCCGCTGTCGGCAGCGTTATCTTGCCTCCCTTCTCGAAGACCCGATTGTCTTATTATCACAAAGAAAATCATTAATCATTCTTCAACCAATTTTCTTTACTCTCATTGATGTTAATTTATATTTTCAGTGGATCAGTTTGTTTATCTCATTCATCTTGGCGATTCCCTAAAGTAATCAACTAACTTGAAAAGAACTGGTAAAACAAAGTAGACGTGATAAAATTATGTGCGTATTCGCTTTTAATCTTATATTTTATATTGTTCTGTTTTCATGTATTATTATTTCCCCACTCTGTGACATGGGTCAGCCACACTTTTTGCTACTCTGCGGCCGCCATAAGGAAAGGTTATGACTTAGCAGTCTGTATTCATAGCGAAGTTTCGTCATAGTTCACTCCTAAAATTATTTCAATTCTCTCAATTCATGTTACGTCGTATTTTCCGTAGACTGGTTTTAATTTTCATAACAGGCGTTGTACTTACTCTTCATCTCACTGCCTCGCCGCGTGAAATCTAATGAATATTACTGAAATGAACAATCGAATATATTATTAAAATACATTAACTTTCACGAACTGTGTTTTAACTTTAAAGTTACCAATATTTAGAGGTCAAACTTCAAACTTTTCGAATAAATATCTGTAGTACACGGTTGAAAGCCGAACATGTGAACAACCTGCAGGCTTTATGATTGTACCAGGGAACTAGAATTGTAGTTGTGGTTACTAGGTCACCGCTCAACTTATTGCCTCCCGCTGAGATGCTCGGAAGACTTGCGGCACTGTATATTCTGTATTATATGGACAAGCCCGTTAAAATGTTTGAATAATATTCTCTAAGTTATGTCTTAGGGATAAATGTAAATTTTATAAAGTAAAGCAGAAATGAGGCGGAAGATATCCAGGAACGTAGAATTTGTTTGATGTCTCGATTAGCTTTCAGTGTTTACATTTTCATAAACGGATCTATAATTTACGTATTTATTCTAGCTTCCAGAGAATAGGTACCGTAAAGATGTCTCATCATCATCATCTCAGCCTTTTAATGCCCCTACTGCTGGGGCACAAGCCTCCTCTCTGTGAGAAAGATGTCTGCCTGAACGTATTCAGAAGAAACTCTCATTAAGGCGCAGTTATTCGACTTTTAATGATTTTTTATTGAAGATCACGTCTAAACAACTAGTCTTATATCTTTAAAAAAATATGTTACTCTAGATAATATTTTTTTTAAATTTGATATGTGAATATTTGAAATTATATTTTTATAACATAGTGTAATTAATTTGTAAAGTTATGTCTAACGCGGATAAAAAATTGAGAATCACGCATAAACTATAAAGCGTATTTTTATAAAACCTTCACCATTTTAAAGATCATTTAATTATTTATATTTTAGTGTACGTGTTTTAGTATAATACTTGTTGTTTTATGTATAATAAATTAACAATGCGTCTAATTTCGGACAGCGCTCGTTGATGGGCGAGTTCTATTATTGGGTGGACGTACGACGCGTTACGTGAGCTCAGCACAGAACAGGCAAGCTAACCACTCAAGGCAGTTAATAGCGCCTTATATTGTACATAACTGTAACTTTGTGTTTGACTTTTCTAATTTTCTTCGCTTATGTGAGTATTTCTAATTAGTCGAGATGTCAACGAATATTTATCAACTTGTTTGGATGTAATTACGTGTCGGAAGTTAATAACATTTCGTAGAAACAGGGATTTTGAGTATTTGATTTCGTCGAGCAATGACATTTATTATGGGAGTTTCTTCACGATTTCGTTTCAAAAGTCCCAAAGTTAGCAGTAACAGTTAATTGTCATTATTTTGATGGCGGATTATGAGAGGTCGTTACTTTCCGATCCTACATTTTTCTGGAATCCTGGTATTATTTTCTTTGAAGACTTTAGTTAAATTACTGTGAAATTCAAATAATTATGTGATTTAGACCGAATAGTCTGTATTTATTACATACCATTTGTAATTTTTGGGATATTCTAATCATATCAGAGAGTAGGTATTAACTCTTCACATGTAGATTGCACACCAGGTGTGCAGATAACAATTAAAATCTATTGTGTCTGCTAATTTGGCGTGCAATGGGCTAATGATCAATAATTGAAGCTGATTGAACTTTATAGGTTGGCAGATAGTTACCAATACCTTTTGATATCATACGAGTAGGTACCGATACAGACTATATCACAAAGGTAAAGCAAATAACCTTTGAAGATACACAACGATAGATTTCAAAATAAAGTTATGAATAAATTCCGTACATGATAACAATACACAGTATATTCTCCAATAGTGAAGAAAATCGCGTTCAGAATATTCCTCGTTAGATTTTGAAACTGCTTTCTCTCACCTTGGGTCTGTAGCGACAGATGGCGACATATACTCGTATGCTGGCATTCGACATTTTCTAGTTGATAGATATAAGTGGGTGGGTATACCTACAGGTGTAATAAGTCGACGTCCCGAAATCTGGTCACGCACGTCCCTTGATAGCATCGGCAGCATAAAATTGTGCGTACATCTAGACTAGGGGTGGTCAATCTTTTTAGGGGCTAGTAAAACTTTGATATTTTACTGGGAGCCAGAGTATAAAAATGCACTTTGCTTTTGCACTACCCGAAAACAGTCTTGTCAATTTATCTTTTTTTAATCTATAATTATGTTTCAATGAAAATGTGTAAATAAACCGAGGGAAATACAATTTAACTGTCAAAATGACGTTGGCGAGCCGGGCTGAAACCCTTCGGCAGCCAATGGTGCGGATTCTGTTTTGTACGAACTAAACTTAATTTAAGCTATTCCTATCTTTTTCTCTCTAATAAAACAAGAAAGAGACGGACGTAAATTAGAACTGTCAAATATAGTTGAACTAATATTTCCATACAAATTAAGTGTAGGTACACGTAAAAACATGTCGATTAAAAACACGGTGATGCGCAATGCGTAAACTAGTTTGACATCTCTAACTTAGTTCATAGCTATAGCCGTCCTTTTCTCGCACTGCCTTTTAGTAAAAGACAGCGATTCTCTAATTTTAGTTTAGTTATTACTAAGAGAATCGGCACCAATGTCGGCCCGCGCGCCCTAACTTACCCATCCCTGATCTAGACCATTCATGAATAACGGCAGACGGCTGCAATCGGCTACCTGTTATTTTGTACAGACATTTTGTTACATGCTAATCATATTATACAGCCCACGTTCAAATAAATAGGCTTTCTAGTGTCTAGGTTTTCATATGAATAATTTTCAGCGGGTTCCAAGTCCTGAAAATCAGTACTTACATATGAAATCCTAGAATTAATTTCGTGATTTGAATTCCGTAATATTCTGAGATTTTTCGAACGTGGTTACGTGGCTGAAGGCTTCATCACATTTCAAGCGTGCGTTACAAAGATGTATACATATTTTAGAATTTTGATTATTCAGCCTCCTTTGAGCTTAGGGAAATGGTATTTTTGTAAGTTTCACAAGGAACAAACAAATAATTATATTCCAAGATTTGCGGAGATGGTTGACGAATAAAAAGAAAAGGTAAAATTCGACAAGGTCAAGGACTTAAGGTTTGAGATCAAGGAAGGGTTTTGGACAAGGTTCTCAAAACGGTTAAGGAAAACATCGTGAGGAAACCGACATGTCCTAGAACCAAAAAATCGAAGACATGTGACACACCCTCTCACAGAGAGGAGGTCTGTGCCCCAGCAGTGGGGACATTAACAAAAGGTTAATAATGATGATGATGAACACAAAAATTAAAGGTAACTTCTGAATATGGACACTGGTGCCGATTCTGTTGTGCACAAATTAAACCTAATTTGGGCTATTGCTATCTTTCTCTCTCTAATAAAACAAGAAAGAGACGGACATAGATTAGAGCTGTCAAATTTAAACTAGTTTACGTGCAAGGCATAAACTAGTTTGACATCTCTAACTTAGTTCATAGCTATAGCCGTCCTTTTCTCGCACTGCCTTTTAGTAAAACGATTCTCTAATTTTAGTTTAGTTATTGAATAAGAGAATCGGCGCCACTAGCTTCTGATCGCGGCTTTGCCCGTGTGCAAAATGGTTTTCTACTTTAAAGGAACTAAACGGACTACCGAAATAAAAAGTATGTCTTGTCCCATCCTCTACCCATGTTCAAATTTCATCGATATGCATTCAGCCGTTGAGGCTGTGTACAAACTTTCACATTTACAATATTAGTAAGATAATTTCTAAGTAACAAACGGGATCCTTTGTCTGATATGCCCAACCGAAAGTACCACGATAACCAGAAGACTAAGAAACAGAAATCTCGTCGGCAGGTAGTCAAAGTGAAGGGTAGACCTCAAAGAGAAGGACAGTATCTCTGGGACCGTAACGCTAACGTTGAGTGAGGTACTCCATTGAATTAGTGGAATGACAATCTTGTAGATATGTAGCTACACGTGCCTATATTTCATCTAGCTAGAGGAATTATTATTGGACCCGATTTTCTTTGACCAACGGATTTACGTGCTTTCCGAGGCACGGGGATGTCACACAATCAACTGCCAAACTCCGGGCTACTACAGAGTAAGTCCTATTGGAAAAACCCAATAGCACTTTTTGCCCAAATTTTTTTTGTTTGTTTGCCTGACCTGGGAACCGAACCCAAGACACCGGGTTAATTACACCGTCTATAACTCAAGAATGGCTGAACCGATTTCTATGATCTTTGATTCGTTGGATATTTGTCTCCGCCCCAAAAGGCAAAATAACTATTAAAACATCGGTACAATTCACGAAAAAAACATATATGAATAAAATTAATTTTTTCATACATTTTAAATGGAACGACTTTTCAACACAACACACATACAACAACAACACACACAAAACACAACTACACAAAAATACATTATAAACTAATATTTTATAAACAAAAAAACTAGCTTCTTTCTACCAGCGGTTTCGCCCGTGTGCTAAGAAGAAGAAAAAATTACGAAGTTTCATACAAACTGTCAACCCTAAATTTAATCCCTTAGGGGATAAATTTCCAGAAATCCCACCTTAGTGTACACGTGCGTTATTTAAGGAACATTTATGCAAAATTTCATGTTGCTAGACCCAGCGGTTTCAACTGTGCATTGATCGATCAGTCAGTCAGTCAGCTTCTTACAAAGATATTATTATATATTTATTTGTATCGATGATATTAGTCCTACTAATATTATAAATGTGAAAGTTTATGAGTGTGTATGTTTGTTACTTCTTCACGCTCAAACGGCTGGACCGATTTGGATGAAATTTGGTATGCAGATAGCTTATAATCTGGATTAACATATAGGCTACCTTTTATTCCGGTCTAGGCGGGTAAAACCGCGGGGCGCAGCTAGTATAAAATAAACTAATGTCATAAATGTGAACGTCCGCACAGGATAGGAAGTAGGATAAGAAGGATAGGTTTTTGTATTTCAATTTGACATGGCCATTTGCTTGTATGTGTTGGACCAGCCACACGCGTATGTTACACTGCATGGAAATGTTAGTGGCTTTGTTTTAGCATAGCAATAGCGTTGCCCTTTCCTGAATAATATATCTTCGTAGGAGTCTGAACAATAAACAAGTAGGTACCTACGGTAGAATAGAATAAACTTTATTGTAAACCAAAAATGTTACACAACTTTATACACAAACTGGACATTATGGGTACAGTAACTCTAATATAGCGTTTTAATTAATTTTGAACTTTTTAAGAGTACCTAATTACCTTGCTTCTCGGTAGGTATCCTGTAGAATGTTATAATTTAGGTACCTACTTTTATTGTATCAAGAACTTAGGTTAGCAATCGTAAACGTGGTGTCGTGTGGCGTGTGTACGTGATGTGTATCTTACCTTCAATGTCAAGATCAGAACTAGACTACGATCTAGTTTCAGAAGAAGATATGTGTTTAAGCTTACTGGGTTTAAGTACTTTATGCGAACATGTTTTCCCAGTGGAAAATTTTTACTGTCTTCTGAGTTCAACGTTCTCACGTACGCCTCTATTCAAAATATACGCTACGCACGCCACTTGAGAACTTACAAGACGCATTATATAAGGTATCTTATTATTCCCTTATGTACCCACGTTTACATAATGCTTATATTTTGAAAGGAGAAATTCTACAGATATTTCTACACATAAATACCTGAAATTACAGTACCGTAAAATGATTATACTGTGTCAGGCTTACTGTGAATTTTATGCGCCATTAAGTGTCGTTTGCGGCCACGTCAGCTTTATATAAAGTGACAACCCTTTCCGAGGACAGCTTTCTAAATGGCAGGCAACATTAGCCTTTGCGTAACGGTTGATAGGAGTGAAGTTTCTTTGAAAGTGACACTTGAAATATATGAGTTGGTTCCATCCAATACAGCTTTGGAAGGTGAGGCACCTATATGTAATGAGGCAGAAAGTAAGCACTTCTATGCACGATACAGTTAATCCTTACTTAGCTGACACAAAAGAGAGAAATTGAAAAAAATAAATTAAAATACAGATTTTTTTTTACATATTTCCTTAAAATTTTCCTAGTATCGACAGCTTTCCTATAAGTATAACTATCAGATGGACCATGCGTTTTCTATATAGCTGCAGTTTTTAGGGACATGATAGATAAAATTAATAAGTAGTCCATGACAATCAGCAATAGCTCCATTCGTGAAATAATTTACGTAATCAGATCAGTACCTACTTACAGACATTTCTATTATATTAGTTTTGATAACTTTCAAATGAGATAAAGAGCTCGTGGCTAAAGTAATAACAGCCGCATGGGTCGATCCATCAGGTTAAGCTACGCTTGCCGGGGTTGGTCCATGATGACTTTACATACCGAGACTCCACCGTGCCTCGGAAAGCACTTTAAGCCGTTGGTCCAGGCTGTCAACCGTGGATCTTTGACGGTTGTTACGGGTCGTCAGAAGCCCGAAAGTCTGACAACTAGTCTTACCAAGGGGTATCGTATTACCCAGTGACTAGGTTGTGGAGATCAGAGGCAGTCGCTCCATGTAAAATACTGGTATTCAGCTGCATCCGGTTACACTGGAAGCCGACCCCAAGATAATTGGGAAAAGGCTAGGCAGATTGAGATAACTTTCAAACAGGCCAATGCAGTATTCATTTCACCAACAGAAAATAATCCATCATCGAAATTATAGTCAAAAGCTCTAATGTCTAAACTCTTGCGCAATATGAGCAGAAATCGGAGGTGATAGTAGAGGAATTAATTTGGATAATAATGATATCGGTCTGCGACCAACCAGGCGCAAACAATAGGCTTTGCTTGCTACAATGGCACCTAACTAGTTGTATAGAATCAGTTCAGGTAGTACATTTAGTATGGTTGCCTGAGATATCATTAATGATATCTCTGGTTCAACAAATTGTAACTAAATTAACACACGTCACACGTGATGTTACTGAATTGAGAATTTGATATTGAGAACTTCATCATCAGCCTTTTAATGTCCTGCTGGGCTCAGGCCTCCTCTCTGTGAGAGGGTGTGGGCCGTTTTCCACCACACGGGCCCAGTGCGGGTTGGTGGATGTCACATGTCTTCGAATTTTTGGTTCTAGGAAATGTCGGTTTCCTTACGATGTTTTCCTTCACCGGTTTGAGAGCAGTGGTGATGAAATAATTCACACAAAGTAATCCGCCTGCCTGGGTTTGAACTCACGACCTACAACTTGTAAGTCGCGGTCTTTACCACTGGGCCACTACTGCTCTCTTTCAATTGAGAACTTGGTAATCTCTAATGAATCATGAAAAGTTGTCAAACTTTAGTTAGTAGTAGTTAGTTTAAAAAGTTTTTCCCTAATAGCAAATAAACAAATGAATTCTGTTACAATTTTGAAGACATGTTACAGTTTTATAAGAAGCTGTTCAAAAATTTTCTTCACCAGTGTACTGAGAAATTATTAAAGTCTTTGTATTCTCCTCTTTATAAGCTAACAAAAAGTAGACAAAGAATGTACACCAAAGCTAACCAAATATTATAGACATCTAAGGTTTTCTGCCTAAAAACGTTTCGAGCAAACTTCATTATACAAGTAATATCAGAATATAATCTTAAGCCCTGACCTCACTGTTCTGAGAATGAAGTGTAATCTAACTCTTTGTTAGTGATCGCTTGTATCGAATACTTGGAATTCTCCAATTAGAAATAAAAGACGAATATTTAGATACTTCACCTTTGTTATGATATTAAGGTGGTTACTAAAGGCTTCTACAGGCGTGGCGCGACAATGCGACACCAAAAAATCGACCGTTTGGCAATAAACAAACAAAATTTACGATTGGCCGCGTGTATAGCGGTTGTTTATGGGGGAGCCTTCCACCGGCCTCCTTCTACCATCGGACTTCTAGACGCACAGAAAGTTAGGTACCATCCCTACCTTGTTGCCATTGCACCAATTTGCACTAAGCGTTTCCAAACGTCTTTCATAATGCGCCCAGCACAGGAGTGGTTCTCTCTACCTACGTCTGTGTTTCCGAACGCATACAACCCTAATCTCTTCAAAGTTAGAGTGAACAGGCATCTTCTGGGTAAGCTCGCTCCATCGCTGACTCTGTTTCTGTCACCTCTGACCTAGACTAGAGTCAAGAGCAAACCCATCTCTAATAAAAATAAAGTTTTACTATGTAAAGAACAATTTCTATAAAAATGGTCGTCGCATCATTCTTCACAGCTAAAACACTAGGAAGTGGTGACGGGCGGGCGTTTTTGGGACACTGTCTTTATGTAGAAATTTGACGTTTAAAAAGTGCTGGATCTCAGCCTAGTTTGAATAAATGTATTTTGATTTTGATTTCGCATTGTCGCGATGCGTCTATCATTGAGACCTTTTTTTTTAATTTGTGGTGAGGGAAATCATCCAATGACATCTCCCGCTCTAAGGTGGAGCGGGAGGGCGTGTCAGACTCTTACTGACTAAAACCCACCCCTGTTCCTTCCCTGCCCTGAATGCCCAGGGGCGAGTAACTCTTTCGAATTTATCCTCGAGACCCTTAAGGCGTAATTATACGACTTTTAATGATTTTAAATTGAACATCACGTATAAATGACTAGTCTTATTTCTTTGATAAAAACATAATGTTACTTTAGACAATCCTTTTTTTTTTAATGAAAATCTTCACTATTTTAAAAATAATTTGCTTATTTATCTTTTAGTCTAATTACGTGTTTTAGTATAATACCAGTCGTTTTATGTATAATAAATGAATAATGCTTCTAATTTGGGAAACCGCTCCGTGATGGGCAAGTCCTATTACTGGGTGGACGTACGACGCGTTGTGTAAGCTCAGCACAGAACACGCAAGCTAACTACTCAAGGTCGTTGGCATGTAACTGCGCCTTAAAGCTCACGTTTGTCATACTATTGTTGATCTGTCGGTATTTGTACCAGCTTTAGTACGATACAGTCGTGGAACGGGTCTAAGTTTGTTTAACACACAGAGCACAGAATCGCAACAGCAGCATCTAAGATCTCACTAATATAAAAGTATTCGTGGCCGCGCATGTTGCTTTGAGCGTATTTTTCAATCAGAATCAGAATCAGAATGCTTTATTTGTAAACATAGGTCAAATTACAACAGAGTGCGAGATGTTACAGATTGGTAGATCTTCTATGTTTTGCACAGAGGCGTACAAATATTTTAAATTATGTTTAATTAACATTGTCAAACGTTTACTTTTTAACATATATTTAACTTTTATAATATCGGTGGTATAATCAATTTAAATTAGAATTAAAAGGTACAAATTTTAAAATTCAATAAATTTCAATAAATGTCAAATAGATTAATTACGTGTCATATTATATCAATGTCAAACTAAAGTCAAGATCGTCAAAATAGGTGAGGTGATGTACAATTTTCTGAGGCAGTAATTATAGAATTGTCGTCTAAATAGTCCTGTATTGAGTAATAGCATTTACTTATCAAAATTCTTAATAGTTCTTTTTTGAAATGGTCCAGTTTTAACGTTTTTAACTTTTCAGGTAGTTTGTTATATATTTTTTTGGCTATATAGAAAGTACTTTTATTCATTAATGCAGTATCGCCATAAGTCACTTCGAGTTCTGACTTATTTTTATCGCGTAATTTTCTGTAGTAACTTTTTGCAGCTAATTTGTATAGAGAGATGTTGGATTTGACAAATACATTTGTTTCATAAATGTACAATGATGGCAAGGTAAGAATTTTAAGACGTATAAAGAACGGTTGACAACTGTCTGTGCTTTTTAGGCCACACATAGCTCTGACACATCTTTTTTGAGCTCTAAATACGAGCTCATACACCATAATATCTGAGTGTTGATGCAACATAGCCGTGATAGGCTGTTAGTACGGATTCTAGGCTCACTATTTTTGATAGTTTAAAGAGAACATAGGAAAATTTATAAAGTTTTATACGTACGTCAACTATCACAGGTGCATTTTTCAGCCATCAAAAGTGTCTGCCAGGGTCGTGGATGTGTTTGAAAGAGTCGCCGCGGCCCCTGGCACAGGCAACTGAAGGAACACGGGGGGGGTTTAGTCAGTAAGAGTCTGACATGCCCTTCCGCTCCAACCAGAGCGGGAGAAGTTATTTGATGATATCCCAACCAAAAAAAAAAGGACTAAGTGCTTGTGAGACTCTACACATTTAGGTTTCCGTACCATCGTCAACAAGATGCTTATACTGTGATTTGAAGACTCTAGCTCCAACCGTTTGGCTGTAAAACCTGTGTTACGGACGACGGACAGACGGACACGAGAGTGACAGCAATAGGGCTCGGTTTGGACCCTTCGGGTACGGAACGCTTAAAAAGGTCCATTTTCTATGAGTAATCGTTGACACTCACTGACACGCCTATGGAGAGTAGTGGGAATTATTATCACTCTTCATAGGCTGTCAGTGAGTGCCTCAAGCAGCGGCTGTCGTGCACGAGGCGTCTCCGTGATCGGTGGTGTTGTTTAAATTAAAGGGCCCTATTCTAGATCCATAGTCATGAATCTCTATTTAAAACTAGAAAGGTATAAATCGAGATTAGTATGAAATATTTCTGTAATAAATTCAGACTTAGCTGAGCCAGTTCGTCTCTGTTCACCTTTTTTTGGGTTAGCTTTTAAATAAACAAGTTGCGTATAACGTTATGTAATTATCCTCCAAGCTTATGCAAATGTCAACGAACTTGTAATATGTTTGTAAGTACATAATATTACGTGAAGGTTACACAGCTTGCCACGCATACCTTCATAATAATAAAATAAGAAATTGTTCGAACCATCAACCCTAAAGCTAGTGGCACATAACAATTCCAACTGTATAACACAGTATTAACCCGATCAAGAATGTAAAGAAAGATCTTGACGCGAATTGATCCAATCCAGTCTGGCTTTATGTCTGTTGAAGCTTCCCGATTTGTCGCCAAGCCGACGTAATTTGAAAATTATTGGAGCACTATGAAGGACTATAAAGAAGTTAGAATAATCAATGCAGTAACCCCGATTCCCGAAAATCCATAAAAGACAAACCAATCTTCGGCATTACCGAGATGAAGGGTAGTAATTGCCCCCATAAAGTGTGGTGTCCCCTCAACTGCTAGCGGTCGGTGTTAAATTTTAGTGCTTTTCCAAGTTTTTGGCCTTAAATCCTTATCGATTCCTTTGTCCATTACATTCATTTTTAAACTCGATTCCGAGTGCTTCGACCTATTAAAGAGATTAACTGGTGACTTTAAAATATTGCTGCAGTAATAATTCTGTCCATAGATATTGAAAATTGCAAAAACCGATTCAAATGGCTAATAACTTGTAATGGATAAAATATTAGAAATTATTTCTACCTCCTTAGCGCTATATTAAACCGTTTAAATACAATATAATCTGGCTCGACTACCTTTTTGCGACTGTGAACTCAATAATGGAGCTGTCATAAATAATTAAAGAGCGATTCCAGCGTTTTATTTCGATTAAACTTTACAAACGCTAATGAAAATCGTTCGAATAATGTAGCCGAATAAATTGAATGGCTGTAATTAGTATTATCATGAATATTGTCAAAATTACACCGATAAGGGGTTTGTGTAAGCTTTTTGTTTTTAAGTGAAATATTTAGTATTCTTTTAATTAACATCAGCAAGAATCGTTCGCAGTTAGCGCCCGTTTTCATCCCCAGATATCGGAATCTTAATAAAACGGCACTCTGTATGAAAACGACTTCTTCGAATAAAAATTATGTTTTCACATTTACAATCATTACGAAAAATGAGATTGAAAAATCTTCATGACAGACGCTTTGTCTCGGAAGAACGTTTTTTCTTAAGACGATACTTATACGTGGGAAGGTAAAATACTCGAGGGGAATATTAAAAACATCTATTTTTAAAACGAGAGGGAGGAATAAACTTGCTTATATTAACATCCATTAAGAAACATCTTCATAAAAATCTTAAGTAAACACGTTTGAGTGAAAATGTGTAAACCTGTTCTGACAAAAGCTCGCAGTGGGAATTATGAAAAGTGTTACAAGTAGTACATATATGTGCCCCGTACTTGTAACAAGCACGGAATAACAAGGCGTCGTGTCTCATCTCGCGGCCGGCACGTCAGGGCGCTGCCGCTGGTAAATGTACCATACGGTATCTGTACGAGAACAACGCTACGACGACATCGAACAAATTTGATGCAGCCAATGATTGACGAAACTGAAGTATAGATGAAAGCAAAAATAAAGGCCCAACGTGCACGTACAATAAAAACGACACTAAAACAAACTACTAAATCCTCTATTTGTTGAAAGTCTGTATGTTTAGATATTTGATTTTCTTTTTTTTTTTTTTTTTTTTTTTTTTATGTTTGATAGGTTCGCGTTTGACCACTATCTCACCTGATGGCAAGCGATGATGTGGTCGAAGATGGAGCACGCTTACCTAGAAGTAACCTATTCACTCTTGACTTAAAGACTCCCAGGTTATAGCTATCAGGAAACACAGACTCCGGTAGGGAATTCCACTCTCTAGCTGTACGCACAATGAATGTTTTCTCAAAACGCTTTGTGCGTATGGATGGGATGTCTACCATGAACCGGTGGCACTTCACCGTACGTCTTGTGGTCCTTTGATGAAACGGGCTTGGCGGAATCAAATCATGCAATTCCGTAGCACACTCCCCAAAATGTAATCGATAGAAAACCGACAGGCTAGCAACTCGGCGTCTATGTTCAAGACTTTGGAGTTTCGACTCAACGAGTCTATCATTGCCGATGATCCTCTTGGCTCGTTTCTCAATTGACTCAAGGGCATCAAGCTGGTATTTGGCAGATCCGTCCCAAAGATGAGAGCAGTACTCCATACACGATCGGACTTGCGCTTGATAGAGTTGAAGCAGCTGTTCCGGCGTGAAGTATCGTCTCACCTTTGCGAGGATCCCCAACTTTTTGGCAGCCACTTGAGCCTTTGCCTCTATGAAGGGACCAAAATTGAGGGTAGATGTTAAAGTAACACCAAGAAGATCAAGTTGATCGGTTATCGGCACGTTCACACCTCGGAAAGTTGGAGCTGGGTGAAATTGGCTCCTTTTAGCAGAAAAAAGACACGCCTGGGTTTTAGAAGCATTGAACTTAACCAGATTGGCATCGCCCCATTCTGAGACAGCCTGCAAGGACAAGTTCAAGCGCCCAACCATAGCCTCGCGGAGAGACCGGACCTGAGACCCACTAACTCGTGCGTCAGGCACGTATCTCTCGGCAACAGTGCTGTCGTCTGCATACCCAAAGGTACCGGGTTTTAGCAGATCGTTAATATGCAGCAAAAACAATGTTGCCGAGAGCACCGACCCCTGAGGAACACCGGCATTAATAGCCAGCAGTCCGGACGAGCAGCCATCTATCACTACTCGGATAGACCGATCCCTCAGGAAATCCGCAATCCAATCACACAAACCAGCGGGCAGACCGAAGGAAGGAAGCTTGCCAATTAGGCTGTCGTGCCAGACCCGGTCGAAGGCCTTCGAGATATCAAGGGAGACCGCAAGGGCTTCCCCTTGTTTGTCGATGGCCTCACTCCAGATGTGAATGGCATACGCTAGAAGATCTCCCGTTGACCGATTTCGACGGAAGCCATATTGTCGGTCACTTAGGATATCGTTAGCTTCTAGGTATGCCAGGAGCTTACCATTCAGTATACGTTCCATACTCTTACAGAGTACGGAAGTTACCGAGATGGGCCTATAATTTGCTGGGTCAGCTCGACTACCCTTCTTGGGTACGGGCTGCACGTTAGCTTGCTTCCAAGCCATCGGCACTTTTCCAGTCTCCAACGAAAGGCGATATAGGCGCGTCAAGATCGGAGACAACTCAGGCGCACAAGTCCTCAATACAATTGCCGGTATCCCGTCGGGGCCACTAGCCTTGTTCACGTCCAGGTTACGCAGTACCCTTCGGACATCCTTCTGATGAATGCGAATGTCTGACATAATCGACTCGCATCCACCAAGAGTACCAGGGGGCCTCGCGCCACCAGGATCTAGACGCGAAGATTCCGCAAACAGAGAGGCAAACAAGCTTGCTTTCTCCTCAGCGGAGTGGGCCAGTGACCCGTCGGGTTTCAGCAGTGGAGGTAGTGAGGGGCGGCAGAAGTTCGATTCAACCGACTTAGCTAGGGACCAAAACGCCTTACTACCAGCTGGGTAAGAAGCTAGTTTGTTCCCAATTCGGCTTATGTGGTCAAACCGAGCCCTCCGCAACACCTTCTTGCAGGACTTGGCAGCCCTGTTGAAGGCTCTCTTCTTCTGACTCACGTCATTTGCTTTACGCGACCGAGCGTCGACCCATGCCAGGTAGGCCGCGTGTTTAAGCGCATCAGCGCGATTGCACTCGGCACCAAACCATGGTCGAGCCTCGCCAGACATTGTTACGTCAGAGAATGGAATGTAGTACTCCATTCCCCTCCGCAACACATCCGTCACGGCGTCCGCGCACGACGAAACATCAGTCGAAGAAAAGCAAGTGGGCCGCCAAGGATAACATGCGAAGAAAGATCGCATGCCATCCCAATCCGAATAAGAGAGCTGGCTTCTCAGTCTCTAGGTGATGGTGGACTGCGGCGAGATTTGAGTGCAGACCTCGAATGTTAGAAAGGTGCACTTTGTGTGAGAGGGAGTGCTGCCGCTGTACAGCTTTTTTCTTTTTAGTTCCTTTTATCATATTTGTGAAGAGTGAAGGAAGGAGAGGAGAAGGAAGTGAAATGAGGTTCCATGCTGGCTACCTTCAGGCACGCACTGACAGGATGGTATCATTGGGGGACTAGTCTGGAGACTGCGGGGACGCCCGAGCCCCCCCGGGAATGTCCATCGGGCCCTCTCGTCTGGTCGCCAACCAGCACGATGGTGCATTCCGGGATTTTTCGTCAGTTGGCGGGGCAGCCTTTCATGTGTGGCTAGTACACTACTTGGGCCCCCAACTAACTGCGGTCGGCCAGCGGCGCACCGTGCCTCGGATCCCGCTACCCTCCGCGACTAGTCTCCCGATACATCCATATCAGCGCGAGCCCGGTTGGTCTGCCTGCAATGGAACAACTATTTCGACCCAACTCCTCTGGATTGGCTACACTGAGCATCATACCGGAACACGGCTAGGCCGCTTGGCGGTACGTCTTTGCCCAGTGGGTGGTCACAAGCCATCGGTCGAAACCTACCACCAGTTAGTGTCACCTGATTAGCACCACCCGGGGACCACGTGTAGGGACTCAATGGGTATACTCCTACGGACGCGGGTGACTCGGCCCCCAAAGACGCGGATGACTCGGTCCCCAAAGACGCGGGTGACTCGGCCCCACTGATAATCAATCTCACCTCAAAAGCCGCGTACCACAAATGATTTGTGACCACAGATGAAATGATTTGTGGTACGCGGGTAGACTTTGACCTGGATGAGGTTTTAATATACCGTCTATCCTGGTAGGTACTATGTTTCCGTAAAAAATAATGTAAATAAATAGATACGTAGGTCTTAGACTATGAAAGGTTATAGACGGAACGTCATTGGACATTCAATGAAGCAGGGTCGTTAAAATGTGTGAGTGACCTTGACGAACGTAACGATGACCTCGGCTTCTCATTTTGTCTATGTGAGCATAGTTCGCGTGTACAGATACAAGCTGTCTTCTCATTCTGGTACTTCAGATTGCTGGATTTTGACACTCCGTCTATAACCTTTCATAGTCTAAGTCCGTAGGTATACTCGGGCGACACTAAAGGTCACTTTTCTCGAGTTGTTTAAAAATATTTCTTAAAGAAAAAATACAGTTGCGACCAAATGAACTGGCCACGGTGACAGATCGCTGTGACTGCAATCACAATAAAATTGTGAGTACAACGAAAATTTTAAGAAAGCAAGAGGCGCGTACTTCACCCAATTTACATGAAATTTCCGTCATGGAGAATATTTCTTTCTTTTCTCTTCGCCTTCAAATGGTAATGAGGGTCGGTTGGAAAATTTCAGAAGCAGATTAGATTTCCCCGCTTCTATATTGTCTGTTCAAATGAACGGCATTGAAAGTTGTTCACTTCGTCCGATACGTTTTGTTGGCGTTTTGATTGTGTATCTAAAAATTCATTGAACCCGTAAATTTTGTTAAACGGTTCCGCAAATTGTAGGTATTCCCTGTTTGTAGGCTAATTACGCGTTAAAATTAGTGAACGAAATTAACTGCAACCGTTATTATTTTGACATTAGTAAGTAAGTAATTTATTTCACAAAAAATATTAGCCTATAGGTAACATTAGTGTTGAAATTACATGGTAGTGGCTATTTTACATAAATAAAACCCCTCTCCTTCAAACTAGGATATTATCCTCTATCTTGAAGAACAGTGTAGGTACTTTTAATGGGTTGATACAGATCCTTGAAAACAGTAGAACATTATTCTGATGTTAACTATAAAATCTTATTTATATCAGGTAGGTAGAGGTTTATAGTGAGGAGTATTTATGAAAGTGTGTTGTATGGGGTTTGTCTAAAAGTGGTTGTGTGTGTGTGTAATTGTTTGGAAAACCAGACAAGTAAAAGTTTTTATTTTAGAGTTTAACTCTTTTATTATTATTATTTTTTCTCTTATTATCGTTTGCTAACTCAGATATAATTTAGTATGAATTGAATAATATAATTTAATAATCATCAAAATACAATAATTTAATTTAGTATTTTAATTAGGTAATTTGATTTTATAATTTATTTTAACTCAGTGATATGTTTTGACAATAATTTAATTTATTATTTTAATTAATTAATTTGGTTTATTATTTTAATTTGATATTTTAATGAGGTAATTGTATTTAATAATAATAATATATATAATAATAATTTATTTAGCCAATAAAATTACAATTTTATCATAAAATAAAATAGTTTAATTACATTATATTTAAATTAACAAAATCAGGTAGGTGTTGCAACCAGCACCCTTGCTAAGTTATTAATTAACTTGTAATAAGGGTAGTGGTACAAGCCCATAAATAATATTTTAACATAACAAATTAATTGCAGGTAGAGCAAGTATTTGTTGAAGTAAAGTTATCAAGCCTTATTTGTAATATACTTAATATATTATATATTTATTGTATTAGTGACACTATACCCTTCATGCGCGAGTCCGACTTGCATTGGCCGGTTTTTTAGGGCCTTTTTAATACGAATGGTTACTTAAATAATTCACCACTATTTAAAACCAGCAAGCAACCACTGTTTCCTTCACCCACAAACCCCACTTTATTTTCCTATCCGCAACAAAATATAATGAGAAATAGCTTAAACATTTCGCGTGCTATGAACCTAGTTATTTGGCAAACGTATTTAAATACACATTTAATGCATAAAATTTTGGGAACAAAAAAAAATCCATGGGCCACGTGATCTCAGAATAACAAATCAAAGAATGCATTAATTAATCAATATTTTTCGCCAACATACTAGTTAAATAAAAACAGTTTAGAGGCATGCAGAACAGGGTGTAAAGCCCCACAAACCTCCACTGAAAAGGGAGAATCCTACGACCAGACGGGTGTTGTGTCTGGTCCGGGCAACTGCCCGATGGTTGATTTCGGACTGTTGTATATGTTCAAATCGCGCTGAGAACTTTGCTTTCGTGATGTAGGATTTCGATTAGTTAGTTTGCGGCGTCATAGATGTCGCTACATCACTCGATCTCCTCCGGAGATCGGAGATCGATAGTTTCTTGATGAGTCGTCCACACATCTTGTAATGCTTGCCGGGCCAGTGGAAGATTGGTTCCAGTGAGTCGGAACCGGAAGAGCCGCATAGTTCACGGTGAGTCGGAACTGTTTGCGGTGATGCCCCAGTGAGTCGGGATGATTGCCCCAGTGAGTCGGGATGATGCTGCAGGCTCCAGTAAGTCGGAGTAGTGCTGCGGGCTCCAGTGACGAGTCGGAGCGGTGCTGTGCAACGTAGTGGCTTGACTGCTGGCGTCGACCAGGAGAGGTTCTTCGACTGGCCGAAGGTGCTGTTCGCTTCGCCAAGATCGCCGGTTAGGTTGAGGGTAATGAAAGAGGCTGAGAATGCTGACCAGGAGTACGCGTCCGCTGCATGCTCGTGGTCAGGATACCCGTAGAAGTCGTTGGTACTGGTTGGCTGTATGACTCGTTGCTCGAGAGCTTGAAGGAAGTGATGATGATGACGCTGGAGTAGCTGCACGAAGGCTGCGCTGACGTTCATGCTCGAGGGTCACCAGCTTGGAGAATCCTCCGACCAGTCGGGTGTTGTGTCTGGTCCGGGCAAGCGCCCGATGGTTGATTTCGGACTGTTGTTTATGTTCAAATCGCGCGGAAAACTCTGCTTGCGCGATGTAGGATATGTTGTTTTTTTAGTTAGTTTGCGGCGTCATAGATGTCGTTACAACAGCAATAAGATAACTAAAGAAAACCAAACGTCAAATCGGCTACAGAAAAGGACTTAAGACCACATTGAGGATCGCTGCCTTGGCGCTTTAAGATCCGCTGCGAAAACTCACCGGGAGCGGGAAGACAAGGATTAAGCATAAACCCGGCCCCGGACGTAGTCCTTATACACTTGAACAGAATTTAGTTCATTAAGCAACCAGCACTCGACTCGAAAATATTCTACAAGCATATTTTTGTACCGGGAAGTGGAAAAGTTAACTAGGCTAAAAAGACGGCTATACTTGCACATTTCACTCTTTTTGTCACAATATTTTGTTCGCAAAGACGTTTGTATTTTTAATACATTCCCTTCTGCAAGCTCAGATGCTGCAGAATAAAGACTTATTTGAAAGAAACTAGTTCAAGCGTAATATAAAATGCGCACCTGACGCGCATAATATTAGTACGAACGTCACGGGCGCATATTTAAGTTTAGTCCCGGTCAGTGGAGTCAATAACCTTCATTGTATAGTAAATAATGTAGCTAAATAATATTAATTCCTCTGCACAAACCACTGGTTTGGTTGCCGCGCTATCGTGAGCCTGAAAATTTTCCGCGTCATTAAACATGGCTGGCGTTCTACAGCCAACATAACAAAACAAACGATGCCAAGCTTTGTGTCATAGTTCACGATGAACTTGGTGCACCTGTTTGTTTGGACCACGTAGCATTTGGATTACAAGGGTGAATAATACGGTTTTTGATGTCAAGTGTTTGTTGAATTTGAAGTACATACGTGTACGCGGGGATCGTGCGGTCCATGGCCCTCTACGGTGCACCGGTGTGGGCGCGTTCATTGAGGCAGCGATCAGCTCGCCAGATGAACGCGTCCCAGAGGGTCATGGCGATCCGCATGATCCGAGGATACCGCACGGTCTCCCGTGAGGCTACGAGCCTCCTTGCCGGACTGTCACCGTGGGATCTGGAGGCAAAAATCCTCGCGCACCTGTATGATTGGCGCGAGGAGGCAAAACGCCGCGGCGAAACTCCGCTGCCGCGACACCTCGCGGCTCGGCGGACAGAGCTCCGACAGGATCTCATGGTGACATGGAGAGAGCGACTGTCGCAACCCAGCGCTGGGCACGTCACCATCGCGGCGGTAGTGCCCCTCTTTGAGGAATGGCTGGAGAGGCGCCACGGCGCCCTCACCTTCCGCCTGACGCAGGTCCTCACCGGACATGGCTGTTTCGGGAGGTTCCTGTTTCGGATCAAGGCGGAGGTGACCCCAGGATGTTTCCACTGCGAGGATCGCCCAGAGGACACGGTGGAGCATACGGTGGAGGTTTGTCCCGCTTGGGCAGAGCACCGCCGTGTCCTCGTGGATGCGATTGGCGGCAGCGACCTCTCGCGCCGTGCCCTGGTTCAGGCCATGATACGGAGCGAGAGGGAATGGGAAGCCGTCTCCTCCTTCTGCGAAGCAGTAATGCTCGCAAAGAGGGAGGCGGCATACGTTAGGGAGATTCAACAACAGCAGAGTCGCCCTAACGCCCTCAGTAGCAGCCGCCGCAGGAGACGCCAGGGGCTTCGGGCGCCGCGAGACGATCTCCGGCCTCCGTAAACCCGGGCCTGCGGACGGCGAGTAGTGGGTAACTCGCCGCCCGATCAGCACCAGGCCCGAGAGTCGACGGCGCGTAATGTTCCACGCGCGCCTCAAAGAGTTGTCAGCAAAGAGAAGGGGCCCGTCATGGCCGATGCCTGCCCGGGGGTTGAGGATAAATTCGAAAGAGTTACCTCGCCCCTGGGCATTCAGGGCAGGGACGAACAGGGGTGGGTTTTAGTCAGTAAGAGACTGACACGCCCTTCCGCTCCACCCCAGAGCGGAAGAAGTCATAGAATGATTTCCCACCCCCCCCCCAAAAAAAAAAAAGTACATACGTGTAGTATCTCCTGTAGTGTTGTCCAAATGCAAGACCAAGACGAGACTTAGGCCAGTCTTGGTCTTGGTCTTGCGTCAATACACCTGGTCTTGGTCTTGGTCTTGGTATTGCGCTCTCAGTCTTGGTCTTGGTCTTGCAGCAAGAGTCTCGCAAGTCTTGCAAGTCTTGCAAATACCTATTAGCCTATTGCTACTTATTGAACACGTTAGTTTAGATTTTAGATTATGATTCGCGCTGTAAGACGTATGTAGTTACAGAATTATAATCATCAAAATCATCAATACAACCCTCCAAGTTCATAAAGGTCGAGGAATTATTTTTTAAAAAAATGACTTTTTCAAGGTCAAACTCATTCCTCGACCTTTGAATATCAATTTTCAATCTTGCTGCTCACATTTTAGTACCTAGGTATATCAATATCACTCACTATCTATCATTTACCGATATTAACAATGATTATTTCGAAATGAAAATATTCGCAATTCAATAGATGCAATACCTAATTAGTTATTAATTATCATCTCGCCCGGCAGCTTTAAACGCTGTAGTGTTCGAATTCGAGCCAGTGTGTGAATGTATTTATACAAGAATCTCAGAGCATTCAATTTATACCTACTTACTGCTGAGACATCTTCAAGGTCATTTAATTTTATCCTCCTGTACCAACCCTACCAAAATAGGTAACAATTTTGTGTGCCTCTGTCCGTACTCTTTGTCGGCGAATGCGGCGCTCAAACAGTGTCAAATGCTGTGATACACTTGTTGCAACCGCGGCGTCTTTGTCGGTAAATTATCAAATAAGTAGGTATAAATACACCGACCGACCAACAGTTTATTCTCAGAACGTCACATTTTCCCAATTAACCTTGAACCTTAATTCTTTAGTAATAAAGTTGAAAATCTGTTAAAGAAATTTGACAGATTGTAGTAGCTTGATGTGCTGGCGTCTGTACCATAACATTGGCTGCCGTAGAAACTGTTACTAGACCTACTCGACTCGCTGTTAGTTTTAAATTTTGCTGAATAGAATTATAATATAAACTTTGAAACATAAGTAGGTACCTACATAATGTTTATATAATTTTGTTGGCTATAATTTTAAGCACATACCAACCTACGAGTACTAACGTTAGATCTGCACATTAGACATAAACAAGCATAATATATTATTATAGGTACTCGTAGATACCTACAAGGTATGAACTTTGCTAGAAAGTTATTCCAGGTACATTTTATCACATGGGATGATGGGAACAGATTTGTGAGTATTAACACGCTACCTACTTAATAAATAGTTGAAACATAATAAGTACTTACCTACCTAATCAATACAACCTTTTAGGGTTCTTTCAGACGAGCGGCACGTTGCCAACTGCAGATACAACTGCAGCCCTTAGTTTAGTGTTATGACGATACCTACGGTTTTGATACTGGGGAACGTCTCTCAAAATCGGGATTGAAACCAAATACCTACTTAACAACGCCCAAATCTCAGTTTGTCTTAACTGCAAGACGCAAGAGTCTTGCAGGCTTAAGTCTTGTCTTGCTCAAGTCTTGCAGGGTTCAGTCTTGGTCTTGGTCTTGCTACAATAAGGCGGTCTTGGTCTTGGTCTTGGTCTTGCGAAAATGCAAGAACAAGACCAAGACTGCAAGACCAAGACCGATTTTGGGCAACACTAATCTCCTGTTACTTTGTGGCATTTCTGGGTTTACACAGAACTTAAATGACTAAACAGAACTTTGGTTCAGTTTATGCAGCCACTGTACAGGTTAGCAACTGAGTAATTACTAAGCCGTTCGACCAATCCATACAGTTGCAAATGTGCAAATTCACACAGTAGACAAGATAACTCATCACACATGCAGAGGCTCTGACTGAATGAATAAATAATCGAATTTTCCAATTTTAGAACGGCATCACAACTTTTCTGATTGCTTCGGCATCTCTGTATATTTTTGTACTCCCAAATCAGCCCGAGGCACATACGCGGAGCAATCGAATACGCACAAGGCTTAGATTAGTTCGTTTGTATCCTGGCCTCACTAGGTTCGACAGCTTTCACGTCACGTTCGCAGCGGCTAAAAAAATCGCTTGTCTTCGTACGATTTTCCGCAAATACCGCCGACTGCGATTGGCTGCGAACGTCGCCGTCTAAATTAAGTTACATCTACCTGCCTAAGTTTTGCGCTAGCTCTTGATAAGCTCGGGGACATGCCGGGCAATTTTAGTTGTGCAACAATGTGCTACTTGGGTTTCTTTAGTTGGAGTTCATCGCATTGTTTAATGTGCTAAAGAAATGTTCAGAAGTCAAATAAGAACGTTTAAATTGTTTCTCTAAATAAGGTTTCTAGTTTTACCTACTTCTACAACCTTTCTCTGAGGGATAAAATTACTGGGACTTTATCAACGTTACTTTTTGCGCGCACGTTAAAAATGACGTACTTATCTAAAATATGATAGAAAATCTCGCTGATGGTCGAGATTTCCATAAAGTATAAGAAAAAGCCTCCCAAATTACCTGACGTTGAGCCAGCTGAATTCAAAATCAGTCAAAACGCTCACAATTTCAGCCTTAGAACGCGAAATGTTCGTGATTCCAACGTGAAGAGCCGTAAAAAATGGTTTGACTAAGCTGAAAAACAGCGCTTGACTTGTAACCTTTGTTCCTTCGAAAAAATGTTGTTTCATTCAAAAATGAATGTTAGGGCCACGTCAAAATGTTGGCCGCGGAATTTGTGTTTCTGTTACGTTTCGCTACATAATTTATAAGCGGATGAGCCGTCCACTCGTATTTCAATGGCGGCCAGCGAGCGGTCTTTTCACGATCCCAATTTTTATCTTTTAGAACACTATCGTATGCTAATAAGCTCTCACTGAACAGCATGAAGCATGAAAATGTAGTTCCTTTTTGCTGTGCGGATAATTTGGAATTTCATGAAAGATAATTAGGTAGCACTTCTAGCAACACAGTGACCTATTTAAGTTATAAAGTGCTATAAAATTGTTAGCAGACGTGTTTCAGCGAGTCACTTTCGAGCAATTTCTTTATATTGCTTGTCTGCTGGTGGAAGACTGTTACTTATAGTTTTATTTGTTCGGCGTCTTCCTGACAGTGATCGAAGACTTTAATGGCGTGACTGTGTAAGTGCGGAGTATGTGGCGCCGTGTGAGTTTAAAGAGAAGTGGAGCATCGAGATGCGAAGTGACGGAAAGATATTACAGGAAGCCGAGTAATCTCAGAGAAGCAAATATAAGAGGTTAGGAAGTTTGTCATGTAATAGCGCTTATTTTGTCACATTCGCGTCGCATAAACGTGACGGAGCGGGCACAATAACGCGAAGGCTATGCCGTAATGGCCGACGCCTCTGATTTATACGTATTTCTTTTATGTGCCAACCAAATGGCTTTCTTTATAGAATGTTTCTTTTTCGGGCGCAGCCACAAGTCTGTGTCGCGGTTGGCCGTCTCTAAGTGAGTTACGGTGTAACAGCGATGCTTTTAGATTAAATTAAGTTTAACCTAAGACTGCTTTCGATGTAATAATGTACTGTTCGATGTATTGAAGAAATACTATAGGATAGCTCAAATAGGAAAGTATTGCGTCATCTCTATCAATGATTTGAGTACCTACATAAAAAAATAGGTAATCCCACATGACGAACTACCCGAATTAAAAAAAAACAACATTAACATGCATGCTTTAGCAAACCCATCAGCGTAGACTATAAAACAAACGAGATCCCGCCCATTCTAATAAATAAAAATTATTTTGAGCGTCAATTCTAACTAACAACCAACTCTATTATGAGAGGAATTTAATAGAATAATAGATAGGCTTCATATTCTTTCGACACGACAGCAGTGGCACTATATCAGGGGATGAATAGCAAGCTCACGCGACGGAGATAACAGGGAAGGAACAAAAGGGTTCCATAAATCGTTATTAACTACCAGTCTCTTCGTCCCTTGTTCAGGCAGAGTGTGCCGATAGCGTGCGTCACAAGCAAGTAAATTAAATAAGTTGCGAACTGTTACAACTTACTTGCATGCCACGTATCGGTTGCATGGTATCGGAGAACTTTGTGTTGTGCTGTTTACAATGTCGTGTATGGCGTGTACCTACTTGGGAAATAGTTCATTGACTTTGATTTGTGGTATGGCAACAGTAGCTTAGGTCTCTCGTTTCCCTTGACTACCTATCTCATATATTTTTGAGATAGGTAGTCAAGGGCAACGAAAGACCTAAGCTGTAAAAAGTGAGTTTATATTAGAAAATCAATAATATTCTTGAATGACAATTTTAAGCCGCTCATGGGGGGTGGTGCTTTTTAACCGACTTCATAAAAAGGAGGAGGTTCTCAATTCGACTGTTTTTTTTTTTTTTTTTATGTGTTACCTCATAACTTCTTACCTACTACGTGAACCGATTTTGAAGATTTTTTTTTATTTGAAAGCTGTTGCTTCACATGTGGTCCCATTTTAATTTGGTGAGGATCTGATGAAGAACTTTGGAGATATACAATGGAACTCTTCAATAAATGATAGCAAACCTTCCAGAATTGCTGCAATCGCATGTCTGTATATTGTTTTCACCACTTCACAACATTACATCAGGCTGATGCGCTCTGAAGGGGTATACAGATTTGTACAGTTCACCCTGATACACCCTAATTTCACCAACTACGTTCAAATGCCCTATTTTTGGGGCTATCAATTCGGGCATAACTTTACTATTAATTTAGTTTTAGAATGGGGTAAAACAACTAAAAAGTGAAAAATAAAAAACTTTTTACAAAAAAAAATACAACCGACTTCCATAAATAATACTAAAAAATGCAAAATAACTTTAATTTCGGAAGTCGGTGTCAAATAACGAAGAAACCAAACTAGAAACACCGACTTCCGAAATTAAAGTTATTTTGCATTTTTTAGTATTATTTATGGAAGTCGGTTGTATTTCTTTTGTAAAAAGTTTTTTTTTATGACAAAGACCTGCTGTACCTAGATAATTTTATTACTAATCAAGTTCACAAATTAGAAAGTATTTAATATATGTATAAAGAACTGGCCAAGTGCGTGTCGGATTTCGTACATCAAGGCTTCCTTACCAAATATTGGTATTTGTTAGTATTTTTATATTATTTTATATTATTAAACATTATCACCAAATTTCAAGTTCATAGGTCAATGGGAAGTTAAAAAATTCTTCGTAACAAAATTTTGTAAACAGACAGACGGATACGTGAGTGACAACAATAGGGCTCCGTTAGGACCTTTCGGTTACGGAACCCTAAAAACAACTGAAAATACCAAACAAGTCGCATTTCAAGCAGTCTGATGCAGTTGGTGGCAGTAATTTGAGTTCACTTATTGATTTCATTCCATCAACTGCATCAGACTGCTTGATATGTAACTTGTTTGGTACTTTTTAGATGTTTTTTACAGTCGGGTTTTTTGAAAATATTCTTCTTTTTTTCTACATTTTAGTGAGTTGTATTTTTGGAATCGCCGCCTTAAGGGTTCACCTTTATTTTGATACCCCACATGTAGTTCATCGTTTTTCATTTTTTTTTCCACACTATGGCGTCTGGTTGTCGCCATAGGTACTGTTTTTTTTATTACTGTCATGTATTAATTAGCACTTGCAAGAGACAATTCAAGTTTATTGATGTCAGACATGTTTTTTTTTGGGTCAAGCCCGCCACACTATATACCAAACCACTGTAACTTCTGTAAGCCAGAATAAACAGTGGCGACCACCAGAAAAAACGCCGAAGCAATGAAGCTCGACGAGTCCCAGAGAAATAATTAAACTGTCTTGGGTCCTGCAACGAAATTAGTCTGAAAAGACAGCGGAGTAAGAAAAACATAATTTTCACTTCTTCTCTGCTTTTTACTTTATACCTACTTACTGCTGAGACATCTTCAAGGTCATTTAATTTTATCCTCCTGTACCAACCCTACCAAAATAGGTAACAATTTTGTGTGCCTCTGTCCGTACTCTTTGTCGGCGAATGCGGCGCTCAAACAGTGTCAAATGCTGTGATACACTTGTTGCAACCGCGGCGTCTTTGTCGGTAAATTATCAAATAAGTAGGTATAAATACACCGACCGACCAACAGTTTATTCTCAGAACGTCACATTTTCCCAATTAACCTTGAACCTTAATTCTTTAGTAATAAAGTTGAAAATCTGTTAAAGAAATTTGACAGATTGTAGTAGCTTGATGTGCTGGCGTCTGTACCATAACATTGGCTGCCGTAGAAACTGTTACTAGACCTACTCGACTCGCTGTTAGTTTTAAATTTTGCTGAATAGAATTATAATATAAACTTTGAAACATAAGTAGGTACCTACATAATGTTTATATAATTTTGTTGGCTATAATTTTAAGCACATACCAACCTACGAGTACTAACGTTAGATCTGCACATTAGACATAAACAAGCATAATATATTATTATAGGTACTCGTAGATACCTACAAGGTATGAACTTTGCTAGAAAGTTATTCCAGGTACATTTTATCACATGGGATGATGGGAACAGATTTGTGAGTATTAACACGCTACCTACTTAATAAATAGTTGAAACATAATAAGTACTTACCTACCTAATCAATACAACCTTTTAGGGTTCTTTCAGACGAGCGGCACGTTGCCAACTGCAGATACAACTGCAGCCCTTAGTTTAGTGTTATGACGATACCTACGGTTTTGATACTGGGGAACGTCTCTCAAAATCGGGATTGAAACCAAATACCTACTTAACAACGCCCAAATCTCAGTTTGTCTTAACTGCAAGACGCAAGAGTCTTGCAGGCTTAAGTCTTGTCTTGCTCAAGTCTTGCAGGGTTCAGTCTTGGTCTTGGTCTTGCTACAATAAGGCGGTCTTGGTCTTGGTCTTGGTCTTGCGAAAATGCAAGAACAAGACCAAGACTGCAAGACCAAGACCGATTTTGGGCAACACTAATCTCCTGTTACTTTGTGGCATTTCTGGGTTTACACAGAACTTAAATGACTAAACAGAACTTTGGTTCAGTTTATGCAGCCACTGTACAGGTTAGCAACTGAGTAATTACTAAGCCGTTCGACCAATCCATACAGTTGCAAATGTGCAAATTCACACAGTAGACAAGATAACTCATCACACATGCAGAGGCTCTGACTGAATGAATAAATAATCGAATTTTCCAATTTTAGAACGGCATCACAACTTTTCTGATTGCTTCGGCATCTCTGTATATTTTTGTACTCCCAAATCAGCCCGAGGCACATACGCGGAGCAATCGAATACGCACAAGGCTTAGATTAGTTCGTTTGTATCCTGGCCTCACTAGGTTCGACAGCTTTCACGTCACGTTCGCAGCGGCTAAAAAAATCGCTTGTCTTCGTACGATTTTCCGCAAATACCGCCGACTGCGATTGGCTGCGAACGTCGCCGTCTAAATTAAGTTACATCTACCTGCCTAAGTTTTGCGCTAGCTCTTGATAAGCTCGGGGACATGCCGGGCAATTTTAGTTGTGCAACAATGTGCTACTTGGGTTTCTTTAGTTGGAGTTCATCGCATTGTTTAATGTGCTAAAGAAATGTTCAGAAGTCAAATAAGAACGTTTAAATTGTTTCTCTAAATAAGGTTTCTAGTTTTACCTACTTCTACAACCTTTCTCTGAGGGATAAAATTACTGGGACTTTATCAACGTTACTTTTTGCGCGCACGTTAAAAATGACGTACTTATCTAAAATATGATAGAAAATCTCGCTGATGGTCGAGATTTCCATAAAGTATAAGAAAAAGCCTCCCAAATTACCTGACGTTGAGCCAGCTGAATTCAAAATCAGTCAAAACGCTCACAATTTCAGCCTTAGAACGCGAAATGTTCGTGATTCCAACGTGAAGAGCCGTAAAAAATGGTTTGACTAAGCTGAAAAACAGCGCTTGACTTGTAACCTTTGTTCCTTCGAAAAAATGTTGTTTCATTCAAAAATGAATGTTAGGGCCACGTCAAAATGTTGGCCGCGGAATTTGTGTTTCTGTTACGTTTCGCTACATAATTTATAAGCGGATGAGCCGTCCACTCGTATTTCAATGGCGGCCAGCGAGCGGTCTTTTCACGATCCCAATTTTTATCTTTTAGAACACTATCGTATGCTAATAAGCTCTCACTGAACAGCATGAAGCATGAAAATGTAGTTCCTTTTTGCTGTGCGGATAATTTGGAATTTCATGAAAGATAATTAGGTAGCACTTCTAGCAACACAGTGACCTATTTAAGTTATAAAGTGCTATAAAATTGTTAGCAGACGTGTTTCAGCGAGTCACTTTCGAGCAATTTCTTTATATTGCTTGTCTGCTGGTGGAAGACTGTTACTTATAGTTTTATTTGTTCGGCGTCTTCCTGACAGTGATCGAAGACTTTAATGGCGTGACTGTGTAAGTGCGGAGTATGTGGCGCCGTGTGAGTTTAAAGAGAAGTGGAGCATCGAGATGCGAAGTGACGGAAAGATATTACAGGAAGCCGAGTAATCTCAGAGAAGCAAATATAAGAGGTTAGGAAGTTTGTCATGTAATAGCGCTTATTTTGTCACATTCGCGTCGCATAAACGTGACGGAGCGGGCACAATAACGCGAAGGCTATGCCGTAATGGCCGACGCCTCTGATTTATACGTATTTCTTTTATGTGCCAACCAAATGGCTTTCTTTATAGAATGTTTCTTTTTCGGGCGCAGCCACAAGTCTGTGTCGCGGTTGGCCGTCTCTAAGTGAGTTACGGTGTAACAGCGATGCTTTTAGATTAAATTAAGTTTAACCTAAGACTGCTTTCGATGTAATAATGTACTGTTCGATGTATTGAAGAAATACTATAGGATAGCTCAAATAGGAAAGTATTGCGTCATCTCTATCAATGATTTGAGTACCTACATAAAAAAATAGGTAATCCCACATGACGAACTACCCGAATTAAAAAAAAACAACATTAACATGCATGCTTTAGCAAACCCATCAGCGTAGACTATAAAACAAACGAGATCCCGCCCATTCTAATAAATAAAAATTATTTTGAGCGTCAATTCTAACTAACAACCAACTCTATTATGAGAGGAATTTAATAGAATAATAGATAGGCTTCATATTCTTTCGACACGACAGCAGTGGCACTATATCAGGGGATGAATAGCAAGCTCACGCGACGGAGATAACAGGGAAGGAACAAAAGGGTTCCATAAATCGTTATTAACTACCAGTCTCTTCGTCCCTTGTTCAGGCAGAGTGTGCCGATAGCGTGCGTCACAAGCAAGTAAATTAAATAAGTTGCGAACTGTTACAACTTACTTGCATGCCACGTATCGGTTGCATGGTATCGGAGAACTTTGTGTTGTGCTGTTTACAATGTCGTGTATGGCGTGTACCTACTTGGGAAATAGTTCATTGACTTTGATTTGTGGTATGGCAACAGTAGCTTAGGTCTCTCGTTTCCCTTGACTACCTATCTCATATATTTTTGAGATAGGTAGTCAAGGGCAACGAAAGACCTAAGCTGTAAAAAGTGAGTTTATATTAGAAAATCAATAATATTCTTGAATGACAATTTTAAGCCGCTCATGGGGGGTGGTGCTTTTTAACCGACTTCATAAAAAGGAGGAGGTTCTCAATTCGACTGTTTTTTTTTTTTTTTTATGTGTTACCTCATAACTTCTTACCTACTACGTGAACCGATTTTGAAGATTTTTTTTTATTTGAAAGCTGTTGCTTCACATGTGGTCCCATTTTAATTTGGTGAGGATCTGATGAAGAACTTTGGAGATATACAATGGAACTCTTCAATAAATGATAGCAAACCTTCCAGAATTGCTGCAATCGCATGTCTGTATATTGTTTTCACCACTTCACAACATTACATCAGGCTGATGCGCTCTGAAGGGGTATACAGATTTGTACAGTTCACCCTGATACACCCTAATTTCACCAACTACGTTCAAATGCCCTATTTTTGGGGCTATCAATTCGGGCATAACTTTACTATTAATTTAGTTTTAGAATGGGGTAAAACAACTAAAAAGTGAAAAATAAAAAACTTTTTACAAAAAAAAATACAACCGACTTCCATAAATAATACTAAAAAATGCAAAATAACTTTAATTTCGGAAGTCGGTGTCAAATAACGAAGAAACCAAACTAGAAACACCGACTTCCGAAATTAAAGTTATTTTGCATTTTTTAGTATTATTTATGGAAGTCGGTTGTATTTCTTTTGTAAAAAGTTTTTTTTTATGACAAAGACCTGCTGTACCTAGATAATTTTATTACTAATCAAGTTCACAAATTAGAAAGTATTTAATATATGTATAAAGAACTGGCCAAGTGCGTGTCGGATTTCGTACATCAAGGCTTCCTTACCAAATATTGGTATTTGTTAGTATTTTTATATTATTTTATATTATTAAACATTATCACCAAATTTCAAGTTCATAGGTCAATGGGAAGTTAAAAAATTCTTCGTAACAAAATTTTGTAAACAGACAGACGGATACGTGAGTGACAACAATAGGGCTCCGTTAGGACCTTTCGGTTACGGAACCCTAAAAACAACTGAAAATACCAAACAAGTCGCATTTCAAGCAGTCTGATGCAGTTGGTGGCAGTAATTTGAGTTCACTTATTGATTTCATTCCATCAACTGCATCAGACTGCTTGATATGTAACTTGTTTGGTACTTTTTAGATGTTTTTTACAGTCGGGTTTTTTGAAAATATTCTTCTTTTTTTCTACATTTTAGTGAGTTGTATTTTTGGAATCGCCGCCTTAAGGGTTCACCTTTATTTTGATACCCCACATGTAGTTCATCGTTTTTCATTTTTTTTTCCACACTATGGCGTCTGGTTGTCGCCATAGGTACTGTTTTTTTTATTACTGTCATGTATTAATTAGCACTTGCAAGAGACAATTCAAGTTTATTGATGTCAGACATGTTTTTTTTTGGGTCAAGCCCGCCACACTATATACCAAACCACTGTAACTTCTGTAAGCCAGAATAAACAGTGGCGACCACCAGAAAAAACGCCGAAGCAATGAAGCTCGACGAGTCCCAGAGAAATAATTAAACTGTCTTGGGTCCTGCAACGAAATTAGTCTGAAAAGACAGCGGAGTAAGAAAAACATAATTTTCACTTCTTCTCTGCTTTTTACTTGATTTAAGACAATTAAAATTGGCCCACGCGTTTAATCTCTAAAGCGCCACAAACAACATACATAGGTTGATAAACACATTACTCTCCCTTGCTTCGCGCAGTCGGGTAAAAATACTCCGTTAATTTTACACAGACCATTCATAAATGAAAATATAGGTCATTTTACATCAAAAGATTTGTCTGAATAGAAAAAGTCTGAGCTAAATAGAAAGGACAAAAATCTCTGAACAAAGGAGGTTAGGTGATATTTTTAGTCTTTGAGCCTTACATATGTCAGAAATACCTTTGACTCTTTGTTATCTTCCCTTAGACAAGACAGATCAGCAATAATATGATGCTTAACAATGCCGAGGCCTGTAAGCAGTGATTGTCACGGCCGTATTCGTAATAAATATATAGATGGACACTTTATTAGATCGAGACTCGTTTTTACAAGCTTTTATTTAACTTGCAATGTGTGTATGTACCTATGTATATAACTATGTTTGTTCTGGTGGAATCTTGCAACTGAAATTAGACCCACTTCCCGATGTCCGATTGGACTCATATTTGGTGTATTTATGTAGCAACAATAGGTAACAATACAATGATATGGTTCCATGGAGCTGGTTTGATGATGGAGACGGAATATGGCCATAGGAACTTCTGAACTAAACAAGATAAACCCATCGAGTCTGGGCTCGATTGATTTGTTTAGAGGAGCATTTTACGCCTAGACGATATTTAGGGTCTGATGATGAAGCTGGAATGTAGCCACGGCATCTCTGTGATAAAACAACATAACACTACCGAGTTTGGGCTCGATTGATTCGTCTTGAAGAGCACTTTTCACCTAGATAATATCCAGGGTCTGATGATGAAGCTGGAAGGTGGTCACAGCACCTCTGTCATATAACAACATAACCCCACTGAGTTTAGGCTCGATTAAGTCGTCTCGAGAAACACTTTACACCTAGACGATAGCCAGGGTCTGATGATGAAGCTGGAAGGTGGCCACCGCATCTCTGTGATAAAACAACATATCCCCACCGAGTTTGGGCTCGATTGATTCGTCTTGAGGAGCACTTTACATCACATCATAATATCCTTAGAATATTTTAAAACATCACTCCTAATCTAAAATACTTACCCACTTAAAAGTTAAAAATAAATTAAAGGTAAAAAATTATTTTTCAAAACAAGTTTTTATCTGGGACAACGAATTAAAAAGTTGAAAATAAATTCTAGTAAGTATTTGGCGTGTAGATGCTTACCTATATTCTTAAAATGCTTAAAAAGCACAGTAGTATAGTAATAACCTAACCTGTAAAGGGTAGTGCCTCAAGCTTTTAAGAATATAGGTAAGTAGGTACCTAAACGCCAAATACTTACTAGAATTTATTTTCAACTTTTTAGTTCTTTGTCCCAGATAAAAGCTTGTTTTTAAAAAAATCTTATTCTAGTGGCGAACCCTACTTTAATTGCATAATTGCTGCAATTTCGCTTAATAGGTAAAAAAAAAAAATTTTTCTTTCTTTTTCTTAGGTCGAAGGTACTCGTGATGATCGGGGAAACGCGATAAAAACTCGATCGAGCAATCCATAGCACAAAAGTGTGAACTGTTTAAAAGTTCGATGTCTCTTTAATTAAGCACGCAAAACACAATAATTTAAATTATTCAGTCAAATGCTAAATAATGTAACCTATTCAACTGTCACGGCCTAGTGGTTAAGTCACGAGTAAACAAAAGATGTTTTATTGATCCATATCTACTATTCATAATCCTGCTGATGTTATAAATGCGAAAGTTAGGATGGATGGTTTGTTTCTCAATCAAGCCAGAACGGCCGAACGGATCTGAATGAAATTTAGGCACAGAAGTAGCACATAGGTTATAATTTACAGTGGAGGAAGTACTAATTCCACGCAGGCGAAGTCACTGGCAGTAGCTAGTAATATTATAAATGCGAAAGTTAGTCTTTATATCTGTTTGCTACGTTTTCACGCCTAAACCGCTGAATAATTTTGTTGAATGCATGGAATAATTTTCGTCCCAGCAACTACGTTACCCCAGGAAAATTTTACCCCAAGAAAATTCTCGACTTTCACGCGGGTGAAGCCGCTGGCAGAAGCTAGTTTTTATCCTACTGTCCCAAAAGGAGGGTTATATTTTAAAAATAATTGAAATCTAAAAGGCTTTTTTTATTACGAAAATTTTAAACCACACGCAACGCAAACATTTGCACCGATATAAATTTTAAGATAACAAGAACGCTCTATATTCTCGAATAAATGATGTAAAAACAGGAGATGGGGGAAGAACGTAACATAATTCTGTGTGTTCCGCCGTCGCGGGGCTCCGATAAATCTAATGTAAACACCACCGCGGCACAGATAAGATATGAGAAACAAACGAGGAAATGAATCACTATTTATTACATTTTAATATAGGTATCGGCAGGGGGGAGTCTCTATTGTTATGTAAAAAAATTGATGGCCATGTTACAGGAAACAAAAAAGAAAAAAAAAAACATAGTCGAAGGGCTTATGAGATGTCAGTTATTCACATTACTATTCGGTTCTGTTTTATTATTTATAGGTTGTGTTTGACCAGATTATGGTCATCTGATGGTAAGCGATGGTGTGGTCGACGATGGAGCACGCTTGCCTAGAAGTAACCTATTCAGCCTTTATTAGAAAAACACCAGGTCATAGCATGAATGACACAAAATATTCCTCTGCCAAGCTGATGTTTCAGGAAGTCAACATTTCATAAAACATCACAAGAACAGTTGTCACCACGAAACACAATGGAAGCTCGCCTTCATTCGCTTTTACGATATGCTCGACACGAAAACCAGCTCATAAATCTTTCCTCTCTGTACAAAAACCTCTAAGAAATAAAACCAAAACATTCCCTGGCGTATTTCCCATATGTAGTTTGGAATTTTACACGCAGACGAACCTAAGTGAGATAGGCAGACATAATTATCGAATGTCAGTCGTCGGCACCGTGCCGAAACCGACTCCAGCCAGGTATGCTAGGGATGTTCTGCATTTGCGGATATGCGGATATTCCAGTTAAAATGGTGCCTCACTACAGATTGCGTTTGCTCTGAACGCCCCTGATATGTTGGTTTGCTTCGCTTTGGTCGGCTTACTCTAAACAGATTCGGTAACGAAAGCTTATTCAGATTTCAGAGCGCATATTTCGAATTCGATAAGCCCTTGATGCTTGAGCCGCTCAATTGAAATCGAAAGGCAAGTGGTTTCTGAACAATTTCCATTCTAAAAGACTACAATAATAAGGACTTGGTATTGAGTAAACTTTTTGACACATGGTAGTTATGTGAAGTTTTGATGTCGGAGAAGCGGCAGGAGCTGCACTAAAGCGATTTTTTTAGAACAATTATCATCCTATATTTTTAGAACAATTATCATCCTATATTTTTCTTTGAGGAATACCCTCGTCATCATGTGAACCTCATGGAAAGTACTCATGGTAACAAAACATACTAGCCCAAATTCAACTGTCCTAGCATTTGCTATCAGAGAGTTCCAGTCCCACATCCCGGTGCCATCATCAGATCAGCTCGATGGTATCATAATATTGTATAGTCAGTCACTGGACTTACATAGGTATGCCAAATTTCAGCTCTATCGGAAACCATCAAGCGGTCGATAAATGGTTTTAAAATTTTGATGCAGACAACTTACTCGTGTATACGAAGAACATTGCAAGTGTAATGAAACCTTAAATAAAAATAACAACTCGTTGTCTTTAAAAAAAAGTTATATTTCACTCCTGGATTCCCGCATTGGTGGAGGACTACATCCTCATTCACAGAGCAATGGATCGACGAACGAATATTCGTTTCAGCTTTCGTTTTCTTTGGGTTACCAATGACAATCATTGAAACCCTTGCTTTATATGGTGTGTCAGACTTTTACTGAGTAAAACTTACCCTTGTTCCTTCAGTTGCCTGTGTACCAAGGGCCGCGGTAACTCTATTTTGAATTTATTCGCGACCCCAGGCAGATATCAGCGACCCCAGGCAGATATCCGTGATCCCAGGCAGAAAGCCGCGACCCCAGGCAGAAATCCCCGACCCCAGGCAGGTATCCGCGACCCCAGGCAGCGTTTTGGATCTTAACAATCCGAAAGTGTATGTAAATAGTTTATCCTACTTCCTTCTAATTTTATAAATGCGAAAGTTTGGACGGATGGATGAATATTTGTTACTTAATCAGGCCAGAACGGCTGAATGAATCTGGATGAAATTTGATACATAGATAGGTTATAGTCAGGAATGGCACATAGGCTATAATTAATAGTGGGGGAAGTACTAGTTCCAAGCAGGCGAAGCCGCTGGCTGAAGCTAGTATAAAATGAATGCTTTGAGTTTGAGGCGTCTCAATGCTCTGTGTCTTCATTGCATTACACACGTCAACCGTTTTTGTTGCCAAGCCCGGTTTGCTCTGTTTCCACTGTTTAAAGAAATTGTACTGCGATAATTAACGAACTGAGTAGTATTTAATGATCTCGTTTTAACCAAGAACGTAGGTGATCAATTAACTCTTTTGTTTAACCTGGAAAATGTCTGTTTGACGGGTGAATAAGTATTTATAGTGGGTACTGCAGCTGTATTGCGGATTTGCACAGGATATAAATGCATGAGATTATTATCCTCTAATATTAAACAGATTTGGAAATATGTGCCTATACAGGGTGTAACGGAAAAGTGTGGTAATATTTTAAGAACCGGTTCTGCCCATGGAAATGAACAACTTTGTCAAAGAAAAAATAGAAAATTGGACTTTCCATACAAAGTTATCATCAGCTGATCAATATTTGTATAGGGTTTTTTTTAATTTTCTCAGGTTTTCTTGAAGAAAGTTGTTCATATTGATGGGCAAATACAATTCTTAAAATTTGACCACACCTTTCCGTTACACCCTGTAGATAGACTTTTGTTCATGAAAGACTTTTGCCCGTTTATAGTTATATTTGGCGAACCGTAAATTAATGCCAAAATAATAGCACTCTATTGTATTACCAATCTCGGCTCAGTGTCACTAGTATTTAAGCATTAATTTATGCAGCTGCATGAATGAGCTACTTTATTTAGAAGCAGCATAATACAAGTACATTGAAACTAAAGTTGTAACATTTAATTCAGCTATCATAATATGTGAGCAGACGATACCTCATGCCTGAGCACGGATTTCTCTACTCATTAGAAAGCGTCGGTAAACTGCAAAGCGCCTAATTATCAACAAACTGAAAGCAGAAACTCGAAAATTTGGGAACTCCGTCAAAAGTCAAGCTCTAAAAGCTAAAAGCCAACGCTTTTCTAAATACTAAGTACAACTAAAACTAAATACTCGGTTCAACTTAATCTGTATTGAATTCAACCCGGCACATTTAAGTGCAAAAACAAGGTATAAGAGGAGCTAGGATCGAGAGAAATACAGGTATTTTGCTGTCATGTAAAATAAAACGGAAAATAGCAAAGGAATGCAGTAAACCTGTCGTTAAAAGATCAGAAGGCCAATTCTCGTACTTCAAATAGTTCACATTCGAGTCACAACATTGTCTCGGCGACTATTAAAAATAAATTTACTGGTATCAAAAACCCGACCGCAAAGATAAATATCGTCGATCGTGGATCATCGCTTACCATCAGGTGAGATGGTGGTCAAGCGAGCCTGGCAATGGTAAAAAATATATTTAAATATGAGGACTAAAAAAAGCACTAAAGATGTTTTTAATATCCACAATTCACTTTAAATTTTTGACGAAGCACATCACTGATATAATTGTTTAATATCATATCATACACATATAAAGCTGCTTTAAATATTTAGATTTATCGTTCATATGAAAATCAAAATAAGTACCTACTACGGCAATCAGAAAATTATGAATAATAAACTTATTACAGAAAAAATATAACCGCTTTCCAAAAAAAAAAAACTAAAAAATGCAAAATAACTTTAATTTCGGAAGTCGGTGTCTAATTTGAAATTTTGCAAGACGTCACACCTTTTTTTTAGTTAAAAATGCACTACTTTTTACTCAAAAGTGACGTAACAAGCCCTAACTCCTGAACTTTGATGCGTTTTATCTTTGTAATTTTTTATTTGATTTGATAAAGCTAAAAACACGTCCAATATTTTTGATAATCTAACTTACGGAGTAAATAAAATTATATTTTTTTTTACGCTGGGACCCTGAATTAAAAATGCGTGCTAAAGAAAAATACAAGCATACAAACTCTCGAAAAACATTACCCTCCTACTGCGGCTGTCGAGTAAACCATGTGTGAGATGCTAATGTGGAACTTCGTTAAAAATACGGAAATTGCCGCTCAGTATACTCTAGAGCTTTTTAAACACATGTTGTAACAAAACATTAACCAAGTTATAATATTCCACTCGCAAATACATTGCAAGCAATAAAGAGACACATAAAGGCCATAAAATACTCAATAACGTCGGTTTTCATTTACATGAAACATTTTAATAGGTACGAGTTGAGTATCGAAATAATCTTCTAATTTGCTTCGTATAAATATTCGTATAAATATCAACTGCGGTTCGTATTATTGGAGAGTTAATTGAACAGGCTCTAAACAGTCGGTGTAAACGCATTCATGTATGTTTTGACAATCATATATGACGCTGTTAATTATAATTGAAACGTGCGCTAATTACTTCGGATACGCAATAATTGAAGCCGTGAACATAATTGAAAACATTTTGGAATAACGCGAATATTTTAATTTAGGAGCCACGCACTTACTACATGATATTGCGCTAACATTATATCAAATTATTATTGCATTTTCAAACAGATTAATAAAACTGTGTTTGTTTAAACGATATTCGCTATTATTTATGAATAACAAATAATATTTTACTCATTACTTTCGGTAATAAGCTTATTAGGAATTTTCCATAGTAGTTACGATTTTCATATAAACAATAATTTAAATTTTTTATGCAGCTTTATGTGATTTTAATTTTTGGCAATAGTCCTAGTGTGGGATCCAGGCAATTTGAAGAAACCTAGCACTAAGGCTTTTATTTAAATCAATATTCATTAATTATTGTACAATGGGTTATTGAACCGATTTTTAAAAATGATTATTTATTTATCATAACGATGGTGAAAAATTAAACAACTATATCAATCATGAGCTTCGTCAAATATTTAATGTAGGTAAATCGTGGATATCAAAATATAAAATGTCCTTCGTTCAACTAAATTTACCTTTGCGTATTTATCATGTCGTGTCTAAAATAATTCTGTCGTCTAACATTCAAGAGCCTCTCTCTAGCTGCTGTAGGCGCTTCAATTACATCAAGTACCTGAGATATATCGCTGATTAATTTTAATTATAACACCGCTCCCCTGATTTATAGTTAGTATTACAGCGTCGGGGTAATTGAAGCATTACTTTGAGGTAGGCAGGTTTACTAAGCAGCTTAATCAGTGTCGGCAGTTTGTTATTATGGTTAATGACTCGTTCTAATTCTCCCGGCACCCGGCGAGAGCCCCCTGAATAAGTTCTGCGGGACCCTGCGCCCATGGAAAAGTAAGGAGCAGAAGGTCGGCTACATACCGAGCAAAATATTGACTCTTGTGTGAAAAAAAACGATCGCAATAAACATTTATTTTAGTTCAATCCAAGATTTGATGCCATCAGACTGCTTGAAAAATTACTTCTTTGGAACTGTTTAGTCGTTTTTTGCAAAATCCGGATATTTATGAAATCCGCATTTTTGTATTCTCGTCTGATAATAATCCGGATTATTGATTTTTCGAACTTATAAGTGTTTTAAGTTAATTTCATAAAATTTAAATAAAATAGCATAAATTATTTAAAATCTGCATCAATTCGCTCAATTCACAGCACGACAGAATAAAATCAACAAAACTTTGGGCATCAGTCATTTTTCCCGTTTTAAATTTACATAATCATAACATAACATAAACTGTACTTAAACTTTAGATACCCACACAAAAAAAAGGTAACTTAACATAAACTTAAGATAATTATGGTATCCTCCTTTTTTATAAAAATACAGTCTCTAGAAAAAAGTTTAACGTAAGTCAGTTACAAATAAGAAAAGAATTACTCAATAAATAATATTTCTTTTCTATTTAATCAGTCAGTCATATTTAGTAATACATATTTTAATCCGTCTTCTTTAAAAAACGAGATCTTAAAAACATGAACGCGTCAAGTGTCTCAGCGTTTAGGCGCGATCTTATTTTTTTGCAGAACATGCCACCAGTACAAAAAACCTCTATTGGGCTCATCACTGTTTGGGGGTATAAAAAGTTTTTTATGATTGATAGGCTCGCGTTTGACCACTATCTCACCTGATGGTAAGCGGAGATGTGTTCGAAGATGGAGCACGCTTGCCTAGAAGTAACATATTCACTCTCGACTTAAGACTCACAGGTTGTAGCTATCAGGAAACACAGACTCCGGGAGGGAATTCCACTCCTTAGCTGTACGCACAATGAATGTGTTCCCAAAACGTTTTGTTCCCAATTAGCGCAAACAATGCTACTTCTAATTCTACCCATTCCAAATATTGATTCGGATTTGCGCATTAGAGTAGATAATATCGATCTACCCATTACTTACAATTAAATATTTGTGGATAAATACAAATATTATCCGTAAAAATCAAATTAGACTGAAATCCGAAAAAACCGAATTTCGAGTCTTAAAAACCGAATTTAAAAAGTTACGAAAAACCGGCGTTTGAGTTATTTACGAATTTTGAAGAATCCGGATTGCAATCCCTAGGGATGCGTCAGGGTAAAAAAAATAATAAATATATTTAGTCCATAAGTTAGAATATCAAAAAATATTTGAAACGTATTTTTTGCTTTATCAAATTAATGAAAAATTACAAAGATACAACGCATCAAAGTTCAGGAGTGGGGGCTTGTTATGTGATATTCCCCAACCAGCATTGGGCTCGCGTGGTGGATTACGGCCCATATCCTCTCACAGAGAGGAGGCCTGTGTCCCAGCAGTGGGGACATTATAGGCTGATTATTTTATAATATACTAACTTCATACTCGTACCTGGATAGAGAAAGCTCTGTCTATTTTCTATGTATTGTGGTACGCGTCTGTCTCTCTCTCTTTCTCTGCCCAGCCTTTTCCTCACTATCTTGGGGCCGGCTTCCGGTCTAACCGGATGAACTAGTACGCGTCTGTATGTGTGCCAATATTTTCGCTCGTTGTGAAGACTCAACCTTCTGTTTCTATATTATTTCTGCCTAGCCTTCGCACTGACTGCATCCATAATGAAAGTTTAATGTGTAAGAATCTAAAGTTCCTTAATAGCACGGTAGACCGAAGATGAGCTATTGAGTCAAATTGCCTGCAGTTAGCAGTAATTGTTGAATGAAGTTATTTGAGAAACGTGTTGGATGGTTGTATGGAGTTAACTGTCACTGTGGATGAGTTATTGTGACCTTTAAATGTACTGTGTTGAACTTAGGTGGCGTAATGTCGTTTCAAGTTCGGGTTCAATTATTTGGCTTTGTGTAATGGAATGATATGCTAAGCGATTGTAATTGAAGTATTTTAGCCCTAACTAAATATCGTGTATGATATGAGTACAAACAAGCAAAGGTCCTTTTTTGGAAGATTTTATTTCTTTTTTATATCATAACAAACGTATAACTTTTACTGTACCATAACTTTTAATTGATGTAGTAAATTACACCCAAGTTTGCACAAGCAAAAAAATAAATACATTTTAGGTATTTTCTGCTTGTTGTGTTAATTGCGTTGTGTAAACTTTTATGTCCAATTCATCTTTATTTTCGTAGTAATATTTTCGTATACATTTTTTATACGTTCGTATAATCTGTACAATGATTCGGCACCATGTGTTATACGAGCAACGTTATCTCCATCTGAACGTTGTATCATTCCAAATGAATTACAGCGTATGCTAACGTGATACAGACTGTGAAGGTTTTGTTAATTTTATTTTCGCCACCGCTCAATTCCGCTCCCTTGTTTTATTCAAATTTGATAGCAAAACATATTTCATGCCCAAACTGAGCTTTCTAGGTCAAGCGATATAAGCCAGATGATGAGGCTGTTCTTAGAGGAATGGACGAATAACTGGATTCCTGAATAATGGAGTTTGAATTAACAATGGCCTGAACTTGCTACAAGTTTTTTTCCTCGTCATGCCTGTGCCCTGTACATTTTTCAGTCCGGACAAGTTTTGCTTACGTTAACATCCTTTCGTAAAGCTTCGGCGAGGGAAGGGATTTCCGCGAAAAAACCGTTTATTCCAGCGTTTTAAGCAACTGATTGAAATCCGGATCGGATAAACACTTGGTGATAGGTTAAAATGGAGATTTCTTCCTCTAATCTTCCTGCTTGCAAATTGGAAGTCGTATAAAAAGACGTATTTATAAGACGAACCTTTGTAATGTTACTTTCATGTCGAGCCACGAGAAAATTTCCTGCAACACAAATATTTGCGGAATTCTCGTTACTTCGTCACTTTTAAAGAAGCTTGTTAGTGAATATAACGCTATGAAAACATCTTTGAAAATAAATCTTGTATTTTTAGTAAACTTCACGTTGTTTTTTTACGCCAAGACTTTTTAACAATTGTAATACAATTTAGTTACCTACAACTTGATCTCTTTTTTCCAATACCATCACAAACTAAATTGCCCATCTGTAACACTCACCGTAATTTATTGGATACCTGCCACCAAGTTTCAAATCCGGTAGAAATCTAAGAAAATAAGCGGCTACATTTGAAAGCGAGTCAAACTGCCTTCCCTTTATCCGGCTACCTAATGGTACGTAAAATTTGTAACCGTTTGGAGTACTACGGCTACGACCGCGGTGCTACGAGCGTGGTACTTTCGTAGACCCACTACGAGCGTAGTACTTTCGTAGACCCGCTACGCTGAGTGGGGTACTCGTTACGCCGAATGTGAGCTACGCTATAATAAAATCGGTCGTTCGTAGCAGTTTAGTTGATGTAACTAGAAACGCTACGGATATTGACGTGGTTGCAGAAAATGCGGCATTTTTAAAAGGAAATGTGTTTTCCAGGTGGCGGTCTCGCTCCAATTTATTGCCACTTACCTATGCAATTTTCAAATGTAACGTGATATTGCCTAAAAGTAATTGATTGCTGGTGATAGTATTAATTCGTTTACGTTTAATATTACAGATTAATGCGTAACACACAATCAATAGCAGTGACTTTAGTTATAAAAAAATCGATCTATTATCACTGTCGAGCTGACGAATTAAAAAAAAATATGAAGTCATGAATTAGAATTTTGCTTTAAAATCCTTTGGATAAGAGGTGTGTTACGCCATTGGGGTCCTAGGCTATCGGTTAATAAAGCCACGTCCGCTATCAATTAAAGTGGATATTGCCATAATAATCACGCTTGCGCGCGGCGAGTTGCATTAACCTGGACATATCATGATAATAAACTAGAGCAAACATAGGATAGTAAAATGATAGGTACTTAACCTTTGATTACGTGTATGAAAAACTGTTTAGAACAGGCTACATGTACTTAAGAAACGTTCAAATTCTAGTCGCCATCACATCTCGGCGGCAATTGATATTTAAATTTTTTATTTTTTATTTACATCATCATCATCATTCTCCTACCCTTATCCCAATTTATTTGGGGTCGGCGCAACATGTCTTTTTCTTCCATACTCCTCTACTAGTCGTAATCTCTGTAGTCACCCTTTTTACCCATATCCTCTTTCACACAGTCCTACCATCGTTTCTTTGGCCTTCCTCTACTCTTATAGCCATCCACATCCATACATAAGACTTTCCTCACGACATTTTCTTCATTCCTCCGCATCACATGCCCATACCACGACAACTGATTTCCGACTTTACATATTAAAAAGAATTTCGTACACTTTGTGACAATGCCAATACCATCCTACTGTTTAAAATTCATAATTACCAAAAAAAATTACTTAGCTAGTATAAATTAATACAATACCTTTGCTGCCTCACAATTAGGTTTTGCTAAAATCCCGTTAAACACTCCTATATCCATTGCGGACAGTTCAGTAGTATGTTTCTATTGTTATTGTATCGCACATATTCCACCAACACAAGCTGTACGTCTTCTTCTATCCCACATAACTCACAGTTAGGGGAGTCAGATTTTCGCATAAGGTAAGCAAAGTTGTTAAGTGGAATATGTGCTGACCGCAAACGATGGGTAGCAACAATTTGGGAGCGACTCAGTTTTGATCCAGAGAACTAAGGTAGGATATGAAGAGGCTCGCACTTTATACTTTAATATCAGATTCCTTTTGATTTTGATGTCTTATTAAAATGTTACTTCCAAGATTATTAATTAGAGGTGCCTTTGACAAATTGGGATTAAGATTGGACTATGAACTCACTTAAAAATACGGGAACTTAATTTAGATGGGCCTCTGAATAAATACTGAATTATTATTACAATAGAGAAGGAAGAAGTAAATTCATTTACCTGTGTCCAATTGGGTTGACGACTAAAAAAATGTAGTTAGTGCGTCAGTTATATTACCAAAAAATATTGGACAAGTATTTTTTCTTTTGTCACGTTGTGTCACGTAGACGATAGGTACAGTGCGTTGAAATTTCGCATGATGTGACTTTTTTTTTTTTGAGTTAAAATTGTACTACTTTTTACTCAAAAGCGACGTAACAAGCCCACTCCGGAATTTTAATGCGTTTTATCTTTGTAATTTTTCATTAATTTGCTATAGCAAAAAATATGTGTGTGAAAATTATGTGTTTTGATAGTCTAACTTACGGACGAAATAGATTTTTCTTTTTTAACCTGGAATCTGCCTGGGAATAGTCCCAGGTGTCATAAAATTGAATATAAATCCGTACCATGACCATTCCGGGGAAATTCCGAGAGTTATAAATAAACACAGAATTAATAATATTAGTCCTTCCACGTTTCGTTCCGAGTAATAAATTACAATATTACGAGTTGTAATTAACGCCAAGTGCTGGCTTTTATATAGTTTCTTATACTAATAAAACTGTTCGACAATTCAGTGTTTTATTAGGTAGGTACTCGGTTATTATAGGTCACAAAATGTTAGCGTTCACGGTAATGGGGAGATTTTAATTGAAATTACCCCTTTGGGTTCGGTCAACATGGAATCATTGGACCCGTTAGAGAATACTTTATATAAATAGGTCCATTTGTGTAGTAAAGCAAAATGGGTGTTAAAATTGACCTCTTGTTTATACAGGGGCATGAGGTGTTAATTCTCCCTTTGGGCCTAAAAATAACATTTCTATTTCTTTGTTTGTTCGAATATTATTGCCCAAAATTGACGTGAACTATTTCTGATTTTGACTTTAGCTGTCAGGGGAACAACTTGCGTTTTTAGGGTTCCGTACCTCAAATGGAGGAAGGGTTCCTACCCTTATAAGATCACTTTGTTGTTTGTTCATCCGTCTGTCTGTCAAGACCCTTTTTCTCAAGAACGCCTGGAGATATCGAGTTAAAATTAATATTAATATTCTGGTTTGCAATACTTTGGAGCTGTGAATCAAACTTCTAAGTTAACGCAATCAAAAGATACAGATAGTGATTTTGACATTCGCAAGGGAATCAAAACCTATAGGACCTCCTACTGAGGAGTAGGAGGTCCTATAGGTTTTAATTCCCGGGAGAAAAAAATTTCGAGACTAAATTCCCAAACTATGTGCTTACCCACAAGTTTGTACGGAACCCTTTTTTTGTTTTTTTTTTGTGGGTTGGTAAATCATCTAATGACTTTTCCCGCTCTGGGTGGAGCGGGAGGGCGTGTCAGACTCTTACTGACTAAAACCCACCCCTGTTCCTTCCTGCCCTGAGTGCCCAGGGGCGAGGTAACTCTGTTTCGAATTTATCCTCAACCCCCGGGCAGTGTACGGAACCCTCGGTGCACGAGTTCGTCTGGTACTTTTTTATAAACTCTACTTCTTTACATGTGGACACACTACATATATAGGTATGTAGATTTTTAACATTACATTTTTTAGTTACACACTTGTAACTAACTATGTAAACAAATCTTAGAAGTTAAATTTGACTCAATTCCCGGTTTCTGATTAAGCTGAAATTTTGCGTTCATGTTTAATTTTGATGACAATGCAAGGTTAGCTAAGTGACGTCATTCTAAATATAATATGGCGGACTCCTAAAGATGGCGGACTACTTATTTTATATGCATTCCCATGATTTGGGTATCAAATTAATGAAAGGGTTTGCTAAGAAACACACGAAAAAGTGCGTTTTTAGTTTTTTTTAAACTACATAAAATTATTTAACACTGATTGTCGTCGAGATGATTGGCTCGAATTTCCTCGTTTTTTTTTTTTTTTGTACGAGACTTGATCTTCTGCTTTCCCAAAATGGCCGGCTTCCAATTCAACGTATCCCCACACAAACGCCAACGATCACCTATCCCATTTCAATTTCGTCCTAAAGTACTTAGTACTACAGTGCTATCAGATTTCCACGCCGTTTCGGTATTTGTCGGTGAGGCGCGCTATCACATCGAATCTCATTTGGATTTCAAAGTTTGCATGGCTACGCAGCCCCCCGCTACTTTGATCCCGGGGGAAGGGGAGGGAGGCTGACTCTGCAACCTGTTCCCGTAATTAACTGTTCGTTGCATGAGCTTCGTTTAGATACGCACGATTCAATAACAAAGGCCTATCGCATATTGCGGTTTGTGTTTCGAAATCTATTATCTGATTGGCTGATACAAGTAATTTTGAATACCTAATTGAGGTGTGGAAAATTTTGCCTATTGTAGAGAAGCTGCTGTTTTATTTATAACTAGCTTATGCAAGCTGCTTCGCCCGTGTGAATGTCAAAAATTATCTCAAGGTAAAATACTCACCCGGGTCTGTGTGTCCGATCAGCACCAGCCCCGAGACTCGACGGCGCGTAGTGTTCCACGAGCGCCTCAAAGAGTTGTCAGCAAACACGACGGGGCCCGTCATGGCCGATGCCTGCCCGGGGGTTGAGGATAAATTCGAAAGAGGTACCTCGCCCCTGGGATTTAGGGCAGGGAGGAACAGAGGTAGGTTTTAGTCAGTAAGAGTCTGACACGCCCTTCCGCTCCACCCTAGAGCGGGAGAAGTCTTTGGATAATTACCCAAGCCCCAAAAAAAAAGGTAACATACTCCCGAGATGATAAGTATTCTAAATATGTCCTATTTAAGGACATGTCCTGAATTGAACAGACGTTTCCTCGAATTTGTTTCGAATACGTATCAGCTTTCAAAAATGAAACTTGTTTTTACAAAATCTTAATGACTTGACTTCATAACTTCTAAATGTCGATTATAAGTACGAAAAAAAAAACTGGTGTTTCTAGTTAGGGTTCCGTACCCGAAGGAGTTATTACTATGCCTCCGCCGTCCGTCCGTCTGTCAGCGGGCAGAATGCTATAGAAGGGCAGTTACCGTACTTGGAAATGCGACTTGAATTGTCACGCTTTTAAGTAGGGGAATTGGCCTTCTGGTATACAAAGACATTGTTTCAATGTACACACGCATTGTTTTCTTTGTCTTCAAAAAGAATATTTGGGATAGGAGGAAAAGCGTGACGTTCGCGAAAACACAGAATGTTGTGGCAGTAACGTTTTAGTGACGTAGTAAAGAAAAGGTTCGTTTACGCTTTGTTTTACTCCGCGGTTATGCTAAGATGTTTCCTCTTCACATTATATGTGTTCTACATTCATGTAAGTACGAGAATATGCCTTGCGAAGATGAATGGATGTATGCGGATGAAAGCGACGTGAGAAATCAATATCGTATTTCAATAGCAGTCATCTTTTATACAAGAAAATAGGTATTAAAAAAAGATGCGAGATTTTTCGTACACACACGTGTTATGAGCAAGGTATTGTTCACTTACATATTATTATTTACTTCACTGTGCTTATTGTTACAGTACTCTCATTGTTGTAGGAATAATAAAGATTGCAAACAAAACTTTGCATTTCTCTTCAGTCGTCGAGAATATTCCGACTGCACAGTTTTTTGTTCCAACGAAATAATGTGTTCATAACAAGAGTTTTGACATTGTTATGGAAAATGACACGGAAACGCGAATTTACGGGCTTGTTTCACCCTCCTGCAGACGACGAACGAGTTTCCGACTTTTAACATTTCTTGCAAACTGCTCTTGTTTAACGTACATTATAAACATTTGCGACTTAAAAATTACTTTTAATTATCTCTTGACTTTTTAAGTCGTGCCTTAGTTGCGTAACAGTTACGATTGTGGAACTGTATCTCGTTTTAGGATCTCTAAATTGGGTCCACATGGTGTCATGTTTGGGGTTCTTTATCGTAATTACTTTTGGTCTGTGTTTGCATTAGTTAGTGGAATAAACGGTTGATGTAATCGGGCACCGGGGGCACGGGACACGCGTAGGATTAGATGTCCATCGTCTGCATAATAAATTAGAATCAATGCCCCATCTCTATCAGACTGCTTTGTTTATTATACGGCTTAGTTATCTCGTCTTTGATATATTTGGTCTTTAATCAGGACCGGGTCTTTCTTCTGCCTATTGTTTTCTCAAGTATATTAATAGAAAGGGATCTGAAGTAGGATTTGATAGAGCAGTCGAGAGGTTATAAGTGAGGGTAGGCGATACTTCACTAGACAGGTATTGAATGTTATTCATTGCCTTTCTCAGTTTATTGTCGAGGTTAGGGCTTAATTGTTAGGTACTTATTTACGTTAAAGTTGGAATGTATTGTGACAGTATCAATATGGTACTTATGTTTCAGTAAGTAATACGAGCGTATTTCCTTCCATATGCAAATTCAGCGAGTAACATTTATTTATATCGAACAAAGCGAGACAATGTTAAAATACGAGCTCCTGAAAAAGTTTATTTTAACCTGCTTACGTTTCCTGTGCTCCTCCCTTGGGACAAAGGGGAAGTTTTTTCCGAAAGGTTTCCGTGGATTTTATTTCAAATACCCTGATTACTTACCATGGTGCTTCACTATGAATACATTTCAATATTTTTACACAACTCTTTGCTTAAGGGCTTTGTTGGCGGGTATTGTAACTTGATTCACAATACAGAAAGGATTTTCAACTTTCAAAATTTCAAGGATTTGAGTAGCCGTTGCAATGTAGGTAAGGTACCTACCCTTTGTTGTTAAATTTAATTTTTATTTGTTGTATTTTTGTTTATAGAATCCCAGTTTTTATCAACGCAAGTAAGACAAACTCAAATGTAGTTATGTAAAGGAATCACTTAGGCAGATTACAGTAGCACGACGTTTATTCAATGTAGTCACAATCTTACAATATTCATGTTATTAATTATTCAAAATTGAAAACGTAAAACCATTAATTTCAACGCCTACCTACTAATTGGATTTTTACTAATTAGCGACACTCTCCACATTGAAATTAATTTATTATTAGCCAAATTATTATTAAAATGCGACTTGGTACCTATTTAAAGAGCGAGATTTATTAAATTCTAATTTCGTGATTTAAGAATTGCAAATTAATGTACCTTAGGGAGGTACTTTATATTAATAGATAAAATTAGATTTGCAGATACATACATAAATTTACGCCTTTTCCCATGAATTGGCAGTAGTTAGGTATAAAAACCACCTGCTATAATTCTGACATACCTACTTTTTGCTTCATTAGCGCTAAATAAGATTTGATTGGTCTTAAACGTTAACGCGTAAAACGACCTCCTTATATCCTCATTATCTGCCTAGCCTTTTCCCAACTATCTTGGGCTTTTTTGGTCAGCTTCCTGTCTAACCGGATGCAGCTGAATACCAGTATTTTACACGGAGCGACTGCCAATCTGACCTACACAACCGGTAATACGATACCCCTTGATAAGACTGGTTGTCAGACTTTCGGGCTTCTGACGACCCGTTACGACTGTCAGGTAAGGAAGGTTAGGCTTAACGTGCTTCCCGAGGCACGTAGGAGTCAATCTGCCTAGCCTTTTCCCAACTATCTTGGGGTCGGCTTCCAGTCTAACCGGATGCAGCTGAATACCAGTATTTTACATGGAGCGACTGCCTATCTGACCTCCACAACCCAGTTACTGGGTAATACGATACCCCTTGGAAAGACTGGTTGTCAGACTTTCGGGCTTCTGACGACCCGTAACGACTGTCAAAGATCCACGATTGACAGCCGTGACCAACGGCTTAACGTGCTTTCCGAGGCACGGAGGAGTCTCGGTATGTAAAGATGATAACCCACCCATGGACCAACCCCGGCAAGCGTAGCTTAACCTGATGGATTGACGCGTGCGGCTGTTATTACTTTAGCCACGAGCTTCTCTAAAGATTAGAGGCACGGGGGAGTCTCGGTATATAAAGATGGTCAGCCATCCATGGACCAACCCCGGCAAGCGTAGCTTAACCTCGTGGATCGACCCATGCGACTGTTATTACTTTAGTCACGAGCTCCTCCCTCATACCTACTACTAAACAAAAGTCATATTTTCTTACCTAAACTCCGTTCGTAAATAACAACATCATGAACCATCCACTTTCCAGGTACCTAATAAAATTCACAAACGTATGTGCTAATAATGGCATGATTAAAATTAACAACCTGGATATTTTTCCCTCATCACAAGTGTCTTCCCAGATACGTGACATGGCGCCCAAGTTCACAGGGGACGGTGTTCGCACGTACAACGTGTCTGGCGCAAATAACAAAACTTATTTAACGTTCACTCGTTATTATTGAACAAAGAACCTCCTGTGGTAATTAAATAAAATAAAGGATCAAGCCTAGGTATATTTTTATTCGAATCTTCGCAAATAATTGGATTTCAAGAAGATTGGATTCCATACAAAGCCCAGCTGAATTATTAAACGGTTGTTGTCAGTTGCTTCTGACTCGTAAGAGTGTACCCATGCCCTCGGCGACGTTTGCTCGCTTAAAACGAAAACAAATCAACAAAAAGAGATGAAATCGTTTCTCAATGCTCGATGACGTATGAAATGGGGCTTACTAAGGCAAAGACAGTTTTCCTTTCATTCCAAATGCGTTTGCATCTGTATACAGATGAGGGTTATTGTTCCTAGCCGGTGATGCGGGCGGCTCGGGCTCGGTTTAAAGCCCGACAGTGATAAATGTTTCATTTATTCTCCAGTATGCACACTGCCGTATTCCAAATCTGCCGCTCGAATTTTATTGTTTAATTATTTGTTGCTATCCGCGTTCGGGTTTTTCCTTTCATTCGGTTTGTGGTACAACCGTCTAAATTATATTCACGAGGTTGTTCATGGAACTTTTTTTTTGTAATTTTCCAGTTCTAACAAAATAATATTATGATAAAGCTTACCTGCGAGCCTTGCGGCAACCCAAAAAGTAGGTACTTTTAACGAAATCACAAATCTAATTCCAACATCAGTTGTGCAAAAACATGTTATAATGTAAGTAATAAAAAGTTTTCAAAGAACTAATCCATTACTTTTTTCATTTCAGGTAAGAGTCTGCGTATATACTAGTTGCGTTAACATGTCGACAAAAGGTTGGTATTATATCACTAAAAAGCGAGAATTCTCAGGACCTATATCAACTAGGAAAGGTACAAACTGGCTGAGGTTCTATATCATATTTTATCGTAAAAGTGTAATTGCAAAATAGGGTCTCTGGTTGTAAATTATGTGCGAACAGCTAAAATAATGTAGGCAGCGCAATACGAGTGGCCACCGGGGACATATTGAGACACCGAGCCCTCCGCACGGCTTATTTATTGTTTATTTTTACTGAACATTATGTACAACATTAATATCTCAAGCGTGACCCTTATTACTTATATTATAACTAATTGAAACTTTGGCAATTATGGCCTAGGTTTGAGGATAAATAAACTAAAATTAGTTACCATTTTCCTGAAATTCCAATTAAGAACAAAGTAAATCACACTAATATTATAAAGACGAAACTTTGTGTGTGTTTGTATTTTTGTGACTTCTTCACGCTCAAACGGCTGGACCGATTTCGATGAAATTTTGTGTGTAGATAGCTTATACCCTGCATTAACACATAGGCTACTTTTTATCTCGATCAAGGCAGGTAAAACCGCGCGGCGCAGCTAGTATTTTATATTTTCCGTAGGTTTCGCGGTTCATTTGAATTAATATGTGAGAGTCTAGAAAATAGCAGCAAATTGGATTAAATTCGAGGCCTTGTTGCTATCAGCAAAAAGTAATGTTCTAAAAGTAGGCGTCTAATCTTCATTACTGAGGTGGTTTTCTAAGTAACAAATCTCCAAATACGTCTTGGTCTGGCACGTTTAATCAAAATGAAGTGGCGATCCGCACGTCACGTTGGAAACATAATGGTTTTTCCATTTTGCTTTATAATTTAAAAGGCGGGTTGGGTGGGCGCTGGTTACAATAACCCGACGGCGTTGTGTCACTCTGAGGTCCATCGTAATAATGGAAATAAATAACTCATAGTCGAAGGGATTACACGCGGCCATAAATAGGGATTAATAAGGTTTAATTATATCGCCTTTTTATGTGTATTCGTCGGGTTCCGCGGTTAATATTTGCGGCACGTACGCCGAGCTCACTAGCCACGCAACAAATGAAGCTTCCAATTCTGATCAAACTTCCGACCATCGATTGTTCTGAAACTATGCGGCTTGTTTACTTACTGCTCGTGAAGTTTAAGGGATGGGCTGCTGGTTAGTGAACAAGTTCTCTTTTAACAATAGTAGGAATACCGGACTATGCATTCATCCTAAGTTTGCATGTTTGAAAAGTATTTGGAGAACGTTTACCGTCATCAGTGTTTTTTTGTGATAATCAATATTCAGATCCTGAGGATGTTGTCTCATTTCATCATCTCGCTTTTATTGCTGCAGTAAATCTTAATAATATTATAAATGAGAAAGTGTGTGAGGATGTAGTGATGTTTGTTAGTCTTTCACGCAAAAACTACTGAACACCGAGTGTGAGTTTTTTAATATACTCGATCACTAGTAAACTTCAATTTGTACTACAACTGTATAAGCGCCACCTGGTGACAGTAACGGGTAACCTCTTTTTTACCCGACTGCGCGATGCAAGCGAGGGTAATGTGTTTATCTGCCTATGTATGTATGTATGTATGTTTGTTCCTTTGTGGCACTATAGAAACCAAACGCGTTGGCTGATTTTGATAATTCTTATGTGAATTGATTCGTCTTAACCTTGCGAGTGCTACTAAAGACATAATAGTAGGTAATCAAAATGCAATATGGCGACAACCAGGCACCATATTGTGAAAAAGAAAAAAATTAAAGTCAACGAACTACTCGTATATTAAGTGGGGTATCAAAATACAGGGTTCGAGGTGGCGATACAAAATGTATAAAATAAAAAAAATGAATATTTTCAAAAAACAACTAAAATGTTTCAAACAAGTCTCTTTTCAAGCAGTCTGATGCAGTTGGTGGCATGAAATCAATAATTGAACTAAAACAACTGCCACCAACTGCATCAGACTGCTTGAAAAGTGACTTGTTTGAAACTTTTTAGTTGTTTTTACAGTCGGGTTTTTTGAAAATATTCAATTTTTTTTCTATAAGCGAACGTTTACGCAAACGCATTCGAGTGCGTTAAAAACTCACACTAAGCCCTCTGGACGGATTTTGATGAAACTTCAGTAATATTGCTTTTACGTCAGAATGACACATAGGCTATAATTTATAAAGAGGATATAAGTACTTCCCGTACTTATATCACGCGAGTGAAGTCGCTGTCAGAGGCTAGTCTACAATAATTGGTAACATAACGAGGTAGAAAATAAACTAAATCCCAGTTGGATTGAATAATATTAAAATACAGTTCTATTTTCACAAACAAATTAAACTTCTCAATTAGCCTTTGTCGATTAATTTAGGCAATTGGAACTGACACCTGAAGTGGGACATGTTTAATTGGTTCAGTGATGGAACAAAAGCATTTGATAGTTTTTAATTTAAAGATCTAAATAAAAAATAGCAAATTAATGTTTAAAACAGAGGAAAGTTAATGTCGTTCCGATTTTAGTTATTCGCAAATTCGTGTAGTACAGGGGGTGACACTCACCCGGGCCTGCGGACGGCGAGTAGTGGGTAGCTCGCCGTCCGATCAGCACCAGGCCCGAGAGTCGACGGCGCGTAGTGTTCCACGCGCGCCTTATAGAACTGTCAGCAAACCATGACGGCGCCCGTCATGGCCGACGCCTGGATAAATTCGACACAGAGTTACCGCGCCCTTGAGCATTCATGGCAGGGAAGGAACAGGGGTGGGTTTTAGACAGTAAGAGTCTGACACGCCCTCCCGCTCCACCCAGAGCGGGAGATGCCATTGGATGATTTCCCACCCCACAAAAAAAAGGAGGTGACACTCCAATACAAGGCGATTCCCAGTGAGGTTTGCTCAGAAATTAGCGACATCTTTTACGAAAGTCCTAACAGATTTCAAACATTCGGTAATTTGTAATAAGAGATATGTCACTACCCCTGCTTAATATTTTCGCACATAATTTTTAGATGATTACAATTAGAATAGTCCAAAAAAAGACATTTCTTTGTCTTCTACTTAATTAGGTAATTAATTAATAATAGAGCAATTGCATTTTTTAACCGACTTCCAAAAGGAGGAGGTTCTCAATTCGTCTGTATGTTTTTTTTTTGTATATATGTCACGCGATTTCTCCGCCACTTGTGAATAGAGTTTGATGATTCTTTTTTTGTATGGCAGGCCATACTCTAGCGGACACTTTTGAAAAAATCGAGATAAACATAAAATATGTATACACAGATGACGTTTTGGTTGTCTACAATTATTCCATGTTATTCGGGCATAACTTGCTGTATAGAAAATTTGTGTCTAGGTAGACCCGATTTCTGTGTTGTTCAAAACAGTACAAAAAGACGGTTTTTTTTTGTGTTGTTCCTAAACTGTGCTAAAGGACACCTTTGTAGTTTCATTTTGTTTGTTCTAATACGTGTTTTTTTTTTCATTAGTTTCTGTTCAAACATTGTAAAAACAATACTTAGATGAAAGAACTTAAACACTTTTTTTTACCCGATTGCGCGACGCAAGGGAGGGTAATGTGTTTATCAGCCTATGTTTATAATGTATGTATGTATTTTTCCTTTGTGGCACTATAGAGACCAAACGCGTGGGCCGATTTTGATCATTCTTACGTCAATTGATTCGTCTTAATCTTGCGAGTGCTAATAAAGATATGACAGTAATCAAAATACAATATGGCAACAATCAGACGCCATATTGTGAAAAAGAAGAAATGAAAGTCGACGAACTATATTAAGGGCCTTCTCGCGGTCCAGTGGCGCCCTCATTGAATAAAAAATCGTAGCATAGAACAGAAAATAAATATTAAAAAATCCAACTTCACATTTGTTACAAAGAGGATAAAGAATTTTTACGTTGTTAAAACAGGTCTCTAAATGTTTCGTGTCCAAAGTAGTAGGCAAAAGTGTCAGAAACGGCCGTTTTTGGCACTTTTGCCTACTACTTTGGATGTGAAGTTGGATTTTTTAATATTTATTTTCTGTGCTATGCTACGATTTTTTATTCAATGAGGGCGCCACTGGACCGCGAGAAGGCCCTTAATATAGTTCGTCGACTTTCATTTCTTCTTTTTCACAATATGGCGTCTGGTTGTTGCCATATTGTATTTTGATTACTGTCATATCTTTATTAGCACTCGCAAGATTAAGACGAATCAATTGACGTAAGAATGATCAAAATCGGCCCACGCGTTTGGTCTCTATAGTGCCACAAAGGAAAAATACATACATACATTATAAACATAGGCTGATAAACACATTACCATCCCTTGCGTCGCGCAATCGGGTAAAAAAAGTGTTTAAGTTCTTTCATCTAAGTATTGTTTTTACAATGTTTGAACAGAAACTAATATGAGATCAAACGAACTTCTTGAAGTGAAGTTCGATCATTATTATATGAGTCGCTTCATTCGAAGATACAAATTACCATGTAGTGCCTTTATTCCACAAGGCTCTATTCGCACGTTTAAAGAATCGACTTTTAGTCGATTGCCTTTTTTTTTTTTTTATTGTGTCCACCTCACTAACGTGGCGTGATGTTCATGCTGTCAACTTCATTCTTGTTTAGAGATCAGTTTTCTACGATGGGTTTGGGTGGGTGAGGACTTTGTATCTTCGAATGAAGCGACTCATATAATAATGATCGAACTTCACTTCAAGAAGTTCGTTTGATCTCATATTATATTTCGTCGCTTCATTCTTCAGATACAAATTACCATGTAGATGTTTAGAGATAGGTTCTCAGATTAGTAAATAAAACTTTACTTAACAGTAGAAAACTTTAATTTTAATACCGAAACCAGAAATTTGTTCTTAATTGTAAATAATTATAAATTAAGTACCTAATCATTATTAGAACAACAGAAAAAAAATAATAAATACCTAATTTTATTTTGATTTAAGTTTTAAACTTACACAATTATTATAGTAATTTATTACTCATTTAAATTACTTATGGCGCAGACAGATCGAGCAAACATTCCATCATCAATTAATGGTCGGTTATAGAACCGAGCAAATGTCTGAGACGAGCTAGCCCAGCCAGCCGTCTTCCTGATAGTGTCAACACAGACTCCAGCTGAGGCCGCCGCCGAGGTGGAGGCATGGCGCGTGCTGTGCGCACTGAACACTGTGACGTCGATGCCGCTCTCCGCTAGGGTTTGCTTGATCCACCTACTGATAGTTTGTGATGATGCTTTTTTATGTGGTCTTTTAACGGTAAGCAAAAGACTATCGGTTCCTTCGGGTCGTAAAGCACATGTTACCTCGAGGTAATCATCGAGAGTCTTTGCAGGGCATATCCTCGGGTTTTCTACGAAATACGGTAAATATAAAACAGGTTGTTCTCGGTTTGCTGCAGAAGTTTTTATCATGTCACTTATGTTTATCTTTATACCAGTGGGGGATCTATTGATATTTTGCACTCTAATAAGGGAGAAGGTTTGTACTCGGTGGGAAGTACATAACGCTAGTAAAATTGTAATTTTTTTTGTTAGTTTTGTAAGTTCAAGATTGGTATTGGGATACCATTGAGAAACGTAGTCCAGTATTACTTTTGGGTCCCAAGTTGTGTTATATTTGGGACGAGATGGCTTTTGCCTGTAAATACCTTTGAGTAGACGTTTTATTTTCTCGTCTGTTCCAATGTTATTCCCGAGGAGTAATGAAAGGGCAGATCGATGGCTATTGATAGCACCGTATGACGCTCCCTTCTGAAAGAGATCCACCAGAAAGGCTATGACCGATGATACCGAAGCTTCAAAGGTATTAAGGTTATTTTCGAGACAAAATTGCCACCAATATTTGTAAGAGACGGAATATTGTTTCACAGTATTAACCGAGATGGAGCCCAGCATTAAGTCTAGCGCTACGTCCGGGGTATTCAGTCTCGTAAATGCTGCCCTGAGAGCGTGGCAGCCCCCAGTGTAAGGCTGCTGTGAAGCGGGTGACGAGATCTGTAATTTGAATGCAAAAGGTCCTCATTAGGATCCAAGAAAACAATATCTGACATGAGCATTCTTTTCAGCAATGGAAACCAAGGTTGGCCTGGCCAATAAGGAAAGACTAGGATGCCGGTGGCCGAGTCATCAATGATTTTTCTCAAACATTTTAGGATTAAAGCAAACGGTGGAAAAGCGTAGAAAAAAGATGATTGCCAACTAACTGTAAAAGCGTCAACAGTTGTAGAATCAGGGTCCGGTCTCCATGAAATGTACTGGCTACATTTGGTATTGGTGCGGGAAGCGAATAGATCGATTTTTGGTTCACCTAAAGTTTGAACTATCGTTTGGAAGGCCCAATCCGATAGTTCCCATTCTGTGTCTACATTAATTTTCCGAGATTCTTCATCGGCTTCTATATTGTCATGTGTATTAATGTATGACGCAAATAGAAATATATTTCGCTTCTCACACCATTGCCATATTGTTTTGGTCAGTTCATTTAAATGTGGAAACCGAACTCCTCCCATACGATTAATATAGCTGATAGCAGTTGTATTATCCACGCGAAGCAATACGGAACAATTAGAATGCAAGCTTGCAAAGCACTTCAATCCTAGAAAAACCGCTAGCAGTTCAAGGTAATTGATGTGGAAAGATAGTTCCTGGTTTTTCCAGCCACCGTTTGCTTGATTCCCATTACAGACTGCCCCCCAGCCAGTCCTAGAAGCGTCAGTGTAGATTTCTAAATCGAAATGTTCATTTCTTCTCAACGCGTTGAATGTTAAGTTGATGTTCCGTCTCCACCATTCTAGGTCAGGTAAGATGGCTTCCGATAGTCTTATTTTTGCTTCAAAGTCACCGTACTTTTGAAGGGCTAAATATTTCTGACGTTCGAGAGTCTTGGTGTATAACCAACCATATCTGACTGCAGGGCAGGCTGCAGTGAGTACTCCGATCAACTGTGATAGTTCCCTAATCGAACATTTAGGAAGAGAAGAAAACTTAATGACTAATTGCATAATCCCGGTTCGTTTGTTATCTGGCAGGCCTAGTGACATATCGACGCTATTAAATATAAAACCTAAAAACTTACAAATTTGTCGAGGTTCAAGACAACTTTTTTCGTAATTAATGACAAAACCTAAGCATTTGAGCAATGTTATTGTTTCATTAACGTTGTCACGACATTCATCGTAAGTATTACCGATGCAAAAAATATCATCGAGAAATATTACTGACCTATAACCCCTATGTCTTAGATGGTTAATAACCTCCTTCATTAACTTCGTGAAAACCCTAGGAGCAACAGATAGACCATAGGGCATTGCATTAAACTCGTATGTTTGATCAAACTGGAAACGTAAGTATTTACGATGTTCTTTGCAAATGGGAACTAAAAGGTATGCTTCCTTTAGGTCAATACTTGCCATGAAACCTTCTTTAGGTAAAAGTTTAGCTGCAGTCCTATGGTCCTCCATTTTAAAGTGAGCAGTGGAAACAAACTCATTTAAAACTTTCAAATTTAAAATAAACCTTTTGCCTCCATTAGGTTTAGGAGTTAAGAATATTTTGGAAACGAAATCGTTTTTGGATCTATGACATGGGGATATAGCTCCTAACTCTAACAATTTTTTGATAGCTTGTAACATATGCGGTTGGTCACTCGGTGATACAGAATTAGGTACGGCTGATACTTGTTTTACTTTTTTTTGAAATGGAATGGAATATCCTTCAGATATCCACTTAAGAATTAATGGATTACCAGTAATCTTAAGCCAACAATTATAAAAATGTTTAATTCTCCCAGCGTGTACCTCTATTGTTGAGCTGCCGCACGGTGTTTGCTCTGGGCAAGATGACTTCTGTTGAGCTGCGCCTGTCTGGGGCTTGCGAGGTGCTAGGGCATTCCTCCGTGGCCCTCCCCTCCCCCCTCTGTTCGACGAGAAGCGAGGAGGGCCTCCCCAGTTTCCCTGGGAGCGCGGCCGGTTTGATGTTGGCTGGTATGAAGTAGAAGGTGTTTTAGGAATCGGTGCAGGCTTCTTGATTTGCAAGCCATGTCTTTCAATCACTTTCGTGGCCTTTATCTTTTCCGAAAGTTTGCTTCCAAAAAGCAATTCATCACGATCACTATCTTGCATGATATTTATAAAAGATTTATCGAGGCCCGGAGTGACGAACTTCTTTCTCGCCTCCGATTCTTCGAAGTGCAGATCGCACAGCAAGCGACAGCTGTCACTTAAACATTTAATGGCCTGAACTTTGTCTTTGCCATCGTTAAGAAGCAAGTCCAAACCTTTATTAAGCGCAGCTATTCCGTGACCTAATTGCTGCTGTACTCCTTCTACTCTTTTGTCACGGGTACGGGTACCTTCATTTACTGCGGCCGAAATTTCTGGGTTTAATTTAGGCGCTTGTAATAATGGGCAATTCTCCGGAATTAGGTACTCTTTGTGAAGCCTCTCCTTTGTCTCCTTATTCATCCCTTTGTGGAGAATAGGTAGCCAAAGCCGCGATAGGTTTTCATGAATTTTAGGGCCAAACCTTGGCGACTCATCCGTGGTCTCACCTAAGGCGGAAAGAATATCAGGATTCAATTCCGGTACTGGGGTTGATTCCTGTTCGTCATCAGGTTTGGTCTCCTCATGGGGTGATATGTCGTTCATATCAGTCTGATCTATTAACCCTATGGGGTCTGGGTCGGCGTCATTACGACGTGTGTCGTCTAAATCAATAAAATAATAAAAGTTAAAAAATTGAGGGTATACGTAATTTTTATTTTTTACCTTGTATTAACACTCGGTTAATCTCTCAGGTAATACTACCACGATAAGGCGGTACTATTAATAACCGTCGTGAGGATACACGATCCACCTCCAGGCATTTTATTTGTTTTAACGTAATCGTCCTTAAACAATTACAGATTACCTTTGTGCTAACACACGGTTAACCTCTAGGTATAGTAAGTTACCTTCGTGTTGACACACGGTCAACCTCCAGGCATTGTAATATAGATAATATTGTGCCACCAACGCACATATCACTTAATAAATAACGATTTACTAACCTGAAATTTCATCGGAGTCTTCCGATGACGAATAAATAATTCTTTTATATTTTCTTTTTTGATCTTCCAGTTTTTGTATTTTACGTTGATAACGTTCAATTCTATCCTGATTTCTTCTTTTCGGCATTATAATGACGATTGTTGAGCACGAAATTATCACTAGTTATAAGGCACGTGCGAACGATGCCTCGCAAGAAAAAGGAATGAAGTTGACAGCATGAACATCACGCCACGTTAGTGAGGTGGACACAATAAAAAAAAAAAAAAGGCAATCGACTAAAAGTCGATTCTTTAAACGTGCGAATAGAGCCTTGTGGAATAAAGGCACTACATGGTAATTTGTATCTGAAGAATGAAGCGACGAAATATAATGAAAAAAAAAACACGTATTAGAACAAACAAAATGAAACTACAAAGGTGTCCTTTAGCACAGTTTAGGAACAACACAAAAAAAAAACCGTCTTTTTGTACTGTTTTGAACAACACAGAAATCGGGTCTACCTAGACACAAATTTTCTATACAGCAATTTATGCCCGAATAACATGGAATAATTGTAGACAACCAAAACGTCATCTGTGTATACATATTTTATGTTTATCTTGATTTTTTCAAAAGTGTCCGCTAGAGTATGGCCTGCCATACAAAAAAAGAATCATCAAACTCTATTCACAAGTGGCGGAGAAATCGCGTGACATATATACAAAAAAAAAAACATACAGACGAATTGAGAACCTCCTCCTTTTGGAAGTCGGTTAAAAAATGCAATTGCTCTATTATTAATTAATTACCTAATTAAGTAGAAGAAAAAGAAATGTCTTTTTTTGGACTATTCTAATTGTAATCATCTAAAAATTATGTGCGAAAATATTAAGCAGGGGTAGTGACATATCTCTTATTACAAATTACCGAATGTTTGAAATCTGTTAGGACTTTCGTAAAAGATGTCGCTAATTTCTGAGCAAACCTCACTGGGAATCGCCTTGTATTGGAGTGTCACCTCCTTTTTTTTGTGGGGTGGGAAATCATCCAATGGCATCTCCCGCTCTGGGTGGAGCGGGAGGGCGTGTCAGACTCTTACTGTCTAAAACCCACCCCTGTTCCTTCCCTGCCATGAATGCTCAAGGGCGCGGTAACTCTGTGTCGAATTTATCCAGGCGTCGGCCATGACGGGCCCCGTCATGGTTTGCTGACAGTTCTATAAGGCGCGCGTGGAACACTACGCGCCGTCGACTCTCGGGCCTGGTGCTGATCGGACGGCGAGCTACCCACTACTCGCCGTCCGCAGGCCCGGGTGAGTGTCACCCCCTGTACTACACGATTCGTCTTAATCTTGCGAGTGCTAATAAAGATATGACAGTAATCAAAATACAATATGGCAACAACCAGACGCCATATTGTGAAAAAGAAGAAATGAAAGTCGACGAACTATATTAAGGGCCTTCTCGCGGTCCAGTGGCGCCCTCATTGAATAAAAAATCGTAGCATAGCACAGAAAATAAATATTAAAAAATCCAACTTCACATCCAAAGTAGTAGGCAAAAGTGCCAAAAACGGCCGTTTCTGACACTTTTGCCTACTACTTTGGACACGAAACATTTTGAGACCTGTTTTAACAACGTAAAAATTCTTTATCCTCTTTGTAACAAATGTGAAGTTGGATTTTTTAATATTTATTTTCTGTGCTATGCTACGATTTTTTATTCAATGAGGGCGCCACTGGACCGCAAGAGGGGCCTTAAGTTATTTTATTAACAATGAATTTGAAAATATTCTACAACAGTGGAATGGAATTATAAAATATAATTGAATATTTGCAAAAAGCTTTTTTTGCAATATTCAATTTTTTTTGAGCAGCGGTGGCCCTAGTGGTATTGGCCGCGACTTACAAGTTGTAGGTCGTGAGTTTAAACCCGAGCAGACGCTTTACTTTGTGTAAATTATTTCATCACCACTGCTCTCCATACGGTGAAGGAAAACATCGTGAGGAAACCGGCATGTTCTAGACCCAAAAATTCGAAGACATGTGACATTCACCAACCCGCATTGGGCCCGCGTGATGGATTACGGCCCACACCCTCTCACGAAGAGGAGGCCTGTGCCCCAGTAGTGGGGACATCAAAAAGGCTGAGGTGATGATGATGATTTGCAAAAAACTCAACTGTAAAAAACAACTAAAAAGTGCCAAAGAAGTCACTTTTCAAACAGTATGAAGCAGTTGGTGGCAGTTATTTTAGTTTAATTATTGATTTCATGCGACCGACTGCATTAGACTGCTTGAAAAGTGACTCGTTTGGAACTTTTTAGTTGTTTTTTACAGTCGGGTGTTTTGAAAATATTTATTATTTTCTACATTTTAGTGAGTTATATTTTTGGAATCGCCTCCTCGACCCCTTTATTCAATTATATTTTTATGTCTAGTAATTATTTTTAAAAACAAAGGACTTGAAAATAATCGACAATAAATAATTTCGATTCCATGACAATAAATATTTTAAAATACATTTTAAAAGTAAAACATATTTATGTTATTTATTAATAAATGTGCAGTATTGTTTTATTTTGAAATGTATTTGGTGATTGTGTATTTTGAGTTTGTATCTCTAGTTTACATGTTACAAAATTGGACCTTTAAGCTTGTTTCATGGAGCCTCTATGTGTGTGTGCTTATGTACCTATGTAGTACAGGATTTTAAATCCATAGGCAGCACTGTTCAATTCGTGGTTTAACAATTTACCAGAGAGGGGCTCTCTTTTCCCTCTATATTATATTACTCTTTGGTGTAGTGTCCAATATACTCTCTCAAACGACGTATCTATTTTTGCTGTCGTATAGGGATTCAGATTTTCTTTAGTTCATTGTCAATCAAAAGTAAGTTAATTTTAGTTAAACCTTTAAACTACTGAAGACAAGATTAAGCTTTTTCTAGCTAGACGTTCTGATCTGAATTTCAGGTTCTGGTCTACCTTCTTACAAAGTAACCTTTAGGTAAAAAGATTTAAAACCTGAAACTATCAATAACCTTCGAGACTCATCCTATTTGGTATCCTCTTACTGAAGCGTATTATGTTTCATGTAAATATGCGGGCTTCGAAAAATGTGTAGGTAGGAGGTCTGCTTTCAACGTACGAGTAACTCCGCGAACATGACTAAGAAATTCAATTCTGTTACTTCCCACATATACTTACGTGCGGTAGGGTATGTAGTGAGGGATCGCTCTAAGTGTAGCGCACATTCAACGTATAGTGTTTCACTCCGAAGCATTTCTTCGGTTACCCGTTTAACCCCCACTCAACGTTTCCACGTTATCCATTTTAAGTCCCTCTTAGCCTCTCTTTTACCAAATTCCAGGCATTTCTTCTTCACAAAATAAACAAGGGCTATTATGCTTTATGAAATATGTACATATTAATGTTTTGTTTTCCCCGTTATAACCTTTTGTAACGAAGTAAATGAGCCATAAGCTATGAAATGGACGTCTAGATCCTGCGAGAAAATTAGCCGTAGGCATTAATGGTGATTCGGATATATTGTGCTCTTCCGACTACACAACACAATAGTTATAAAATACCTTTTATCATGAAACTATTTATTAAATGTTATGTTTCAGGCTTTATGTTAAATAAACTATTATTTCTCTTGTATCTTTCATCTTTATGTTGAAAACGGAACTGTAGTTTTGGCGGACAAAAGTCATGAAAACTGTTGTAAAACGAAAATATACAACGAAATGTGTTGAGCCAATATAATAATTTTGTGGAAACACGTGCACCATGTCTCCATAGTAGTTTTAAACATTTTGCAACTGGAAAAGAATTTACTATACAATAAAGGTCGTGTATCGTGTCACATATTCGGTGTAAACTAAGCGACGGCTGCGGCCTTATCGTGTGGAATAGAGATCAGTGTCCCCAACACTGGGATTTTAAATAAAACTTTATTTCTGACAACCTTTTTAAACAACTATTTCAGTGTGGAAATTGCTTTTTTTTACCTCATGTACTGACAAAACTTTCAAGAGAGGATACCATAGCACGGTAATATTAAATGGTGGAGCTTCTCGAGAACGTTCAACTTGTGTAGGCATAATGTATTTCCAGGTGTAATTTTTGTGAAAAATAGGTGCCTATTAAAGTAAGTTTAGGTTGTTAAAAAGGTATATAACTTATAATTTAGAGAAGTTTTATTCGCATTAATAACATAGCAAATGAGATATTGTTGAATTTTATTTAAGTACATCTTTATCTAGTAAGGGCTGAAAGGATATGGCTTATAATTTAGAGAAGTTTTATTCGCATTAATCTTTGTCTAGTAAGGGCATCAGGATATGGCAATTAACTTTATTATGACTGCTGGTTAGGTTTTCACTTTTATTTTACTTTTACGGCCATACGTGAAATTTTCAAGCGCTAATAGTTTTATATTCAAGTTTAAATTAACGATTTTATAGCCTTTATTGGATAAATAAGCCATAAAATACTACTTGAATGATGTAGTTGTAACGTACATACGAATTAGCCAACACGTGCTTGTTCCCCGGAACTAATCAGGTCATTACCAGACCCTTGCCACATTCATCATCTCGTAAGGCGACTCATAAACGTTCGAGCGGTCAACCCGTGGCCGCCGTTACGGAATTCTTCTGCGGCCAGTTGGCGGAGATTGTAAGTGGTTTAACTACGGCGAAACTTTGCGGTCTACCCTTATATTTTACACGAATTGCCCAATAGTAATATAGCATCGAAACGCTTTGGCGACACTTTAAATCAAGCTGTTGTTTTATGGTGCGAGAAAGCCAACAGTTTTAGTCATTTTATTAAAATTAAAAGAAAATGAAAGTACTTAGATAGTATTTCTCTGCCAATGTCAGCGTAACCATACACCACGAAAGGTATACAGGGTGAATTTTTCAAGTGGGCGTGGATGGCTAAATCCGAAACTATAGGAAGTAGCGAAAAGTACCTACTTAAAGGAGTCACGGGCCCGATTTTTATGTAACTTAAACTGCATCATTGTATTAAAAAAAAAAAATAGTCCTAGCCTTCCTAAATCAACGGGTTCGATTCCTAGAACCAGTTGATTTAGGAAAAAAATATACACATTGATTTATTACACCATTCAATAGTGTCTCTAATAAGGATCAAATTCTAGGAAGTTATAAAAAGTACATTGCATACTTAGAGGAACTTTTTTAATAGTTTGAGGCTCCTGCTTGACCACTACCTCACCTGATGGCAAGCGATCATAATGGTCGACGATGGAGCACGCTTAGCTAGTAACCTAGCTCTTGTCTTAAAAACCCACAGGTTGTAGCTATCAGGAAACGCAGACTCCGCCAGGGAAATCCGCTCCTTAACTATGCGCACAACCACAGATAATATAATACTAGCGTACAGATGCCTCATCCCATACAACGAAACGGTACCGCCGTAACTACGGGTTTTCGTCTGGCACAAGTAACTTTTGTTCTTCGTTCGGGACCGTCCTCTACACCTCGCTAGATGGTGTTAGCAGCGACGACTTGCAAGCTGAATGAATTTACTTTCTTTCAGTCTTACCAATATTTTCTCCAACATTGAGGAATTATTTTATAGTATTTTTAGCACTTCATAGCAGTTTTAGTGTATCATTTTGATATTGTCACTATTCAATATTTAAAGAGGCGAATGGCTAAACTCTAAAACTTCAAACAGTGCCATCTATTGGTACAAGAAATATGTCTATGAATTCGTTCCAATAATCGTCTAAATTTAAATTACAAGGCAATTATTCCACAATTTTATGCTTGGGGCAGTTTATTAAATAAGAAAATACAGTTTTTACCATATTTATTTTCAAAATATTAATACTACTTAAATATCACTTATCACAAATTAAGAAATCGATGTATATTCCGCCATCTATTGAGATTTATTTGAACTAAATTTTCTTTGTTCGAGATGAGACCCCGTGCACAACGTAAGTTTTTTGGGTGGAATATCCACCATGTGCTGGTGGCACATCACCAGATAGAGGACATACCTAAGTTGTATGTTTATTAATGTGAGTAATATATGTTTATTAGTGTGTGTCTGTGAGGCTACCTTACAGACACATAGATGACAAAAGAGGATGTTTTTGTACATAACGATATTTCTTACAGTTCCCTAAAATACAGCATACTTACAGATATATAAAAAAGAATTTGCTTACATCAATCAAATATTTATCGTATTGATATAGGTATCTACTATCTACGGTAAATATGAGAATTCAAGGAAAAGGTAGGATAAAATAAATGATGCATACCTGAGCAAATCGGTTCGATTAACTTTCTTTCAGAAATAAATTAGACCTTTTGAAGTAAGCCTGACCTTTGGAAGGTAATTTTGGTTTTGTTGAACATTAGATAGAAACGCATGTAGCGAACGTTTAGCTTACAAAAGAATCGATTAGGTACCGAATCCGTATACCTATTTTTTTATTAAAAAAAAAATGTTTAATGTGGACCATTTGTTTTTATTTTATTACATTTTGTCTGCACGGCGGGATGTCTGATGTATCAGAAGAAAATGTCTCCAAAAAACTTGAGAGCTTTATTTTTTCGAGGACAATAAAAACCATTTTGTTGCACAATAGGTACCATAAACAATATTGAAAGTGTCAATTAGATTAAGTGCTTAATAATATTAATTATAATATCAACTGTACCTATAACTGTTTTCTATCGACAAATATTCACACCGAGTATATTGAGTCTGAAATAAAACAAGTAAGTACTGAAAGGGATTAGTGGTTGGAGCGCATTATCCCCTAATTTAGTTCTCTGAAACCCTGGTATGTAGTTAACGATTGGTAACCAACAGGAGCCCAGAATTCTGCGGGCCACCGACGCCATTATTGGAATGTTCCGGCATCCAGGAATGCTGCCTCGTAGGCGTGTACTAAACAAATATACCTACCTCTATTGATGCTTACTCTTCAATTCGGTTAAGTTTTGATTCGCTTCGGTGCAGTCTCTGAAAATAAATTGAAATATTTCAATAGGTATATGTACCTAAATTTTTTTTAGGACAGTTCTTCTGTCTTTGTACATATCTTTAATAATTCATCGTCCCTTTAGTCTAACAATACATTTAACTGAAAAAATAAATCTCAAGAGTTCAGCGTCTTTCGTGATCCAGAAATAACAAAAGATTTTTAAATTAGGTGAATTCGAAACGCGTAGAATATTTATATGTATTTAGACTTGCGAAAAAGAACAAGGCGCAAATAATTTATCTTTCATGCATAATTTATTTTATTCCGATGTTTCTTTTCACTAGCTCCACCTTGCAGCCAACATGAGAACTTCGATTAGATCGGCTTTTAAAGTATTTATTTGCATCTTTTTCTTTCAATTGAGGAGCTCGTGGCTAAATTAATAACATCCGCACGGATCGATCCATCAGATTAAGTTACGCTTGCCGGGGTTGGTCCATGGATGGGTGACCATGTTAACATATCGAGACTCCTCCCTGCTTCGGAAAGCATGTTAAGACGTTGGTCCCAGCTGTCAGTCGTGGATCTTTGACAGTCGTTACGGGTCGTCAGAAGCCCGAAAGGCTGTCAACCAGTCTTACCAAGGGGTATCGTATTACCCAGTAACTGGGCAGTCGCTCCATGTACAATACTGGTATTCAGCTGCATCCGGTTAGACTAGAAGCCGACCCCAAGATAGTTGGGAAAAGGCGCGGGCAGACTGCAGGTATTATTCTCCCTTTCTTTAACGCATATTACGTTTTTATTTTAATTCGGTGCTTGTCGAGAGCCTTTTAAGTCACTAGGTAACTGAATATTTCTTCTCAGTAGGTAATCTTCGGTTGGCTACCGAGTCCTCGATGAATAATAAATCACAGAGTAATTTTCATGTCGATTTTAATTTTGTAATATTAATTATTATTTTTGTACAAGTAGGCAAACGTATATTTTTGAAATGTTAAATTATTAACGAGTAGATACGCGCAGGTATGTTCGGGGGCGTTAAATTAAAGGCAAGTTGGTACCACCTACCTTTATTGTTTTGACGTTGTGCTATCTACTTTTGAGTGAATCCGCCGCTTCACGATATATGGCATCTTTCTGGACCTTACGATCTCCCTTTGCATGCATAATAGGTAACTACGTAAACTCAGTGAATTTCCTCCTCAGCGAATATAAAGTTACGACACCAGAGCGAGTTACACCGCCTTAAAGTCTGATTGAACGTCTTCCAATGGAATATACTTCGCGTTTGTTTAGATTATCCCCAGTAATAGCGGTATAAACTTACCGGCTTCCAGAAATTGGTCGTATAAGTAGTTTATTATTTGTTCCCTCTATATTTACTGGGTATAAAACAAACTGAATGGATGTAGTTGATATGTATTCAAATATATTTTATTGGTTCCTCGAATACCCTATTACTTTTTATGGTTTCCATTTTGAGCCTAAGTCCCTGACCATTATAATATTAAAACTGTCCCTACCCATTTCATGCTATAATTTTGCTGCGTGTTTATTGTTACATACACTCCAGTAATAAGAGTAAGTATCTATTCCTAATCTGCCGATTATTTCGCTAAAGTTAGATAAAAATAAATATTACACCGGTAGCGATCAAAGTTCTAAAGCCTGGAGGCATTATCTCGCCATTCTGGCCAAATGCTGGACCTTAGCGAATGTGTGAGACGTGGGTTCAGTCTATAAATCAAAAAGTTGAGAAGCCGACGACTTCCCTAACAACTCGAGTTGAGAAAGGCTGCTGTTTAGAAAATAACAAAAAGAAATTTGATATTTCCTCGCTCCCAGCTATGCGTTGATATATAAATTTCATTTTTGAACTAAATTAAAATTCTTCTTCACGGTAGATAACAAAAAGAAATGATATTTTGTCTTTATAATAATATTTTCTTATTATTTCGCATGAAATTGGTTATAAACTTTTATTTAGGTAATAACTTTAAGTCTTGCTAGTTCCCGAACAAAGGACGGACCTCCCAGCTATCTATTAAATTATAAATCCACTCTAGTCCCCACATCACGCTCGGTGGCCATGTTTAAGTTGGAGCTTTGTGACTGTTTGCATCGACGACCGCCGCCCAATGGCCGGCGACTGGCGACCGATACGATGCGATGCAACTCCACCTCACTGTTAGCGCACATGAAAACCGAAGCTTTGCATATCCACCACATGTTTATGTGCCCGCCGAGATCCACTCCACTCCCGTGACTTTTCACTGGACATGTAACAGAATTTACTGTAGCTATACCTCCAAACGTTACATTGTTAAATACCATCTCGACATCAGGTACATCGCAGGTATCTAGGGACACGTAAAGTGTACAGTGTACGGCCCAAGCCACGCTCCCAAAAGGATGTCCTGAGGATTAAAAGAGCGGACAGATGGAGTAATTTCAGCGAAGGATTTGTGTCCGCTTCTTTGTTAATAACTTAGGCAGAGTTCCGTTACAATATGCATGTTTGTATTTTGAGATTCAACTCAGGTAGTAAACAAGAGCAATGTTGGCGTTTATCTGGGAACATTATGTAAACTGGGATGCAACAAATGTCGGTTTAAGCGTCTTGGTTCCCGGGTTCCGTGGCCCGCTGTAGTGCCGTAGATCCGGCGCCGTGGCACCTCAAATAAATCTTGCTTTGTCCGAGGACATTATGTATGCTAACGTCGACCATTCCTTTGCTTGGTGAGCTGAGCATCATTGTCTTCTGACTGAGGACTCTGTTTAAAGCCCAGATTAATACAATGTTGTTGAGCATGCGCGAACTTTTTAATAATGAAGTTAGTCGTCTTTGTTGCTGACGTTAGTATTTCTGGGTGTCGTAAAAGACGACTTAGGATTTATGTCGGGGGGAAAGGCACAACGTAAGGATGAAGTCTGAGTACGAACTATATGATCTGCGATTTGACTTTCAAAAACCTGGTAATTGTCATACCATAGTTAGGGTTCCGTACCCGAAGGGTAAACAAAATTACTAAGCCCCCGCTGTCCGTGCGTCTGTTTGTCTGTAAGCGGGCTGTATCTCATGAACCGTAATAGGTGGACAGTTGAAATTTTCACAGTGTATATTTCTATTTCCGTAATAACAACAAATAATAATAATTACAGGGCCCCATGGACAAGAAACGTTGTTTTTTTAAGTTTATGGTACGGAACCGTTCGTGTGCGAGTCCAAGTCGCACTTGACCAGTGTTTTTCACTAGCCAGTAGCCCATGGTTTACCAGAGGGTACAATCTTCTCATGTGTATTCATATTACCTACCTATTTGTAAATACCACGTAAGTATATGAAGGGATACCCGTATGTCCCGAGTTCGGTGTAATATACTCCCCAGGGCAGTGATGTTTGAGATCAATGCTCTGTTCGGACGTTTACAAACTGCTGTCGATACTAACTGTGTTACTTGTTATGTGTCAACGGGCCACAACCGGCCGTGTGTATTTTTAGACTAAAATAATATTAAGACGGTGTTACACCCACACATTCGACGTTCATTGAAGCCTTGATGAACTTTGATCGGGTACCCGTGTAGGTTTAAAATAGCTCGGGATGATCGATATTTGCGACTTGTAAAACACAACGATAATCGATCAAACTTGTGCCGGTTGTTTTCATCGAACAATCGGCAATCATAGGCACGGTCGGCGTCGGTGCGATTGATGTACGTAAATGCACCAATAACGATCAACGTTCAGGTAAGTCTGTAATCGAATTAAGGAAAAGCCATTGAGCTATGTCGATCGAGTGGGTGTTGTAACACCCATATAACCTTTTTATAAAGGCATCAAATAAAACATATAATAAAGCATTCAAAGTTCAGGTTATGGGGTTAGGGCGCCGTTATACGACTTTTAATGGTTTTTAATTGAACATCACGTCTAAACGACTAGTTTCATTTCTTTGATAAAAATATATGTTACTCTTGACTATTTCCGTCGTAATTTGATCTGAGAATATTTGGAATTATATTTTTATAACATTGTGTAATTAATTTGTAAAGTTATGTCTAACACGGATAAAAAATTGAGAATCACGCAAAAACTATAAAGCGTATTTTTATGAAACTTGCACCATTTTAAAGATCATGTAATTATTTATAATTTAGTCTCAATGTTTTAGTTTAATACTTTTTGTTTTATGTGTAATAAATTAATAATGCGTTTAATTGCGGACAGCGCTCCTTGATGGGCGATTCCTATTACTGGGTGGACATACGACGCGTTACGTGAGCTCAGCGCAGAACACGCAAGCTAACCACTCAAGGTCGTTGGCAGCTAATAGCGCCTTAAATATGAAATGCAAAGTGTCATATGTACCTACTTAAACATTGTTATTTATTATCAAACTTTTTTATTTTTCCTCTGTAAGATTTTTCTAAAAAGTTATTCACGTAGGCACATTAGATCCTAAAGAACTCCCCTGTCAAATATCTCGTACTATTAGAATCGAACTGTATGAGCAGAAATAAGTTTGTACCTACTTATTGAAGCCAATTATCTTGAGTTGAGGATCTAAATCTGTTCTATAACATTGCTTTGCGTTCAGTGGTCTCCTAGAATATCAGCATATCAATTCGAAGAATCTTTGAATAAGATCGATAACTTTTTGTGATTTCAGAGTTCATACCGAATGCTGTTACCTAGAATGTTTATTATATTACCTATGCTAGAGACCCGCCCCAGCTTCGCAAGGGTACAAATTATACAACTAAACCTTCCTCATGAATCACTCTGTCTATTGAGGAAAACTGCATGAAAATCCCTTCAGTAGTTTTTGGGTTTTAGCGCGAACAGACAGACAGACGTGGCAGGGGACTTTGTTTTATAAATATGTAGTGATTTAAGGAATGTGAGTGAGCTATTTTAAGTATATTGGAAATGCATTGTGTCACATCAATGCTTATTATGTATGAAGATAAGTAGGTACTACAGTTTATTATGTCTATTTAATATGATTTACTCCACGTTCAACCTACAAAATCTTTACCCCCAACCATGTTAAACCCCTAAATGTTGTCCATATTCAACCCCTCATTTTTTGTACATAGACTTTTATTTTTGAATGTCAAATATTTTCTCATCTATCCTGCCTATCCTGTAATTGCCCTATATTTCTGCAGTTACTTTGAAATACGTTTTTCTATGTTCAAACCCCCAGGGGTCCAACATGGTCAGGGGTAAAGATTGTGGTGGTTGAACGTGAACTAAACTAAACTAACTATGTTTTTCAAAACGATTGCTTTGACTGGTTTTTACCAAAAAACGGTCAAAGTGCAACCTTTTTCACAAAAAAGGTTATTTCAAAAAACATTTCAATTCTGTTTCTATCCAGATTATGTAGAAAGTATAAAACAAAACTTTATTGTACAAAACAGTCACACAATTATAATAAACACGAGATTAAAGCTATGGGTACAATGGCAGTTTACATGACGTCTATAAAACAAACTAGAAACTACCCTCTCGAAGAGAACCACCGATCTAAGCCAGACTTATATTGAAGGAGCTCGTCCTAAATATTTTCCGATGGAGTGGTTAATGTGGCAATAGTGCGGCCGGTCGCACGATCCGTCGGTCCGCACGACACGACATTTATTGGCCCGGCATCCGACGACGGACGACCACCGCCGACATTGACGGACGATCGCGCCGAATGCGAAACGAGACTTATTGGTGACAATTTTTCAAAGTCACCCGATGCACGCTTGATATGGACCGCTTCCTCATTTAACTAGTTCTACAAGTTCGCCGAAGTTCGCCTTTCTCTTGAACGCATTGTGAAGGCCGATTCATTATGGTCCATAAAACTAGGACGCCTTTTCTGAAATAAATTATTCCTTTATGGAAGATTGAACAGAAAGTAATGTTTACCGACTGCTACCGACTCGTAATCCCTCATTTTCTCACTTTCCTTGAGTCAATGTTATCCGACGTGCCCTAACGATTTTCCTTTATTTGTAAAAACTGTAATATGGAATGAAATCGGTTGTTCGATCACGCGTGAAAGAAAATGATGATGGTAATGATTCGGAATGAATTGAATAATCGTTAATCGACCAGAATTCAGTATTGTGCCTTTGTTTGGAGAAAAAACATGATTTATACGCGGCTACGTGCTGCGTAGGCTGGGCTAAAGCTTAGAAATATTTTATAAGTTTACAGACTTTAGTTCCGGTCTGCAAAATCTTTGATGGTGTTAGATAGATGTTTTTAGGTATAATTATGAATGAGTTACAGCTAGACGGATCGTGGCAGACCGAGGAGAAGATGGCGGGACACCTTGGATGGCTTCCTGGTGAATTGGCGTGAGGAAGCACAGCTCAGAGAGAAGTGACAGGAATGGGGGAAGGTCTTTGCCCAGGAGTGGGAGAGTCCAGGCTATCAAAAAATAAAACCTCCCAAGTGCGTATAGGATTTCGCATATTTAGGGTTCCGTACCAAATGAGGGAATTTCAAAGAAGAAATCTGATTTATCAATATATTGGTATTTTTTAGTAAATTAATGTTTATTAGTAAGTAGAGGTACTTAATAATAAACATTATCCCAAAATTTCAATGGGAAGTTAAAAAATTCTTCGGAACAAAATTTTGTGACTGGCGACGGACAGACGGACACGTGCGTGACAGCAATAGAGCTCAGTTTGGACCCTTTGGGTACGGAACCCTAAAAAAATGAATAAGTTTAAGTGATCCTACATAGAATTTATTAAAAATAAACATTATCTATCAGGCATTGTAATTATGTCATTACCTACCTAATATTTTAATTACTTACACAGAGTGAACATAAAATGACGTTAGTGGCCAAGTAGGTGCTTAGAAATGCGGTTGCTACTAGGGATCACATAATAAAAACTCTTACGACACCATCTAGTAGAACCGGAGTGTCCTATTTTATTACTCGGGGACCCTTTAAAATTCAAGTAGTGTACAAACAGACAGATTTCAGAGTAATTGCTTCAGGATTGGTGCCGTTAATTAACACATTCCCTGGGGTTAACTTTTAGGATCTACGAAGGACAAAGAAATAGGAAGGAAGAAACAAGCATTGTTTTAATTTTGTTACAGTTTTTAACCTCAGGATGATGTATGATTTTAAACATTTGCTAGTTTGTGTCCCCTTATAGTTTCCCCGAAACAGCTTAATAAGCATAAAAATTCAGACGAGTTATTTCAAACATGCTGTCCAGGTGCTGTATTATGTCGTTTCAAAGCCATGAATTTTCCAATGCGAGAGAGAGACAGAGTTATAAATAACCGATAGTACCATCCCTTTCCTGTGTGTGTGTGAGTGGGACGTTGTCACGGTCAAAACATTTAATTCATATAAACTCTAGGTCGAAAAGTTGCCTTGAATCCGTAATGGATTTTAGGTATAAACGAGTAAAACAAGAAGCAAGTGTTCCGTAGAATAACTATGTAAAACATTATGTAGCTACAGTCAGCATCAAAAGTTAGCGTTTTTAAAACTGAGCACACTGTAAAATATTTGTCAAAAATCGGATATTTCGAATATAGTCAAGACGACTGTCAATGGTTGTAAATTAATGTTTAGATGATATGGGCGTACCTAAATTGGATACTAACAATAATTTGAAAACTTTGGTTGTGCAGAGTATATAAATAAAGTAATAAGTACCATCACAGCGTGCTCCTGTACATGCTGGTGATTGTACATACATGTAAAAATAGTTATGTAAGTTAAAACGGGATTTCGGTCTACCGAACGCACCATTATCCTGTTTCGGGGATTACCTTTTACTATCCTCTTTTTGCGGCGAAAACATTATTATACTTTTTTTCGTGTTTACAACTCTGCATGCTCTGGTTTCAAATAACATTCAATGGATTTGTAAAAGCCTCTATATGTAAAAGCTATATTTACTTTTATACGTTGTCTCTTTCACATAAGTGCTTGTAATGGTAACTACTAACAAGGTACCAGTCTAATTAAAAATTTGAAAACCCCAAACGCTTAAAAGGAAAGCGAAAATTTAAAATAAACACAAAAGATCTGATGACCTTGAAACGGCAGAACCGATTTTGATAAAACATGACAAGAACCATTGCTAGAAAACCTGTTTTCAAATGAAAAAACCGCATTCAAATTGGTTCACCCGTTTAAGAGCTACGGTGCCACAGATAGACACACACACATAGCGATCAAACTTATAAAAACCCCTCTTTATGCGTCGGAGGTTAAAAATAGATAGCTAGCTACCTACCTACCTATGCACATACTTTTTTTTAACTACGGTATAAAAGCTAATTTTAAATTTTCTGTGAAAGTTTTTTCGTAGTAAATAACGTCTAATATAACCATATTAGACCTTAACTACGAATAAACTCGATGCCGTGTTGTTAGTTATTGGGTACTACGAATCTTATTGACTTCCCATCAGGCCCCGGATTAGCAGACACAATTAAAAACCTATTGTCTCGTCTCCAATTGGAGAGGCTAGGGGGCCTGTCGGATGATTCCCCCCCCCCCCCCCAAAAAAAAAGGGGTAGCTGATAAATTCGTAACAGATTTACCGCTCCCCTGGGCACTCAGGCAGGAAAGGAACAGGGGTGGGTTTTAGTCAGTAAGAGTCTGACACGCCCTCTCGCTCCACCCAGAGTGGGAGATGTCATTGGATGATTTCCCACCCCACAAAAAAAAAGGTACTTACAGTAGATTTCCCTTCCCCCGTTTCAGAATAGAGAAATCTACTTTAAGCACTAGCATGATATATGGTCACAGCTAGAGAATAGAATAAGAAAACAGGTAGAGCCGTCTTATTAACAAGAAGCAAAAGCAGGAAAATTTATTTTGAACCTAAAAATAATTCTACTATAATATTAATATACGAAAGTTTGCATGTTTTTTTTTTTTAGATATTTATTTCTCCATCACAACAGAACAGCCGACCAGATCTTGATGAAATTTTGGAATAGCATAATTGGTTATCTCTACATAGTATACTAAATTAACGTCGCTTCTGTCTGTTTCTCCGCTAACTCCTCCTAAACCACGCAAGGGATACTAATGCGGTTTTCATTAAAAGATAGAGCGATAAACGAGGAACATTTGTGTGTATTTGTTGTACCCGTGCGGAGCCAGGGCGGGTCGCTAGTAAGTGATAAGTCATACCATAAACTTGAAAACAAACCACAAATATAATAAAAATTATTTCCAGGAAAACCATCACATAATTCGTACAATTAAGCACCTAGAAATTTAATACTGAAATTATCCTTTCCATGATAATTATATTATTATTGTAATTGCCGTGAAATTACAACCGCAATTACTAAACAGAAGATTGGGGATATGTTTGTGTAAAAGTATTATAAACGTGTATCAGGGATTTTGTTACTAAACGCTAGGAAAATGTGATGTGTATCAAAATATATACGGTTACGGTTATTATTTGGTTTAATTAAATGGTTTGAAACTTGGGAACGAACAGATAATATTATAGGATTTTCTGTGATTTCTTGCGGAGCCGCTAGACATCTAAGCTTGGGCCATTTTGAACCACCTATTACTAGATAAATATAAGGCCTGCGTTCATATCAATTATGATTATGATAGCCAAACACGCCCGTGGCGGTAAAGCGTGCTCAATCTATGTCCACTTTTAAAACAATGGTCAAAAATCACTACCTCTCTTTAACCGTTTTTACTAGGGTTCTATACTTTTTGCTTCATAATTATTAATGTATACAGGGTGTAACGGAAAGGTGTGATGATATTTTAAGAACCGGTTCTGCCCATGCAAATAAACAACTTTCTCAAAAAAAAAAAAACCGAAAAAAACTGGAATTGCCGTACAAATTTATCATCAGCTGATCAATATTTGTATGGGGGGATAAAAAAAAAATTGAGAATTTCTTCAGGTTTTCTTTAAGAAAGTTATTCATATTGATGGGCAGATGTAGTTCTCAAAATATGACCACACTTTTCCGTTACACCCTGTATATTTATTTATGAATTTATTGTATATATTATTATAAATAGTACTTACACCTAAGACCACACCTACAGTATTTCCTTTTCTCTTTAAAATCCATCTAAAGGTTGTCTTGAAAAGCCGCCCATTGTGTTCGCCCTATGTAATATTTTCTTCATTATTCTTTGTAATTTGTATGGTGTACATAATAAAGAGTATTCTATTCTATTCTAATTGCTAATTTTACTGCACTATACTGTTAATTAAGTCGCATGCAGCCATAATAACGCAACAAAGAGAAAATTAAACAGCAGCTATGCCTAACTGCTTTCAAAAGACATGGATCTACTCTTTCTATTAAATCTTATAACGCTTTGAACACTGTTTTCTTTTAATAATGTAAGTATTAAGTACTTTACCTGGTGTCTTTGGTCTCCTACACATTTCCTGCCTAAGTAGACGTGTGTCGGAGGGCAGACGCACATAACTTGTAGCTGTAATTTTGTGAACTAAGCTTTTTTTACTGTTATAGTAAGTTGTCACCATTATTATTGTTGTTGCTTGTCATGTTGTGCGATTATGCTTTGGGTGATATTCAGGTTGAAACCTATAATGTGAATATTAAGTGTAAAATATTTAATAAATTACCGAGAGACCTCAAAGAATCTAAATCCAAACCCATTTTTAATAAACTACTCGAGCACTTTATATTAAAAAACTCACTTTCCTTAAAATAGTGGCGAGCCACATCCAGTTACCGCTGATCTAAACCATCTATGATCGAAACTTGTTTACGTATTCTGAATGTTGAACCCGTGTATCGAACTAAACTATGTTTCAGATAAATTTGCAATAAAGTACATTGACCTTTCCCTAATAACTCTTCGTACGTACCTGAACAATTAAATATAAATCGTTTTTCATTATTAGACAATGTTAAGGATCACGAGTTATGTTGATTCGGGACAGCTTTGAGTCATTAATTCCGTTTTTTCAAATTAAAAATGTCAATACATGTAGGTTGTTCAATGACCGATATTGCACGTTTATTTGGAACAACCTATAACATTTGCTCATATATTTTTGTAACCTACCCTCAAAACATAATCGATGCCTAGTCTTTTGTAATACGTCCAACAATATGTAAGTGAATTGCAATTCTTATGAGAATAAATGATCTCAAACCTCAAGTGATATACTTTGATTATTACCTGTTGTAGTTGCCTTGTAAATAAATAAATAACATAAAAAAAACATCTTTGAATACATTAGCCGCTCTAAAAACTGAATCAAAACAGTATATTGTGAACAGCTTGCTTTGCCCCAGTAAGTGGGTTAAGGGTGCTTCAAAGGATGGGCGTCACAACCTCACAACTGAATGCATTAAACCATATTCACAAGCCTTTATTGCAGTTTACGGAAACTTCTGAATAGCTTTATTATTCTCAAAACTCTATAACGTGTTTGACAGAAGGGGAGGGTTATTTGAATAATGTTAACATGGATATGGTGGTATAGGTGCGTGCTTTAAGCTTTCTATACAAAGCGTTATAGATATTTTGTTTTTTCTGGTAAAAATGGGAATTTCACCGTTATATGATTCGAATACTTAAATGATTATCTAAAATAATATTATTTATTTATTAAAACTTCATGCAACACAAATATACAAAGGCGGACTTAATGCCTTAGGCATTCTCTACCAGTCAACCAAGGGTGGTAGAGAGATAACATGGCAGGTGCAAAAAACTGAAAAAAAAAATACTAAGACGAAAATAATTACAAAAGTACGAGTATGTAGTTAAAATAAACACATACCTATATATTTAATATAATATACCTACATATACAATAATAATATATAAAGTTAGAGATAAGGATTTTGAGACGACTCGAATATTATATGTACAGTTTAAAAAAAAAAACTTAAAAACACGCTTTTGAGCGACGCCACTCGAGCGGCGACACTTTCATTTGATATCCATATCATGGGAATGTATAAAAAATAAGTACTCGTACCTAGTCCCGCCATCTTTGGAAGTTCAACCTTTTTGGATTTAGAATGACGTCACTTAGCTAACCATGCATTGTCATCTACATTAAACATGTATGCAAAATTTCAGCTCAATCGGAAACCGGAGTTCGCCGTCCAATCAGCCCCAGGCCCGTGACAGCGCGTAGTGTTCCACGCGCGCCTCAAAGAGATGAGTGTCAGCCACCACTGACGGGGCCCATCGTGGCCGGTGCCTGCATGCCTAGGGGTAGCGGATAAATTCTGAAAATGAGTTACCGCACCCCTGGGTACTCAGGCAGGGAAGGAACAGGGGTGGGTTTTAGTCAGTAAGAGTCTGACACGCCTTCCCGCTCCACCTAGAGCGGGAGAAGTCATTGGATGATATCCCACCCCACAAAAAAAAATGGAAACCGGAGAGTGTGTCAAGTTTAACTACAAAGATTTTTTTACATAATTATTTAGTGACAGTTGAATCCAATAAAAGCATGTTAAAAATCTTAGATATCTATTATATATTATCTTAGATATCTATTATTTAATAGAGCTGGATCTTAATGGAGGCATAGATATCTGATAGAACTTTGTATAGGCGATACATTTCAAAAGAATGAAGAGTTTTTAAGATAACACTAGACTGATTAAAATATTTATACTTTCAATGCCTCTATAACCATACTTCCATCTTGGAATTTGCCACACAGAATCTCCGAACCCTTAACTACATTACGATCATGTTCGTGCCCCCATCGATCGGACCTAATGAAAGGATATTACTACAACTTGTTAACTATGTGATGTCGAGCACCGTATAAATTCGTGGTCTGCCCGCCTTACCCAAACCAGAACCTGTAATTAAACTGTAAATTACCGCTAAGTGCAGACCCTGCCTGAAGGTCGTATCGGCACTCTCTCCCAAGAATACCAATGAACCTTAGGCCGTAATCAAAAATTTATTCCACTGCCTACAGGTCGAAACATATACCTACCAACGTACCTACTGAAAACACTATCTTCTATCCAATTTTATAAAGGCATATTTCACCACCGGAACATTTGAATTACTTATATTCTTAACATTAGAAATAAAACTTTATCTGATTTTCAACTTCAAACTTTTAAAATTGTACTCTTGCAACTTTCACTACTTACAAACTAGAAGTCTTTAATCTTAATTAAACATAAAAGTTGGCTAAGTATTACAGTATTTTAGATATTAAATTTTGAAGTGAAGGCAAGTTTGTTTACTTAAAATGATGATTATTATAAAAAAAAACCGTCCAAGTGCGTTTAGGATTCCGTACCAAATGAGAGAATTATCAAAGAAAAAAAAATGTTATTGGTATTTGTTAGTAAAATAAACGTAACAATAAACATGATCACCAAATTTCAAGTGCATAGGTCAATGGAAAGTTAAAAAAATTCTTCGTGTGACAGACGACAGACAGATAGACAAACAGACGGACACGTGAGTGACAGCAACAGGGCCCCGTATGGACCCTTCGGGTACGGAACCCTAAAAAGTTATTTAATATGCACAAATAGGCACAGTTAATTTTTTTCGATGAACATTATGACAATGATTAATGGAGACTCCCAATAAAGAGAGCAATGTTTTGTGCCATAATTTGTCAATATTGCTACCTGTTTTGTGCCATTATTTTGTCATTACTATTTATTACCTTTAGATACCAATTACTCGAGGAACTGAGTAATATTAGAAATCGCTTTAACAATACCTAATAACATTATCTACGGAGAGTAAGTAGTGTTTTTCCACAAAAAATGTGAGTATCTTAAGGCGCAGTTACATGTCAACGACCTTGAGTGGTTAACTTGCATGTTCTGTGCTCGAATAAGACTCGCCCATCAAGGAGCACTGTTCCAAATTAGACGCAGTATTCATTTATTATACATAAAACAACAGATATTATACTAAAACACGTATACTAAAAGATGAATAATTAAATTATCTTTAAAGTGGTGAAGGTTTCATAAAAATACACTTAATAGTTTATGCGTGATTCTAAATTTTTTATCGGCTGAGACATAACTTTACAAATTAATAACACTATGTTCTAAAAACATAATTTCAAATATTTACAGATCAAATTACGAAAAAAATTGTCTAGATTAACATTTTTTTTTTTTTCAAAGAAATAGCACTAGTCGTTTAGACGTGATGTTCAATTTAAAATCATTAGAAGTCGTATAATTGCGCCTTAAAAGGCCTCCAAGGGATTGTAGCCACTGAATAGCTTACGAAGTCCGTATGAGAATGCTTTGGCTTTTGGCTGCTAACTGGCTGCAAAGTTAAGCTAAAGTCGAGAATAATAACATCTATTGAAAATTAAATAACAGTCTGATCCTTTCAACGAAACTTTCTAATAAACTATTTAGTTTACATAAAGCCATTACCTACCTACATATTGTAATGCCCTCTATATGTACCCAGTCTTAGAAATTGATCCAATCACGCGGGCCAGTTGATATACTCAGGCAACTATGTACGTCGAAACTACACAAATGTACCCTTTGTAACATAATCCCAAGAGGTGAAAGGTTTCAAATAACATTGTGGCGGATTGATGAAACCTCAAATAATATAGTTTGGAGAGATTATCGTAGCATTAGGCAAACATTGGCTTTTCATAGAAATGTCAATAGCCGAACTAGGTGAAAACTAACACAAAAAGCTTAAAACTGAATAAAGCACGTGTCATGTTTAGTCATCCTTGTGTGATTCGTTCGAAAAAGGTCCGATTTCCTTTGATAAGCGACTTATTCCTTTTCTTACAATACCTAGGAATGTAGTAAACGAGTGCCTAAGTGAGCTAGCGTCGGGCGCGCTGAGTGGCATCATTATCACGACTTTGGGAAGTTACACACGTTAAACACAGATTGTGTGCTTCTGTTGTCGGTGAACAATTAAGTCGGTTCAGAATGTTCTTCAAGATATTAGCAAAGTTGCGACAAGGAGAGCGCGATGCGATCCCGCGACCGAACTTCTCCGGTGCCGTTTAGCTCGTAAAAGAACGTAACTGCCGCTGTGAATAGATAATAAGGATTTTATTAAAATTCCTTGTCCTTGTTTTGCCATTCGTAGGGCTCACTTCGGCGGACGTCTTTTGTTCTGGTGGCATGCGAGCCTAAAGGCTTGCCAAATTCTCCCATCGTCGACTTCAATGAAATTTCAGTGCCACATTTATAGTCCCCCCTTTGTGTTCGTTTTTATATCAAGTCTTGTGTTGATAAGACAGAATTTAGAGTGAGTTTATCTTGTCGCTATAAAACACCAACGCCTGTGTTAATTATGCAAATAGTTTCTGAAATGTTTTCAACTTTTGTGTTGGGATATTGGATCGTTTTGCGTTCACAACGGACCGTAATCCACGTTCATTTATATCGTTAATACGAATCAATTCTGCACAATATGTGAGTTGTACATAATATATGATTTACTACATTGGCGTTCGCCGTTTTAATTAATCTCTCTCTACGCGAAATAACAACGAGGATTCAATTTTCTGGTCAAATGGATTGGTGCTGGCAAACGTGCGGGCTCGGCCCCTATGTGGCACTCGTTCACTTTTTATTCTTCATACGTCCATTTGTGTGAGTCAATACAATCGATTTCGTGCAAGATCACATCCCTTGTTGCTCGAATTGTTTTTAGAATTGCTTTTTCTGTGATAGATGGCTTTTTACGTTTCAAAATACGTAAATATTTTCACTCAATATTATTCATCATGAAGGACATGTGGTGAAGTACCTACATAGCCGTGAATGTTTTCCATAAATAACTCATCTCAGCAGGATTCGCCGATAGACTGTCTCCCGTAGGAGTCGTTGTGGCAAAATTACTTTCTCATGGTTTCGGTGGTCGGTGTTTTATTGCTTCATCCCAATGATAAATGCTCGTTATACAGAGTATTCAGGGAAAAAATTGTACTAACAACAGTTCTGAAACTTTAAATTGGCGCTGTTTGGTGGTTTCGTAAAATCTCGACGCTGATTCGTTTAAAACATTTCAACAACTAGGTTTTTTAATAAAAATGCTAAGTTTATGTTGTGTAGTTTGTATTCGACGGTTATCCAGGCGAATTGCTTCGGTTTATGCTTGTATCTCAGCTCAAACAAGAAGCAAGCCAGCCGTTTTGTTAGCTTGCGGTTTTACGACTCCAACTTGAGCATACATTTTATCAAGGCGCGACAATTTAGGATAGAATCCGTTTTAAATCAAAACTCATTTTCAATAGTGCTATTAATCCGATGTGGTATTGGTTTTAGAGACTGTGCATTACATCTCAACAAGATTTTATCAAAGGAGTTATTTTTGGCTTATGTAAGTTGATGAAAGCTTATGATGTTTTAAGTTTACTAGGCTCTAGTACTTAAACACCTTAGAGCCTTTGACACCTAATTTGACTTCTTTGATTGCTAGTCAAATTAGGGGCCTACCTGCTCGCGAATGAGGAGGCGGAACAGGTGAGGGAGACTCAACAACAGAGTCGCCGTCACGCCCTCAGCAGCAGCCACCGCAGGAGACGCCCTGGGCGGAAAACGTCGCGAGATATTCTCCGGCCACCGTAACCCCGGGCCTGCGGACGGCGAGAAGTGGGTAACTCGCCGTCCGATCAGCACCAGGCCCGAGAGTCGACGGCGCGTAGTGTTCCACGTGCGCCTCAAAGAGTTGTCCGCAAACCATGACGGGGCCCGTCATGGCCGATGCCTGCCCAGGGGTTGTGGATAAATTCGAAACAGAGTTACCGCGCCCCTGGGCACTCAGGGCAGGGAAGGAACAGGTGTTTTAGTCAGTAAGAGTCTGACACGCCCTCCCGCTCCACCCAGAGCGGGGGATGTCATTGCTTGATTTCTACCACCCAAAAAAAAAACCTGTTTCATCTTTTTGCGAAGGTACCTTTGCTGTTTCATCTTTTTGCGAAGGTACCTTTGCAGGGTTCCGAACGTCCGAATGAAAAAACGGAATCCTCATAGGATCACTCGTGTGTCTGTCTGTCTGTCCGTCTGTCACAATAAATTTCTCCGAATCTACTGGACCAATTTAATAAAGATGATTATTATTTACACAGATATTCACACACATGAATATCTGTGACCCGAACACGGACGTGTACCTAACGTAAATGAATTAATTTAGGATTCCGGTCTCTTTTGAGGGGCAAATCGGAAAGTTAAAAAATAAAGTTTTTCAAACTGTACCTACCGTGAGAAATATCAAATGAAATATTATTTTTCTTACTTTTCAAATAAATAATTATAATGCACCTAGTTTAAAAAACTTGACGAAAATTGACCATCCGCGCACCCCTTATCTCCGGAACTATTGAGTCCATAATTTTGAAAAAATACCGATTCTACTAACTAACCTATAAGAAATCAATCTGCCTAGCCTTTTCCCAACTATCTTGAGGTCGGCTTCCAGTCTAACCGGATGCAGCTGAATACCAGTATTTTACAAGGAGCGACTGCCTATCTGACCTCCACAACCCAATTACTGAAGATAAGATACCCCTTGGTAAGACTGGAGAACTAACATATAAGAAGTACCTATAATATGATTATAAATAAAAGGTGTAAAAAAAAAAAAATTGTTCGGAACCCTCTGCTCGCGAGTCCAACTCGCACATAGCCGATTTTTTTTATTATTGATAGAATAGAATAGAATACTCTTTATTATGTACACCATATAAATTACAATAAAAATATGAGGAAAACATTACATAGGGTGACACAATGGGCGGCCTTATCGCTAAAAGGCTAAGCTAGGCGCTCGCTTGACCACTATCTCACCTGATGGTAAGCGACGATGTAGTCGACGATGGAGCACGCTTACCTAGAAGTAACCTATTCACCTAACACCTGCATAAATCCAGGTCATCTTCACCAAAACATAATTTTCTTGACGTAATTGTATATGGCAGTTCTATTATAGAAGCAATATGCATTTCCAATTCCGTTGAATAGTGCCCGTCAGCCGCGGGCGCGGTCCCATCACCTGTCATGGTCCCGAGATCGACGGCTGCTTTGTATGCTACCCTGATCTAATAAACATGGCCTACATAATATCACTTAGTTTTATTTGAGTAACTAGGCCAGAAAACAAATCATTTGGAGTAGGGAAAGTTATAAGAAAAGGAACAAATCAAAGGTGTACCAAGTAGGTAAAAAACCGGCCAAGTGCGAGTCGGACTCGCACACGAAGGGTTCCGTACCATAAACTTAAAAAAAAATACGTTTCTAGAAAAGTGTTTTTTTTGAGCTGTACCTCATGATCGTATCCATTTTCATTTTGTGAAAATTTCAACTGTCTACCTATTACGGATCAAGAGTCTTAGTTGGTTACCTTTTGGGTACGGAACCCTAAAAAAGTAGATAGTGGAAAGCACTAAACTGGTTGTACATTCAGGTGTCTACCTGAATGCACAACCGGATGAGTGCATGCTGCAAACACAACATGGCAATGGAATGGCAAATATGAAAACCTGACCCTTGTTTAGAACTTTACCCATATGGTGGAGTGCCCTAAGTCCCGAAAACCCACATTTTTGAGGACCAAATAAACGCCACTTATGATGCTATTAGTTGTAACTATTGGGCCTAAATTATTTAGTCCGAATATACTGTTTCATCAAGTTAAGAAGTTGTGGCACCTTATTAATTCAATGGTTTAAATAAAACCTAATAGTTCAATATTTTCTCCGGTGTTCAGTTGAGTGAAGTTAGTTCCTGTTTACCCGGTGCCTAGGTGTATTGATTTGAAACAAGAGTTGAAAGTTCTCATAAAAGTTAAACAGAGTTCTATCGAATGGCAATATTTAAATACTATTATGTTTCTACGACTCCAACCCGGTAGACTGTAATTATTTTCAATTCAATGATTGTTTGAATGGTTTCTAGTTGGTATTATATTCCAGCTGCATTGTACTCCTCGACCAAACTGAGCCTCGAACAGAATAATATCAAAACAATAAATAGAACTCTTCATTTTAGCTTCTCTAACAATAGAGTTTCAGTTCGCCCACTGACTTAACTCTCTCTGAATGTCTGTTTGATCGATCCCGCCATTTTATTGAATAGAAGTCGACATCTGATCTGAAGCCGATCCAAAACTATGTTATGAAGCCCCCAAGTGCGTTATGTTGAAAAGCAGCTAAGTTTTGGATTAATCGATTACATTGGGGGTTAGATTGGGCAAGTTTAACAGGCGTTTGGACGGACCAAGTTAACCCATTTGTCTGAAACATGCCTTTACCCTTGACAAGAAAGATTTGACGGGATCTCCACGACCTTACCGATGTACTAGACAGTAGACGGGTATCGGGATTAGTTTACGCTTCCATGGGCTGTATGTCATGCAAACTTTCCTAACTGTATTTGGCAGGACACGTATTGTACGTAAATTACGAGGACAACAATGTTACGAAATGAAACATGAACGTTGAAACTGGCGAACTGGTTCAACAAAAGGGACCATGTTTTACACTTGTGTGGACAGTGAGGACGAATATAATATTCATCACATTAAATCCCGAGCGCCAATACGAACGTTCATTAAAATACATTGAAATAATCCTTTTCTATTAAATTTAATCTGACCTCGGACGGCTTTGTCTGGCGTCATTAATCTTCATAAATGAATATGATATGTGCTGCAGGAAATCAATTTTCCGCTTGACTTCATTGCATCGAGTATTCGGTGGCCCGTGTTTGCCATTTGACATTTTAATATTCCTCAATGGGAATGAACATTTTTTGCACGATCACCGTTTTTAGAAGGACGCAGTTATTCGAGGGAATTTTTATTCTAATAGAAATTTTGCGAGTGGGTATCTTTCGCCAAAACGGAAAAGCACATTAAAGCCTTCGTTTAGATGTGCTTTTTAACGAAATGATGTCATAAAAAGTTTTGTTTTAATAAATACCTGTTTATTGGTTTTGTTTTAAGTAATTTCTAATTTAGATGTTTTAAGATATTTTTAGGGTTCCGTACCCGAATGGTCCAAACGAAGTCCTATTGCTGTCACTCGCGTGTCCAGTGGTGTCTGTCTGTCCGTCGTCTGTGACAAAAATTTGTTCCAAAGAATTTTTTAACTTCCTATTAACCTATGAACTTGAAGTTTGGTGATATAGTTTATTATTAATAAAAAAATACCAACATATTGATTTCCTTCATATGGTACGGAAGTCCGGTACGCAATTGGCCAGTTTTTTTTTATCGAGTGGTAATGGTTACTTGTAAAAGTCAAATTCATAGATATTTGGTACACCTGGGTACCTGCTTATTTATAACTTTATAAGTCTACAAGGAGTCCTCAGTTCTTATGGACTGCATAAGGACAAAAGAGGAGAGCATCTTTAATTTTTTTTAAAGACACTGCTTTTAACCTTTCACAAACATTTTGACTCATGTCGATTGACTAGATGCAGACCCAGAGTTAAATAATTGTCGAAGCATTCAGTCATTCATAGTGCATTTCGGATTTTGCCGCTGCGTTAACTGACTATGGCTTGAACACCTAATATTCATCCGAATCTCATGAATGCCAGCATTAATAACGATGTTGGTTTATTGGCCTGCCTATTTAGTGATTAAGTAGGTAGGTATTGTTGAGGCTCATTTTCATTGGTCGATAACTCAGTCAATATACAGTATGACTAATAAAATTCATCGGTCGTAATAAAGCATGCGGTGACTCGCACAGGTGGCTTGCATTACAGAAATCTTCAGTACTCTTCATGCGGGCTATGGTATACATTAAAGAAATCTCCCGCAACACGCATGGGAGCCCTATCATCGTCAAATTTTAATAAGCCTTTTGAATTATACAAACAAATTTTTGCAAACAATTGACGGTCATGTCCTTGTTTAAAATCTATTTGTTCGATTGGATATAATATTATAGAGTGATGTCATTTTATTTTTCGCATACTTCTTAGCAAACCCTTTCATTTAATACCCATCCAAGACTCCTCCGTGCCTCGGAAAGCACGTTAAGCCGTTGGTCCCGGCTGTCAATCGTGGATCTTTGACAGTCGTTACGGGTCGTCAGAAGCCCGAAAGTCTGACAACCAGTCTTACCAAGGGGTATCGTATTACCCAGTTACTGGGTTGTGGAGGTCAGACAGGCAGTCGCTCCATGTAAAATACTGGTATTCAGCTGCATCCGGTTAGACTGGAAGCCGACCCCAAGAGAGTTGTGAAAAGGCTAGGCAGATTGATCATGGTAATGCATAAAAAGTAGTACGCCATCTTTGAGAGTTCGCCGTATTGTTTAATATGACGTCACTTAGCTGAACATGTATGCAAAGTTTCAGCTCAATCGGAAACCGGGAGTGGGTCGAATTTAACTTCTAAGATTTTGTTACAAACCTAGTTAGTTACAAATGAAACTAATAAAAGCGTGTTAATAAATCAATTCGTTCAGTTCTCACCTGGCGAGTTAACAATCAGAAATGTTTCAGATTTCAGTGGTCAGCGTCTGACCTTTTTTTTTGTGGTGTGGGGAATCATCCAATGACTTCTCCCGCTCTGGGTGGAGCGGGAGGGCGTGTCAGACTTTTACTAACTTAAACCCACCTCTGTTCCTTCAGTTGCCGAAGTGCCAAGGGCCGCGGTAACTCTATTTAGATTTATCCGCGACCCCAGCATGCATCGGGGCCCGTTAGGGCCGTCAGCTACTGCTGACATCTCTTTGAGGCGCGCGTGGAACACTACGCGCCGTCGACTCCGTAACATGACCTGGACCAGGGCCGGGCGCGAGAGGTCGCTGCCACCGATCGCCTCCACGAGGACACGGCGGTGCTCCGCCCAAGCGGGGCAGAACTCCATCGTGTGCTACACCGTGTCCCTTGGGAGCGTCTGACCCTGGGTTTGAAATTCGCAGATATAATTTACGCATTAAATGAATATTGCTCTTAGTTCCCGTTCCACTATAAACACAATGAATTCTACTGGAAGTTATATCTGTCAAAGAATTTTGTAATTAAAGTGTAAGGATTCTTCTCCTTATAAAAGCTTTAATTGATTGCGACTTAATTTCAATTTCTACAATACCACTTTGTAAATAAATTCGTTTGACTATAAAGGTCAGTTTGTGATGGCTGAATAGAAACTATGCCAACTTTCGACTTTGCGTGTCAAACGCGCTGAGATACATCTGTGGATGACCGATAGACATCGTCATGATTCTATAAACGTCTCTCCAATTTCGAACACGGGATTCCAAAAAGAATTGGAAATTGTGCTCCGATTTTGAATTTTCCGCTTTTTTAATTCAATATTTTCCGTCGAACGTCTGCCTACCCGCTTTTGATAAATGAGTCGCCATTTGATTCAACTCTGATGCGAAAATGTTGCTGTCGAATATAAATATGTGCACGTTTTACGTTTTCCTTTAGCGAATATTCCCGTTTACCGTTTTGTTTGTTAATTTAAATCGCATAAAGCATACAAAGTGTATGTGAGTTTAAATGTTTGTGAACGCACCCACGATACAGGAGGAATTCCTAGTGTGGGGCAACGTTTTTTTTAAAAAGAAAGAAAAGAAAAAGAAAGGCGGGAAATTCGGATCTCCAATTTCTCGAAACTTGTTTACGGTAAAATAATAAGTAAGTATAAAAATACAGTATGTATGTATGGAGAGACAATATGTACGATGTTTACTGGTAATAGCGAAATCCAATATAAATAGACGAATTATTTGTTCGAGAATACCTTACGTTGTTTATGAAATATTTGTTTTTTTTAAACACATGAAAACGTTGAAGATTCGGGCAAGTTTTCTCTAAAAATATTTTTCTTTACATTTAAAAGCTCTACACGTCTTCTAACGATCTTGAGAAGGGTTAGAAATGACAACAATCGATAGAGGTCGTCCTTTATTCGCGATTCTAAAGAATTTGTATCCCCATATAGGAAGCAATGTATTGCTATATTGGCTGATGTGTAATTTTAAGCAAACTTTTAATTTTAATGAGTTACCGCACTCCTGGGCACTCAGGCAGGGTAGGAACAGGGGTGGGTTTTAGTCAGTAAGAGTCTGACACGCCCTCCCGCTCCACCCAGACCAGGAGAAGTCATTGGATGATTGCCACCCCCCCCCCCCCCCAAAAAAAAAGAAAAAGCTCATGATTATGATTTGTGTATGTTTAATAATTCCAGCCTAAAATTACTTATTCTAGTCCTTAAAATAAATTGCTTTTCTGTGTATTGATAGATCTCTATCGTATTCTTTTGTAATAAATGTTAAAAGGTTTTTTAAGCATGAATAAAAATATAAACAGATTTTACTAACATAAAACTAAACTCACATTGAAACTTGTATTTTAAAAACTCTTTTGAAGAATATGAAAGCGTTTCTCGCTCAACGTTTGAATATACGAGAATGTTGAGAATTATAGCACCCTATAAAACTCTCGTTTATGCTATATCACGGGTAGGTTGTTGAAACTAAGCTGAAACTAGTTTCTGAATTGAAGACAGTTTACAAGTACGCAAGTAACAAACTGTGTAAGTACATTTCGAAGTCATATTGAACTCGATTCTCTTTGGATATTAGTTTTACGTGTGTAAGAAGCACTTTATAACTTATCCTATCTTTATAGCTATTTACCAGAGACAGAAAAGCTGAGGATATCAAGAAAACAATGCATTCGAATCTCGATCCATTTTAAGGTGCGCTCTCGCTGTAAATCATTGAAGATGTTATCATAACAGCAGTAAAATCGTGCTCTATCTTTAACTGAGAATAAATTTTAAAAAGTCTGATATAAAAGCCTCGTTTCGAAACACATAACCATAAGATATTTTCAAAAATGAAAAATAATCACCACAAAGAGTACCTTTGTTAAGAATGAATGAGGGATACCCGTTTCAGACGTTAAAGTAATACACGCCACCTGCGCGGTGGACCACGCATTAATATTAGCGACGAGCCTCACTTCAGATCCCGCTATATTTAACCGACTTCGAAAAAGGAGGAGGTTCTATGTTCAACTGCATTTGTGGACCGATTTTCAAAATTCATTTTTTATCAGAAAGAATATACTCCCGAGGTGGACCCATATAAATTTTATAAAAATTGCTTACGCGATTTTTGATAAACAGAACAAAAACGAGAAATATGTATACCTAGATGACGTTTTGGTTTTCTCCAATTACGAGTATCTCTGTTTGAATTCCATGTTCCAAGTTATTGGGGTTTTGAGTTCTGGGGTATAACAACTAAAAAGTGAAAAATAAAAAACTGTTTTACAAAAAAAACAACCGTCTTCCAAAGAAGTAAAATACACTAAACATTTAAAAATAACTTTAATTTCGGCAGTCGGTGTCAAACAACGAAGAAATAAAATACAAACACCGACTTCCAATTTTTAGTGTATTTTCTTTTTTGGAAGTCGGTTGTTTTTTTTTGTAAAAATGTCTTTTATTGTAACAAACAAAAACAAAACGTAATTTTTGGATCCAATTCTGTGAACAGTGAGATGTTTTGATAAATGTGTAACAATTTATGATAATATGGCGGCGAAAAGCCCACTGGGACCGCAGAGTAATAAGCGCGGGTTTCGGGTTCTGAGGACGATTAGACCTCTTACATGCAAACAGAACAGCAAAATCTCACTGAAATACTAAATCACATACTAAAACAAACATTATCCAATATTCTTGGCCATTTACGCGTGACCTATTTATGCTTGAAGGGATCTGGGTACTAAGTAAATAACTAGAGGGATGACAGTTCAAACTCGTACGTGAGTAGGACGCAGCGGGCACGCTTGACAGTTGGAACCGTCCTGTCGCTATTCATCTAGATTCAGAAAAGTACCCTGAATAAGAAAACAGTAAATACACTTTATAGTAATAAGATTATTTTCTTTCCAGACGCGTGTGAAGGGTCGTTAACCTTGGGATTGTATCCTCTGTGAGAAAATGCGAAAACAAATTACGCTGCACTCGTTTCGGACGTACCTACTAAAGCAATGTTTCGTGCGACCTTGTATTAAAATAGATTTGTTTATTTACTTGTTTATTCACAATGTGAAGAAGATGGGGTTTTCACAACATACATATGTATACAAGCCGAACTGGTGCGCATAGGTAGCGAAACGGTGAGCATACGGGTTACAATCGCGTATGGTGACCGTTATGCATAGTATGATTTACGCTGTTGATACGTTCTATTGTCCGTGTCGTGTTTCTTTCCGTGCATCAACTGAAATATTTTTACAGTAGCTATATAATTTTTAAGTTAGATATGTCACCGGATGGTCGCAAAGACCGTTAGTTTATGAAAAATCATGTAAAATTGTAAGCTCAACGTGCGTCAGGCCCCTGCGTCGCCACCAACAATAGGTTTTTAATTGTGTCTGCTAATGAGGTAAGTACTTGACGCGTTATTTTCATTAAGACTCGGATACATTGTAAATTATGAAATATGGTTGAGATTTATTGTATTTCAAATAATCTATTCATAATACGTATAATTAGGCCTGAAATAAAAATGATTTGACTTGATAACATATCGAGAGTTTACACTCTCAATTATCCGATGACAGATGCAAAGAATGCTTGTTAAAGTTTCAGTTTTGATTTTTCTAAGCACTCTCACTTTCCAGCACACTACTAAACTAGAGTAAGCATCAACAACGGTTTAGGTAGACACTCTAACAAATAACTTTGTTGTGGAGGATAAACGGACGGCGGGAACTTAGGAGCCCCGGAGGCCACTTAAAACTTATGTGGCTTCGTTAACCATAGTCCTATATTCCTACTGTTGTTCAGACCTTCCAGAATTATATAACAAGAGCCGTCTTCAAGTTTAAATTTAGTGTTTCGTCTCGTCATTGTGGTTTCGTTGAATTTAATCAGTATATCACTGAGACCCTAGTTTGTTTGGTGGAGTCGGGCTAAACTGCGAGGAACGGTGGAATATTCAGCAGCAAAAATACAAACGGCAAATCTCAACTGCAGACGGCTTTGTGGGATTTCGATGATTCGATTTGATTGGCGAAATCTATGCAGATGTTACGTTATGGAGGCTGAATATATTTTTCCGATACGCGTATCCCGTCAGAGTAAGTCAATACTGTTCAGATAATAATAACCTTGTTTGAGTTTTGTAAATTCGCTTTGATATCAGAACGAGGTTCGAATCTGAAATGGTACCAAACGGCAACGTTATCATAGTCGTATCAGGGATGCTTGTTATCGATATCCTCTGAGAATATCTTAAGTCCCTCTGACGTATTTTTGCGAATCTCTGAAGGTCTTTTATTTCAAAGCATCGTACCTTTTGTTTATCGTCTTGCCATTTATTTGAAGTAAATATTATTACATTTGAATGAAGTAGGTCAAATATGGATTAAAATATTTTATCGCTCGAAAGGATTCAATTTAATAGACTGTTGTATAAGTAAATAGGAGTTAATTTAATGGAAAAGCAGTGTAAACACTAATTACAATACCTACTGGCATTAGAATATTGTTTGATGTTTTTGGTTTAATTAGATATTATTTACTATTTAGTTGTCTTGAGTCCTTTGGCAACAGATTACGACGCTTTTAGCGCCTTTAAGAATTAGCTCTTAAAAGGTAGGTCATTAATTATTGTAATAGTGGAGTGCTTGTAGTTTGTTTTAGGTAGTACTAATGTTGTTATTATTCTCGGTTCACTGTTGGGTCGTTAATAGAAGCCAATTGATATCAATGGACTATATTGATTTATTAACAACTGGTGTAGGAGGACATAATAGTAGCGAGTCAATCATTGCTCGCAACATCGCTCGGCTCGTGTACAAGTACCTATTAAAATTCTTGATTGAAAACATTGATTCTGATCCACCGATCGAGTTATAATAAATACGAGAGCAGATTTTGATACGAAACATATTTTTTCCGTATTCGGGTAAAAAACCAGGAGGAGCTCGTGGTTAAAGTAATAACAGCCGCACGGGTCGATCCATCAGGTTAAGCTACGCTTGCCGGGGTTGATCCATGGATGGGTGACCATCTTTACATACCGAGACTCCTCCGTGCCTCGGAAAGCACGTTAAGCCGTTGGTCCCGGCTGTCAATCGTGGATCTTTGACAGTCGTTACGGGTCGTCAGAAGCCCGAAAGTCTGACAACCAGTCTTACCAAGGGGTATCGTATTACTCAGGTACTGGGTTGTGTACGCTCCATGTAAAATATTGATATTCAGCTGCATCTGGTTAGAGTGGAAGCCGACCCCAAGATAGTTGGGTAAAGGCTAGACAGAACACATTCGGGTAAAAAACCAGACGATTGATCAAAAGCGTTATACTTAGGTTCTAGGCTAGGATAGGATAGTGTTTCACAAATAATCGACTCGCAACCGCATTTTAGTGGTAACCATTTAACATTGGCAACGCCCATATGTCATAGCAGTAATGATGATTTTCGTAGTTCGGGTGCTACGACTGATATGTGGTTGACTGTAACAAAACGGGTTTTACGGGTGTAGAAGTAAAACTGATGTAGAAATAAAATAAAATAAAGCCTTCTTTGAAGACGATTTCTACCGCTTCACCTAACAGGATGTCTCAGGTGGTTGCGCGTCATCATAAGAAATAATTATGATGAATAGGTGATTGTGTAACACGTAACTAAGCGACATAATTTGTCACGAATAGGACATACCTAACCAAAATGATGCTCTCTGATCTAATCTAATCATAAAATTAAACGAACGCGACAATTTCAAATTACACAATCCAATATTATGCCGACTGCAATTAAAGACGGTTGAAAATAATTAAACAGTCTCTAATGGCGTACTTAATCCTCAGCAAACAATCAATCACGACCACAAAAGAGTAAAGAGGTTTATAGATGGAAAATTTCTGCTACACCAATACCATTAAAACGTTTATCCTCTATCCAAGAAGGGCTTTTCTCATTGTGCTGACGCTCGGTTCGACCGGTTTGTGGTCGAGCAGCATATTTGTTAACAAAGGACTTGCAGGCACCTAGAACAGAGCGGAACGGGTCTTGCATATTTTAGAAATCGGTATGCTGCCGACAATCTGCACGGATTCCACCGAGCCGGGAACCCGAGAGCCACGCAAACACTGTATCTGAACGTGGTTCGAATGTTTGGCTATTGATCGAAAGCTAACGAACTTACCAGTAGCTTCACGTCTAATAGTTCCTCAGATAGATTCCACTCGTTTCGACTAGAACCAATATAAATCGAGTAACCCGCTTGAAAATGTCTTCTTAAAAATAGTACCGCATTACAGGTTCGATAGCTCCCTGGCTTTTATTGTATTCGTAAGATTTATTAACTTTAATGAAAATGCCCACAATAACATAAAAATATGAGAAAAAATCAGCGTATATAATGAAATCGCCAGATATAACCAGCCGTCACAAACAGAGGTAACAACTCGACGGAAAGTTTTTAGAACACACAAAATTAAATTAAATTTTGTAGTTCTTAGTGGTGTGCTTTAAAAGCGACTAGAACAACAGTAGACGGTCTGCAGGGAGAAATTAATTTGATGGCTGTTCTGTTTTGCTATTAAATTCATAGCGGCGCAAACAACGCCTGGCTTGAACGGCAGTGTGCTATTTACTTGAGGCAAGAAAACAAGCTGGGCGCAAAACTGCAGGCGTTTTATAGTACACTCGCACGATTGCAATGTTGGCATTCTTGTTCTGTAATTATAAGAAAGTTGGTGACGCCTGTGGCTTCGCTTCAGCGGAAATTAAATAAACCTCTTATAATAGAAATAAGGTTGTGTTCCGACTTGCGGTTGTGAGAAAATGGAAAATCTCTACAGGGAAAAGTTCATACTATGTTAAGGTCTATTAATTATTTGGAGTGTTTAGACCAGTTATAACAACACACTTAACAGTGTTTTAATTTCAGTGTTGTCACTTTTATGCTCATTTGTGTCGCTATAAAAGATGAAGTCGTTATTTATCTTTATCTTTTTAAATATGCCTAAGTTAGTATATTCCGTCGTTGTTTATGGAGATGCCTCAGTAACATTTTACGACTGTGCCTGTTGTACGGCGAGTTATTTAGGCACTTCAAAAAGTTAGCGTGTTCTAGTACCTCGTCGAAATACGAGATAATAACTTGTGCAAACATAGTATAACTTAAGAAAACACGTATCTTATTTGAATTTTCTTTGATTTCCCAGGCGGTTGAAGCAAATTGCTTAGAATGTGAATATATCAATGTGAATATAGAATGAACTAATTCTGTCTAGGCCGCACCTTGTCTCGCGAATTTTCACTTTTCGTCTGCACATGTGAGGATCTTAAGAACAATCCTTTTCGCTTTTACTTACATGAACTTTGGAATAAAATACATAGTTACATGTTTTGAACTCTGTCCTCATTTTGAAAGAATGCATGGAGTCTCTAGGCCGTTATTCTCCATAGAGATTTACGGTTTGAAAAGTAGAAACAGTTTCAATTACCTACTTTCTAACTTAGTTACTGATCGACCTGTTGACAATTCAAAATTAGATACCTACATAAAAGGTTAATGGTTAAGTTGTTACTTAATTCGAGTTTGAGACTAAAATATGTAGGTATTTGTATTTTTTTCTACATTATTTATTTGTTAATAAAACAGCACCAGGTACCGATATCATTGAATATGACACGAAGTCCTATTGTACAAATCTATATCAGAGGAAATATAATTATTACATAATTATTCATGAATTACATAATCACGTCGACAATACATATTTAATGGGAAACCATTCCCGCCATCATTTCAATTAGGAACGATATTACAATGCGCTAGTTAATTAATATTTTCATTAATTATGAAATTATGTATTTGAATGAAATTATTTAGGGTAATAACTACAAAATAATTATTTCAGGAAATCAAGCCTTATTGGCAGTAGTTTGCAATAAGAGGGTAATGAGACATTTTCCTTATCCGCAGCTATCCAACACTGATTTATAGGAACTACATGAGTAGGTACCGAGCACATAGTGAAAACCTCTTTTTTTGTAAAGTCTGTTAAAATTGCAGCTGGACTTAGCCGAGGGTAGGTCGGTTAAAATGGCAGCTGGACTTACCTAAGGGTAGTTTTTCCACCAGTAGGAATTCGGCTGTCACTGCTTTAAATAATCATGAGCATTTTCCCAACTATGTTGGGTCGGGTTCCAGTCTAACCGTCTGCACCTGTCTAACCTACACAATCCAGTTACTGGGTAGAGCGCGCAAGATCAGTCTGCGCGTGGTAGAAATCGGAACTAAACGTTTGAATATTATAAATTATGCTAATGAATATAATCTAGTAGGTACATAACTATACATCTAGTTAATTCTTTAATGAAGGTTATAGATTTAATTAGGCCTGCAAATTGAAGCAGCGCCACCATACCCACGCAGACTTATCGTGCGCGCACTCTAACACGATCTCCTAGACAAGACTGGATGTCGTGACTTTCGGGCTCATGAACCCGTAACGACGGTAAAAGTTTTTAACGTGATTTTCACGGGTTCCGCTTTAAAGCCTGTTAATAAAACACTGAATTTCACGACCATGTTAACAACATGACTAATTTATTTATAGGTTTGCTTTCATTAGCATTAATTCACTAGTATCAGAATTCCTTAAATTTTAAATGTTGCGGTTGAATCTAGTTTGTGTTTCTGAAAATGAGGGTAGGTACCTAAAAACCAATTTAATTTTGGAATTGATGACCACAATTATTTAAAATTCTTTTTAGTTTTTACTTGAAGTGTACAAAAATCAATAGCCGAATGTATGTAAGCGCATCTCTTCAGAACGGCTTCACCAATGTGGCTTATTCTTTTCAGGGTTCCGTACCCGAAGGGTCCAAACGGAGCCCTATTGCTGTCACTCACGTGTCCGTCTGTCTGTCCGTCGTCTGTCACAAAGGTTTTACAGCCAAACGGTAGGAGCTACAGTCTTCAAATTTTCACAGTATAAGCATCTTGGTGACCCAAAGCCATACAAATAGTCAAAGATACATTTGGTACGGAACAATGTGTGAAGTCCGACACGCTCTTGGCCGGTTTTTGTTGTGTACGTAATAATTGTTAGAACAAGGCTTGTATGAAAGAAAATTTTGTCTGAATCTAAATAAGGAACTTTCTTGAGAGCAGTGGTGGACCAGTGTTGTGAGTTCAAACCCAGGCAGGCGCTTTACTTTGTGTAAATTATTTCATCAACACTGCTCTCAAAACGGTGAAGGAAAACATCGTGAGGAAACCGGCATGTCCTAGAACCAAAAATTTGAAGACATGTATTGTGACATCCACCAATCCGCATTGGGCAGGCGTGGTGGATTAGGGCCCACACCCTCTCACAGAGAGGAGGCCTGTGCCCCAGCAGTGGGGACAATAAAAGGCTGATGATGATGATGATGAAAGGAACTCTTCAATGCTCCACAGCACGGACACGAAATGCTGTGTAGGTACAGGTACACATATATGTGATACCCGAAATAAAAGCTTGTTTAAAAAAAATGTTTTCCACTTTTAACTTATTTTATTTAACTTGCAATCTTTGTTTGTTCGGGACAAATCTTGCAAACTGAATTAGAACTAAAATATTTCCTCTTCTTCTACAGAATTGAATTTTTATATGTCAATGCATTTCATAGTAAGCATAATCTGAATAAACATTCAGAATTAACTGCAGATAGAGGAACATTTCAACGGTCAAGAGAACAGACACGAAATTTTGTGTTTGAGTTTAAAAGCTTACTTAAAAAAAAAATACAACCGACTTCTAAAAATTGCAAAATAACTTTAATTTCGGAAGTAGGTGTATATATTTTTTTTTTTGTTTCTTCGTTATTTGCCACCGATTTCCGAAATTAAAGTTATTTTGCAATTTTTAGAAGTCAGTTGTATATATTTTTTTTAAGTTTTTTATTTTTCACTTTTTAGTTTTCTTTTTGTTTTTTTTTTTATTGTTGTTGTACACCAGAAGTAAAACTAAATATTAAAGTTATGGCCGAATAGATAACACCAATAACATGGAATTTGAACATTTGGAGACAACCAAAACGTCATCTATGTATACATATTTTTTGTTTATATTATTTTTTTTTTCAAAAAGTGCTAAATGAATTTCGATACAATTTATATGGGACCACCTCTGAAGTATGGCCTATCATACAAAAAAGAATCATCAAAATCTATTCACAAATGGCGGAGATATCGCGTAACAAACACAAAAAAAAAAACACAGACCAATTGAGCCTCCTCTTTTTTGAAGTCGGTTAAAAATAATTTTTACTGTTATCTTTTCTCTTTTCCTTTCCATTTTCAGAAGTACGAGTATATCTTTAGCAATATCATACCTCACATACACAACAGAATATACTTTGTTACTTTACCGAATCCAGTTGTTGAATAGCTCGAGTATTGGCGCGACGAGCTATTAATATCCGTAACGTTTGGCTGAGCTATTGCGGCTGTTCCAAAGACGGCTTAGCACAGCTGACTGAATAGACAACCATTACTTAATACCTCGGACAATTCCTTACACTATCGCTTTTCTTTTTACCCGAATGCGCGACGCAAGGGAGGGTAAACCCGACTGCGCCTATGTATGTATGTATGTATGTATGTATGTATGTTTGTTCCTTTGTGACACTATAGAGACCAAACGCGTGGGCCGATTTTTATAATTCTTACGTCAATTGATTCGTCTTAATCTTGCGACTACGATAAAGATCAAAAAAAAAAAGAAAGATCAAAATAAAAGGCTCGAGGAGACAATTCCAAAAATATAACTCACTAAAATGTAGAAAATAAAAAATAAAAAACATTTTCAAAAAACCCGACTGTAAAAACAACTAAAAAGTTACAAACAAGTCACTTTTAAAGCAGTTTGATGCAGTTCGTGGCATGAAATCAATAATTGAACTAAAATAACTGCCACCAACTGCATCAGACTGTTTTAAAAGTAACTTGTTTGGAACTTTTTAGTTGATTTTACAGTCGGGTTTTTCGAAAATATTAATTTTTTTTAGTTCATAAAAGTACGCCAAGAAGTTTGGATTAACGCTTACTAAAAATTGAGATTTTCTTATCAGATAGATAGATATAGTCACTCTTTATTGTACACTATAATAGATTACAGTATGAGCTTATACTTAATAGGGTGTAAAAATGAGCATTCTTATCGCTGAAAGCGATCTTTTATAGACAACCTTAGGATGGATTTGTTGATGAGAAGAAGAAGATGGATTTGATCTTTATAAATACAAATCTTTAAGGGCCTACCTTCCCGTAAGTGGTGCCCTCATTGAATAAAAATTCGTAGCAAAGCATAGAAAACTAAGGTCCAGAGAGACCAAAAACGGCAAAAACACCCGTTTGCTTACTTCTGTGGATACGAAACACTTTCGAGTCCTGTTTTAACAACGTAAGAATACCTTAAGCTCTTTGTAACAAACGCAACATAGGATTTTTTAATCTTTGTTTTGTATGCTTTGCTACGATTTTTTATTCAATGAGGGCGCCACTTGGCGGCTATATACGCCTTAATGACAAGCATAGATATGAAATCATGAACAATTTCCCAACACAACATTAGGTTGTTGGGCGCAAAAATAACATGATTTTAATAATGAACTTTCGTTGGTCGTGTTGGACAAAGAGAATTATTTTCAACGTAAACAGTGTAAGAATTTGGTAGCCGAGTCTAATTAGGTTCAAACATTTAACTTATCTCTGTATTGGATGGTTTAAAATACGGACGGTTTTAAAATACGAATGGTTTTAAATACGAATGGTTATAAAATACGGAAGGAAAATACAGTTAAGGCTGCGGTCTCAGAAAGTTAGCTGGCGGTACCTAACGAAGCGAAAGGGACATTATTTTTTATCTAACTAGGGGGAGTCGAAAGAAAGGGTTGATTTTAATGAATTATTTCAAATTTTCAAGAGGAGGGTTAGTCAGGTAGGGGAGTTAAGGTAGGTACGGTATTTATATTAATTATACCTAGCTAAGACTTAGAGGAGGTACCTTGTTTTACGTTTACCTTATCTTGTACTATGTTTTGTATGTACCTACGCACCGGAGTGTTTTCCACTGGAGACCCCAAGGCAGTTCTTACGTGTTAGATATTTTAATCCGTAGGAGTCCTGAATATTTTTACTGAGAAGAGTAGCTCCTTCTGCAACCTTTGAGTGACGTGGTTTAATTTTAATCAGATTTAGGAAAGAAACTTCAAATGCATTTCATGGTATCTACTGTAGATACCTTATTTATACTCAACTACAATTTCAGAATCTTTGATTGGTTATCAAATAAAACATGGCTCCGTAAATTCTACGATACACCAACACAGCAGATTTTTCCCCGTCAACGTACGAGCATACAGCCTTTGATGGTCACACTTCAGCGTTCATTGCTCCATTTGTTTACGAGACTCACATCAAAGTACCCACGCATACGGTAATAAACGAAGAAATTGTTTGTATAGTCCTAAAGGTATTGGAGACTGGAAGTGGGCTTTTTCTATAAATACCAATGATTGACTTTTCTACGTTGTAAACATCAATATTTGCACGACTACTTTTATCGTTGAAACTAATAGAACTCTCTTTATATTTTACGATCGCACCTAGGTTGTAAAATTATAGAACTGCTGATATACGACCATGTAGAAATAACCGACCATCGTTCACGATATAGGGGTTTTAAAATTTTACCATGCCATTGGCTTAGAGCAAAATTTTACGGGAACTTTAACCTATATTTTATAGGGGATTTTACAAAAATAAACGAAGATGAATATGATCGTAAAAAATCTCAACTTCCATCAACGATATTTTGTTGAAAGAGTTATGTGTTTTTGCTTTATTTTATAGCCAAGCATTATTTTAAAAGATCATTTTTTTTAGTAATCTGTATACAGTCGCGATCTCAAGACCTGAGTGTGACACTTGAAAATAATCACTATCACTACATATTTTAGAACAAAGTCCCCCGCCACGTCTGTTCGTAAGTTCGACTCAAGAACTACTGAACGGTTTTCATGCGGTTTTTAACTAATAGATAGAATGATTCATGAGGAAGGTTTAAATGTATAATTTGTACCCTTGCGAAAACGGGGCGAGTCGTCAGTCAACTTATAAAATAGTCAACATCAGAGACAAGATAACGTAGTCAAAATCCAACGACTTGCCCCTTTAACTCTATTGATCGAGCTCCCAACACCCACGCCTCAGTGTACACGGCTATACCTAGTCTATTCTTAGTCAGGAGTTCTGAACACTTTTACTACAGGGACCAACCTAGACTGCTTAATTATTTCTTTTGCTATTCACTCGTATCGATCTCCAATGAAACTGCAACTCTGACTTGTACCCGTCGGTCGCATAATGTGGGTGCTAAGAAGATATATCATATTTTTTGTAAGGGTGAGATTTAGCGATGGTTAGCAACCAAAACCGAAAATATGAGAAATGGTTAGGGGACGACTGATTTCACAGCTACATTTTAAAGACAACTAGGACGTAATACTGCAAAATAATGTTTAGTAGAAAATCAGAAAGTTATAAGAGAAATACTTTACGAGAAGATTCTGTTTTTAAAATCTATAAGTCACAATATCCAAATCAGCTTCTTGAAAATTTACTTCCCCGCCTCTCTACTTGCCAAAATATACGTGGTCGCTCTCTACGCTAGCCATAAAATGCTGCGTGACATTTAGCAGGGGCCCGCAACATTCGGGCAGGGGCTCCAAACTTTAAAGCGATGATAAACGCTATAATAAGCTCGTGAATGGGGTCCATTACGGTAACTCGTAGCGAACTCGTAATTTATGTTGTATAACTTCAAACTACCCACACCCCGCTCTAAGGATTAACGTGCCAGCGAGCTGTTTAATTGTACACACAACCATGGATTAAAATAAGGTGTACGCTGTTAAAGTTTTCTCTTTATCATAATTTTGGGCTCAGGATCTTGTTTATTGCTTGATAGTTTTAATACTCGCTTCATCCCTCGTGTGAAGATGGATGTAAAATTAATTATTTAATTGCATGCTCTGTTTGTTATATATTCAATGGTTTTCCTTATTATCCACACCCTTTCCCGGGTCCATCAAGAAGTCTTTTAGGTTTGAGGAAAAGTCACTCAAAATCTACATCGGTAAGGGTTTTCCATCCCTGCGTGTACCTAGCTTGGTTCGTGGCAATAATAAAAATCAAGTTTCTTTAATTATACTTTCATTTTAATTTATGGTTTTAATATAAGTAGGATTTTTGTAGAAAAGGTGATTTTACTTTAAGTTATGTTTAAAGAAAATATACGGTGCGTAGGTATTTTATTTACCTCTCCTAAAGCTAATTAAAAAGAAAAAGAAAATCTAAAGTTAATTTTACGTAGTTTAAAGTTTTAATTGCACAAGAAACTATGTTTAACAGACGTATAAGAAATATTAATGAGCTTTTGTAAAGTTTTTCAGACTGGTAGGTATATACTAAACAAATAAATGGTTAGGTACCTACGTAAAATACTTTTCATTTCAATGAAACTGTGTCTATGAAAGTGAATCAACATCCAGATTTTAACAACAGGAATTCTCAAAATAAACTTCGCGGAAAATTGCATTTTCTTTTTCCTTGTTTCGTTTTATTGAATCAAGTTAAAAGGTTTCGTTCGATTCTACGGTCTGCCTAGCATCGATAAATGCTTGGGAATCTATGCCACTAAATAAATACTGTGGCGATTGTATACACAGCCTATAGCCGGCCTGTGAGCACCGGCCTTCAGCTGGCAGTCGGTAATGTTGAAGAGTGGTTCGAATATTCATATTAGAATATTCGAATAAGTTATTGCTATTGTTTCTAATGAGTTCTAGCATGCCCGTCGTAGAGGGCGAAGATTATGTATTCACATAATTATTAATAAAAGTGTTAAGAGTGCGCGCCCTCATGTTTTTACTTATCACACTCAACAAATAGCCAGTCAGTCTTGCACACCCCCCTCTCGCGCAGCCAGCGAGTGAGACAGCTCCACAAGCTATAGCAGCGCCCCTGGAGCCCTGCAGGTTCTACAATACCTACTTATTTGCATTTTCTAGTGACTGAATTCGTTCAAGTAAAAGTGTTTTTCTACACACCCTGAGTCACAGCCTTCGTTCATAACAGAAACGAAATACCTGACCTAATTAAACCTAACACAATTAAAACCAAATACAATATCCCACTTAATAATATTTCTACTTCTGACGGTACCAGGTAACTTTGTAGAGAGCAAGTCCCAGTTAATATTAACGGGCTTCGCAGCACGAGTTTGCTTCGAACAAACATTGTGCACGTTAGCAAATTTATAACATACCTATATGTATGATAGGAACCCAGTTGCATAGGAAGGCCGAAGCTCCCAGAAAGCGGACAGAGTCACCTTATTGAATTTCAGTTCAAAACGTCGTTTATAAAAGGCCTTCGAGAAAAGTTTAAGGAAAATAAACTGCCTTTTAAGTTATTCATATTTTGATGTCGTTCTATTTCTGTCACATTGTTGTTGTGATATTTTTGGTCTGGAACAGCCCACGTGACAAACGTTTACAGTATTCCAGATGCTGTTATAGTCGCATGTAATTTCTTCTTAGATAAAACAAAAAAAAAAATCATAAAATTATTAAACTTTTCACACTTTTATAAAAATTAAAAATAGTGATTTTATTTTTAGCGATAATTATTTCAATGTTTAAATGTCAAAATTCTGATAATGTTAAGAATGCATTTAATTGTTAAATAAGTAACAACTAACAAACAATAAATAAGTAACAACTAACAAACAATAAATAAATGTGTATGATTTTTTTGCTGGTTTAGTTTTATTATTTTGGACTAAAAGGTTGAGTTATTTTAATATTTTCATGTCATTTACCGAATGTTCGCATATAAGAGACTACTGTAATTAATTTTAATTAATTGAATGTGATGTATTTATACTAATTAATTTTTGATAATGTATTGTATGAATGTAATCTCGTGACGACATATTGCGTAATAATTTTTTTTTTTCTGATATGGCTTACCTGAAGTATTTTTTTTTTTATTGGAACCGAATTCAGGCCGAATGACGAAGTTGTATGTATATGTAAAACGAATTTCGGCCCATCCCGAATTACAAAGTATCAAATGTTGGTTTTCATTGTATTCAAAATGATCTATTCACAATTAATCTTACGGAGTTTACAATAATCCGGTGGCATAGACAACAGGACACGCCGGATACGATACTAGGTGTACCATCGTCTGTACAATAGTACCTAACTCACTTGCACTCGAGGGCTGAGTTATCTATAAATCTGGAATATGAATGTATTTCTAATACAACCTGGTGTTGTTTTCAAAGCACCTAAGTAGGTAACTAGAGAAGTTTATTGTGTCTACCAGTCTATCGAGAGGTATGGATATGATAACAGTTTTAATGCTGATAGAAATAAAACAATGTTTTTTTTTATATTTCCGTGCTTTTATATTTACTTGACAGGTCTTCCATTAGTTTCTTCACCAACCTATTTTTTATACATGCAAAAAAAGTAATGACTCCTAATAGATGTAAATCTAACATTTACTTTTAAAATAAGACTTACTATTTCCACTTCATAGCTTTGCAGTTTCTACATAGCTACACGTCAAAAACTTCACTTGGATGATTTAACGTATGCAATACCTTTACTATTACCTTAATTATTTTATGTTAGCTACAGTCTCCGTTCACGCGATTTATCTCCTTGAGATTTCGAATAGCAATGAGTGTTGGGATGTTGTTTGCTCTGTGTGCGGTCAATAATGTCTGATCTACTATAATAGTATGACCATGATTCCTATCAAATTACTCGTTATATTGATAAGAATGTGTTTACTTATTTTTTCTTTTATACAAAATAGCTCGTATGAGTGTTTTTTTTTTCTTCTGATTTGTAACTTGTAAGATACGGCACTGAATTATCTTCATCATTCAAAAAATCATAATAATTTATAAGATTAAATAGTAAATTACACAAAACTATCACGAAAATGTAGACAGGCCGGACATGGCGGCCTGACCCGGATTTTTATTTCGATATTTTCGTTTTCAAACCTTTCAAACCACTTTGAACCCACAACATCTTATGTTTTTCGTAAAGCTTGACTCATGAGGATTCTTTTGATATATAACACTTATACACCTAAACTCACGTGTCACATTTTATTGCAATAATTTTCTTAATAGAAACTAGATGTCATCCATAAAGCATTAGATAAGCTAAACTAGAGTTCAATAGACATAAAAAATACTGTTAAAATATATCTTAGCGCTCAGTTTACGAAGTCAAAGCAAACAAACATATTATGAGGATAAAATTCAAGGAAATTTATTCCCACCCCCGCTGTAGGGGATTAATTTTCTTTATCTTTCAATTAGCACTAACCTCCGAGGATTGAGGTAGATAGATGAAAAGTCTGGTTTAAGGAAAATACTATTATTATTTTCTCGTTTGTTAAATAAAAACTTAATAATAATAATAATAATAAAAAGAAGGTTTTGTCTGTGCAATTATGGACGAAGTTATCATGACGAAAAACTACCGGAGATTTATTGTGAAGGACGGCACGGTTGACATATGTCGGGCATGTCATCGTCCGGGAGAATCAATCCGCCACATAATCTCTGGTTGTTCTCGTCTAGCTAACGGTGAATACTTGCATAGGCACAACCTTGTAGCCAGGATTATCCATCAGCAACTTGCTCTGAAGTACTCTCTTGTGGAATCGGAAGTGCCGTACTACAGATATGCGCCCGACCCAGTTCTCGATAATGGTCATATCTCATTGTACTGGGATCGGTCCATCATCACTGACAGGACTATTGTAGCCAATAAGCCTGATATAGTGGTGGTGGACCGAATCGAGAGGCGTGCAATGATTGTTGACATTACCGTCCCACATGACGAGAACCTCGTGAAAGCCGAGAAAGATAAACAAATCAAGTATATTGACTTGGCTCGCGAGGTTGTCGACATGTGGGATGTGGACTCAGCGATCATTGTACCGATAGTCGTGTCAGCCAATGGCTTAATAGCCACGAGCCTCGATCAACACCTCAGGAGGCTCTCGTTAGGCGGCTGGATCAAGGGCTTGATTCAGAAAGCAGTACTTCTGGACACGGCTCGCATTGTCAGGCGGTTCCTCTCTCTGGAGCCCTGACCGCCGGTAGCTTGGACCCTGTTCCCGATACCGGTGGGCTACTATTTTTTATATTTTTAAATGTTTTTTATATATTCTTTTTTAAGAAATATTTAAAAATGTATTTAATATGTTTAAAAAATGAATAAACGAAATAATAATAAATGTACGTACAAAACAAAAAAAGAGTCCAAGTATAACACTCTTTTTTTTTGCCCCCCTCCACTCCGCCCCCTCCCCACGTTCGTACGTAATTCCAATGACTTCTGCCGCTCTGGGTGGAGCGTGTTAGCCTCTTACTGACTAAAACCCACCCCTGTTCCTTCTCTGCCTGAGTGCCCAGGGGTGCGGTAACTCAAGGCATAAGTATAACACTCTGGTTGGTGGATTTCTAAACTTAATAAAATTACGATTACCAGCTTCAATCTTAATAAGGCACCAATCAAATCCGTCAGGTATTAGCTGGATATCGCATAGATGTTAATAGAGACCTTAACACGCTTACCTAGGTGTAAATTGTATACCTACTCCAACCTGTATTATAGACGTACGATACTGCATATCCAGCCACTCTGTGACAATGATCGACGTTAATCCTGAAATCAATACGTTCTTCGTTAATAATGCTTATTCAAGTTTACAGGAAAATGGAAAATATTTTCTCGTTACTCGTAACCCTCATTATACGGTATTTACATCATTAGTCATATTCATTTAACGAGGCTCGTTCAATATAACAATGGTAAAAATATCAAGTTGGAAATAAAATATAAAATGGAAGTTACAGTTTTATCCACGCATATTTTTCCTATATTGAGGAGCTTTTCCTGTTTTGTATCGATTTCTGTTACTTTACCCATGGTGAAATGACATGACAATTTCATAATCAGTTATGCTTCGATGGTTTCACATTTTCTTAAATTATAAGAGTACGGATATAAAGAAAACATTCGACGACATCACAAAGCCAATTTAAAATAATTTTCCAAAGAAATCTGATATCGATGCGAAAGCACTCAGAAAGCGGGAACCGAGAACACGTAATTAGGTAATAATGACATCAGTCAATGAGCCAATTACAGAGCGGAGCGGAGCGAGCCTCGGCGCAGAGGAATGGCGACCACAAGCACTGACGAACAATAACTTCGTTACGACTTCCCGCCCCTCGTAAATAAACAAACAACATGGAAAACAAACAAGTTTCAATTATAGTCTCGCTTTCATTCGACTCGTGATTTTCAAGTACTTTTTTTTCTGTTCCCGACAAATTGTATATTTAACTTCAAAGATAGAAAATAAATGCCACTGCTCTTCTGAACTTTCCAAATTATGAAACTCTACAGCGTTTATATTGCGTTCTCATGGAAAATATTAAAGTGCCTTCGTGTTTTTCTACGCTGTCCACCAGTACTTACTACATAAATACTTTTGAGTTTTGATCAACTTGAAGCTCTATGGTTACGTAAGTACTTTGATATTGAGCAATAATGGAAAACCAATCATCTTTAACAAAAAGGATCGTTAGATTGATGTTAATTAGATTTAAATTTATTCCATAAAACACTAGGCCAAATTAATCGAATCTACTTCATGTTCTTGTGTCTATACAATAATCAAAGGTGACTGAATAGTAGATCTGATTAAAGCCTTTAGTTGAAACTACGATAAACAAAACACAGAAGCTAAGACAGAATTAGAGCAGCTGTAAATCAAATCAAACAAAAGTTGAAAGAACCAGAAGTACTTTGTTGACAACTTCATCTATTCATTCATAGAAACTATGAATCCATTGTATGAGGTCGTAAGTGTAAAGTCCGTTGCGTCTTTTTGCGGAAGCTGGAGCGTAGCCAACGTTCATACAATGTTGTTATGAGATTGTGCAGCTACTGGGTTGTATTACCGTAACAACGTCACTGTATTTATGGCGGCAGTGGCACCCACCGAACTATTCGCGGGATTCACTTAATCTTTACAGTCATCCGTCTTTTTTGCGACGTCCAATTTGTTTAGCCGTTTGTTTGTTTTGAGAGCACCCCTTTTTTTGGGTTTGGGAAATCATCCTATGACTTCTCCCGCTCTGGGTGGAGTGGGAGGGCGTGTCAGACTTTTACTGACTAAAACCCACCCCTGTTCCTTCCCTGCCCTGAGTACCCAGGGGCGCGGTAACTCTGTTTCGAATTTATCCACGACCCCTGGGCAGGCATCGGCCATGACGGGCCCCGTCATATATTGCTGACAACTCTATGAGGCGCGCGTGGAACACTACGCGCCGTCGACTCTCGGGCCTGATGCTGATCGGACGGCGAGCTACCCACTACTCGCCGTCCGCAGGCCCGCGTTTGAGACCACCCCTGGAACTACCATCATGGAAATGTCTGCTCAAAGCTTCGTTTCAGATTTCAGCCCAAAATATTGTTGAGATATGCATAGGTAGCCTTTAGCCTATCATGTCTAAACAATATTTCGGGCAGAAATTAGGCGTTGCAAACGATTTTGTTTTACATCCATTAAGAACGTATTAACTCATGCATGTGAGAAGTGCCAAGTACAGGCTTCCTCTGCTTTATGCCAACTTTTTCTTTTAGACATCTCATCCAAATGACGTCACGTTTGTGAATTGTCTGTCTTAGAATATAGTTCATCATTTGGTATCGCTAAATCCCCCAGCCATCTTCAAACTTCTTAATACTAACAACATCAATAACTAACTCTAACTTTAAGATCATGACTTATGTTAATTGATGTCTTAGTGGTGGGTACTCTACTCTAATGCCTCAGTCTTGTACAAACTCGATTTACCGCTTACCTAGCCGTATTTACTTAAATTACTTAGCTTAGACTGGCTAGTTGAATAACTGGGCACTTATCTTCCGCCTTTATGTAGACCACTATCTAACTCTCTTAGTGCAGCACCTATGTACCTACTAGAAATGGCAGGCTTTTAGTTAATGAGCATTACATTCACAGCATATTGGCAATGTATCAAATATTATGTAAATTCTGTTGCCTGTGCCATAATTTTTACAAGTCACATCCCCAATCCATAAAAGCATCGAGCGGTTTTTCCCTAACTTTTTTTTTTAATACATTGGCTTTGCCGACCAATTCGAATCCAATTTACATTTCAATCGGGAGCTTCATGTAAAAACATGAGCCTCAGAGAGCATGCCGCTGCGCTGTGGAGGGCTTATGAAATAATGTAACATTGGGGCGCAAATAATCCTATACATTTACAGTAGGTACATTATTTTCTGCGCATTCACCGAAAAAATCCTCATAACTCATGTGGAGACATAGAAGGTGAGAATTATAAATATTTCTCAACAAAATTCCTGAAACGAAGCTGTGCCTCGGGTAGCTTCGGTATGTTGCTTACGCTCATGAGATTTCCAACGTTCAGACTTATCTGTTTGAATTATTGCTAGTTTTTGTGTATTTTGCCTTGTTTTAGACTGCAGCTTTGAAGATCTTTGAACATAAATTGTGCTGGGAAATTGTTACGACATTGTTTTATCTTGAAAGTTCTGTTTATGACTGGCACATATAATATTTGATCAGTAATTATTATTTATATATAAATCTGTACAAGTTAACAAAAAAATGGTTGCTTAAAAGACAGAAGAATGATATGATGAAGATAAAAACAGTAACAAAAAATATTGTTATGAAATAAAACATTGAAACCAATAAGCAGTTTCTTAAACACGAATTTTAATGAAGCTATCCATAACTCCTTGGAACCGAAACACCTCTTTTTCAGAATTTCTACGTACCTATAAACCAATAAAGATCCAAAACAAGTTGGCATCACGGCCGGTTTCTCTTTACGTAAATATGCATGAAAGAAAATACGTGGCATGTTTCTACGAATATATTTTCAGTGCACATGTACTGCTGCATCGGCGTATTTAGGGATGTCACTTGTAAACAAAGATTTAATATAAAAGTTACGTACTGCCTTTTTGCGTGAAACTGATAGGTAGAACCAACAATGATAGTTATTTTCTACCGAAGTGTATAGGAGGGGTTTCTTAGGTACTTACATTAGAAGCAGTGGAGTCGCTTAAGAGCCCAAGAGAGATGCCAAAACGTGGAGAATTTAAGGATAACATATTTGGAGGCTCTTCAGTGGTAGATATGTCAGATGTGTCGTTATTACAGGTTTTGGTGGTAACCCTATGCCAGATAAAGTTGCTAAGCGCACAACCCGAGTGCACGCTGTAAACTAGTTTTATTTGACCATAACAATAGTCTCGTGGGATGCCAGAGCATGTCCCCTGTACTCTCCAACCTTACCCCTTCTTTTTCGTGTAATTTGCGAAACGATGGCTTTTATGCGTCGTTAATTCAGAGTTGATGTTAATGCCCCTGATGCGAGCTTTTGAATTGTCTGTTTGCTTAACGTTTCGTTATGGGGACCGGTATAAATTATTATGTTTACGTGTAAACCGAGGCTTAGTATGTGTTATGAATACTCGTGAATTTCATAATTAGGGACTATTTAATTACGTGTTAATGAATCTGTTGCGGAGGACAGGGTGTTGTGGCGCAGCCTGGGAGAGGCCTATGTCCAGCAGTGGACTGCGATAGGCTGAGTTGATTGATTGATTGAATCTGTTGCGTATATACCGTTCTTGGAGTCATTAGTTTCAATAATTGGAGTATCAAATATACACGCTCTGCGCAATTCTGTTCTACCTATCTCGTTTCTGAAATCTGTCATTTATGAAAATTTTTCTGTAACAAAAAACTTGATAAACGCTGGTTGTGTTTATTATTAACATAAAATAGAAATGAATTTTATTCTCAACATTCATGTGACATTATAGGTACTCAGTTGACTTGATTATTTTTTTATGGATTATAATGTTAATGAAAAACAAACGAAAAATTTACGTAATCTGAAATAATAAAATTTGTACTAGCTTCTAATAAAATATATGTACATGTGGCTGGCTTATCACGTCAACAACTACCGGTGCCTATTATTTCCTAGCCTATTACTACTTAGGGAGATGGATTTAAGGGTTCTGATAGAATTGTACCTAATGTGTATTTTATCGGTACGTGTAAGTAACCCAGGTATATTGTATAAACCTATAGAAACACGTCAGAGGTCTTTAAGTGGTCCAACGTCGACCACATCATCACTTACCGCTTATCATCAGGTGAGATGGCGGTCAATGCGAGCCTATCAAAGATAAAAAAAATTGAAAAGATTTAAAGAGGATTATTTCATCACCATCACTGCTCTCAAAACGGTGAAGGATAACATCGTGAGGCCGGCCGGATGTCCTAGAACCAAAAAATCGAAGACATGGGACATCCACCAACCCGCATTGGGCCCGCATGGTGGATTACGGCCCATACCCTCTCACAGAGATGAGGCATGTGCCTCAGCAGTGGGGACCTTAAAAGGCTGATAATAATGATGATGAAAGGGATTGGTAATATTTATCCTTTTCTACCCCTTTTAAAGCTATCCGCTTTTTCTGTTTGGAAAAATAGAGCTCGCGCCGGGCGAAGCACTAATCGGTCAGTATTTGTCCTTTTCGTTCCATATCGTTTTTACACGTTTGATAAAGGCTACTACAGACAGGGGCGATGCGACAATGCAACAACGATGCTATGACCATTTTTGACGAGCCTAAAAGTCGAAAAGTAAAATGTGCTGATGTTTTAATAATGCACCTTTGGGGTAGACCCGTAAACGGGGTCCTTGTTCTTATCTTCGGGTTGCAAGGCATTTTGATATTCAATACCATTGAAAATATTGAAATCAGCTTAAGGTGTTACTCCAAATTTCAATTTGCTTAAATTATGCGAATAGAGATATGCTAACACTATTATGAAGTAAATTAATTGAATTTATTCGAATATGGGTACAAACTTGCTTAACAACAGTAGGTATAATCATCACATCTACCTCGATGTAGGTATCAACCAAATAGTGTTCCTAATTGTCTTGAGATCTAAGGAAATTGTTGAATTTTAAGAACTCATTTTAAATTCAAGCCATGACAAAATCCATGGTATGACCTAACCCGGGCCTGCGGACGGCGAGCAGTAGGTAGATCGCCGTCCGATCAGCACCAGGCCCGTGAGTCGACGGCGCGTAGTGTTTCACGCGCGCCACTAAGACATTAGTGTCAGCCACCACTGACGGAGCCCATCGTGGCCGGTGCCTGCATGCCTAGGGGTAGCGGATAAATTCTGAAAATGAGTTACCGCACCCCTGGGCACTTAGGCAGGGAAGGAACGGGGGTGGGTTTTAGTCAGTAAGAGTCTGACATGCCCTCCCGCTCCACCCAGAGCGGGAGAAGTCATTGGATGATTTCCCACCACCCCAAAAAAAAAAAAATGGTATGACCTAGGTTCACAATATTGTTGTAGTTTACAGCTAGAAAGTTGTAAAAATATAAATAAATTTTGTTCCATATCCAATACGTAGACAAATGATTTTTTGTATAGGTATTTCTTTTCTAGGCGCTAAATATTTCAAGAAAAATGGCATGTCCCCGACCATATTAATAATTTAAATATAGACGTAGACAAGGTTGTAACGCAAAAGATTTTTTTTGTGGTTTTCGAATAAATACGTTATTCGTCTGATCTGAATATATTGTGAAGAGGTGTTGGCAACTGTATTTTTGTAGGTAGGTAATTCGTCAACCAAGGTTTCAGCTACCTTGAAATATTTTATTGAAAATAAAAATATTCCACACTTACCTACTCATATAATTTACCGCTCACACAGAAGCATCGGCATCATAACATTTAATAAACTAATAATTATCATATTTTATTTGACGTCAAATACACACAGATAATGACGACACGGTTGGCGTAGTGGTTGAGTGTTCGGCTGCTGCGCTGCGTGTCGCGGGTTCGGTTCCCGCACGGAACAAATATTTGTATGGCCTACAGATGGTTGTTCCGGGTCTGGGTGTCTTGTGAACGTGAGTTTACATGTTCAGGAGTAATTTCTGACAACGTTTATAAAAGAAAAAAAAAAAGATAAAGATAAAGATGAGTGCGAAGACAACTTATGTAACTTCAAACGTACTAATTTATTCGTCCAGAGGGCCTAGTGTGAGTTTTTTAACGCACTCAAACGCTTTTGCGTAAACGTTCGCTTATGTCAAATCGTATAGAAAAGAAGAGGTTACCCGTTATTGTCACCAGGCAGCGCTTAAAGCCTGGCCACGGGACATTCGCTGCAGTGAATTTTCGCGCGGTGCGACCGGCAAAGCGTGTACTACTCATGCTACGCGTAGCGGCGACCGGCGAAATTTGCCGAGCGAATCGCAAGAGCGTCTGGCGGCGCGGCGGGCGACTGAAGCAAATGTATGGAGCAGTGCGGCGCATGGTACGGTGTCGCGCGGTAGACGCGGCGAATAGTGCAGGAACCAGGCTAATTAGAAATAATTTTATTTTAGATTTTCGATGAGTCGATTTCATATAATTTAGATTACTTATCCAAATAAATAACATAATTGTCTAAATATGTGTCCCTAAATCAGGCCCGGCGGCAAAACCCGGGTTGCCAAATTGAATCCCGACGACAAACCGGGTTGATAGCCGATTATATTTTTTTTTTCACTTAAATAATTTTTTTTTTGTCAAACTCACCGGCGAGTTTCCGGGGCTCAGAGGTTAAATATACCTACGTACATTATGTCGTATCTAGTGTACTACATACCTTAACGTCAAAAACATTTTTTCTGCAGCACTTAAAATCCTATCTGCATTTACCGTTTCCTCCAGTTCTGGTTGTAAATCTATAAGAATATAATCAAAGGTGTAATTGAAAAAAAAATCTGGATATAGTCTGTATTTATCGTACTTCTTGTGGAATTCTCCATCTATACCCCGATCCTTATTCAAATCATGTACTCCACCATCTTTTCCAAATACACCTAATGTCTAAAACCAAAAAACTACTACTTTCCAAGCAATATCGAGACAAATTTGATAATGACATTTCGCTTTCGGTCTATACTGGTCGCGGCGGTAAACGCTACTGCCCGTGTCCTGCAAACTGTGCCACGTGCGCCAGACGCACCGCCGGTCGCATCGCCCGTTCCCGTGGCCAGGCTATTATACAGTTTTAGTACAAATTGACGTTTACTTTAACGCGAACGAGTACCTCAAAAAACTCACACTCAGGGTACAGGACGTTTCTATTCCCGTTATAAATATTAAAACATTGAATTTAATTAATTCCATCAGCATTATGGTAAGTATATAGCTATCTACTATACCTAGGTACTAACTAGATTATCAGATAGTCAGAAACTTTATGCTAAGTAGAGCAGCTTGACACAGTTCTAGAAACGTTGAAGTTCTCTCCATGAAGACTTAAATATATAAATACAGATTAACTGGTTTAATTAAACGGTAGAGGTACCTACACTCAGTTGAAGTACAACAATGACATTATAAAGTTCATGACATTATAATTTTTATATCACTTATACGGTTGCTGTAGGTACCTACTGAGCTACTAAGTTGTAATGCTTCATAAAACCGATTTTAATCAAATTTTTATGTACTTGGTAAGTACCCTCGCCCAAGTTCGTATTTGCAGTAAAATAGGGTTTATCGTTTGACACAAACACCAAGTGCCAATTCTTAAGGGCGGAATTTGAAAATATCTCGCTGTAATACTATGCTATGACATAAACTGGACAAGAATTCATAACAGCACCTAATTCCAGACTACGACACTAAGATATTTTCGTAATTTTCTCGAAATGACCACGAATTTTCTTTTCTAATTTCGGAAAAGCTCTGTAGTATCTGCGAATGAAATGAAACAAATATCACTAAGTCCAAGGACTAGGTCAGGTCAGAACTAAGACACATGTTTTTGTTTGACACTTATGTATTCTCGGTATAAAGCGCCTCTCGAGATAAATAATCCTGAGGGTGGTCCGTAGGTATGCACAAAAAAGGTCATGTCATCTAAAACACTGGCATACAAAATTTATACGCACGTAGGGTAGGTGCTTTGTTTTCTCATGTCGGCTGGAAGAGCGCTTGAGGAGTTATTGTTTTCTCATGTCATGTGGGAGATATATCGTTCCACATTCCACCGAAGAAATGAAACTGCTCCTTACATCGCACGGTTTGGATCCCAAGTTTTCATTTACATGTTGATTTTATTTGCTGCAAACGTACCTACATGTCTCCGAGTGCGGAATATCAATGTGACAATTTAAATGTATCTATATGCTGATATCCCATCCATATAAATCACGGCCCTAAATATTCGAGCTTTACTCCTGTTTATTTTTGCACGATTCATTTTGGTGAGAACTGGATTGTGTGTCTTTCTTACGCAGAGACACGTACGAATTGTAAAGACGTTGTTATAAGGAGTTACTCGTAAGATGCAAAATTAGGATGTTACAGTTGGTACATTGTTCAAGTGATATTAATTTGAGTTAGAGCAACTTCATTCTGCTTTGCTGTTGCCATCATTGAGCGAACAGTGAGTGCGTTTCAATCTCAAAAAAAGTAATTTTGAACTTAGTTCCAAATCTGCACTCCGTAAGCGCATACCTACCCTCAGTCATATCAACTCAAACAAAAAAAAAAGGCTGCAATATTTGTATGACCTGCAGATAGTTGTTCCGGGTCTGGGTGTCTTGTGTATGTGAGTATACATGTTTGTAAACGCACCCACGATACAGGAGTAATTCCTAGTGTGGGGCAAAAAAAAAAAAAAAACGCACCCTTAGAAATCCAATAAATATAATTGATAAAGCTATAAACGTGTAAGACCGTCTAATTACATACATACTCAATATTAAACTTTACATAAAGGGTTGCAGAAGTTTTCCGTTCATTAAAATTGTTGTCTGGAATTCAAAGTATTATTGGCGAAATATCTGCCTAAGTAGGTATGTCTTAAATCAGGTACCTACTTAACGAAAATATCTAAGAACTGTTTGTTCTTAGAAATCAAGAGAAAGATCATCTATTGGATTCCTTCCACGGGACGTCGATTAATTCAACTGAAACTTGATCAATACGAACCACAGTTTAATAAATCTAAAACTTAAGCTCCCACTTCTAATGCTAACTTTATAACTTTGTAAATCAAATGAATACTAAACAGTTATTCGGACTTCGATAACTAAACATTTGAGCACAAATCGGGAGAAACTTTGTTCGAGGATGAAGAGCAATGATATCGACAATGTTTCAGGCACTCGTAGGTACCGAATACGTTGTTACGTTTCGTTATTGCTGCACAGCACCCCTGTTTATGTCTTGGCGAATAACCGCCTCATAAATTTTACGAACTTGGGGGTAATATTGTTTGCTTATTACAACGCGTTTCGTTGGTAACGCAACGTATTAACCGCTCACTACCGCTCGCTGAGACTTATTTGCATAATTTTAATTTTGTTATGTATGATATTAAGTCATTGCACGTAGCTACGTACCCTGAAATACCTTCATATTTGAATATGATACGCGAAATTACCCTAAAAAGTGGCTCTACAAAAGACAGTTTTGTTTTTTGGTACTATCGAGCCAAACCAATAAAGAATAGACAAGAAAACAAGGACATAAACAAAGATAACATTCAAAACTTAGCCTGGCGAGCGAGCTGCGGAAAAATATGACGAAATCTTCAGGTAAAGGAACAGCAATACAATAAAGAAAACTTAAAATATTCACGAGGCACACGAATAACAAACAGAACCTCGCAATCGCAAACTTACGTAGGCTTCAGCGGAGTAAACTGTGAGCTTCAGTGGCAAATGGTGGGGCGGGCCCCTGAGCACCCGGGCACCCGGGCAGCCGAGACCTGGCCGCCTGCCAAACACACGTTTAGTGGCCACACGCGTATAAAAACTACGGTGTTTAACACGATCTATCTGTTCCAAACTGAAGGGGTGTTCTATATTACTTAGAGCTGCATTATTTAGCAAATTTTGATGAAAGTTAAGTCTTAATTTTCATAGAAACGGGAATAAGTACCTACTGTAAATGATACTTTGATTAGGTTTACGTATGTAGGTACGTCAAAAACAAAAGACAGATTATATTGTACATAATAATTGAATAGCTCGTAAAACCTACTTTGCACTTAGCAACATAGATAACATTCTTTTCTTTAGAGAATCTCAACGCGATGAGTCTTGGTTATTTAAAAATTACATAATTTGCTTCATAAAAACTTCATAACAGGCTCTTCAATAATTAAATACCACCCAGTAAAGTGAAGCGCCAATGCCGCCAACGTTTCCGCCGGAAGAATTTTTAATTATTTTCTTATACTTAAGTACGAAACATAGCTACATCGGTAAAACACAAAACTTTGAATAAAAATAACTAAATTATGAACTTGTTCCTCATCCATATTTATACCATAATATAAAATAGAGTGTCTTAAATAAAGAGCTTTTCTTAAAATTAATACACTTTCCAGTTTCCACATTACAGATTGCTTTCAATTTAAATGTGTAACGTAAACCATTTATTTTCTTAGTCTCCTGGTTTCGTGTTTAGCCCTGAAACTATTAATATTATCTCGAACGGCGACTTTTGTAGATTTGAATACCTAAACTATAAATAAATACTTATTTCTACTTATTATCTTGTTTTTATCAGCCATACCATATCTTAAGAGCTCTTATAGGAACGAACTGAACTTTGCCATTAGTTACTTAACTCACACTTCACACTCAAAGTTAGGCATTGAATGATGGCATTGGATGTTTTATTGACACATTATGGGACAGTTTTTCGAAGTCAACTAATATTTTACTTTAACGCTCCATCTACGAATTTTAGTCAGAATCTCAATGATATCTAATTCCTTAGCAAGCAGCGTAGGTAGATAGATATTAAAATTCATTAGAATATCAACTGAAACCTTAAACTGCACGCTAGCTAAAGTTCTAAGCATTAAATTCCTAAAATTTAGAAGCTAACTAAAGTAATAAATGTGTTTTAGTACTAACTAAACCTGTAAACTTCAACGCACTAAGAAAGCCATCTATTTGAGCAACCAACACTTTAGTATAACGTGGGTATAATCTACCTCCACTCGAGAAAAGCCTTTGAATTAAGAGGATTCGTTCTGTCTAACTTATATACGCAACTAACTTCTGACGTGTTAAACGAGCTGATATTAGTTCTATATTGAGGGCTTATTTGGACCGAAAGATGTCTGTTGCTAACTGAGGAACCATCTCTGAATTCGTAGACGTTATTTTCGTGATAAATCTAAGCAGGTCTTCTTGGAATTAGTAAGCCCTCTTACTGGGAAATTAATAGATTACCTTAAAAGTACGTGAGTTTTTTGGCAAGGTTTTTTTTTTATTGGAACTTATCCACCTACATATTCCCAACCCAACACTTGAAAGGTAAGGTAGGCAAGCTTAATAAAGACCAATAATCAATTGGTCTGATTACAGAACAAAGACGACAGGATACGAAGAGCTTTCAACTGCAAACGCCAACAAAAGCCGACTGGTATCTGTTCGAGTAGCACAATGATCTCTAGATCCGATACGTTGCCACTGCGAGTGGTTACACGCGTTAGATACTAGTGCACACGATTGTGGCACATTTGAATTTCTGCACCAATTGTGAGTGGGAATATCCTATGAATCAAGCATAACTGACGGTAGGGAAACCTGATTTTACCAGTAACTCATAGTAGATAATACCTACTAGCAAAAGTGTTAGTAACTAAGAGTGTGATCCCACTCCATTCTAATACCTTTTAAAAATGTAGAATAGTTTTTTAAGACGTTTCCTAATCAATCTTACCTTCAGGCTGCAGGGATTACCACCGCAGGAGAGGTACTGGGCGTACTGGGCGTAGGACGTCGCGAGACGATTTCCGGCCACCGTAGACCCGGGCCTGCGGACGGCGAGAAGTGGGTAGCTCGCCGTCCGATCAGCACCAGGCCCGTGAGTAGACGGCGCCTAGTGTTCCACGCGCGCCTCAAAGAGATACAGTCAGCCACCACTGACGGGGCCCATCGTGGCCGGTGCCTGCATGCCTAGTGGTAGCGGATAAATTCTGAAAATGAGTTACCGCACCCCTGGGCACTCAGGCAGGGAAGGAACAGGGGTGGGTTTTAGTCAGCAAAAGTCTGACACGCCCTCCCGCTCCACCCAGAGCGGGAGAAGTCATTGGATGATTTCCCACCCCACAAAAAAAAAACAAAAAGGCTGCAGAGATGGGATACTTTTTATCGCAGTAGTAACTCCATATATTCCCCTGGGATAATTTTCGACATTATAGCGGGCACTGCTGCTAGCAAAACCTTGTGCAAAAATAATTGATTCCCTAAATTTATAATTCTGTTTCCAGACCTATCATACGGCTTCTTGACGAATCAAAGCTCTAACATAATGATACACGACGTCTAGGTTAAACAGGTCGCGATCCAAATAAATTGAGTCCCCCTTAAAATGTTTATTGAGTTTAAAAAAGCTGTATTGCTCGGGGGTAATTTTGTTTTGGTTGAGTTTATTTTTTGTATCTCCCCGTCGGTCGTGGGCGGGCAATCGTGACGTAGGTCGACATACAATTTCCTGTCTATGGGTCGCTCTGACCGCTGCTCTTTCCCGGGAGATTTAGCTTCGTCTGACAACCTGGAAATGTTCGGCGGATATAGGATGTCAAGCAGCCAACCTTTGCTTCAGGGCTACCGAAATTGCTTCCGACTAACACTCGCCTTTATATCGTTGCATACAGTGGAATTGTTTGAGACTGCATTCCATAGTATCCATCATATCCATACTTATCACACTAATACTCGTATTAATAAAAAGGCGCAAGTTTGTGTGTACGTATGTGTCCTTCACGCTAAAAGGGCTGAACTGATTTGGATAAGATAAAGTGGGAAGTAGGTACTAATTTCACGCGGGTAGCAGCTAGTTATATAATAAATACGAAAGTATCTCTGTCAGGCTCTTTGTAACATTTTCACGCCTACCGCTGAATCAATTTTGATTTGAATTTTGTTGTAAATATACATAGATTGGACTTTGGATACTTTTATCTCGCGGTATGTTTCCTCGGGATAACTTCTAATTATCACGCGGGCAAAACCGCTATCAGGTAGCTAGTCTCAATACCCGACTGCCCTAGAAGGAGGGTAATGTTTTTCGAGAGTATGTATGTAGGTATATAGTGTATGTTTTAATGTGTATTTCTTCGCCACGCGCTGTTGCCTAAACGGCTTGATGGATTTTAACAAATGAGGTATTATTAGATTAGTACCGCCGAAGTGACATAGGCTATATGAATTTCGAAAAAGAAAACAAGATGGCGGCCGCAAAGAGGTTAGTGTAGCCATTTTTGAACCTGGTCATGTGGGGTATCAAAATAAAGAGCTTGAAGAGACGATCCCAAAAATATAACTCATTAAAATATAGAAAATAAAGGAACTTTTTAGTTGTTTTAGTTCAGTCCGGTTTTTAACCGCCTTCCAAAAGGAGGAGGTTATCAATTCGGATGTTAGTATTTTTTTTATGTAGGGCATAACTCCGTCATTTATAGACGGATTTGCAAAATTCTGTTTTTGTTCAAAAGGGCTTTATTCCGAACTGGTCCCATTTAAATTTCATATAGATCTGATGATGACTTTCGGAGACAGACAACGAAACTCTTCAAAAAATGATAGCAAATCAAATGCGATTGCTGCAGTCTATGTAGTGTTAACACAATTTAATGGGGAATCACAACTAAAAAGTTTTTGAAAATTTTAATTGATTTATCTTGTTTTAAAAATATCCTTGTAGAATGTCAATAAGTGTTGGCAACTGTTTTCATAGTCGCGAGTCGTAAATAGCTCTTAACGAGCATTGAGACGAAGCAGTGTAGATAGCAATGCAGTTTAAATTACGACAGTGTTGAAGAAGTGATTATATTATTATTAATGTGACATTTATTTTACCAAGATTTAACAAAAACTCTTGTAAGTGACCAGACTAATTAAATTACGTAACTATTATACATTCTAAGAACATGAGTACTACATTTTTGTTACTGGCTATTGGATAGCCACTCATAGATAAAAATAAACAAATACACACGTCCTACTATGAACTTCGGGCTACCGCAGACAGACGTAATGTGATATTGTGACAATGCGTTTTCATACACATTATTATACGATAAATAGGTAGGTAACCGTAGAATAATTTCTATATTTTATTGTCTAGATAAGTATCTATTAGACATTAGTACGTGAAGCAAAAACTTTCCATCCCTTTTTACGAAAATCACGCGGAGGGAGGAGTTTGAAACACACAGTTATATATGGAGAAAGAGTGCAATAAGTTAATTTTTTTATATAATATGCATTGTGTGAGCAGTGGTGGCCCAGCGGTATTGGCCGCGACTTATAAGGTCGTGAGTTCAAACCCAGGTAGGCACTTTGTGTAAATTATTTCATCAGCACTGCTCTCAAAACGGTGAAGGAAAACATCGTGAGGAAACCGGCATGTCCTAGAACCAAAAATTCGAATGGATTGGATTGGTGGATTACGGCCCACACCCTCTCGTAGAGAGGAGGCCTGTGCCCCAACAGTGGGGACATCAAAAGGCTGATAGTGATAATATGCATTAGAAATAAATTAAATTAATAAAAAAAAACACACTCTACCATGCGTTTGACACGTATATTTTTTATGGTTCATAGTCATGTCATGTTTATGGGTATAGTCTTTGACAATAGAACCTTTATAACGTCCAAACAAAATTTAAATGAGGTCGAATTTCGACCTATGGGCGACCACTAGTTATTATTGATAGGCACGCGTTTGACCACTATCTCACCTGATGGTAAGCGACGATGTAGTCGAAGATGGAGCACTGTTGCCTAGAAGTAACCATATTCACTCTTGACTTAAATACTCCCAGGTTGTAGCTATCAGGCAATACAAGTCTGTATGGGAATATCACTCAAAAAAATAAAAACTATAACAGGTATTAAACTTTTCCGCGTCTAGCGAACACATAGTGGGCGAGACCCAATTAAAATCTATTGTGTCAATTTGTGTCTGCTAATTAGATGCGGGAAAAGTTAAATCCGCCTTTGTACAGTGTGTCACTAGTCACCTAAAGTTTTTTAAATAAATTAATAAAATAGAGGCAGACGTATCGTTGTCGCATTGTCGCGTCGCACCAACCTGCGACTTTATGCACTATGCTGCCGGTTGTACATCGAAGGTAGCCTTCGAAGGAAGCGTAAATCCGTTTCTTTCAACGTCGGTTCTATTTTTGAAGTGAAAACTTCTTTAGGCGTATTGGGCAGTTTTGAGATGGGAAAAAAAAAATTGAACTTTCACTTTTGACAGTACTCCCGGAGCGCCAATTTTTTTTTTCTGTAAAGCGACATAATATTTTTTTCATTTTGACTAGGGCACACAGTGAATAAAACCACTGTAGTTAGACGACATCATTCATTCGTTTTTTTTCATGTATTTAATTTAATAATGTAAAATCGTAATGTACTCGTATATGTTTTTAATGACGACCTATGAGATGAACTATGAAATGTTTTTGTGTTGTTTTTGTTTATGTAATTGTGATCCTATCACATATTTTTAATTTCACATGTATGCATAATATGGACTAGTTCTGAATTAAATAAATTTATTATTATTATTACCATCGCGGCATGCATGATACTGGCACAGGAGCGTGGAGAGGGCGATTAAGGGCTGTGGATGATGATGATGAGGTAGAAGAATACTTTCACCAATCATAAAAAAAATAGAACCGACTGCCAAAAACAGTGCAAAATAACTTTAATTTTGGCAGTCGGTGTTTCTGGTTTTGTGTCTTCGTAAGGTTTTTATTTTTCACATTTTAGTGTGGTTCCCCAAACAGTACACAGACATACGATCGCAGCAATGGCGGTTGATTTGCTGTCATTTTTTAAAGAGTCCCGTCGTTTTTCTCCGAAATTATTATTAATATTTTTTAGCAAATACACACGTCCTACTATGAACTTCGGCCTACCGCAGACATACGTAATGCGATATTGCGACAACGCGTTTTGATATGAAATTTATTCTCATCAGATCTATATGAAATTTAAATGGGATCATTCCGGAGTAACCCCCTTTCGAACAAAAAAAAAATTTGCAAATCCGTCTATATATTTATGACGAAGTCATGCCCGAACATACTACATAAAAAAATATATATGTAAACATCCGAATGGATAACCTCCTTCTTTTTGAAGTCGGTTAAAAAGGAATTCGTACATTAGATAAATACCTAGAACTATCTTATATGAAACGTAGCTTCTCTGTCTGTATATCCGTTATTAATCGACAAGCTTTTATTATTTTGTATAGAACAAAAAATAAATCTGTTTCCGTACCTTATTATAAAATACATTTTCCTGCGGTAAAAAACATTGTCTAGCTTTAAACGCTTGCAAAAATCCTGACGCTCGACTAAGGGAAGTCATCGTGGAAAAGATTAAAGTGCCTTGTAAGTGAATGTACACACAATTATGAAAGTTAACAGGAAAATTCTTCAGTATTTTTCTTTATATATAGCTATAATATACTTCAGTACCCACTGTAATTTACTTGATACAGGAAATAGAAGAAAATAAGTAGAGATGCCGCGAATACTCGCTATTATTCGGTATTCGACATTACTCGACTTTTTTTTTGTTGTTCGTCGAATACTGATTAATAGCTAGTGTTATTCGACATTCGGAGAATAGTTGTCTTAAATAAACTTTTAATAAACAAAAAAACTATAGACTTAAATTTTTCTTAAAAAACAAAACACTTAGTATTAATTATTATCATTCGACATAAATAATCAGTCATGGTATGTTGAAGTTAATTTAGTTAGGCCTTGGAAAACATTAGATTACAGTAACAAATAAATGATTGGTAAGTTCAAGACTACTACTAGCGTGATAATATTATTTGATTACATTACAAATAAATTATTTTTATATTATTATTTTTTTATGTCGAATAATAATGGCGAGTTATTCGACTATTCGCCATAGGGAATGGCGATTAATCGGTATTCGACTATTCGCTGCATCTCTAAAAATAAGTAATAGCCATACACCAATAGGTATATGTACATTTTGCAATTTTTCGGGGTCCATCATGGCCGGTGCCTGCATGCCAAGGGGTAGCGGATAAATTCGTAACAGAGTTACCGCTCCCCTGGGCACTCAGGGCAAGGACAGGGGTGGGTTTTAGTCAGTAAGAGTCTGACACGCCCTCCCGCTCCACCCAGAGCGGGAGAAGTCATAGCATGATTTCCCAAAATAACAAAAAGGGGATATCTAACAATATTTGCTTTTTAACATGCTTTTATTAGCTTCACCTGTCACTATGTAAAAAAATGTTCGAAGTTGAATGTGACCCTCTTCCTGGTTTCCGATTGAGCTGAAATTTTACAAATACATAGTTTGGATGACAATGCATGTTAAGCTACAGGACGTCATTTTAAATCCAATATGGTCAGCCTGCTGTCTTTTTCAAAACCTCAGAAGATAATCTTTCATTGTCTTTTGTGGACTCTTATGTACCTACCTAAAAAAGAATAACAGTAAACGAGTTTACTCAAAGTAGGTAGGTACTGCGGAGTCAATGAAGGTGTGGACCCGACTCGAATGGCCGGCTAGATGGTTCGACGTTTGAAAAGTGATTCGAATATACTTAATTATTGTAGTTTGAAAGTATAGTGCTGATTTTGTTTAGTATTGTGATTGTAGAGAGGGAGCATGTTTGTATTAGCTAAAAATATAAGTATTCCAGTGCGGAGCCTGACTTTTGAATTACCACACTATACAAGTCCAGATTAAGGTAGAAGCGCCAGGGTAGCCCGCGAAATTCAAATTTTCTTTCGTTTTTTGCAATTTGCAGGTCAGTGTCAGTTTGTAACTTGGTCAAAATTTAATTCGCGGCCGTAGCAAGTATGTATTTATAGAATTATAATCACTAAAATCATGAATACAACTCTTTCAGTTAGAATTGTTGTCAAATGTAAGTATTTCATGAAATCTTGACACCGCTTCCAATCGCTTTCACCTTAACACTTTCTACACGACTCGCTGTCAAGCGAACTCCAGAAAACCCTGAAGTCATTACAGTACCTATACTTATATCTCACAATAATGTAACGTTAATGTATAGCTGCTTACGCCCTGAAACCGATGAACACACACAATTATTTAATAATTATGAATCCATTGATAAACATATAAATTGTATTAATTACCTACGGAAACATCCCATAATAATTTGTTCATTTACGTGGTTTATAAAACATTCATAACGATGTTTTCCTTTCTACGTTCGACACGCGTTGTGTGCAAAGCTGTGGTAGAATAAAGTGCTCTTTAGCGTTACATCGTTCGTTTTCGCAGAGAACGTTTGGTTTTCCGATAGGCAAACGCATCAGTGGAAATGCGACATAAATAATTCAATAGAAGTCGATCAGATGCTTCAACGAGACCCTGGGCGCGACTGATACAGCAGTACGCAGGTAGCTACTGAAATGATTCCCTTATGATCCTCCACATTGAGGGCGCCATACAAATTTGGTATTATTTCGTAGCTCTAATGGAATTAGAGCACTTATACATTCAGCTGGAGAACGTGTAGGTAACAGTAAATGCTTTCATACACAGAGCACCGACGTCCAATTCCCGAAAGCGTCTCACGCAATTACCGATTCAACTCATGTTACATTACAGTAACAAATCAAATGTCTATTTAACATCTGGGAATAAGGCAATTGACAAATTGAAACCTAAATCGTTGGACAAACGATAATCGCAAGTAATTAAGTAGTTTAGGTCCTAGCTTTCCGAGGACGATTGAACCCAAGATTTGTGGATAGCGAGGAACTTGTGGATTCCCTACATACCTACATACTTTTGCGTGAACAAGGAGAAAACGGTGGTAACAGCGGGTTGGAAGCATCACAAATGCATTTTAGATGCGGACCCAGTTGCGGAATAAAAGGAGTGAAGAGTTTCCTGAACGTTCACATATCTATAGGTTATTTGAAATAAGTACTCGCAGATATTGTAACAGTCGGGTGCACGGAGACTAGGTTTGTTTTATTCGTTCATATTTCAATGTAGGTCAACGACTCTTGCAAGCTGATGCAATAAGTGATATACTTATATTTTAAGTTTTAAGTTCAAAAGCAGATAATTGTAATCAAAAACCGATTGGGGTCAGAGGATCAGACATTCTGATTTTGAATTTTGGGGTAAATTACACAAAGAAACTCCAAAACGGTGCTGTGTGACAAGAAGTATTTTTATCGAAGCTTACCCAAAAAATAATCAATTAGGTAATTTCCTGAAATAGCTGAAAAGCATCATATACGTGAAAGATTCTTAAATTTGGGCATGGCCTTCCGCAAAATTACTGATAGCTTCCACTTCTCTCCTAGATTAAAACATAACTAGTAGGGGAAAGCTGCGTAAAAACTTTCAATGTGTTTAAAGCTGAAGTACAAAATAACTGATTTTATTATTGGACTCCGATAAAATGCAATATAATGTAGTCCCTGCACAATTAAATCAAGGGTCGAAGTTTACACTGTCAACGTTCTATTTATTTAAAACGTAATAAATAAAGTTCATGTTTACATTATACTCAGCTAAACAACGTCATTCAAAAATATTAACATAAACGTAATATTTTGCTAGTCTTCCATCATTTCAGTTCTAAAAATAGTTCTCAATTCTTTGTTGCGTACCATAATGTTTATAGTTAGTAGGGAAATTATTATATTAGTCACAATTATGGACCCTGTCGGGCACAGCATAGATCAAGTAGGAGAGAGGAGGAAGACAACTACTGTTTTATTAATACAGAATTCAATTGAAAAAAAATTAAAAAAATAGTATGTTAGGTAACATTGTGAAAACCATTATTATATTATAGTTTTATTCATTTTGATTATTCGTTCGTATTTACATATCAATTAATTATTATATAATTATTATAACTTATTATTATTTTTATTTATTACTAAATATTTATTATCAATAATATGAGTTATTTATTGGACGGTCCATATTTATTAAAATATACTTAAAATATATAATTTTTTTGTGTTATGAGTAGGTAGGCGTATCTTTTAGTGAGTATTTGTACATAGAAATAGATACATAAGAAGTTACTTCTATTTACCATTTAAGTATTCGCTTATAATATAGCAGCATTTGCTTACAAGGAAATCTTTAATTAATTTATAAAAATGTTGTATTTATTTAAATTAAAATTTCGGGTAACATAAAACAGGAAAAATATAAAAAAAAAAACATTGCTTATCGAGTTGTATTAAATAACAATTAGTTGGTACTTACTTATGCTTTACTAATAGTTCGATAAAGTATGAACTTTAATTGTATACCTCGACAACATAATGGATATTATATTGCCTTTATCTTAAAAAATCAATAATAACAACATTGAACTTACAATGTTATTGATATAAGAGCATTTCATCGTAAACGAAGAAAAGCAAAGATTCTGTAAAAGATATACCCACCTATTTAGATAGTATAGCCCCTAAAGTACTCAAACAAAAAAATACACTGTAAAAGATATTGTAACGTAAAATAGACAAAATTTCAAATTCTAAAACAACACGGTATTTCGAAACGTTAGGTAATAGGTATTTACTTTTCGCGACATCTCTCGATTCAGGAGACATTTAAAGATTACAGGAAAATTTCAGGTGTCAACTAAATTTTAGGTTGAAGAAGTTGTCTGTTTACCTATTTCGTTCACTAAATATCAAACATATTTAGATTCCGTCGAAAATTGTGCTAAAAATGTAAAACTTAGTTGGAAAAAAATAAAGAAAAACAAACAAAAATTCTGATCCTGAGAAAGGTCACTAACGTAAATACAGACAGTCATTGCGTTATTAACTGAATAAATAATAAAGGAAAAGAAATAATATAACCTAATTTAGAAATGAAAGTTAAAGAACTACCAAAACGGCATGCGTAAGATATAAAAACGTACATGTTTAAGATAAGCTTTTGAAATAATAATACGTACTATCTCTGGAAATATACGTAAGTGTATTACAAACGAAAAATGCACAATCTTCGCAAAAGCAAAGGTCGTCCCACGACGTAATAATAAATGAACTTTGATCTCGAACAAAGAAGACCGCAGAGATTAGTTAACCTAATAATGTGCAAATGTTGTGTGCAATCACAGCGAGGTTCTAATAAGAAAGGTCACACGTTTGATATGAAGTTATTATGATAATAAAATTGAACATCGCAATAGGGTGGAATGTGGGTGAGACGTAATAGATTACTGTATCTGAATTAAATTACTGATAGTTGGATAAAAACACTTAATTTTTTTTTTTTTCAAATTCACTCGATTGATGTTCTGTTTGTTTTTGCTATATGCTGTGTCACATCAAATGAGTATAACAATAGACAACACAGATGCACAATAAATATCAACAATACTTAACTTCAACGCTACTATGTATTTCTATGATTGTTTCATACGTCAAAAAGCTCTTCTTTTCATTCCATTCGAAATAAAATATGAATTCTGAATTATTATCCAGCACGAACCGCTTTGAATGCTGTAAAAATAAAACTACTAATAGTTGAAAGGTGTTTCTGGTAAAAGGTAGCTCTACTGTTCTTTTCCTTGTTGTTCAGCTTTATTCCGTTCCTTTAGATGTATAAAGAAAAGACATCCTCCTCAGCTCGTGCTTTTGCGAACTAGTAAGCAACTGTTGTATAACTTTGTTGTTGTTTTTGAGCCAATATTTAAATGGAACTTAGCAATTTTTTTGCTGAAACCATGTTCCTTTAAGTTCATTTAAGCCTATTGGTAGGATGGCAGCAAGATTTGATTGCTTTTGTTCAAGTATTGATTGAGTGTCTTACTTAAATTCGAAAGGGACTTTCCTACGTAGTATGCACTGCTAACACCGATAACGACTTCTAACAACAATGCACAATTCCTAATAAAACCAATGTCAGCTTTTACAATTACACGAGGTGAAGCTAAACGTTAAATGATCTACCGAAGATATACTACCGAAACTACATTAACGTACTCATAACAAACAGACACAAGTTCTATTTGCTCACCGAATACAAAGCATCCATTGAAATCCTGTTCGATCCCTTCGAATACACATTTGAAAACATGGTTGTGACTCGCGTTCAGCCACGCTTAAGTTAATCTGGCGGATTTTGACGCGATCACTACCAAATCACATCACATGTTCCCATTATAGTCCAGCAACTCGGTCATCCGTACGATTCACATCTACTTCGTTATGCACTAATTAGGAATTTGGAACACAGATATTCCATCGAGTATTCCTACATGGTCTGTTTTAATTTGCTCGTGCGGCCACGAAATAAAATATGACAAAAATACGGAATGAATTCGATCAAAATTCACGTTCAATATAATCCTGTCACGAGTCACAATAAACTAACTAGTCACTATTCCCCGCATCCCCTTTAATCCGCGTGGTTTGGAGCGCAATACCAATGGCAATATGCCGAATCTGTAGAATCGAACAATTGAATTGGCACTGATCAATTTTTTCAACAAACCCAATTTTAGGACAGACTTTTGTTGATTGTGGAATTCAAATGAATATCAAATATGCATTTGAATCATTGCCAACATTTAACCGTAGGTATATTTCTCAATGGCCAGCATCTATCATTTCGTGTCCAGTTTTGACTAAAACTATGTTATTTTAGGTAGGTATACGTGACTATATAACGTATATAGTTACGTACTAGTTTTGTTAAATTCGTGTTGCGATCAAACCTAGCTGTAGCTATGTTAGATAAAAAAGTAAAATCGTGTACCGAATACGGGCCATCGGCGTAATCGAACTGGGCTTTTTAACTCGAATCCAATAGATTTTGTTACTTACTTTATTGTGTTTGCGCACATGTCACCTTTTAGCTCTGAAGCTAAGTAATTTAGTCGTAATCCTGTCTGTATTACTGAATAAATTGACGCCAGCTTTATACAATTTAGCGAATTCAATAACGCGTCTGTGAGGATGCATTGTGATGTTGAAAGCGGCACGGGTGTCTTCGCCATTGTACCTACATCTGAAGTTTCGGCCCGACCTTATTTGAATTGCGAACACCTCCAAGCGATTCAAAATGGGAGCTGAAACGATTTTTTCTCCTTCATGAATGAGATCAGCGAGATCGGAACATCGTGTTCATGGCACTTAAAAAGTCATAAATTAACGTTGGTCGGCCGCAAGCGGGTGAGGTGGGCTTTTACTTGAATAATGACCCTAAAGCAGTCCGCTGAAGGTATCAAAGTGGCTCCTTGAACATTTTTTCGTAACAGTAGAAAATTCGAATAAAATAAAAAGTTAAATTGAGAGCCCTGTTTTAAAAAGACTGGGAGTAGATAACGAAAGCTTTGTTTGATCAAAGCACACGATAAAAATATTCACAAAAAATAACTCGCGCATAGTATTTCGTCTGAACAAAATACCTACTTAGTGAAACATTAATCAGCATAAATATAAGTATGAGTAAGGGAACAAAAGGCTATCCGGATATCGTTTGATGTGAGGGCTCGGTTTGTTTCTAGGTTTCGTCCAAATTGCCGCGGTGCTCCATGTCGGGGGCACTTAAAGGGCCATAAATTAGTGGTAGCTGCCCACAAACGGCAAGGTGGGTGGTTTGCCACGTGAATAATGGCAGCGGCGAGACCACCGAGCCTCGTAATGTTAAAAATCCGCAATAAACATAACATCATTCGTAAATAATTTTTAACGTGTGTGGCTGAAATGTCTCTATTAATTTTGCTCTTGTCATCGCAGTTCGTGTTATTTCAATGACAGCCGCCTCTTTAATAAAGCAAGCCAGACAATAAGGTAATCGATGCAATATTTGTTCGACTGTCAGCTCAAATATGCCTATAATGACTGAATTCGAATTGCTATTATTACTTTTATGACTTTTGAATCAGTACTTTTCAGTAAAGTAAGGCGTTTTTGGTCCCTGGATTTTCGCAGAAAATGGAAACTAATAATTGTATCAACACGCATTTATGAAACTATTCAGTCCAAATGTTTAGATTATATTTCGTAACAAAGACGCAGACTACGTTACGTAAACAAGCTGATATTATTAAAGTTACTATCCACCAATTGGGATGATAACTAAATGGAAAGTTAAAACTTGCAATGTTACAAAACGTTATTATTATACTAATTAATTTGTTTTTGTTGCAGGTAAGCTTTGTTTGCAACTATGACAACAGCGCGAGTGCTCGTTCGGCGTAAGTATATGTACAAACGTAGCAATTAATTACCGAAACTCGCGAAGCAGACAAAACATCATCCACGTACATTTTTCAGAAGAATAAAATTAGATATATCCAGCATTATCGGTGCCAAGGTTGCGATTTCACTAAAACTATCGTTTTAATAATAACAAAACAAAGAGACGCGAGTGTCTTGGTACGGTAGATAAGTAATTAGGTCAGACGGGGTCAAGTCTGGTCATAGTGATCTGGTGATAACCCAGCACGCGTTCCTGCGACGTCACATCTTAATGCCACACACGTATCTGCGTTATTATATCGAACTGCCGCATCAAGATGTGACTGGACGATGCTGCAAATTAGATTGAACCAAATGTGTAGATACATATATTTCTTCGTTGATTAAGTTCGAGCATCTGATGTTCATTCGTTCAATCGTAGGTCATAATATTATGTGAATCTGAAACCGCTGCGTGATCGACACTTCAACGTCTTCAGTTTATTTGTTTGTCGCAGAACCTGTTTACTTTTTTGGTATGCTTGAAAAGCTAGTAAGCAATCAAGTAAGTATTAGGGCATTTCGCAAAATTAAGACGTAGGCACTTGACATTCTCTCAATTTAGAGGGCATTAAGATAACTAGTTTTTTTTGTACGTTTTAATAAACTATTGCGTTTATAAATTCTCGGTACCTAGGTGCTGAATCTCGATCACTGATAAATAAATGTATTTTTTTTATTCATTTGATTGATTCATTGTTTAATTCCACGAAGTCTCGACGGAGCAATTGAACAGGACATCAATTTCAATTGATCACCTTTTCATAGGCCCTCTTGTTTCAGTTTTCAAAACCTTTTCTCAAAATTGGCGAAAAAATATTGTAGGTAACATAGAACTGTTATCATTTGTCTCCGAACTTTTCTATTGAACTTTTTATCGAAGCAATTTGGCTTGAAATGTTTATGTCCTTTTTTATTCGGAAAATCTTTTTCCCGGGGGTGTGGTGCAGTTAGTGTGTCTATAAACTAGCCGTACGTGCGTTATTCTAGTGGCTCTAGTACAAGGATTTATCTTTGTACCTAGACCATTTCACACTTGACTTTCTATTTCCGGTGGATTGCGAGCGTATCCTGCGGGATCTTCGTTGCGATAAATGAGGAAACTTGCTTCCCGTCGGCTTTGTCTTAGCTAAGTGGGATGCTCGTCGATTGAGAGTTCATTCCGCACTCGCGCTCTCCGATCGAATGAATGTCGCTGTGCTAATAGACATGGTTGATTATTAAGATCTGAATAAGCCATTCACTTAGCTGTCAAATATACATTACTATAGTGAAGCTGGCAAGGTACTTGACTCAATTATTTTTATTATTTGTATCAAAAATTTCGAAAGAATTTTTCATATCCCTTCAAAATTAAGCAAGTTAGAAGCTTTTCAAATCTTGTGGAACCCGACAATGTCAAGTAACAGAAAAAGGATGCACACACATAAGTCTTGTAACCCGTCACCTCGATCCTACTTTTCATTCGTATTTGAATTGCTAATTCATTTAATAACCAATTTTGATGCACTTTTTAGGAAAAAAAAATCTATTTAGTTATTTGCTGTTTCATAAAAATATTGTACAAAACTCAGGAGAATAGCCTATTATATGAAGTTACATTACCTATATGTAATACATTGACACATTAACGAGTCCATATTTTAACAAACACGCCTCTTTCGAAAGGAAAGTGTTTTATATGTTTTAATATTTTAACTTTGCGATAGCGTAGGATGTGTTTCGAGGAAAGCAATATTGTATTGTGCTCAAAGAAAAATATTGCAACGGCGTTCTCGCGCAATTTCGCAGCCATTGCTATTTCATATGGTGCATATTCCGTTCATTTGTTCTGGTTTTTTGCAGATGCTTTGATGGCGTGAATATTCATGTTCGGAGGCCGTCATAAATATGTAAACACTTTTGAACTCCTGGCCTAGGTGCGCGGCACGTTTGAAGTGTTGCAGATAACATCTTTGCCTAGGGATATCAGAGCTTACTGTGAGTTTATACTGAGCGTAAGTTAGGACGAGCAATTAGATTTTCAACTAGGATTATCTCGATACTTTCGAAAATTGTAGTGATTGAACCAAATAAAATATACCTACAAATCCAAACAAAATAGACACTTATGCGATTGGCTTTAGATACCTATATCCGTTCTTGTAGGTATAAGTGGACTGGGGTACTCCAGCTTTTTTGCAACTCCACTAAAGCATACAATTGTGGTTAACCATATTTATTTTGTGAACAATAGATATAATAAATGAGTAGAATAAATAAAACGATACTAAATTATACAAACAGCTCCATAAAAGAAATAAAACAATTGAGTTTCATAAACACACAAACATTGTAAAAAATCACCCACTTATATAAACTTCAAAGGAATTCTGCGTGATTACGTCACACTCATTTCATTAACACACAAAGAAGAGCGAAGCGCGCTTGGCAACTTTAAAGAATGAAAGTTTCAGCATAAATTGAGAGTTTCCGAAATAGGGGCGCGCTAACGGCAACTCTATCAGAGCACCTGCGTCCAAGATTCCAGAATTTAGATTAGTGCATCACGAGTTGGCGTATTCGCGGAAAGGCACCGTCTCTCAAAGTTCCCTCCCGCGGAAATCGTATAAATGTTAATGAAAGTCAGACGTCTCTAATGAGATTACCGTTCCCGTGAAATTGGATTCGCGTGGGACTTCTTTAATTTTCATTCAACGCGAAAATTAGGTAGATTCGGGCGCGACTCCTCTGCCATCTGACTGATTCTCATTGAAGGCCTATGGGCTTATTATACCTGTAAGGAATGCTTTATTCATTTGGAAGTCGCCTTTGTGTGCTTGAAACGACATTTGAAATGCTGAATAATTTTATCAATTTCGAGAATTAAGCCGATAATTCGATTCAATATGCTTTGTGCAGTACCTCCCCATGTTAAAAGTAAACACGATACAAACATTAATACATATCATCTTGAAAATTTATAGCGACGCAGTCAACATATTCGCTGGTTCAATCAGTCAGAAGTCCGGGCGCACGTCATGAATATATCAGAGGCATGTTGTGCAATATTTACCCCTATATGTCGCTACACCTACATTTGTGTAACATTTTCTGCATGACGTAGATTCACAAGTATGAAATTTCTTCCAAAGTGTGTTTTTAATACTTCTCCACCCGAACTTTGATATTAGATACCTTCTGTTTCAAATTGTCGAGTTTTTCTTTGTATTTCATGACTCAACTCGACTCAAAGTCATAAGAATAACTGTTTCAGAAAAGTTATAACTTATTTACGTTCGTACGTACGTAAAACGCGATGCGTAACTGCGTTAGTAGGTAGGTATTTGGAATGAGGATTTTTAATGTTGTTTGGTTAAAATGTTGTGGTTATTATATGAAAATAGCAGTAGTTACCGTGAATTTCAGATTTACATATTTATGTATTAGAATTAGTATTTAGAGTAAACGCTGAGGAGGTTGGTCAGTGCGGCGCTGGCCGATCGCTCCGTGCGTCGCAAATTGAGAGGCTATCGGCTCAGTGCAAATTGAAAGCGCTCCCAAATTGCAGCAGACCTTTGTATTTGTAACCAGGGCCGGAGCGTCGAGAATCAATCAGGGTAATGGGGGTTTGTCCGAATCTGCCAGGATTAGTCGCGGTGAACAACCCTCGCCCACTACGGCAACAGACTTTCCAATCGTCCAATGGCGGCCCTTTGTCGAATTGATTGAATGGCCTTTATCTACTCCCTCATTTGAATTTCGAACCGTGATCGTAATAAGAATCAGATACATTTTAGATACCCTCGCTGCAGATTTCACTGAATATTATTTTTAAGGAATTTCCATTATAATTTGCAACTTTCCTCACGAACTGCAAATTTTGTTACCTAATTTCGTATTCAGTTATGAGGGTTAAAAGTAAGTTCGCGCCCAGCTGGGTTGGGTGTGTTTTAATTTAAAATAACGTTTGTTTATTTTCATTTAAAAATGTTTTAAATGGTATCAAAATATTCACCACAAAAATGTAGGTAGGTACTTACTCCAACAATTTATTAAATTCATTGCATTTTAAGTCTTCAATGGTATGCAAAGCTCCAAACTCTACACTTGATTTAGTAACTATCGACGTCACCCCGTACCATAATTTTGCGATAGTAGCGTTAAACGATAGATGTGCGAAACTGGAATATATGCGACAGCGATAAAGTTAGTTTTGTGGTACAGAGGTCGCAGTAGACCGTGGATCAAGCAACAGCCACCGGATCTAAATCTAAATGTTAATGTGGTTGATAGCTACATTGAAGTTCATCCTCCGTCTTCATTAACAACGCAGTCTGAAATTTCGTTTATAGCGAGAATCATTGTGTAGCTACCTAAGTAATGCGATCTATTCATAGGGACAGGTTATTGTTGCAAACTGCAGCTTAGTAAAGCTTATGTCTACACAATAGTAGTAGTGACCACGTAAGCCCATAACGTGACCTACACAAAGCATTTACAGATTGCGAGCGAGGCTGCGGTGCGCCGCAGCGGGCACAAAGCTTTGCGAAATGTTCGTACTCACCGGGCCTAACAATTAGCGTAATAGACGTTTGACCGACCACCCCACTTGCCTTTGGCTATTGTAAATCACTCCATGCACACATGTGATCTCAATTAGTTTTTGTCTGCGGTACGGATTCGTTAAATCTATAACTAGGTAATTTTAGCATTGCACTTTCTGGAAAAAGCCGTACCTACGTAAGTCTCACTGAGAATTCTACTCGGACCGAACTCGGAGTTTTTGCAGAATTAGCTCATACAGTAATGATGAAAGCTAAGAAAAAGCAGGAAACGAGCTAACAACCTCAATGTTATAACGAGGAGGGATACATAATTGTGTGCTACGGAGCCAAAGTTTCCTTTGTCTACAACAATGAGTTTCAGTGAGGCAGCTTGCGTCTGTCTAGACTAGAGACAGTTGGTATTGGGGACAGAGCAGAGCAGCATACGAATAAAGAGTGGTGGACTGGGGACTATGTGTACCTACGTAGCGCTTTGTCACGGCACTATTGTACCGCTAAACTGTAACCGACGATATATTACACTCGGAAATTTTTCTACTTGTTCCTTGGAACTGTTGAACATTAGGTGGAATATATCATACGAGACATTTTCAAACGGAAACGAGTACACTAACAAATTGCTTTTATGAAACAAACATTGAAAAGATCTTTGACTCAAATGATACTTTTCATAGCAAGTCGTGTTCCAAACAGCTAAAGTTCGGAAATGAAAGGTTTCGTTAACATGCACCAGAAGCATTTGCTTATTGATGAAATTTAATGGGCATCAGGTACGTTTTTAAAGGATATTAAAATGTGACAAAACAACAACACTAAGCTTAACCCTCGCTCTCATTATGAATACTGGACATTCCGCCTTTGAAACATATCGTGTTGAGAGCAACCCTCCACTGAAGGGGTCCTTTTAAATACCACGATAGTGCTAATTAAGTGTGAAGTGTTGTACTAATTACCCCACTATAGAACAAAGAGCTTGTGTACTCCTTTATTAAACTGAGATGGTAGATTGCAGCTAGTTTGTAGCTAATATATTCCGGACAAGATTTATAGGGGGTAAACTTAAAACAGTTAAAGGAGATGGCTCGCGTTAGCTTGGCTGTGAAGCACAGTTAGAAATTGCGAGATTCTAACAACAGGAACTAAACGGCGACGGTCGGTGAAAGTTTATAATCAATTCAATCCTGTGACGTCACGCGTTTGTTCTGCTCGTTGTTTAGCAACAAGAAAAGTTTACAGCTGGCGTTTTCGCTTCCCACAAAAATGTTGGCAAATGTTTTTAATAAACAGCGTGAGCAACCGAAATTATAATTTTACTCATTCGTTTAAATTATGGCTCGCTGTAAATGTCTGTGGGAAGCCTCAGTTTTTGCGAAATACGGAAACATGAATTTTGAAATTCCTCGAGTAAAGTTTTGTAGGCGGAATGCCGCGTTATTTATGTGGAGTTAGAAAGAAATACTTGTTGCTCAGTTGTTCCTACCTGCGCGAAACATGTCGTTGCGAGGACGAAAATCCCCTTCGGTTAGGCCATTGTTTGTCCAAGTAAAGTTTTATTTCAAGGACCCTATTAGGAGTAGTTTAGTAGTTTTATCCTTTTATATCCAATTCAAAAATTGGAGTAACGGGCGTAGGCACAGACGAAAAACCTATTTTCTCCTAATGATATCTTTTTTATCCGAGAATTTCCTAAGATTCTTAGGTTTTTAGATAGGTACCTACATACTTCTATTTGTTGATATGATTCTACCTAGAGCCCTCTTCGGAGTGAATTTATTGATTGATTCGCTTAAGCCGAAACAAAACTCAATTTGTCTTATCCCACGCTTATCCGACGGTATTATTTTTTGTTTCATAAGCTAACGCTGACTGTTTGCTTATAAAATAGTTTTAATATTCAAAATGGAATTCTTGTTCGCTGTTTTGGTGGCCTACTTGCGAAAATTAAATTGCTTCCATTTTTATATACTTAATAATGAAATGGTCAATGAACTCTTCAAGTGAGCTCTCACTGGCTCTGTTTTCCAGCCAAATTAGATGATAAGTACTTAGTTTGTTCTTATTTTATTGTACAAGTGTTACAGCTTTTGTTCAAATAAAACTAAAGTTTCTAACATAAGATAAACCTACTCTTTGAAAATATACTGAGGATGATTTCCGCCTTATTCCCTACAGCCTAAACTTTACACAGTGGAAAAGGCAATTGTTTCTACACGCCAACGCTCGAAACATTTTTACGTTTTGAAAATCAACTCATTCTTTTCCCACGGGTTAGTCGTTGAAACTTAATATTTTAACTGAAATTCGCTGCGTTTCGGGAACAAAGGACTGTCATAACAAAACCAGCTGTACCCTGTGTTTTGTGCAACCTAGGCTATCAGGTTCCAATTGTTGCGTTCCATAGTTTTCTGAACTCCTCATGAAAATTTCTATTTTGTTTCCCAAATAATTCTAAAATTTCTATATGAATTTTGGCAAAATTTTCTTGTATTTCGCGCTAGACGTCACAACTACAATATCTAAATTATTCTCTTTAATTAATATTAAATCGAGCTTCAACCATTCCTCCGAGATTGTCCAAAATACTTTCCAAGTTAATACCTTAACTCAAATCTAATTTAGTTCCTCGTTTCTACGTTAATTTAATTTTCTCGTATCCATTGAGTTCGAGTGACATGAAGTGTTAATCAATTAATTAATGTACAAAGTTCTTGAAAGACGGTAGGTAGGTATGTCCCGACGATTCGAGTTTGTATACTAAATAACTAAGTCGTACCTACATATTATGAAGCAAATACAAGATGTCTTTAATTAATATGGATGTGGAATCCTTAGGGCATTTTACTAGCTGATAATATTAAGATAACTAATTAAATCAACAATAATTAATAGACGATATTCTCAGAAGGCCAAAATTACTACTTTGGTTAGACAGAGCGAAAGTAGATTCAAGATTCGACCCAAGAGTTGCTTAGCAACTTAGATTTTTAAGTTCTTGCTGTTTTAGCTAAAATTTCTATGTTATTGGAATAATATTCTCAACTTAATATAAGTCTGGTTGTTTGAATAAAGTGTAGGATGGCCGAAATTCTAATGTTGGCAGTGGACATGCAAATTTTGAGGTCAGCTTATCCAAACTTTATAACTATTAAATACGTTAATCACGTACTGAAATTGCTTGTGGTTTTCCATTAAAATATAATCAGCTCTATGTGTTTGTTTAAATTAGTTTTTACTGTTTTTGATGGAAAGGATTTAGATTTGCTTACAGGCACCAAACAAGATGAAAATGTGGACCTTTAATAAAATAAGCACGTTTTTGTACATAATTTTGCTTTTATACAAGGTGTAACATTTTATTACCACTTCTGCCTACAGAAATTAACAACTTTCTTCAAGTATTAGTTCCGAAAAATATATTGCCCTCCCAGATCAGCTGACGATAACTTCGTACGGAGAGTCCATTTTTTAGGGTTCTGTACCCGAAGGGTAACCAACGGAACCCTATTACTGAACCTCCGCTGGCCATCCGTCCGTCTGTCTGTCAGCGGGCTGTATCTTATGATCCGTACTAGGTTTACAGCTGAAATTTTTACAGAATCTGTATTTCTATTGCCGCTATGCCCCTACCAGATTCGTTTTAATTTTTGGCTTTTTTTGCTCGTTCTTAATAATGGCAACAAGTAGACGCGTATAATCTTGCACGATGATACGGAACCGTTCATGCGTGAGTCCGACTCGCACTTGGCCGGTTTTTTTTTTGGGAATTGTCTATTACTTTCTTGAAGTAAGTTGTTTATTTACATAGGGCGAAGCAGTAGGTATCTATGACCACGAATTTCCTTTGCAATCTGTAGTTATATAAACTCCTAAATCATCAACCGTTGACATTCTATCACTGGCCTACCAAGATAATATTGCTAGTAGTTATAACAAACACCACAAATCATGATGTTGTCATTATGTTACACCTTTGATTAATTCCGACCATTCCTAGCCTTAATTATGCAAGGTTTAGTTAGCACTTCAGGCTATGTACAGACAACAATAACATAATTGCTTCTAACTACTAAGTGCCAATCAATAGTGCACAAGTGGCGACGTGTGCTTAGCTTGCTTGGCTGTTGTGTAGTTAGTGATGAATTATTCAGCGCATATAGTCGTACTTCAATATGTTTCAACCAATTCAACACTGAAATGAAAACAGCGGTAAGTATAATAAAATCAGAAACACTCGAAGATACAAAAAGCTTACCCTTTGATGCTGAAAGCTAAAGAGCTTCCATCGCTTTACAAAATAACATTATTTGTCCATAGCTATATAATATAATACGTCATCGCTGCACGTTATAAAGCGTCGCTTGTTAAGGCGAAATTATACGACTTCTAATGTTTTTAAATTGAATATCACGTCTAAACCACTAGTCTTATTTCTTTGAAAAAAATATATGTTACTCTAGATTATTTTCTTCGTAATTTGATATGTGAATATTTGAAATTATATTTTTATAACATAGTGTAAATAATTTTGAAAGATATGTCTAACGCGGATAAAAAATTGAGAATCACGCAAAAACTATTATTAGACCTTCACCATTTTAAAGATAACTTAATTATTTATCTTTTAGTCTAAGTGTTTTAGTATAATACTTGTTGTTTTATGTATAATAAATGAATAATGCGTCTAATTTGCGACAACGCTCCTTGATGGGCGAGTCCTTTTACTGGGTGGTCGTACGACGCGTTGCGTGAGCTCAGCACAGAACACGCAACTCAAGGTCGTTGGCATATAACTGCGCCTTAAGGGGCCTTTTACAGTCCACTAGCGCCGCCAATCGAAAAAATGTCATAACTCGTAAATAGAATCAAAAATACAAAATGTGGTCTATTATTAGTGTAGAAAAGGCAATAACGTAATTTTATAACACATTGTCAACACTTGAAATATAGCTGTTTAGCTAAATCGTGCATTTGTAACAAAAACGGCCGTTTATGTTTTGAATGCACGATTTAGCTAAACAGCTATATTTCAAGTGTTGATAAGGTGTTATACAATTACGTTATTGCCTTTTCCACACTAATAATAGAACATATTTTGTATTTTTGATTCTATTTACGAGTTATGACATTTTTTCGATTGGCGGCGCTAGTGGACTGTAAGAGGCCTCTTAACTATAAACGGCAACAAAGAAGTACTGTACTGCACACCAAAGAAACATACCCAAACAGCGCAATTCACGTGGTACTCGCCAATTTATTTGTGGTTAAGTGCACACAATAAATTTCTCAAATGGCCCGTGCTTACACCGACGAAGGCTGTCTGCTATTTATTTCCTAAGTCCGTGGTTTATCGTCGAACCTACGGACGCATTGTACTAGACAATGGAGCTTAGATTTGTCGCGTGATGTGATAATAAAAACCACGTATTACGCTCTATTTGTCGCTGCAATATACGCTTTATAGCGCTTTTATGGGCGCGCGTAAACTTAAGCCACTGAGGACGAAATACGCTTTCCGTTGACCTTTCTAAATGAAAAGAATGGACTCATCGAAGGAATTGGTTTTTACTTTCCAATGTCGGTTCAATATACGAAAATATGGCTTGAAGAAAAATTATTGAAAAGTGAATTTTGATTAAAAATCTTAATTGTTTTGGCGTAGAAACCGATGAGCCGATTCGGTAAACAATTAGAGCTTAATCAAAGTAAACAAGGCAGCGGCGAACAACGAGCTCCTTAGTGGGTCGCTGCTGAACGTTTTCTGAAAACAAAGCAGTGCGGTCAACAAATTGATTGAACATCTCTACTTTACCAAAAGTAGATACCTACTGTACAAAATAATTTTCTTTAGAGAAGTCCTTAGAATTCAATTCGAATAATGTTTTCTGACATCTACGTGGAAACTTATTCGATCCGAGAAACTGGAATAAAAACTGAATAAGTTGGAAAATAACACCTGCAGCGTTGGGTCTCTATGGCGACAGTAAATGTCGGGCTATCAAACTGTCGCGACAGTTGCGCGGCCGATTGTAACTGTAAAACCGCAACGAAGAAAAGTGGAAGGTATTTAAAAGAAGAAACTCGATTCTACATTTTCATTTTCATCGCGGAATAACTGAAAATGTTTTCTTATCAAATAGGTAGGTAAGTCATACCTAGGTACTGCAATTCGCAGTTAACAACAATTTTAATAAAACGTATAGACGAATTAAAAAAGTAAAACCTAAATAAATAATAACAATAATCATTCTTCAGCTTATCTTAATAGTATTACAGAAAAATATAAAAGCCAATAACAGCAGACACAAAAGAAAAAGGGGACGAAAAAACCGTCTGGCAAAAGGATCTACATTAATTTATTTTAAATATGCAGTTTCTTCTTATTACCTGTTGGTAATAAAAATAAGGGAGGTTTAACAAAGCGTTAATGGCCGGTGTAAACGTCCGTATTTATGCACCGGCACGGTAACAAGACAACATTACACTGCAGTGCAAACTTTGTGTCTCAAACTTTATAATTAATGCTCCGTTTCATAATTTGTCCACCGTGCGCAATATTAAAGTTGCGAGGTGATATTTTGGCCACACGGTGTACGGGGTACCATACTAGATTAGGATAAACTTTTAGAACTAGCGCATCATGCTTGGTATAACATAATCAATTCAATAGTATCTACTTAACCAGATAATATCATAACATAGGAGCTTATGAAAACATGACAATTGTATTTAATATTATTTGCAGACAAAGCTTTATTCATTTTCCATTTCTATTTGAAAACAGAAATGTTTGTTGAAAATTTTACAATGATAATGTAGTAGGTAATCCGAATAAAGTTCGTAACAGTTGTTGAGTTCAAATGATTATTATTTTATAAAACTTAATCCGACTATAACCGTTAATTTTAGCCGAGAGTCTGTTTACGTCGCACAATGACAAGACAAGCATTTTCTCCATTCTTTTCGTCTAGTTTTAATTTTGCGGTGTGAACAGAGAATTTTAAATTTCTCGTAGTTGTCATAGTTTTCGAGCGGTTCCTCTTATTTGTGTTTTCATACGCACAATTCCGTAGTAATTTGCGTGAAATCGAACGCTAATGACAGTAGCAGAAGTTCATTATTTACAGGAAAATACCAAAATGCGGAAAAATATAGGTAACTGTAAAATTCAATTGCAGAACAATTTTTAATACCTTTCTGAGCCTTCTTCAGTTGCCCGTTTTTAATCACGCTAATAACATCTAACGGTTATGCCCAAATAATTTTGAACTCTTGCGTATTGTAAAAACGATGCGCTTCTATTAAGGTAGGTATCACCTATATTCGGTAAAGTGTAACCTAGTGAAACCGCTCATACATATGCCGTTTATTTTTAAATTTGCTAAAGCCTGAACTAACTGAACATTAACTGACCATTCGATTGCGATTCCTGTACTCAAACACGCGATTAAAATGAACATTTATTGCAACATACTTTTTCAGAGTCCTCTTATTTGCACTGAACTGACAGAGCGAAAATACAAACATAGCCTTATATATATTCCATAAAACTTTCGGACGTAGAAAAAGCAGCGAACATGAATTTTATGTAGTGCTTACTGAAAAAACAACACTCAATAAAATAAACAAAGGGCTCTCAAATTGGAAGTGTAAAGCTTTGAGCCGAACTGGGCAAAATTGCCCGTAACTTGGCGGCGTTTTTTTAACTTTGCCCACAAAAAATGTAGTAGGTATATCTGTGGTAATTTGCTTTCGAAGCTGACCGTAACTACACGTTTAGTGGGCAAGCTTAAGCTTCCAAATGCTGTAAGCTTTGAAAACCATTTTATTTTTGATATTTTAGTGTGTTTTATAGGAAAAAACTCCGTAATTTTGCTTAATGAATACCTAAGTACTAACTTTTTAATCTAACGCAGAAATGTATTCTGAGTAGACACAAACGTATAAATGTTCATCGTTTAGATACCTAGGTCTTTATATTTTTATAAGTTTGAAAATAATGGCTTTTCAGTTTACTGGTTTCTAAGCCTTCATACAAAGGAAAGTACGACAAAAAAATGCTTTTGTCATTTATCCAAATGTTAGCGAAAGAAAATTCAATAGTACGAGTATTTTCACACACTATGTAGATACTAAAAGAAACATAAATTACAATTTCATGATTGCAAACCTCCATGGTTTTATTATTTGCTTGTAAATTTTCAAACATAACTGATTCTACATAGGTATGTAATAGGTACAAATTTTTCAACTCAGCGATTCTACGTCCCATTTACGTAAGCTTATTCTTAGCATTATAAGTACGTAATTTTATTTAAATAAGCCGTTTTTCGCAATGTCTAATGGCACGTGAGGGTACAATTTGCAAATCCTAATAACTGACGTCATGTAAAAGCGCACTCCACTTTTCCCGGCGTCGGATTCGAGGGTCTGCCATATAGAGGCCCACGGGAGTCTTTTGGACGGCAAATTGCTTCAGATGACTATTCAATGCGGCCTGCTTTCGGGTCGAAACTGCCTGTCAGGAACTCGCATAAAGCTTCCATTCTGTGCAAGTTAGAGCAACTTGTGTTAGTGACGAGTAGAAATATTTCTCGAATAACGTACGTATTAGATAGATAGTAGGGAGTGCCTTTATGCTGAAACATCCCCGCCACAAAATCATGTCGTTTTAACGAATAAACTTTTCCGAGGCCTAATTGCCGTAATTTAGGTGGTCCTTCCAACTTTTTATTTACTAAAGAAATCGAATCACAACCAAACTGTCGTTTTCATAAATTAACGGCGATTTCCTAACAACTGCCGCGTTTCGCCAAGTAAATAATAACTTTTTATTCGATTATCTTTATTGTTTTGAATTCATTAATTGGTGAAAGTTTTGAGCAGTTAGCGACCGCGACATTCCGTAAATGATCTCAGTTACATGAAATACGCGACAAGTTTTTGGATCCTAATTGGAAATCAACTATGTAGGCAGAACAACAGCACTTAACCATCGTTTGCAAGTTTTGAGCTACGAGCCTCGTAATTTATAAAACAAATTTTATTATTCTCTCATTAGGTGTGTTAAACAACAACACGCGTTAGGCCTGGAAGTGTCGAGTAATTGACTTTGAAATGGGTTTCTTTCATTCCGTTCAAGGCGGATTTTTGAGACAGGTGCAATGTTAGTGTTTAGGTACTTATTTTATTTAGAGTTCCATGGTAAAACGGAAGGTAAATGTGAGTCAAAGGAAGGTAGGTAACCTAACCTAACTAACTAAAATGTTAACATAATAAAATAGTCATTGCAAAATCGATTTTTTTAATGGATAAGATATCAAGAAAGAACAAGGTACCTAATATGAGAACTACCGAAGAAAATTCAGAAAACAAAGTGCGTTCCAAACAAACGCAGTTATCATTTTCCACACAAGCGCCAGACAACATCGAGAAAATTCAAACCAATTAGCATAAAACATCTGGCAAAGAATTTAGAGTTGGCTAGTTACGAACGGGATTGGAGACAAATGAAGCGAGGACAGCTCTCTGGGTGCTGCGCCCCCGGCACACGACGCTCCTCTGATGAAATTACACAAATGCTAATGAAAGTCCCGCTGCTCGGGTGAGATTAGCGTCGTCGCTGTGAAATTGGACCTGTTTAGAGGCCAATTTCACTCCGATCCGGGAATTAGTTCCAACTTCCAGTGTTTTTATTCTCAGAAAGTTACCTTTTTGAAGGTAGTCTTTACACATCTGAACTAAATTATCTACTGTCTTTATCACTTCGGGTTTGATAAACAAACGCGCTAACGATTGTCAGCTTTATTGTAATCATGCTCAATAGACTCGACAATAAAACGGGCGAGACGCTTTACATCACAAGCCTCCATAAAAGCCGGTGTGAATAATATTTTACGGGCATAGTTATTAAACATCGAGTACTTAATTATGTTTACTTTACCTCTTGACTTGTGCGCGTACATCGCGTCGCCAACTATACCTACTCAGCTTATCTGGAATATAATTACATGCCAAAATAAATTATCTCCTACATAAATAACGTAACTTAATTATAAAGACCAAGATGGCGTCGAATTATTATTATAGTGCTGCTGTTAATCAGGGCAGAGAGTTCAAGTGTTGGGTAAAGTGCCATGAATAAGGGCTACCTTGCATGCTTGACCGCACCAACTTAGATACACATGACTTGTGCATGGGGATCCAACGTCAAACAATTTCTAATACCCCTTATCTATGTACTGCGTCGCCTCATCACATTCACATCACACTTAAATCCCTGACGTCAAAATTCTGTTGGTTTAATAACAAGTTGCGAGATTAAAGCGAATTTCGAAATTGTTTTAATATTATGTAGGTTTATAACCAACATTAAATTGCTGTAATTATTTGCTTTGACATAACATTGATACGTTTACGTGACTGAACGATTTTTTGGACGAAAATAAATTATAAATACCACTCAATAGTTTTAATAGCAGCCACAAATTAATAAATTTTGTCGTAGTCGGAATTCATTATTCGACGCTGTAAAGCTTGTGGTGTAGGTAGTAGATAGGTACCTATATTACAATACCTACTCTGAGCGCCAGTGAAATGCAATGTCATACTTTTTCCGACATTACCATGAGACCACAATCGAATTTATAGACATCATACATTTTAATTATTCATATCGAAAGCTGTGTTACCTAATGTCAGTAGGTCGGTATAGTATTCGTCAAACTTAATGGCGTGTGCGAAGTTAGTTGCGAGTGCAACTGCGTGCAGGTACAGTCAAGTCGAAAGTAACTTAGGTTATTAAATCTGTCAGGCCCCTCGCGTCTCCTTAAAGAGACGCGACAATAGGTTTTTAATTGTGTCTGCTAATGAATGGCTTGACGGGTTTGATTTTTATAATGGTGTAAGCTGTTTGAATATTTTTTAGGGGTGTATGATACCTACTTGTTTGTCAGTTTGGAAGTTGGTGGTATTCCCACACGCTATTACGTTTGACGAGTACTATACGTACCCACTCTATACCTACAATTAAACATGAGTATCCGTTACAACAGTAAATCATTAAACACAGTTCCGTAACGCAAGCAACTGACGGCATCAGTTATTTACAACAACTGTGTACTCTATGTGCTTGACTCTTCACGCAAAATTAAACATTTCCCCACAACTTGGCGTCAACGACGTATCCGGATTCCGGACAATCTGATGGCGTCCCCTGTCTAATCTCCCATTCCGGGATCCCGCGTCCCGCGTCCCTCCCTAATCCAGCTCTATGAGCGTTTATTTCATATTTATCCGAGTTGTCGCCGCCGCGCTAATGAAACTTTTCTCTCCTTTGTTTTCATTATACTTGTATTTACTCATTACTATAAATATAAGAATTGATGTGGGTTTATTATAGAGAAGTTTTTGTAGCGTGAAATTGCTTATTGGTACTTCGATGAGCAGTTTTGTGTGCGTAGGTGTGGAAACGACGATACTAGTCAACTGTTGCTATGTGCAAAAGAAACCTGGTCCTATTACATAAAAAGGCCTTAAAGTAACCCATTTCTCCTTGACAGCTTTAACTTTGTTTTGTAAGTACTTAAAACAAATATTTGTATGCGGTAAACAGCTGGGTTGTTTTTCGTTCATTGCTGGTTTGAGAATGATTGTGATTACAATTTGCGAGGACAGTCTTAAAGCTTAAGGCCCTACTACCGGCCAAGTGGCGCCCTTATTGAGTAAAAAATCGTAGTGTCGGAAACGGCCATTTTTGGTAGGTACTTTTGTCTTCTACTTTGGATACGAAACATTCTGAGACCTGTTTTAACAACGTAAAAATACTTTATCCTATTTGTAACCAAGGTGACGTTGGATTTTTTAATATTTATTTTCTATGTTATGCTACGACTTTTTATTCAATGAGGGCGCCACTTGTCCGGTAGTAGACCCTTAATATCTATTGGTTACCAACAAACTAAATCACTGCTTTTTAAGCGATATAGTATCGTAGAATCAAATAAATAAATGCACGGCGTGTCAACATTCTTATAAAACAAAATTGTTGGTCTAATGGAAGAAAAACCCACAATTCTGAATACGTATACAGTACCTACCTAAAAAAATAGCTACGAAGTAAAAGAGAAGCAGTATGTAAAAAATTCACTGCAGCAGTCTAGGAATGCAGTACTCTGCATTCTTTAACTTAACCGAACAGGGGAGAGAAAAGACGCGGTTGGTACTAGTCGACTTAATCTTTTTTCCTTGGATAGGTACATTAACACAAGTACTCTTGCAGGAAATTGAAGCATGAATTACGCAGTCCCAAGTACCCATGTACTTCAAATATTGTAGTAAGCTCATTTAATTTCCAAGGAAACCTAATTAAGAGCTGGCGTAGTCGACTCCATCATGTTTCATGGAAAAACATATTTTAGGAGTTGAAAACTTCCGAATTTTCTCTAGGTATCATTATAATATTATATGGTTCTAAGTTGGTGAAATTATAAGATGTAGCTCACTGAACTTGAAACGAGGATAGACATTCAGAAGTTTTTCAAAAATTTTAACTTGTTCAGGTACTAAGATCGAGTTAAAATATTTCGCGTTGGATTATTTGCAAAGGCATTCTAAGGGCCGATTTCATCATTTGCTCTATAAACTAAGTTTCACTGAACTAAGCTTAGCGTAAAAAATAAAACCATAAAAAAGATTATAGTGAGTTAACCTTAAAAGATAGACATAATTATGCTGTCGCAGACTTATTTTTAGAACTTTAAAAGGAGAACAATTCCGTCATACATATTTTTTGCGTAACTTTAACCTTTTACACAGCCCACGCAACTGAAGCTCTCAAAAGGATTTTTTTTGATGCTTCGCTCCTGTTGGTCGCAGTGTGATGTTATACAGGGTGTAACGGAAAGGTGTGGTCATATTTTAAGAACCGGTTCTGCCCATGGAAATGAACAACTTTCTCTAAGAAAAAATATAAAATTCCCAAAAAGAAAAAAAATACTTACCATACAAACTTATCATCAGCTGATCAATATTTGTACGGGAGTTAAATTTTTTTTTTGAGAATTTGCTCAGGTTTACTTGAAGAAAGTTGTTATATCGATGGGCAGATGCAGTTCTTAAAATATGACCACACCTTTCTGTTACATCCTGTATAGCCCATAGCCTTCCTCGATAAATGGACTATTCAACACAAAAACAATTTTTCAATTCGATCCAGTAGTTCCTGAGATTAGCGCGTTCAACTAAACAAACAAACAAACTCTTCAGCTTTATGACAGCGGCTAAACGCGTCACTGGGCGAAATGGAATAGAATTGGTGAATTCGGCCCTAAGTGATATGTTGTTAGTAATAAAATTTACAGTCACAGAAAAAGTATTTTTTAGCGTACACTTTAATGATAGTGTTCTATATTGGAAATGTGTGTGTGTGTTGTGTGTGTGTGTTGTAATGTGTGTAATGTTTTCCTCATATTTTTTTACATAATAAAGAGTATTCTATTCTAAATGTATTGTGAGAAAATGGACGGAATTATTTTCAGGGTTCGATAAGTGCTATAACGTAACAAAAATTGAAAGTCACTAAAATTGCTTTAAGTGCTAGCCGCTTTTTTTTTTTTGTGGGGTGGGAAATCATCCTATGACTTCTCCCGCTCTGGGCGGAGCGGGAGGGCGTGTCAGACTCTTACTGACTAAAACCCACCCCTGTTCCTTCCTGCCTTTGAGTGCCCAGGGGCGAGGTAACTCTGTTTCGAATTTATCCTCAACCCCCGGGCAGGCATCGGCCATGACGGGCCCCGTCTCTTGCTGACAACTCTTTGAGGCGCGCGTGGAACACTACGCGCCGTCGACTCTCGGGCCTGGTGCTGATCGGACGGCGAGTTACCCACTACTCGCCGTCCGCAGGCCCGGGTCTACGGTGGCCGGAGATCGTCTCGCGGCGCCGGAAGCCCCCGGCGTCTCCTGAGGCGGCTGCTGCTGAGGGCGTGAGGGCGACTCCGTTGTTGGTGCTCTCTCACGCGTCCCGCCTCCGCCTTCGCGAGCATTACTGCTTCGCAGAAGGAGGAGACGGCTTCCCATTCCCTCTCGCTCCGTACCATGGCCTGAACCAGGGCAGGGCGCGAGAGGTCGCTGCCGCCTATCGCATCCACGAGGACACGGCGTTGCTCCGCCCAAGCGGGGCAGACCTCCACCGTATGCTCCACCGTGTCCTCGGGGCGATCCGTGCAATGGAAACACCCGGGCGTCACCTCCCGCTTGATCCGAAACAGGAACCTCCCGAAACAACCGTGTCCGGTGAGGACCTGCGTCAGGCGGAAGGTAAGGGCGCCGTGAGGTCTCTCCAGCCAAGCCTCAAAGAGGGGCACCACCGCCGCAATGGTGGCGTGCCCAGCGCGGGGTTGTGACAATCGCTGTCTCCATGTCGCCATGAGATCCTGCCGGAGTTCCATCCGCCGAGCCGCGAGTTGTCGCGGCAGCGGAGTTTCACCCCGGCGTTTCGCCTCCTCGCGGTCCTCATAGAGGTTCGCGAGGATTTTTGCCTCCAGATCCCATGGCGATAATCCGGCAAGGAGGCTCGCCGCCTCGCAGGAGATCGTACGGTATCCTCGGATCATTCTGATCGCCATGACCCTTTGGGACGCGTTCAGAAAGCGAATAGATCGCTTCCTTAGCGAACGCGCCCACACCGGTGCTCCGTAAAGGGCCATGGACCGCACGATCCCCGCGTAGAGCCTCCGGCAGGAGGCGTTTGGCCCCCCCAGATTGGGCAGGAGCCGCCTCAAAGCAGCCCCGGCCCTGTTCAGTCTGGGAGCCAAACGTCGGAAGTGCTCGACGAAGTTCCACCGGCTGTCGAGGACGAGTCCCAGGTACTTCATCGTCCCCTCGACGCCGATGTGAACCCCTCCTACCGTTATCTGGGAACCCGCCGGTGAAGTGCTAGCCGCTGGTTTAGATCAAACGTTTTTTTGTGTAGGTACCAAATATGAGTGAGTGCTAAGAAAACTACGTACTTAATTAGATTTGTTAGAGTTGTGACGTCAATCGCAGTTAGTAGATACTTAATCATAGTTATAAAATACTCGTACTAGCACTTCGCCCGCGACTTCGTTCGCGTGGATTTATAAAACTAAACACAGACAAATAACGTGGCTTTCTAAATAATTTTCGAAATCCTTTCAATAGATCCAGAGATTACTCCCTACAACCTCACGAACTTGACCTCTTTTTTTTTTTTTGGGGTGTGGGAAATCATCTTATGACTTCTTCCGCTCTAGGGTGGAGCGGAAGGGCGTGTCAGACTCTTACTGACTAAAACCCACCCCTGTTCCTCCCTGCCCTACATGCCCAGGGGCGAGGTAACTCTTTCGAATTTATCCTCAACCCCCGGGCAGGCATTGGCCGTGGCAGGCCCCGTCCTTTTGCTGACATATCTTTGAGGCGCGCGTGGAACACTACGCGCCGAACTTGACCTCTTTATAATATTACCTAGTATAGATGTAGGTAACTTTACAAGAAAATAAAAACCTCCTTTACAAGTCGGTATTTCTAATTTTGTTTCTTCGTTATTTGACACCGACTTCCGAAATTTAAGTTATTTTGCATTTTTTTGTGTTTTTTTTGGCAGTCGGTCGTTTTTTATTTTTGTTTTTATTTTTATTTTCATATTTAGTTCTTGTAAGTGCCGTAAAGTTATGACCGAATTGATAGCCCCAAAAAAATGGACTCAGAACATAATTGGTGAAATTAGGGTACACCCTGATGAACTGCACAAAGCTTTGTACGTCTTCAGAGCGTATCAGCGTGATGTTATATTATGAAGTGCTGTAAACAATAAACAGAAATGTGATTGCAGCAATTCCGGAAGGATTGCTATCATTTATTAAAGAGTTCCATTGTCTACCTCCGAAGTTCTGCATCAGATCTTCACTGAGTTTAAACGGGACCACCTGGAAAGTAGGTATACCCTTTCAAACCAAAGAAGGGTTTCCCAAATCAGTCCAGGCGTCTTCGAGTAACTGGGGAACATACATAAAAAAACAAAAGATACCGACAAATTGAGAACCCCCTCCTTGTTTAAAGACGTTTAAAAACAACAATGTTGCAACAATAATGTTTTTTCATTTACCTTGAAAAAACATTTTGTTCGTTAGAAAGTGTATAAATCACTTCAAAAACAGAGCAAACAAACATACGTACATGTTTGTATGATCTGTTTTTACGACGTAACACTTACCTTCTGTAATAATGCCTAAAATATACAGGGTGTAACGGAAAGGTGTGGTCATATTTTCAGAACCGGCTCAGCCCATGGATATGAATAACAATCTCTAAGAAAAAAACAGAAAATTTCCAAAAAAAAAATTGGACTTTTCATACAAAGTTATCAACAGGATCAAGAATTGTATGGGAGGATTTTTTACTAAATTTTCTTTTCTCTTGAAGAAAGTTGTTCATAGCGATGAGCAGATGCAGTTTTTAAAATATGACCACACCTTTCCGTTACACTCTGTATACTTAAGTGAATCTCTTCAATTATTAAGAAAAGATGACTGCATTGTCTTAGCAGTAGGCGGTTTCTGAGTTCATTTATCTTGTAATTATTTAATTTTGAAACGAGCCACTTATATTATTGAGGTTGACGCATGACATTGCGTGTAGGCCTGTAGGTGAAAGATTAAAAGATGTTCTAGCAAAGTTTAATAAAAGTGACGGGTGGACACCTAAAATACGCGAGAGAAAATAATATATTATCTATATTGTTATTATTTTCATCATAAGATGATTAATCTCTGTTATATATAGAAGAAAAATAAATAAAAAAATCGAGTTGGTTCACCCCAGACAGGATAGAAAAAACATTATAGTTAAAAGGTCGCTTACAGACTTGCTGTACAATTTATCTTCTTAGCTTCAGCTGACTGAAGGAAAAATGTTGCTATATACGTACTATTGTGTGCTAAGCGAAGTGCTTAGCGACCCGTCATAGGGTAACACTACACTCCACACGTCTTCCCTAAATGGGTCTTTTAAGACGACAACTTCGCATTTATATTACCGACTGTACCACAGTACAGAGGTGTGGGGGGGGGGGCGGTATGTCTGTTGTTCGCGGAATTTAGTACATACCTGAACAAAAGTGTTACCTACTGTTGCAGCTAGAGATGTCCCTGCAAACGTCCGACTGACGTCGCGGAAAAAACCGTATACAATTTAAGGAGGAAGCGCCAGGGTAGCCCGCGAAATTTTATTTTTCAGTTAATTAAATTGTATTGATGATTTTAATACTTATAATTCTATAAATACATACTTGCTACGGCCACGAATCATATTTTGAACCAAGATTCAACTTGACATTGACCTGAAAATTGCAAAAAACGTAAGAAAATTTGAATTTCGCGGGCTACGCTGGCGCTTTCACCTTAAAAGGCAAACGCTTATCATTTTCCTGTATTTTTATTACCATTTACGAGAAAAATGTTCAGTTTGAGTATGACATATGTTTCGTAGGTAGAAGAAACAACAAAACCCACGCAGGTTTTACGTGGGTTGGGAGTTTTTTTTTATTTCTGCTTGCTAACCAATGTCTATGACCTCACAAACAATTTAGCTTTACAAGGGAAGTGGATATTTAACTAAATTAGATCATAATCTGATGAGGAAAGAGTCTAAAAGCTGGGTTCGGAGTTTAGACTCAAAGGTTACTGATCCGATTTTACTAGAAAAGGAACAACGTAAGAAGACGTTTTAATGTTATATAATAAAAGGTTAATGAATCAAAATGAGTATATTGACACATCGATAGACAAGTACAGAGAAGAGATGTTTACAATGGCCCATTCTCTTGATTTATTGCGACTGGTGAAACTTTGTTTTCTAAAATAAGATAAAAATGTCATGAGTCTCATATTTCACCGTGTTATTGCTCGGCAACGTGGTACACTTTTATTGAAAAACATTCACTACTTATTGCAAGTTACGTACATAAATTCAGAGTAATGGTAACATTGTGCATGTAATTAAAAAATTAATAGTTTTCATAAATCAATATAAATGTTTATTTTCCCGTTCGGGCTCTCCGTAAATAGGATCATTCAATAATATTAGTTATCGTACCGACCAATAAATTATTCATTAAGGTTTATTGCATTACTATTATCTTATTACAACAATAAATGATAGTGCTGTCACATACTGTGACAGTTGGACACTAAAAGATTGTACAGGAAACAGAGAACGAATCGTTGTATACCCAGACAGTAGAAGGTACTCCTAAAAAAACATTTTTACAAAAAATATAACCGACTTCCAAAAAAGAAAATAGGTAAGTACACCCTAAATTGGAAAATAACTTTAATTTCAGAAGTCGGTGTTTGTATTTTATTTCTTCGTTAATTGACACCGACTTCCGAAATTAAAGTTATTTCCACGGACTTCCAAAAAAGAAAATACACTTAAATTAGTATTTTATTTTTTGGAATTCGGTTGTATTTTTTAACCGACTTCAAAAAGAGGAGGTTCTCAATTCGTCTGTGTTTTTTTTTGTATGTTTGTTACGCGATATCTCCGCCATTTGTGAATAGATTGTGATAATTCTTTTTTTGTTAGGTAGGTCGTACTTCAGAGGTGGTCCCATATGAATTTCATCAGAATTAATTCAGCACTTTTTGAAAAAATCAACATTTAACAAAAAATATGTAAACACAGACGACGTTTTGGTTGTCTCTAAATGTTTAAATTCCATGTTATTACAGGGTTATCCATTCGGGCATAACTTTAATATTTAGTTTTATTTCTGGGGTATAACAAATAAAAAGTGAATAATAAAAAACATTTACAAAAAAATACAACCGACTTCTAAAAATTGCAAAATAACTTTAATTTTGGAAGTCGGTGTCAAATAACGAAGAAACAAAAAAATACAAACACCGACTTCCGAAATTAAAGTTATTTTGCAATTTTTAGAAGTCGGTTGTATTTTTGTAAGAAAGTTTTTTATTGTGTAAAAGTATTTATTTTTCCTTGTTAGTTGTCATACCCCAGAACTAAAACTAAATATTAGAATTGATAACCCCAATAACATAGAACATGGAATTTGAACATACTCGTAATTGGAGGAGACCAGAACGTCATCTACACATTTTTTGTTATTGTTGATTTTTTCAAAAAGCGCTACAGCAATTTCGATAAAATTTATATGGGACCAACTTTGGAGTATAGGTACTCTTACGGATAAAAAAAGAATTTTGAAAATCGGTCCACAACTGACAGAGAAATCGGTGAACATAAATACAGTCGAACATAGAACCGCCTCCTTTTTCCAAAGCGAATGAAAATGTACTTCGCCAAATAAGTTATTTAACAGTCACCCACCGAGCTAACAGTAAATGATGTTTCGCAAACTAAGAGGCCAAATATCCCTTTCAACTGTTTGTCATTATTAAAATGAGTAAACACCTACTACAGGCTGAGACAAATAAATTCATTTCAGCCAACAAAGAGCGTCCAAGCTCAGCTAATGAAGAAGGACGTCTTGTTTAATTACCTTTTGTAATTTTTCTTCTAAGCGGGCCAACGTATAAATTAATTTTCTTTCAGTGGCCCGTCTATGAGCACCATTATGAGGCACTAAGTGAACCCTCTTTTGTTTGATATAACCTGGCGGGTTTGTTAGAGACTTTAAAAATCTTGCTAACAAGGCTAATTTACGAAGAGACACTATTTCGAGGCTTTTACAAGCAAAGTTAGAGAATATAAACATGTATTCTTGTCAGAGTTTGTTTACTTTTATGCACTGCATTTTATTTCGTGATCAAAAGTTCAAAAACATCATTTTTAACCGACTTTCGAAAAAGGAGGAGGTTCTATGTTCGACTGTATGTATGTTTTTTTTTTTTTTTTTTATATATGTCCGCGCATTTCTCCGTCAGTTGTGGACCGATTTTCAAAATTCTTTTTTTATCCGAAAGAGGTGGTCTCCCGAGGTGGTCCCATATAAATTTTATCGAAATTGCTTTAGCGCTTTTTGAGAAACTGAACAAAAACGAAAAATACGCATATCTTGATGACGTTTTTGTGTTCTCCAAATGTTTAAATTCCACGTTCCATGTTATTGGGGCTTTTAGTTCTGGGGTATAACAACTAAAAAGCGAAAAATAAAAAACTTTTTTTACAAAAAAAAACAACCGTTTTCCAAAAAAAAATACACTAAAAATTTAAAAATAACTTTTATTTCGGCAGTCGGTGTCAAATATCGAAGAAATAAAATACAAACACCGACTTCCGAAATTAAAGTTATTTTTAAATTTTTAGTGTATTTTTTTTTTTGGAAGTCGGTTGTTTTTTTGACTTCGTATTAAACGTTAAAATGTAATTACGCTAATTGGATTATGATAAGATAAACAAGTCATTGAGAAAAGTTATTGTGTCATTATTTGTAATAAATACTGTCTGTACGATACGGGATTGCGTTATCAAAAAAAAAAAGGAAGTGAGATTAAACATTTATTGTAAACAAATATGAATTATTTAAAGTGCGATTGTTGTTTAAACAATGACGGACTATGTTCATCAGTATTAGTCATAATTTAGTAATAGTTTATCATAGGCTAAGCCAGTGATGCATTGGCAGACATACCTACCAATCTACAGAAGCCGTAGGCATAAACAATATTCTAGGTACTTACAGATAAAAAGTAAAAAAAATGTTGAAAATAGTACAAAAGAGAATTCTTAACAAATGCACTTAACTGCAATCCACTTAGTCGTATCTGCAATGGAAATTCAATCGTGTAGATAAAATACCTTCCCTATTTTAAATTAATGCCTAAGGCATTAAGCCCGCCTTTGTACTTTAGTTGCATGAAGTGTAAATAAATAAATTAATTTATGAAATACAAGGAATTATAACGGCCATTTGCCTTTTGTGATGGCCAAGTATTTAAGAGTGTAACGGAAAGGTGTGGTCATACCATGGCTTTCTGGAAGAAAGTTGTGCATCATGATGAGTAGAAATAGTTTTTATAATATGACCAAACCTTTTTGTTACACTCTGTATAAGCAGGTGGTGAGGTGTCGCCCAACAGCCAATAGTAAAATTTTACCTGTCGGCAATGAGTCGAGCGTTGAAAATCCAAAAGTGAATTGTACGTCTCTTACGGCATTTGAAATTTCCACTGTTGATATTATAATTTTGGTATCTAACTTGAATGTTGTTGTTCTGTGTTCCTTACCTTATCAATAGGTAGGTACATACTAAATGTCATTAAAAAACATAATAGTTAAAAAAAAACTAAAAAATACGCGTCGTTTTATTGTTCGCATTCTTCTCAGCAAACACTTTCATTAATAAAATCGATACCCATATAATGGGAATGCATAGAAAATAGGGAGTACCTCCGCAGCCGGCGCCGTGTCCTAAAATTGCTTCTAAAACTCGATATTTTTCTAAAAAAAAAATCGGAAAAGGGGTTTGGAAAAAAGAAGCTAGAAGCTAAGAAAAGTAGAAAATTCCCAAAAAAAAAATTAGACTTTCCATAAAAAGTTATCATCAGCTGATCAATATTTAAGAAGGAAGTTAAAAATTTTTTTTTGAGAATTTCCTCCAGATTTTCTTGAAAAAAGTTGTTCATCTCGATGGGCAGATGCAGTCCTTAAAATATGACCACAGCTTTCCGTTACACCCTGTACGCAGTTAGAATGTTGTAAAAAGCAAAAAAAAAAAACTATTCCTTGCATAAAAATCTTCAAAAACAAGTCCCAAAAACTCAAAAAAGTAAACGTGTGCAAGTTAGATATGGATTTGCAATCACAAGTATACGTATCACTTGTTACGATCACTCCACTAAGCTCACTTGTAACGAAACAGTTGAAATAGGGAGGTGTAATGTGCTAACGACCGCGACGATGGTAAGTAAGGAAAGCCGACGGACCCTCTGCTCGTGGCTCCTATTCCTGTCAGCAGGGTTTATAGGAACCTAACAAAAAGGTGATGAAGGGGGCTTCGTTCGCTCGCTTTGTAAGCTTACTCTAGCCCCCTTCATCCTTTTCGAACCTAACCTGTCCGGGTCGGGGTGCCCTAAGTTCCCAAGCTCGCTTTGCTCGTTCTTGAACTAAGTCCTTAAAATAAATAAGAAAAAAAGTACTGCCGGTTCCCAACGGTGATATTTTAGGGAGCCGCCACCGGCTGCGGAGGCACTCCCTAAAAAATCACTAGTCCGACATCTTTTGGAGTCCGCCATATTGGATTTAGAATAACGTTACATAACTATGCATTTTTTTTTGTGGGTTGGGAAATCATCAAATGACATCTCCCGCTCTAGGGTGGAGCGAGAGGGCGTGTCAGACTCTTACTGACTAAAACCCACCCCTGTTTCTTCCTGCCTGAATGCCCAGGGGCGAGATAACTCTTTCAAATTTATCCTCAACCCCCGGGGCAGGCATCGGCCATGACGAGCCCCGTCTTGTTTGCTGACAACTCTTTGAGGCGCGCGTGGAACACTGCACGTCGTCGACTCTCGGGCCTGGTGCTGATCGGACGGCGAGTTACCCACTACTCGCCTGCCGCAGGCCCGGGTCTACGGTGGCCGAAGATCGTCTCGCGACGTCCTCCACCCAGGGCGTCTCCTGCGGCGGCTGCTGCTGAGGGCGTGAGGACGAGTCTGTTGTTGTAGCCTCTCCCTCACCCGTTCCGCCTCCTCCTTCGCGAGCATTGCTGTTTCGCAGAAGGAGAACTAACTATGCATTGTCATCCAAACTAAACATTTATGCAAAATTTCAGTTAAATTTTACTTGACCCACTTCCCGGTTTCCGATTGAGGGAACCGGGAAGTGGGTCAGATAAAATTTAACTTCTAAGATTTATTTACATAGTAACAGATGAAGCGTGTATATAAGTGTTAAAAAAAAACGATTAAGTGCGAGTTTAACTCACACACGAAGGGTTCCGTACAACTTTATTATTTGTTGTTATAGCGGTAACAGAAATACATATTCTTTGAAAATTTCAACTGTCTTCATATTACGAATCATGAGATACAGCCCGCTGGCAGACAGACGGGCAGCGGAGGCTTAGTAATAGGGTGCCGTTGGTTACCCTTCGGGTACGGAACCCTAAAAAAGGTACCTAAATGTCATCAGAAAATGTGTAGACAAAAAAATATAACTTCTTAATAATGCACTAACGGCTTCAGGTTTTCGTAACATCGGCTAAATCTCTTGGAACATCATAGGCTTCGTTTAAAGAGCTCGCGTAGCAAACTTTTCCAATATTTTTTTCATCACGTTTGTCAAGTTCCAGTGCTCGTGGCTCGTGGCATGTCAACAAACAAACAATATTTCCGCGGTGACACGAGTTTTCGAACTCATTTCCATTCGGGAGCGTGTTGCGAGAATTTATTGACTACGCGTACTTGTCAAGAATACGCATGGGACTATTATTTTGTAGGATAATCCTCCCGACCGAATTTCGATCATGGTGGCCAAGCTCAACGGATATGAGCCAAGTACGCAGGAGATATTATAGTGCACAAGCGTATGCGCAGACATAGGTGCACTCTCAGTTCATTTACTCTCATTGTCCGATGGCACGGCAATACGACACGACCGGGGAGAGATCAGGCGCAGGACAAACGGTTGTACGTACTCTCCGAGGCACGAGGGTGTCACACAACCAACTTCCAAACTCCGGGCTGCTACAGAGTAATTCCTAATGGAAAAACCCAATAGCACTTTTTGCCCGACCCGGGAATTGAACCCAGGAGGCCAGGACCTCACGCTCAGCAGTCGCGCTTGCGACCACTAGACCAACGAGGCAGTATTTGTAGCATATAGTTAATTTAAGACGATATTAACTGCCAATGGTTAGCTTGCGTGTTTTGTGCTGAGCTCACCACGTCGTACGTCCACCCAGTAATAGGACTCGCCCATCAAGGAGCGTTGTCCGAAATTAGACACATTATTAATTTATTATACATAAAACAACAGGTATTACACAAACACACGTATACTAAAATAAAAATAATTAAATGATCTTTAAAATGGTGAAGGTTTCATAAAAATTCGCTTAATAATTTTTGAGTGATTCTCAATTTTTTATCGACGTTAGACATAACTTTACAAATTAATTACACTATCTTATGAAAATATAATTTTAAATTTTCACATATCAAATTACGAAGGAAGTTGTCTAGAGTAACATATATTTTTTTCAAAGAAATAAGAGTAGTCGTTTAGACGTGATGTTCAATTAAAAACCATTAGAAGTCGTATAAATGCGCCCTAAGTGGTTAGGTAGTGTATCTGTACAGGTAACAGAAATGGGAGATCATATTTTTCAATACTGCTTCTACTCATACAAATAAACAACTTTTTTCAAGAATGTCATTGTCAATTCGAAAGAAATGGACCTCCCTTAACTCTGTATGGAAAGTCATATTTTTATTTTGGGAATTTAGACTTCTTTGAAGAAACTTGTTTATTTTTATGGGTAGAAAGGAGTTTTTAAAATATGATCACGCATTCGTTACACCCTGTATTTATCGCATCTCGGAAGAAAATTATAGAGAAACCGTAGTTGATTAAATGATGGCAGTTTGAGTAGGTACTTTTGCGGCCTACCCAAATGTCCTTACTTTGTTCGTCGGTTCGTTGAGCTCCTTAAAGTTCTGAGTTGAGATTCACGATAACTGACAAATGCCTGCACTGTGTGGACAGGTCCACTCAAAATCTGCGTGGTGCTTTCCCCAAAAGGTCATCTCAGATATTAACGTACTTACATGGTTCTCCTATGATTTAGAAGCAACAAGAAATATGTAACCAGAAATTTTGTAACACAACATGCTTTAAAAGAGTGTCCATGGATTTTCTTGCACGTTCTTCTCCATAGAGATCTACGCTTTGGAATGTGCAATTAGTTTCATCTTTCTGACTGACCGACTTATTGACAGTTCTAAAGTGCCATGTAGAGAGTTTATTTGAAATAAATGCTTTGATTTTGATTTGATGTTAGACCAAGAGCTAAGTAGGTATACTCGTAGTTTAGTTCGCATAACTGAGTTAATTTTTATCCTACTAATGTGCGGTGAGCAATTTTAAGATGTTTCATAAGTTCCTACATCAATCAACTTACAACGAATTAAGAAGCTTCTTAAGAAAATATTTTTCGCGGAAAAAGAAAGCAAAATAAGAACATCAACATTTTTATAGTGCCTCATCTTTATTTTGAAGTGTAAAATGAATCTACCGATAGTTGCGTTGTTCCTTTGAATAAGTACTAAGTTAATATTGGCCCCAAAACCTTTAGTCTATAACAAAATAATCGGATAGTGACACATTCTATCTTCATTATCCGCACATCGTTTCTCATTAGCACTTAACGGTGACAAACCAACTTTGGTAAACAAGGAAGAGTGACCAACTGTCCAGGGAACTCACTAACTTATCCCTCAACTTTTTGTGTGAGAATCGGAAACCTCTCCGATGCGACGACCCTCGGGAATATTTTATAGAGATTAGAAAATAATCTCTTTCTTTATTTTTCTGTTTATTTTTAGGCTTAATGTTTTAATAATGAATCAGCTTAGGGGAATATGTAGGTAGCCTCTTAGGTTAATCTATTACTCCACCTACATAGCTCCACACACAAAAACTGTCCAAGTGCGTGTTGGATTTCGCACATTAAGGGTTCCGTACCAAGTATAAATATGGTATTTGTTACTAAAGTATACGTAATAATAAACATTGTCACCAAATTGCAAGTTCATACATAGGTCAATGGAAAGTTCAAAAATTCTTCGTAACAAAATTTTGTGACAGACGACGGACGGACAGACAGACAGACGGACACGTGAGTGACAACAATAGAGCTCCGTCTGGACCGTTCGGGTACGGAACCCTAAAAAGCTTGATATCTTCAGTTCCTTTTATATATTTATTAGTATCTAAGTACCTATTAGATAAGATTAAAGTCGGTCAGCTGTCTACTCGTAGGCTCGTGTACCGAATGTTGTAGGTATCTGCGCATTTGATAGACACATATATATGTAGATAGTATGGTGTAAGTGGGTCGTGCGTATCCGGAGGGTCGCTATCGGCAGACATTGTCGCTATTAGTGCATTAAACTGTTACTGTTATTGCACTCTAGGCTATTAGAAAATCTTTATTAACGCGAAATGATAGACTCAGTACCGATAGTCCTTTATTGAATCCGTTAATGAGAGCACGATTGAGAATAATCGTGCAAACGATGATACTGGCCATCAAGCAGCTTGACTGGAATAACTTTATAATGAGCACAGGCAAAGAATTGCAAGGTATGAAATAAATTGCGTGTTTAAAACAGAATTGCATTACTTTCCAAGTCAATCTAAATGTAATCACAAACTAAAGTCTTCAAGTAGTTTCAAAGCCGATGTAAACAAACAATGAAATCGCTTAAAACTTTTTCCGTCGCGATGCCAACAATAAAATTAAGGTTTTATGTTCCGTTTAAGGTTTGAACTTTTAACGCATTACATATATATTTCACTGGGTATAAAAGGCGACGTTGCTATACAATGGCGGGGATCGAGGGAGCCTAAATAGTTCTCAATCTTCCATTCGAAGGTCTGTGCAAATCTTTGGGGAGCGAGCGGAGTTGGCGACGGAGGCTGTCCCTAAAATATCAGCGTATCACTGGATGTGACAGGCCGGACCCGTCGCCTATTGAGCGCACTCATTAATGATTCATGTGAAGATGACAGGCCACCATCGATTTTATATCTTCGCAATAATGCCAATTTGATATCCTTCGTCCGTATAAAATGTTTGCGAATATTTTCAATCCTCCGAGTGTGTTTGAGACGCTAATAGGAGCGACCTTTCAGACCAGAAAACTATCGTTACCTAAGGCTACACTTTCAATTTCGGTAATGCTTAGAAATTGTAGAATGCCTTTATGACTATGCGTGTTTCAAATCAAGGAATGAATTTAATTGTCAAAATATTCTGACGCACTTTGTGAAAACTCACGCATATCCAACATTAAGTAGATACTTACGCCTATTTCCAGAAAGGCATCCCCTAATTGAGATAATTAAAGAATTGCTTAGTTTCTACTTAGCTTAGCAGTGTTTTCTTGGTACATAATCTTTGAGAACTCAAGCATTTCTAAAAATTGACACTAAGATTTTTTTCGGACAAATTACACTAAGAGCATTTACGTAAACGTTTTTCTAGCTTCGAAAAATTACAGAAAAAGGGCGAGGGCAAAGACGGCCCGAAAAAGTCGTAGTTTCCGTTTTATACAATTTGGTCTGTCACGTCTAGTTAGAATAAATCTGCGTTACTGTCATAGTAGACGTTTTTATCTCTAAAGTAAACTGTGAGCAATAACCGAACCGAGTTTAGGAATTGTGCGTCGCCATTTTGCCTCGCGTGCTTGTAGATTGTGGTTCGTAGTCTATATATATTCGCTTACGGTTGAATATAGGATTTCTGTTACAAATTAACGAGGGAGTCAGTCAAGTGTCATGTTGCCGAGCCTATTGCCACAGTAACGTTACACGTATGCGGCTGACACCTACCCTCAGCTCGAACGGTGTAAACACCGAATTTGTGTCACAATACAAGATTTATGTCGAAATTACTAACTAAACATTTCGCTTAACTAAACTTTGTGTTTGTATTTGACAATATCAGGTTGTTTCCAGAAATAGCTATTTAGAAGTTTGAAGAAAATTGTGTGGAAATACTTCAACAATTTTGGAGATTCATAATTTCTAACGAAGATACCTACTCAATTTGAAATCAAATTTCTTAAGGAATTCTGCTTGCCTTAATAATTGGTATTATCAATTAAAATTAGATAAAACAGGTAGACAGCTTGTTAAAAGCAGTTTAAAAAAAAAGATATTCTCTCTCTACTCGTATAAATCCAACTCCCCTAAAGACACATCATAACGATTCCTACGTATAGGCAATTCATAACAAAACAATCATCAAACAGAACTCGTGGGAACATCAAAACCTCAGTTAACCCCATTTTTTGTAATTTGATCGCCAAATTAAAAAAAATACGCAATAAGTATATTTTTGCGAATACGTAAAGCGTAATAACTCAGGGATATCGCTCGGTGGCTTTTTCCCTGATGCAATTTTCCGCCCACAACGATAAGATACTATTATCGGTTATTATTTAGACGCAGTAAAACACAGACAGATGTTCATCCTGATGTTTATATTTATAGACGTTTGTGACGACTTAATATTATTATCATTTTGTGTAGGTAATAACATTATTTTGATTTTTGAAACAATTGGACTTTCATCCGCTCTCTCGAATCATCGACTGAGACTAAAACGATGCTTGTTTAAACAGGTAGGTAACAGCTGCAAAACCTAACCCATTGACCCTTTTGGTAGGTACGCGATTTTATCTAGCTAGTAAGTAATTAATTTCTGCTGATTTCTTTAAAAACATCATTCCAGTTTATAGATTTTAAGTATGTAAGAAGAAAACATATTGCGCCAATATCAATTGGCGCCATTCTCTTGAGAATCATGATTCGATCATACAAATTTGTAAGTACGAGTATGTACCTAACTGCTCTTGTCATCTTATTCGTCATACGACCAACGATCGTTTATAGGTATCACGTCAGCTTTAGATGAGAATTCTTGTTTCCGTCAAGAGTAGATACCTAAACAGATCCTACCTACTAGATAACCTTTTGTCTCCATAGATTCAGGCCTTTTTTTTTTTTGGGGGGGTGTGAAATCATCCAATGACTTCTTCCGCTCTAGGGTGGAGCGGAAGGGCGTGTCAGACTCTTACTGACTAAAACCCACCCCTGTTCCTCCCTGCCCTGAGTGCCCAGGGGCGAGGTAACTCTTTTGAATTTATCCTCAATCCCCGGGCAGGCATCGGCCACGACGGGCCCCGTCGTGTTTGCTGACAACTCTTTGAGGCACGCGTGGAACACTACGCGCCGTCGACTCTCGGGCCTGGTGGTGATCGGGCGGCGAGTTACCCACTACTCGCCGTCCTCAGGCACGGGTCTACGGTGGCCGCAGATCGTCTCGCGGCGCCGGAAGCCCCTGGCGTCTCCTGCGGCGGCTGCTGCTGAGGGCGTGAGGGCGACTCTACTGTTGTTGAGCTTCCCTCACATATGCCGCCTCCCTCTTCGCGAGCATTACTGCTTCGCAGAAGGAGGAGACGGCTTCCCATTCCCTCTCGCTCCGTACCATGGCCTGAACCAGGGCACGGCGCGAGAGGTCGCTGCCGCCTATCGAATCCACGAGGACACGGCGGTGCTCTGCCCAAGCGGGGCAAACCTCCACCGTATCCTCTGGGCGATCCGCGCAGTGGTAACACCCGGGAGTTTCCTAGATAGATAAAGATAGATAGATAGATTCAAGCCTGACAAACAAACAACAAAGTAACGTAGGTACTCGTACCTATACTCATTACCCATTTCTATGAAATGACGGAAAGAACCGCACATTAGGCAATTAACGATTGACCTACCTACCGCAAAGACTGACTGATAATACATATACGAGTAGGTATTACAAAGTTGCATTGACGTCCAACTATGCATCATATTTATTCTCTCCTCTCTTATTTACATAACTTGCATAAAAGCTGCAGCAATCATTCGTTCGTCAAAGGATTCCAAAAGTAGGTAAATAACGTGCAATATATTTTACAGAAATGGATATTCATAAAAGTAGCTTTGAACTCTTTGAAATGGAAACCTTTTTTAAAAATCAACTAAGTACAAGGACTTGTTGGGCTAGCTGTCGCAAGCGCTTCTGCTGAGCGCAAGCTCCTGGGTCCTATTCCACGATCGGGCAAAGCGTTCTCGGGTTTTTTTATTAGTTTCTCAGTAGGCAGACGTACCTACGGCGATGCGCCACCGGTACATTGTGGATATACCAGCCATAAGCACAAAACGTTTTGGAACACATTCATTGTGCGTGAAGTGGAATTGACTGCCGACTCGCATCAGGTCATCGTTCCACCGTGTAGGAGGCCTTCCAATGCAGCAACTTATCGTCCATCCTCCATCGACCATCTTTTCTGCGAGCAATGTGCGAGTAACGAGCACCTAGGCTCGTTACCACATTACACTTAAGTTTGGCAATTCTTCGGGATACGTCGGTAACCTACCAAGTTCCCGACCATCTCCTACGGATATAATCATTTCTGATTCCATCACGCACGGAAACTCCAACAAACAGCATACGCTCTCCAATTGGGTGAATTTAGGCCATCTGATGAGGTCCATAGTGAGAGCGAGCCTATTCATAATAAAAAAAAACCAGAGTCTAGATTCATGCCCGGGTGATGGTAACAGGCCTGCCCCATATTAGGTAGGTACATAATTATGTACGACTTAAACGTATTTACCTGGTAAAATGTGGGTGTACTTATAAAGGTCACCTCTACTTACGCTTTTGGAAAACCGGCGTAATGTACATGGGCATAAATTACGCAAAACCTGCAAGGCGATTTGCGGTAGATCAGCTTTGATAAATGATGTGTGAAATAAGTTTTCTTAAGTAACTCGAGAAAACACAGGCCTAACAAAAAACTAAATTGGAAATGTTGGTGCCATATTGTTTTCTAACTTTAGTTTTGCCAGTGAAATAGGTTTCGCGACTTCTTTTTATCTTAAAATAGCTGTAGTGGCAGGGTGTTTATTTCTTTTTCGCTTTTGTACAATACCAACTGTGAAACCAAATGCCAATATTGTGTTATTTTGCAAGGCTCCAATTTTTTCGGCTAGTTGATTAATTGATTTATAAGTCTGAGGAGGTTCTTATAAAAATGGATAGGCAAATTAAACTAAAACACGTTTCTCAGCTATTGTGTTTATTTATTTTATAGGCCAACCAACAAATTGTATACCTTCACTGGTAAATGATAATATAATGTTTTCTATGATCTAAGGTTAGTGTTACAATTTCTTATAGCTCACCACATGTCCCTTAAAAGTAATAATAATCAAATTTAAAATAAAATACATTTTTTACAAAAAAATACTAACCGACTTCAAAAAAAAACACAAAATATTGCAAAATTGCATTTTTGGTAAAAAGTTTTTTATTTTTCACTAGTTGTTGTTGGTACCCCATAACTGAAACTAAATAGTTATGTCCGAATTGATAGACCCAAAAACATGGAATTTGAGCATAATTGGTGAAATTAAGGTGTCCCTATCATGGTGAACTGTACAAATCTGTCCCTTCAGAGCGTATCAGCGTAATGTATTCTTTTAGAGTCGGTTAACAAAACAAAGTATTTTTCTTTTTGTTTACCTACCTATGGTAAAACAAGTTTTGTTTAAGCTTCGCGCGCCGCCATCATGATGCAAGCGCAGGATGAAACGTATGTGTAAATTGCGTCAGTTTCACTTACTTATAGAAAAGTTTTGTACAGATATATCACCTATAGGATTCATATTAAAATGCTTCAAAGACATCATTTGCTCGTGTAATATTTTAGTAGGTACCTGGATGACCGAGCTTAGTTCGGTTTTTTTTTTGGTAAATCTTGTTTTTTACTCCATGAAAATCGTTGGAGCCGATCCCGAGATTCAGATTATATATATAGGTACATATATACTTACAAGAATTGCTCTTTTAAAGGTATAATATGTACCGCACAAACCTATAAGTTACGGGCAGACAATTAACAGTGTAGGTAGGTACTAAAGACAAATTCAGTTTCTCAGTCCTTTGAGTAGATAAGACCTTTATGACCTATATCCTTTACCTGTATTTGTAGTACACTATTTTAACGGTGATTTTATAAATATTGCTGGATTGTATGAAATGTTAGGAGAACACCATTACGAGATAGTCATAACCGTCAACCATCCGTGTTAAACGCCCGGCATTAGGGATAACCATTTTTATCATATCTTTGTTTATACACGCCTTGGTGGGTTTTTCCGCGGCTGGCCTAACGATGTTTTCCTTTGCCCGGGACTTAGGGAGTCGGGGGCAATACAATAAATACATTTTGTAGACGCTTACGAAACCCTACCTCATTTACAGTAGGGTCGTTAATCAATGCTCCAGTGTTAGTAGCACCCTGCATATACGGTGTTTAACCTCTCAGGTACCGCGGCGTTTAATATTTAATTCTTTTTTGCGTTTTTAATAATAATAATTATAATTTTTAATAATAATAATTTTTTCGCCCTGCTTCACCGTTGAGCGGTGACTGTCAAGTAGGTAGGTACAGTAGTAAATTGCATAAGTATAGACAGTAAGTATGTTTCTAACGTGTCAGAAGAGATTTTTGTTAAAGACAAACAGAATGCTTCAGTTTAATTGCATTTGACTTCAACAAGCTACAGGCAATGCATACGTTTAATAGGAACCAAAGCGGATAAACGGGAATCCGATGATTCGATCCGATGACTATAGAACTGCTAGCTCTAACCCGTTAATTAGAGAGGGTTAGGCGTCAGTCCTATTATGCAATAGCCGACTGTCTAAGTAGTTTAATATCTGTGTATTTTTTTAATAATTTTGTCAGTAAAATAATGGACAGATGGATGACCCCTGTAACACAGGTTCTCCTAGCATGGGGACCCCCTTGCTAGGGGAACCTGTTTTGATCATATTATATTCTGTACCCTTGTCTACTGTAGGTACCCTAAATTAAGTGTTACCTGTACTTGTGTAGGTACTTTTGTAAATCAATATTATTATTAGGTATTATTATAGTTACCGCAAGCCAAAGATGCGTAGGTGACGTGTGATTCAAGACGATTGTTCCTTTTAAACATGTTAAATAAAACATCACACGAAAGTAATGACGTTTAACTTGTTAGCTACCTGGATTTAACTACATGGGTAATAGGTCCAGTACCAACGGCCTTTTCAAGGAATCTCATCTACATCTTCTAATAAAATCTCATGTCACGGTGTTTGTGGTTGCACTCCTCCGAAACGGCTCGACCGATTTTAATGATAATTTTTGTGTATAGTTGGTAGGTATGAGAATAGGTCGTAAAGTATTAAGTCCCCCCACCTATGAAATCAGCGTTTTGTACGGAGAATTTTAAAGAAGTTCCATTTTTCATACTAGCATATTCTTAATTTATTTAACAACTACGAGTATAAACACTAATGTTTTAAAACTTTTATGCAATAATGTATAAAAACTAAGATAACGCATGCCACTTAGATTAAGCAACAAAAATAATAGTGGTTTCATTTCTGCTAACAAAAAGAGGAGTCATTTTTAAGGTTTTTTTTATATAAAACTATAAGTAAGTAGGTAATAAGGTTTTTTTTACTATTGGCAGTTGTCTATGACGGTCATTATTCGATAGAATATCAAGCAATTGATGAATATTTTAATTCATAGAAGTGAGGAGGTTCTCTATTTGTGAGAAAAAAATGCCAATTTCATAGGTGGGAACCCAACATATTGCACCCGTGCGAAGTCGGGGCGGGTCGCTATTATAAAATAAACCTGATAGAATACTCTTTATTATGTACCTACACCATATAAATTACAGAAAATATAGATAGGTACTAGAGACTAGATCCCCAAGATCTTGGAAATACGATAACTGTATTGTACGATGCACAACATTTAATAGTTTTGGTTTACGATACACCAACACCGCACTAATTTATCGGCGCTCCTCGTTGTATATTACGGCCAAAGACGACAAGGTGTGCAAAGTTAACACTGCCGTGCTGACTTTGCAAAGCCTCTTGGCGAAGTCCAAAATAAGCAAAGTTAACTGGCATGATTTGGTACTAGGTGTGTTGCGGTCACGGTTCTTACCGCTACCAAGACAAGATTGTATCAATTTTGTTGAAGTATTGCTGTGGTCGTCTTTAAAAGATCGCTTTAAGGGTCTACTACTGGCCAAGTGGCGCCCTCATTAAATATAAAATCGTAGCATAGTACTTACACAATACTTTATCCTCTTTGTAACAAACGTGACGTTGGATTCTTTAATATTTATTTTCTATGCTATGCTACGATTTTTTATTCAATGAGGGCGCCACTTGGCCGGTAGTACGGCTTTATGCTACAAGACTGTTGTTGTTAGACAAGGTTTCTTATAATGGACGCGGGTGTGTTTAAAAGAGTCACCGCGGCTCTGGCACAGACAACTGAAGGAACAAGGGTGGGTTTTAGTCAGTAAGAGTCTGACACGCCCTCCCGCTCCACCCAGAGCGGGAGGGCGTGTCAGTTAAAGTTATTTGATAATAACCCAAAAAAAAAACCGGCTGAGAGCGATTCGGACTCGCGCGCAAAGGGTTCCGAACAAATCATATTTATTTCAGGTCTTTTTTTAAACTGCCTCCACCTTATTGGTTTTCCTGTAATCTTTATGTAAAGAACTACTTTCTGTATTTTTTTTCAAAATTTTAGTCACAGTGGTTTCGGCCCCCCATATTCCAAATTATTTTATTTAGGGTACACGTCCGTGTTAGGGTCACAGATATTCATGTGTGTACCAAATTTCAACACTATCGGTTCAGCACAGACGGACAGACAAACAGACAGACACACGAGTGATCCTATAAGGGTTCCGTTTTTTCATTCGGACTTTCGGAAACCTAAAAAAGGTTTCTTATCATTCTTAATAAAATTATGGTGAACACAGTTAAGAGTCTATGTACCTAGTGGATTTTTCCGCGAATATCGAAGCTCGATTTTTTAATTCTGTAACGGTTTTCGTCGAAGCTGGAATAGGGGCAAAAAGTTCCATAAAATACGTCAGTTTTCAGCCTATTATGAAAGTATAGTAACAGTATTATTACCCGAATTCCAGAAAATGTGAATTAGACGATTAGCTGGATTTCTAAGTAGGTGTATGTTTAATAATAACTTTGATTTTATTTCATTAAACTATCGAAATTGTAAAGGTAACTTACAAATGATTCGGTAATTTTCTTGTAGGTAGAGTTAATATCAAAGTAGGTATTAAAGGTACACGGTTCATAACAACATTCTCTTAGTACACAGAACGTTGTTACCTGAGAAATTCGAAATAAGTAGGCATTGAATACCCAAAGGCACTTTCTGAGTAAATATTGAACAGAACTAGGTAAGTAGACAAATAGAAAATATGTATGCGTATCAAGCTTGAAATTAATGAAAATTACGAAGTAATATGTATATTTAATTTGTGTCTGTAACATGCACAATTGTAATAAATGAAACTGATTTTGCGAACGCATACCTAATGTCACTCCAACTCATCTCAGTAAATGAAATATTCCATTTTCACTGCACAACTAACAAGAACAAAATAATCGTTCTGACATAAAGATCCAGACTATCAAATAAATTAAAGTCCCAACTACTCAAGTGGAAGCTAATAAAAGAGGTGTCATTCTCGTTTTAAATAACACTAGATGACATCTATATACACACTCTTGGATTTTCTCTAAATCCACCAGTGTGCCTTCATATGACATCTCTATGTCTAAGAATATGTTCTTGTTTAATAATTTTAGAGTGCGAGTGTTTTGTATCGGGTTTTAGTTTTTAAACCAATTTTTTCTATTTAAATTATTCTGGGGTTATGTTTTATAGGAGTGTTTTTTTGCAATTTGCTTACTAAGCCTTTTCATTTGATACTAAACACGGTTCCTTTCGAAAAATCTTTTCTTTTTTTCATAACCATGTACTCTAAAGGGTCCCATATTGGATTTAGTGTGACGTCACGTAGCCTATAAGCAGCCGACTCTTCCAACGATACCCCATTGATCAAAGGATGATTAGGAGTTTAGAAGTTATGAGGAAACAGATGACAGACTTACATACTGGTCAAAATCCCTCCGTTTGACCTTGCCGTACTCAGGTAAAAAGAAAACTTTGATAAGGAGACCTTTGCAGTGCAGTGGGATACAACAGGCAGAAAATAAGTAAAAATTTTAAAATCATTCACACTTAATTGTCATTTAGTAAAAACAAATATTAATGTAATAAAATTTCATAAGAAATAATAAAGCTCGTTGCAAGGGATCTGTCAGGTGTCGTTGATCGCTGGCTGATGCAATGTAACCGGCGCTTGCGCCGAGCTTGGGGCTAATTTCGCGCTATAATTATATGGGAAAAGGTGTACCTGAATGATGTAAGAACTCATTATGGAGTATCAGAATGTTTTTGTAGGTCACAGGATCAGAATCAGATGGAAAAGGAGTTTGTTTCTGTAGTGGTGATTTGCATTAAAACATGTTATGGCATGGCAATACAACGGCGTAGTATGTACCTAGTCAGCCAAATACATTGTTTTATATCATCTTAAGGTTAAATGACACTTGCATTATATAAAACGATCGATGCCAGTCTATGAGACCGCTAGATAGTTTTGATATCAGTGAAAACTTACGGGAATTCTTGTCAAAAGCTGTAAGCCATAAACAATTAATGTCTCGGACTTTACTTAGACTGAAGTTAGTCTATTTTAGAGCTTAATTTGAATAGAATTGATTTAACTTTGAAAATTTTCCTATAGAGATTGGAAACATTAATTAAAAAACCGGCCAAGAGCGAGTTGGACTCGCGCGCAAAGGGTTCCGAGCAAATCATATTTTTTTCAGGGTTTTTTTAAACTGCCTCCGCCTTTTAGGTTTTCCTGTAGTCTTTAGGTAAAGAACTACTTTCTGTACTTTTTTCAAAATTTTAGGCCCAGTGGGTTTAGAGATAAGGGGGGGGAGCGAATGTTCATTTTTCATTTATTTTCTTAAAAAACCTCAAAATTATATATTTTAAAATTATGAAATAATATATTCGAGTCCCTCACAATGTGCCCTTTCATTTGATATGTCGCACGACACACTTTAAAAAACTTTGGTTTTTAATTTGCCGATTTTCACCCAAAAAGTGACCCTCATATTCCAAATAATTTATTTAGGGTAGGTACACGTCGTTTGGGTCACAGATATTCATGTGTGTACCAAATTTCAACTCTATCGGTTCAGCAGATTCGGAGCAAATTGGCTGTGACAGACAGACACACGAGTGATCCTATAAGGGTTCCGTTTTTTCATTCGGACTTTCGGAACCCTAAAAAAATAATTTACTTAGATTTTAACTTTGCAAAGAAATAGCTGGTACTTAAATCTAACCTTTCCAAAGAATAGGGTAGTTTACCTACTAAAAAATCTAATTAGTCAGTCAGTTAAATACTTAACCAAAAAATATTGGAGACTTATTTTTTCTTTTGTCATGTACCTACACAAAAAAAAAACGAGGAGGGTGTCAAAAAACGAGGACATAAAACAAAAAACACCGACTTCCGAAATTAAAGTTATTTTGCACTTTTTGTTTTTTTTTTTGGAAGTCGGTTCTATTTTTTTGTAAAAAAGTTTTTATTTTTCACTTTGTAGTGGTGATTCCCCATTAAATTGTGTTAACAATGCATATCTATGCGATAGCAGCATTTGCTGTCATTATTTGAAGAGTTCCGTTGTCTGTCTCCGAAACTCATCATCAGATCTATATGAAATTGAAATGGGACCATTTCGGAACAAACCCCTTTCGAAAAAAAAAAGAACTTTGGAAACCCGTCTACAGGGTGTAACGGAAAGGTGTGGTCATATTTTAAGAACTGCATCTGCCGGTCGATATAAACAACTTTCTTCAAGAAAATCTCAGGAAATTCTCAAATAAATTTTTTACCTCCCATACAAATATTGATCAAAGTCGCAATTTTTTTTTGGGAATTTTCTATTTTTTCTTAAAGAAAATTGTTCATTTACATGGGCAGAACCGGTTCTTAAAATATGACCACACCTTTCCGTTACAACCTGTATAAATGACGAAGGTATACAGCACATACATAAAAAAAAAATACAAACATCCGAATTGATAACCTCCTCCTTTTAGAAGTCGGTTAAAAATGAGGGCGATACAGTGTGTTGAAATTTCGCTTCTTTTTACCAACAAAGTGACGTAACAAGCTCCCACTCCTGAACTTAGATGCGTTTTATCTTTGTAATTTTTTATTGATTTGGTAAAGCACAAAATACTTGTCCAATATTTTTTGATGCAGATGTATCTTGGAGGCCGCTTGGGAGCTCAGCTCATCACAATACCCCAAGCAGCTTTGTTTAATATCAATGCTAAAAGTAGAGAAAAGTTATATCAGTATTATCCATAATAATCAATCATTATTATGGATAATAAACAATTTTTTATTAATTGAACTGTATTTGATAAATTTTCCTTCTAATAAAGATAAAAAAAACTTCTCCGTCTTGAGGAGTTGATGAAAGTTTTTACAGCTTAATCTTGATGTTTAATATTTTTCTTAAAGAATCGGTGCCATCTCTCCACTTACGATATTACTACAACCCGAACTTAAACTTTTACAAAGCTTTTAGTGGCGAGAAACGCTAACATTCTCGGCCGCGACACGAGTTGATTTCGTAACACCTAATAGGCGATAAAGCATCGATTTTCACACAAAGAGAGGTTAGTGGCGCAACACCGACCCCTTTTCAATAAAATTCACATTTTCTTTCACAAGTCGGGTGTTGGTGCCTGGGTAACATTCATGACGGAGTTTAGTGACTTCCGAAGTAGCAGGTTATCAGACGTGGGGTGCGGGAGGCGTGTGGGTCTGCGGGAGGGCGGGGAGGGTAAAGCTGGATGCTGGTGGTGTATTCGGCTTCGCGCCCCCGCATTCTAGTCTCGGCGCCCGGCGCGCTCGCTCGCGCCTCTTTCCCGCGCGACTCATTACGCGTCTACTGTTCTTATTTTTATTTACTTACGAAGCGTCTGATTACTCCTTTCTATAACGTGTGCCGGAGGTTTGTTGTGACTGTTTCAAAGTGAAGATGTGATTTTTACGGTTCCTTTTTGTCATGAATTCGGGTATCTAACAGCGGTTGTAATTTATAGAAATTTTAATAATTACTGGTCCTTCTTACCTGATTATTTTGGAATTTATATTGGTTGGAATAACGAAAACAAAATATTTAAAGTTCAATTATTTTATTAAAATAGTTTAATTGCGAGTTTTAACTGTGCCAACAATGTTGATAATTACTACATCTATGAATAATATTATTATTAGGTCTACTATATCTTTGTTGTGGTGATTGATGACTCGTGTTTATTATGAATTTCTGATAATTAAGTGAAGAAATTTCCTGCATGATTTGTTACCCTATCTATGAAAATTGCAGTTCATAAACATAAGTCCAAATGCCTTAAGTGAAACGACTGCTTTGATCAACCGCTTTCTATTTTAATACAAGAGATATCTAGGTACTAAATAATCAAAAATATATGCAACTAATCGACAAAATATCGTTTATACTGACAGCATTCGAATTGTATTAGTTGAAAAGCCAACGTACAAACGGTTGTCGATTCAGTCGTATTTAATAATTTAGTTCCAAAAGCAAACACAAACGAAACAGAAATAGGTACGGTAATTAAATTACGATTTTGGACAACGACATTACAGCAATTCGCAATTTATATGAGCGAAATCTATTTGCAAAGCAATAGGTAGTTGCCGTCGTATTTTCAGTAGGTACGAGTTTTACAAACATTTATGCATCCAAAGTTTTAACAAACGTAGCAAACATGGCACAAATAGGTTAAAGTAGAACAAGTGAAATTATTTCATTTGCAACCTAAACAAATGTAGGTCGGGGCCGTTGAATTAAACATACTGTAGATTTATTGTTCGAATATGTAAATCTGAAAACCACCAAAACCTTAGATTGAAATCTTAGACCGAAATATTTAATTCATACAAATGTCTTGGTGTGAGAAAAGAAAGTACACTCATACATTTCTGTTTAGAACCGAGAATCGAGATAAACTATAAGCATCAATCAGTCGTCAAAGTAAAGCGTAGTACGTTTGTATGGGAAGTGATTCCCAGGTTCCGTCCTACTCTACTTGTCGGGTACTCGCGCAATGTGGCCTCAGTATGTACACGCACACAGAAAAACCATAAAAGTGCGCTTTCGATCCGGACCCGCGGCTCGTGGGCGAGTTTCTATCTGGGATGATAACCAAGTACAGTCGCGTGCGAAACCCCATGGCCCTTTATGACACCGAATCTTAATTGAGGACGCAACCTAACAATGTTATATTTTACACGCCATACAATACTACGCCAAATATCAAAACGGAGGTTGTAAACCCATTATATATTGTCATTTCAGATTTTTCCGAATAATGGCAATTTATTTTCTTATTCCAGTTTTTAATTTGTTTTGCGCATTCAAAAGAATGTCAAGTATCCCATTCTGTTCGGAAAAGTTCGCTATTTACGCGCCCCCGTTAATGTTTCCATTGTCCAACATAGACGCCTCATTAAAAAATAAACATCACGAGGAAAACTTAATCCAAATGTAAAATTGGGGACTCTCCAAATTGTATTTTAATTGCCGTATTATTGTTTATCATCTCAAAAACTTATTATTTTGGATCTTTCCTTACATTTTTGTACGCAAAGAGGATACCAACTTAAAAAGTATTTTAACTTTTTTCTTTATTCAAATGAATTTCCAAAAGTAAAGGGTAGATTTATTTTGAAGTTTAAGACGTGACAAAAATTATGGCATACTTCTTAGTGACTAGATAAATCGTTGCTGCAGTATTTCAAAATGTATCAAATAACGCGCATCAAAGATTCTTGTGTAATTTAATAAACGCTGCAAACTTTCCATTCAACGTTATTGTTAAGGAGACTGCTAAAGAAATTCTTGAATGGTAAATTAGTTCAGGCAACGATGTTACCGATCCATCATACCTACAAAGTATATGGATATTATTCACAAGAAAAGTGCTTCTATGAAGTACGCGATCGTAAGCCTAAGCTGGATTGGCAACTTTCTTAATACGTCCTTACACTCCCATAGGTCTTGGCGTCCAGTTGGGACTCTAGCTCAAATCTATTATGGGAAATAACTGTCAGTTAAAGAGCCCTTATATTAAAGTTATTATTATGTCTCATACATAACACATGGACAGACTAATAATTACATAATTAGGTACTATCATGCAAGCAGATTTGAGCAAAATATTATTTATAGTGCAGCTGAATACAGGGTGTAACGGAAAGGTGTGGTCATATTTTAAGGACTGCATCTTCCCATAGATATGAACAACTTTCTTCAAGAAAACCTGAGAAAATTCCCAAAAAAAAATTTTCCCTCCCATACAAATATTGATCAGCTGATGATAACTTTGTATGGAAAATTCCATTTCTTTTTTGGGAATTTTCAATTTTTTCTTAGAGAATGTTGTTCATTTCCATGGGCTGAACCGGTTCTTAAAATATGACCACACCTATCCGTTACACTCTGTATAAAAAATCGACGTCAATTATTCCCCATAAAAAAGCTTGTCGGAAAATTTCTTCATTTTAAGACGATGTTTAGTAACTTTCTGAAGGATAGCATTCCAATCAATTCCGACAAGGTTCATCGAAGTAATCGGATTGTAGATACACGAAACTTGCTGTCTAAGCCGATTTGTTACGTTTTCATATTTCGCAATTTACTTGGTAAATATAATAATTTATTCTATAAGGTTTCTCATTATAAATTGGATTATGAATAGTTGAGGTCAAACAGTTGCCGAGTAGAAAGATAAACTAAAACTAGAATGTCTAATGAATTTTGTAACTTTTACAATATGTAGTTAATTTTGTTTTTGAATCGATAAAAAATAAGCTTTATTTTTGGTTGCCGCTATAACAAAAAATAATAAAAACCGTACGGAATCCTTCGTGTGCGAGTTAAACTCGCACTTAACCGGCTTTTTTTGTGTCTAACTTGTATTTCGTTTTAGCAGTAAAAAGCAGTAACAAGTACCTATAGATTTATCGGCGGTCAAAACTTGATTCGGGAAGCTGTAGTGTTACTAACTTACTTTTGTGTGACTGTCTAGTATTAACTGTTTTAACATTAATGCAAGTATGAACCGGTTCCTACACATGGGTAACCGCCGATTGTATAATCAGCAAGTACAAGTGCGCGAATATTGTTATTCATGTATGCATAGGTACCTACACGATGCATCGCTATCCATATCCATAGAATACATAGCATTTTAGCTTAAAATCGAATGTGGATTTGGGATAGAACTCCAATTCCACTTTCTGACAAAGCCACGATTAAACCCTTGTATTAAAGGAAGTTTTTCGTCATCTACGCATAACCTTGACATTTCTGCTAACAGGTGAATACCTTATGTAATATGGAGGTGCTTAAGAATCCATCTCAGTAACATGCAAAATTGTTTGGGGGATCATCCGCGGCTTTATCAACGGAGATGTAAAAAAATATAACAGAGGTGAGATCAGAAACGTTTTATGAATATGATTACTGACATGTATCAAATCTACATATAGAAGAAACAGAAGCTTACAAAAATATTGGCTTGGAAACGTCGCGGATTAATTCGCAAAGAGTTGCGCAATTTATTTTTATGTTTTAACTCCTCGTGTCTATGCCCTAAGCGTTAGGAGACAGGTCGCAAGTTTAAGCGAATTTTGAACTTTGACATTGACACAGTCTGGCAACGATTTTGAGAATTCGTTCTACTGATTTTGTTGCTTTATTTTAGAGATCGCATAGAAAACCTGATTAATGGTGGTGTTTGTACAAGACTGTATGTAATTAAAGGTGTTTTCGAACGTTATAATGCAACTTGATTTCTCGGACGTTGACCGAACATTAAATGTGACAGTGACAGTGCAAAGTCCAGCTTTAGATTGATCGTGCCAACACCGCTATCACTAGCCATAAGCAAGCAATGTACATTCGCGAAGTTGAATTAAATAGTCAAGTAATTTGCTCGTTGAATTGTTTCTAGCTGAACTATCCTACAGTAATAAACATTATTAAAACTTTTTAGCACGATTGTACCTTAGGTAGGGCACGGTATTACAGCCATGAATAGTTAACTCTAAGTCATCATCATTCTGCTGTCCTTATCCCAATTTATTTGGGGTCGGTGCAACATGTCTTTTTCTTCCATACTCCTCTATTAGTCGTTATCTCTGTAGTCACCCCCTTTTTACCCATATCCTCTTTTACACAGTCTAACCATCGTGTCTTTGGCCTTTCTCTACTCTTATAGCCATCCACATCCATACACAAGACTTTCCTCATTCCTCCGCATCACATGCCCATACCACGACAACCCATTTCCACACAACTTTTCAGTCAGCGGTGCCACTTTCAGACTGCCTCTTATATACTCATTCCTAATTCTATCCAGGTGCGTAACACCACACATCGCTCTTAGCATTCTCATCTCAGCTGCAATAGTAGTTAGAATACTTAGTTAACTCTAAGTCTAATCAATAAAATACCAAAATATAAAGTCTCTATCGTACTGGACGTCCAATATGATATCGAATGCAAATGGATGCACGACTGATTTGCATATTGTGTTGTAAAAGGGTTTGAATGGTGACCAACTGACATGTGACCCCAAATTCTTATTTTCAATTAAAAATATCGTTGAATTCGACGTCATTTGTCCACGTGGCAAGGGTATTGTTTAAGTTAGAATGGTAAACAATACTGCATTTTTATGAGGCGAAAAAAATATAAAAGAAATACCTAAAGAGCATGGCAGTACATATGAAAGTTAAAATCTCAAATATCGGTACGAACCCGTTTACATTTCGCCCGAAGTTTATTGGATTATAAAAATAACTGATCCTTTTCTGGAAAATTGCACACGTTGGAAGAAAAAATAATGATTGTCATTCCCTTCGTTTGTGATAGGTACCTACATAAACTGAATTTGAATATTTTCCGCGTTCGTTGGCAGAATCCTGGATCAAACGGATTAGTAGATATGTAAAATGCTTCAAATTGAGTTTTGTTTGGAAGGCAAGGATACTTCTTACATGCGGAGTAATTTGGAATTATGCGTATAAGTTGACAGATATCTTCTTATCTTTTTCTGTCTAATGAAGCTTAAGTATGCTGCTACTGCTTTTAAATTGTCATATATTATGTACATATATCTACTTAATTAGTGCTGCCAATTCATCCTACAAAGATTTAATTCTTCTATATTAAGTAGGTTAAGTATACAGGCTGTAACGGAAAGGTGTGATCATATTTTAAGAACTGCATCTGCCCATCGATATGAACTGTAACTTTATTCAAAAAAACTCTGGTTTTCTTTGAGAAAAAGGTACCTAATTCTCAAAAAATAATTTTACCTCCCATACAAATATTGATCAGCTGATGATAACTTTGTATGAAAAGTTCAATTATTTTTTTTGGGTTTTTCATATTTTTTCTTAGAGTTAGTCGTTCATTTCCATGGGCAGAACCGGTTCTTAAAATATGACCACACCTTTCCGATACAGCCTGTAGATGATTTTCTACTTATCAGAACTTACCAAATACCTCGCCTGTGACAAAAGAAGGTAAGGCAAATTCAAAAATAAAAGAGTAAAATATTCAACCACTCCATCACCATTACTCCTCGTAAATTTTTCTAGGCGATCTTAAGCCGCCTGTAAGTGACACCCAGTTCTGTTCTATTCAAATAAGTAAAGGGGGCGTGGTCTAACGGAGACGAATGGGTGTGAATTTGACAGAGGTTGTTAATTATATGGTCGTCAGTGTCGATCGCGAGCTCCTTGCGGTTTCAAGGAAAATTACGGCCCACGTACAAGGCTCGTTTAACACGCGTACGGTTAAATGAAGTCGTAAAAAAGGAAATTTAGAGGTCTGACTGGAAGATTTCTTTCTCAACGTTCAATTTGTTCGTTTTACGTAAATGTATCTGTTTCATGGAAAACGTGTAAGAGGTACAGTCACGAGCAAAAATATGTACCTACATAAGCAAATTTTACTTGTAAGCTCGAGTATCTTAAATGGACTGTTTTAGGATACTCGAGCTTACAAGTAAAGTTTGCTTGTGTACATATTTTTGCTCGTGACTGTACGTAGTATGACTTCGATAAGGCAAAATCTTATTTATGACTTCCAATTAGGGAAATGAGGAAAATATGTGGTACCAAATTAATTTGCCAATCGAGGAAAAATTAAGTCAGTCGAAGTAACGATGTCAACTTTTAGGGATTCCCAATAGTGGTTATTTTAATTAAGTACTTCCGCCACCCCTGTTTACCTTTTAATAGAGGGAAGCAAATATACTTTTCCCTCACCGACCCAATATTGTGGAATATTTGCCCAGAGTTACCTATTTTGTAGAGCTTTAATTACCTCCTACCTAAATAAATAAATTAAGGTAGGTATAGTTTCAAAATAAAGAGAGAATTATAAGCATTTCAGTAGGTAGATACCTACTGAAATGCTTATAATTCTCTATTATAAAAAACGTAGCAAGTCTAGAAACTTCACACAATTTTTAAACGGAACTTTAAATGAAAAACTTGTGAAAGCGGTTTGTACAGTTTTTTCTTTTCGTTTTACACATGTACTCGTCAAGTACATATAATACAATTCCAGTTAATTGTCTGCAAAGTTCGAGTTAATGTGTTTTGTTCTATAACTCATTTTTCTAAAGCTTTTCATGGCCGGTCCATAAACAAGTTTAAAGTGAGTTACACAACTTATAAGTGCGAAGTTATAAACGTATAATTCTAGACTGGGACGAATTAAAATTGTGGTAAACTGTGTATTCTGATTGGGTAGGTACTAAAAATTTTCAACTATTCATAACGATTGGTCATTATTTGTATAATCAAACTCGTTTAGATCAGTCCTCCCGCAATGTGGGGAGAGTCCGAATAGAATAATGACGCGGTGTAATTGACGGGTCCCTGAAGTTCGGGTAATTAATTTTCGACTCGCTCCGATCTATCAGAGTTTACATGGAATTAATAAGGCTTTGGGAAGGGCGATAAACGCGCCTTTTTAGACAGCGGCCACACTTGCGCGCGTGGCTCCGACAGGCCAGGCCCCGCTGTCGAAACACGCCTAATTTGCATGCAAAACTTTTCATCAAAGTTATAATCCGCGCCACAATATTGGTAACTGGGCGAACAAATCACTTCTCGGTGTTACCTAAGTCGGGTATAACGATTCAATAAGCTGTGATTACCTACATCAAGGTTAGATAGGCATATGCGCTAACGATAAGCTGTCTTGGTAAAACTTTAGCTACTTACATAATAATTATCAACTTAAAATTACAGTTGTAAAGTTGTGGTTCTGAAATGTTAAGAAATTTGATTAATTATTTGTAGCAGCTTGAATTTACAAGTCGTCCAAGGTTACACAATCTGTCTATCTAAAGCTCGTCTTATTAAATATTTTTAGTGCCAATCTGTGGGTAGTCATAATTTATGCGAACACTAGGTACCTACTTCAAAAATTGGTATCTACGTACACTATCGATGGTAGAAATAGAGAGCTTTAATTTTATGTTATTTGGTAAGACAAAAATCTTTTCAAGACAAGACAATAAATTATTGTTTAACGCCGTAAATCCGCAGCAACCGTCTCAAACCGTTTATTTATTCCTTCATTTCTGTCTCACCGTCTTGTGTATCCCTTAATGTAGATAAAATAAAACTGTATCTTCATAAATTTTATTTACCTGCCTGCGTCCAATAATATTTTGTAAACGGAGCCTTTCGTTTATCTTATTTAATATTTTATTTGATAAATGTAGGTAATCTAAACTGCTCGTACATATTTAAATAGCGTATGTAAGTCTAAGTTAGCATTCAGCGCGATGAATTATTCAGAAGCAAAATTTTCCGTACAAGAGCCGTTATAGTACCTATTTATTTTTCTTAATTTTTAATGACAAATTAAGTGTTGGTGGCTCACAGAAGTGGTCGAAACTAAGTCGAAATTGTTGAGTGCGACCTATAGATATCAGATCTTTAAGTCAGATGAGTTGACAGATATCAGCCTGCTGTTATTGTACGTCTATGGGCTGTATGGTCGTTGCTGTCTACGAATTAAATTAGGCTGTGACGCTTTTTTTTGACGCTTGTGGCCTGCTCACAAGTAGGTATCTAGTGGGCATTGCAGTTGTGCGCAGAAATCCTTATCAAACTTTGATTGCTCAATCAAATCGTGGTGTAACCGGCCCTGGAATGTTAGGAATTATTAATGCACTAGTTTGCTTTACCCGCACACCATAATTGTAACTGACGGTTGGTGTTTATTCACGTTTCACCTGTCCATTTACGAGATACTTCGGTATGAGAAAGTTAGAACTCCTAATGTTGCCTGGCAGTTTTAATTGTTTACATTTGCAGGTATTCAGCTAACCAAGTCTCGTATGAAGTTGATGCTGAAAATTTACCTGCGTTTATATTTTGATAGAATACGTGGGTGTTTAATCATTAAGAAACGAAATAATTAGGACGTAAACAGTGCCTTTTTAATAATGTCGTTCTATTTCCGCAATGAGCCGTTTCTGTGTCCATATCCCTGCAATACATGCAACATTTAGGTTACCTACTATCTTTATGGAAAATAAGTATTATCCGAAGGGTATTACGGTCGTTTGTGGCCTCGTATGGCTCTTACATATGGGGTAATAGTATTAGAGTGCACTTAGACTACTCCAGTCGACGATCTTCGCAACACATTTACTTACATATCTACTTACTTGAATAAGTGGGTCTTATATCCAGTACCTACTATAGGATTATCCTAGAATGATCGTCATAACCTCATTTGTTGATAGGTAGGTAGTCTACCTACTTGGTAACTATGACGAGGTATGAACTACTATGTAAATATCAGCTCTTTAATAACAAAAACGAAGATGAGGAAAGGTTACAAAAAGAACTCTATATTTAGTGGGAAATTAAGGCAATATTTGTACCTTTCGACAAAGTAACCGACATTTATTAGATTTTCGTTGTCCGTGGAGAATACCTACTCCACGAGGTAATTACTTAGATATTGCTCGAGTTTTTTGACTTATCCACACATTTCGGTAGGTAGGTAGGTGCTGGCGGAAATGAAGGACGTAATTAATTCCGACGATACATTTTTTTCTAAGCAAGGGGCTACACTATTAATGGCTACGTACCTACAAACATTTCTAAACCGAACCGATATTTTGTAGACTATATTTATTTATATATTAAAACTTCATGCAACACAAATGTACAAAGGCGGACTTTAGGCCTTAGGCATTATCTAACAGTCAATGGGCTTTCCCTTTAAAGGGTAAAATAAGTGAATGTATGGTTCAACTATAAAAAAAAACGTAGCTAATTCCGTTACAGTATGTAACTGTTATGTCATAATTATTAGGTAGTAGCTACCTACTTAACTTTCATACAAATTACGCCCCCCTTTTTTATGGGGGGGTGGAAAATCGTCCAATGACTTCTTTCGCTCTGGGTGGAGCGGGAGCGCGTGTCAGACTCTTACTGACTAAAACCCGCCCCTGTGTCTTCCCTGCCTGAGTGCCCAGGGCTGCGGTAACTCATTTTCAGAATTTATCCGCTACCCCTAGGCATAAATTACGCCCCTATCATTCTGATTTTTTGATTCATTATTGATGTCGTTAAAGCTTTATTTCCTATTAAAGCACCGTAATAGTAGATAATGCAGCTTTCACTTGTTCTTCCTTAAGTGTGATATAAAACGGAATGCATCTCTGTCTGTCAGATAGTGCGCTTTCGAGAACACTTTTATACAATTTTACGTGTTGTATAGTTATTCATAAAGATCTATAACAAGGTTTAAATAGGTACACCTACCTACATACATTCTTCGTTAGGGACTTAAACTTCTAACTCCACTAGCTTTGGCAATTATCTCCAAAATCATCTTCTAAGATAGAATGTAAATCGAAAACATATACATTTTAGATCAAGAGCAATAAGTGCGCATAATTTCGCGGTGAAACTATAAACAAACTATTCCATACATAATCACTGACCCCATTTAGGGGAGCCGCCCCCGAATCGTAAATAACTAGCTATCATGTGGTTCGGAATCACGACGTGAATGGATAAATTTATTACAGTCACACAGAAAAATAAGTGCGTCTTTATTGCCTGAGGAATAGATATTTGTTAATGAGAACCTTTGCTGAAAGCGTAGGTGAAGGTCCAATTATAAGAGAATCGCAGAATATAAATAACAATCTAAAAGTAACTACTTTTTTAGCTATACGACGACGTGTGTCTTTGAATAGCCTACACGATTTATTAATGTTGCATGAAATACTTATTAATTTAAACAAAGTTACGAATGTAGGATATTCTCGTTAGATCTCATTAGGTAGTCAAAGCTGCAACATGCAAACGGAACATCGACGTCAATGTCTTTATTATTACTATTTTATTTTTCATTCAGACTACCTAGTCAGTTATTCTATAATATCTGAGAGTAGCTACATATACCGATACTGATCACAGTATCGGTATGTGTAGCTACTCGGTTATTATAGAAACAAAAACAATCATTTATACATATACTGACTGCCAGAAGTTACCTATAAACATATAGGTAACTTCCGGTAGTCAGTATTTGAATAAATGATTCCCAACTATGTCAGGGCTCTTCGGAAATGACTGCGTTGTCATCGAGTCACTCTCGATGGGGAAAATCGAGAGGTATAGGAGTGTTTGTTGAGCGTATGTGCAACGTATCGATGTCACCGCCGACATTATCGATATCGAGGGGGAAAATGATCGAGTTTTCATATTAGCCACCACCAATGTGCGGTAGGGTGAGTACGCCTCTTTTACCTTTTACGTTTCGAGCACTCACGCTCAAGGCTGAGGAGCTACTATTGTACACTTCCATCTTATTACATTTTTATTAGGTGTATGTACATACCTACGTAACACAACCTATAATAATACTTAACTACCTTTATTTGAAAAACCTTAGGCATTTTCGCCAATTTGTAATAATTCTATACAAACATTAGTACGTCCAAGTAATATTTTACGGTCAACTTTCCGAAAGTGACCTCCGTGAGACAAAGGGTCGATGGGATTATCCCAACTACCTGCTTTAATACAGGTAGTTCCCAGTGGATTCATAATTTAACTCTAAACTTCTGATACACTAGTTTGCACACTATTCGCCTGTCTGATTCGTTAATCTTTATTATTTGATGTTTAACATCCGTTATAAGTTTATAACTTTAGTTCGAATATTCCAGAAAACCAGATTAATATCAAAGATATCTGTGACTGTGTGACCTAGGTATATAAACTGCGTTGCGAAATCGTTTATTTATTACGTTTCAATTCAAATTGTTGCGAGTCTAACGCGATAAGCCCCAGTAAACAAATTAGGTCTAGTACCAAACAGCAAATAGCCTTAGCGACACCACTCGTATAGGGAGTCGAGTGCCTCGTTGATTTCTAAACTGGCTGTAAGCTAGTTATCTCTACACGCGTAGGGCTGGTAACGACGTTAAAAAAGGAACCGTGAAAATCGCTGAGCTTTCGCATGTGTGTGCTTGGTTTTATAATACTTTACTCTTTCTCTTCTTCACTTGTTTACATTTTTTAGTGTGTTGAGTGCTACAAGGTATACAGTACAAAGACTTTGATAGTGAAGAAGACAATATGGCGCGTTCTTGGATTATTTTTTTGGTTGCGGTAGCAGTGTCGGCGGAGGCTACACTATATGACGACGATTACGATACCTACACAAAAGCGTATGACTACAAAACTGCAGGTAATTTTAATGATTTCTCAGTTTTACTATAAACTTTTTTGTGACCAATTTGATGTTCACCGTTATGCCTCTCAATCGAACCGAATAGCGTCCTCTCAAATTGAGTTTTGTAACGAAGCCTTCAAGGCAATAGTCGCCGGAGCCTCTAACTAGATTTTCGGCACTGCCTAAAGGGAATAGATTTGAACAATGCCTCTTTATTTAGTTTTCGCTACATACATTTAAGGCCCTTCTCGCGGTCCAGTGGCGCCCTCATTGAATAAAAAATCGTAGCATAGCACAGAAAATAAATATTAAAAAATCCAACTTCACGTTTGTTACAAAGAGGATAAAGAATTTTTATGTTGTTATAACAGGTCTCAAAATGTTTCGTATCCAAAGTAGTAGGCAAAAGTGTCAGAAACGGCCGTTTTTGGATTTTTTAATATTTATTTTCTGTGCTATGCTACGATTTTTTATTCAATGAGGGCCGCCACTGGACCGCGAGAAGGGCCTTAACTCAATGTACCTTACCTACTTACCTACGAATGTATGTAGGTACGTTAGTCTATGAAAAAATATCTATACAGCTAACTTAATAACAGATTATAATATACGAATTACTGTATAAAATACCTACAAACTATTTAAAAGCTAGTCTTAATTCAGAGAGTAAAACAAGTTTGAATAATACATGTGCGGGTTGTCTAGTTAGACTAAAACACTAATACACTGTTAAAACGGAGCTCCGGTAGGTTGTTTTAATACGATTTAGTATAAACATGTCTGTGAACTCACTCATTTACATAATGTAATAGTAAGTATAAAATGTAATACAACTGAAAATATGGAAAACCTGGTAATTTACATTACACGATTATTCTGATTACGCTGTCCTACATGTCACATTTTTTACTCGGTGTTTTTTTTTTTTAATAAAGGCAAGGTTTGCCTTATATCACACACGAAAATATTATTACACAGTTTTGGTACAACATGTTGACAGCACAAACAGTAGGATTCGTAGGCGATCCGCGTCGTAGCAGATGTGACGCTCACCGCGTTTCCGTAGCTCAGGCGTAGCGCTACGCATGTAGAAAACCAATCTCCAACTTTTCGTAGAACTTGGTTACGCGCACAAACTCAATTTCATTTCTGATAGGTCAACAAGGTGTCGATGGCAGTTCCGCTTTGTTGTCCACCTTAATTCGGGCAACATAATGAACACAGCGCGCAATATGTAAGTTGAGAGGCGAGTAACATATGCAAGTGCGCTCTAAAGCTCCCAGTTACGTCGGTAACGAATGCACTCATCGCTGTTGGCTGCAAGTAAGGCCCGGTAATACAATTTCCCGCTGCTCTGACGCTATTGCCATCTTGGGGACAATTTGGCCTAATGCTTGTGCATCTCGCGTTTGCAACGAACATTGTTTAAAATATTTCGCGGAAATAGCTGTAGTCGGCACCAAGTTTCACGAAAATTGAAACTTTTAATGTGCTTTTTAATTCCACTTGTTACACGAGGAAAGTGTATTTTCAGCCGCAAATCCATACAAATGACCTCATTTACAACAGTTCGGTGTGAACACAGAACACGTACATATAAGCTCAAAAGAAATTTCACAGCGACAGAAAAAATAGGTAGGTAACCACTACAAGCCCGTTTTGAATACGCGCGTACCCTACATACACAGTTTGTTACAAAGCTCTTTTGAAACATAAAACCCTTGTTCAGTCACCTTTATTCTTTTGAAATTTGCTCATGAAACCTGTGATATGTTAACGTAAGAAACACAGGTCACAAGATCAATAATCTTACTTTAACCAAATCCTATAAATAATTAGAATTTTGAAATAAACTTATGAAATAAAACTAGTACTTACCTAAGTACTTTTTTGATAACCTAACGTTGATAGAAAACCTTTTAATTTTTCATATAAAGTTAGAATGTTAGAAAACGAGTGAGCTTTGTAATCTATTACCTTTAAACGAGCAATTCTTGTTTATATATATATAATCTGAATCTCGGAAACGGCTCCGTTTCGGGGGCGATAAATCGATCTAGCTAGGTTTCATTTTTAGAAAACGCCGAGCAAAGCTCCGGTCATCCAGAGGATTTTTGGAAGCTGTAAAACATCTCATACGAGAACAACACAATTATAAAATACAATTTCCTCTCAATTGATGAAAATTTTCTGTATTAATTTCATCTTTGGTGAAGCCAACGGATAAATATGAAAGTTATTATGTATTAACCACAACATCACTATTTCATTTAAACCGCAACATGGAAAACGCTTCATTGAAAATGTAACGTGTAACAAGCTTTTCCAACTGTAGGTAGTTGTTGCGTAAATTCGAATTGAACAACAATATTGTGAGAGTATATTAACCCTAAACCGATATATTGTTCCTAGTACGAAGTGCCTACTTAGACAGCTTGACAAGTTCAAATACAATGTTATCGGCAAAACGAAACTCGAAAACTGAGTGTGTGCGATTGAATGTGAACACGATATGTCATTACATCAATGAGAATCGTTGATACGAAGGGCTCCAGAGGCAATTTCGCGGACGGCAATTTTTGTCGCCATTTCGCGTTAGAGTGATTTCATTCCAAGAGAAGACATAGCTGTCGAACTAGCTTATCGGACGGGCGCAGCTCCACGTATATCTTCGATTCACCCACTAGCCTGGGTGGGGCTCAATGCCAGGGACATTTATAGTATTTTCTTGCGGACCCGATTAGTGATTCACATCTCTATCGGTCGTACAATAACTGCGTGACTAAATTGCGACTGACAGGACCGTTCGGCTAGTGGGACCATACCCAACGGATTAATTAACTGTACACTGTCGAATAATCTCTTAGTTCTCTAGTAACGAATTGTCTGGATACTTGCACAAAGGTTAGTCAGCAAAATTAACTGCGATAATTGCCTATTAAATATTTGATGCTACATTCTAGTTTGGCTTTTGTGAAATGTTTGCGTTTGCATAACGAATGTGCGTTCGTGCTTAAATCATATGCAGTATATCTTTGAAACCGTAAAGAGCTCCGGAATGTTTCTAGGAATGGAGGTTTTGTCATCAGCTAAGTTATATATCGCAAACTAGGTAGGTACTTGGCAGTTGGAAATCTCACGTAAAACATTAATGAAAAAGTTGGCGCGATAAGCGGGCTTCAAACAAGGTTAGAAGCAGGACGGCTGAGAAGAAGCTCCCATTAACATTCCAGCGTGAAGGGAGCAATAATGTGGGTGTTACACGGTGAACGTTTCACTCGAGCAAATGGTCGCTGCTCCGGGGATATGGGTATTCTGTTACGAATAGACGGGGAATACCGTTTCAGATACTACTATAGGGAATGCTGAAGCTATAGCTACTCTTTGACTAGACATGGGTATCTCCTTCGAAATAAATGCAGAAACAGCGAGAATGAAAACACATATTACTCTGTTCTTAGTAGTCGACCTTCAAGGGTTTTCTAAAAAGGTTAGTCGCAAGAAAGATCGTTACTTTTATTAAATTTCCGAGAAATTGCTAACTTTGTTTCACGAACTATATTTACAAAAGCTCTAGTACTAGGTGTGTAAAGGTATTTAATAAACTAGCCAACTTAAAACATAAGTCTTCTTAAGTCTACCATAATATTAGGAGTTCTAGATGTTAATTTTCGGAGAAAAACTCTTTGTTTGTGAATGTATTCATGTTGTTAGTTTTACCACATATTCCAAACAAAAAATTATGAAAACAAACCACAATCATCGAGAGTTATAAGAAATCTACACGCTACATATAACATCATAATTAATATGATAAAATTCAATGCACGTAGGTACTTTGTACATCGTAGAACAAAGATATCGCGCGAAGTTTTATACTTAATGTTAAACGTGAAAAGATTATAAAGAGAGAGACTGAATATAAGCTGTAACGAAAAGACTTTGAAGAAGACTACGACACACAAAGGTACAAAAGTTACAACCTAATATTACCGGTGTAACACAAGCGTTACAGTAAATTCTGGGGTAAAATTAGTCAACAGTTTGTAAGTGAAGTGTATACCTATTGTTAGTGAAGTTTTTTACGGCGAGTACGGTGCGAAATACCGCTTTACGTTCCAACAATCTCTGATGGTACACTTGAATTTATCGCGCGGGTTACACAGTAAAAGGGCTACATCGTCGGCGGTGGTGGCAAGGCAATATTATTCGGCAGGGGTGCGTTTTGTTTACAAATTGCTTGGCGGCGCGTGCCCGCCCTGCCTCGCCTCGAATCACCCCGAGATAAAGCGGCTGCTGCTACCCGCCGATAATTTTCTTAAACCTTGTTTTATACGCACGTTGAACGGTGATTTCAGCCGTAAATGGATTGATCCAGTTTACGGCATCCCCTGCCTTGGCTGAGGGAAATTAGAGCGATGCCGTAAAGTGGATATCATAACGGAATTTTTGCAAAAAAATTGTTTTATAAGTGTAGTTACAGTTTTCTCTAGTTTATGTAAGATACAGTTTCCAGTCCTGTTACCTAGGTACTTCGGTTACGTTTAAAACTTTTGAAATTGTTTCTGAAACTGCTTGTAGCAAACTGAGATTAACATTTTTAATTCGTATTCAGAAATATTCAAAAATGGCAGATGTGAGGGTGATGAGGGTGCCAAAGCTATTTGTATATGCAAAATATATATGTTTTCTACAGAATGTAGCTTAGTTCAATATAAGTGGAGATTAAAGACCCTCGGAAGCGCCAACATGGTCGCCGTCACATCTTCCAAATAAATTAAAAAGGAGTAAGATCCTTTAGGGGTGTCACCTCTTTAAATATTAACATCTACAAATGTAAACTTAAGGTTCATTTTACTTTGACGTTTAAGAGTTACAAAAATATTTATCATCAAAATTGCGTTTGGCCAAGAAGTAATGAAAAATTCACCCTTGACGCGACCTGTGTAACTAAACCTTAACGATATTGCTGGATACTTTTGTCTTCTATTTGATTAAGTTTATACTGTGTATTCAGGAGCTATGGTTTCATTCAATTAATTTAATATTTTTTCATTACAGAAAGTCGCACTTGTACGCAGTCAGAGTTCCGATGCAAGACAGGAAGATGTATCCCGCTGTCCTGGCACTGTGACAATGAAAAGGACTGTCCTGATGGTTCCGACGAGGAGCCCGGCACTTGCAGTCAGTATCAAACTATATTGCCCACACTCACACGCTCACTCGCACCAGTAAACTTGCCAAATAACAAACACTTTTATGGTCTTTTTACTACTTTTGAAACGAGTAATTTTGCTTCAAATATGAAACTGGAATTAAATAACAAACTTCTAGCTGTATAAACATAAATTTAATTAAAATATGAGACCCGGAAATAACGATGCAGACATGTTTGTAAGTCAATTCTATGAATGAGTAGGTATTAAGTTTTCCTGCTAACATTAAAAGGAACGTCAACTTTGCCGGGCCGCCCACTTAGTTTATATTTGTGTGTGGAAAATAAGCAAACACTGTTATTTTGGCAAATTTACTTTAGGGTCGAGTTGGCAGTCAGTCGCCTATTGTTTAGACGTAGAACAATGAAAAAACAAGGTCGCAAAATGACAAAGCCAGCGAGGGTATGAAAACTGGACGATCCTGTGATCCCTACCCGAGAGTTATCCCTTGTTATTAGAAACCGAAAAACTTTTTACTAACCGCAATTCGGATTTAAACAAACTGTGCCCTCTGCGGTGATGAACATTTATCATTCAGTTCAATTTTCTGGAGCTAAAACGCATAATGGACCGTCTGTTTAAAATAAAAAGGTTAGACAACAGAAAGATTTTAAACGATAAAATATCTCTTCACTATCAATCTTAAAATTCATTGCAACTACATAAAAATTTTTAGGCGCCTTCTATTCTTAAAAGATTTTTATTTTTACACCACCGCATAGTCTAATTCAAGTAATTGCTTGGTTACCAACATTCAGACCGTATATTTGGCGCCAGGCGGTCAACGTAATGGGATGGCATCAATTCAAGAACTGAAACCGTAAAAAATAATTATCTAACGATTTATGAGCAAACTTTTGAAATACGCGTATTTTGTCCTTAGCGGGACTCCCGACGTAGATTAAAATCTTAATTACGACCAAGTTTTCAGGATTAAGTTTATAATCTTTGCCCCCACTCACCTGCTCCTAGGAAAAATCAAAGTTAAGGATCACATTTCAATCAAAACGTTCCTGCTTTCAAAGCAGTAGGTAGTTACCTACTTAATCAAATATTTAAATTTTATTTTACGGTTAACGAGAAGGCTTTATGTAAAATGTCATTACAGAAATGTAAATATGGTCCTATGAGTAAGTCGGTAAACGTAATGTGAAAAAATGTGAATATTCACAAAGACGGGGAGGGTCCCCAAATGAATTTTTGCCGAGAGCCTGCGATATTTAAATAAAACACGTAATACGAATTTAAACATTCCATGGGGTGCGTAGAGGATCGCGTTAATTTATTTATGGTTGACACATGAGATAGCGGACAAGGAAGGGAATGTACGCCACAAATTGGACTTGTTCATGTCGAGCCGACGGGAAAACACACACATACCTACTCGTGTTCTGAAAATGTCATTCTCAAATAAGTTGAAAATTTGGATCGATCGGCGGTTTCTGCTACGGTGGCGACCATGGAGTTCGGTGCCGACTGACGTAATCCCCAAACTCTCCACCTTGTCACAAGTTTCAAGGCGCGTAATCCTATTTATGCGAAACACTTGTCTGTGCTTTAGCGCTTTCTTCGAAAGTAGCTCCTGTAAAATATAAGAATTTTCTTTTCAATAGGTATCAAAATGTAGCTCAGTAACATTCTAGCGAAAATGACATGGATGATATGAAAATTTTATAGTTTTCATATCGGAGCCATGATGGATCTAGCTGAAAATAGTGGCGCCTTAGGGATTTGTGTTCTTCGTATGAAATATGAGATGCTGATAGGTATTTCGCTCGCACGTAACATATTAGGTAGGTAAAATGTCTCCATTTTTAGGGTTCCGTACCCAAAGGGTAACCAACGGGACCCTAATACTTAGACTCCGCTGTCCGTTTGTCTGTCAGCGGGCTGTATCTCTTGATCCGTAATAGATAAAAATTAAAGGGTCCCCTTTAATTAGGGGGAGCCCCCTTTAATTTTTAATTTACTTTTAGTATCTAGTGTGGGGCAAGGTTTTTTAAAAAAAAAAAATTATATGTTGTTACAGCGGCAAAAGAAATACACATTCTGTGAAAATTTCAACTGGTTACTATTACGGATCATGAGATACGAGATAGAAAAAAAAAAAGCAGAGCTGCTTTCTTAAGAAATAAGCAGTTCCTTTGTACTGTATTTATAATTATGTTTATTGTTACTGTGTCTCTGTGTGTACATAAATGATTAAATAAATAAATAAACAAAAAAAAAACGTTTCAAGAAACGTGGTTTTTTGTTTTTATTCAGTTTATGGTACGGAACCCTCCGTGTGCGAGTCCGACTCGCACTTGGCCGGTTTTTGGGTTTATTTTCCAACGAATTATAAATCGAATGTTTAAAAATAGATATGTCCGAAAAGGACAGTCTATGAAATAAACGACTGCCCACCCCATTATTCAAATGTGAAACGAGTAGAAAATTGCGCGTTCGCTTTTTTTTCGTTTGTCGATCCATGGGAGGGTCACGCTATAAATTGCGATTTTTATCACCGACACTTTTCAATATAAGTGACCCGTAAAATTAACATGCCTTTTCACGATTTAGGATATGAATGTAGGTAGTTATTATGATAAAGAGCACCCGCAGAAATAGTCTCGTTCCTATGTCCTATGTAGTGGTTGCCTATTAAAATATTATTATTGTTTTCAATTGATGGAAAATCAAAATAACTAGATTAAATTTAATTATAACAACATCCGATTAAGTATATCATACTCAACCCTAATAGTTTTATAGTTTCAATAAAATATTATTAGATCATTTATTATCTATGCTGGCTTTGGAATTATCTTTTGCAATGTAAACAAGCATTGTGAACAAACCTCCTTATAAAAAAGAGTTGATCCGGCGTCAAAGGGACTTTTAATTCCTTGTTTTTCTCAAACTGCAACGGTGTGTATGAAAAGCTTGTGAAAGTTTGCGAAGGTTTTATTTCAGCGGAGGTGGGGTTATGGCAACCGCGGGCGTAACTTTGTACACTTAGAGCCACTGTAAGTCGGCCCACATAATGGAAAATCCTTTTTTATTTGGCAGGGACACGCAATGTTTTGTAGGCAACAGTGTAGAAAGTGGTTATATATATCAAGTTTATATAGGTAATCTGGCTTTGTTGTCCTTGTTGACAAATGTATTTATCACTCCGGCTTCAGCTGTAACGTTATTTTCCGGGATAAGTAAGCTTTATGGTGTCATGTCCCTTATGCAGTAGGAGCCAGTCCTAAGCTCGTGGATATTATACATCTGGATGCTACATCTCTGTCACTCGGTGTATTTACGCTGCACGTTATTTACGTAGTGTGACAAATGTTATCCAATAGGTAGGTTGTGACATCAATCATGTTTAGAATTTATCATCTAATGTTATGAAGTCATCCCTCAATGTCTTTGGCTGTAAATACATAGTATTGTATAGGCATTGTTTGAATAAACAAAATACAAAGTTTTGAAGAAAGTAAACACAATTACAATATAACTACCTATTGTAAGTTATTGAAAAAAAAATACTTTAAGATTTGGGCTTCGTATGTACCATAGGTACTGACAAAATTAGAACGTAGGACCCACGAGAAAAGCCGCTCAAATTCATGGGGTACTAAATATCAGTATTTTTTTTAATGTTGAATTTAACTGCTACTACTATAGCTTAAATGCATTAACTTAACTAGATAGATACAGGTAACAAATCCCCAGCAAAAACTTCTGAGCGGGAGTCACTAAAGCTTCTCAATTTGCGTCTGTTGAATTTCGTTAGCGCCGTCGCAAAACAACATTACACTCTAATAAGGGGACTGTTTAGAATCATTAATTACGTTTTAGCCGTGCCCGTGCCTAGCATTACCATTTATTATATTGCTAAAGCACTTGGCTAGCATTTTAAACGTGTTTGCTTTGTCAACTTAAGTTGCTACTGATAGCCTCGTTCCAAGTCAGTCCGTTTGCCAAGATTAATTACATCAGTGTAAATTGTTTATATTGCGAGCCCCCTGATTTATTTGTGTCTGATCGCAGATAGTTTAATGCTGTTAAATTGTTTGCTCCTCGACTAAAGTTCGGCAAATAGTTTGCAAGGAAAGCGCTCAGGGCAACGTTATCGATGTTTAACATTGCAAAGTTACTTTGACGGCAAAGACACTAAAGTCGATTTAATAAAATAACCCTAATAAAAGAGTGTAGATAAAAGGGGTTCGTTGTACCAAATTCGATATCAATCAAAATCTCATACACAGCTACGGAAAGGCGTTGTCCGGAGCACAAATTCGTGTGCACGACCGGCCAGTGCATACCAATCTCTTGGAAATGTGACGATGTGGCCGACTGTGTCGACGGCTCAGACGAACACCAGTGCGGTAAGAGCATGGTCTCGCAACGGATCAAACGCATGAAACCAGCAACAATTGGCATGTACCTGGTTCATATTTAGGATCTACAAGCATAAGCATGAGAGTATAAGAGCACACTTTACGACCGCTATAAACTTCTTCGTTTTTGATCAAAATTACTGTTACGATTTTCTATGATACTCACGGTTACTTTATAACTTTTCTATTTTATTACCATTTTTATTGCCCGAATCGATTACCCGGCAGAAATAGGCTAAAATAAAACAAAGGAAACCCGCAATTACGGTTGAACTTTAAGAAAAATAAAAATTAAAAGGAACTTATTATTTTTACAAGGACATCAAAGTAATTGGTGTCGTGGTTAGAAAATTTTCGTAGAAATAATTTGCGGAAAAAGAGCCAAAGGGCTTAGAAGAAAGTAGGAAGGAAAAGACGAAAACGAATATCAGTAGATCCCTGGAGAGATTACTTTATCGTGTCGGTTTATATTCGCATCGTACTTAGCATGTGCATGAATGGGTTGACAGAGGTGAAGTCGTGCGGGCCCGAGGAGTTCACTTGCAGAGGAAGAGATGGCGAGTGCGTGCCGCTCACGTGGATGTGCGACGACAACGCGGATTGTTCCGACGGATCGGATGAAAAAGCATGCAGTAAGGGATTTAACCAATGCAAGAGTAATTTACGTTCACAAAAAGGCCAAAGTCCCGCAGAATTTTCAAGCTGGAATATTTTGCGTCTTGGGGTTTACAGAGTATCGCTTTCTCTTTCTTCTTGCAACTTTTTCTATAACCATGAAAGAGATAGCGAACCCTTACCTTAATGTTGATTTCCGCTGCTATCATTTCAGCAGTGTGACTCTTCAAAGCCAATGACGTTATGCGCTTTCATAATTACTCCTGAATTGTTTATTCACATTACACTTTAAATTTTATACCTGCCTGGGTCAGCATTTATGAAGAATCAAAAAACCAAAATTATCATCAAAACATACTTCACTCATTGGTGACCATTAATATGGTATCTAAATTATGTAATCAGCTCGTTATATTGTGGAAATTGCATGATGCCGACCTAAATGTATTATCTTCTATTTTAAGTTAAGATAATGTAGTACAAAGAGCACATTATGATTAGTTCCTAGTTCTCAGATATCTCTAGTGTTCCCTTTACCTAATTATTTCATTAAATGTTATTATTTCATTACCAGTGTAACGTAGTGTAATGTGACACTGATTTTATTAATAGTAATAGACACAATCTCTGCTACCATTTTTTAATCGTGTGGAAACCTCATGGATGTGAGGAGGAGGAGGAGGGGTCTGTCAGACTCTTACTGACTTAAACCACACTGTGTTCTGCTGCTACCTTTGGCCGTGGCATTGCAGTGCTTGCGCATTTCATCATGCTCCCCCGGCTAAGTGTCCATGCATGCCGTACGGAGTCCGATTTCTAACTCGGAGAAACTAAGACAGATTTTTCTTAATAAACTGAGGCATAATGTAGGACAGTGGTATCTGTACCCAGAAACATATACGAATAGCTAGTTTTACTATATTTTTGCAACACCAACTTCATGACCAACTTTTAACTATTCGTTCTCAGTATCGGCAGTACCAATCAATCATGGGGTCGGACCCAACTAAACTAAACTCTGTGTATTCTATCAACGCTCGGCTCATCCATCTATAAATTCTTATCTACCCACACTGGGCGGGCCGAGGCGTGAGCGATGATGTTGCGTGCCTACTTCAATACAGGGAAGGTTTCCTTACGCCCGAAAGCCTCATCATGATTATGTCATCGTTTATCTTATTAGGCATCTACTTGATTCCGGGGTAGCACAAATAGGCCTTAATGTTCTGCTTAGTGTTCTGGGTTATAGTGTCGATTCGGAATGCTTGTTCATATACCAGCAGAGACAAAGAAATAAATCCATTAACCTAGATCTTTAAAACATTTTCAACAAGTTGAGTTCAAGAACAGCTTTTTACAACTAGAAATATCTGAGAATAATGGAACACGAGGGAGAAATTAGCATTTTTTTTTCTAGTTTTATGAACTATAAAGTACCACAAGAGTTCTTTTGTTTTCATATTAAATTAGTCGAAGTCCCTACTTCATTTGATATGCTTAAAATGTTAATTGACCGAAAAGAAATTTAATTACGCTGCATTTTATGAAGTACCTACTCGTTTTAAATTAGATGTGCTCTTAGTGCGCATTGTGACTACATATTATTTGTTTCAGTGTACCAGCGAATTGGAAACATTGAATATTCCGATGCTCGCCTTTCATAACAATTCGCATTGTTTTTTCAATTTATACTGAAGCTAAAGTACCTAATTTATCAATTTACTGTCAGACAGTGTTTATTTAAAATTTGACTCATTTGAAAGGATTGGTGAGAATATTGAACTTGACCCTCTGTACAAACTTAATTAAAACTGTGTCTAATGTTTTGAGTAAATATCATTAAGGGCTGAAAACTTTAATTGTATTTCTAAGCTGGCTTTTAATGAACTGAATTTTTTTAAATAGTTTTTGACACCCATTTATAAGTTTCTCTTTTAAAGATTCGTAGACCAATGACGTAAGTGGGTTTTTAACTATTTCACCAATATTTTTATAAAGACGACTCAATGTTTCCAATATACTGCTATACTGTATTTTATGTCTTTTCTCTAAGTGCTACCTACATATACAGTATGGATTCGACATATGGGCAATAAATGAAATCACATGCTTGTTTAAGAGTTTACTGACGATGTGCAAAAAATGAACGAAATCGGTCCAGTAGTTTAAACAAAAAAAATAGTTTTAATTTTCAGTAAATTTGAACACTCTGTAGAATTGCAGCACTAGGTCAATGATCTAACATACTTTGTTCCTTAAATCCTTGAACTTTGAAATGCGACGCACCGCGCCGCGCCACGCCGCGCCGGTGCCGTCTCGTCTGCATTTGAGCTGTTGCCATTCTGTACTCTAGGTAAGTAGGTATTGTACCCACGTTCTCTAAACAGAGTGTTTGACTTTTACTGAATTTATTTGATATTTATTTTGTTTGAAAATTTAAGTTTCTTAATTTTTTGAATTTTAATTTAATAATAAATTTTGTTATACTTCTGTGGACGAGTATAACTCGTGATTTCATTTATTGACCATATGTCGAATCCATACTGTATGACCGGGATGTTTTCAACAAAATTTTATTTATGCTTATTGAGTACTTAACAACATTTCAATATGACAAATAAGAGAATATACGACCAATTCCAATGCTCGACAGCAAAAAATTTCGTTGAAAACACAACCGCATACACCAATACTCTCACAAATAAGTCTTGACCTGGCCTACCAGATGAGACGTGTCGCTCGGACGAGTTCACATGCGGGAATGGCAAGTGCATCCAACTGCGATGGGTGTGTGACGGCGATGACGACTGCGGGGATGACAGTGACGAGGTCAAATGTCCTGCGCCGACCTGCCAGCCGCAGACGCACTTCTCCTGTGGGAATGGACACTGCATATCGGCTTGGTGGCGGTGTGATGGAACTGAAGACTGTCCCGATGGAAGCGATGAAGTGGTGAGTTGAGTTTTTTTTATTTTATCTAGAAGTTAATGTAGAGGCTGAATAAAGCTAGTATTACTGTTGGCAGAAACTTGGAAAATTTTATTTTTGAAGCTAAATAAATATGCTCTTATAATCGTTGAAAGCATTAGCAAGCAAAGACCGCAGTCACTAAATATAGCTGTTTTTTATTTAGCGTAAATAAGCGAGTTTAGGTTCAATACATAAATTGCATGTATAGACAATTACTACTTACTCTCTTTAATTAATCTTCCTATGATTGTTACGACACTCATCGGAAACGATAATTTGATCTATTCGCAACGGAGACCACCCAACAGCTACTTTAATTACATTCATAAACCGCTTATCTGAAAACCAAACGGCATAATAATTCTAACTGGCCCTAATCTAATCAATGGATTACAGTCAATAAATTATAAATAATTCAATCAAAGCTAAATGTAGCGTGAGATAAAATGTAAATGACCTAAGTGCGTGCGACCACCCGTAAAGGGTTCCGTAATGAAGCCAAATTAGGCATATTTGAATGAGCAAATATACTAAGGCACAATGCTTATTGCTAGAAATCTTCAAAATTAAAGTACTTTTGTCATGGATGACAAGACATGGACCAAATGACCAATGGTCTACATTAGTCCTGGAACTCCTGGATCACAAAAGCGGTCCCATGACTTACAGCTGCTGGGCACAAACCTTTCCCCATGGAAAAGCTTATGCCCAGCTGTAGATTGATGCAGGCTAACCAACGGCAATCAGTATAGGCCCAAAAAAAATTGAGACGATAAAGACAAGATTAATAAAAACCCTTTGTAAAAACGGACACTTAATTTTTTTTATTCATATTCAATTTTTATAACAAGAAAGAGGTTTTATTTTTGAATATTTTATTATATTATAATATTATATTATATTAATTATTGTGAAATTGCGCTAGTAATGGCGCGAATTTTTGAAACTATTACTTGGGTATTTCCAAAATCTTTAAAATTTTTGTATCAGCAAATAAATGATTTCTTTCTTTCTTTCTTTCTATAATTTGTGCAAATTAATTCATTTAATTTTACTTTTTACATTCAATACCACTTTCTGAGATTGATAAACCGATTAGGGCCGGTAAAATGTTGGGCGTTTTTTGTTTAAGTTTTCACTTCTGTCGGCACTCCCAGTGCCACTCTTTTTTTTGCAAAGGAGTGTATAAAGAATACCCACCATCGACTTTTCTAACCACTTCAATTCACTTTCCAGGGGTGCACGGCGACTCCCAAGGTGCGATCCCCTTGCATATCATCAGAGTTCGAATGCAAGGACCGCATGACTTGCGTCCACAAGGCCTGGGTCTGCGATGGCGACCGGGACTGCCCTGACGGAGGTGACGAAGATCCTCAGCTGTGTCGCGGCAACGTCACCTGCAGACTGGACCAGTTCCAGTGCAAAGACCACAGCTGCATACCTGGAGCGCTTTACTGCAATGGAGACAAGGACTGCCCTGATGGCAGTGATGAATTGAATTGCAGTAAGTATTATTTTCTTGGAATATGTAATAAGTTGCTACATTTTGTGGGACCTAAAGAAAAGAAAGAAAAACTGTTTATTCACGTGAAAGCGACGCACATACGCGCTAAAGGTGCAGTTGGAGGTGATTTTTAAATCTTCACCTAATGGAGAAGTGAACCGTCGGATGGAGTTTTGACATTCGAAACGAGTGCATAATCTGATTAAAATAAACTTCTCTTCACGGCTTTATAGTCTCACCCATTACTTAGTTTCAAACGGCAGGTATCATTATAAACAAAGTTATCGTTCCCATATTATCTACTATGTGAATATTTATAAACGTGTAGTTTAGTTCAACATTAACGAGGCTAATCTCGTCAACTTGTTACTCTAAAACACATTAATTTGCATGTTAAACTTGTTTAAACCAAACTAATTCATTAATCTTCTTTACCCTCCAGCAATATTGAAAACAGTTTGCGACAAGAAGACACAATTCGACTGTGGGGCTGGCATGTGCATCCCTCTCTCAAAAGTCTGTGACAATCATCCCGACTGCCCGAACTTTGAAGACGAGCCTCGGGACAGGTGTGGAGAAAATGAATGCGCGAAGAACAACGGAGGATGCACGCAGAAGTGTGTGGACACCCCTGTGGCATACTACTGTGACTGTGACAAGGGATACAAGCTTGTGGACAATAGGACTTGTGAAGGTGAGAAGACGAAAAGTCAAAAGATGCCCGTTTTAACGTTGATCAAGTATTGAAACCTAGTTCATTCCCCAATGCATAATTTGAAATATAAATAAAAACGAATGTCTAAATGAGTTGCTAGGCGAAAAACTTCCCAGGGCTCGTGGATTAATTCGAAACAGAGTTACCGCGCCCCTGGGCACTCAAGGCAGGGAAGGAACAGGGGTGGGTTTTAGTCAGTAAGAGTCTGACACGCCCTCCCGCTCCACCCAGAGCGGGAGAAGTCATAGGATGTTTTCCCACCCTCAAAAAAAAGGCGCGAAACTTGGAAAAATTGCACGGAAAACCGTATAAGTGCGTGTCGGACTTCGCACATTTGGGGTTCCGTACCAAATGTATTTTTGACTATTTGTATGGCTTTTGGTCAACATACAGTGAAAATTTGAAGACTGTAGCTCTAACCGTTTAGCTGTAAAAACTGTGTCACAGACGACGGACAGACAGACGGACACGTGAGTGACAGCTATAGGGCTCCGTTTGGACCCTTTCGGGTACGGAACCCCTAAAAACCACATTTTTCTTAATTACATTCAAACTGTTTCTCCCGGTCAGTATTAGGGTTGGCTGTCAATCCAATAGCTTTTGACAGAACGACGTCTGTCGGGTCAGCTAGTGAAATATTTTCTTCATATCTAATATCACGTGCTACTTTCTGTATAAACATATTAACGGTCACCGTCTATAAAACGTCTGCAGTTAGTAATGAAATAGTTTTACGGTAAAGCTAACGTCTGTAGCTAGAACTACCTGATTGTTTTTTTTTTTATTGAATGGTTAAAGGCTCAGGATTGTGTGAGGAGTGATATGATAGAAAAGGGAGTTAGTTATAGCGTGACGGCTGATAGGACAGAATGGAAGAATAAAACGTGTTGCGCCGACCCCAAGTAACATGGGATAAGGGTAGGAAGATGATGATGGTTGAAAGCTTTCTATGGTTATTAAGCTACAAGCCAGATGACATGTTAATTTGTCGTGTTGTGTAAATAAATCGTTAGTTAAGGCATCTAAAAATAACGCCAATGACTAATTAATGACTCAAAAAAATTAGTCTGTTTAAATTCATCTGTACAGTCATAACCTAATTAATAAACAATGTCAATCGGATTAAGATTACTTCATTAAAAACCACAAGTAGGTACTAAAGAGATACAATCACAATTTATCATAAAGAACCATCGAATCTAAACTTCTTTCTACGAAAACGATGTTATCTTCCCGACTGTTTAAGGAAAAAATATATTCCATTAGGCTTTGTTTGGTAAGTCCTAAGTACCCACTTTCGTTGGAGGTAAGTATTACTAGATCGTGATAAAAAAGCTATTGATCTAAATCTTGTTGTTGCTTTTAAAGATTTATTAATAGATATAAATACTACACGTGTGGGCTGAGATATGAATAAGTCATTTCATGAATGACTTATTTAGAACATCTTCTTTGAGATACTCCTTGGTTACATTTGACGCCACCCACTGGGTTAAGAAACGATTTATTTTACTTATTTTTTATGCACTAGTAAGAATAACACTGTACAAAGGCAGACTTAATGCCTTAGGCATTTTCTACCAGTCGACCTTATTTAGTCGAAATATTAGTTTTGGAGAATCACTCTAAAATAATTATTTTCACTAAGTATTTTTCGAACCAATTCAGTACCGTAGCCGGCCGCAAATGGCGCATAGACGCCTAGAACAACTTCAGATTTGTCGAGCCAGGTCTTCTTCATTCGAATGAAAGTCCTTTTCTAAAGCTCGATACGTCACGATTGCGGCCTATTTTTGTACTTAATAACATAAACTCTCTTCCATGACTACAACAAAAGTTGATTTTACAGATGTAGACGAGTGTTCGGACCCCGGAGCCTGCTCTCAGATGTGCATCAACGAGAAAGGCACTTTCAAATGCGAGTGCCACGCTGGATACGCCCGGGACCCTCGAGATCGCACCAGGTGTAAGGCCACGGAAGGTCACCCATCTCTCCTATTCGCCAGGAGGTTCGACATCCGCAAGATCAGCCTGGACCATCACGAAATGGTTGCTATCGTCAATGACACGAAGTCTGCGACAGCGTTGGATTACGTCTTCAGGACCGGAATGATCTTCTGGAGTGATGTTACGGATGAGAAGATTTATAAGTTAGTATTTTGAATTTAAATAAGAAGCGATATTGCAATGATCCCAAATAAATCGGGATTAAGGCAAGTGAATGATGACTTTGTACCCAACTGCCAAGAAGAGTAATGTATAACTTAAAGACATCATTTATCACGCTTTGCTTACGATGGTTGGGAGTTAACCACTACCAAGTTTCAGAATTAGGTATAGTTGGTATGTCTCACCAAGGCGAGTTGGCTCAGAGCGCTAGGTGTCAAAGAAAATAGCTTATGCACTCAGAAACAATGTGCATGTGAATCTACACAGACAACCAAGACCAATCCGCCTTTGTGAAATAGAATATCTTATAAATGCATTTTTGATCTGCCGCCTTAAATACCGACATAATGATTGCAAACACACGGTTGATATGAAAAGAACATATTAGAACATGAGAAAGTGTTGCCACGCCGACCATTGTTGTCTAAATTAATGTCATTACACACAGACACAGTTACGCGTCCATAAGGTTCAATTAAAAAGACAATGGACTCGCATGATACCATTTTTGTTTGTATTTTTACAGAGAGATAATAAATGACATAAGTAAACATGTAACATGATCATAAAAAAACTATTATTGTTATCGCGTCTAAGAATAGAAATGACGTCACATCAACTAAATTATTTTACAGTGTATGCAAAGAGATGAACCGTGATTGCATCCTATTTATAACACTTAAGAAAATTAGCACCTTTGTTTTTACTTTATTTACTACCTATTCTGTATATTATTCCATGTAGATTTAACTGACCATTCGTCCTCTAGACTATAAAATTGCAGGTTAAATTATAATATTTACTGACACTCATAAAACAACTTCAAATGATGATCGCTTAGTACTTGACAGAGCGTGGCACTGCACGTGGACAGATATTGGCAACTTTAAATCCCCAAAAAATCTTTACTCACTTTTCTGTTTTTGAAATCTTTTCATTTTATTCCTCCCGGCTTCGCTCTTTTGGCTTCTCAAAAAAATCTTTACTCACTTTCTGTTTTTGAAATCTTTTCATTTTATTCCTCCCGGCTTCGCTCTTTTGGCTTCTCAAAAAAATCTTTACTCACTTTTCTGTTTTTGAAATCTTTTCATTTTATTCCTCCCGGCTTCGCTCTTTTGGCTTCTCAAAAAAATCTTTACTCACTTTTCTGTTTTTGAAATCTTTTCATTTTATTCCTCCCGGCTTCGCTCTTTTGGCTTCTCAAAAAAACTGACTAAGTGCGTGTCGCGTCCCGTACCAAATATTGGTATTTGTTAGCAAGGTATACGTAATAATAAACATTATTAAATTTCAAGTTTATGGGAAGTAAAAATTTTCTTCGTAACAAAATTTTGTGACAGATGACGCACGGACAGACAGACGGACACTTGAGTGACAACAATAGGGCTCCATGTCAGGCCTGTTGGTCTAGTGGTTAGGGACCCTGACTGCTATGCCGGAGGTCGTGGGTTCGATTCCCACCCTGGACAAATGTTTGTGTAATGAGCACGATCATTTGTTCTGTGTCTGGGTGTAATTTATCTATAATATTTATGTATTTAGAAATATATAAGTATGTTTATCAGTTGTCTAGTACCCATAACACAAGCTCTGCTTAGCTTGGGGCTAGATGGCGTTGTGTGATAGTTGTGGAATATTATTATTATTATTTAGACCCTTCGGGTACGGGAACCCTAAGAAGTGGCTAGGCAGTCGGCAATAGCGTAGCTTTATAGCAGTCATCATCAGTCTTTTAATGTCTCCGCTGCTGGGGCACAGGCGTTATCTCTGTGAGAGGGTGTGGGCCGTAATCCACCACGCGGCCCCAATGCGGGTTGGAAACAGTATCCGCTGCTAAAAAGCTCTGCTAGGTTTCTTATACAAAACATATCATCATTCTCCTGCCCTTATCCCAATTTATTTGGATATACAAAACATATCAATATACAAATAAACCATTCTACCTCATTATATTAGGTATTTACCCATGTAGTTGCCGTTTTATAAATCGGTTTACTTTGAGTTGTGATAACTTCGGTTTGACTTAGAATTTCTAGCACAAATATATTTTTTTTATTTAGGGCATGGTAGAAAGAAACAGATTTTATTTTGCAAAAGAATATCGTACCTCAAATATAAAATTGATTTGCACTTAAAATTCCTAGGCAATCCGAAGTTATCACCGCTCAAAATTTGCAGATTGATAAAATGACGATTTCATAGGTATAAAAACCTAACATCATTAATAAATACAAAAAATCTTATAACTACCCACATTATTTGCCTCTATTTAACTAACAATATTTTTCGCTAGGGCGCCTATCGACGAGGGTACACAAAGGACAGTAGTCATCGGAGACCAGCTGATCACATCAGACGGGCTGGCAGTCGACTGGATCTACAACCATCTGTACTGGACCGACACCGGCAAGAACCACATCGAGCTGTCAGACTTGCAAGGAAACATGAGGAAGATCCTCATCAGGGACCAGCTTGAAGAACCTAGAGCTATCGCGCTTAACCCGCTTGATGGGTAAGTTTTCATTAAATAATTATGGCCTAGACTGAATCGTTACTTTGGCGACGGATTATTCCTGTCGCTATCGCACAACTGTCAAACTACGATTACATGATAGGAACGGGAACATAGCTAAGTCAAATCAAGTGTTTAGTTAAGTTTAAGATTTATTTGAATTTTCGATGACGGATATGTGACGAAGTAAGCCATTTAAATAACACGGGGAACCTTCGCTTGAAAGTTAAAAATAACGTTACCACCGTCGGCTTGTAACGTAAGATTTGTTTTTGTTAACGCAACCAGCGTTAACAAAAACAAATTTTACACAACCAGCCTGACCCAGAACGTACCTAAACCAATCATGTTTATCGTGCGAGAATCGAACTCGCGACAATCGTCATTTCATCCAATACGCCAAAGGTCCTTTGGTGTATTGGATTAACACACTAACACGCTAAACGCGCTTTTAGTAGCTGCAAAGATAATTTGCCTATAACAGTTGACACGCAAAGGAAACGGTTTAGTGAACAAAACAATACAAAGTATTTTTAAATGCAGGAATTTGAACAAAGCAATTGACATTAAAATAGGGTACATTGTACTATCTTTACATATCTACATTACAATAGTATCTACTACTAACATATTTTTAGTACATAACAGTATACACATAGACACGATTGTACATCGTGAAATAATGACAATAAATAAAAATTGTTTATTAGAAAGTGTAAAAGATGTTTAGAATAAATAGTGACGTGTAATATTGCGTAGCAGTCAATCAATGGGCTTTGCGTACGATATCGAGCAGACCAATTTTCCTTCGCATCAACAATCTAATAGTTATACAATAGGGGTGCAGGAATGGCGAAGAAACATGCCTAGGGGTAGCGGATAAATTCTGAAAATGAGTTACCGCGCCCCTGGGCACTCAGGGCAGGGAAGGAACAGGGGTGGGTTTTAGTCAGTAAGAGTCTGACACGCCCTCCCGCTCCACCTAGAGCGGGAGATGTCATTGGATGATTTCCGAACCCAAAAAAAAAAAAGCTATACACCCAAACTTTCCTCATGAATAACTCGTGTCTATTGGTGCAACCACATGAAAATCCGTTCAGTAGTTTTAGAGTTTGCGGCGGTGGACTTTGTATTATAATATGTGGTGATCAAGTAATTAATAAGCACAATGCAATTTGTTTAAACATAAGCTATGTAATATATTACATAGCTTAGTAGTTACTACGTTACGTATACAGCATACATATGTCACAAACTTGTAATTGTACAATTAGTTTCTACAAACATTGTCCTTCCTTGATATAGATATTGCTGGTTAGGAACTATTCAAAGAATTCCTCCAGAAGCGCTTCCGAGAGTACACCTGCCAAAATATGTACTGTACGAAGCTGATGTTTAAACACAAATATTGTACACATAATCAAAACACTTTTTAAAACATACAATTGTCCCGGAGATATCACACCTCAATTTGGGAACCATCCAAGAAGCAATCATAATAGTTAACAACGTTTGGTTCTTTTTTTTTTCAAAAGATAATATCATCATCATTTTCCTGCCCTTATCCTAATTTATTTGAGGTCGGCACAAGATGTCTTATTCATCCATACCTACTCCTCTATTAGTCGTCATCTCTGTAGTCACCCCTTTTTTACCCTGCATATCCTCTTTCACACAGTCCAACCATCGCTTCATTGGCCTTCCTCTTCTTTTATAGCCATACACAAGACTTTCCTCACGACATTTTCTTCATTCCTCCGCATCACATGGCTATACCACGACAACCGATTTCCTCATAACTTTTCAGTCAGCGGTGGCACCGCTGACAGACTTCCTCTTATATATTTTTTTTTTATTGTTGGTAGGCACGCGTTTGACCACTATCTCACCTGATGGTAAGCGATGATGTGGTCGAATACGAGAATACTCATTCCAAATTCTATCCATGCGCGTAACACCACACATCGCTCTTAGCATTCTCATCTCAGCTGCATGCAATTGCTTTTCATTCATCCCTTTTGTGCCCCAACATTCTGAACCATACAAGACAAGATAACATAATTGATCTCATATTTTTCACAAACGCTTTCCAATCTTGCTGTGTTTTTCGAACAAAATAGAAAAGCGTAAGTCCCAACAAACCGTTTGTTTTCAGGGTGGGAAATCATCAAATAACTCTGGGTGGAGCGGGAGAGCGTGTCATACTCTGACTAAAACCCACCCCTGTTCCTTCAGTTGCCTGTACTAGGGTCGCAGTAACTCTTTCAAACACTCCTGCGACCCTGGCAGGACCCTTTCTCATCTTGCTGTGTTTTTCGAGCTAAATCGAAAAACGTAAAAGTCCCAACAAATCTAACGACAACTTTTATACAGGGTGTAAAAAGACACATCACAGAGCCGTTAACTACGCATACTGTACGTCTAACAAAGTAGTTTTGCGCAAAAATTATTGCTGGGAAACGACTTTTATTTTTAGGTATGAAAAATAAAACTATTTTTTATTATGTAACGCGAACACAGGCAAGTGGAGCAAAACCCTGCCACTTTGCTCTAAGCCACGTAGGTACTTTGTCAGATACGTTTGATATTCATTGCGTTTTTGTAATAGCAAATGCGTAATTTCGAAATTTCGAAAAAAGAAAATCGAAAATTCAGGTAATGTTTGTTGGGACTAAAGTTTAATAATAACACTTTGAATTCATTTTAGTAAAAAAGTAAAAAAAAAAATTGCGACTTTGACCTTTAATATTTCCAGAACCAGTGGATTCCCAGGTATGGTCTAGTGGAAAAAAATTATCGAAATAATGGGTTGAATATGTGGCTTTCGGCTTCGAAAACTGTCTTTTTACACCCGATATATCTGCCTGGCCTTTTCCCAACTACCTTGGGGTCGGCTTCCAGTCTAACTAGATGCAGCTGAATACCAGTATTTTACATGGAGCGACTGACTATCTAACCTCCACAACCCAGTTACTGGGTAATACGTAACGACTGTCAAAGATCCACGATTGACAGCCGGGACCAACGGCTTACCGTGCTTTCCGGAGCACGGAGGAGTGTCGGTATGTAAAGATGGTCACCCATCCATGGACCAACCCCGGCAAGCGTAGCTTAACCTGTGGAGCGACCCGTGCGGCTGTTATTACTTTAGCCACGAGCTCCTCCTAACCTTAGGAGCTTTTAAACAGTTTTAAATTATTTCTCGTATAATCGCCACGATTGTATGGGAAAACCTAATATCGTCGTTAATATCTATTCTATTAGCCACTCAGCCGAGTGCCACTCAGAAAACTGGAAGCATAACTAAATGCAAAGGGTACGCCGGATGGTCCTACATTTAAACTGTATTAGCAATAGTTACCAAACATGATTGTGTATGATTATGAGATTTAGGTAAACTTAAACACCTACAAAAAAGTTCTGTTTTCGCTACAAATACATTTTATATGAATTCATTAATAATATCTAGTACCTACTACTAATTGCATCAAGTTGATACCTACTTATTTGATAAAGAAAAAAAAAGTGTGTGTACTTAACGCACGTAAGAAGTTATACTTCTTTGGCGTAACAAGATAAAAAATCAAACTGTCACAAAGTTTACAAAAGGAAAACAATCATTATTCATGAACCACAAACCATAGCTAACTTCAGGGTGTCGGAGAGCTAACTTCAGGCTGTAGGTTTTTTGTGACGGTGTGCGCGCGCATCGTAAAAATGATAATGATAAAAATTTACTCTCATCATTTTTCCCTAACGCGCCAAAAGAAGAATAACTTCAAAAAAAACATCAATTGAAAACCAGACTACCGTGGCGGCTATTTTTAAATGCAGTTTAAAAATTAATTCACCTTATCACTTTGTATGACACAACAATTCTATTAATAGGGTGGTGTATCATTATCAAAAACGATAAACAATACTTTATTAAGTAATCTGTAACTATGTGTCATTAATAAAAACACGTTATAAAACAAAAGCATATTCCAATTTTCCTGTTAAGAAGATAATCGATGCGACGTTATACTAGATACGTTATTTTGGGTATGTTCGTTAAAATATATATCAGAAAAGACTTGTACAATACACAAATGAGCTGGGTACACTACATAAATACGAATTTCAAAATACCGATTTTTCATAACTCCGAATGGTTCAAAATGCCGAATATAACAACTCCGACTTATCATTACTCCTATTTTTATAATTCCTAAATTTCAATATTCCTAACGTTTACAATTACTATTCACAAAATACCGAGTTTCAATAGATCGAATAACAAAAAGATACGAATTCCGATTATTAAAATAACGATTAATACAATTCCGAAATAAAAAACACACAGTTCTAACCTAACCGAAGTGATTCATCAATAATACAGGGGATTTGCAGCATGCAAGCAAGCAGGCATGCAGCCTGCAAGCAGACATGCACCATGCATGCAACATGCAAGTAGGCATGCAGCATACAAGCAGGCATGCAGCAGGCAAGCAGCAAGCAAACAGGCATGCAAAATTCAGCAAGCATTGTTTCTGTCACGGCTCCGGCGCGGCGGGGTTTGGGCGGCCCCACGCAAACTTATCATCGCAGATGGTTTTATCGCTCAACACCGCGGCGGGCCTTCAAACCACCTGCTCCACAGCTCGCGGGCCGCCCCACCCTCCACGTCTACATGGGCTTAAATTACACTCCAGGTTGGGGCAGACAGTAGCTCGCCATCCGATCAGCACCAGGCCCGAGAGTCGACGGCGCGTAGTGTACGCGCGCCTCAAAGAGTTGTCAATCATGACGAGGCCCGTCATGGCCGATGTCTGCCCAGGGGTTGTGGATAAATTCGAAACAGAGTTACTGCGCCCCTGGGCATTCAGGGCAGGGAAGGAACAGGGGTGGGTTTTAGTCAGTAAGAGTCTGACACTCCCGCTCCACCCTAGAGCGGGAGATGTCATTGGATGATTTCCCAACACACAAAAAAAAATAAGGGCAGGGCAGACAAGACTGCGTGAAGTCGGTTTGCAGCGATTCGTTTCTGTTACTAAATTTTGTAGCACAAAATATTGACTTTTAGTTTATTCGAAGTATTCAAAATCGGAATGTCGTTTTTCGGACCGAGAACCCTTCGAGCATTTGATTCTTCGAATGTGTGAAAATCGAAAAACTAACAAATCGCATTTACGACTTTCGGTAAAATAAATTTCGAGATTTTTAATAATAGACATTATAATTCTTAGGTATTATGAAATTCGGACTTTTGAAAATCGGAACATCGAAATTTGGAATAAAATATTTCGGAATATTTGGGTGTTCCCAAATGAGCTAGCACTGAGTGGAATAGGAGGCCAACAGCACACAAGGCTGAAGGGATGTGACGTCACCAGTCTCAGCGCCAGATTTGCATAGGGAGATGAGAGCTACCCTAAACGAATAGCATAACACAAACAGACTAGAAGTCGGTCAACCCAGTGGCTTATTGTTCTAGAACAGATTGCCATTGTGCAGGCAAAAAAAATAAGAACAAAAAAATTAGAAACCAACTATTAAAAGACAACTAACACAACAGTACAACGGAACGTCATGAAGAAAATGATTCTGTGGAAATACAGTAGGTACAGGTAGTACCTAACACGACGTGATCGAACTATTAAAAATTAAAGAACACTTAAGTAATTCGGTTCTTTTTTCGAATCGATGGTTTTGATCTTATTAAATACGTTGGGTCCAGAAGCTGGCCACATTTGCAGCTTCAGTAGCTTTCATCAGGTCCTCTATAGAGCAGGTGCATAGGCACTTGGTGCATTCCAATATGTGAGTCATGTTCTGGATAGGGGCACCGCACTCACACTGGATCAGACGAGTCTATAAAACACCACTTTGCTAAGTTGTAAAAAAATAATTCGGTGATTGACCTTTTTTAGAGACGGATATCAAAACATTACCATATAAATCATTCATAAATCAACTGCTACTACACAATATAAAGCATGTTCGGTATCTAAAATGACATTTGTCTGAAGGCAAATTCAATCAATTGACGAAAGAATGTTGAGTTATTTCGGGTCGTGGTAATGTATTGGAATAGGATTCGTCGACACAATTGACGTAAGTGGAGTTATTGATTGTATTTACCACTCAAAATGGCACGTACACCTTTGTAGAAACAATAGTTAACAATTGCGATGAAAAAAAAATTAGAACCTCAGAAACGCTCAATTCCTCATTCAGATCCGCCTGGCCTCCTAAACATAATTACCTTATGTGGAAGTCGTAACTCAAGGCCCTTTGGCCAAATTATCGCAAGTTCACCAGTTCAGATGGGCGTCTTCATGTATGGCTACGTAGTTTTATAGAAGGAGAGGAGCTTTCCGTCATTTTGCATCAGTTAGCAAGTTAGCACAAAACTCAATTCAAAAATTACCAGATCTCAATACAACGATGTTTACGAAAAGATATGATAATTGTTACAAAATCACATGAATTCGTTTTGACTTCAAATTCCCTCATATATTTAGCAGGCGAATATAATTTATGTGCATTTTTATGTATATTGAAATCCTTAATACGACATTTATGCAAAGCCAACTGTAAAATTATTCTACATAGCTAATTAAATATTTTACCCATTTTTTTTCTCTAGCTGGATGTACTGGACCGATTGGGGTCAGGTACCGAAGATCGAGCGAGCGGGTATGGATGGCTCCCACAGACAGACCATCGTGTCGTATGACGTCAAATGGCCCAACGGCCTCACACTGGACCTTGTGCGTAAACGCGTTTACTGGGTGAGTGGAAAAATAAGAAAAATAAAAAAGTTGTATCATTAAGAAGTGCGTCAAAGCAACGGTCATCCACCCTGCTTATGTGTCTTCCCATGTTCAGCCTTATTTATAAAACTCGCTAACCACATGCTTAGTTTAAAAACTGATAAGCGGATTCTAAAGTCAAGATTACATACACATAGTGACATCCATCAAATACAACTGTATAAAGAACAAAACCTCCTTTAAATTATTAGTCAGTACTTCACCACCCATAGCTAACCTTAATCCAGGTAGAAAATAATGGAATAAAAACATGCTAATCAGTGTTCAAACTTTTTTTTTTCTAAATAAGGCCAGAACTGTTATGTGAAAGGGTCTTAGAAAAATTCCTATAGTTCGACTTTTATTTGTGTTCAGTAACTTGACAGTCGAAGGGCAGAATTTGACAAAAAAAAAACAGTGAGTTGGTGTAAAAACGAACGAAATTGAATGAACTTCAATAATGTACTTATAAGCAAACTTTTTATTTTTTAACTGTCAAGTTACTGGATACAGTTAAAAGTCGAACTGTAAGACGATAATTTCAAACGGTGCTCTAGAATAAATTTATATTCAACAAACATTTCCGTAAGGTTTATCAGCTCCTAAATCGGTTTTGTGGAAGGAATTTTAGCCAATCGAAACCTTGTTGTGTGAAAAACAAATGACGTTTGAACATTCGATGTCGTTCGTCACAAAGTATTTAACAACCACAAAGACAGGAAATCGACTACCTACTTAATCTGTAAAAATGGGTTTTTCCGGCACAAAATATCTAATTCACCATACTCAATTTCGCCTAATGGGCTAATGGCATTAGATATGAATGTAATTAGCATTATCTTTAGCAAAATCAATTGTTCTGAATTAATCAATAAAAAGAGACAGCTACATGATAACTCGACAATCAATTAACTTTTTAATTCGATAATAGGTATTATTCATCGATATGACGACTATTAATTTTATAAACAATCTTAATAGAGCCACCACTATTCCTCAATCATAAAATGTTTGGAATCCTAGAACTTAAATATTTTTTCAGGTGGATGCGAAAATGAACATGATTTCTTCGTGCAACTACGACGGTATTGGGCGCAGGGTGATTCTATACTCCACAGATGTGTTACGTCACCCATTCTCCATCACCACGTTTGAAGACTGGGTCTACTGGACTGATTGGGACAAGGCTGCCGTATACCGCGCCAACAAGTTCAACGGAAAAGACATTGAACCTATTACTCCAACTCACAATGTAAGTTTAACGTGAATGGGTATTACAGGTAAGGTGGATAATACATGTTTAACATGAGAAAGCCTTATGCACAAAATGAGGAAGTTTTTGTGGCTTGAAGTAAAAACTGAATTCTGTTCAATTTCTCAAACCGATTGCGTCAAAATTGACCATGGCAAGTCAGACTTTTCAGTATCAAAAAGCACACGATTAATTTATAAAGACTTTGGTTGTTACCTACTGAGATATTGCGTAAATTAAACTATCTGATTAACGAGTTTAAAGCAACGTTTATGAGTTTTTGGTCATTACCGAAACAAGATATCGAATAGCCTCCTTGACAGCGACTTTATATTAACACTTGTGTATTGAGAGTCGAAAACGACACAGAATGTCAATTATAGAGTGAGGAGTAAAATACGGAAGTCTGACGATGTGACCCTGCCATTATTATGTGTTTCGACGAGGACCTTGTAAAATGAATATTTTATAACAAACACCATAATGTTACTAATGTTTTAAAATAAATTCTTATTCTATCGACGATTTTGACAGTTGTGATTTTCACACCATTTATTCATTACGCGTCGATTACAAAAAAAATTGTGAGTAATTGCCCGTAACATGCGGTATTATACTGTATTTTTTTGTTTTGCACCACGTTTTAAAAAGCAACATTATTTATTGATACTATTAGAACTGCTTTAATAATTTAAAATATTACCAGGTTCATCAATGGTAGAAATCTAAAATAAAATAACATCCAGACCAGTCAGCGTCCTCATACAAAAGTTTTCGCTATTATTTTTCCATTAATAAATGCGTCCTGACATTAACAGCTACAAAACCCGATGGTGATCCACGTCTATCACCCGTACCGTCAGCCCGATGGTGTCAACCATTGCGCTGCCGTCAACGGACACTGCTCCCACCTCTGCTTACCAGCACCGCGCATCGGGGCACACTCACCACGCGTCTCCTGCGCTTGCCCCAACGGCCTAAGACTGCTGCCTGACAACCAGATGTGCGTCGAAGACAGTAAGTGTATTTTCATTGCTTTGGTAATGTATTACTTTTTTAAAGGCGCGTTTTTCCATGCAACTGGATGGAAGGTTTTTGATCCAACAATTTTGCGTAAAACACTTTTCGTAATTAGCGTAGTGTTTGTCAGGCGTATACGTTGCGCTGACGCCGCTACTACACTCTACATTACTATATTTAGGGTTATTGGTAACTCGACGTATTTCGCCCGGACACCGTATCAGCTACTTTTAGGCCTAAAGGTCTACCGTACGCAACGTCTACGCGATACCAACGCCAGATACGAAGACGATTGGCATTTGTTTGCTTCAAACTGCACCGAAAGATTTATACCTACTTTATCTATGTGCTATGTCTACGAATTGATTTACACATCTCCCGAAGAATAGATTAAAACAATGCTGCTGAAGTTATCTTACCCGATGCAGAGGACTGTACAATGTGTTGTTAACTACAATTGCCTACATTATGATTGTATTCTATCACACAATTCAACAATAACGAAAATGTGTGTCTTAATAAAAGCAGCAAAAACTCAAACAATGTAGTGTTTCTCTATTTCTTCGCATTGATAATGGTAATCTAACTTTTTACTTCAGTATCTAATGTATTTTTTTGTTAATGTTAATGGCAATTTGACCGCCATAACTTATGTTTTCTGTAAAATTTTTGCCGTGTGAAAAATTATGCACGTGAAAGATTACTCAGTTTTAAAACACGTGGACAGTCGGATCTTAAATGTCAGGTGTTAAATATACCGTAAAAGTAAATCTTATGGTATTTTGGAATCTTCTCGGTTTATGATATAACCATAGGCGCATCTACGCATGAATACGACTGTGGCGTTCATTACACGGTGGCTTTGCTGTCAGTTCAACCACAGTTAAGATTGTGACTGACTTCTTCAGTCTGTCAGTCACAATCTCTATCCCTATCCCGACCTAACGTCTAACACAGTGTCTGATATTTGCATGAAAAAATTTGAATACTTTGATTGCATCATGCAACCATCAGTCGTGTCTTGTAATTGAGTTACGCTTGTAATGGACGCCAATAAGCAAGTAAAAACCGTTACAAAGATTATTTTCTGGATACCAAGATGAGACGTAGAGAAATACCGTTTCAGTTCGTTGAAAAAACAACAAGACTCATACGCATTGGTAATTCGGATACTATTTTTATCACTGCTCTTGTTTATGTATTAAAAACTTTGTAGTTTGTATATCTAGTTAAAATTAGCACCTACGTACGGCACGAGGCTCTCTCTATTAAGTAACAATGATAATAAATATAATTAAAACGTACTGATTAATAAGGGATTTTTAAAAGATATAGTTAAAAAAAATCGTTCCTATGCAGAATTGGCATTGATCCAAGTATTTAGATATCTCTAGGCAGTCTGGCTTATGTCTGTAGTAGTACCAACTGCGATTCTTTACTTCACCAGCACGGTATTTTATAGAAAGGTGAGGCCAAGTTTCAAAAGATTCCATAACATGTAGTGCTTGAGACAATGTGCAGTAAAACAAACGCAATGAGAGACTATGCGTGTTGCTATGTTCGATTGTCGAACAGGGAACCATACCTGGTACCTGAGCGTTAAATATGGCACTGGAGTTTCCTGCACTCGAATCCATCTAATTGGCAGTTAATTCTTGTTATTTAATAAATGTTGATGAATAACAAGAAATAACTGCCTATTTCGAGGGTCTACTTCGTTGTCATGTCGACTGATATTCTATTGGAGTGCATGGAGGAATTAGAAAGAGACTGTCAGACAGATATACAGGGTTATTGGTAACTCGACGTATTCCTTGCAGGACGTAGGGTTAAAATGCAATAAATTAAGCCACTAAATGTTCCACGGAAATTCAGTAGTTTTTTAGTTACTTTAGATTTTTAGTTTTTTATGAAAGATCCTAGATTAAATCGCTTGAAGGCATTTTTTAAACGATTTTTGGCGCGACAGTACTGAAATTTAAGTTATTATCATAGTTGACGCCATAGCAGATCTTTATTAATAATAAAAAGTTCAAAAATACCTAAAACTTTAGCAAAGATCATTAATGAAACATTTTTTTTTTATTTTTTTTTTGCTATTGCTTCATAAAAAATGTTGTCTAGTGCAAAAAAAAAATACTGCGCCTGATGCACAAATTACTAGGAAAATATCCTTGTCTTATCAGCTATTCAAAAAGAGTTTAATTTGTCAATACTTTTGGACGTGTGACAGGGAAGAGAAGAGTTTTATGGGGAGCAGGTAAAATTGCGAGACGGTCGACCTATTGTTTTCATATTTGTAAAGCTTTGTGATCGGTCACTATTGTTCATTCGCCATGACACGGGGTGCGACTTCGCAAAATCTGGCAATCTGGATAACAGAATTACTATGGTTTCAACTCTACGTCGCGCAAGCTCGTGTTTTGTTATCTGGCTATTTCCCTAACTGTTGCCGCGTATCTTGCTCTTGTGCTGTGCTGTGCCTTCATAAGTGCTGACTATGGCTGCGTATTCTAATCCTGAATATGCTGACATAATGGTGGGGTTACATAATGTACACAATAACATAATGTACATTATGTAACCCCACCATATCACTACCTACCCGTCCAGTCATTAGAAGAGGGAGATCCGTGGAGCGGGCTTGAATTTTGTAATGGACATGGAAATTAGCATTCGTTTGTATTCGAAAATGCGATGATTTCCGAGGGGCATTAAGTAAATAGCTGTACTGTAGGGACCTAGTTGCAAGTTTTTTTTTTGTTATCTGTTCTTCTGCGGACCCCAGGTCGGGAAACCCTGCTCTAGTCTTCTCAGGTTTTCTAACCTTTTTTTCGTTATTTGGTATCGTATCTGTCCATGAAAATTCTATTGTAACAAAAAAACTGAAGATAATCCAAATCATTAGGTGTTTAAGTTACATTTGCGTAATAAAACAGGTGGCGAAATCGTAAATGAATTTCACTATCATAATCACTTGATTATTTTAATGCGGTATAAGTGGCGTGATTTCGTATAGAAATGTGTAAAGTGTGCGAATTGATAGTGATAAGCCATTGGCATTAGGAATTCTTCATTCAATCTTAATTAATTTGATGACGTTTTGTTCAATGATTTATCGTATTGACGTATGAGCGTGTTAATTAAAAATTGTATCGGTATTAACTGGTTTTTCTTTGTAGCTTTCCATGAGTAGATTTGGTAGCCGATATTATAAATTGACGGTTTTTCTGTTCTGTAGTTTATTTTACTACCATGGGAAAAAGGTGTGTGTAATAAGTAGGTACCCGTGTTAGGCTTAGTTACGCATATTTTATATTTGCTACGAAAAACTCTCAACAATACAGGTAATTGATGTAAAAAGATTCAAATAATTATCATTAAATTATTGTACTTAAATGCTTTCATTTGCATTTGAAATGTTTAGATTCTTATCAAGGGTGTAGCTTAAGTGGTTAAATCAATTTAACGAACTCGCAACGCAGCGTGATATAGCAGTTTATACCTACTTTATACAAATGTGAAGGACTAGCCAACATTTCAGAACTGGATTTTATATAGAACTTAATTTCGTTACCAACTTTTTGAGTAGATAGTTCTTATATTATATGTAAGTATTAATGAAAATATCAGCAAGCTGGTAACAAAAAAAAAGCGGAAATTCAACATGGTTGAAAATGGCAACCGTGCATGATTTTGCACTTTATGTTTTTGTAGGACTCTGCTCCAAGGTTTCTAATTGCGTTTGCATGGAATCAAAAATGTTAATCGTAAAAATTAATTAGTAAAGAAAGTTAGTAATTAATTAGTAATTGCAGACACTTCCCTGTAGGCAATTCCTAAGTCTAGATCTAGACACGAATTAAAAGATAAATAAAAGATAAAAAATTAATTGACGGCGAATTAAATTGGTACGTGCTGATAAGACAGGATTATAAATTAACACTTAGTTTATTGATTCATTAATAAAGTATTGTTCAAAATAAGGATAAATTGTAAAATAGGTAGGTACTAAAAATCGGTATTATATTCGATAACATAGTGTGAGATGTCTATGATTTGAGGAAGGAAGTTACGATTCGTTCAAACACATATCATTGGAAAACCCAGTTATATTATAAATTGTTTTATAATATTTGTTTTAAAAATATATTTTGCAAGACCTAAATATTATGAACAGACATAACATTCTTACTAGGTATAAACGAGTAATAAACTGTAAAATTAATCAGATTCTTACGACACTTCTTGCATTGCAACCACGTGCACGAATAAAGTTATAGCTGTGTTTATAGTTTGTATTGTACATACAATAATGGTAAATTTCATATCTGACGTAGATTATATAAATCATTTAAACCGTAAATAGGAAACTGCAGAAATGTAGAATACAAACCCACAAAACTAAGGTAACTTTTCTGCAAATTTTCCGGCTTTCCTAGAAACAGCATCCAATTTGTCTACTGCACTTATACGATAGATCGATCGCTAGAACATTACCACATACAGAATAATCAGATACCTACTATATCTAGTTACGTTTTCATTTACTCCGAGTTCTGTTGGGAAAGAGTGCCTATTTCACGTGTAAACTAGTGCGTAGATAATGTGATATTGAAAGTTTACAGTAGATCCAGTTTCAAAACATACCACTCCAGATCATCTATTTAAGATGGAGGACGAGGACCGTTCGTGGCGTACTATATTCATCTGTTGATTAAAGTACAATTGAATGGGTCAATAAAATACATTTGTAACGTTTAGTAATGATTGATTGTGTGCCCGATCAATAAGATGCAACCAAGTACTCGTTACGCAGTGTTTTTAAAAGAGGAAGCTGTTTACAAGTACCAATTTGTATTTTTTTTTTAAACATATTCTCCCTTATATGTAGCTGCCAGTAGTTTTCGTTTTTTCAAGTAATTTAAAGACCTTCAAAGATCAAGGTGAGCAGAATGTTAAAATTGACACTAGGTTTTATATGCAGGTACAGTCGTGTAAGAGAGGTAACTGTTGAATGTTTATAACTTTCTTCATTGAAAGATCATCAAACGTTTTAGTCACACCATCACGCCATCGCGTTGCGTCAGATGGCGTGACATAGACGAAAACGAACGAGACCCGTGATTCGGTCCTTGTGGCGATCATTTTCGTAATTTCATTGCAGACAAGGCCGCTAGAACGTTGTTGTGAATTTTAAAAATACTTGGCCGAATCAGTCAGCGGGCCAGACACGTAATAGGCCACGTCACTGGGTGACGACACATCGTACGATATTTTTTATCACTGGTAAATTTTAGTATGACTGATCAGTTACGAAGAACTTCCATGTTTTGGTTGGAATATACCGCGCCTACGCCTTATCTCATGCTTTAAAAGTATCGTTCGAGTTAATCTTTACAATTATTACTCATAATTGTTTATAAGCAAATCGTTATCATAAGAAATGCCTTACGTGTAGATATCGCGTGTTGCGGTGATTTGTAACGTGTATTTACCTACAAAAATCACGTAACAGAAATTGATTAAAGCGATAATTTTAGCGCGATTGACGGATTTACTATAAATAAAGTATCTTGGCGGCTTTTTCTTTTTGGGCTTTTTTGTAGAAAGACTACCAAGGTCATTGAGTAATTTTATTAATCATCAGGCTAATTTTGTAATTTAAGTAGGTTACGATAAGCTTTTTAACTCCTTGGTAATCGCAGAATCTACCAATGAGTCACAATACTATTTTTTTTTATTAACCTGTGCGGCTTGTGACCTCACACATGGGTGCTTATGCACCAAGCAGACCTACATGATGCCGCACTCGTGTCGAAACATAGAACGCCCAATAGTCTAACAGTTGGCGAATAAGGCGACGTGACGTCACAGCATCACGCCACCTTTTGTTCAGTGGTTCTACCTGCGATCCGGCACGCCGCATGCGCATGCTAGCAACGGTGTTACCTCACCTGGGTTGCATACTAGAAATACTTTAAAAATCTGTTACTATAAGGAATTATTGATTTAAACTGAAATGTATTGACGAATGCCAATGAATGACACATGATTATGAATCAAAATTATTTTCAATAGAATTTGCCTTAGGTATTGAGTAGTCAGTGTTTTGCCAGAATTGTTCTAGTGTATGGTTATGGAGTAGAGTAAATTAGTATAGTTACGTTGAAGGAGACATAGTAAAATAGTATTTTATGGAAAACATGGTGTGGAAAAAAATTAAAAAGTGCATGGTTAGTGAGCGCGAGCCAGATCGCGTTCAGTTAAATTGACAGAACGGCACGGTGGTGGTACGTCAATGGCGGTTACACGCGACCGGTTTTCGGCCTATCTCATTCCGTTTCGGAAACCCGTACGTGTCGCGTGTGCCGTGCCTATTAACGTGAAATTGTTTCGCTGTGTGATCAATATACAAAAATACTACCCACTTACGGAAAATGAAAACAAGAATTTGTCAATAAGGAAGCATTGTTAAAGGTGTTTATTTCATAAAATCTACAGATGCAATAAAACCAGATGTGGAGGTGCATAATAAACCCATTGGTTCAAATGAAACCATAGTTATTGAAGAAAAACCTGTAACCAGTGAGTATTTTGGTGACATACATTCAATTTATCGTTCAACCAGTTTACCCCCTTGATCTGTCTCACATGAGTTTGTTAATTAATCAGATTCGTGACGTTTGAAATGTTGTCTATAATCCAATTCACCGAAATGAAAGTGAATGTAGTATATAACTAACCTTGCCTTCAGTAATCGTTAGAGAAAATGTCCAGTTTCAGTATTTTGCTGTCGAATTGTCGATCAAACGCCACGATTTTGATTAAAGATTTCTTCATGGATGGGTTGAATCATCTAATCACATCGTTTGATAAGATAAACTATCGCCCATATATACATACGGTAATGGGTATCGAACATCACTAATACTCATCAGGCCATCAACTAACAACAGTTCATTGTGATGATCAATCAGTATCTGTGTGTCTTCAACTTGGGATTCCTTCACTGATTTGCAGGGCATGTCAATCTGCTAGTTGTCAAACAGATGTATAGCTATTTTGAATGCGAATGATTATCGGGAGAGCTTGACACATATGGTGAATTTGAAAAGAGAAGGGCTAGGCCTTCTCTTGAAGTTTGGACGTGGCCTTCTGAAGAGTGAGGACACGACTGAGGAACCCGAGGAAGTAGAGGGACCAATTACTGCGCCCCTGACGGACCCAGAAGCTGAGCCAATGAAGGCGTATTGGGAAACTGATCAACGAGAACTGTCAAAAAGGAATCAGCCATTTATAGATCTGTTCTTGAAAGGAGAGGCGCTGGAGAGGATACCAGACGCCACGGAAGAGCCCGTCAAAGAATCTCATTATAATTATGAAAAAATCAGTTTGGTTCATTTACCAGACGCCCTGCAAAACTTAAATATTGAGGGTAACGTATTATAATTTTATTTAATTTTGTGCTAAAGTCGGAAACATCACACTTTCGATGACGGGAAGACACACAGATTCATTATGAGCTGGGTGCATGCTGCATAAATTTCCGTTTGTCTACTAATATTAACCAATTTTATGGCAACTAACACATTATTCCAGATGATTCGGATACAATAGTTTTAAATTAGTAGTTATTTTACTAAATATAATTACAATGGATTATCGTAATAATAAACAAATTTAATCTGAATTGTCAATTTTCGAATATTCTAGCGATATTGAAATAACACCAAGTCACTGCATAAAGATGAACTTGATATGAACGTTATATTATTCTATATACTGTGCCAGGTTCAGGGTTTTGTTATGTAAATGCCAGAACGCCTCCCATCCTGGCCTGTTTCATTTGATACGATCAGTCCTTGTAAACAAAATTTTATTACAACATTACTCATAATGCCAAACAAAAAGAAAACATCTGTAATGTGAAAGTAGGTTAGGATATTTCAGTTAAATATCTAGTATTAGTTGGCACGTTTCATTGACTCTAGCTACAAATAGAATGTCTAGTGCGATCGGGTTAAGCGCCTACACAAATATAAAGTTAAATTGACAATTAGATGTAAGAGAACTGATCGCAGGCGCCCTGTGTTCAACACGCCTATGTGGAAATACGTCAATCCATAACGCTATTGTCGTCATTCTTCTTCAAATGTTTTTAAATTGTTGACAATGAACTTGTCAACGAGAACGGACGTCCAATATTGTGTACTTACGCTGTTTATACTACCAGGAAATTTGTTCTTGTCAATGGTTAATTTTTTCTCTGAAGTCTAATGGCCTATACGAAGACAGGTACGGAATGAATGGCAAAAGAATTGATGCCGTGGCATCGAGAAATCCTTTTCGATGCCGCGGCATCAATTTAAAACATTGAAATTTATGTCGTATGCCTACTAGAAAAGTTTGAATGTCCTTTGGCAAAAATTTAAATTCATTGCCATTCCGTCACGGTCTGCGTAGGCCTTAAACGGCCTTTTATCATTTTTAATTGCACCTTCAGTTTAGTTAACAAAATTGGTTTCTTTCATTTCTTCACTTCTTTATGTTCTTCATTTGTTTCTATGTTGCTTTTAATTTAACATCTTCACAAATCACCTTTCTTTTCTGCTTTTTGGTGAAAGTTTCATTTTATTCACAAAACGCAACAGTTGTAATTAACTATAACCCTAATTACGTTTAAGCTTTGCAACGTTTGTCTAGTATTCGAATCTAAGTAAGTCAAACATTGTATCTGTACCTGTGGTTCATTTACAATTTAATTTGTGCAATCAATTATCAATACACAGCTAACTTTCGCTTCATTTGTCTTGCATATCAATGAACACGTTGCAAGGGTTTAAAGAACTGTTAAACGTGTCACCCGACAAAGTAGTAACAATTATTTTTTTTATTAATTCTAGGTGTCCCTGAAACACCCAAGATTGGTACAGGAATCTCAAGCAGTGGCCGCGATGCTGGCATGGTCGCAGGCGTTGTGGTGGCAGTAATCTCTGGAATTATCATATTGGCAGCACTGGTAAGCACCCATTACAGTATCTAGAACTTTGTAACATCATTCTAGTAACAACAATAGTCATCGAACGACATACCCAAATAGTCACGCAAGTAAAAAATGGAACACCGAAATGTACCGTTGGAATGTCTCAAAAGAAACGGAGCATGCTTGAACTGGACACTCCCGTTTTGTTTAACTAATTCCTAGATCTACGACCTAGATCATAATTGTATCGGATAGAATGACACTGATATTGCCACCCAAGTTCAGTAGGCGGACATTTTGAAGAATTTGCATCTGCAAGTGATGTAAATGCATTTACAGTTCTAAGAAACGTGTGCAGTGAGATTCTTTATCTCGAACATTCCAATACGTTTGAGAGTTTTTTAAATTTTATTGTTATACTGAATTCAGTTGTGTTTGTATTTTGTTTTAAACAAGCAATACAATTCGTTTCGGCGAACTCAGTTCTTAGCGTTTGCCGACTTATCAAATCAAGAATCGTAAACAATAAATATTTAATCTTTGCAAACCCGGCAGGGGGTGTCTGCCTATACAAACTGAGATACGTCAAAAGATGAATGATCACATTTTAAGATATTTTCGTCGCCGATTAATAAAAATATTGGGTCATACGTCGACGTTAAGGTACAGGTCTTACCAAAACGCGCCTAAAAATATCGAAAGTAAAATATTATTCAATTAAATTTATCTCACGTAAATGTCTCGAGTGCGATAATGCCTCTAATTGATTATGATTAATGTAGGTACGCGTTACGCACTGGTTTGACTAAGCCGTTCGCGGTTAAACGCAAACATAAATTCCAACCTGTAACAGTCATGTCGTGACGTTAAGGAAATTTGTAGATTGTGACACTAATGAATAAATTGCTTTCGTTAATGTCTCAGCAGCGTTAAATTGCATCTTAGTTACCGCTCTAATAGACATCAATTAGTTCTGTTTCTTTGATGATGTAACTTTTTCGACCTTCGTCGAGATCCTGCCCAGATGTATCTCGTCCAGTAAGAATAACTTGTAAAATTGTTGATAACTATTCGTTTCAGATCGCAGTGCTTATGTACAAACACTACGTTAACCGTAACCACACATCGATGAACTTCGACAACCCGGTGTACCGCAAGACAACAGAGGACCAATTTGCGCTGGAGAAGAATGGCTACGCACCGGGCAGCAAGCTGTACCCCAGCACCGTGGGAGAGGAGGTGAGAGCGCTTACCGCCATGGAGTGTACGCTTAACATACAAAACAGTCTAAGATAAGTCGCACCAGGACGCACTGCCCTCCGCCAAGCCAATTAACGAGCTAGTGTGTCTCATGACCACTAACTCAACTCTTCTTTCATATATTTTTTACTGTAAACTAAGAATTATTTTCAAAACATCACTCTGACTTCTTGTGTAATATGAATTATACTCCGTGTAACTTGGCCAAAATGATAATTGTTGTAAATATCAATGAAAACTAGCATTATTTTACTATAGTAAAGATTATTATAAGGTCTGCCTAAGACATTTTAAACTTGATGTATTTAGAGTTATTATATTTACTAGAGATTGTTTTAAGATTTATAGGAAATATTTTCGTTTAGATTTAAAAGATTGTGGCAATTTATAATGTGCCAACATTTTTACCGCATCAGTATTAAATTATAGTTGCCAAATTATTGGCTCTAAGTGGTAGGTGTAAAATGCTGTAAATAGTCCCTTTTAAATAGCAAATATGATTTTTGTAATTTGCCTAAAGCTTAACATAGACTTTACTAATAATATTTTACTGCCGTAATATTTATTTTTCATGCGTAAACATGCGAGGGCATTAATATTGGTAAGTTTTAGTAGAATGACCTTAGGTGTTTATATTAACTGTACGTGACAGTGCGATTTAGTTGCATTTCGTTGTATCTTAGATGTTTTGTTGAAGCTACGACTACGTGTGACAATATACCCGATGACTAATGTGTATTTTCTCTTTGCAGGCCCAAGAACCTCTCAACACACCGGGTACAAATGACTTTGTATAGTGTACAAGCTGGAAGTAAATACAGTATAATGTCATTAAATGTGAAAAGAAAGAGAAGGACATGTGATACTTAAAATAGTGTTATCCAGTGAATGGGACTTAAGCTAACATTTTTGTAGTAAACTCTAAAAATAGTTAGCGTTAGTGCAGTGAAGTGAAGCTTATTGGAACAAAGTTCTGTTTGCTGACATGCCTCGCGCCGGGATGGATCTCAAATCTACGATTATTTCATCAGCTGTCATATCACACGTTTCGGTTTTTATACAGATTTAGAGAAAGGTAGATGTTTGTGAAAGTGTATGAAACCGAGCGTGACACTTATCAGTTTTTAACCGACAAAGAAAAAGGAGGAGGTTCTCAATTCGACCGTATATATATTTTTTTATGTATGTTCAGCCCTCACTCCGTTAGACATCTACAATTATAACAAATGCGACATTATTGTGATAGCAAATCTTTATTTGTTCAACGATTTGCATCTATTGATTATAACTCGAACACTAATGTGTTGAGTCAGGAAATGATTCGCCAAAGATACGCATTATTGGTCAACTTGCACTGTCTATCTTTTTCTACATCTGTGTTCTGTACGTAAAGAGATCTTGGTTATGCTTTTGTATCACATTATTAGACGTTAGAAGGGACATGTTTGCTCTAATTTTCTCTTTACACTGTGAATAGTATAAACATTCTTATTGCTTTATCAAATGCCTGGTGCATTGTAATTATTTATATAGAGTTTACAATTTTTTATTCCACTTTAGTTAATATTATAATGTTAATATTATACACCTATACAGCGATTTTAAACTCTAGATTTCCGCATTCAGAGAGAATGAAAAGCTCATGTTTCATAATGAAATGTACTTAGTTAGTAATTTGTCATGTTTTCCTAAATGTTTTAAAAATTGAACTGATTCTGCATATTAGAAAATGAAAGTGTCGAGGTATTTACCTGGACTTTTAAATTAAATCATTGATTTATTTATTGCGATAACACACTAGTAAATGTAGGCTAATATAACAGTATAATGTGCCAATTTTAGCTAAATTTACAATTGTGTCGCCAAATTTTATTATACTTGATAGTAGTTGAATTCTCAAACAATAAATTTGTTGCATCGATAATTTATTTGTACTTTATGAAAATGTTATTATTAGCATATTACAGTTTTAATATTTATATTTTATGTACCAGTTGAGTTTTACCATTGAACATTTTTATGTATTTATATATTTAATAGCAATGAACGCATAGTATTTGGAATGTGACTTTGTCAAGCAAAATCCTGCCAAATCCCTTAAATATAATTATTACTCTATTTGTAATGTAATTCAATTACATTAATACATACTTGATGCACATTTCATACAATATGCCTAGCTCAATAAGTGTGGTCACTAAAATAAATTATTGTGTAAATATTGTCAGTAAAATATATGTAAAAGGTGTTAATACTATGTCTTTTATTTACTACTGTCTTTTTATTTGACGCTACCTATTATGATATTTGGTGGAAGTAATTAAACTTCTTGAAAGATGTTGCAGAATTTAATCTCAAAATCACACACTAACTGCCACCACACCTTAGAACTTAGAAGTCTTAGAACCCAAGTAGAAAAGTGAAACTCCAACCTCGAGGTGGGGCTACCTTGACGGAACGGCAGCAGGGTGTGGATGTGGAGCCGAGCGGCAAGCTATTCTGTACTTGCTGTCCTGTCCTCTGTGCTCTAAAACATGCAGCATTAGAACGCTTTCACATTTAGGCGACTTTAGCAGCGCGACAGATGCGTGGCCGTCGTGTCCTGGTAGAATTTCATATTATAAACAAAAGCATGTGCTTCTGCCGCGCTACTGTAGCGCTGCTAACTACCTTATGTGAAAGCGGCCTAAGTGACCGCGACTAGCAGCGTTTTGGGCCAAACACAAATAAAATTACTTTCGTGTCAGCGACACGAATAAGAAGACGAGGGATAAGTCGAAAACATTTTACTTTATATCTTCACTTTAGGTACGTCTCTGCTTTACCCTACAGTATTTATAAAGTCCTGATAAGGTGTAAGTAACAAACTGCGTCGAAATCTTACACGATAATTAGCAGGTTATTTAACTGTTTAAGACATTCGCACTATGGGAGATGATAGTGTTAATAGAACACAAAATCAAAGATTGAATATAATCAGTTGGTTTATTGTACTATTATAACTAAGGCAACATGTACGGTATACAGGCGGAAAATATATACTATGAATATTCATCACACTCTAACCATTGCGGGGCAAGAAATCACGAGCTGAATCCCTGACAGGCCCTTATGCATCACAACATTAGCATCATCATTTCTCATCCAGCATATCTTTATTATAAGGAGGTATGAATCTTATAAATAATATAACTTATTAATGCTAGTTACAGCCACACTGTTGTGAACAGTCCTTTGTATTACATACCGTACATTTTATGCGAGGTTATTGAATTAAACTAAAAATAATTATTATTATCGAGGTTATTTAAAATTATTATAGAGTAATACTAAGTAAACGATAACGATCTTCGTTGGGTATGGACATCAAAATATTCGCTAACGTATGTGTTTACACACTTAGTGGAAAATTAACTAACTCACAAACCTAAACACGCCACAAAAAGTGAGGTGCCACAAATGAATAAAAATTTGCTGTTATGTATTTATCCTGTATTTCAGGACCTTAATTCAAACATCCTGAAATACAGTCTCGGCTTAGCTCAGGTGCCGCTGCTCAACTTTTGTGCATAAATGCATGAATATTTATTCGGAAATTTATAATAAGTACTTATAAAAAAAAAACTTGATTCAATCTAACTACTCAAACAAAATCCTTAATTTTTACCGCAATCGCCTTGTATAAACTATAATTATTAACATAGTTATTTTAAGCACCTACGTGATCCATACAGAATGGACTACGAAATGAAAATTTGTTTGGTTAAAATAGGTACCTACGTAAATTTCAAACTGTGTATTTAGTTGTACTATACTCAGTGAATACTTAGAGGGAACAGGGCCTGCGAAGAATTTACAAAATAGGTATTTGAAGAAACTATTGCCATCGTGCTCCCTCCAGCCTGCCCCCGTAGAGTGCGATAGGGGCAGCTACAACTCAGACTATCACATACTTATCGACTCGATTTTATCACAAAATTTATGACGAGATCCACGTTTCGTATTCCTCTTTTTTTTCTCCTCGAAAACTGAGCCGATTCAATTATTTTTGGCACCAAATTTTTAAGAAAGAGTATGTCTAGGTCCCTATTAAATGTTTTATGTTGTAATAACTTTTATCTAGTTTTCTTCTAAGGACGGCGGTAAAAATAGGGTAATTTATTGTCATTTTTGGAGGGTCATATTTTCTTTACTTATTAGTTGCTGAAAAAAAGGAAACGACAGGGTCGTGTCAACAGCAGACCTTGACTTAAAGAAAAAAAAATATTGCTCTAGAGGCATTATTCAGGAAGAAAAAAAGGAATACATTTGTATGGAGAATCGCAGCCCCTGTTCCCTCTTAAGACAGGTACGTTTAAATTGATTTGACTGCAATATACTATCGCTGCTCGTATCTATTTTATATTTTCACTATCAATGCAATCGATTTCTCAAGGTTGTACGTTAAGATAAACATAATGCATTATATCTATTTTCCGCGTTGTTATCTACGTTTGTATTATTGTTTAGTTTATGCTTCGATAAAATGAAAAACTTAAAATTAATAAGATTAAAATTATAAGAATAACGCAAGGGAACGAGATAGGCAAACCCATTAACATCGAATGAATTAATAATAATTATAAATGCCAAGTATTTTTCATAAACAATCGCATCATACAGTTTTAATTTGAAGAGGATTTATTTTTAATTTTCAACAAATTGATGAAAAAAGAGAACAAGAATTTTAAAAGCCAACATTATTTTAAGATCACAAAATCAGTGTTATTTTTGGTTCTAAATCACATTATTAATTAATAACAACTTATCACAACTTGCAATTCGTATTATGCACTTTCACTGTTTCCAAGTGAAGTGTTTTTCTTATTTTATATTCTTACACTACTGCTAAGCTACAATTTTACTCCATACAGTCCACTACCGTATGCAGTAAAGGTTTTAAATGCATGCGGATTGGTATACGCAAGCGGTAAAAATCCGCAAGCGATACCCGAAATTCACGAAAAAGTGCAAAATATGTGATTGTAATATGGTGGTAATTATTATGATGCGTATCATACGTATACTACTCTAAGTCCCGCTTGGACCTCATATCACTAATTGCGTTTAGATTTGTCAGTCTCTATCAAAACCAACCATTGACAGAAACAGACCAAAGACTAAAATTCGTTTAGCGTTAGTGTTAAGTGATTTGCGGTGCAAACGGGCCTTAGGATCTCTCTGCGACGAATCTTATAGTCGGAAAGAATGTCATGATAACCATGGATCTGAATAAATACGATAACCGACGGCTTGGACTATACACCTTGTATTTCTAGTGACTGGAAACTCATTCAAAATATTCAACAGCAACAACAATTTACACCAAAATTTCAAGTCATCAAAAATACACGAATGTATTTAATTACACTTCAAAGCTACATGGTATTTTCTAAGACTAATTCATAACTAAACAAGTTGCTATTAAAGACTACCATTAACTACTTGACTAGTAGGAATCTCATCGTCACTCACTCGCAGTCTCTTATTCACCAAGTCAGGTCCTTTCATATGAACGTCACTCTCCTTGACATCTGTCACTCCATTGGCTAAATGAGGTAGTTTGTATGCTTCATACTGTTTGGTGATGTGTTTCTTATATTTTTGGAATGTGTTCGCTGCTATGTGCTTTCGAGCGTGGTGGAACAGCTGATCGAAGTGGTGGAGATTGTGGCTGGAAGGTTTATTTATTTATTATTAAACTTAAAAACACTATCTTTACAGGATGACCCGAATACAATAGTGGTTTCCAAACACCCAACCAATAAACAGAAAAATCAACTTAAGACTAATACATAAAAATTTATAAAACAACTAATCATCTGAATCTGCACAAATACTTTATAATTATAAAATAAATATCAAACTAAACCTTTTTAATGTTTTAAAATCTTAACCTAAAATATTACATATAAAAAATCAGACCTAACACAGGATATTAATATTTAAATATAACTAACAAAATTCAACAAAACTCTTGCAAATTCACTCAAATTGCATGAAAATAAGTCAATCCTCTCATGCACTTCATTTAGTACACATATTGTGCGGGAGAGGGGTGTTCTAGACATCAGTTTGGTCCTGGAATCAGGCACGGCCAGCAGTGGCGGTTTCCGCCGCCTCCACACGTACTTGTCTGGCACGCATAGCTTCAGGTGACGCAGCACACCCGGGTTATGTGCTACTCCACGCAGGAGCTTTAGTGCATACGCTGCGAGTGCAAATTCCCGGCGCACTCGGAGTTCGTTGTACCCCACTATACCCAGTACAAACAGTGTAGGATACATCAGCGGGTAAAATGGGTAAACCCCATAAAGTTTGAAATACAAGTGTCTTGTAAATTTATTCTGTACTCGCTCCAGCATGACCTTGTATTTCGCTTCATGAGGAGCCCAAATCACCGCACTGTGTTCCAAGTGACTCCTTACCAAAGCGTCATACAGTACCCTGAGCGTGGTAATGTTTGTGAATCCCTGCGACTGTCTCAGTACGAAACCCAGGTTTCTGTACGCCTTCTTGCAAATCTTAACTATATGATCCCGGAAAGTCAGATCCGGTGTAAGCAGTACTCCTAGATCTCGTACCTGAGACACTCGCTGCATCGGCGCTTCCTCTACTTTGTATTCGTAGGCTAAAGCAGTCTTCGCGCGCGTAAATGTCATCACTGAGCATTTCGCTGCGTTGAAATAGAGTTTATTTTTATGGCTCCACTCTACCACTCTATCTATGCATGTTAACATGGTTGGTATTACAATAATGGTAAAAAAAAATGTATTACTATGCTGGCCTTTCGGTAAGTATCATCCAGGGCCTGCAGTCTTGACATTGATAGCGAAACTTTCGTTAGCTACCGATCGCTATATTACTAGCTGTTAAAAAACTCCCTCATTTATGAGGACAAATTTTAGATCATGACCTGAAAAAATAATTGATTTTCTTGAAATTATGTACAGTGACGGCGTAAATTTTAACTTGCAAACACTATTTTTCATGAAAACATAAGTTTTCATTAAAAAATATTTTAAAAATTTATTAAAATTTTAATGAATAACTTATACCGGTTGTAACAATTAAATTAACTTGGCAAAATATTAAAGGACATAAAAGTTTGCCTCCTTGCAACATTAATTTCTTAGCAAAGGAATTTGATCGTTACGCGATCGTTAACTATGTCGAGACTGCAGGCCCAGGCCCTGCAGTCTCGACATAGTTAACGATCGCTATGTCCTAACGATCGGTCGCTATGTCGGAAAATTAATTGATTTTCTTGAAATATGTACAGAGACGGCGTAATTTTTAACTTGCAAGCACTATTTTTCATGAAAACTGATCAACTGATCTGCGTACATATTTCAAGAAAATCAATTATTTTTCGGACGTAGCGACCGATCGTTAGGACGTAGCGATCGCTATCAATGTCGAGACTGCAGGGCCAGGTATACAAGCTCGGAAAATGACTTAGTGAACACAGTAAGCCTTATCGAGTAAACACCATTAAAGGTCCATTATTGTTGTGGTGTAGGAACTTGTGTCAATCAGTGAGAATGTATTTCCGGTATTTGTTAGTCATCAATGATGACTAAAATGCAAAGGTTGCTCTACTGTGACGATGACTCATCAGATCACAGTAAACTTTACATTTTAAGTGGAAGTTTGTGTGTTTTTAGGCAAACAATCAAACTTTGAAGGTTCGGGCAACTTCACTATTCGCCTCCTATAACAATGAGGATCGCTTTAGCTCTATCTCGAACAAAGAAAATTAAGTTTAAATAAATCTCAATAGATGGCGGAATATACATCGATTTCTTAATTTGTGATAAGTGATGTTTAAGTAGTATTAATATTTTGAAAATAAATATGGTAAAAACTGTATTTTCTTATTTAATAAACTGCCCCAAGCATAAAATTGTGGAATAATTGCCTTGTAATTTAAATTTAGACGATTATTGGAACGAATTTATAGACATCCATATTTCTTGTACCAATAGATGGCGCTGTTTGAAGTTTTAGAGTTTAGCCATTCGCCTCTTTAAATATTGAATAGTGACACATTTTGATACACTAAAACTGCTATGAAGTGCTAAAATACTATAAAATAATTCCTCAATGTTGGAGAAAATATTGATAAGACTTAAATTAAATTCATTCAGTTTGCAAGTCGTCGCTGCTAACACCATCTAGCGAGGTGTAGAGGACGGTCCCGAACGAAGAACAAAAGTTACTTGTGCCTGACGAAAACCCGTAGTTACGGCGGTACCCTTTCTTTGTATGGGATGAGGCATCTGTACGCTAATATTATATTAGATGTGGCTCTACTAAGAAATAACCTATAAATTTGTAATATAGCCTCGCTCACGAGGACGCTTGCTCCTATTTTATGATGGTTGCTAAACCACTTCACTGGAAAGATAAGTAATAATAACTTTAATACTTACATGCTCAACAAAACAGAAGAAAGCATCTCTCTAGTGTTTAAAAGATGGCGTATATACGCCCGTGTGTGCTTCTTACAAGTTAAACATTCGCATCCTTCTAGAACTGGGGTAAAATCTTCTTTATACCTGTAATTTGAATATTAATTGCCTTAAAAAATGTTTGCAAAGGGGTAATTATGTTGTTTTGTAGCTAGTAACAACTTTTTACCTTTTCAGGAAATAGCATTGGACAAAGTTAGTGGGGTAACGTAGATGTGTACAGTTCAACCTGGTACATTACAGTTTCGCCGATTTCGTTCCGACTCGCATGTTATTGGGAATATCAAATCAGGAATATTTTTTTTGTTTATGGAACGATCTTGATGATTATTTCTGTTTTGAGTTGAGTTATATCTCCGACTTTAAACTTTGAAGATACACCATTGTACTACTCTAATTGAACAAATAATAGAAAACGTATAGTGACACATTTAATATAAACACAAAAAATAATAGAAAAATACGCTTTTCTGTACGTCTCAAAACGTATGTTTTAAAAACGGGCTAAGTGTATAATCGGGTAAAGGGTTTTGCACCCATACTTAAAAGGGGCCACCCGGTCCGTCTATCGTCAACGCGAGCTTGGTCGAAAAGCTTGTTGTTTCCCTTGATATACGTACTTATCTACCTATCTACACAAATACGAGATAACAATAATTTGTTAGGTAGTTGGTAGGTACTTATCTAGGTACGAGTACCTATCTACATAATAACAAAATATCATGAGAATAGTGTTCGAAAATTTCATAAAACTTGTCCAGTAAATATGTGTTTTTGAATAAGCCTTATAAGTTTGTGAAATAAATATTTGTCATTTACAATCTTCTTTTACATGTGCAGGATTTCTATACTAATTATAGATATTTAAATAAGATACTTTCTTTACTTTTACAATTTATATAGTACATTATGAACGGCCAAAGTTCAGGTATGTGCAAAACGGCAGATTTTTGGAGGCTTATACTGAATTTGTTTCTCCAAATTTTTATTTTTTGCTTTCATAGAAACCTAGATATAGCGCACAAGATAGGTAGGTACCTATTTGTTCAAAAAATTCAAAGATAGATGTGTTACAACAATAATCACGTACGTGCCTTTGTATGAAAAGTATGACGGGTTGGCCGCTCTTAAGAAAAGCAGTGGGCGTTCTATAGGTATATACGTTTGAGAATAATGGACATATAAGTTCATTGACAAATAGCAGAGCACCGCCTCAACTCAACACTGACCTTTAGCTGTTTATTCGCCAATAAACAAGTAACTTGGGTTGTGCGAGTCAGATAGGCATGAGACATGTAAAATATTGTTGTGGGAAGGCTCTGCAGATGATGAAACAAGAGAACGTCGTATTCACGCAATCACCTGACAGCCTAACACGTGCAGACGACAACTCGTTGACTAACACGTGCATAATGACCTTAAATTTTAGTCATTTTAGGCGCTGACGAGACACAGTAAGGCCGCAGTTTCGATCGGAGGATTATAAGTTTGTACTTTGACCCCCAATTTGTAAAGAACAGGTTCGTAAATAGAACGAGTTAATCTATGTTAAGTTCAAGTTCCAAAGTACATTCGCTTGTTGCGAGCCAGTAAAAAGAAACAAAACCTTCGACCTTGTTTAAAAAAAACTTGAGGAAAACTATTAAAAATAATTAAACCGTTCATTATTCAAATGAGGAAGATCAAGAAAAAAGGCCATAAGGACACATACCTTTCGTCATTGAGATCTAAGATACACGGTTCATAACTTTGTCGGTCTGGGTCCAAGTTTAGCGTCAGTACATGTCCTGTGTTGCTGAGTTTCGTGGGGTATGACCCGTCGAAGACGTCCCAGCCGTTTTCTATAGCTGCTACTATGATTGCTGGGTTCCAACAGCCTTCTACTACTCGGAGTAAGTCTTTTGGTAGCGCGTCCTGGAATTACACAGTTAAAAAATTAAATACAGCATTATCCTTATTGTATACTGCACATGTCTGGTATTAAAAAGAACCATAACACCATAAAAAAAAACTTTTTATAATACAACCGACTTCCAAAAAAGAAAATACACTAAAAATCGAAAAAGTCGGTGTTAGAAGTATTTTATTTATTCGTTATTTGACACCAATTTTTCACTTCTTAGTTGTTATACCCCAGAACTAAAACTAAATATTAAAATTACGCCCGAATTGATATCCCAAATAACATGGAATTTGAACATACTCCGTAATTGGAGGAAACCAAAACGTCATCTATGTTTACATATTTTTTGTTCTTGTTGATTTCTTCAAAAATCGCTGAAGCAATTTTGATAAAATCTACATAGGACCACCTCTGGAGTATAATACTCTTTCGGATAAAAAAGAATTTTGAAAATCGGTCCACAACAGACAGACAAATCGGTGGACATACATTTAAAAAAAAATACATGCAGTCGAACATAGAAACTACTCCTTTTATCGAAGTCAGTTTAAAAAAGGTGAAGTTTGTGGTCTGCACAGGGTCGAAAAGAGACAAATTAATTAAATTTTATCAGCGCATGAAAATAAGTAATTAGCAGTATCTTTCTGTTGCCAGTGATAACTAAATGCGTAACTGGCCCATCTCATCGTCTCACACATGTAATGGGTAAGACCATGCTCGTCAGTGGAATTTTTATGGGTCGATAAAAAATCTTATCAACGAAGGTGACAATACCATGCGTAAATGCAGTTTTTAGGGTTCCGTAACCGAAGGGTCCAAACGGAGCCCTATTTGCTGTCACTCACGTGTCCGTCGTCTGTCACAAAATTTTGTTCCGGATAATTTTTTAACTGCCCATTGAACTATGAACTTGAAATTTGGTGATAATGTTTATTATTACTATTGTTTCGTTTATTCATTTGTAAATAAGTACATATAAATTATATTTTTAAACGTTTCAATGTAAAAGTAAAAAAAAAACATTTAAAAATATAAAAAATACTATCCCACCGGTATCGGGAACAGGGTCCAAGCTAATGGCGGTCAGGGCTCCAAAGAGAGGAACCGCCTGACAATGCGAGCCGTGTCCAGCGGTACTGCTTTCTGAATCAAGCCCTTGATCCAGCCGCCTAACGAGAGCCTACTGAGGTGTTGGTCGAGGCTCGTGGCTATTAAGCCATTGTGGCTGACACGACTATCGGTACAATGATCGCTGAGTCCTCATCCCACATGTCGACAACTTCGCGAGCCTCGACCAACACGTCGAGGCTCGTGGCTATTAAGCCATTGTGGCTGACACGACTATCGGTACAATGATCGCTGAGTCCTCATCCCACATGTCGACAACTTCGCAAGCCAAGTCAATATACTTGATTTGTTTATCTTTCTCGGCTTTCACGAGGTTCTCGTCATGTAGAACGGTGATGTCAACAATCATTGCACGCCTCTCGATTCGGTCCACCACCATTATATCAGGCTTATTGGCTACATTACTATTGTTTATTATTATATGTAGTTTACTAACAAATACAAATATATCGATAAATCAGATTTTTTCATTGATTCCCTCATTTGGTACGGATTCCTAAATGTGTAAAGTATGACACGCACTTGGCCGGTTTTTTCGGTAAAGTGATATTTTTATCGTACAAAGCGAACGTAGTTCAATGTTTATTATACGTAACATACCTACCTACGTTTTCACATGCCTACTCAAGGTGAGAAATGACGAATTATAATGGTGTTACGTGAACTATTTTCTAACCATGTGTGTTTACAGAACACACAGACTTGCGTGGACTAGTTTAGTAAACAATTTTTTATTACTTATGATACGCATTTGCCTCCGAGTTTAATGATGAATTGTTTTGGTTTTGGTTTATGGAAAAGTCCGAAAGATCAGATTTTTCCATAGGATGTTTTTCGTATTGTGAACTTGGTGCGTTGCAGATAAACTTCACAATGGAATGTGTGTATCTTAAGGAATGTGTAGTTTTTTGTTTCACGCAGTATGACGAATAAAGGATAAATGCACTTAGCACATTAATTCATCATTATTATCAACTTATCACTACATATTATAAAACAAAGTCCTCGCTGCGTCTGTCTGTCTGTCTGTTCGCGATAAACTCAAAAACACTGAACAGATTTTCGTGCGGTTTTCACCAAAAGGCGGAATGATTTATGAGAGGAGTTTAGGTGTAGGTATTAATTTGTACCCATGCGAAGCTGGGGCGAGTCGCTAGTACTTAATAAATTCTGATGTCAGCAAAAATACGAAACATTACATCATAGCTTCGGAATGAAGGTGTGATAATATGTTATCTTTAATGTTCTTTTTTACGACTTCTTTCCTGGTATTTCGTCGGAGATGTGAATGTTAAAAAAGAATTTGAAAATCGGTCCACAAATTGATAAAGAAATCGGCGACCATACAAAAAAATTAAAATACAAAAAGTCGAACATCCTCCTTTACTTTCCGAAGTCGGTTAAAAATGAATTTAAACATTGCATTCCCTCTATCTGTGTAACTATTCAATTATTAAAACCATTTTGGTCACAACAGTTACGAAAGGCAGGAAATGGCTGACTCATTTTGCCATGACGTTTTATGTAGGCGCCGGAAATCAAAATTCAAATCGCATCATTGGTTGCGCAAGCTGAGCCACACAAAAACAGGGCAAATGAAAATCCTAAGATATCCAACACTGCCCTTAAAACAGGTCAAATGTAATTCATTGAAAGCTTATGGAGAGAAGGCGTGAGTTATGTAAGCTTATCGTATCGTTATCTGTCATGTAAAAGAGTAGACATTCAAAACGGAGAGAAGGCGTGAGTTAATGTAGGTATGTAAGCCTATCGTTATCTTACATGTAAAAGTGTAGACATTCAAAATTAGAGGAGGCGTGAGTTTATGTAGGTACGAGGGCGGGTCAATAAGTCCGTGACTTTTGGAATAAAACACAGATTTTTTGATAAATAAATCATTTTATTTTTCAACGTAGTCTCCCTTGAGCTCTATACACTTTGTCTAACGCTTCTCCAATTTTTTTATCCCTTCCAAAAAATATGATTTGTCGAGGTCCTCAAAATAGGCCTTTGTTTGCGAGATGACTTCATCATTGGAGTCAAATCTTTTTCCACCAAGCCATTTCTTCAGGTTTGGGAACAAGAAGTAGTCACTCGGAGCCAAATCTGGAGAATAGGGCGGATGAGGGAGCAATTCATAGCCCAATTCATGGATTTTTGCCATGGCAACTGCACATGTGTGCATCCTTGCATTGTCTTGGTGGAAAAGAACTTTTTTCTTGGCCAAATGAGGTCGGTTTTTTTTCAAATCGTCATTGAATCGGTCCAATAAGTTGGCATAATATTCCCCATTGATTGTTCTTCCCTTTCGAAGGTAGTCAATGTGGATTATCCCGCGTGCATCCCAAAAAACAGTCGCCATAACTTTATTGGCTGACAAACCCACCTTGGCCTTCTTTGGCGCCGATTCACCCTTAGAAACCCACTGTTTTGACTGTTGTTTGGTCTCTGGTGTGTTGTGATGGATCCATGTTTCGTACACGGTTACAAAACGGCGCAAAAACTCCTCCATATTGCGATTAAACAACGCCAAACCTTCCTGTGAAGTTGTTACACGATTGCGTTTGTGGTTGACTGTGAGCAAACGCGGCACCCATCTTGCGGAAAGCTTTCTCATGCCCAAGTGATCATTCAAAATTGAAACCACTGAGCCATGCGAGATCCCTACGGTTTGGTTCTGCTCAATTTCAGGCCAACACTCTCCAGTCTTTGCCACCACGTCTCCAATCTGCTCTGGACCTCTAAGCCGCTTTCGGCAACCAGCACAATATCATCAGCAAACAGCATACACCAGGGAGCCTCTTCCTCTTTCATTTCAGACGTCAGAGCGTCCATTATCATCACGAAGAGGTAAGGGCTGAGGGCTGACCCCTGGTGCAAACCAACTGCCACACTGAAGCTGTCAGTGGTGCCCACTGCAGAACAGGACTTGGGTACTGCATCGACTGTACATCGCTCGGATCAACTGCACATACTTCCCAGGCACACCTTTCTCCTTAAGGGCCCACCACAAAACCTCACGCGGCACCCGGTCATATGCCTTTTCGAGGTCAACGAACACCATGTGCAAGTTTTTTTGCACAGCTCTGTATTTCTCGCACAGCTGTCGGATAGCGCAAATGGCATCCGTTGTACCTCGACCGAACGAATAAAACCGAATTGGTTTTGTGAGATTTCACTCTCTTCTCTCAGCCGCCTTACATTAACTTGTTCCATGCTTTCATACTATGTGACATTAGCTTTATTCCTCTGCAATTGTTGCACTCCAGCACATCACCTTTGTTCTTGAAGATGGGCACCAGCGAACTGTTGCACCGTTAATCAGGTATGGCTTCTTCCAGCAACAACTTATTCAAGAACAAAGCTAACCACGTGCATCCATCTACCCGTAATGACTTCCACACTTCAATTGGTATTCCATCTGGAGCAATTGCCTTACCATTCTTCATTCCATTCACTGCTATTCTCACCTCATCCACAGTTACCATTCTCACTAATCCCTCGTTCACTGGTTTAATCTCTAAAACACCACTCCTGATATTTTCTTCATTCATCAGTCTTTCAAAATAGCCCTACCATCTATCCTTAATCTTTTCATCCTCCGATAGAATCGTTCCAGCTTCATCCCTTACACATCTTATCCGACTAACATCCTTCGCCTTCCTCTCTCTGGCTCTAGCAAGCCAGTACAGATTTTTTGGCCAGCTGGAGAGTCCAATGTGTCGTATAGTTAGTCCTGAGCTTTTGCTCTCACAATGCCACGGCTCTCTTAGCTTTTTTCTTTAACTCATCATACACACTCTTTTTTTCAGCTTTCAAACACACGTTTTCCAGTTCTACACTCTGCCATTCCTTAAATGTCTTCTTTTTTTCCTTCAACACCTCCTGTATCTCCGTCGACCACCACCATGTATCCCTCTCTATTGTGCCCCTTCCTTTTGTCTCTCTTAAAATATCCTTCGCTACGTCCCTAATACACCCAGCTATCTCATTCCAACTTTGATTCACACTTCGATTATTCACGTCTCCCATTTCTATCATTTTATCTACCACTCGCTCTCTAAATTCTTTCGCACAAACATTCTTCTCTAGCATTCGCCATTTTATTTTAGGAGGAGGACGCTCTTTGCTTTTTGTACACTGTGTTTTTATCGCTAATACCATAACCAGGAGACTGTGCTGTGAGACCAAATCTTCTCCTGGCAGCACTTTGCAGTCTTTGACGTGCTTAATATGGTTGCGCCTAACTAGAAAATAGTCAATTTGGGTCTTGTGGTTACCACTTTTGTATGTGATTAGGTATTCATCTCTCTTCTGGAACCAAGTGTTGGCTACTGCGATGTCAAATGCGGTAGCGGATTGCAAAAGCGTCTCTCCCTCGTTATTGGGACATCCAAAACCCCATCCTCCATGTACTCTTTCATAACAATTTCTCGTTATTCCTACATGCCCATTGAAATCACCTCCAACTATCAATTCCTCATGCACGGGGATGGTCATTACAGTTGTATTAAAATCCTTCCAAAACTTCTCTTTCATCACATCCTACCTGCGGGGCATACACACTAACTATATTCAGCATCACATTGTCCATCAAAACTTTCACAACTATCAATCTATCATTAATTCTTTTAACCTCCATCACACTTTCTTTCAATTTACTATCTAATACTATTCCCACGCCATTTCTTTTACCGTCACTTCCACAATAGAAAAACTTGTATCCTTCACCAATTTCCCTCGCCTTTGTTCTTTTCCACTTAGTTTCCTAAAAACACGCTATATTTATTCGTCTTCTTTTTAATACTTCTGCTAACTCTCTAGCTCTCATAGTCCCAACATTCCAACTTGCATACCTCAATCTCACTTCCCGAGCTAGCTTCTTACGTTGCCCCCGCCCGGGGTGGTGCAACAACCCTTGTCCATTTCCCACAGCGGCCGGGTGCTGCCCCTGCGCGTCGCCTGTGGGGTACGCCCTAATCCTATCGCACATTCCGTTTAGACCCATCATGTTACTAGAGATTTGGCAAATATTTTACAGTCGGCCTTGGGAATGCAATTGTTGATGGTTTACCCGCTACCACGCGGGTGACCTAAGGTGCTGTAATAGTATCAAAATTTTCCTTAGTCGCCTTCTACGACACCCATGGGATGAAATGGGGTGGCAGCATTCTTAAGCCGGAGCCACAAAGTTTTAAGTTGAGTATATTTTGGTTTATAAAAGGGACTTAATTCTGTTTTTTGTTTTGTTCTGCATTAGTGTATGATAAGTAGCTTATCATTAATGTATTCATGCAACTATTAGACATTAATATTATTAAAAAAAAATCGTATAAAGGGTGTCCCGTAAGTAATGGATAACATCTTATGGTGTATACTTACCATTATGAACAAGTTTTATTACGGGGCCAAACACGAAATCGCGAAAAAATATCAACTGTTCCCTACATTTAGCGACCTTAAAAAAAAAAACATGACTTGTATATAAACAACATCTCCGTCTTATCTCTCTACAAGGTGACATTTGAATTTCGGTTTTGCTAGAACTAAAAATTGTTCGGACCATAGTCTACTACTACCAATAAAAACATCAAATAACGAAAAATACGCCATTGGTTTTTGAAAAAAGATGATGATGTGTTACTACGAACTATTAACAGTGTCGTGCGCGCGAAGGGCGCGAGTGCGTGTTGCGCAATTCGCGTAGCAGGCGCACGACCTTGGAATGCACCCGCTTAGCACGCGAGCGGCGCATTCGCCAGATTTGGACACAGCCTGACTGATTTTACTATAAAACCGACAAGCTAATACAATGCGTGACTATACCTCACGTGGTGCTATTTCTTGTAAAATAAATTCCACGTAGCTTTTCGATGTTTGAAGGAATGCTTGAGAAAGTAATTATATGTTTCCTCCGCCGCAACAGAGATCGATCACATACCACAGAACTGTTTGTTTCATTTCAACTAAGTCCCAATACAAAAGATAAATCGTAAGTCCGTAAAACAATGCCAAGTAGGTAGTTGCTCAAATAAACTTCAAGACACAGGGAACACACAGATCACACCGACAGTTGACGAAGGACTGCAATTAACCTGCAGTCTGCTAGTGGCGTGTAACGTGAAAGCCCGGTTTAGGGTGTTATTACACCAATCGATCGATGGTAGAATGCATTAGTCGACGCCGATCGATAGTTTCTATTACACCAATCGATCGAGCGTCGATCGATGGTAGAATGGATTAGTCGACGTCCACCGGTCGATTGTTTATCGACAGGTATCCGTCGATCAGCCAAAACTATTACACCAATCAATCAATGTCGATCGATAGCATCGACCGTCGATTGATCGATTGGTGTAATAACATCCCTACATTTTGAAAAGTGACTAGTGCTACTGACAAATGAAAAGTGATTATCATCTGTGAACATGCAGAGACAAGTGCAAATGACTGGCAGTGAAAATACTTGAGAGAAGGAGGGGGTGTGCACACGGTAGGAAGCAAAACTGTTTTTTGTTGTTACTGTGACCGGGCCTATTTAATATTATAATTATTAATATTAATTTTTTTACAAAAAAGAGAACCGAAGTCGGTGTTCGATGACGAAGAAACAAAACCAGAAACACGGACTTCCGAAAAATTAAAGATTTTGGCACGTTTTTGTTTTTTTTTTTTTGAAGTCGGTCTATTTTTGTAAAAAAGTTTTTTCTTTTTCACTTTTTAACAATACACAGACAAACGACCGCAGTAATCATGAGATATTTGCTGTTAGTTATTGAACAGGTCCACTGTCTATCTCCGAAGATATTCATCAGATCCTACTATCAGATCATACTAACCTTCCTTGAAAAATATGCATTTGAATAGCAAAAACCCCATCCAAATCGGTTCATAGATTTCGAGAGAGATCATGATCATAGTTTTCGATAAAATCGCGAACAAACATACATACATACATATGGGTCGAATAGAGAACCTCCTTTATAGAAGTCAGTTAATAATTATATACTTGCAATTACTCATTTGAACGTCACTATTCGTGAAGTATAACGAAAATAAACCAAAATACAATGACCTCATTTTCTCAGCTTTCCCATATGTGAGAGAAAAAAAAACTACAGTGTTAAAGCAGGTATAGTATGTAAACAACTGATATACATTTCATTACTGTCCGCGACTTTTCGAAAAGCGGGTCAGATAGTTCCCAATTTCCTTTGTAAAAAAGAAACCGCTCAAATAAAAATGAATTCTAAAAGACAGCTTTATAACAAGCTGAATCTGTTTAAAGGTAATTTAACATACCTGCATCACTATTTTAAATCTTTTGTATAAAGAATATAATAAACACGTTTCTTGATTTCCTTTTTTTTTTACTTACAATTTTTTTTTTACTACTTAGTTGTTGTAATAGCGGCAATGTAAAATTGTATCTAATACTTTTTTGAATCGGTTAAAAATATTTGCCACCATACAAAACGAACTTAAAAAATATATATTCTGCAACTCTACGTCTTTCAATACTTACTGTGTTCTGAGCATTGAAATGTTATACCAAGAACTACGTCTGGTTCCACAATAGAATAAGCACGAAATTGTAAACAAAATGTTTTTAACCTTGTTACTAAGACCTTAAGTTTCATTTTAGAATAAATAGTTTTGTACTGATGACTTTTTATTTTCAAGCGACCTGCCCGGGGGTTGAGGATAAATTCGAAACAGAGTTACCTCGCCCCTGGGCACTCAAAGGCAGGAAGTAACAGGGGTGGGTTTTAGTCAGTAAGAGTCTGACACGCCCTCCCGCTCCACCCAGAGCGGGAGAAGTCATAGGATGATTTCCCAACCCACAAAAAAAAAAAAGCGACATTTTAAATTTATTGCCTAAAACCTTTCTCCGCTAGGACTTAAATAAATATATTTTGCAATTGTAATTAAAGCTTATGTTCAAGCAATACGGTTTATTAAAATGTAGTTGTTATTATTATTAAACTTTTTTCTAAGGAATGTAGATGTTTACGTGTATGCAAAAGTGGCCACTTGAGCGATTTATTTTTGTTCCTGATCCTTAATCTAGTACTATTATTGATTGAAGACTTAAACATATTTTTTTTGTTTTTGTTGATTTATTCAAAAAGCGCTGAATCCATTTCGATAAAATTTATATGGGACCTCAAGAATTCCGAATAACAAAAGGATATTGAAACTCGGTCCACAATTGACAGAAAAATCGGTGTATATACATTAAGAAAAAAAATCTTACAGTTGAACATAGAACCGCCTCCTTTTTTCGAAGTTGGTTAAAAACACAACAAAGTTTCCAGTGGGGGCTTGCAACGTCAATTAGTGGTAAAAAGTGTACCATGGCGGCGTGACATCACGCAAAATTTCAACGCACTGTTTCGTTTTATTTTTGTCGACGTGACAAAAAAAAAATACGTGTCTACTATTTTTTGGTAATCTAACTGATGAACTAAATAGATTTTTTTAGGAAACTACCTTATTTTATTATGTATAGGCAGCATATAGGTGAATAATGTTCATTGAATTATGGAAAAAAATGTAAATAAACTGCAGATACTCACACCAACTGTCTTAAAAATATCTCCTAATTTCTGTGCTGCCAACTTGTCAGATTCTTCAGATGCGTCCGATATTCCAGCCAAAGCTACCCCAGTCAGAGTATCTTTATGTTTCAGTACATGTTTGATGGATTCATTACTTTTCTTAGGTATCCCAGTGGCTACCACCACACCTGGAAATTACATCAAAGCAATATCAGATTTAAGACCTTGTCCTTGTCTTGATTTAAAACAGGTTTCATGCATGGAGTTTGTTGCAAATTCATTCGTCTATTTAGAAATCTATACTTTCGAACATGACTGAATAACCAACTCCTTTACAGTTAAAAAGTGCTTGTAAATGGTTTTATTGAAATTAACAGCCCGAGTTTAACAATTTTGACAATTAAGGTACAAAATTCAAAGCCCTGACTGACTAACTAATATATCAACGCACAGTCTGAACCACTGGTCCTAGAGACATGGGTGTGTTCTTTGTGAAGAGTAGGTATCCATCTTGAAGGATACCTACTCCCCCCTACCCTACCCTACCCTTCCCCCTACCCTTTCTTGAAAGGGTTTTTCGAAATTCAACCCTTAAGGGAGGGAAAAAGTGGTTGAAAGTTAATAACGGGGATAGTACTAATTCCATGCGGGCGAAGCCGCTGGCAAAAGCTAGTTTACTATATAAAATTCTAGCCCTATGACTAGTCTATGTATCTGTATGTGGAAATTCGGTTTCCATACTTAGTACCTACATGGTGGACCATCGTGCGTGCCCTACTACTAGTTTAAACACTGTTATGTAGATTCTTAATTCAAATTTTCTATAGAGCATTTGTTTTAATGAACTGGCTGGTTATAAAGTTTTTCAAGTTAGTGTTTAAAAAAACAAAGACTTGATTTTTTTTTAAACACTCACTTGATATAAAAACATCATTTTGCATTAGAATGTGGATGTGAACAGCTGCTGTTTTAATTTTTAGCTAATTGATTCATATGGGATATTTTGAACTGGACAATATGTACAATCATTGAAACAGGTGCGATCTCGGTAAAATGAAGCTGTGAATTTTATTGTAGTAATGTCGCTCAGCGAAGCTTGCCGATAGGCTGACAAAAACATTAGAATGAGCTAAATGCACAAACGGTGTGATTCAAAAAAGAAAAACAAAATAGGGTGTTCCTTTTCTGTTATTATCTAAAAAGATAAGCGGCAGATCAAGCAGGCCAGTACTCCTTGAAGAAACTGACGTATGTAACTCAATAGTTGCAAGTAAATCTCTATTAATAAATCATGATGCAGTAGTAAACTCTTACTGAGTACATGAACATGGTGATGAAAATACCATTAATTGGATTTACCTTACTCGGATCCACATATAATTACGATGTTGGAAAGTGTAATGCCATCCTGGCTTATCCTTTATCAGATCAAGCCAGAATCCTGTACAAACTGGCATTTTTTGTTTTAAAATATAAATTTTAACTGTAGTAAGTTAGTGATTATGTTGATGTTATAGGGATAGAAAGAAATAAAATACCATTAGCTGCCTGTTGAACGCAATGATAATAATTTAAGCATCTAAACAGAAAACTTTTAATATTGCTGCCAATTATTGCACTAATTAACATACTTCATTGCTTTAGCTAAATTAACTTTAATACCAGGGTCTGTCTGTAAAGAGAGATCATAGTATAAAGGCCCGTTTAGAGGATGGTCTTTAAGTCAAGAGTGAAAAAGTTACTTTTTAGGGGTGAGCGGAACAGGGTGTTACAAAGTCCTGCAAACTTCAGTTGAAAAAGGAGGATCCTCTGACCAAATGGGTGTTGTCTGGTCCAGACAACTACTTAATGGTTGGTTTCAGACTGTTGTAGATGTTCAAATCGCGCGGCTAAGTCTGCTAGCGCGATGCGGAATTTTTGTTTAGTTCCTAAATGGCGTCATAGATGTCGCAACAACTTGCAGGCAAGCATGCTTAATCGTCAAACACATCATCGCTTTCGATCAGGTGAGATGGTGGTAAAACAGAAGCAAAAAAAATTTTAACTACTTTTTGTACCTATTTAAAACTGGTGATTTTGTATACTAACCAATGAGAGCACTTTCTTTAAGCTGCTTTGAGGCCTTATATCGAGACACACAGGTATCCAACATATTGCAGGTCCTATCCAAGGACTTCAGGACTCTCTTGTAACCCTCATTGAGTGATGTTCGGCCATCTGCAATCGCCAAAATTATTTCTGGTTTGTACACTTCCATCAAATCCATATATCTGAAAATTCATTCAATTTGAAGGAGTGAGATAATTTTCGAAGTTTCGGCCACTGGCTAGATTATGTTGTTCATGATCATGACAATGAAAGTGTTATGCTATTAATCAAATAATATAGGGAAAAAAAATATGTTACATTATTTCACCTACCTTATTTATCTTTTTGTATAAACACAACAAGTCTTTTCAGGAAAAACATAGTAAGCAACATTGTACTTTTTACAAGAAATGGTTTTTCTGCCCTAATTAAAAAGTATTAACCCAAAGTGACAACCCGGGTTGTCATCGGGCTTCTTCGACAACCCAGGTTTGTTCGCAGATCTTAAGAGGTAGGAGGCTGGTTTTTTTTTGTTTTCAAACTCAGTTGAGTTTCGGATCCTAAGAGGTTAAATTTTTTTCCAAGCAAACGTTAACCTTGGGTTGTCGAAGAAGCCCGGTGACAGCCCGGGTTGTCATCGGGACTATAAAGGTTTATCTTTCTAAAAATTTTATGACTAGTTATTCATATAACTAATTAAAAAGTATTATGATATTAGGAAGTATCTATTAGAATAGTGCCTATTAACATAAAAATACAAATTCCTATAAAAAGTTTAAATTGTTGCTTACAATGTTTTTCCTGAAAAGACTTGATCCCATTGAGAAGAAGCTTGATCCAATTGAAAAAGTTGTCAATTTATATTGTCTCAAATTTTGATAAATATAATAACAATAAAGTTATACTGCATTTTCCCTGCATTTGTAGTTATGTTTACTTCTTACCTTTCAGCAGTAATCATTTTCTTCCCATTCTTGGTCCAAAGAGGTACTTTCTCAAGCTCAAAATGTCCAGAAGGGGTTGGCTCACTCATGTTATGTGACGTCACACAAACAAGATGTTCTGGCAAGCCAGCAAACTTGGCAAGACCTTCACCTTGGGCTTTCATACCATTCTCCAGCTGTAAGGAGTTTGATACTGGTACCCATAATAGTTGTGGAGAAGAAAACACTTTGGATAAAACCTCAGCAGTCAGATGGGACACACTGCCACCCTGAAACGTTAATATTCTATTTTTAACCTTGAGAGAATTGTTCTCAATACAAATCAAGAAAGTAAGTGGTTTTTAATTAGGGTCAAAGTATACAAATACAAAACAGTTTCTCATAAGATTTAACGTCGCCACACACTTACCGTTTCTTTTCTTTGCTTTGCTTTTCTACCTAGAACAGATCAGAAAAGAATTGAAAACGGGCGCATCGCCACACACCTACCGGTCACCGGGCTTTCTTGATTTGCGCTCAGTCGTGATATACCTTTGCGTTAGTATGTAATAAATCGCAATGAACGATGATCAATGATTTAACGTTGATGTACTTTTTTCCAAGCAAGATTTTTAATATCTCTGTTGTGATATGCTTTTGATGTTATGTACCACAAACACGGCAATTTTTGAACCAGTAAATTATGACTCTGTCGATTCCGCCATTTTTACTCTGCACAAACTTCAAAAATAAAAAAATGTTTTCGAGAAACCCGACTGTAAAAACAACTAGAAAATTCCAAACAAGTCACTTTACAAGCAGTCTGATGCAGTTGGTGGCAGTTATTTTAGTTAAATTATTTAATTTATGCCACCAACTGCATCAGACTGCTTGAAAAGTGACTTGTTTGGAACTTTTTAGTAGTTTTTATTGTTAGGTTTTTGAAATTTTTTTTTTTTCCTATATTTCAGTGAGTTATATTTTTGGAATCCTTAAGCTATATTTTGATACCCCACATGACTAGGTCTAAAACAATACGACTATACTAACCTAATAGCGACCGCCATTTTCGTTTTTTTTTCAAAATTCATATAACCTATGTTACTTCGGCGGTTAAGAACAATCTAATAATATCTCATTTGTTAAAATCCATCAAGCCGTTTAGGCTACAGCGCTTGCCAAAGAAATAGACATACAAACATACACACATATACACATACATACTCTCGAAAATTATTCCTCCTTCTAGGGCAGTCGGGTAACAATAATCAGGAGATGTTCTCAGGCGCTAAGCTGCAGGCGTACTGAGGCAAAATCACCAGCACCGGGTTGAAGACGGTAAGTGTGTGACGATATATGGAGCTACAACGTTAACCACACCTCTTTCTTACCGGCCAGAACGTTCTGATCGGCGACCGGTTCTTACCGGTGCGCGACGGTAAGTGTGACGATCGGTATTTTGTATGGCATTCTTGCCTTCCGTTTTCAATTCTTTTCTGATCTGTTCTAGGTAGAAAAGCAAAGAAAAGAAACGGTAAGCGTGTGGCGCTTAATCGTAACAGAGGGCCAGTAGGAGATGCACACTAAATGGTTATGAATGCCATATTTTTGGTTTGTCATAATTTATTATATTAGAAATATTAAATAGTTTCTTTTTATATAGAATTACTCAATAGGTAGCTGAACCCAACAGTGAGATGATACAGGCTGGTGATAATGATGACATTTTCACAGTCTGTTACAAGGAAAATGCAATTGGAAAAACCCAATAATTGGTTATGGCCTTTCGTGTTTCATTTGTCCTATATCTACTAGATTTTAGTCAGATTATAATGTATCATAAGAGCAATAATAACCTTATTTGTCATTAACAACTCAATATTTTGAAAAGTAGGTACCTGAGTTAGTAGAGCTGCTGTTGGAGTTTCAATAACAGTGCTGGGTGATTTCATAAATCCGGTCAGAGTACCAATCCGTTCACTTCCACAGCTTACTTGTTTGATTGCGAAACGCATTTTTAGTGAATTCTTACGCTTGGATATGAATGTAGGTAACTTTATTTACACTTATTTACGCGCTTTTCGTGCGTACTAACCTCCAAAATAAATATTGCCGACTGTCAGTCTGTCACAGTCACTTGTATCGCCAGCTTCAATTTTTTTTTCTTTTTTTTTTATTCATGACCATAGCTTCAAGTCTTTCAGATTCCTAATAATATTAGAATTTATTTACTAATATTAGAATTAGAATATTTTTTTCCACTAAAATGCAGATGTAACTCATTCTAATGTATTTTGCAGTATTTGGCAACAAATGTGTCGTGTCGAGTCCGCCTTCTCGGCAATCTTCGCTGAGGCAGTCAATACTACAATAAAATTCTTAACTCCATTTTACCGAGATCGCGCCTGCTTCAATGTTTTTACTAAGACTTAGCGTCCAGTTGTGTAGACACTTGAGACACAAAACCACTAATTTTACACCACAATATCCACTAGGAATCATTATGCGATTAAAACAGGCACTGAACTTTACTCGAGAAAATCCCGCCAAAAACTCCTCAAAAATAAATAAATAATTAAATGTTGCCATTTTTGTCATCATGTTTACATCAGTTACCATCGGCTACTGATCCCGGTAGTTAAAATAAAAACACATTGAAAAATTTCAAAAAGTCCCGGCTGATGAAATAAAACAACTAAAAAGTGCCAAACAAGCTACTTTTCAAGCAGTTAGAAGTTGTTTTAATTGAGAGTAGAAGTTATTTTAGTTTAATCACAGATTTGATGCCACTAACTGCATCAGACTGCTTGAAAAGTAACTTGTTTGGCACTTTTTAGTTGTTTTTTTATCAGTCAAGTTTTTTGAAAATTGTCAATGTTTTTATTTCATATATTTTAGTGAGTTATATATTTGGAATCGTTTTTTCGAGCTCTTTATTTTGATACCACACATGACCAGGTCACAAAAAAAAATACGAATAAGTACCTACATTTACCTAATGGAGGTCATTTATTTTTTAAATTCATAATGCGGCAGTCAAGACTAATACGAGTATATTGGTACATCATTTGTTAAAATCCATCAAGCCGTTTAGGCTGCAGCACATACCAAAGAAGTAGAATACAAACGTATACTTACACACATTTAGAGGGGAAGATTTATAAAACAATGGTCAGACCTGCTGTCTTGTATGGTTCAGAATGTTGGGCCACAAAAGGGATAAAGAAAAGCAATTGCATGCAGCTGAGATGAGAATGCCAAGAGCGATCTGTGGTGCAGGTGCTGCATGGATAGAATTAGGAATGTGTACATAGAAAATAATCCTATAATGCGTTTGTTACAATAGGATTAGGTATTTTTACGTTGATAAAACAGGACTCAAAGTGTTTCGTATCCAAATTAGTAAGCAAAAGTACCAAAAACGGCCGTTTTTGACACTTTTGCTTACTACTTTGGATACGAAACTGTTTTAGCAACGTAAAAATGGGTTCCCTCTATCTGGCAGAATCTTGATGCTCCAAAATTTATTTGGCATAACACACTTGGTATAATCTTTTCTAAACGAATATTTTTTAGGCATAAAAATTAAATATAATTATTTTTTGGCCGAATGTTTATATGTCCGAATTTACAATGGCATACTTATAAGATGGCAGAATTTTATTAGGCATAATTACCTTTGGCAAAGTTAACATTCAACATAAATTCGTTTAGCATAACGTTTATGTAGTGCGACGATTATTTGGGACAATTTCATTTGGCATACTATTAAGATGGCAGAATTTCATTTGGAATAATTTTATTAGGCATTTATTAAAAAAGTAAATATGTTGTGCTACAAAAGTTAGTAACAGAAACGAATCACTGCAAAACCGACTTCACGTAGTCTTGTCTGCCACACCCCTAGAGTATAATTTAAGCCCGCGTAGGCGCGGAGAGGCGAGGCAGCCCGCGAGCTGAGGAGCAGGTGGTTTTAACAGTACTCATCGCCGCGGTTGAGGCCGAAGCTGCGGTGGTTAGCGTTAAAATCATCTGTGACGATAAGCTCGCGTGGGACCACCGGAGCCGTGACAGAAACCATGCCTGCTGCATTTTGCATGCTGCATGCTTGCTGGATGCATGGTGAATGCTTGTTTGCATGCTTCTTATTATTATGGTAAGAAATACAAAATTATTCTTTATAAGAATATTCTGTAATGGGTCTTTCAATTAATGAATATGAAATGTATGCCAAAAGACGATTCTGACTGTGAATTTTCTGCGATATGACGGTTCTACTTTTTTATTATTATGGATATGAAATTTAAGCCAAAAGATGTTTCTGACTTACAAAATTACGAGTTTTGAATGTATGATAAATGAGTGTTTGCCAAACGATTATCTGCGAAATGAAGTTTATGCTATCCGCTGTTATGCAAAATAATATTATGACATAAAAAGTTCGGCACTATAAGGTTTAATATTTATTTTCTAAGCTAAGTTACAATTTTTTATTCAATGAGGGCGCCACTTATGCGGAGGTAGGCCCTTAATAGGTAAGTAGACTAAGAATTTAAGTTCCTGTCAGTAGGGTAAATACGCCATACTTCGGCCTCCCCCCAATCTTCGGCCGTCTGCACTTTTTCAGCTTGCGTTCATTCAAAAGGATATTAAGTGGGAATTTTGCCACTCAAATTGCATCCTCAGTTCATACTCTATACGTACAAACCGTTACTATCCGATTACGTCACTTGCTCTTCGCACACTGAGCGTCAGCAACGATGAAAACGTTGAAGCATCAAGTTCGTAGTTAAAGTAGCCTACTTGCTGTGTTCATACCCACGCTTTGGGGATTAATATTACAACAGTAAGAAGTTTATTTGTTTTGTTTTAAGCTTCGTTATCACTAAAAAAATATTTTTACTATATTTTGAGATATTTTTTTCAACGTTTTGCGTATAGGTTTAAGGGAAAAATAGGGGGCCGCCATTAGAACACCAGTTTCGACATAAAACCGGATTCTCGGCCGGGGCCGACTTAAAGTAAATGCAGTCTGTTTTATAAATTCCAATTCTACCAATTCCATTGGCCTAGGAGAATTTGAAAAGATTATAGTAGGTAAATAAATCTATTTTACGTCTAAACGCCAAATACCGGCCAGGGTGACATTAGTTGAATCTCGAGAAATAAGGTACACGAAACAGGAGCCGACTTTAGAAATATTATAAATCGTAATGTCGGCCAGCCTCCAATTCGGGTGCCACTATACAGGCTGATTACTTTTGTATTTTTTGTTTTCATTTCTCAAAACTGATTAAGTATTATTATAATTTATTTATTATAAAGAGGTTGTTTGGATGTAGGAGTTGACAATATCGAAAACATATTTACTATTTATGATAGCTAAATATGGTTTGGGATACAAATATAAATTGCTCTTTGGAACTTGATAGCTATCTACTACACCCACTTCATATTTTGATTATCTTAAAAATATGAAGGGTTGGTCGTGAATAATTAATTGATTGATTAACCTGCGTGGGACAAAATGCCGCTCGTTTTCACTTAATACTTTGATTGAAGGTACTACAATGACAGGGCAGGAAAATTCAGGGCCTTCACGGAAAGAAATAAAGTTATAGTTAGTTGTTACGATCGCACTTATAATGTACTCTGTGGATCGCACTGTTGAGTTCGAATTTACGAATTTAACAACTAGAATCGAGTTCTTTTGCAACTTTTTGTTTCTTTGTCGCTACATAATCGGTGCAGCTTAAATAATCATGACAATAACAATATCTCTACTAAAAAAGTATAATACTTTTTCTATTGTTTCTAATATCAAAGCTAAACTACTTTACCCTAGATTGATACTTATTGAAAATAAGTTATGTGTGAGAGTAGTGAATATACTGGAAAACAATGAAAAAACTCAAGACTCAAGCGGATATCATACTTTTGGTCAAGAAATTACGGATAAAATATTGCTTGACCACTTTGTGTGGCTTGTTTTTAAGTCTGGTGATATAATAGTAATAGACGTGCTTAAAGGCGTACAAATCAAAGTTACGAATGATACTTATACTTGCTTGAAAATTTGCTAAATTGGAAGGATTGAGAACCGTTTATATTTCATCAGTGAAAGTGGAGATACGAGACCTTTATAATACCATTACACACTTCAGAATTGATCAAAAAATTGGGTGAGAGTACAGATGAACTTTCCGTCCCTTTTAAAAAAAAACAAAATTTGAATCAATAAGCGGTTTGAATGTTTACATTGAAGAAGGCTCTGTGATGGTAAAATGTCCAATAACTGGCATATTGGAAGCCATTTCCACTTGGAACAAAATTTAATCACATTGTCTCGTGGAAAACCCAGGCAATTTTTGCAAATAAAACTAATATGTGGATTGTTGACTTGAAAGAATCTCAAGTTGTTCATGGATTTGAGAAAACGGAAGAAAATTATTACCCTGTGTCAGCTCACAATAATTTGTTTTACTATACATATTTTGTATTATATACATCACGGTTCAACAGCTGGTCAAAACCTCCCCTAAATTTTTTATCCTTTAATATGAACCACCTTAAACCAGCCAATGCGGTAAGAGTTGATATAGGCTGTCTTACCATTCTCCTGGTTGGTGGCACTGTGAGCACTATTCCAGGCCTCAGGTACATGTACATCTAGTATATCTGATAGAAACATTTTAAATCACTGAATAGAAAGAACAGTGGAAGTGCCCCTACACTGTCTTAGCACGGGAACCAGTGTCGCCAAACACACATTTGCAAATTAAATTGCACATTACACACATAAAAAACCGTGATATGTTTATATGGCTACAAATTACTTGACGATGAACTACCAATACCTGCTAAGTACCGTTTTTTTATTTTTAGTTTTTAATGCCAATCAACATGGTTCACATGTACTGGCAAAACCACTTAACACAATTTTTTACTTTTTAACCTATTAAAAAGGAGACTTAATTTTATTTTTTAGAAACTAATTTTGAGTCGGCGCTAAATAATAAAACGATTAATTACCTACATCTAGCCCTCTTCATTTCTACGTACATATAAAATTAAGATATTTAATAATCAGATTGTGGTTTGGCGCCGACTCAAAATTAGTTTGTATAAAATTTGATATTTTATGTAGGTAAATAAGCTTAATACTCAAGACTTAAAAGGTTTATTTATTTTTTGCTTTCTAGTTCTTTTTCGTCGGTTGAATTTTTTGTTAATATTTTTTTTTTTGTAGAAAGGTCATCTTTATGCCCCTTCACATAAAATAGATTTATCAACCTGTCTAAAACCGCATCACAAGCTGTCCGTCATTACAAATTGAAGGAGCCAGAGCGATCCAAAGTTAGAAAAGCCGTAAGGGGGCCGACATGTAGCGTATTTACCCTATCCATATTTTTTGCAAATTTAATTGTTGAGCTCACTTCGTTCGCTCTTATATCCAGTATTTATAATTATTTTCAGCGTAAATAAAAAAAAAAAGTAAAACACAAGAAAACCTGACATATACAGGGTGTAACAGAAAGGTGTGGTCATATTTTAGGAACCGGTTCTGCCCATGGATATGAACAACTTTCTTCAAGAAAACGTGAGGAAATTCACAATTTTTTTTTTACCTTCCATACAAATATTGATCAGCTGATGATAACTTTGTATGGAAAGTCCAATTTTTTTTTTGGGAATTTTCAGTTTTTTCTTAGAGAAAGTTGTTCATATCCATGGGCAGAACCGGTTCCTAAAATATGACCACACCTTTCCGTTACACCCTGTATAGAGGGGTGAAGTGAGCCATGACCAAGAATATTAGGACTCAATAACTAGAATAGATTGGAACAAACTGTGACAAACGAAAACGCCTAGTTATATTAATACGGCCTCATCTGTTTGCATACCGTCGTCGTTACGTACCTACTCGTATAACACTAAGGCATGGCATTACGTTAAACACCTTATCGATTCGAACTGAAAGAGATGTATTGATGATTTTAATGATTAAAATTCTATAAATACATACTTGCTACGGCCGCGAATCAATGGTGCATTTTGACCAAAATACAACCTGACACTGACCGGTAAATTGCAAAAAAACGTAAGAAAATTTGGATTTCGTGGGCTACCCTAGAGTATTCACCCACAATATTAAAAAAAAAAAACATAAACAACGACGGCCGTAGATTAGGTATATTTTGCAATTTGTAGTATTTTTGTTTCTAAAAGTCGGTACATGACTACTTTACTTTTTTGGAGAAATAATAAAACTGAAAAAAAAGTAGTACATAGGTAAAGTTATGCCCAAATTGATAAACCCGAATAACATGTTTGAATACAATCGGAGAAAGCCAAAACGTCATCTGTACCTAGGTCTAGTTATTTTTTTTTGTTTTTGCTAATTTTATCAAAATTTTTATGGGATCACCTCTGAAGTACCTATAGAGGTACGGGGGAACCAGAGACACACGGGGTAGTGAGAACATGGCAAAGGAAAGTAAAAAAATTAGCAAAAGAAAAAGTAAAAATAAAGAGGAAACCAGTTGTGTGTAATAATAACAGCAGCGATTAAGTCAATAAAGATTCTAATCTGTGCATGATTTGTTGTGAGTCTGGTAAATTAATTATCTATAGGTAATACTAGCCAAAAGTAACTTTTTTGGCATATCTTTATTCAGTGTTTACCTAAGTAGTATTAAGATGATGATCTTGATGTTGCGTAGTAATTCTAGACTTGATTGATTATAAATAATGTTTTATTGATTTTGTGAAGCACTTTCCATTTTAGATAGCCACTCATGTAAAGACAAAAACGTGGTTGTGTACAAGTAACATACGAGTAGGTACCACTAAGTAACAGTAGGGCAAGACAAGCAGTTTAGACAATGTAGATATCGAATGTAAAAAAATATTGGGCTCATGCTGAATGTGATTCGGGCAGTGACAGAGGATACGACCTGCGCATACGCAGGCCGTGTCCTCTTTCACTGCCCCCTAACTTCCACGAAAATTAAGAGCACGCCACATGATGTCGTTAATATTCTTGTGCCGCGTTACGTGACCCACGCTTCGACTGCACGACAGACCGTCGTGACCAAGGCTGTTGACAACTTCAGGGAGCGCTTAGACGTAGGGAAGCAGCGAGGCGAAAAGTAGGTAGCATCGTTGAACAAGGTGCCTATGTTTTGACGACGGTAATGCGTGAAGCCTGACTTCCACTCTCCCACAGACAGCAGACGCACATGCTCCGCAGATTCCGAAATTAGGTTTTCCTGAACTACTTTGCAGAACGGCTCATCCCACCGTCTCTGGAAAGATGGGTTGTCGGGCGGATTTGTATTCGGGCAAGCGAATCTCCAGGCATCCATAGCCTCGGTGAAGCACGGTACATCAAAATAAATCAGTGTGGAAGCTAGAATATTCCTAAGCCGTGGACCGAGGATATAAATGCCGGAAAACGGGTTTTCGATTATTAACTATTTCCCATATTTCTAATATTGAAATCATAGCATTAATACCAATCTAACCTCTTCTTACAATCTTTTATTTAGTTTCACCTGTCCCGTTGTCTGTCGGTCTGTAATAAAATCTTGCAAGCTGAATTAAACCCACTTTCCGATATCCGATTAGACTCAAAGGTGTACTTATGTATCTTTGAAGACAATACAATGATATGGTTCCATGGAGCTGGTCTGATGATGGAGACGGAAGATGGTCATAGGAACTTCTAAACTAAACAAGATAAACCCATCGAGTTTGGGCTCGATTGATTTGTCTTGAAGATCACTTTACGCCTAGACGACATCCAGGGTCTGATGATGAAGCTGGAAGGTGGCCACGGCATCTCTGTGATAAAAAAAACATAGCCCCACCGAGTTTGGGCTCGATTGATCGAAGTAGAGGAACAGAAGTATAGTAAGTACCTAAGTACCTGTACTTAGTACCTACCTGTAACGGGTTTTTTTTTTTTTGGGGTTGGGAAATCATCTTATCATCATCTTACCTGTAACGGGTAGTGCCTGAAGCTTTTAAGAATATAGTTAAGTACTTACACGCCAAATACCTACTTACTAGAATTTATTTTAACTTTTTAGTTCATTGTCCCAGATAAAAGCTTGTTTTTAAAAATATTTTTTTAATTTTATAATTTATTAACACTTCTAATAGTTTCACTTGTAGGTAACTAACTATGTAAACAAATCTTAGAAGTTTTTGACCAACGCGTGGTTTCCGATTAAACTGAAATTTTGCGTAAGTACAAGTTTAGTTTCGATGACAATGCATGGTTAGCTAAGTGACGTCATTCTAAATCCAATATGACGGACTCTCAAAGATGGCGGACTACATATTTTATATGCATTTCCATCATAAGGGTTTCAAATGAAAGGGTTTGCTGAGAAGAACACGAAAAATAAGAAAAAGGTGTGTTTTTACTTTAATAAACTACAGAAAATTATTAGAACACACTTATACATAAAATTAGTTGTTTTTTTTTTAGCTAAAACGCATTACAGCAGTTTTTATAAGTACTGATATATTTTCATATTATTAGAAATTTTATATTTAAAATATTTGTCATGATGTATAATAGGGTTTTTTTTTTTTTTTTTTTTTTTTTTTTTTTTTTTTTTTTTTTACAAGGTGGTGCAAGAGTGCGCGGTCGGTAAGAGTGCGCATCTACCCTACGTCGAGTACTGAGTAACATTTGTAACTAACTTCAGTCGTATTTTGGTGTTAAAGTGAACGCCGTTGTGTTCTCGAAAAATAATTAATGTAAGACTATTTACGTGGATTTTAGGTAAGCCAATAGATTTTTACTTCTCTACATGTAATTTTCTTGTGTTTTCCATTGAATGCAGTTCGAAAAATATTCAGGAAACATTAATCAAAACTTTTAAGTACAAAACTTGGTGTCTGTTCAAACAGTTTTAAAGAGAAAATGACGATCTTTTTCAAGAGATGTCGCTAGTGAAACGTCATTCCGCGTTAGGCCGATTCGTGTAAGAGTGCGCACCGTGACGTGTGTAAGAGTGCGCGCGCACTCTTATACACCTGAGATTTCCAATATAATTACTTTCAATAATTTTGGTTAGATTACCTTCTTTAAAGCTTTATTTTTTATTTTCAGCAGTATGTCTAGGAGAGAGAGAAAGACTGAGACAGAATTTTAAAGTGACTGGCATTGTTCCATACGATCCTGACGTTTTTACTGAAGTAGATTAGTTAGCGGACAGAGATACTGATGATGTTAGTGCCACAGATACAACACAGGGAGCTTCCACAGCATCGACTGAATCTGAGTCAGCATCACAACTGTCTCTGAGCACCTCAGTTAAGAAAGACCCTTCACATGATGAGCAACAACTTGCAGAGGATGTCACAGTGGCTTCAGTTGAAAATAATTTTACAGCACCCGAGTCATCAACGCAGAATTTATCCAGCGCATCAGACAATCCTACTCCGGGAACTTCTACTGACGATTCTATTTTTAAAGACATATGCCCTGTTCCCGAAGCTCAGGCTAGAAAAAATTCGAACAGAAAACATAAAAAATGTGACATAATTAGCAGTTCACTATATAAAATTGAAGTAGAAATGCAAATTAACATGAAAAAGAAGCCAACATTTAAAATTGACCCGGAAGACCCCCAAAAATCGAATCCCTGCAAACGTCAAAACGCACGAAAAATAGGTCAAGAACCTAAAAAACCAAAGAATGTTCCAAAAAAGAAGAACTGGCGCTGTGGCAGCTGCCAGGAAATATACAAAGAACCTATAATAGAAGATTGGATTGAGTGTTCAGACTGCAAAGAATGGTGGCACGAGAATGGTACCGCCTATCTTGGCCAAGGTCTCTTTAAGTGTGACTTATGCGTACATAATTAAAATGCGCACTCTTATACACTTTGGTGCGCACTCTTATACGACCGGTTGTATAAGAGTGCGCATTCCCCTTTTTTTTTTAATGTGATACTTAGACTTCAAATTATAACAATAACTTGTTTAAATTCATGTTGATTTTTTCTAAGATAAATAGAGATTTAAAATAAATAAAGTTGATTTCTTTGACTATAATACTCTTTTTAATACAAAGCCTCATTTAAAAAGTGCGCACTCTTGCACCTATCTTTTAAAATAAAATTTACCACTCACTACACACTTAACAGACACACACACAACAAGATCAACACACCGACACACATCAAGTGGCCGAATGGGCCAAAAATGTAATCTCTTTTTAACAATAGATGATTATCTACATATATAACAAATTAATGTTAATTCGATGATACGAAATTGTGTCATTTGTTGTTAAATTAAAATGAATTACATGATTCATTATATACCAACAACGCAGATACCTAGCAACAAAATAATCTACGGTCATTAGTTTTCATTTCTCGTAAAAAGAAAGGTGGACTGGTTGTCACTGTATTCTAGATATTTCCCAATTTCTGCTACAGGAACCTAGCGAAGTCTTAATTATTTCAAATACCGCCGTTCACAAATGCCGCTTTTCAGTGGCCATTATAATATTGTAAGTCGTAAGAAGGGTGGTTCTACAGAAGGGTACCCTTTTACGTCTCATTGTTTCAAGAATGTTTCCAGATCTAATGGATATATTAATTAAGTTTGCTCATTTAAGACGAATACAGTACTTTAAAGCATTAATTATAACTGGAAAGCCCCTTTGAATAAGATGGGGGGACAGCAGGAAGTTTATTTTTAGGAAAGCCATACGCAACTGCAGTTTGATTCATTTCGTATTCCATGCCCACGGGCATTTCATCATTTATTAAATTTCATATCATCTGTAGGCACTCTACAGCATTTCGGAGGGGACTGTGTTTTATAGCTCGATAGAAACTTTGTAAGTAGCTACGTATAAAAAAACATACATAGTACCTACTTACTTAAAAAAAACGAAATAAAAAACGAGAAACGCAAGAAAACTAAATTAACAGATGCTCTTCATTTTAGTTTGAAACATAAGTGGAACTGGGGACAACTAAATGGCAGGGCCCAAAAGGCAAAAGAAATGTAGGAAGATAGAAGAAAAAATGGGCCTATTATATAATAAACACAGCAGGTAAAAGTTGGAAGAATACGGGCAAAGAAAGGGAAAGATGGAAAAGAATGGAGGAGGCTTTTACCCATAGAGGGGCCACATAACAAAGGTATCTTAAGGAAATAATTATAATCAGATGTACCTATATTTGTAACAATTGTTATGTGGAAAATAAAGCTGTAATTATAATAATAATGTACTTCCATTAAAGGAACTACTTTTTACCAGACTGCGTTTTACCTGAAAATTATGGTACCTAGGTGGTACTACCAAGTAAGTAGGCACGTTGAATATTAAATTAACGGCGCCTATTATAATAGGCGCCGTTAATTTAATATTCAAACTGAAAAACAGGGGATATATCCCCTGTTTTTCAACGATATTTTATGCCAGTGCCTACTTAATGTCTTACTTATTTAATTATGATCAGGCCTAGAAGCGTTTATGTAGGCAATTTATTAAATATGCATGAGGCTTTTATTGGCAATAATATCTCAGAAATATTATTTTCACTCCTACTTTACATGTCTCGTGCAGCGTGTTTATCTGCCTACCATCAATTTTTCAAGTAATATTGTGAAAAAGTTTTAAAATGCAAAAATGAAGAGTAATGCCATGGTTTTGATGAAAGCACTGATTCATCTAAGTACGGTCTACTAGGTAAATTTTGGTCTGTCTAATCTCTATGGGTTTTTAACTTTGGGCTGGTCGAGCCATCACTAGACTAGCTCAAACATTACATTCATTATAATTTACATAGAAATTTATTTGCCTATTTTAGTTTTTTATTGTAGGAACTAGGGTTGGCGGCCTCGTTATTATAGGAACATCATTATCACTGAGAATTATTTATTCATAACCGTTTATTTTAACTTCAGACCGTTTACCAAGCCACAAGCCACTACTAAGATATTAATTTTGAGCCCTAGCTCTATGTGGCTGCTTGGAGGCATTGTTAAATACAATAAATACCAAGGACTTCTTGTCGTGGTAAACTTTAATACCAAAACGTTATGAAATCCTGTGTTTAACGAGCACTTTGATGGCAGTATAAAATTTTGTTTAACTTAAGCAAGGTAATCGTGGAACTCGGCAGCTTCCACTACTAAAAGCGAGGTCATGTAAGTTGAAATTCAGTTTTAATATAAGAACTTGAGTGAGTAAACTGCGTCAAAGCGACTAGAACTTTTTCGAGACACGAATTTCCCTGGAACCCTAATATTAATGTATGCAAGCTAATTTGTGAGTCACACTCAGGATTTTAATGGGGGCGGGGGTGGAAAAACCTAGTCTACGACAGGAAAGCTGGTAAAAAGTTGGCATAGTAAGTTTCTCATATGAGCAAGCGTGGTCATGCTCCGCGCGTCGGTGCATTAATGCCTTACAACTTAATGCTAGCTTGCACGCCGACCACTCGTGCCAGTAACGAGTCTTTTCAAAGAATATGTGATGGATCACGTGTGATAGAGTTTTTGCCTGCGTTTGAAACAGCTTTCAGAGGCTCTGGTAAGTTCCTAACTGCAGTCACAACTTTTGGTTCAGAACGTAGACTAGGTACCTACCAATTATTCACTTCAGACAAGTGATCATTTACAAGGTAAGATGTAGGTAATATGTGAACGATAAAGAAACACATCATATACGCTGATAATTATCCTAACTACTTGTCTGCTCTGTCCGTCACATTTATTTGATTAGTAGCTAATCAAACATAAACAAAAACAAACGGAGTTAACGGACTGGAAATCACAAAACTATTAGATACCTAAGCTAGGGGCTACGCTACAATTGTACAAGGTGTTGATTGTAATAAGATTGTAATTACTTACACAGAATCAATGCTGATGATACTATATTTGCTGAGTCACCTTCGGGATGTACGATGCATCTAGAGATGCAGCTAGAACACAGTTCCTCACAAAATGCAAACGTCTGTCCCATCTGCATCAGTTTACTTAAAGTTGTCAGTTGTTGTTGTGACTCTCAGCAGCTGGTGGAAAGTCTGAAAGCCTTTGTGGAATCTAGGGCCACTTGCGCAGCGTATGTGTACTCGCCTTTATTTTTGTTTACACTTTGTATAATGTATGTAGGTAGGTACCTATTTTTTTTACCTGCGTCGATATTAATGTGACTTTGTATGACGAGTTTTGGGTACCTGGCTAGGTATCTACATATTGACATTGTGTGGATCTGAAAAAATCATGAAAAGTCTTAACTTTGATTTCCTGCTAACTATGATTACCTACTTGGAATAATTTTAATAGTAGGTATTTTCAACAGAGAAATTGAATTTTTCAACTTGATTGCATATTGCCAGTTAATAAAACAATAATCAAAAAGGACTAGGTAGGTATATACCATTCAAATTCAACATCTTTACCCTTGTTAACAAAACCAACACCGGAGACTTACCTAGTGTAACTACAGGACACTACAGCACTGTCTGGGACGGCCGCCATATTTGTTTGGACAATGACGAACGCAAGTCCTTCCCCAAGGACCGCATACACGTCAGCTTTACATAATAAGTTAGGGGTACCAGACACTAGCCACTAATTTCTTTAGGGCGTGGCCCAAATTGTCCCACATGACCTCTCTATACACATTAATCTTCTCATAACTCAGTTCAAAACCAACATTGCTTGATATTTCGTTCGTACCTAAACCAGACAACGGCCCCTCAGGTAATGTATGTAACTTTATCAACATGTTAACTTGTCGTCTTATTTACAAATGTAATATTCAACGTTTCCCAGGGGACTGGTTCAGACACCATATTAAAATTACTTCTCTCAAAGTGGGATTACGTATAACTGAGGTTATGAGGCAAAATTTCCCTTAATACTCTCTCACATCTTGTAATTTCTTTAAGTTAACCAACGCAGTCGTCTTCACTCTGCATTATTATTAATATTTTCACATTTACTCATGTTTAAGGCGCTATTAACTGCCAATGACGTTGAGTGGTTAGCTTGCGTGTTCTGTGCTGAGTTCACGTAACGCGTCGTACGTCCACCCGGTAATAGGACTCGCCCATCAAGTAGCGCTGTTTGAAATTAGAGGCATTATTAATGTATTACACATAAAACAACAAGTATTAAAATAAAACACTGAGACTAAATTATAAGTAATTGAATGATCTTTAAAGAGGTGTAAATTTCATAAAAATACGTCATACAGTTTTTGCGTGATTCTCATTTTTTTATCCGCGTTAGACATATCTTAACAAATTAATTACACTAAGTTATAAAAATGTAATTTCAAATATTCTCAGATCAAATTACGACGGAAATTGTCTAGAGTAATATATATTTTTTCAAACAAATAAGACTAGTCGTTTAGATATGATTTTCAATTCAAAACCATTTAAAGTCGTATAACTGCGCCTTAAACGACCTAAGGGTGGTACAAGATAGCGCGAGAGTTAACATTGCGCATGCGTCATTACTGGACATCGGTATAACACGCTGCTCACTACAGTCGTGTTTTGTTTACTTTTCTTGGTAGTATGCACTTTCCAAAAAATATTGAGATACTCGTACAACGGAAACCGATGAGTTCAGGTGATTTCAAAATTTTTAGAGCCCTTTGAGTCAATTTTTTGACAAATTGCAAGTTTGACCGTTAAGGCGCAGTTATACGACTTCTCTATGACTTTTCATTGAAAATCACGTCTAAACGACTAGTCTTATTTCTTTAAAACAAATATATGTTACCCTAGACAATGTTTTTCGTAATTTGTTATGTGAATATTTGAAATTATATTTTTAAAACATAGTGTAATTAATTTGTATAGTTATGTCTAACGCGGATAAAAATTGAGAATAACGCATAAAGCGTATTTTTATGAAACCTTCACCATTTTAAAGATCATTTAATTATTTATATTTTAGCATACGTGCTTTAGTGTAATACCGGTTGTTTTATGTATAAAAAATTAATAATGCGTCCAATTTGGGACAGCGCTCCTTGATGGGCGAGTCCTATTACTAGGTGGACGTACGACGCGTTACTAGAGCTCAGCACAGAACACGCAATCTAACCACTCAAGGTCATCGACAGTTAATAGTGTTTGGAGTTAGAATGTTTTGCTGGTCGTTTATCTTATCTTTATTATTTTAACTTACGACAACGTATTTCAATAACTTTTTAAAACATACATAGTGAATAAGGTTGCGCATGCAGACTTAAACACGGCTGTGAATATTTATTTATAATTTTGATGACGGTGGATTGTTTTCAATAGCACTTCTCTTTGTCTCAAAAAACACGAAAAACTGACCATGAAATATGCTCCCTTTTCACCATCAAGGATGCTCATTGAAAATAGAGAAAACTCCAAAACGGTGGCTGATGTCTTTAGGAATGGCTGAGTCAATACTTAGATAAAAAAAGTAAAGCAATTTAAAAAAGGGCTACAAATACCCAAAAAATTGACCCGAATAAAGGGAAGTGTAGAGGATGCAATGAAGTCTTCGAAAAAATCTCTTGGAAGAAAGAAGAGTGTGAAGAGTGTCATACACGTCAGGTATAGTGGCACGAAACGTAATATACTATTTTTTGGAATATATAAATGTGACTTATATATATAAGTAATTTGCATATATAAATAATGCGCAATCTTATCGTCGTTTGTGCGCAATTTTAAACAACGGTGTGTAAAATTGCGCAATTTGCAAAATTTAACTTAATTTTTTTATTGAGTATCACAAATTGTCGCTAGATATATTTTGGTTTAATAAAGGAACCTGAGATTAATTCGTAAGTTTTAATGATCGGCTGGTTCAAAAATGCGCAATCTTATACCACTCTACCCTACATCGCAAAGCTTTGAGAAATATGGATTTATTTAGGTAGGAAGTCGGTGTATGAGCAAGAGCATCCAGATCGTATTATAGAGAAACCACGTTGAAACCACTTATTTCGTATTGTGTTTGTCGTATATATAATTATTTTGACACTGGGATTCACTTTTATTTCATTGTAAATAATATTAACCAATTTCATACAAAAACAAAACAAATAGCTCTAAATTTAAACTTAGTATGTAATGAATCTGCGAGGCTCGCCCAGAGGACACGGTGGAGCATACGGTGGAGGTATGCCCTGTTTGGGCAGAGCACCGCCGTGTCCTCGTGGATGCGATAGGCGGCAGCGACCTCTCGCGCCTTGCCCTGGTTCAGGCCATGGTACGGAGAGAGAGGGAATGGGAAGCCACCTCCTCCTTCTGCGAACCAGTAATGCTCGCGAAGGCGGAGGCGGGACGCGTGAGGGATACTCAACAACGGAGTCGCCCTCACTCTCTCAGCAGCAGCCGCCTCAGGAGACGCCTGGGACTTCCGGCGCCGCGAGACGATCTCCGGCCACCGTAGACCCGGGCCTGCGGACGGCGAGTAATGGGTAGCTCGCCGTCCGATCAGCACCAGGCCCGAGAGTCGACGGCGCGTAGTGTTCCACGCGCGCCTCAAAGAGTTGTCAGCAAAGAGACGGGGCCTGTCATGGCCGATGCCTGCCCGGGGGTTGAGGATAAATTCGAAACAGAGTTACCTCGCCCCCGGGCACTAAGGGCAGGAAGGAACAGGGGTGGGTTTTAGTCAGTAAGAGTCTGACACGCCCTCCCGCTCCACCCAGAGTGGGAGAAGTCATTGGATGATTTCCCACCCCTGTTCCTTCCTGCCCTTAGTGCCCGGGCCCAAAAAAAAAGTATGTAATGAATAATAATTCCAGTCACATACCTAATGATAATAATTCAACACCTTTGAAATAACTTAATGTAACATTATGTACAATTGTTCATTCAATTACCTAACAGAGTACCTAACGTCGTTCTAGTTGTACTAACGAACAACAGAACTAAGTGGTAACAGCGAATAACTAGTTCATGGAGTATTCACGCTGAAGTTTCTAAACAATTCACACACACACACTATTTGAATTTCTGAGCTGTTTGGTGAAAAGAAACCCGTAAATGTTGTTGTTAGCGATCTGTGAAAAGCTAGGGTCGAGATTGTGATTGTGGAGGTAGAGTGCCAATAAATTGCCAGATAATAATAATAACATTTATTCATTTGTACATTTACACACAGATACATTGTAATTAACTCCTAAACTACGTACAATAAAATACTGGTACCTCAGGAGTAGTTCCTCCTCTCCGGGGCGTAACTCTGCTGCCGCAACACCTCGCGGCTCGGCGGACAGAGCTCCGGCAGGATCTCATGGTGACATGGAGAGAGTGACTATCGCAACCCAGCGCTGGGGACGCCATTGAGGCGTAGTGCCCCTATTTGAGGAGTGGCTGGAGAGGCGTCACGTCGTCCTCACCTTCCGCCTGACGCAGGTCCTCACCGGACATGGAAGCTTCGGGAGGTTCCTGTGTAGGTAAGGCGAAGGGAAACGTCCGGGTGTCAACACTGTGAGGATCGCCCAGTGGACACGGTGGAGCATTTGTTTTTTTTTTTTTTTTTGTGGTGTGGGAAATCAACCAATGACTTCTCCGGGCGTGTCAGACTCTTACTGACTAAAACCCACCCCTGTTCCTTCCCTGCCTGAGTGCCCAGGGGTGCGGTAACTCATTTTCAGAATATATCCGCTACCCCTAGGCATGCAGGCACCGGCCACGAACGGTGGAGCATACGGTGGAGTTGTGCCCTGCTTGGGCGGGGCTCCCGCCGTGTCCTCGTGGAGGCGATCGGCGCCAGCAACCTCTCGCGCCCAGCTCTGGTCCAGGCCATGGTACGGAGCGAGAGGGAATGGGAAGCAATCTCCTCCTTCTACGAAGCAGTAATGCTCGCGAAGGAGGAGGTGGAATGGGTGAGAGATGCTCAACAGAGTTTCCCTCACGCTCCCAGCAGCAGCTGCCGCAGGAGACGCCCTGGGCGTAGGACGTCGCGAGACGATCTCCGGCCACCGCGAGCGGTGGCGAGTAGTGGGTAGCTCGCCGTCCGATCAGCACCAGACCCGAGAGTCGACGGTGCGTAGTTGTTCCACGCGCGCCTCAAAGAGTTGTCAGCAAAACATGACGGGGCCCGTCATGGCCGATGCCTGCCCAGGGATTGTGGATAAATTCGAAACAGAATAACCTCGCCCCTGGGCACTCAGGGCTGGGAAGGAGCAGGGGTGGATTTTAGTCAGTGAGAGTCTGACATGCCCCTCCCGCTTCACCTAGAGCGGGAGATGTCATTGGATGATACCCACCTCCAAAAAAAAAAAAAAGTTCCTCCTCTGAGATGATCATTACAATAGTTACAAACAACTAATAAAGCTTATACGAGGACTTGTTACAGTTTAAGGGAAAAAACTTTTTATAAAAAAAAATACAACAGACTTTCATAGAAAATGCAAAACCCCTTTAATTTCAGAAGTCTGTGTTTCTAGTTTTGGTTTTTGGTTATTTGACACCGACTTCCGAAATTAAAGTTATTTTGCATTTATTTGTGTTTTCTAAGGAAGTCGATTTTATTTTTTTGTAAAAAAGTTTTTTATCTTATTTTGCAACATAGCTATCAGAAAGACTTAGCACAGCATCCTCTGTTGAAATTCCCTGTCTAAAGCTGTATTGATTACAAGGAACGGCAAAAAAAAATCGCGAGCATATATCTGCTTCGTGAACAGATTTTGATTCAACGAACCTAAACCTATCGGATTAAATCTGTCACGTCTAGTTCTTGAGATATTGCTATTTATACTTACTAAAACTAAATACGAATTGTTTTTGAAAAAAAATATCAGTGCACTTACACGATATTTATAAACGTATATTTATAATTTTTTTTCTACCTGCTCTCTCCCTGAGGAAGGCAAAAGTCGGGTTTTTTTCTTTCCAAATATCTCTATTTTTCGTGAATGTGGACCAATCCTGGCTGTAGGTATCCAGCTCATGTCGCCATCTTTTCCTGGGTCTGCCGTTATGTCCTAGTGACGAAATGTTAATTTGAAATAAAAAAACTAATCTAGATCTCTAGACTTTTCTTATTTCAGTGTCAACAAATATGCCTTTCTATAGTTTCGCCATACTTATACGAGGAAATTGCATCGAATTGGCGTGCGTTTTCATTAGCAGTTTGAGAAATCATGGCTACATAATTGGATTCACCATTTTCAAATACATTAAGTTCACATACAACTTTTGGCAAAAATATTGTACTTAGAGAGATAAGTCACCAGAGAGTTGTTCAATATTTTGTCAAGGATTTTAGGCATCCTGGGAACTCAATACTGAAATGGGTCGATTATTTGAAACATTGCTTACGTGGCCACAGAAGCAGTGTTTCTTTAAAAGATTGGATGGTCCACTGCTTTCTTAAAGACTGCTGGTAGATGTGTGTTATGGGTGGAGTGAGAGTACACAATATCCCATATACCTGAGATTCGTCGATCGGCCAGATATCGAGGTGCTATATGTTGAGTTGTATCTCTAAGTTTTCCTACAGAAGTTATAAATTTGAAAGTTTTAATGATATAATTTTTCTTATTAGGTAAACCACGTGATAACAGCTGAACGGTTTTCGAAAAAACTCTGATACACGGGTGGAACTTGGATTAGCATACGGGATACTTTAACTAACTAACTCATTATAAAAAAATATTTTTGTAAAGTATCTTTTTTTTGTTTTTAATTGAATAAGCATTTAGACAGACTTTAAAAATGACTGCTTTAACATTCCAATTGCTAAATACTCTGTGACAAATTTTAACAACAAATTATACAAATGGGAATTAGAAAATGAATGACTAGATCTACATCGTTTCTCTGAAGGTATAGCCGAAAGCAAATAGTTACTGTTGGTAATTTAAATTTGATGTTAGGTATTTGAAATTGTTTTAGCTTTGATTAAGAAACATATTTTACCAAAATGAGCAGTGGAAAATACCTACGGCTGTAATATTCTATAACTAGTTTCTACATAGACCTAAAATTGTTCAATTATTTCTACTATCTACGTAGGTAAGTTAATTACGTTTATATTTGCTTAGTTATTTTAAGGCTGGGTGGGTATTTGCTACTTTAAATAAATTATCAGATGAGAAAAAGGTCAGGCACATAATCATGAGTATCTAGAAATGCTACAAGCCTACAGAACCAATTTTCATGTTAGGCAGAAGACTGAGAAAAATATAAAGAAAACTCTTGTTTCTGTTAAAATAGCTGATAAGATATCTACTTATATACATTGACGACGAGTTTACATTTTACAGAGATCTCGTTTACAAGCTAGTCTTGTGAGGCTTGGTAGCAAGCGTTTATTTTGTCACAGAAAATTATATTTTTACTTATTTTTTCGCCTCCAATTTTTAGTTGCTCGCAAGACAATTTCGAGTTGAGCAAAAACTCGTTACAATGTCATGTTCAGGTACCGAAATGTTTTATAAATCCTTTGGCAGCAAACATTTTTAATTTTTGATGAAGGTTTACTGTTATGGTCTCGTACGGTCCCACAGGGGAACGTTTAAAATAAAGTGAGCATAAATTATTCAAAATTTTTACATTACGAGGGAATTGTAAAACTGGAAAAAACCTACCTTAGCAATTCTATCTTAGGTTTTATTACATTTTTATTTATGCAAGCAAGATTTAAACAGCTCAATGTCTAAATAAAGTTAGTTTTACTACTATTTTCTGTACAATTCCACCTATAAGTAAGCCAATATTAAGCTTGAAGTGGCCGTAAAACTGCGTAGTGTACCAACATACGAAACGGAAAGGCCGAAATAAAAAGTTACGGGCCCGAATCCGACAATGGAGCAAAATTCGGTACCATAAAACGAAGGTCGAAACGCATTAGTATTAAAAATTTACGCGTTGAAAAATATGTCTGCGGGCTAAACCAACCTTGGCTAAATATTTTATTCCCATTTATCAGCGAGCGTGTTCCATAAACGTCAGAAAAAGCTTCAATGTGTAATACATTGGGGACACGTGACGTGATGGCGGCTTCGAAGGACTTGGAATCCCGACTTCGGAGATAAATCATGTAAAACTCGCGTAAGCCACTCTCACTGGTTATAAAGTAAAAGTCAATGCGCTGTTTTTATATTGCTTCAATTCAAATCTGCAATTTCAGATGAAAGCTTTTCAGTTCACAATTTTAACATTCACATCCAGCTGACAGTTACATTCTTTTGGTTTTTTTTTTATGGTAATACAATCTTTACTTAATATTTTTCTGTGCTTAAATGTTCAAGTCGTTTTATTTTCATTGTAACGTTAGCTTATTATCAGAAACATATATTATAGTCTTTGTGTTCTTATTTATGTTCAACTAAGCTGGTCACATATTAATTTCTTAGAGCAAGCACATTGTATGTTCGCATAAAATACCGAATAAAAATAAAAGCTAATCCCTACCAGTAATAAAATATGTTAAATTATAGGATTACCGTCAAGTACGTACAAAGGAAGCCAATTTCTCTAAGAGGTTGGCTCGAATGCGTATACAAACCCAATATACTTTACGTACTGGTACTACTCATTTCATATGCCTAGGAAATGTGCCAAATGTCCTTTCTTACTGCGAGCCTGTTCTACGAAATCGTACTGAGTAAATTAACTTTGTGTTATACATTTAAAATGGCGCTGCTCTCTATATTTTCGTTATTCTTACACATAACATATTATGTTTGCTCTATCGCTTAATTTTGGAATATTTGTGTAAGGCACTTAAAATAATGTTTCTTGGGAATTGTAGTTTCATCAAGTGGGTATAGTTAAATTTTCGAGTGTGTGGGTGTGCTTGTTAAACAATTTCGCATTTTTTATTTTGCTCCATCTAAAATACTTTGTCTGGGGAATTACTTAACAAGTATGTACCATTATTTTAGTTAGCAATTGTTATGGTTTCATGAATATTGCTCACGGAGATATTCCAGGCTAATAGAACATCAAATTGGTAATTTATGTTGCAAGCATCCAGGTATTGTGCACAGCAATCAATTCATCTATTTGTCAGTGGGACAGTGGACCAGCTTGGAAACCTAGAAAAGCCACGCAAAATAGATGTCGGAAATCGTAAAGTTTTTGAAAAAGAACTAGAAGAAAGTCGATACTCTTATTTGCTCATCTAAAAACATTAATCTATAACTCAAGCTGAAAAGATTTCTACCCGTTAACGGCCATCCCTTTCAGAGCCTTATCACGCACTGATATCTGCCTATTGATAACATCTCTAACGACCGAAACCCGGTTTGAAAAGGTAAATGTCGGTTTTGCAAGTAGGTCAGGATTTGTGAATAAATCTAGATTGGGCGTAATGTGAGTCGACATTACCCTCCCGGGGTGGGTCATATCTGTTTGGGCCGATAGATAGGACATCAGACTGCTGTGTCAATGGAAATAAATCTGATAATAGAGCGGCCATAATTATCTACAACTATTGGTTGGACTTGTGATGTATGTAGTGTATGATAATGGGTCTAGCTAGCATTTAGGTGGATAACTAATTGGAGTTTCTACTTATTGTAGATCTTCTTTTATTTATTCCTTTCTTTTGACTGGCCTGTTGGTCTAGTGGTTAGTGACCCTGACTGCTATGCCGGAGGTCGTGGGTTCGATTCCCACCCAGGACAAATGTTTGTGTAATGAGCACGATCATTTGTTCTGTGTCTGGGTGTAATTTATCTATAATATGTATGTATTTAAAAATATATAAGTATGTCTATCAGTTGTCTAGTACCCATAACACAAGCTCTGCTTAGCTTGGGACTAGATGGCGTTGTGTGATAGTTGTGGAATATTATTATTATTATTCCATTTATTTTATAATATTATTGGAAGAAAATCAATACCACGAATAGCAACACCACGACGGGCTATATAAGGAAGGCGGCTGGCGGCACTCGTCCATTTGCCCATCGGTCATCACGGAAGACGGAAGCTCTGTCTGAATATTTAGCGATTGTCGTTATTTCAAATATTGTAATTTGTTCGGCCGTTGGCCATTAAAATCTTTTTAAAAAATTAATCTGTGTTTCTATTTGTAACATCAGAAGTGGGATTCGAAGGCTGAAAAGCCGTTGAAAGGCATTTCTGGTTTTATAAAGGAAAACTTAGTTATCCTCCACGTGGTTTGGTTATTTAATATTCGGACGGAGTTTTTTGTCTTTACGATGCCTGCCAACGATCAACGCAACAAGCGAAAACGCCGTGGGCGAACTCCTTCGCCTAATCCAATGGAGGAAATCCTGAGGAGGCTGGGCGCGTTGGAGGACCAGTCCCGCGCGTCAGTGGAGACGCAAGCCGTTGCAGCGACCAGCGATGGCCCTAGCCGTGCCATCGAGCTGCCAAACACGACACCATCGGCATCAGTGCTGGGAACGCCACCGCTTACGCCACACGCTAGCAACATGGAAACAACGCTGTCTGAAGATGCGGTGACGAACGCCGCAGAGCGTCTTTTGACCGCTATCAGCTGTGCTCAGGTCAGATCTAACCGATATTTTGTCTCTGATTTTGATCCGAGTGTTCATGACTTCGACACGTGGTGCGATGAAGTAGAAAGTGCTCGTATTTCGAACTATTGGGACGACAGAGAATGCCTTGCTCGCATCGGACATTGTCTAAAGGGTGAATCTCGCACCTGGCTTAGCCAATGGACAAGCAATATTCGCACGTGGTCCAGTTTCAAATTAGAACTAAAAGCGCTATGCCCACGTTCTGTCGATGTCGCGAACATTCTTTATGATGTAATGCGGACTGAGTCCGATAAATACTCCACATACGCTGAGTATGCTCGTAAATCGCTTTTAAGGTTACGCATAGTTAAAGGCCTAAGTAATGAGCTGCTTACCGCTATTATTATTCGTGGAATTGCAGATCCACAAATTCGTGCTATGGCTACTAACGCTAAATTATCGCCTGATTCTATAGTGGAGTTTTTATCGAGCTTTGTTAAACCTTCTAGCAGCTATAATAAGAAAGTGTCTCCTAATGGTCCCAATCGATCTGATAAGTCTTCCAATAGTAGTAACTCAAATCGCAAACCGTTAAAACGTCAATATGATTCCAAAGAATTAAAATCAATAAAGTGTTATCAGTGTAATAGATTCGGTCATATGAGTGTTAATTGTAATAAACGGTCAAATACAACTCCGAGTAATAGCGACGAAAAAGCAATTGCGTTGCCGACGACATCTCGTGGCGATCCACCGAAGTGTACGTTTTGCAAAAAAGTAGGTCATTCCGAGGTTACTTGTTTTGCTAAGGAACGCGCAAACTCACGAAATAATAACGGTGTCAATTTTTGTCGCGAAATTGCGGGTAATTATAAAAATCGTGATGTGACGACCGCCGTCATATTAGGAATACCGTTAGACGTACTAATCGACAGTGGTTCATGTGTTTCTTTAATGTCTAAAGCTGTTGCTAAACATTTTCCGTGTCAATTTAAGCCCACTAACCAGCTATTACGCGGCCTGGGTGGTACGGAAATTAGATCGGAATCATTTGTTACGCTACCCGTTGAGTTTAGTGATATAACGATAGAAATTGATTTTTGTGTTGTGGGTAGCTATAATCTGAATGTACCCGTCATAATCGGTACAGACGTACTAAATAGGAAAGGTATTACTTATGTTAGGTCCGGTAACTGCCAACGTATAGTTCACAGTGAGGTGACCGCAAACGATGTTATGCAAGTAAATTCGATTTCCTTGTCCGATCAAGTTAATACGTCTGTATCTGGAAATGATAGGGAACGGTTACTAGAGATCCTCACCAAGTATTCCGAATTCTTTTTAAGCGGTACTGCTACCACAACAGTGAAAGATAGTGAGATGCATATTAAGTTAACAACCGATGTGCCAGTGTACTATAGACCCTATAAGTTATCGCATGATGAAAAATTAAAAGTACGCACTATAGTGAAGGATTTGCTTGATAAAAAAATTATTCGCGAGTCCGATTCAGAATACGCTAGTCCGATCCTACTAGTTAAAAAGAAGGATGGTTCTGATAGAATGGTCGTGGACTACCGTGCATTGAATCGAATAACTGTCAAAACTAGATATCCTCTCCCCTTGATCAACGACTATATTGATAGGTTAGGAAATGCTCGCTGGTTCAGCTGCCTGGACATGGTTTCCGGCTTCCACCAATTGAGGGTTGCTGAAGAGTCTATTCATAAGACCGCATTCGTCACACCAGAGGCCCAGTATGAATATTGCAAAGTACCCTACGGTTTAGCGAACGCGCCGATTTTTTATCAGAAAACTATCTCAAAAACGCTTAAATCCTTCATTGACGCTGGCAAGGTCATGGTCTACATTGACGATGTGTTAATATTAACGGACGGGATCGATGAAAACCTCGTTTTACTAGATTCGGTTATAAGAACACTAACTGAAGCAGGTTTTTCAATTAATTTAAAGAAATGTACTTTCCTTACCAAGGAAATAGAATACCTAGGTAGAATTATAAGAGACGGTCAGGTTAGACCGAGCAATTATAAAATTAATGCATTAGTTAAATCACCGCGACCGAGTAATGTCAAACAGGTTCGCCAATTTCTTGGCCTCGCAGGATACTTTCGAAGATACATTCCTAATTACGCGATAAAGACTGCGCAAATTGCCGCTCTAACTAGAAAAGGAGTAATCTTTAATTGGAGCGATGAACACGAAAATGCACGACAAGATATCATTTCTTATTTAACTAATGAACCGATTTTGGCAATATTCGATCCTGAATTGACAACTGAGCTGCATACGGACGCCAGCTCTATTGGTTATGGTGGAATCCTTATGCAAGTAGGTAAGGACGACCGTAGACGGGTAGTTGCTTATTTCAGCAAGTTGACTGCTGGTGCGGAGTCCAAATACCACAGCTATGAGCTGGAGACTCTCGCGGTAGTAAAATCATTACAACATTTTAGGCAATATTTAATTGGTAAATGTTTTAAGATAATCACAGACTGTAATGCATTAAAAATGACACAACGAAAAAAGGATCTCCAGCCCAGAGTTGCAAGATGGTGGATGTACATGCAAGACTTTGATTTCTCGCTAGAATACCGTAAAGGCGCGCTTATGTCGCACGTAGACTACTTGAGTAGGAATCCGGTCAATATTATTAATGTTGTTCAAAAACCAAAAAATTGGGCTCAAATGGCACAGGCAGGTGACGAGGAAACACTATCGTTAATTGAAAAATTAGATAACGGTAAATTAGATAACACACGTTACGTGAAACGTAATGACCTCTTGTACTATAAGTATGACGTCACGGGTGAGCAAGCGCGATTCTTATGTTATGTACCTAAGGCATTTCGATTAAGTTTATTGCGTGTTTTTCACGACGAGCATGAACACATTGGCGTAGATAAAACTACAAATCTGATCCTGCGACACTTCTGGTTTCCTGGTCTAAGACAATTTGTCGCAAAATACGTCACGCACTGCGTAGTGTGCATTTCGCATAAGCAAGTTCCTCGCGCACCTTTGCAACCAATATCCTCTTGGGAAAAGGCTCCAGTACCATTTGATACGATACATGCGGATGTACTCGGACCACTGAGAGAAAGTGATGGTCATAAACATGTACTTATCATAGTTGACGCGTATACTAAGTACTGTTTGCTATATGCCCTACCAAAACAAGATTGTAGCGAGTTGAAGCGTGTAATGACCCAAATAATTTCTCTGTTTGGTACTTTTAAAAGACTAGTGTGCGATAGAAGTCGTATGTTCGATAACCATGACTTTATTCGTTGGATTTCAAATTATGGGGTCGAAGTCCATTTCATTACCCCTGAAATGCATCAGGAAAACGGACAAGTTGAACGTTACTGTCGCACAGTTTTAAACATGTTAAGGGTTGAAGTAAACTATAATGAAAATGATTGGTCAAAAATATTATGGAAACTGCAATTAGTTTTAAACGTTACTAAACATAAAACTACCCAATATTCGGCATTAAATCTTCTTATTGGCACTGATTCCACTACACCTTTAATAAACGCTTTGATCAAAGATATAACTAGCGAAGGGTCAAATCCAAATCGCGATGCGATTCGCGAGATGAGACGGCAGCGTGCAGAAGGACTTATTCGCGAAAACAAGGAAAAACAAGACTCTTATGTTAATAAAAATAGGAAACCGCCTAAAACGTTTCAAGTTAATGATTTAGTCTACGTGATTAAAAATTCTCAAAGTACCGGCAAACTCGATAGCGGTATGAGAGGCCCTTATAAAGTTACTAAGCTCCTACCTAACGATAGATATGAGGTACAATTACTAGCTGGTGCCTATGGAAAGACTAGTCAAGCAGCTGCTGCATACATGGTGTTATGGAAGGGTGAATGGACACCTGAGACTTGTGCTGCATTTTTTGAAGGTACTTGTACTATTGCTATTATGTTTGCTTTGTCAGCTTACATACCTACTAGTGTTTTCCCTATTCTTACACTTGATTATGTACTAAACAAGCTTGTGTATGTGTTTATTGATTTTTGCTACGTTATGTATTGTGTTCAGTGGAAAAGACCCGTGTAAATCCTGTGCGCATGGTATTGGGTTGACCCTGACACTGGTGGTTTCTGGGGTGAGTCGGTGGCGCAGCCGACAACAGACCTGTATAAATCCAGCCATTATTAGGTTTCTGGGGTGAGTCGGTGGCGCAGCCGACAACAGACCTGTATAAATCCTACCATTATTAGGTATCTGGGGTGACCTACTAAAGATTAATGTAAATCCTGTTGCGCACGCAAGTATGTGCGGGGTTTTCGATTGCGTGGGAACAGACCTGTGTAAAACCTATGTGATTTCAAACGCTTGTGCGTAGCTGTAGCGTCGACTACTGCTAATGTTGACTTGTTTAGCTAATTGGTACATAATCTGAAACCTCTACGCACTATATGAATTTAGACCAACCGTTGATAAACAAAGTAAATAAGTATGTCTCTTAGATTGTGTGTATCTCCACAGAGATCGATGATGATGAAGCCGAGCAGCCGTTGGACACGGAGGGTGTTGCTGGGCCTTCCACGAGTTCCTGCTGAGGGCTTCGAGCACGCAGCCCCGTCAGGAGAAGCCGTATTGGAAGAAAATCAATACCACGAATAGCAACACCACGACGGGCTATATAAGGAAGGCGGCTGGCGGCACTCGTCCATTTGCCCATCGGTCATCACGGAAGACGGAAGCTCTGTCTGAATATTTAGCGATTGTCGTTATTTCAAATATTGTAATTTGTTCGGCCGTTGGCCATTAAAATCTTTTTAAAAAATTAATCTGTGTTTCTATTTGTAACAATATATACATACAATTTACATTTTTAAATATTAAAATATCAAAATATAAAAACATTTAAAAATATAAAAAATAGTAGTCCACCGGTATCGGGATAGGGTCCAAGCTACCGGTGGTCAGGGCTCCTGAGAAAGGAATCTCCTAACAATACGCGCCGTGTCCAGGAGTACCGCTTTCTGTATCAAGCCCTTGATCCAGCCGCCTAACGAGAGCCTCCTTAGGTGTTCCTAGTTAGGTGCTCCTTAGGTGTGCTAAGGAACGCGCAAACTCACGAAATAATAACGGTGTCAATTTTTGTCGCGAAATTGCGGGTAATTATAAAAATCGTGATGTGACGACCGCCGTCATATTAGGAATACCGTTAGACGTACTAATCGACAGTGGTTCATGTGTTTCTTTAATGTCTAAAGCTGTTGCTAAACATTTTCCGTGTCAATTTAAGCCCACTAACCAGCTATTACGCGGCCTGGGTGGTACGGAAATTAGATCGGAATCATTTGTTACGCTACCCGTTGAGTTTAGTGATATAACGATAGAAATTGATTTTTGTGTTGTGGGTAGCTATAATCTGAATGTACCCGTCATAATCGGTACAGACGTACTAAATAGGAAAGGTATTACTTATGTTAGGTCCGGTAACTGCCAACGTATAGTTCACAGTGAGGTGACCGCAAACGATGTTATGCAAGTAAATTCGATTTCCTTGTCCGATCAAGTTAATACGTCTGTATCTGGAAATGATAGGGAACGGTTACTAGAGATCCTCACCAAGTATTCCGAATTCTTTTTAAGCGGTACTGCTACCACAACAGTGAAAGATAGTGAGATGCATATTAAGTTAACAACCGATGTGCCAGTGTACTATAGACCCTATAAGTTATCGCATGATGAAAAATTAAAAGTACGCACTATAGTGAAGGATTTGCTTGATAAAAAAATTATTCGCGAGTCCGATTCAGAATACGCTAGTCCGATCCTACTAGTTAAAAAGAAGGATGGTTCTGATAGAATGGTCGTGGACTACCGTGCATTGAATCGAATAACTGTCAAAACTAGATATCCTCTCCCCTTGATCAACGACTATATTGATAGGTTAGGAAATGCTCGCTGGTTCAGCTCCCTGGACATGGTTTCCGGCTTCCACCAATTGAGGGTTGCTGAAGAGTCTATTCATAAGACCGCATTCGTCACACCAGAGGCCCAGTATGAATATTGCAAAGTACCCTACGGTTTAGCGAACGCGCCGATTTTTTATCAGAAAACTATCTCAAAAACGCTTAAATCCTTCATTGACGCTGGCAAGGTCATGGTCTACATTGACGATGTGTTAATATTAACGGACGGGATCGATGAAAACCTCGTTTTACTAGATTCGGTTATAAGAACACTAACTGAAGCAGGTTTTTCAATTAATTTAAAGAAATGTACTTTCCTTACCAAGGAAATAGAATACCTAGGTAGAATTATAAGAGACGGTCAGGTTAGACCGAGCAATTATAAAATTAATGCATTAGTTAAATCACCGCGACCGAGTAATGTCAAACAGGTTCGCCAATTTCTTGGCCTCGCAGGATACTTTCGAAGATACATTCCTAATTACGCGATAAAGACTGCGCAAATTGCCGCTCTAACTAGAAAAGGAGTAATCTTTAATTGGAGCGATGAACACGAAAATGCACGACAAGATATCATTTCTTATTTAACTAATGAACCGATTTTGGCAATATTCGATCCTGAATTGACAACTGAGCTGCATACGGACGCCAGCTCTATTGGTTATGGTGGAATCCTTATGCAAGTAGGTAAGGACGACCGTAGACGGGTAGTTGCTTATTTCAGGAAGTTGACTGCTGGTGCGGAGTCCAAATACCACAGCTATGAGCTGGAGACTCTCGCGGTAGTAAAATCATTACAACATTTTAGGCAATATTTAATTGGTAAATGTTTTAAGATAATCACAGACTGTAATGCATTAAAAATGACACAACGAAAAAAGGATCTCCAGCCCAGAGTTGCAAGATGGTGGATGTACATGCAAGACTTTGATTTCTCGCTAGAATACCGTAAAGGCGCGCTTATGTCGCACGTAGACTACTTGAGTAGGAATCCGGTCAATATTATTAATGTTGTTCAAAAACCAAAAAATTGGGCTCAAATGGCACAGGCAGGTGACGAGGAAACACTATCGTTAATTGAAAAATTAGATAACGGTAAATTAGATAACACACGTTACGTGAAACGTAATGACCTCTTGTACTATAAGTATGACGTCACGGGTGAGCAAGCGCGATTCTTATGTTATGTACCTAAGGCATTTCGATTAAGTTTATTGCGTGTTTTTCACGACGAGCATGAACACATTGGCGTAGATAAAACTACAAATCTGATCCTGCGACACTTCTGGTTTCCTGGTCTAAGACAATTTGTCGCAAAATACGTCACGCACTGCGTAGTGTGCATTTCGCATAAGCAAGTTCCTCGCGCACCTTTGCAACCAATATCCTCTTGGGAAAAGGCTCCAGTACCATTTGATACGATACATGCGGATGTACTCGGACCACTGAGAGAAAGTGATGGTCATAAACATGTACTTATCATAGTTGACGCGTATACTAAGTACTGTTTGCTATATGCCCTACCAAAACAAGATTGTAGCGAGTTGAAGCGTGTAATGACCCAAATAATTTCTCTGTTTGGTACTTTTAAAAGACTAGTGTGCGATAGAAGTCGTATGTTCGATAACCATGACTTTATTCGTTGGATTTCAAATTATGGGGTCGAAGTCCATTTCATTACCCCTGAAATGCATCAGGAAAACGGACAAGTTGAACGTTACTGTCGCACAGTTTTAAACATGTTAAGGGTTGAAGTAAACTATAATGAAAATGATTGGTCAAAAATATTATGGAAACTGCAATTAGTTTTAAACGTTACTAAACATAAAACTACCCAATATTCGGCATTAAATCTTCTTATTGGCACTGATTCCACTACACCTTTAATAAACGCTTTGATCAAAGATATAACTAGCGAAGGGTCAAATCCAAATCGCGATGCGATTCGCGAGATGAGACGGCAGCGTGCAGAAGGACTTATTCGCGAAAACAAGGAAAAACAAGACTCTTATGTTAATAAAAATAGGAAACCGCCTAAAACGTTTCAAGTTAATGATTTAGTCTACGTGATTAAAAATTCTCAAAGTACCGGCAAACTCGATAGCGGTATGAGAGGCCCTTATAAAGTTACTAAGCTCCTACCTAACGATAGATATGAGGTACAATTACTAGCTGGTGCCTATGGAAAGACTAGTCAAGCAGCTGCTGCATACATGGTGTTATGGAAGGGTGAATGGACACCTGAGACTTGTGCTGCATTTTTTGAAGGTACTTGTACTATTGCTATTATGTTTGCTTTGTCAGCTTACATACCTACTAGTGTTTTCCCTATTCTTACACTTGATTATGTACTAAACAAGCTTGTGTATGTGTTTATTGATTTTTGCTACGTTATGTATTGTGTTCAGTGGAAAAGACCCGTGTAAATCCTGTGCGCATGGTATTGGGTTGACCCTGACACTGGTGGTTTCTGGGGTGAGTCGGTGGCGCAGCCGACAACAGACCTGTATAAATCCAGCCATTATTAGGTTTCTGGGGTGAGTCGGTGGCGCAGCCGACAACAGACCTGTATAAATCCTACCATTATTAGGTATCTGGGGTGACCTACTAAAGATTAATGTAAATCCTGTTGCGCACGCAAGTATGTGCGGGGTTTTCGATTGCGTGGGAACAGACCTGTGTAAAACCTATGTGATTTCAAACGCTTGTGCGTAGCTGTAGCGTCGACTACTGCTAATGTTGACTTGTTTAGCTAATTGGTACATAATCTGAAACCTCTACGCACTATATGAATTTAGACCAACCGTTGATAAACAAAGTAAATAAGTATGTCTCTTAGATTGTGTGTATCTCCACAGAGATCGATGATGATGAAGCCGAGCAGCCGTTGGACACGGAGGGTGTTGCTGGGCCTTCCACGAGTTCCTGCTGAGGGCTTCGAGCACGCAGCCCCGTCAGGAGAAGCCGTATTGGAAGAAAATCAATACCACGAATAGCAACACCACGACGGGCTATATAAGGAAGGCGGCTGGCGGCACTCGTCCATTTGCCCATCGGTCATCACGGAAGACGGAAGCTCTGTCTGAATATTTAGCGATTGTCGTTATTTCAAATATTGTAATTTGTTCGGCCGTTGGCCATTAAAATCTTTTTAAAAAATTATTCTGTGTTTCTATTTGTAACAATATATACATACAATTTACATTTTTAAATATTAAAATATCAAAATATAAAAACATTTAAAAATATAAAAAATAGTAGTCCACCGGTATCGGGATAGGGTCCAAGCTACCGGTGGTCAGGGCTCCTGAGAAAGGAATCTCCTAACAATACGCGCCGTGTCCAGGAGTACCGCTTTCTGTATCAAGCCCTTGATCCAGCCGCCTAACGAGAGCCTCCTTAGGTGTTCGTCGAGGCTCGAATCTTGGCTATTAAGCCATTGGCCGTCACGACTATCGGCACAATGACAGCTGTATCCACCTCCCACATGTCGACAACCTCGCGAGCCAGATCAAGATATTTTGTTTGTTTATCTTTCTCAGCTTTCACGAGGTTCTCGTCATGAGGGACAGCTATATCAACAATCATTGTGCGACGCTCTAGTCGATCTATCACCACTATGTCAGGCTTATTGGCAACAACAGTCCTGTCAGTGATGATAGATCGATCCCAATATAACGTGATATTGCCATTTTCGAGAACTGGGTCGGGCTCATACCTATAGTACGGTACTTCAGATTCCACAAGATTGTATTTAAGAGCAAGTTGTTGGTGGATAATCCTGGCTACAAGGTTGTGTCTATGCAAATAGTCTCCGTTATAGCTAGACGAGAACAACCAGAAATAATGTGTCGGATTGATGATTACATGATTATTATTATTATTATTTATTAAACTTTATGCATAAGTAAAAATTACTGTATAAAGGCGGACTTAATGCCTTAGGCATTTTCTACCAGTCGACCCTTGGGTGGTGCAGAAACACAACATGGCAGGTGCTTCTTTTGTAGATCTTCTTTTTCATCCGAATCGATGGTTTTCTAACTTTTCAACAACTATGGGTCCAGAAGCTGGCCACATTTATAACAGCGTCAGTAGCGGTCATCAGTTCCTCCATAGTGCAGGTGTATGGGCACTTGGGGCATTCCAGTATGTGAGTCCTGTTCTGTTCTGTGTATCAGACGAGTCTATAAAACTCCACTAGTCTTTTTGTAGTTTCAGTTTTGTGTCAGAGAATGCTTGTTGTGGTTAGTGTCCGACCGGAACCTTTGGTCGGGTTTACGGTTTCGGCCAAAAACTGGCCGAAAATTCGGCATCACCGAAACTAGCGTTTTTGAGTTAAAGGTTGTAAAAGAAACCTAAAAGTGACGGTTTTTTTCGTCTATTTGTGTAATCATTTGTGTGTAATCATCGTTTCACTAATTTACTTATTGTTTTATAAAAGTTAGGGCTTATTTTTTAATGGTCTGATATCTTTCCAATTTTTTTTTACTTTTTCCCGTTTTTCCCCCTCTTCGTGAGTTTTGGTTTCGGTTTCGGACGAAACTATAAGGGCAGTCGAACATTCGGTTACACTTTCGGTTTCAGCCGAAACTGGAAGGGGAGTCGAACATTCGGTTACACTTTCGGTTTCAGCCGAAACTGGAAGGAGAGTCGAACATTCGGTTAAAGTTTCAGTTTCGACCGAAACTGGAAGGGGAGTCGAACATTCGGTTACAGTTTCGGTTTCAGCCAAAACTGGAAGGGGAGTCGAACATTCGGTTACACTTTCGGTTTCAGCCGAAACTGGAAGGGGAGTCGAACATTCGGTTAAAGTTTCAGTTTCGGCCAAAACTGGAAGGGGAGTCGAACATTCGGTTACAGTTTCGGTTTCAGCCAAAACTGGAAGGGGAGTCGAACATTCGGTTATAGTTTCGGTTTCGGCTAAAAATCATGTTTCGGTCGGACACTCTTATGGTATTGTTTTATTGAACTGAACGAACACACTGTAAGCCGCAGTAGTACAGATTGGTGCCCTAAGACAATGAGACGAGGTCGCGCCAGACCATAAAGGATATAGCGGAATGAATAAGACAGATTCTACCAGCACTGGAAGGAGGAAGCGAAGGCTCGTGGCTGGTGAATTAGTGGACGTAGGCCCAGAAGTGGGCCAGATTAGGCTTAAAAATAACTGATTTCATTTTGTTTGATTGTTGGCATGTTTAGTCAGTCCAGTTTGTCTGTAGGTAACTAATTGAACACAATAATTACTATTGATCATATTTAGTCATTACCAGGTACCTACTAATGGTTTGAGCCAGCCAGTCCATCATACATGACAGTAGGTAAGTAACAAGCTCCCGTCACAAAATCCCTCAATCTTCCGGAACATAATCACTTGATGTTTTTATTTCATTACTGTATTACAGAGAAAGCTTACTTCGTTGTTTCGCAGTGAGCCTTTATCTTATTAACTTTTATGATACTTATCTTGTTGTGTTTATATTTCTCTGAAATTATTAGTTGAAGGAAAAATCCACTTTCAACTAAATTGAAACATGAAAATCGTTGAATTGGAAGAATAATTGGATGTTAGTAAAATATGCCTAAGGCCACTAATGCACACGTCAGATTACTACCGAAACTTTCAATTCAAGTCATGTAAGATGAGGAAAATATAATAGAAATAGACAAAGAATCGTTTGTGTAAAAATACCCAAAGCTATGCCAATCCATCCTACGAGTATATCCAACAAAACCTCAATTAGCACTCAGAACACACATCAATATTAAAACCGCACAAAAACCAGTATCAATCAATGTTCCCAATAAGTTACATGACCGATCATTAATTTGTCACCGAGTACATCACGAAACTTTGTACCTCCGTCGTTTAAACACAGACCCAATAAATTAATATCGTATGATAAAGGGGTTCCACATACGACAGCCTAACCAAGAGGTTATATCCGGCCCATCCGTCAATGTGAAAGTACTCGATTACGACATACGTGCGATTTATAACTTTACATAACCACATTCATCATTGAGGAGATTTGACCCAGTTTAACGGTATAGAGGACTTAGTGTGGCTTAACTTTGATCACTGGTTTCTCTCTTATAGGGGTAATGATTCATCATCGTCTCATGGAAGAAAATATTTGATATATAGACATGGACATCTGATTATTAATTAGATTTTTTTTTGCTTTATTTCTGCCCCGTAGCTACTTGGAAGTTGGAAGGCCTCCTTAAAGGTGGACAGATGACATGCTAAGGGCCGCGGGAGTCCATTAGATGTGAGAAACACAAGACCGGCCGATGTGCCAACAATTGGAAGAGGTCTATGTCCAGTAATTACGATGATGCTGAAGCCGCTCAAGCAATTGCAGAGAAACGCGAAACTAGAGTTTTAGTCATCCAACCGACCGGATGTCAGAATATATCTCGTGTATAACAATTGTGTGTCGGTTTTGGTGTTCAATAAAGTTGAACTCTGGCTTACCAATAGTTAGACGGATACTTTATCCCGAGTATTACCCAGACATATTAAACTAACGTCAAAATATTTGCGACACTCATAAGGCGGTAGTTCACTTATCGTGTCACACGGCACGTTTAGGAGTGCATTAGGCAGTGATTGAGCTAAGTGCGGGACGCATTAGTGATGCGACGCCGGCGGATGTCCGCCCCGCGCCGCGCCGCGACGACACCGACGCAGCCCGCGACAATACCGCGGCCATATTGTAATGTAAACATAATGCAACCCTTTGGCTATTTGACAACGACGGTTGTTTGTGAGTTAGTGCGGAGAAAATGTCTGGACGCGAAAATGTACAAACTGTGCGTGAATAAAAAGTTCCAAAGGTTGCTTATGATCTGATTTGGTCGGATCTACATCACTAGACACACATAAATCTAAAGATAAATCCCCTTTCCCCCTTCGTTTAAACGATGATTTCTCTACCATTTATCATTGTTACACATTCCAGCAACAAGAAACCTAATACGAAAACGAGGTTACGCAATTAATATTTCTTAGCGGCAAAACCACTTGTAATATCGGAAAGATTGTGAAGAATATGAATGAAAAAGTTAATATGGAGGACCGCACGCGCGTGCGGCCGAGAAAAAAAAGATGGATGTCCGTGAATAATGTTCGGTCGCGAACTGTAGTAATGGACAGCACTAAATATTGCACCAAGGGAAAATAAATTACTCCACTTTTTCAGAGGCACAAAAAGAACTCTTCGTTTCCTCTTTCAGTAAAGCGGTGAAGAGAAAAAAGTTTAATATGTTAGGACGCCGGACACTGATTATGTAGGCTGAGTGGTCGCCCCGATGGTTTGTTTACTTTTGTGTGTATGTACTGTTGTTTTACGACTCTTTCGAGATAAATCGAGCTTTCAGGAGAAATTCTAAACAATTTATTTGTGTTTTGACTTTTTTCTGCGCATTTGTGATCTTTGTTACTATTCAATAACGCAACAAAAGTGTTAGACTAAACAGCTATTTAATTACCTAATTATGCTTTAATAAAGGTCAACTAACTAGACCCATTTAAAAGTTACAATCGACAAACGGAAAAGTTACTAAACCGGCATCGCTGTGCCAATGCAACTCAATCTAGTCACATTGTAAAGAAAAATTAGCTACGACCAGAACCAAATTCACAAATTGTGTAGTCAAACTAATTTGCTGTTAATGAGGTTACGGACAGCTCCATGCGAGTGAGAAGTTTAAATTGGTTCACGACCATTGCCGCTTCGGTTTTTGTCGGAGGAATCAGCAGCGCCTTCAGCGGTAAATGGATTTATTACCCTCCGCCGTTCAGGTGTACTCGTAATTACTCTTATTGTGCAGAAGCGAATTGTTTATTGTTTGCAGTTGGAAAATTGCAACATATATTTTATGTCCGACGCGCTCGATGTATGAAATATTACGACTGCAATTCGATATATAATTCTTTCTCATTGCGGAATTAAACGCTATTACAGAGATGCATGTTATGAATGGTAGAGAATATTAAAAACGTAATTTCAATAACGTAATTCTTAAAACTTGTTTTCTTTTACAGTGCCTATACTATTCATAAAGATAAGAAAGTATATAAGCCGAACACACAGCTGGTTATATTTGTCGGAAAATAAGTAAAACTACGAATTGTAAGTTGTGTATAAAAACTTATATATCCCAAAATATAGAAAATATACACATGTACATCAAATACAGAGACTCTGAAAAATATCAACTTTGCATATCCCAATGAAAACTTTATTAGGCTTTACAGAGATGCTGCTCAAATAATCCGCACCTATTTAAATGTTTATTGTCACAGTAAGCATGACTTAGGGTTGAAATTAAAAAATATTTTGTTAAGTTTGACTCTAAATATTTCTCCTTGTTCTTCACAATACCTACGAAATTGAAATGAAAAAAATGTCCTGTTGTCCTTTTAGCCAAATGCAAGATAGTCTGTTCTTGGCTCTTAAACTAAATAAAAACTGAACATAATAATGATAAATACTCGCCTATTTCCAGGATGACCCCATTGTCTGAAAGGCACTTTGGTCCACGCCTTTTAATTAACAGCGAACTCAATTCACATAAAATATTCACGCAGCCATGATGGACCAATCACGTCGCACAAAGATTCAATTCAACAAAGACGCTACTGATGTGTATGTTGCTCTGCCCTAGTAAAGTCTCGTTATAAATAGGTTCGTCACCAGAACAGTTTTTTAATCCTTTCACGATACAATGAGCTATATGGGTTAACACAGTATTGTCATAAATGTCAATGTCAGAATGACACTCCAATCGAATGTCTTTCTAAATAAATGTGCAGCTCTAACAATTTAATAAAACAGTTTAATATTTGTTTCACAAAATTAGTAGTTGCAGATGATCAAGTTCAGATATTTTTTATGCAGTAGTCTGCTGAATACCTTACAGCTTATATGTAGAATTTAAAAACTGACGAAAGTATGAACGACTCGACTGTACATTATACCCATATAGGTAGTTACACTCTCAGTTTTAAAAGGAAAATCCTCGTGTATCGGTTGTTCCAATTTAAATATCCTAATCCTCGCCGTAGTGGCGGGCAGTAATCAGTCGACAGTAACCGGCATCCGAAGGGATTTAGTTTCAATCACGCCGGTGGCCAGGACTCGTGATTAATGCATACTAAACAGGGCACACACAGACGATTTCCAGATAATTTACTTTCCTGTATAATCGTCTTGCACGTTCTCGTTCTAAAGTTTTTCAATTTCAAAAATGAGCGCGGTTGAGAATTTTTTGAGACGCGGTGTATCTAATTTTTTTTTTCTGTTTGTGTTTTAAGATTATGAAGGTTTTCGTTCGATGATTCGTCTTTCTGACTGAAGAGAAGTATATTTTAAGTTTAGGAATAATAATAGTGAATATTTTGTATAAAATATATGATAAATCAGGTGATCTATCAATTTATTATTGTGGCACTATGGTTGTAAATAAAATTGATTGTGTATTTGTTCAATTTTGTCTTATTCTCTTTTCCCGTAGGCGCTGATGGATAGGTAAGTAGGTATTCTCCATTAAACAGTCGAAGGAAAATTCGTATTGTCACAAAAAGGAAAACTGATAAAAAATCATATTACCGATCTTCATAATCCTGACACAACAAGTCAACAAACCCACTTAATAATTAAACCGGCGTCTCTTTACGTAATCAAATTAATTAAACGCAAATAATGTTTTGTTATTTTGTTTTTGCTTAGATTTCGTTTTATAAACTCAAGTGCGTAAATAAAGCGTTGTTGATGACAAGTGACTGACTGGCGGGCAATTAGTGGGTGGGCAGGCCAGGGAAACAAAAGGGCCTCTTAGTTTCACTTAATTAAAAAAGAGGAAGCCGGCGCGAGGCAGAGAAAAATTGCTGTGAAATAACGCAGAACCGCGCTGTGTTTGTGTGTATACGAAACCTTGTGGAGATATTTTTTAAAGAATATACAGGAAATGTTGGGTAAGTAGATATGTCTACATTTATGTACAGGGTGTAACGTTAAAAAACTGCTACTGTCAAAGGATTTGAACAACTTTCTAAGAGGTTATGCAATTGCAGAAAAGAATGGGTTTTTTGAACAAAGGTATCATCAACTGATCGAAATTGGTATGGGAGGAACAATATATTTTTTTTGGAAAAGACTATGTGTTCCTTTCGATGTGAAAGTTGTTCATTTCGATGCCTTTTTTTTTTGTTGGGTGGGAAATCATCCAATGACATCTCCCGCTTTCGGTGGAGCGGGAGGGTGTGTCAGACTCTTACTGACTAAAACCCACCCCTATTCCTTCCCTGCCCTGAGTGCCCAGGGGCGCGGTAACTCTGGTTCGAATTTATCCTCAGCCCCTGGGCAAGCATCGGCCATGACGGGCCCTGTCATGATTTGCTGACAACACATTGAGGCGCGCGAGGAACACTACGCGCCGTCGACTCTCGGGCCTGGTGCTGATCGGACGGCGACCTACCTACTACACGCCGTCTGCAGGCCCGGGTTCATTTCGATGGCTGGAAGCAGGTTTTTAAAAATGAACACACCTTTCCGGTACATTCTGTATAAGTTAAGCTTTCACGTAGCTTCAAGAGTGTGCTGTGTCTAAATAATCTGTGCTGGTTTTTATTTTTATGCTTTTATAAGCTTAACGAAACGAACGAAACATTCCATGTTCCACCTAAAACAACTACAAAATAATTAAAGTACACACTAGTTATAACATTTAAATACGTGAATACTGTCACCGTTCCAAACCAGAATTTATCTCAGAGCACAAAAGGTGGAATATTTCCTGCGCAGTGCGGAAATTTAGTTTATAACAAGCTATGTAACGTCAAATAATATGAGTTCACTAGAGAGGGGGAGGGAATCGTTAAAATAATTTACAATTTTCCCTGTTAGAAAAAAATCCTTCGGCGCGAAGTTTGCAGCGTGTGAAAAATTAAATTGCTCGTTGCCCGACGCGCGAAATTCAAGCAAGTTTAGTTACTATAATTTTCCGGCGCGGCCGCTCTGGTTCACTACAATGAGGCGCCCGCAGCCATCATTAAGGTGTGTATGGGACTCCCGCGCCGCGTTTTCATCCCTATTTCCACTGCGCAAACTTTTCCATGTGACTGTTCGGCCGCTGGATTCTGATACTTCCCTTTACAAACATTTGCCAAGTCAGAGGAAAATAGGAACGAATATTATGTTTTTTCTTGACAGTGTATGGAGTGCCGAAAGCGGTAATATAGTACGATCGGCTATAGTGCCGTCAGGTTGCGGCATACTAAGTAGAAGAAGAAGAAGAAGAAGGCATACTAATCTACATGATTTTAAAAATCTATTCGTTTCTGGCGAACAGACTAGGTTAGGTTAAAACTGTAACCACCTAGTCACAGTTTTAACCTAATTTAACCTAGTCGGTAAATTATTATAAGTGCCAATTTAATAGCACTTACTTAAATCAGCGACATATATGTAATATAATGAAATATGAATAAAACTGTCAAAATAACTAAATTGTAATGACTTTTGTAAAATATCACATACGTAAAGCCCCTCATTAGCAGACACAATTAAAAACCTATTGTCGCGTTACTGACTAAAACCCACCCTGGTTCCTTCCCTGCCCTGAGTGCCCAGTGCCAGGAGCGCGGTAACTCTGTTTCGATCCATAGATTTAACCACGACCCTTGGGCAACGGCAGTCTAGCAGGCGCCACTTTATGCCGCAATAGCTGACGGTACTTTATCTGATAGTCATAGAATGCCGCTTGTGGCACTCTATACACTGCTTTTTTTCTTTGCGTTTACATGCAAATAAAAAGCGATGCTCATTTATTTTTTGTTTGGACACTTTAAAGTTAATTTTACAATATATTTTAAAATCGTATGTCAGGAAGTATGACTTTTTTTTTTTTTTCATTCCTTTTTCCATTGCTCAAACTTTTCCATGTGACAGTTTGTCCTCTGGATTCGTATACTTCCCATAATAAAGATTCACCAAATTTTATTATTATTGGAGTTGCCCAAGCGTGTAAATAGCCGTGGGTCTCTGCGGATGTAGAACAGAAGTACGACCAAGCACTTGGAGGGAATGCTGGCCCAAAATTGCCTATATTTGTCTGTATAACTTCAAGTTAGGAGTGGTCGGCAGCAGTCGGCGAATGTGGCCCTACTTACAATTTGTAAAACAAGTGGTACCTTACTTTCCGGGCTGTTCTCGATGGTTGCACGTCGAATTGTCGAGTGGCCACTCGTTCTCTTCACACCAACACTCCTGATTATGCTTGTTCAGTAGTTAACGGACACGGTAAATATGGGTTATTTATTATTCCCGGAGGATCCCCAACGTTTACGGGATTTACTCGGGATTTTAGCGTATTTGCGGGGACGATATTATTTTAAGACATTAGTCTGCGGTGAGATGCGCGCTGTGCCTCGCGGCGTTAGACACACACACACACACACACTGACGTCAAACTGACGTGACGACGATTGTTGCATTTTACATTGTCTATAGCTCGTCGTAAAGCCGGCCACTCACGTCTGTCTGACAAATTAAAGCGAGACACACACGCGACGTGATACCAACCCCACCCAACTTGCAGAGTGGCGGCAACTCGCCACACCATGCTCCCCGCCTTGAAAGGTCCAGGAGCTTTCAAAAGCTGCTAATCTATGCGGAGCGAGTGAGGTTCAAGAAGCGGTGATGATATGTAAGCATTAACTTGTTGAAGAGCTTTGAGGGAAATCCAAGCAGCAGTCCGAAACACCATCGCATTGATATAATGCTCGGGAAAAATAATTATCAGTGTCCTAAGAATGAATTGCGGTTCGACTTGACTATGGTAAGTCGAATAAACTAAATTACAACTATGTAATGGCGTACCATTGGAACGTATAATATGAACCCTAAACTAAATTAAACTAAATTATGTAGTTATAATAATCTATAGAGTTGGCAAAGGATACAACTTAGTGACAGGACGTTTGTACGTGCCTGACGCGGTTTTTATTGAAGCGACTCGAATTACACCATCCGATCCCGGAAAAACTTCCTCTATGATACCTAATGGCCAAGTCAATGGAGGTACGTTATCTTGACCCAAGAGAACGACAGTACCTATCTCTATAGGGCGATCGGGAGTGCACCACTTCTGGCGAACTTGCAGCGTGCAAGTACTCAATTCGCCATTTATTCCAGTAGGATAACACAAGTTGATCCAAGAGCCTTTTGCGGTTGTTTAGGTTTTTAACAGAACTATGACTATGTAGTCTGTTTGTAAATTTAAGAATGTACATAAATACACGTAACAATTTATTCCATGAGCAAACACGGTCAGCTATAGTATCTAAAATACGCGGTTCAGTATTCGAAGTTTCTACAAGAAAAACCTTTGATTTAAACTCCGGCAATGTTTCACATTGAGCAGGAGCGAACTTTAAAGGCCACTCGCTTATGGGCTGATGGAGCCATGTGGGGCCGTTCCACCACAACGAGTGTTTTATTAAATCCGACGGCAGCATGCCGCGAGACAGACAATCGCTAGGATTCTCTTTCCCGGACACGTGACGGAAACAAGCGGCAGGTAAGTTTTCCTGTATTTGAGCAATGCGGTTGCTGACAAAAATAGACCATCTATGGGGAGATGAGTGGATCCACGAGAGAGCTATGGTGGAGTCCGAGAAAGCGTGGACACCTGCAATAGGTACACGAGCGGAAAGTTTTTCCTTGACTACGCGAACAAGTTTAGATAGAAGTAAAGCGGCGACAAGTTCTAATCGCGCTAGCGTTGTTATTTTAGCGGGGGAGACTTTGGACTTTGCACATAAGAGTCGGACAGTGATATCACCAGTAGGGTTGGTAATGTGTAAATAAATACAACAGCCATAACCAGTAAAGCTGGCGTCGCAAAAGGCTACGATGTTCACTACAGCTTCTCTAAAGACGCCAATGTGGCGAGGAACCTTTAGAGAAGAGAGTGAAGGAAAATCGCGCGTAAAAGCGGCAAACCGATTTGTGATAGATTCCGGTGGAACCTCATCCCATCCTACTTTAGCTAACCAAAGTTCCTTGATTAATACCTTCGCGTACAGCACAACGGGTCCTACAAGGCCCAGTACGTCGAACAAGCGGGCAACTAGCGATAGAATCGCGCGCTTCGTGCATTTATCATCCACGGCGATTGTTGTCAAAGAAAAATAATCATCAGCGGGTTCCCAGGTTAATCCAAGGATTTTGAAATTATGGACATCATTATCCATGCCAGAAAAATTAACTGGTAAGCGGTGAGACTCTGGGAGAATCTCTAATAAAGCGGGTGAATTGGTAGCCCATTTGACTAAGTCAAAGGAACCTACCTTCATTAAATCAATTAAATCGCGGGATAGACGCATAGCTGTCTGTTCGTCCGAAACAGAGTAGACGTAGTCGTCCATGTAAAACTGAGTTTCTACCAATTTAGAAGCCTCAGGAAAGCGGTCGCTTTGCTCACACGCCAAGTTACGCAATGTGCGCATCGCTAAATAAGGACTAGGTTTTAGTCCGAAGGGAACGCGGTTAAAATGAAAGGTGCGAATAGGCTCACCTTTGCTAAAACGATACAAGATTCGTAAATATTTGCGGTGGTGCTCTCTTACACCGATACGTAAGAACATTTGTTTTATATCCGCTGTCATCGCGACAGGGAATGTACGAAAATCAAGTAATAACAAAAACAAGTCTGCTTGCAAATTAGGTCCGACATGCAAAATGTCATTGAGCGACAACCTCGAGTGAGTTATATAATCCGCGATAGTTTTATTATAATTCTCGCGTAGGGTCATTAACTTACGCTCGAGCGCAAGCAAGCGCCTAGGGGCGTAGCCGTGCAAGTTACCTAGCCCGCCGGGTGAGCGCGCAAAAGGCAGATCGACAAAGTATCTGCCGTCTTCAAACAAGACTGAAGAATTAAAATTATTTTCACACTCTAATTCGTGCGGACCAATAACGGAACGCGGCGTGGCGCGGCGCGGCGCGGCGGTGGCGGCGGGTGGAATTTCCTCTAGCTCAAAAAACTTATGCAAACTTGACCCGACCTCAATGTCGGCCTGCGCGGTAAACGAAGATGTAATGTGTGTCACATCACTACTACAACAATCAATATCACCCATAAGCACATAACCGAAGCTAGTCAGTACAGCAGGGGGTGCGCGGGTACCTGTTTCGACCCTGTCTCCCAGGTAAATAAAGGGGAACAATTGTGCTCCAAGCACGACGTCTACCGTGCCCGGCACGTTCCAAAGCGGATCAGCGAGCTGCAAGTTACTTAAGTATGACATGTTATCATTGTTATGTAACCTAATTAATTTCGCGGGAAGTCTATCTGTAATACAATCAACAACTAACGCTTGTATCGAAAACTTCGTATGAGGGTCAAACCGAGATTCTATGTTGAGATAAATGATAAATGATAAATGATAAATGATGTTTATTCAGTAAATAGGTTACAAGGAACACTTTTACACGTCAATGTTTTTTTGTCAGTTTAAGCTAGATGAGGCCGGTGTTTCCTAGCTGACTACCCTGAGAAGAAACACCGAAACAAACTCAGAGGTCAAAGTCTCTTTTAGTGTTCAAATCCATACAATGTGGACTGGTTAGATCCTATGAGAACCATGTACGTTTATGTCTGGGATGAGCTTTATGAAGAAAGCAACACACGAATTCGAGTGGACCTGTCCAGACAGTGCAAGCATTTGTCAGTCATCGCGAAGCTCAACTCAGAACTCTGAGGTGCTCAACGAACCGACGAACAATACCAAAGTAAGGACATTTGAGTAGGCCGCAAAAAATACTCAAACTGCCAGACAATCATAGAATCTACATGAATATAACGACATACATAGTTCTCGCATTCACATTATTCTATATGAGGACCATGCAGCTTAGTGTCTGTAGTGGTCTTTTGAAGAAAGAACCAAACATATTTGAGTGGACCTGTCCAGTCAGTGCAAGCATTTGTCAATAGTCGAATAGCTCAACTTAAAAACCACTAAGGAGCTCAATGACATGACGAACAATACCAAAGAAAAGACATTTGGGTAGGCCGCAAAAGTACTCAAACTGTCAGACAACGTTGAAAATTACTGTAAAAAGGAGGAGAAAATAATAATAATAACCCACATAGTCCTCACATTTACAATAATTAAGTAATAAAAAAAAATAAAAAAAATATAATACTTTACAAAATATTTGTGTCAAACAAAATAGTAATCATAATATGTCAATCAAAAAATAAAAATAAATATAATACTTAACAAAGTATTCAAGTCAAAAAAAAAAAAAATAATAAATATAAAATGTCAATAAAAAAATAAAATAAAAAATATAATACAATACTATACAAGTATTCATGTCAAAAACGAATATTAAAAAAAAAATATATATATAAAAAATTTTTCATCAGTAAGTAGTACATATGAAAACAATGGCTCATGTATATCATTGAAGCAGCTCAATCCCACGCCTTTTTGTCCTCAAGAAAGTCATTAATTGTGTAAAAAGCTTTCTGGCATAGCTTACGTTTAATAAATGATTTAAATTTATTTATGCTTAGTTCTTGAATTTGGCTAGGAAGTTTATTATAGAAACGTATACATTGACATCTAAACGAACCACCTATTTTTTTCTTGAGCCTGGTTTTTGGTACAATAAATTTGTGTTTGTTCCTAGTATTTATGCTATGGATATCACTGTATCTTTTAAACAGATTAATATTTTTATGTGCATACATGAGATGAATAAAACCGTGTATTGGTTTCGATGACATTCCAACACCTTGTAAAAATGAATTGCGTAATTTAATTATGGGTAAGTTCAAACGTTTACAACAGTCCACAGTAATTAAATTATTTTGCGATCCGTTATCTAGTAGGCACCGAACCACCTCCTTATCTCTGATGTCGCTATAGTATGCATATAACTGCGCGGTCGCTAGCAAAATGGTTGACCCAGTTTTAACAGCTGTAGTGAGCGAAACAGATGTATCCTTAGTAGGCGCTTGCGGCTCGGGCGATAATGACTCATGTTTTTCTCGGAAATGTAAGAGAGAATGGTGGTTCTTCTTACAAATTTTACAAACGTTACGTGACTTACATTTAACCAAAGAATGGGATAGACTTAAACAGTTTATACAGCCACGTTTTGCTTTTATAAATTCAAAACGTGCAAGCGGTGTTCTAATATTTTTAAACAGCGGGCAATAGAACAGCTGATGTCGTACGTCATCCTTATCGCACAACGTACATTTGCCATTCGAAACCGGTTCATTACGCGATACGAATGACTTAGCGGTATTATTTTTTGTTTGATGATTCGCTGAACTAGACTTAGCGCGCGGTTCCGTCTGTAAATTATTACCGTATGAGCGTTGTAGTACCTTAACATATGCTTGCATGAATGTTATAAACTCCGCATAGGAAGGTAATTCTTTTTCACTCACACGTGATTCAAACTGTAAGACAGTTTGCGCGTCAACCTTTCTTAAACCACAGTGTAATAAAACAAAATCCAGTAAGTCTGGAATGTCTAACTGCTTCAAGGCTGCGACGGACGCTGAATATCGTTCCACAAAAGTATTGAGGCTCGCGGCATTTCCGGCGCATTGTTTAATGTCCAGTATATTATTGAGATAATGAATCCCTAAACTACGCTTATCTTGATACCTTTTTACGAGACTGTTCCACATAACGTTGTATGTATCACCTGTAGGAACAATGCCCGCGGTCAGCTTCAAGGCATCATGAGTCAATTTACTGATCAAGTACTGGACACGCTGCGAGTCAACCAGATCGGTATTTAAATGAACATTGCTTCGAAACATTTCATAAAATATGGGCCAATTTTCCGCTTTACCATCAAACGTTGGCAAATCTATGGGCGGTAATTTTATCCGAGTACCCACTTTGTGTTCCGATCTTTCGTTTTTCGAAAGTATGAGATTACGTTTATATTTAATATTAGAATATAAGTCTTCAATAGAATATAGACTCGAATAGTCTGGTGCGGTTTGGTCAATTTCGAATTGCAATTCATTCATTTGTTCTACTATTTCCTCAAATTTGTTATATTGCTCAGTAATTGTTTCTGACTGCGCTAAGAATGTCTCATTTGAACGTGAATCATAGTTCGAGATGTTTCTGGAATCATTATATATGCGATTAACTCGCTCGAAAATCATTTGTCTTTTAGCGGTAAGCTGAGCCAATTTAGCTTCTTGCTTGCGGGACGCCATTTTGGGGCACTAATAAAGTTATGTGCCTACCTACTGTAATGACTTGTACTTAATTTGTACTGAATTTTACTGATGCCTATCCGGCTCGAAGGACCATCTAATGGAGTTGCCCAAGCGTGTAAATAGCCGTGGGTCTCTGCGGATGTAGAACAGAAGTACGACCAAGCACTTGGAGGGAATGCTGGCCCAAAATTGCCTATATTTGTCTGTATAACTTCAAGTTAGGAGTGGTCGGCAGCAGTCGGCGAATGTGGCCCTACTTACAATTTGTAAAACAAGTGGTACCTTACTTTCCGGGCTGTTCTCGATGGTTGCACGTCGAATTGTCGAGTGGCCACTCGTTCTCTTCACACCAACACTCCTGATTATGCTTGTTCAGTAGTTAACGGACACGGTAAATATGGGTTATTTATTATTCCCGGAGGATCCCCAACGTTTACGGGATTTACTCGGGATTTTAGCGTATTTGCGGGGACGATATTATTTTAAGACATTAGTCTGCGGTGAGATGCGCGCTGTGCCTCGCGGCGTTAGAGACACACACACACACACACTGACGTCAAACTGACGTGACGTCGATTGTTGCATTTTAAATTGTCTATAGCTCGTCGTAAAGCCGGCCACTCACGTCTGTCTGACAAATTAAAGCGAGACACACACGCGACGTGATACCAACCCCACCCAACTTGCAGAGTGGCGGCAACTCGCCACACCAATTATATTGTTCAAAAAAATGACTGGAACGCTACATACCAGTAATTTGTTGCTCATTAAGGGGTTTACCTGGAAAGTTTTCCGGAAGTTTTGAAAATTGGTGACTTCTTAGATTTCGACTTGGTCTTTTTGAATTTTAACTTTCCCAAGAAATTCTATTAATTTTCTACGTTTTTTCAAAGTGTCACATTAACATGTTAAACCGGATAAAAATAATATTTTAAATGTAAAGTTATTTAATTTTTTCGTTGGCTTTTATTAATTTAGTGTTGCCATTATATATTTATTCTTCCAAGTGAAAATAACTTATAAAAAAACAACCGACTTCCAAAAAAGAAAATTCACTAAAAATTAAAAATTAACTTTAATTTCGGAAGTCAGTGTCAAATATCGAAGAAATAAAATACAAACACCGACTTCCGAAAATAAAGTTATTTTTTAATTTTTAGTGTAGTTTCTTTTTTGGAAGTCGGTTGTTTTTTTTTTTTTGTAAAAAAAGTGAATGTATCAGGGACGTTTGACAATGTTTTTTATCATTTTGATAGAAAAGTTGACGAATTAATATTTCAGTAGGTACATAATAGTACTGAATAGTGGCATACAATTTTGTACCACAATTGTTACGATATCTATCATGCTAGATAACAATAGGTGCATTGCGCTATACAAAGATACATACTATATTAAAAAGCCCGAATAACAGGCATTACTTACACAAACATAATTATAACCTCTGTTCTATCCTATGTAAAGGTACTCTTCCGAAAGTAGTACCCATAGTGCCTATAACAAAAACTTTATGTTCGTGGTAAGTATATAGTCTTAAGTACACCCAAAAAGCTTGTTATTTATCTTGTTAATTGTCTTGATCTAGTAAATGTTCAGAAGAGTCGAGTCTGTCCTAAAGTTTGTTAAAGTAAAAAGTTTTGGTCCGTAGCGTGACGACCAGTAAGTAAATGATTAATGTGTCGACCATAGGTCGAAGCGTGTAGGCGATTACTTTTTTCAATAATTAAGAGATAAACTTTAACGTCGAAAACTGACTGTTTATTTTTGATTTTTACTAAGGATGTCGGTTTTCTCTTTATTCTTCCAGTAATTACCTAAAGCGACCGATATTATTAATATTCTCAAACACAAACAATGAACAAACATACGGTAATTTTTCTTGGATAACAAAAGACAGGATTATTTTTATCACGCTTCACCTGTAATTATGTAAAAAAATCTTAGAAGCTAAATTTGACCCACTCACCGGTTTCCGATTGAGCTGAAATATTGCATACATGTTTAGTTTGGACGACAATGCATGGTTAGTTAAGTGACGTCATTCTAAATCCGATATGGCGGACTCCCAAAGATGGCGGACTAGTTATTTTGTATGTATCCCCATGATGTGGGTATCAAATAAAAGGGATTCCTAAGAAGAATACGAAAAACCGAGATTTTTAGTATTTTTTATCTATATTATTATTATAATGACATACTTAGACGCGTAGCACTGCCGTAGCCGTGATGGCTACGCCGTAGCAAGCTACGTCGTAGCAAGCTCGTAGTGCGTCAACGTACTATGAGTTCTCATGCACTGATATCGATAACAGAGAAAAACTTATATCGCCTTGCGACTAAGAATTAAAAAAAAAACCCTTTTGAACACTCGCTTTTTGAAATTTGAATACTGCTCAATACTAGTACTTATAATAGTATTTTCTACTTCATCTCCAGATAATGTTCAATGATCGTTTGCTTATAATTTAATTATTTCTTTAAGGTCTTAGTAAACTTCAATTGCTCTTTTTAACACACTTATTTTGGTTTCACTTGTAACTAACTGTGATGTCATTCTAAATCGGATATGGTGGAATCCCAAAGATAGCGTACTAGTAATTTTGTATGCATTCCCATGATATGGATATAAAATAAATGACAGAACGAAATATAAAAAACAAAGTTTTTTTTTTAAATTAGAGAAAATTATTATTTATGAAAATACAAGCGAAGAACTTCATAAACAAATATTTACTTTTTTTTCTTTCTTAGCTCAAGGAAACTAATTTTTGAAGGGTAAATTTATGCATCGCGTAATTAGCAGCCGGCTGGCCCAAATATGCCTTCAAGTATATTTGTAAGTAAACCACGATGTTCCCTTTTATTGTTATTACACAGAACTGAGAGCCGAGTAAAAGTAAAGTGAAATTAAATTGAAATAAGCATTATTTGCTTGAATGATACTAAAGTGTTTCCAAATGTGCGTTGTTAAATGAGAATAACGCAGATAATGTGATTCAATTTAATAACGTAACTAAAGTACGGCCAACGAGAAGCGATACCAAATGTAAACAAAACCCATGCGAAAATGGGCGATAAAATGGCCGCCCGAATGTTGGCGAACCCGTCTTAACGTTGTCATATTTTTGCCGGGAGAACGAGACATTACGACAAAGGCACAAGATGGAAAGAGATAAATATTAGATTGTCAACGCCACAGTTGTTCTTTAGGTTAATGACCTTTCGTATCGCTGCTAGTTGGCCTTACTTTAGTTAGTGTTTAAGCAAGAGTTTATTGTTTTCGGAAACCATTTACTGTATATCATTTATTATTATTATAATAATTGATCTTAAATAAATTTCTAAAGTGCTACAGGACTGTTTAGAATAAAATGAATACTCCTCTAAAAATGGATAGATACAATTAAGAGTGTCCAAAGAAGTAGTTAAAAGTTTTAAATAAAACAGTGACATCTTAAAAAGCACTCCATCTTATAATCCCAAGAGTACAGCCAGTAACTATACCATAAAACACGTTTACAATGAATACCCGTCGGCTCCAGTGAATCTGGTACCTATCAAGTGGGCGATGCTATCAAAAGTTATAATATCAGTATGCATTAAATGAGCCGTGTGCGGTATCCGAGGCTCCCAAGAATTAAACGCTGAAGATTTTCATGCCAGCGGCAACCCCTCCGAACAACCCCTGCAATTAAAACGCACCCGAAGGGTTGCACCGCTTTCCAAATTGCAAACACGTCCATTGTTTTAATCTACTCCTCTCCCAGAATCCTGGGTATAATACTGGAATAAGGACTCCTAGTTTACTTTGACCTCCTCTTCTTCAACACTCATGAACAATGAGAACCCGAAAGAGGGATCTATATTAGCTGGATGGCTTCATTGGTGGGGAATTCACCGATGTATACTTGATTGAAATATTAATTTCAAGCTTCCTTACTGACAATGCCGCGGAATGAAATATTAACCATCATCTTAAATAACAATTTCACAGAGAAAGAGTGCTATTCTTTACAAAATGGTAGAACACAAGATCTGAATTATTGAGAAGGATATCGTAAAGACACTTGTCTTATTCTTTTTTAAGATGAGGAGTAAATAATGCTACCACAACAAAATAAAATAAGGGTAAAATTTTCATAGCTCAGATAATAAAAAAAAAATAACAGCGGTTTGTGCACATCCCTTAACTGCGGCATATTATAAGTGATATCACGTACCTACATTTGCCGTGGAGGATAGGTGTGTAATTACTCCATACATGATATAAAAGAATTGGATTATAAGAAAGGCGTAATAGGGGTAAAATACATAATGATACGTCTTTGCATGCTTTATATATTTTTCAGTAGAAAGAAAATTAACGCTTATGGCATTATAAAAGGATATTACGTGTGTAATATTTGAGTCATTTTCCGAGAAATCCGTACAGAACGAACCATGCCGTCGGATCAGTCAAACATGTTCAGTAAAAATTTTATCATTTTAAAAATTTTCGGGATCTGGTCAGGAAACACTCCCTGGAAATATTACAGATACTACTCTATCATCTACCTTTTCGTGACTTTTGTATGTTACAATTTACTTCTCACTCTGAATCTACTTTATACGCCCCGGAAAATCGAATTATTACTCCGCGAAGTGATATTTTATTTCACTGAAATAACAGTTGCAACAAAAATTTTGACGATACTCTTTATGCGTGATAAAATAATTGACGCAATCAAATTAATTGATTGCGATGAATTCGTCGGCGACTTTGATAATAAGGACGGGGTTCTGTACAAAACTAACATGGGTTATAGGTTGGGTTGGAAATTATACACCATTTCATCAAACATGGCTTATTCGAGCCAAGTAGTCGTCCCAATATTCTTGGATTTAGTACGAGGCACCAAGTCTGAATTACCAATATGCAAATATTATTTCTTAAGCGATGAAGTTCGAGAGTCCCATTTCGTTTTTTGGTTCATATATCAATCTTTAGGGATGTATGGCCATATGATGTACAACGTGAACATTGATTCATTGATCGCTGGGCTATTAGTTATAGCTATAGTTCAGTTGAGGTTACTTAACAATAACTTAAGGAATTTAAAAGTATCTGAAGAAGAGAGTAAACTGCCAATCGAAATTCAAGACAAGATTCAAGTGATGAGGCTCAACAAATTGTTACGACATTATGAAGTTATTTTGAAGTAAGTGCTAAGTTTCAAAATGTAGAATTGCAGATCTTGAGTTGCTACAAAATTATTTTGTTGTTACTTGTTTCAGTTATTGTGAAACAGTTCAGAACATGTTAAGTGTGACATTATTCTTTCAATTCGGTGTCGCGTCTATGATAATATGTGTGGTGATGTGTGGACTAGTTTTGGTAAGCGCTTACACTCTCGAGCTTATAACACGCTTTAATTCGCTTGGTATGTTATTACAAAACTTATTTAGTAGAAATGAGAAAGAATAAAATATGTTTCCCACACATTCCTAGAGAGATAGATTCTTTGTCTTCAGTGGGACATGAAAGCTACAATAAATAAATAAGAGACCAAATGATAAATTATTATTTTCCTGTTTCGAAGTTAGGGTACTTTATTCTATACCATTTCTTCTTGGAAATTGAGATTGAGATGTTATCAACTTATTCACTTGCCCTGTTCTGGAAAATAAAAAAAAGTTTTTACTTGTCTTTTATTTTCAGCCATCATCAACGGAGACTCGAGTATTTTTGGTAATGTACCTTTTCACGATGACACTGCAAATTTTTGTGCCAGGCTTTTTGGGAACTCAGCTGTCTTACGAGGTATTTAACACAAATCCATACTTTATGACTAAAACCTATTGGTTTTAGTCATATAGTTCAACTACTGATGTTAGCAAAAAGCTAAACAATAAGTCTATCTAATCGTTGACTGCCAAGCTACTTTATATCCTGAAAAAATTCACGGAATAAAAAAAATATAACTACCACGTTGGTCTCGTGGAGGTCAGCGCGACTATTAGGAGTTTGGAAGATAGTGGTGTGTCACCAATGGTCATCGACGTACCTCAGAAAGCACGTACAGCCGTTAGTCCTGCGCTTGAACTCGTCCGGTCGTGTCGGATTGCCGTCCCATCGAACTTTGAGAATTAAGGAACAGAGAGTGCACTGTGTGTGCGCACGCGCTTGGGCATTATTATAATTATTATCTCCTGCGTATTAGCCTATCTCAGTTAAGATTGGCCACCATGATTGAAATTTTCGATCGATTACCTATTATTAATGTTTTATTTTCCAATTTAATGTGTGTTGTTCTGTTTTAGAGTCAAGAACTAGTGACAGCAGCTTATAATAGTGATTGGATACCGAGATCGGAATCATTCAAAAGGAGTTTGAAACTCTTCAGAGAACGTGCCGCAATCCCAATCATGATTTCAGGCCTCCAAATGTTTCCTCTATCACTACTCACGTTTACTTCAGTAAGTTAATTATTTTTATTAATTAATTAATTTAATATAAAAAAAAAACATATAAACATGTTTTTATGTATATTAGATAGATTTTAAAGGATAGAGTGGGCAGCATTATTCCAAAAGGCGATCTCCTAAAGACGAAAGGATAAGTCATTTCTTTATAGTTTTTTTTTTTAAATTGTAATATTGGATCGGGATAAATGATTAAAGTTATTGAGATAGATTTTTGTGCATTGAAATTGTCATTTCAAAATAACAGTGTTTATTAAACAATAACAAGAAATGATGAACTTTTCCTTTGTATTAATAAAGATAATTAAATTAATTTTCATCACATAAATGCCACCGTTTAGCAATTAATCTGCCTAGCCTTTTTCCAACTATCTTGGGGTCGGCTTCCAGTCTAACCGGATGCAGCTGAATACCAGTATTTTACATGGAGCGTCTGCCTACCTGATCTCCACAATCCAGTTACTGGGTAATACGAGTACGATACCCCTTGGTAAGACTGGATGTCAGAGTTTCGGGCTTCTGACGACCCGTAACGAATTTTTTTGTTATTGTTTTTTGGGACAAGCCCGCTCACTATTCCCAAACCACTGTAACTTCTGTAAGCCAGAATCAACAGTGGCGACCACCAGAAAAAACGCCGAGTCGACGAGTCCCAGAGAAACGATTAAACTGTCTTGGGTCCCGCTACGAAATTAGTCAGAAAAGACAGCGGAGGAGTAAGAAAAACATAATTTCGACCCGTAACGACTGTCAAAGATCCATGATTGACAGTCGAGACCAACGGCTTAACGTGCTTTCCGAGGCACGGAGGAGTTTCGGTATGTAAAATGGTCACCCATCCATAGACCAACCCCAGTAAGCGTAGCTAAACCTGAAGAATCGACCCGTGCTGCTGTTATTACTAAAGCCACGAGCTCCTTCCAATGAAAATGAAATTGGCCACCGTTTAGCAATTAAAATAAATAATATTTTACTCTCCCGTTACAGATTATGAAGACTGCTTATTCTTTCTTTACGCTAATTAGAAACGTTCAAGAACAATAGAAAGGGGAGGAAAAGTACATTATTATGAAACTCACAGCTTCATCTGGGAAATGGAGTGGAAACTTCAAGTTTTTCTTTTTCTGAGGACTGTCTTTACCAATTACTACTTACTTATGCTAGAGAACATGATTGTAAACCATGAACCAACACAAAAACCGATTAATTGCGTGTCGGACTTTGCAAATTTATGGTTCCGTACCGAATGTATTTTTGTCAATTTTTATGGCTTTGGGTCAACAAGATGCTAATACTGTGAAAATTTGAAGATAGCTCCAACCGTTCGTCTGTAAAGCCTGTATGACAGATGACGTACAGACGAACACGTGAGTGACAGTAATATGAAAAAAATCGGGTACAGAACCCTAAAAAGGTATTTTAAACCTAGCACATAACACTTGGAAAAACGAGTTCCGAACTAACCCGAATAATTTTTCAAGAAAAATGCTCTAAAGAGTGTTGCAGTCATTTTTATTCTATTTTCTGAAAATTAAAAAAAAATAACATTCAGTGCAGTTTTCCCCTTGGAAAAGACACCCCGCATTTCATAGCATTAGTAAAACAAACATTTATTTCATATTATCAGTATTAAAAATCAGTGTAGTAAATACCAATAAAGCATTGAACTGTTTTTTATTTCTTCCCTCGCTGAGATAAGGAACTAACCAATCAAATTGATTAATGGATGCGACCTTTTCAAGTTAAAATGGCGTCAAATCTCCTCGTTTCAAACTAGGACGAACTTCAGTCACAGTTCTGTCGTAGCAAGCTTGGTTACTAAGTACTGTTGACAAAAGAGTTTGGTGAGTAGGCATCAAAGCAAATAATATCGTTACAGTAATCTGGCAATTTAGTGTTTCGTTTCTAATAAATAAGGTGCATTTGGACTAACGATGACAAAGATTCGTCTTTTTTTGTAACAATGTACAAGTTTCGAAGCGGCACAGGAAAATGTATCTGGAAAGATATGAGGAGGCCTTTACTCAGCTGTGGGATATCATAAATTAACCAAATAAACACTTATTTGGTTAATTTATGATATCCACTTTAACACTAAAGTGGTATTCTTTTTTGATTAGTCTGCGCACACAAAAATAATTGTTGTTACGTTAACGCTAACGCTTCGTGCAAAATGTATGGCAACCACATTACTGGGCGTGAGTCACGTGACAGTTCTCTCCGCAGGTAATATCTTTGGCATACATTTTGCACGAAGCGTTAGCGATAGCGCTATTATAAAAGTTACTTATCTAAGGGGGCTGTAAACAGAGAGAAAGGAGTAATAAAAACAGCTCGCATACTTTTCTCTTTTGCTTACAGTACCAAGAAATCATTACTCGTAAACGATTAACGAATAAGATTTCACGTATCGCTAATAGGTGGCAGCACCTGCGCTAAACTCATTAGTGACGAAACTTCAAATCGTCGTCAATTAAAATTACTAACGTGGTAAGGTTACAAAGGGAATCACGTTGATTTTGGCACGTGCTTATAACAATTAATATTAATCCGATAGTTATTACACCTAAAATTAAAGTGGATTACGTAATATTTTGAAGTTGCGTGTTGTTACTGCCATATATAGGGTGACTGGCAATTAGTGACTGATACTTTAACACGTGATTGTACTCATGATAACAAACAACTTTACTATAGGACCAAACCTGAAATCGCGAAAAAAAATAGGCAGTACAGTACATTTTGAACAGTTAGTAGGCGAACATAAATGTATTGAACAGCAGATTCTTTTCGCGATTTCAGGTTTGGTCCTATAGTAAAGTTGTTTGTTATCATGAGTACAATCACGTGTTTAAGTATCGGTCACTAATTACCAGTCATTCTATATAAGCCTCGTCTTGGTAACTTTAAGAATACGTTGTTAAAAGATTTATGGCTGAATTCTCAAGCATTAATTTTCTCTAAGAAATTGACAATCGGTCTGTTTTTATGGTCAATTAATAATGTATGACGCCTAACTTATGACGATAGGATAGTAATTAGGGCCTGCCTGGCTAGTTTTTTTTTTTTTTTGTGGGTTGGAAATCACCCAATGACATCTCCCGCTCTGGGTGGAGCGGGAGGGTGTGTCAGACTCTTACTGTCTAAAACCCATCCCTGTTCCTTCCCTGCCTGAGTGTCCAGGGGTGCGATAACTCTGTTCAGAATTTATCCGCTACCCCTAGGCATCCCCAGCCTGGCTGGCTGAACACATAAAAGCTAGGAAGGTTCTGTATGTCTATTTAAGCTTGAAAAACTAGCTTCACATTAAGTGGACATACCCAGTTTAGTAGTAGAAAAAATATGAAAGTAAACTTAGAAGTTAACGGTCAACGATCAACAACATGCAGTGATCTAATGGTAACCAATGTTTTTTTAACCGACTTCTAAAAGGAAACAATTCGGCTTTTTTTTTTCATGTATGTTCGGGCATAACGCCGTCATATATATGTATAGTCGGCTTTGCAAAATTCTTCGAAAGGGCTTTTTGTTCGAAAGGGATTTATTCCGAAATGGTCCCATTTAAATTGCATATAGATCTGATGATGAGTTTCGGAGGCAGACAACGGAACTCTTCAAAAAATGACAGAAAATCAACCGCGATTGCTGCTATCGCATAAATATGCATTTTAACACAATTTAATGGGGAATCACTACTAAAAAGTGAAAAATAAAAACTTTTTTACAAAAAAATAGAACCGACTTTCAAAAAAAAAAACCAAAAAAAGTGACTGAAAAACTTTAATTTCGGAAGTCGGTGTCAAAAAACGAAGAAACAAAACCAGAAACACCTTCCTCATGAATCACTCTATTGGTGGAAACCGCATGAAAATCTGTTCAGTAGTTTTTGAGTTTATCGACAGACAGACGCGACGGGTGATTTGTTCTTAAATATGTAGTGATACATAATATCAAGCTATCCTATTTCAGAAAAGTAATACCTAATCTTCCCCGGACTTTTGGACCGATAAACCAGGAGTTGAAAACCAGGCGAATACAATGATCGCTACCGCAATGCCAATGAGCGGCAGACTTTCATGAATAAATTAATATTTTTATTCGATTAAATTCATTTTATTAGTTTCATTTCACTTGGACTGCGCTCAAACTGCTGACTATTAAATTTTTATCGGCCGTATAAAATATTTTTGAGTATAATTTGGTCGAGAATTTTAATGATTTCTGGCAAATAAAACGTCATTTATGTGTTTAAGCTTCGTAGGCGAAAAGATTTGTTTTTAAGTGGAATTTTATTATCACATTTTTGATTAGCATTATCTACTCCAAAACTATGAATTGCCTTTTGTCTGCATGCTGGCTTGAAACTTCCCGTAAAATACGTCTTAGGGCGCCTTCAAATTTGCCGCAAAATGCCGCACCGCAGCAACGCGGCTGCAGCGCTGCTTTGTAAATCAATAAAAATAAAAACTATTCATCGATCGACTAGTGACGGTGCGCACGTAGTTTTTGTTCAAGTCTAAACATGAACGAAAATCAGGTTAAAGAATTTATCGAAGAGGTTGAGAGTCGTCCAGCGATATGGGGTTCGTACAGCAATAGAATCGAAAAAAAGGCTTGGGAAGAAATACGCAATTATTGAGAATTTCACAAACAAGACTTCAAGTGAAAAAAAATGAAGCATGCAATTAAACTAAATATGCTGCTCTATGCAGCACTATGATGCTCGAAGTTCAAAAAAACAAAAAACAAAATTTTAATAATTTATTTCAAATAAACGATTTATAGGCACTTTTGAATTGTCGGTCAGTCAGAAAGATGAAGCTAATTGCACATTCCAAAGCGTAGATCTCTATGGAGAAGAACGTGCAAGAAACTCCATGGACACTCTTTTAAACCATGTTATGTATTACAAAAATCCTGGTTACATATGTCTTGTTGCTTCTAATATATGAGAACAAACTGACAGCCGCGCGGCTGCAGTATTCGCAGCACTTTGCAGCAAATTTGAAGGCGGGCCCTTAGGTAAACTTAAATTCAATCAAAGACCTGTTAGGGTCGCGGGAGTAATCGAAAGAGTCACCGCGGCCCTGGCAAAGGGGCCAGAAGGAGCACGGGTGGGTTTTATCCAGGCCACCCAGAGCGGCAGAAGATATTTCATGATTTCCCAACCTACAAAAAAAAGTATCAAAAAGTACCTAAATAAAATGAATAAAACTAAGCTGCTCACGCTAAACTTCTTTTGAAATGCCGATTCACAATAAGGCATACTTATTTACAAGACGACGTCATGCAAAAGGAGTTGTACAATGGACTGGAAACAATGTGAATGTGTAAAGTTTGTCTATTTACACAGTTATAACGGAGCGTTCACGTCACTCGGGAGCAACGGTAATGGCTCGGCTCATTACACGACTCCTTACACATATTGTTGGGGAAACAATTAGAGCTCCGTGCTAAACAGCTTGTTTTTAAAAAGATACGTGAAGAAAAAATAAAATACTGAACTATTTTAGTAGGTAGAGCTGTCACTTGCAATGTGATCAGAAAAAAAATGTTTTCAGTGTATATTTTGTTAGTAAAAACTCAAAACAAAGGTCGACGCACATTAAATAAAAGACATTACATACACTGAAGGTTTTTGTAAATTAAAAAAATTACTTGTACCGACAGATATTTATCTCCAGAGTACACCAGCACTTAGTAACAAAAACTCATTTCGCCTTCGTTTAAACAGTAGCCATGTACATTGTGTGTTGGCTAGACAAGGGCTCTCTAGTTAGTCTTAATGAGCTTGGTCATTACGGCGCGTGCGTGCCCCGGAAACAAGTTTCTGTAAAGAAACTTAAACACCTTCCCGGAATAAACAGAGTATAAGGTCTAAGGAATCATAAAAACTGACGTGTAATGTAGCTTGTAAATAGGGTGGCATGTTGTCTTTGATAGTGTAAACGTTTTGGAAGTGGCCGGAAAATGTTGGCAACGTCTGCTATGCAAATGAGTCTAGACGGAAAAAATATGGTTCTTAATTTTTTGTGCGATATGATTCGAAATATAAACTACAGGAAGTGCATTAAATAAAATAATACAATAAAAAACTTCAAAAATAGAATAAAATCTTTTTATTTTTAAAACATCTTTAATTTGTAGTTTCTTTACGAGACCCTGAGGTCCCAGACCTTTGGAAGGCGTACGAGGGGCCAAAGCCAATTCACAGAGGTCCCTACATACCTACGCTTTTTTATGAAATGAGGTACCATGACCTACCTCTAAACATCTTTCATTATTTTAATTTTTAATTGTGACAAAAATGAGCCCTATATGCACTAAGATTCTATTTGCCTAGCTCCCATTATTTGGTGTCAGTTCTTTTCCTCATTCTTCGTTAAACTTATTAACCGATTTCACAACAAAAATTCAACTCTATAAAAAACAAACAAAAATACGAACTAATTTATTGCTTTCGCTAATGATATCAAAGCATGGCGGTCGCATTCGTATTAATTTGTAAATTACACAATGTCAAACTTCATTAGTGCACACACAACAAAATTTAATTTTGGTGAGTCTGAATTTGCGAGTTCGAGCTCAAACATTGATTAGCATTGTGCTTACTTTATTTGAGTAATGTGAGTGGCGAACTAACTTTTCCTTGCATGGTACGGGCTGTAACGGAAATGCGCGGCCAAATTTTAAGAGGGAACAGGGCCTGCGATGAATTAGAAAAATAGGTATTTAAAGAAACTATTGCCGTCGTGCTGCCTCAAGCCTGCCCCCGTAGATTGTGTGTGTCGATAGAGACAGCTGCAGCTCAGACCGATTTTATCACAAAATTTTTGACAGGATCGCCGTTTTGTATTCCCTTTTTTTCTCCTAGAAAACGTAGCCGATTCAATTATCTTTGACACAAAAATTTAAAGAAAGAGTATGTCTAGGGTCCTAATAAATATTTTATGTTAAAATCTTTTCAAATGAGTCTGGTAGTCGTCTAATCACGGCGGTAAAAATGGACCATTTTTTGTAATTTTGGAGGGTCAAATTTTCTTTACTTATTAGTTGTTGATAAAAGGAAATAACCCCTAGCATTTCACGTCCTTACGTGTCTACAGCAGAACTAGACTATATGAAAAGAAATAGTGCTCTAGATGCATTATTCAGGAAGAGAAAAGGGGAATACATTTGTATGGAGAATCGCAGCCCCTGTTCGATCTTAAGGCGCAGTTAGACGACTTTTAATGGTTTTTAATTGAACATCACATCTAAAAGACTATTATACTCGTATTTCTTCGGAAAAAATATATGTTAATCTAGACAATTTCCGTCGTAATCTGAGAATATTTAAAATTTTATTTTAATAACATAGTTAAATTAATTTGTAAAGTTATGTATAACGCGGATAAAAAATTGAAAATCACGCAAAAACTATAAAGCGTATTTTTAGGAAACCGTCACCATTTTAAGGATCATTTAATTATTTATAAATTAGTCTCAGTTTTTTAGTTTAACGCATTTCTGCGTGCAGCAGAAAATGCGTTAAACTAGTCGTTTCCTTGCGGTCGGTAAGGAGCTGTGGTCACGTGTTTTATACAATTTTTTTTACAAAACGTTTTAATTTCCTATGAGAAAAAGGGCGGGCTGTTGTCAGTGACGAGTAATGACGGTAAGCCGAACCGGGCAAAAATTGCTCTCATTGTTGTGATAGTCGCCTGCGCGTCCGTCCTACTCATTGCATTAATACAGACCTGTTGTTTTATGTGTAATAAATTAATAATCCGTCTAATTTCGAACAGCGCTCGTTGATGGGCGAGTTCTATTACTGGGTGGACGTACGACGTGTTACGTGAGCTCAGCACAGAACACGCAAGCTAGCCACTCAAGGTCATTGGCAGTTAATACCGACCCTTAGAAATGAACAACTTTCTTCAACGAAGTCATGGTTCCATTCCTAAAAAACAATTGAACTTTCCGTACATTATCATCAACTGATTACAATTAGTATGAGAAGACAATTTTTAGGGTTCCGTAGTCAACAAGGAACCCTTATAGTTTCGCCATTTCCGTCTGTCTGTCCGTCCGTCCGTCTGCAGCTTAGCTGAGTCTCTTAGTACTAGAATGCTATAATTTGGCATGTATATATACATATATTAATCACGCCGACAAAAAAGTAAAATAAAATAATGAAAAAATAAAATTTTTAGGGTACTTCCTGTACACGTAAAGTGGGGATGTCCTTTTTTTCTCGTCTATTCCGTGGTGTGGGATATCGTTGGATAGTTAGTACAGGTCAACCTATATGAAATATATACATAGCTTTAATTTTTTTTTTGTTGCTCTAGGCCAGTTATAATAATTACTGGAAATAAGTAGATATCATCATTATTCTTATAGCCACGCTTGCTGTCAGATAGATCTTATGGTTAGTTAAGTATGTATGTTTTTATAAGTTTACTACAAGATTTATGACGCTGGCCTTTTTTTGGGGGGGGGGGGGGGAGGGGAAATCTTCCCGCTCTGAGTGGAGCGGGTGGAGCGGGAGGGCGTGTCAGATTCTTACTGACTAAAACCCACCCCGTGTTCCTTCAGTTGCCTGTGCCAGGGTCGCTGAGGATCTATCAAACATTCCCGTGACTCTGGCCTACACCTTAATGTCATCATTTTTACGCGGTAGAGTTTCCAGCGCCCACAAGTTAGTTGGTACCAAAACTTTATACTTTCTAAACTTATTACTATTTCAGTTAAAAAACTGACACAATAAAACAGCTCCAATTCCATTCTCAAGCAAAAAACCGGTCAAGTGCGAGTCGGACTCGCGCACGAATGTTCCGTACCATTATCTATAAAAACGGCAAAAAAATCACGTTTGTTATATGGGAGCGGGCCCCACGGATATCGATCGGGTATCTATGGAGCCCTTAAATATTTATTTTATTCTTTTTTTTTAGTATTTGTTGTTGTAGCGGAAAGAACAGAAATACATCATCTGTGAAAATTTCAACTGTCTAACTATCACGGTTCATGAGATACAGCCTGGTGACAGACGGATAGACAGACGGACGGACAGCGGAGTCTTAGTAATAGGGTCCTGTTTTATCCTTTGGCTACGGAACCCTAAAAACAAAGTTTTTTGTTCTTGCATTAAATAAATCCATTACAAAAATAGTTTACCTACTCAATTAATTCGGAAAATCACAAGTCGCATCCCGGCTCTCAAGTATAATTTAAACATTACAATGAAATTCCCGCTGGGTCGGGATTAATCACTAGCTGTTTAAAAATTCAAATTATCCATTCTACGTGGCTACTTTTCGAATTCGGTCGGAAAACGAGAATTAATAATTTAAAATTTTAGATGCTTCAACTTGGTTGTACTTACAGATCTGTTCGCTTGTTTCAAGGGATATTTATAGCTAAAGACATTTTCCTTATGGTATAAATTATGGGGTTATAGTATTAGAAAGGAAAGACTCATGTTTTATTTATTTTACGAGTAAAAGGAACTTCTGTTCTAATTTTCTTTAAGTGTATTTTAAAATCAAATTTCCGACAAAATTATTACAGCCTAGTATTCAAGATTCATACACAAAAATGCTTAACAAAAAGAAAAAACCTCTTTTAAAAATACCCGCCATCATTAGTGCTCTGTTTTTTTTTTTTTTTTTTTTTTGGGGGGTGGGAAATCATCCTATGACTTCTTCCGCTCTAGGGTGGAGCGGAAGGGTGTGTCAGACTCTTACTGACTAAAACCCACCCCTGTTCCTCCCTGCCTCGAGTGCCCGGGGGCGAGGTAACTCTTTCGAATTTATCCTCCACCCCCGGGATCATTAGTGCTCTGTACAGCTTGCATTTTAAATAAAGAACTTAACAATGCCTTTACACTCACTACACATACGCAATGCACCGTAAAACGCAATCCAAAGTATACTTCACACCAGGTAGGCCTACGATCTCAAGCAAAACAATGGGAGGTAAAGAGCTACCATCAGAAGTGGGGTGAGGTGCGCACGTAACGAACCCCCGGAGGCATGCTTTATCCTCTGAATAAAAATAACACATACGTACACAATCAGTTGATGCTACCGGTAAACGTCTGCCTTTGGGCGCCATACTTTTACCTTTAAAGGTGCCCGTCTACCGTTCCACATCGGACGCATTGATCGGATAGTATCAAAAATAATTAATATTCTACTTATAGGAACTTTGAAAGTGTACCCGTGTGTGATACACATTATACGGACTGCAATTATTGGCCCGTCGTCGGTAAAGTCGATAATAATAATAATAATCTTTATTAGACCAGAAAGATTTACATATGTTCACACAACTTGTTAGGAAGCTACTTATAATGAATCTTAAAATTATAATCACATCCATTGTGTCTATTTAGATGCTAAAATCTGCTACCGAACTAGGTTTATCGACTGTGTTTCAGTACGCAGCGCCTCAAGCCCTCAAACTAAAGATGCAAGTATGAGCTCACGAACAAAAGTAAACATTAAAAATTGTACTAAACTAAATTAACAAGATATAAAAGCTTATACTTAATACTTTATTAAACGATGCTACGTTCTTAAATCAAAATTTGCGGCAGCAATCCGAGGAGAAATTCTTGTAAAGTTTTAGTCATTCAAGGAATGATCGAATTCGTATCTCAATCGCAGTGTCAAAAATACCTCTAATTTCCCTACATTTTGATAAGTTTGGAGGAACTCGTGGCTAAAGTACAGCCGCACGGGTCGATCCATCACGTTAAGCTACGCTGGCCTGGATGGGTGACCATCTTTACATACAAAGCACAACCATTGCATTGTTTCTATTACCATTATCACTACAGCTATCGACAGGCTGAGCCACTGAGGGTGTGGGTGTTACGTGTTGAGGCTGTGGTGCCTGGGAGCATGCACAGCTACAAGTTAGGTTATTTGTCAGAGACTCGTACCTCTCTGCATTGTACGTAACCAGGTTCACCAACTCATTCGTCTTCTGCATGCGCTTACTCAGATCTTGTTGAGAAGCCTCATATTTACTAAAGATATCCTTTAGCATATTCCCTAACAAAGAGTTCATTCTGAAGGTGCTGAGTTTAATTATTTTACAAAGTTCTAATTCACTAATACAATAGCTTTTATTCTTGCAATAAATTAAGTTTGTTTTGTCTAAGTTTATTATTTTTTTTTAGGTTTTAATGATATTATTTTTTTTTTTAATTAATTGATTAATTTTAATACATTTCTTGATCTTATTGTGGTAGTCAAATCTATTGTTGATATTGGCGCAACACATATGGGACCGGACCCACTACCAATCAACTCATCATAAAGGCTACAGGTGTTTGCAGAGATAAAAAAAAATTAAACAAATACATCTGTCTGTCTCTCGAAAACATTGTTTTATATGGCAGCTGTATGGGCGTAATGTACTTTGACGTCAGATGTTACGTCAGACTTCTCTTTCTATTTATCACCTGTAAAGTTTCATAGCTTCGGTTCTGATGTAGATATTAAAAAAAATATTTCATAGTTGTTTAATAGATAGTTAATAAGTATTATATTTAGTAAATAAAAAATGGCATGCATATTATGCTACAAACGCAGTGAGTCATTGCCATAAAGAAATCCATTTGATACATTCCGTCCGATGCGTAGACACGTTACTGTGGGCGGATATCTTTACCCGGCATAAAAACAAATGCCTATCTAGGTTCTGCGGATGTACTGCGGGCTTCTGATAATGGATTTGGGCTTATAGTTCCACAAAAAAACAAGAGGCTTTTACACCTGTATATGAAATAATAAAGCTCGCAAAGTCAAGGTAAGGAGATTTCATTTTGGTGTAATGTTTATGGGCTCATGAAATATGTGGTAATATTTTGTTTGTTGAGAGGTGTTATGAGATAAACAATAGAAGTAGTTTAATTTAAACCCATTTAAGTATCTTTAACCTATGTAATAAACGTATGATCGAGCTAAGCGATCAGCTTTACTTAAATTCGTTAACGTGGAAATGTCAGGGTAGCCCGCAAAACACAAATTATCTTAAGTTTTTTGCCATTTGCAGGTCAGTGTCAGGTTGTATCTTGGTCAAAATTTGATTCGCGGCTGTAGTAAGTAATATTTATAGAATTATATTAATCATTAAAATCATCAATACAATTCTTTCAGTTAGAATTGATGTCAAATGTAAGTATTTCATGAAATGACATGACACAATGACATTTGGCATCAATTCTAACTGAGAGAGTTGTATTGATGATTTTAATGATTACAGTTCTGTAAATACGTACTTGCTACGGTCGCGAATCGTATATTGACCAACATACAATCTGATACTGACCTGCAAATTGCAAAAAACGTAAGAATATTTGAATTTCGCGTGCTACCTTGGCGCTTTCACCTTAAACTCAAACATAAGATATTCTTAACTTCTGCCCGGGTCGTGGGAGTATTCTGCCCAGGTCGAGGGAGTGTTCGAAACAGTCACCGCGGGTGGGTTTTAGTCAGTAATAGTCTGACACACCGTGTACTCCACCCAGAGCGGCAGAAGTCATCATCGTCAAAGATGATTTCACACCCTGACAAAAAAAGGCATCCTTAACATTAACTGGGAGTGGCGCGAGGAGGCCAAACGCCGGGGCGAAACTCTGCTGCCGCGACACCTCGCGGCTCGGCGGTCGGAGCTCCGGCAGGATCTCATGGCGACATGGAGACAGCGACTGTCGCAACCCAGCGCTGGGCACGTCACTATTGCGGCAGTAGTGCCCCTCTTTGAGGAGTGGCTGGAGAGGCGTTACGGCGTCCTCACCTTCCGCCTGACGCAGGTCCTCACCGGAAACGGTTGTTTCGGGAGGTTCCTGCATCAAATTAGGCGGGAGGAAACGCCCGGGTGTTGCCACTGCGCGGATCGCCCAGAGGACACGGTGGAGCATACGGTGGAGGTCTGCCCCGCTTGGGCGGAGCACTGCCGTGTCTTCGTGGATGCGATAGGTGGCGGCAACCTCTCGCGCCCGGCCTTGGTTCAGGCCATGGTACGCAGCGAGAGGGAATGGGAAGCAGTCTCTGCCTTCTGCGAAGCAGTAATGCTCACGAAGGCGGAGACGGGACGCGAGAGGGAAGCTCAACGGAGTGCCCCTTACGGCCCCAGCCGCTACCACTGCAGGAGAGGTACTGGACGTACTGGGCGTAGGACGTCACGAGACGATCTTCGGCCACCGTAGACCCGGGCCTGCGGACGGCGAGCAGTGGGTAGCTCACCGTCCGATCAGTACCAGGCCCGTGGGTCAAAGAGATAAGTGTCAGCCACCACTGACGGGGCCCATCGTAGCCGGTGCCTGCATGCCTAGGGGTAGCGGATAAATTCTGAAAATGAGTTACCGCACCCTTGGACACTCAGGCAGGGAAGGAACAGGGGTGGGTTTTAGTCACTAAGAGTCTGACACGCCCTCCCGCTCCACCCAGAGCGGGAGAAGTCATTGGATGATTTATATATTAAATTATATATTTATGACCACCTCCTAAAAAAAAAAAACCTTAACATTAAGCCAGAAGGTATTCGTGGAGAAACAATCTAAGTGTCGCTATTAAATCGAGGTAAAATCAGTTCAGGAACCTTGGCGATCACATTTATTCCGCCAATATAGCACAGTCATAATTGAAAGTGTTCCAACTATGCCGAACTGAGCATCACTAGTTTTCGAGCAACAATTTTCGTTCGACGCTGAAAGTTACCTGTTGAGGCTGAAGTTTATCATACGTGAAAACAACATTGAAACTTCGCAACTTTGCGAGCGGGACAACAGTTTTCACCTCAATTATGCATGGGGCAAAACATGGAAAGCTCCTTTATTACATTATGGTAACGCATATGACACAACCACTATTCGTAATTTGGTGGAATTACATGATTGTTCAATCTGACTCGAATATCCGCCAAGTGGCGCCCTCATTGAATAAAAAATCGTAGCAAAGCGTAGAAAATGAAGTTTAGAGAATTCTATGTTGCGTTTGTTACAATGAAGATAAGGTATTTTTACGTTGTTAAAAAAGGACTAAAAATCTTTCGTATCCAAAGTAGTAAGCGCCGTTTTGGTACTTTTATTTACTTTGACTTAAAAATACCCTATCCTCTTTGAAACAAACGTAACATAGGATTCTTTAATCTTTATTTTCTATGCTAAGATACGATTTTTTATTCAATGAGGGCGCCACCTATGCGGAGGTAGGGCCTTTTTTTTTGTGGGGTGGGAAATCATCCAATGACTAATTCTCCCGCTCTGGGTGGAGCGGGAGGGCGTGTCAGACTCTTACTGACTAAAACCCACCCCTGTTCCTTCCTGCCCTGAGTGCCCAGGGGCGAGTTAACTCTGTTTGGAATTTATCCTCAACCCCCGGGCAGGCATCGGCCATGACGGGCCCCGTCTTTACTGCTGACAACTCTTTGAGGCGCGCGTGGAACACTACGCGCCGTCGACTCTCGGGCCTGGTGCTGATCGGACGGCGAGTTACCCATTACTCGCCGTCCGCTGGTCCGGGTAGGAGGTAGGCCCTTAACTATGAAATAGAATCAAAAATTTGTAAAACTTTTTGCGTTTATCAAGGTATTGTAAAAACTTTTTTTGCAATTCACAATGACAACTGTATTCACAAAGTTTACCTATCATATTCACGAATATTAAATAAAAAGAACAAACAGACAAAAAGCACAGATACAATGAGGATATCCCAATATCCCTGCAGACCGGAACACGCCCGAAGGCTCAATAAAATAACATTCATTTCTGTATTAAAAAAAAAAAATTGAGATTTATTAATAACAATTTTGGACAGTGGCTTACTACAGTGTGTTAAAAATACAAATTTTCCTACTATGTAATATAAATAGTTAAAACGTTGGTAGTAAGACTGATGTTTTTAACATTGATTATTCCAAAATGATAAAAAATTAAACGCCATGATGATCTATTTAGTTATTTATCTAATATCATAGCTTGTTATAATGATGTTAAACAAAATTTTGAAGATTGTTTCATTCAAACATAGACATTCTGGTGATTGTGTAAATAAACAGAAAATGTAAAACTAAGGAGAGGTACGGAGTCCCACATTCAATTTATGAATAATAAATATTGACATGCAAGGTGGGTGGCCTCAGGCGACTGATTGCGATGCGCCGCTTACCCAGACATTCTGAGGGAACACGAAAATCAAGAACAATGAGGAAAAATAAATAAAAGTACTTTTAGCACTGGTTATACATAAAAAATATCGTTCAGTCAACGACACATTTCAATAAAGAACCTACTTGAAACATGACAAATATTTATTAGAAAAATGTCATAGCAGCCCGTTCTCTGGATTTGACGAATATCTGGACACAGTATAAATATCTATCAGTAGTGTAACTGGGCCCTGACTTTGAAATATTTACCTACGCCTACGCGATACGTAAGAAGCACGCGATAGGGCTGCCCGCCTCCAGTATTTTAATTTCATCTACCGACTTAAGTTTTTTTCTAGTTTTGTGATTGTAAATATTATATTTTTTATTAAAATAAATTAAATTCGTTGTGAATGTTCAATAAAAATATATGTTGTGTTTTTTTCTTAGTAGATTTAAAAATTAAAAATTTGAAACTGAAAAATATTTGCGTTTCGACTGAGACGTACGAAAAGCTTTATTATTAAACTAGCTTCTGCCAGCGGCTTCGCTCGCGTGGTTCATATGACAGCACGGTACTGTAGGACCCCAAGGCACCAGTATGGCCTGTAGGGATCCTGGGACGTTCTTCGTAGTTCCGAGGGATGTCACGTAGCTTGGCGACTGCGAGAGGGCTGTACGAAAAGGGACTCGCTACGGGCGAATAAGGGAAAGAGCTGAGGGTGATTTAAATTATATATTAATTAGGCATCAGAATTAAATCGGTGCCCACTTGCCAGGGCTAAACTTCTATTTGACATAAAACAAAATTAACCTATTCTTCTAAAATAATCTAACGACTCTCCAACAATCTTACCTCCCAGTTAAAGGCTGGTACAGACCCGCTAAAATTAGGCTGTGACAACAATCGTCACAGTACCGCGTGGAAATGCTGGCCGCGCGGTGCCACGCGGTACAAGATACAACTAGGTAGTGTATATCGTCTACATTAACTACTGCCATCTAGCATAAACTGACAAAAAACATTGACGTGTAAGTGTTTCTTGTAACCTATTTACTGAATTAACATCATTTATCATTTATGATTAACGCGCGCTACCCCGCGGCACAGCGCGGCGCGCACAATGTGAACGATAAACACTACCTAGTTGTATCTTGTCAATATTACTGTAAAGTTTCATCAAAATGCGTTCAGTAGTTTTTGCGTGAAAGAGTAACAAACATACATCCTCTAAACTTTCACATTAAGAATATTATTAGTTGGATTTAATTGTATAAAAAATCCGCATTCGGATAAATAACTAGTCTAGTCTATAACTTCTCTTTGCCATATTAAATAAGTAGTTAAACTTATTTACATATAATATTCACAAATCGAACGTGAAAACTATCATACCACGCATTCCGTTCGTTTGTCACCGGCGCAATCGCGACTGTTTGTGTACCAAGTGTTTACAACACTTGAGGCGCAAAAAAAAAAGAAAATATGACTCGCAACGTACCGACCGTTTGTATGAAGATAGAATACTGTAGATATTTTTACTATGATTCTGGAGGAATGTGGATGTGGGTATACTTAAAGGAGTCTACCCACTACACCGTGTCATACCATGACTGTGTTAAGAACGTGTCAAGCAAAAAAATATTCTTTGTATTGAAAAGTATGAGACAATGTCCACTAAACCGTTCCGTTACAGACCAACACCGTCGCGTGCCAGACACGTAGCGTATCGACACCGGCAAAACATGTACGTTGTCCCAGCCATTTGGTTGAATTAGCCTAGGCCGTTCATTAAACGCCGGCATTCAATTTAATGGTTGAAGGACAACCAGCCAAGTCATTAAACGCAACGTTTAGAGATATAGCTGGATGTCGTATAGATAGCTGGATGTCGTTTAGTTATTTAGTTAAATTGGATATTGATGATAACACTGATCACTTCGTATTGAAAAGTATGAGACAATGCCCACTAAACCGTTCCGTCACAGACCAACACCGTCACTTGCCATGCACGTAGCATATCGACACTGGCTACATAATATGTATGTGTCTCAGCTATCGGATTGAATTAGCCAGTTAATTGGACGCCTAGGCCGTTCATTAAACGGCATTCAATTAAATGGCTGAAGGACAACCAGCCAAGTTAACTTAAACGCAACTTTTAAGCAGATGGCTGGATGTCGTCTAGTAATTTAATTTAATTGGATATTGATGAATTGGTTATACCACTGATCGTGATTATGTGTGTACAAAAGGCCAGGATGCAAGAGCGAGTGAACTAAGCTCGGGACATTAGGCACCCCGACTCGGATAAGTTAGGTTCGAAGGTTTAAGGAAAAAATTCATTAGGCACCCCGACTCGGATAAGTTAGGTTCGAAGGTTTAAGGAAAAAATTTCACAGAACTTGTATTTCTGTTTGTTGTCATTTTTGGCTGTTATAGCGGCTACACGCCGTGTGGAAATTTGAGCTGTCTATCTCTTACGGATCATGAGATACAGCCCAAAAAAAAAACAAAACAAAACGCATTTTTCTGTTTCTTTTTTGTTTTAAAATGCATTTTTCGGTGTACTGAACCCACGTGGTGGATCTCCCTGTGCCCCAGCAGTGAGGACTTTGAAATGCTGATGATGAATCAGCTTATTTATTTTATTACTTTAAAGCCCCGTGCAACTTTTCCCACAATTGTAAACTTATGCGTGAAGCAAACTACATTAAAAATAGTTCGTCAAATAATAATGTTAAACGATATTATTTTTGTTATACCAACACACTAAAGATAAAATGTCATAGTAAAGTAGCTATGACAAAGTAAATACATTGAAGCCGTAAATCTAAGGAAGGAAATTGGTGGTTTTGTAGATACTCTGAAGCTATTGGCAACCTGTTAGGTAGGTACTACACATTTTGTTAGCCAACTTCAAACCTAATATGTTACACCGCTGTCTGACTCTGACTCCGAGCTCATTTTTCTGAAAAAATTTGTTTAAGGTGTAAGGGTGTAAGGAATACGCTTTCAAAAACGGAGACAGGTGATAAGGCTAGTGGTTCTCGCTATGAAACCATCAAAATATCTGGAAAAGATTACCTATTTTTTAGCATTTTGCGTACACTATGCTGTGAAAACAGTTAGTTAGAGACACTCTTTTTCTTTACAATTTTAGTATGCAATGTAATATTCGTAAAATATCAGTTGACGCTCGCGCATTCCTCGAGTTAAAAACGCGTGCGCGCTCGCTGACAGCCGCGTTGCCGACGACCCCACGTTCACACGACACCGAAGTAAAGTGACAGATTACTGGCATCCATTTGCATTTAAGTTGTATATAATCTACGTTCTGGCTTCAGAAGCGATCCCCTTACACCCTGTATAACCTGTTATTAAAGTTATTTTCGTTAATGTATCCGAGTATACGATAAGTTTCTTCGCTTCATGCAAGGTCTGAAGACGTCGCTGCCAATTGAGTTACGACCCACAACTAGAATCGCAGCTATTGCCACTGGGCCACCACTGTTCTCGTACACAAGTTAAACTTACTTCAGTCCTAATTATTGTAAACCATCTGTTCATTTTGTCTACTAGACTGAAAAGTTACATTTTTAACAAGCTTTTATTAGCTTGGTATGTATCTATTAACGGAATTTTTGAACGTGATTTTCACCCACTTCAAAACGTCGGCATTAATTGAAACTTCTCACACTTGTCAAGGACCGATGAAAATGCATGGTAAGCTAAGTGACGTCATTCTGAAAAAATAAGGAAAATAAAAAATAAAGCATGTTTTCAGTTTTTTTTAAACTGTAGATAATTATTCCCTTGAACCCGTTAAAAAAAACCCCTGCTACTTGCTTGACTGTAACAAAAGAGTTTTATAGGCCTTTATAAATATTTTTTTAGATTTTCTTTAGCGTAGTCTCTTAATTAGAACGGATCCCTGGTTCCGTTTGCGGATGGACGAGTGTCACCTTTGCTAATTGCATCTCATTTAAAAAGTACGGAACTCTCAATTAACCTACATTCTATCCTAACGGCCCCTGTTTAAGAGTAGAGACGGCACTTATTGTAATTTTAACCCCTTTGAAATATACCCATGAATTAATGGCTCGACATTCACTTTGAAGAAACGGTAATGTAGTAGTATGGTGTGGGTACTCTTTAATTTTAAGCATAAATACGTTTTTATAGAGAATAGATCTGTTGCAAATAAGGGTCATATGCAAAAAACACCTGTAAATGATGAAGAGAATTTGATAATATTTAGCATTATATTATTTAGATAAATGAAGAGAGAGAGATTGATGATGATATGAGAAATATTTTTTTTTAATTTTGGTCGTTCTCTCTCTTTCCGGTAAAAATCACCTAATTCTTAAAAAAGAGCCAAGTGCGCGTCAGACTTCGCACATTTAGGGTTCCGTATCAAATGTATTTTTGACTATTTGTATGGCTTTGGGTCAACAAGATGCTTAAACTGTGAAAATTTGAAGACTATAAGCTCCAACCGTTTGGCTGTAAAACCTGTGTGACAGAGGACGGACAGACGGACACGTGAGTGACAGCAATAGGGCTCCGTTTGGACCCTTCGGGTACGGAACCCTGAAAACGAAGACAGTATTTGTCTATTCCATTGTGTCACCCTATGTAATGTTTTCTTCATATTTTTATTGTAATTTATATGGTGTACATAATAAAGAGTATTCTATTCTATTCTATTCTATTCTATTCTATTCTATTCTATTCTATTCTATTCTATTCTATTCTATTCTATTCTATTCTATTCTATTCTATTCTATTCTATTCTATTCTATTCTATTCTATTCTATTCTATTCTATTCTATTCTATTCTATTCTATTCTATTCTATTCTATTCTATTCTATTCTATTCTATTCTATTCTATTCTATTCTATTCTATTCTATTCTATTCTATTCTATTCTATTCCATATATTATGTATTATGGGTACTTCTATAAAGAAATACCACAAAGCATACTGTTTTTAATAAGTCTGAGGTTTTAGTATCTTCTTACCATTTGGCGCCACAAAAAATCTAACCAGAGTAGCAACTACTATTCAAAAGTATATCTTATTGTCTACGTTATTGTCTGCTATTTACTACGAGTATATTCCATAAACTTTTATTTCATACCGAGACAATTGGACATTTTATAGAAGAAATGATATTTTATTTTACCTATCAAGCCTTTCCGTCTATAGTCTGACCTTTATTTTTATGTGTAGCAAAATAACTGGGATACTCAACGCACTGAAAGGTGAAACAATCCAGCCAAACGATGCTGAAGGTTTGGCTATAATAATAAATTTTTATCTGTTTTAGTTTTGCGGTCTGTATCTTAAATTATTAAAATAGATGCAGGAGCTCCTCTAGGTAGTTTTTTAGGTTCAGTCCTTTATGTAATATACCTTCTCGTCAAAAATATTAGTAAGCTATGTACTCGCTCCAAGACTATCTTATATTACAATGCGTATCTTCATATTCAAGTTATTTTGAAGAAAAGTTAATGTTTTCAACTCTTTGAAAAGTACCCATAAATTTAATTCCCTTTGAACAAAGTATAAAGTGGTAGTCTCGTATGTGTATACTCTTTAATCAAAAAAATAAATGCATTTTTGTATAAAAAGTGCTAATAACAAGCCAGGATCATGTATAGAACAAAACCGATGGAGATGTAGTTGAAGGCGAAGTAAATATTTTATGCTAGAATTATTAGTAAATAATAGTTTCGTATCCGTCAAAAGAAATATCGTCATTCTGTTAAGAAAAACCGATTTAGGCGAAGACAAGGGAAAGCCAATTTTGGTTGTTTCCTAAACCCATTTCAAAATAAAATTAAAGCTAAATATTTTCATAAATATTTGAAAAACCACAGTAACATATTTTTTTTAACACAAAAAGCAAAAAAAATATATGAAACACAAACACCACTCCACTCCACTCTAAGCGTTATCTATTTTGCAAGTCTACAGAATACGGCAAACGGCACACCTATCAGATCCACACACAGGAGCAACACACTCGTATCTCACTCGCTCACAATACAACAATTTGTATAATGGATTTGCATCAAGTAGACTGCTTTAAAATAAACATGAAGTTTTGGAGGTTCCTTGCTATTTGGCCCGGTGACGATGCCAGTCGTAATTACAACTACTATTCCAAAGCTTTTCTTATGACTTTTGTCTTTGTCTACTATGTTCTCTTCTCCATTAACTTTTATTTCTTGCCAAGACGATTGGATATCTTTATTGACGATCTGATGTTCTATTTCACTGACTGCTCCGTGCTGTCTAAAGTTCTGACATTTCTATTAATGCGCAACAAAATCATCGCGATTCTGGATGTTCTGGAAAGTGAAATATTTCAACCTGACAATGCGCAAGGAAAGGTTATTATAGCAAAAGCCAAGAAATTCAACAAGCTTTACTGGAAAGCAGTAGCATTCGTGTCAGTTACATCAAATGGTACCCTTCTTTCGCCGTTAATAGTGCATTTTATAAAGGGAACTGAACTGATATTTCCCGTATGCAGTTATGGGTTTTTTTCAGAGTCATTCAGACAAATGTTTGTTTATCCCCTATATTTTTATCAAAGTGTCGGTATAACTTTTCACATGCTGTACAACTTAAATGTGGATACGTTTTTCCTGGGATTGTTGGTTTTCATAATAGCCCAGCTGGAGGTCCTTGATATAAAGTTAAGGAAAGTAACAGATGAGAATAATGATATGCTTGATGATGCAGATATTGAAATATCTAGAGAACCGATTGATAGAAATAAGGAAGCTGTTATGAAAATCAACAAATGTATCATACATTTTGACGAAGTGGGCAAGTGAGTTGAAACAATCTTCTTTATGCTTTCATTTATATTTGTATCCGTTGAATTTTTATTAAAAATGGATTTTATTGTGTGTATTGTGTATGCCCCCAGGTTTTGCGATCTCGTAGAAGATGTTTTCAGTGTGACGTTATTTGTTCAATTCGGCATGGCATCGTGTATCATATGTGTTTGTTTGATGAGATTTACTATGGTAAGATATGTCTATCATTTGTATTCATTTAATGATGTTTTCACATTAAAATGTTAATAGTGATATTGATTTCAGCCAGCGCCGATGGATTATTACTTATTTCTTGGCACTTACATGTGTGTTATGATTTTGCAAATAATGGTTCCTTGCTGGTTTGGCACCCGGATTATGGATAAGGTAAATAATAGTTAATTTTAAAAGCTTTCATTTAACTTGCAATGTTTTTATGTATTTATATTCGGATCAAATCTTGCAAGCTGAATTAAAAACACTTCCTCTTATCTTACGGAGTTGAAATTTTACATGGTGATTCAGTTCCGATGACAACTTATTTTCATGGTAAGCATGACTCATGATCCAGGATTAGCTCCATATAAAGGAACTCTTCAATGCTCACACGAAATTTAGTTCCTATACACATCTAATTGTCATTGCCGATATAAAAGCTTGTTTAGATTTTTTTTAACTGTTTAACTATTAATTTCGCGTGCTTCGCTATTAAGTCGCCTGCGAAGTAGCTCGAACAGTCTCCTGAGGGTGTTGTCCGAGCGGTAGGACCTGTCCCTGTTAAAGAGGTGGATGCAGCTTCATGGTAGCGCCTCTCCTCGTATTTTTTGATGCGTATTTGTATTGTGTGTGTCTAATTTTGTTATTGATTGTTTTAATAATAATAATTTTATCGGGCGGAAACAAGGTGCGCGCTTTCAACTTCATGCCGGTATTGATGAACTCTTTCGGCGTACTCAATTTGACTCAAACAGAACTTGACGCCCTGGATAGGCGTGTCCGTACACTGCTGACTGCATTTCGAATGCATATTATCACCCACGTTCGTCGGTGATGAGACTGTATATCCCGCGGAAGTGTGGAGGCGGAGGCTTTTTAAATGCTAAGACCCTCCACAACCGTGAGGTATGCAGTCTAAGGGAATATTTCCTAGCTGCTGACGTGGGTATGCATCGAGATGTAGTGGCGGTGGACAAGGGCCTTACTCCACTCTCCTTGGCTAACGAGAACTGGCGCAAACCTCTAGTGCTTGACACTAACGGTCGCAGAGATGTGTGGCAGAGTAAGGAACTTCACGGTCGCCGGGCCCTACATGAGCCCGATATAGACCAACTAGCGTCCGTAGCCTGGCTGCATGTCGGTGACCTCTTTGGGGAAACCGAAGGTTTTGTCTGTGCAATTTTGGACGAAGTTATCATGACGAAAAACTACCGGAGATTTATTGTGAAGGACGGCACGGTTGACATATGTCGGGCATGTCATCGTCCGGGAGAATCAATCCGCCACATAATCTCTGGTTGTTCTCGTCTAGCTAACGGTGATAACTTGCATAGGCACAACCCTGTAGCCAGGATTATCCATCAGCAACTTGCTCTGAAGTACTCTCTTGTGGAATCGGAAGTGCCGTACTACAGATATGCGCCCGACCCAGTTCTCGATAATGGTCATATCTCATTGTACTGGGATCGCGGTCCATCATCACTGACAGGACTATTGTAGCCAATAAGCCTGATATAGTGGTGGTGGACCGAATCGAGAGGCGTGCAATGACTGTTGACATTACCGTTCCACATGACGAGAACCTCATGAAAGCCGAGAAAGATAAACAAATCAAGTATATTGACTTGGCTCGCGAGGTTGTCGACATGTGGGATGTGGACTCAGCGATCATTGTACCGATAGTTGTGTCAGCCAATGGCTTAATAGCCACGAGCCGAGAGAGCTTGACCAACACCTCAGGAGGCTTTCGTTAGGCGGCTGGATCAAGGGCTTGATTCAGAAAGCAGTACTTCTGGACACGGCTCGCATTGTAGGCGGTTCCTCTCTCTGGAGCCCTGACCGCCGCCGGTAGCTTGGACCCTGTGCCCGATACCGGTGGGCTACTATTTTTTATATTTTTAAATGTTTTTTATTTATTCTTTTTAAGAAATATTTATAAATTTATTTAATAATTAATAAAGATGAATAAACGAAATAATAATAATAATAACTTTAATTCGGGTGGCATAGACCCATAGAAACCTTATTCTAGTAAGTACATATATCTTTAAATTTTTATTTGCCATGACTGGCCACACCCACACAAGACTTGATCCACTGGTTTTGAAAGGGACAGTCAAATCGTGACGCTATTGCGCTCAGAATGCTGTTGTTGCTACCCCGCATACGGATCAGCAGGGAAGCTGATTTTTTGCGCATGATGGCCTGGAAACAATCAGCGCGCGCTTCAGCAAACATCCCAGACGCGCTGCACCTCCACGGCAGACCCAACAACATCCTGAACTCATTATTGTACTGAGTGCGCAGGGCTCTGTAGGCTCGCTGCGTATATCTCCCCCACAGGCCGCTTGAGTAGAAGGACTGGCAATAAGCTTTGAATAGCGTCACTTTCCCTTCTCTCGTGCATCGTGTGAACCTGCGTGCGAGCATATTAGCTGTCACCGCCAGAGCCCTGCGCTCCCGCTCAATATCCTCATCGTCCCTGAGGTCACCTGCCACAATGTGACCCAGATATTTGAAGGCTTTAACCTGCTCTAGGACTATTCCATTGAGAAATACAGGAGGCACATGGGTAGGCTTTTGTCGGCCTGATTTAAATACTAAAATTTCACTCTTTTTAGAGTTATATTGTAACCCAAGCGCCTCCGCGTACTTCTCACAAATAGACAAAACTTTCCTTAGCCCGCTTATGGAGGGGCTCAGCAGAACCATATCGTCTGCATAGCTAATATTATTAGAACAAGTGTCATCAATGTGGCAGCCGACATGCGTGCTACTGAGCCGCTCGACAAGCTGGTTAACATAAACGTTAAATAATAGAGGTGAGCTTAAACCACCCCGCCTAAAACGCCACATTCTAATATAAAGTCATCCGACAGCGCTCCCGCCCACTTCACCTGGTTTTTTTGGTTTGCATACCAATACCTCAGGAGAGAGACACACTCCTCCGGTACACCCGCGCTGCCCAGTCCCACAAAAGGTCGTATTCGACACGGTCGAAAGCCTTTGACAAGTCCAGGAAGCACGCGTAGGTATACCGGCGTTCTTCTGGCTGTATAGTACCTGACAGCATGCTTTAGACTTAAAATAGCACTCTCAGTAGACAACCCTGCTCTGAATCCAAACTGGGCATCATGCAGGTCGACCACTATCGCGAGGTTCGCATTAAGCATGCTGTCAAGTACCTTGGCTTAGCAGCACGGTTCGGGGAGATAGTAGTGGCAGGGGTGTACGAGTACTTCTCCCCGATCCGAACTCTCGCCGAGTTCCACAACTCCCTCGCGGAGTTAAGAGACGTCGTCGTCGGGTACCGTTCCCTCCCTGTGCTTGTCCTCGGAGACTTCAATGCCAAGAACTTGGCTTGGGGTTCCCGGTACACGGACATATGGGGCAGGATGGTGGAGAACTGGGCTCTGGAGACAGCCCTGGTCGTCCTGAACCGGGGTTCTGTCCCCACGTGTGTGCGGATGCGGGGTGAATCGGTGGTGGACATCTCGTTCGCCAGCCCCGCTCTGTCACCGCTTGTCGTCGACTGGCGCGTGATGGAGGGGGTGGAGACGTATTCCGATCATCGGTATATCCGGTTTGACGTCTCCGCCCAGACCTCAACCGTGCCGGTCCGACAGATCCCGAGTGGTCCGCGATGGTCGCTGAAGCAGCTGGACTGGGAGCTACTCCTGGAAGCCTCGATCGTGCAGGCCTGGGTGTCATCACCGGACAGGCCTGCCGACATCAATGACGAGGTGGTGTGGTTCCAGGAGGCCATGTCCGAGATCTGTGACGTGGCAATGCCCCGGGTCCAGCCAGGATGTGCTCGGTGCCAGATGTACTGGTCCCGTCGCCGGCGCTTACGGCTTTACGCCAAGCGTGTATTGCCGCGCGACGCCGGTACACCAGGTACCGCAGGCGGCTCCGTAACCGCACACCGGATACGGAATACATCGAGGCGGAGCTGTACGAGGGGTACCGAGCTGCGAGATTCGCCCTCCGAGCGGAGATCAATCGGGCCAAAGCATTGGCCCGCGAGGAGTCGCTGGAGACTCTGAACAGAGACCCATGGGGGCGCCCGTACAAAGTGGTGCGGGAGAAACTCCGCCCATGGGCACCCCCACTGACGCAGAGTCTCCGGCCGCAGCTCGTGGAGGGCGTGGTGAGCGCTCTGTTCCCCTCGCGAGGGCAACATACTCCCCCGCCTATGGATCCGCCTCCTGCCGTACCTGAGGCGAACCAACAAGACGACGACGACGATGCTCCCGAGGTGACCGAGGTAGAGCTGAGAGCGGCGGTGCGTAAGCTGAACGCCAAAAGCACCGCCCCAGGACCCGATGGCGTGCATGGCAAAGCCTGGGTCCTGGCCTTGCAGGAGGCTCTCGGGCTTCGACTCAGAGGGCTTCTAAGCGCATGCTTGGAGAGGGGCCAGTTTCCACTCCGTTGGAAGACGGGGAAGCTGGTCCTCATCAAGAAGCCGGGGCGCCCCGCGGACTCTCCGTCCGCTTACCGGACCATCGTGCTGCTCGATGAGGTGGGCAAGCTCTTTGAAAGAGTAATTGCAGACCGCCTTGTTGGGCAGCTGACGCGGGTGGGGCCGGATCTGACAGAGAGCCAGTACGGCTTCCGCAGGGGGCGCTCTACGGTGGACGCCATCATGCGCGTACGAGCCCTCACGACGGGGGATGCAATAGCAGTATGCAGTAGCCCGGGGTAGGGTCGTTTTGGCGGTGTCTCTGGACATCTCCAATGCCTTCAACACCCTGCCCTAGAGTTGCATAGTGGAGGCACTCCAGTATCACCGGGTACCGCCCTACCTCCGTCGCCTAGTCGAGGCGTATTTCACGGACAGGGCCGTCATCTACCCCGGTCACCAGGGAAAATGGAACCGGCGAGAGATGTCGTGCGGTGTTCCACAGGGATCGGTCCTGGGGCCGCCTCTGTGGTACATCGGGTACGACTGGGTGCTGCGCGCCGACCTCCCTAGCGCCGTCAGTGTAGTATGCTACGCTGACGACACGCTGGTTCTGGCGCAGGGGTGGTTGCACGAGGCAGCGGCCAACATAATGACACGCGGGGTTGCAACAATCGTGGACAGGATCCGGCAACTGGGACTCGAGGTGGCATTGCACAAGTCCGAGGCCATGTGTTTTCATGGTCCTCGGAATGCGCCACCAGCGGGTTCCCAGATAACGGTAGGAGGGGTTCACATCGGCGTCGAGGGGACGATGAAGTACCTGGGGCTCATCCTCGACAGCCGGTGGAACTTCGTCGAGCATTTCCGACGTTTGGCTCCCAGACAAGGCCGGGGCTGCTTTGAGGCGGCTCCTGCCCAATCTGAGGGGGCCAAACGCCTCCTGCCGGGAGCTCTACGCGGGCATCGTGCGGTCCATGGCCCTTTACGGGGCACCGGTGTGGGCGCGTTCTTTAAGGCAGCGATCAACTCGCCGTCTGAACGCGTCCCAAAGGGTCATGGCGATCCGAATGATCCGAGGATACCGTACGATCTCTTGCGAGGCGGCAAGCCTCCTTGCCGGATTGTCGTACGATCTCTTGCGAGGCGGCAAGCCTCCTTGCCGGATTGTCACCATGGGATCTGGAGGCAAAAATCCTCGCGAACCTCTATGAGGAGCGCGAGGAGGCTAAACGCCGAGGCAAAACTCCGCTGCCGCGACAACTGGCGGCTCGGCGGACAGAGCTCCGGCAGGATCTCATTGCGACATGGAGACAGCGATTATCGCAACCCAGCGCTGGACACCATTGCGACAGTAGTGCCCCTCTTTGATGAGTGGCTGGAGAGGCCCCACGGCGCCCTCACCTTCCGCATGACGCAGGTCCTCACCGGACAGGGTTGTTTCGGAAGGTTCCTGTGTCGGATAGGGCGGGAGGAGACGCCCGGGTGTTTCCATTGCGCGGATCGTCCCGAGGACTCGGTGGAGCATACGGTGGAGGTCTGCCCCGCTTGGGCGGAGCCTCACCGTGTCCTTGTGGATGCGATAGGCGGCAGCGACCTCTCGCGCCCTGCCCTGGTTCAGGCCATGGTACGGAGCGAGAGGGAATAAGAAGCCGTCTCCTCCTTTTGCGAAGCAGTAATGCTCGCGAAGGCGGAGGTGGGACGCGTGAGGGAGACTCAACAACGGAGACACCCTCACGCTCTCAGCAGCAGCCGCCTCAGGAGACGCCTGGGACTTCCGGCGCCGCGAGACGATCTCCGGCCACCGTAGATACGGGCCTGCGGACGGCGAGTAATGGGTAGCTCGCTGTCCGATCAGTACTAGGCCCGAGAGTCGACGGCGCGTAGTGTTCCACGCACGCCTCAAAGAGTTGTCAGCAATTAGGACGGGGCCCGTCATGGCCGATGCCTGCCCCCGGTCGAGGATAAATTCGAAATAGAGTTACCTCGCCCCCGGGCACTAAGGGCAGGAAGGAACAGGGGTGGGTTTTAGTCAGTAAGAGTCTGACACGCCCTCCCGCTCCACCCAGAGCGGGAGAAGTCATTGGATGATTTCCCACCCCAAAAAAATAAATAAAAAAAGCACTTTGGCTGCAGTAGTGGCCAGTGAAATGGGCCGATAGTTAGCCCTGTCAGATGAGTCTCCCGTCCTATTTTTTAAAATAGGTACCACAATAGTACGCATACGCGACTCCGGTAAGTATGAATGGGACGTACAAAAATTAAAAAAACATTGATAAAACACGCGGCAAATGAACAGCAGCATATTTAAAATGTTCCATGCTGAGGCCGTCATGACCGGGCGATTTTCCTCTGACTCTGGTCTGAAATAAATTTATATATTATTATTAATTATGCATTGGTACAAAGAAAGAAAATTGATAAGCTTAATGAAATTGTTTTAATTTTCTGTTTTCAGAGTAACTTGCTAGCATTCTCTATTTACAACTGCGACTGGACTTCTAGATCGCGTCAGTTCAAAAGTAACATGCGACTCTTTGTGGAGAGAACTAACAAGCCTCTCTCTATCACCGGAGGCAAGATGTTCTGTCTTTCACTCCCTGCTTTTACTTCTGTAAGTAACCTTACATTACCACTTCTATAGATACACTACTTAAGACACTTTTATTGGTACCATTTTTATATTGAAATTGACAGAATTTTGGTTGGCTTATATGTCTGTTTTATTTATCTATACATATAAAATGCTTTGTCCTGAATGACTGACTGATGGATCAACGCACAGACTAAACCGCTGATCGTAGAAATTTGAAACTTAGAGGGTGTGTTCTTTGTATGTTATAGGCATCCGATAAGAAAGGATTTGCCGAAAATCTATCCTTAAGGGGGTGAAAAAGGGGAGCAAAGTTTGTATGGGACAACGTGATTCGTTGGTCCAATCTACTTCAAATTTTGCATAAACCTTTTTAACAGAATTGATGGAAGACGTGTTTCGTATTTTATTGAAATTCATCCCCTAACGGGGTTAAAAAGGAGCAGAAAGTAATTTTAGCGGTGATTTGCTTCGAAGTTGATATAAGTACTCCTTAGTGCTTTTGATTTAAATTACATTTTATTTTGACACATATTTGACAACTCAATCAGATTTTATTCAAAAAAGGTTGAATTTAATGTGCATATAAAATGCTTTGTCCTGAATGACTAACTGACTGATCAACGCACAGCCTAAAGATGAACGTAGAGACCTGAAACTTGGACGGTATGTTCTTTGTATAATGTAGGCAGCCCATAAGAAAGGATTTGCCGAAATTCTACCCTACTACCCTAGGTTAAAAAGGGGGGCAAAGTTTGTATGGGACGACGTGATTCCTTAGTCCAATCTACTTCAAATTTTGCTCAAACTTTTTTTAAAGGAATTGATGGAAGACGTGTTTCGTATTTTATTGAAATGCATCCCGTTACGGGGTTAAACAAGGGTGGAAAATAATTTTGGCGGTGATTTGCTTCGTAATTGATATCAATACTCCTTAGTGTTTTTGATTAAAAAAAATAATAATTTGACATATTATGTCTGAAAACTCGATCTGATTTTATTAAAAAAGGTTGAATCTAATATGTATTGTTTTTCGCATTTTTTTTACATTTTTAAATCGATGGCAGCAAAGTAAAGACGGACATCTACATTTTTGCCAATTTTTTTACTACTTTCTAAATGTGCTCTTTATTAAACTTTACTATTATACCAATAGTGGGGGATGGCGCATGCCTTTTTCGTACTCTTTCTTTTTTGTTGTACGGCACACAGGAACTCTCAATGGATATTCGTAAAGAAATTGTCTGTCATGTGACGAACAATTAGGATGAATTTGCTGTTATGTCACATGACCGTCATGGCAACAATCATGACAAAAGGACAAAAGAAGAGTAGGTACGACTTTACTTAATCTGCCGTGGAAGGGATGAAATTTGGAGGGGAGGAGGAGGGGTGTAGAACCCTCTCTATGAAGGAAAAAGCGAGGAAACTCCCCTTTTTTAATGAATTTTTAAAAATCAGATTTTGAGGTCATGTAATTTTTTGTAAATTTAAAGGGAGGAAGGAGAGGGGGAAAGTATAAACCACTCCCCATGTAGAAAAAGTTGCGGAATCACCCCTTTTTAAATGTTTTTTTAAAATACATATTTTATTTTCATGTTTATTTAACCTTTAAATCCCTACATTTTAATAAAGATTGTTATATTGTATAAGTATTCAAACATTTGAACATAATAATTTATATGTTATAATAAAATTAAAAACCAAATAAAAATCCTATTACAACCATTTTCGACTTCTACGCGGACGAAGTCGCGGGCAAAAGCTAGTATAGACATACTTTTATAGATGCTCTAATTATTTAGTATTAAATGAAACATGTTACTATTCTTATAATATTGATCTAATTTACAAGATTAGTAACTACCTACTTTCTATTTTTTTCAGATAATGAATTCCGCTTATTCATTCTTCACTCTACTTCAACAAATGAATGATTAAAATCCTCATCAATGTAAGAATAATGCTCTTTTCGCATGCTTTATTTGCAGTTGCAAGGTAACTGTAGCTATGGAATTTTAACCAGGAATAATAGTAGATAGTAGGCGATAAATTTGTCGGCGTTCAAACATTTCCACTTTCACCTATAAGTTGCCGAAACTGAATATTTGAAAAGGGCCCAACGAATAATATAGAGTGCTTAATTTTCATTAACCATAAACTAGCTTGCCATTTTCAAAGTTTCAGTTTATTAGGCAATGCTTGCTGTTTATTTAGATTAACGTTACTTAATATTAGATTAAATTATTCATGATTGATTACCTTTCAAGTTCAAATAAGTTAATTTCAGCAAATAAGGCGCAATGTTTCATTAATAATGTGCTTAGTTTTTAGCTCACAATTATTTCTTAGCAAGATCTTTTAATTATAATAAAATCGTGCAAAGAAAATGGTTTAGTTGAATGGAAGAAAAGCGTTATTTATACATATTCTTAACATTATAATATAAAAATCTGGCTCGACAAATATATTCCTTGATAAATGAATTAGCACAAAGAAGTATGTTTAAAAAAAATAAAACGGCTAAGTGCGAGTTGGACTTCGCACATTTACGGTTCCGTACCTTAAGAGGGAAATCAATATTTTGGTATTTGTTGTTAAAATGTACGTAATAATAAATATTATCATCTTTCAAGTTCATAGGTCAATGGGAAGTTAAAAAATTCTTCGGACAAAATTTTGTGACAGACAGATGGGCAGACGGACATGTGAGTGACAGTAATAGGGTTTCGTTTGAACCTTTCGGGTATGGAACCCTAAAAAGTATCTGGTATGACATGGTTATGACTTAATAACTTTGGATAGGTTTCCTCAAAGAGAGAAAATTATCGATGATAAATATTGATTAAAACAGCGCGACCTCTCGCGCCCAGCCATGGTACGTGGCGAGAGGGAATGGGATGCCGTCTCCACCTGCTGCGAAGCAGTAATACTCACGAAGGCGGAGGCGGGACGGGTGAGGGAAGGTCAACGGAATGGCCATCACACCCGCGGTCGCTACCGCCGCAGGAGAAGCACTGTGCGCAGGACGTCGAGAGACGATCTCCGGCCACCGTAGACCCGGGCCTGCGGACGGCCAGTAGTGGGTAGCTCGCATTTCGATCAGCACCAGGCCCGTGAGTCGACGGCGCGTAGTGTTCCACGCGCGCCTCAAAGGGATGATTGTCAGCCACAACTGAAGGGGCCCATCGTGGCCGGTGCCTGCATGCCTAGGAGTAGTGGATAAATTCTTAACAGAGTTACCGCTCCCCTGGGCACTCAGGCTGGGAAGGAACAGGACTGGGTTTTAGTCAGTAAGAGTCTGATTTCCCATCCCGGTAAAAAATAAAAAGGGTAGGTATATGCGTACCAATGATTAAATGTGAAAGTACTGACTATGGGACAAAACACATACATATGGCACGACACGTGCATCGAAAAAGTAAGGGATTTTTGGAAATCGTTCGATTTTTAATTTAGGATTCGAAGCCTGATGTTTACAAAAATTAACAGCAGGTTTTTTTTTGGGTGGGAAGTCATCAAATAACTTCTCCCGCTCTGGGTGGAGCAGGAAGGCGTGTGAGACTCTTATTGACTAAAACCTATCCGTGTTGCTTCAGTTGCCTATGCCAGGGCCGCGGTTACTCTATTTCAAATCTATTCGCGACGCTGGCAGAGTTCTGAATGCTTAAATAATGATTTCCTGAATCATTTTGAGGCTGGACTAACGTCACCTTCACTAATTGCATCTCATTTTAAAACCACGACGGCAGCAATTAACCTACATCCATTAAAACCTTCATATACTTTGCCCATGCATTAATATTTTATACGTCTTGGAAGTCTACCTGCAAATTAATTTCTAGAGGCTGGTAAATTCCTTTGAACTAAAATAGGTGTAAACTAGAAATTTGAAAACGAATAGAACGTGCGATCCATTTAAACACCTCTACTTATTAATTAAGACTATACGTAGTTTTAGAGTGGTGCATGTAATTACAGGCCTTTCCAGAGCCTTTGTGATCTCAGGCTATATAAGCCAGTCTTGTCCAACTTCGAATGGAAACGTGAAGAAAACTTGCATACGTGATAGTGATAAGTTGCTCTTCAGAAAATATGGATTATTATCAAATAGACTGTTTCAAAATACATTTGACAATCCTTAGAATTCTAGGCGTTTGGCCTGCAGAAAATCCAAGTTTATGTTATGTCTATTCCTCCGGCATATTCGTTTTCATATTCACAGTGCTATATGTTGCGATATACACAATTAACTTCTATTTCCTACCACAACAATTGGAGATTTTTGCTGAAGAGTTGATATTCTATTTCACCAATGTTGGGGCTCTGTCTAAGGCGTTAGCTTTTATTTTCTTGCATGACAAAGTTAAGAAAATGTTGGATATGTTAGAGAGTGAGATGTTTCAATCTGAGGATCCTGAAGAAATTAAATTGATAGAGAAAGCCAAAGAGAAATCTTTATTTTACTGGAAGATCACAGCTGGTTTATCTGTGTCTGCAAATACGGTGAATGTGTTTCTCCCATTCGTGGTACATATAATTTTTAATGTGAAGTTGGAGTATCCTGTGTGTAGATATTCTTTTATTCCGGAACAGTATGAGGCTATATTTCTATATCCGGCGTACTTATATCAAAGCATAGGGATAACTTCTCACATGTTGTACAACGTGAATATAGACACATTTCTTCTGGGGGTGATGTTTCTTGCTATGGCTCAGTTGGATATACTGGATAGAAAATTAAGGAAAGTTACCGATGTTTGTATAAATGTGAATGCACCTCGTGGATCCGTCGATAAAGTTATAGATGATCAGAATGCTGTTTCTGAAATCATTAAGTGTATTAAACATTATGACGCCGTGTATGAGTGAGTTCATTTTAAATATTACTGATGAGCCCTGATAAAATTTGTGCATAAAATTAATATTCTTTTCGTGTACTTTCAGATATTGTAAATTAATTCAGGAAGCCTTCAGCGAGATATTATTTGTGCTATTCAGTTCTGGCTCCTGTAAGATATGCATGTGTCTATTTCGATTTACTATGGTAAATGACCTTCGTTTTCATGTTTTGCCTTTTTAGCTGAGAGAAGCTTTTTTCAATAATTGTTTTTTTACCTATTTTAGCCTGCGGAGACAAAATATTTAGTTTTTCTGACTCTTTACACTGTTGTGATGACTCTTCAAGTGATGGTTCCTTGTTGGTTTGGATCCCGACTCATTGAAAAGGTGAGTATATGTTTTACACTGGCTTTTATTGTATATATATTATGTTTTCTTTATGTTTTATTTACCTTACCTGGACTTAAACGTATTTTTTTGTGTCGATTTTACTAAATTTTTGTCCGACCATTATGGCTCCTGCCTAATTTTGTCATTGTGAATGTTATAATATCGATATGTGTATTTCTCTTTTACAGAGCAGTCAAATAACTTTTTCTGTGTATGATTGCGATTGGACACCACGATGTCGTAGATTCAAGAGTAATTTGCGTTTATTAGTCGAAAGAGCCAACAGACCTATTACTATTAAAGGAGGAAAGATGTTCTTGCTTTCTCTTGGGACTTTTACAGCGGTAGGTATACTAAACCGAGTTTTATCTGCTTTTTGGGTGATTAACTGATTAATTATCTAAAAATCTATTCATATTGAGAACACTATTTTTTCTCGTTAATTTTATAGAAGAGACTGTCCAAAAGAAAAAGTGATTTGAGCGAGAAGAAATTGTATGACCTAACCTTTGGGACCTTTCTGGTAATCTGTCAGTAGAACGCAATTTATTCGGAAGGATTGCCATCTGATCTTCATAGCCTAAGAATATCCCTCGGGGTACCTACTGATCACTTGAACTATACCTACCTAGTAGCTCTATATTAGGATGCCCTAAGCAGATGTTTTCTATTGTTTCAGATAATGAATTCTTCTTACTCATTCTATACTTTATTACGTCATATGCAATCTCGCTGAATGGATCTACTAGTTGACAAACAAAAGTATCATTTGCGCTTAAGTTAATTTCTTTGCAATTAGTTCTGATTATTACCATTTCTGTCTGGAAAGGTGACGAAACAAGCAAATTAATGATAATGAAGCTTTGATAAATAAATTAACAGCTGCCCTAAATTAACAGCTAAATAACACGAAAATAAGTAGTCATTAGTCGTCAATTTATGAAATAATTCTGTAACATTTTCTTTCTAAGTATTAATGTATACCTAAGTGGATCTTTGCGTATTTAATTATAAATTAGAATAAATCTATTCAAAATAAATATTGTTTAGTAAAAATAAATTTGTACACAAAGCGTATATTGACTGCCTACTAACATAACTCTCGTAGTTTTCCTTTTATTTTACTTCACGAGCAGCAAAATAAATATAGTGAACACATGAATAAATAGTCGTTTCTCAACGAGGGAGTACAATTTTTTCTTGGCGTCTGCGAGGAACAAACGTCACATACAAGGTCCGGGGACAATGGTTCTGTTCAGCAGTTCATCTGTTAGCCGGTGGCGGTAATAAGGCGTGTTTTTGCCCGAACACACAACGGAAAAGGAAACAATGATTTTGCTCGTGACTAGATAAATAAGATGTCCGGACGTGACGAGGGTACCATTACACTTTTTATGGATTCTTTCAGTGGGTACAGCACCAGCCCCCACCTGGCTCTCTTTGTTTAGGTCTGAGTACAGCGACAATACGCAAAATTATACTTAACCCCGATCACCGAACGAGGTCAGAAGCCGTATCGAATCCGTAATCATTAGCCCCTGACATTTGTCGGGAAAATGGAAATTGTAATTATAGACACAATGGCAATGTATCCATTTGTTTCCATTGATGAAAAATGGATAAAAATTGCGCCCGCACACGTCCTTCCGCCGCCGCCTGCAAACGATGATTTAGTGGCGATCCCTGGATTTATAGAGCGTCCCGCCCCGCCCGGCGACTTCAATGAATAATAAATTGAAGATCTTTTTCGATATTATTGATACTTCGGGTATCTTCGCGTGATGTATGTTCGGGTGAGAATTGAAACCCTTTTATTAAAACATATATTACAGGACACGTCCCGACGGTGACACTGAATAATACGCTCCTTGTTGCGACTGTTCTTTGCGGAGCTCTCTCTTATTTCGGATTTTATTACTCTAGGATTATTTATAGTACTGTCTGTATACTTTTGTAGAGATTCGTCATGTCATAAATCCTTTGGCTTTATTATATTTTTCTTAAGTGCACGCAAAATCGGATGATACGCAAGTAAATTGTACCTATTCAGCATTTTTTCCATGCTAAAATTAAAATGTGCTGATAGTTTAAGAAACTTGAAAGTAAACCTGCACTCTGCAGCGTGAATGTCTTTAGAAAACCTCATGCACAACATTCTCGTGCAAACTGCGTTAGGTAATCAAGACTGTACGTTAACTTGGTGGCTTTCAAAATTCTGACAACAGCTATCGTCGCTAGCTGTCAGGCGTACAAGTGGAGGAGTTGGATGTTTGAATTTGCCGAGCTAATTCCGAAAGGCGTACGTACCAGTTTGTCTTGCCGAGTCGCGTAGTCGGCACTCACAAGACGTACCCACGACGAGGCAACGCAAACATATGCTAGTGGGGTTAAAACTTGCCCCGCATGTAAAATTAGTTAAATAACTCCCCGGGAATCTTCACTCTCTATATGGAAACACGTCTTTGCTCTAAACCCGAGCAAATTAGACTAGCGAACTTGCACACATTAAGCTCGCTTTCTAAATTAATCTACGTACTGTGGCTAATTAAGAAAAAACATTGTTCATGAACTGGAATTTATGTTTGTTTGCGTTGCAAATTACTAACGAATTGTTGTTATTCAGTGTTGAGTCTGTGCCAGAAATAAGTTTTGTAACAATACCAAATGGACCGGCTCTAATTTTAAGAGATTTAATATGTGTAATATTACGCGAGCGAGATTTCCAGTTACATATTTCAGCTTTTATGTATAATTGATCTGTTACCCGGGGGTAAAGTACTTACAGTATTCGTCAAACTTAATGGCGTGTGAGAATAGCACTAACTTCCAAATTGACAAATAAGTAGGCATCATAAGAAACATATTCACATAGTCTCCACACAACTGTGTGGAGACTATGTGAATATTTTTTTTATTTTAATTTTTTATAACTAAAAAATATGAAATGGCTTAAATTATTGTCAACTTGACTGTACCTGCGCGCAGTTGTACTTGCAGCTAACTTTGCACACGCCATTAAGATTGACGAATATTATACCTACTTAGATATTATACAGGGAGTAACAGAAATGGGTGGTAATATTTAAATATTGCTTCTGGGCATGGACATAAACAATTAACTTTCTTTAAGAAAGACAATTGTCAATTCCAAAAAAAATTGACCTTCCATACTGATTTTGGTTCGCTGATAATGACATATTACAGAACTTCTTTGAAGAAAGTTGTTCATTTCCATGGGCAGTAGCAGAAAAGACGACTAATTCCGTTAGATTATGTACAGAAGTAGGAACCTTTCCAGTTTTTAGGGTTTCGAAAGTCAGAATCAAAAAACGGAACCCTTATAGAATCACTCGTGTGTCTGTCTGTCTTTCCGTATGTCCGTCTGTCACAGCCAATTTGCTCCAAATTTGCTGGACTGATAGAGTTGAAATTTGGTACATATGAATATCTGTGACCCAATGACGAAGGTGTACCCTAAATTAATTAATTTGGAATATGGGGGCACTTTTGGGATAAAAAACGGAAAATTAAGAAACAAAGTTTTTCAAACAGTGCCGTGCGACATATCAAATAAAAGGGTACCATGTGAGGGTCTCGAATGTATTTTTTTTTATAATTTTAAAATGTATAGTTTTAAAGTTATTTAAGAAAATAAATGAAAAATTACCGTTTTCGCCTTTTACCTTATCTCCGAAACCACTGGGCCTAAAATTTAGAAAAAAATACAGAAAGTAGTTCTTAACCCTTTGCGTGTGAGTCCGACATGCTCGTGGCTGTTTTTTTTTTGTAAATGACTTTACATATTGAAGGGTTATGAATAAGAAAGTGATATGTACATGCAGCACCTTATTGTAATTAGAAAAACTTAATGGCACAGTCTGAAATCGATACTATTTTTTTCATTCAATTAGTAAAATATCCGTTTGTTATACCTTCTTCTTTTTGCACTTAAACAACTGTACTTTGTATAAATAACCAAACTCACAAGGAAGCTTTTAGACGATTTATTGGTATCCATTCTGTGAACGAATGGCTTGCTCTGATCATTCGAAGTTTATACTTATATACCTACTTAGTACCTCCATAGACGGACTGCTTGGAGCAGTCAGTGCCAACAGCTTCAAGCGATCACTGTTGGGCGATCTGCAGTTTTAATACAAAATTGACATTCTCCATACAATCCAAGATAAGAACTTAAAAAAAATACGTACCATATTGCGGAATTATGGTACGTATTTTTTTAAAGTTCTCGACTCACGAACCGATGTAGGTAATAAATAGCTACAACATTGTTCGTAAAAGCTATTAGACGGACTGCAGCAGTTCGGGACCAACAGCACGAGAGCAGTCGTGTTGGGGTTGGGGTCTCCATAGACGGACTGCTTGGAGCAGTCAATACATTTTTAGCTGCGACTGCAAATGAACAGCTTGAGCGGTCCATGTATGGCGAATGTCAATTTTGTATTTATTTATTTTTACTTCATGCAACAAAAGTACAAAGGCGGGCTTAACGCCTAAGGCATTCTCTACCAGCCAACCAAGGGTGGTGGAGAGATAATATGGCAGGTGCATAAAAAAAAACAAACAAAGTAATAGCAAGTAGAAATAATAAAAAAAAAGTGAGCGAAAATATATATATATTAATAATAAACATACATATATATTTATATACATAGGATTATATATTGTATTATATTTATATATAATATTTATATATATAAGTATATGTATTAACTCTGCAGATCGCCCAACCCGACCGCTTGAAGCTGTAGGCACTGACTGCTCCAAGCAGTCCGTCTATGGATGCACTAAGTAGGTATATAAGTATAAACTTCGGAAAACAGGTTTGGAGAGAGAAAGTGAAGGCCTTTGCCGAGCAGTGGGACACTACGTAGGCTAGCAAAAAAAAAAATGCGGATTTGAAGAAAGCAATGTGCGACTGATTTCTGGCAGAGAGCATATTAAAAGTTCATTTATTTAACGGAGTAAGTACATGTTAAGAATTTATATTCTAAAAAAACTTTGTCAGGATCTCTGTTTATTGGAAAACAAACAAATTAAAAATAATGAACAAAAAACTTAACACTAGGATTCTACAAATCCAGTAGATACTTAAAGGAACATTTGAAAGTCGTTTCTGCAATTAAATTCTAATTCTACTTAGAATAGCCTACTATCTACCTACTATCAGTTGAACAGCTTCTTCACAATAATCCCTTACTTATCTATATTATTATTTCATAAATTAGTTTATAGCCTGCTTCAAAGCGGGTCTCAACCAAACTATACAATTTACCAAACAGACACACGCTACAAACACATGTTTCTACTATAAAGCGACTCTAGAATTTCAATGTAGTGCTCAGTCCTCATTAATTCTGAAGCTCTCAGCGTCGACATGTTTGTGTCATTTGTGTGACTTGGCCGTCTAAACACTTGTTCGGCTAATTTCTTCAGAGTCTGCCCCTTAGACTGCCGTGGTTTGGGAGAAAATGTTTGATTTACATATATGAGGGTGGTAAGAGCTTGCCACGTCTTGGTTTTTTTGTGAGGATCCAAAGGGAACGTGTCTTGATTGTTTAAAGGTCTTACCTTTCTATTCATAAGCATTCAAACTTTTGTACTTACTTGTATATAGACGATCTTTCTTACCACAAATGGAAGCTACAATGATCGCTCTTGACATATTCTAATTTATAAAATTAATTCATTCATCCACTCAAATAACAACGCACAGCCTAGTTCGCTGGTTCAGGCCATGGTACGGAGCGAGAGGGAATGGGAGGCAGTCTCCGCCTTCTGCGAAGCAGTAATGCTCGTGAAGGCGGAGGCGGGACGCGTGAGGGAAGCTCAACGGAGTGGCGCTCACGGCCCCGGCCGCTACCACCGCAGGAGAGGTACTGGGCGTAGGACGTCGCGAGACGATTTCCGGCCACCGTAGACCCGGGCCTGCGGACGGCGAGCAGTGGGTAACTCGCCGTCCGATCAGCACCAGGCCCGTGAGTCGACGGCGCGTAGTGTTCCACGCGCGCCTCAAAGAGATGTTGTCAGCCACCACTGACGGGGCCCATCGTGGCCGGTGCCTGCATGCTTAGGGGTAGCGGATAAATTCTGAAAATGAGTTACCGCACCCCTGGGCACTCAGGCAGGGAAGGAACAGGGGTGGGTTTTAGTCAGTAAGAGTCTGACACGCCCTCCCGCTCCACCCAGAGCGGGAGAAGTCATTGGATGATATCCCAACACTCCCAAAAAACAAAAAAAAAGCCTAGTTCGCTGGGTTTTAAAGCATGCCACAAGAGATCTTTTTATAACGTTAGTGAGCACTAAGGAGGGGGTAACGAATCTAAAGGGGTTAAACAGAGGATTTAGGTGGTCAGGAAGTTTATCATTTAATAAACAAAAGAGATCCGGACTCACGGTTTATTATTGCTAAATTTACTTAATTTACTTACTTCTTCCGATAACCTAACTTGGATTTTTTTTTATTCACATTGATTCAAATTAGCAGTACCTCGTTTCTCTAGAATACGTTTTGCAGGAATGTCTGTTTTTCCTAGCCAATTTTCCATCTGTCCAGCAGACCCTGTGACAAATCCTTTTAATGACAATAAACAGTTCTGTTTGAACGTCGTCATGTACAGACACTGATTAGTAGCGAATGGCTGCGGTTTCGGCCGCTGCAACTCTGCTGCACTAGTCTGGCTTGTGACCCCAGAGGTCGAAAGATATGGAAGATACTTGCGTAAAAAATTAAGCTTGATGTACTAAGTTTAGTTATTATCTAAATGTTTTGACGAAATTTTAGACAGAGAAAAGGGGCCGTGCTTTTATTTTATTAAAACTATGGATACACTATGGATTTCTGTTATCCGACAGAAATTCAGTTAGTAACATACCTTAGTTAGTGGTAAGTACATAAATAATTAAAACAAAAAAAAACAATTTGAGTTTAAGAAGGATTTTGCACACCTGCCCCCTTAGTCAAATAACTTATATAATAGCGCTAACGCTAACGCTTCGTGCAAAATGTATGGCAAGGACATTACCTGCGGAGAGAATTGTCACGTGACTCAAGCCCAGTAATGTCGTTGCCATACATTTTGCAAAAAGCGTTAGCGTTAACGTTAACACAAAAGTATTTTGTCTAAAGGCTCTGGGGGTTAGACAAAATACTTTTCTGTTAACGTTAACGCTAACGCTTCGTGCAAAATGTATGGCAACGACATTTTGCACGAAGTGTTAGACAGAGAACTGTCACGTGACTCACGCCCAGTAATGTCTTTGCCATACATTTTGTACGAAGCGTTAACGTTAGCAGAAAAGTATTTTGTCTAAAGGCTCTGATCTTTTCAATACGTTTCGCCTGTAATCAAGGAGAAGTGTTACGCTTACCCAATGCAAAGTAATTTTACTAAGGCCGAACTGTATAAAAAAACCGGCCATGTGCGAGTCGGACTCGCGCATGAAGGGTTCCGTACCATCGCACAATATTATACGCGTCTACTTGTTGCCATTATTAAGATCAACAAAAAAAGCCAAAAAAAAACACGTTTCTAGCAGGGGAGCCCTCTCTAATTGTTAATTTATTTTTATTTTTGTTATTTGCAACAGAAATACACATTCTGTGAAAATTTCAACTTTGTAGCTATTACGGATCATGAGATACAGCCCGCTGGCAGACGGACGGACAGCGGAAGCATAGTAATAGGGTCCCGTTGGTTACTCTTCGGGTACGGAACCCTAAATCGACAATGATACGCTTGTTCAGTCGAAGCTTAAGCATAGACGCGTTTGACGCGTGATTCCGCCAAGCCCGTTCCATCACCGGACCACAAGACGTACGGCGATGTGCCACCGGTACATGGTAAACATCCCATCCACACGCACAAAACGTTTTGAGACACAACACACACACACACACATTCATTGGTGCGTACAGGTAGGGAGTGGCATTCCCTGCCGGAGTCTGTGTTTCCTGATAGTTACAACCTGGGAGTCTTTAAGTCAAGAGTGAGTAGGTTACTTCTAGGCAAGCGTGCTCCATCTTCGACCACATCATCGCTTACCATCAGGTGAGATAGTGGTCAAACGCGTGGCTATAAACAATAAAAAGAAAAGCAAATTTGACGACCTTATAGATTTTTACTTTACAGTCTTGTTTATTAACCGTGAAAAAACTAGACCACAGCCAAAACCTATCCAAACAAACTTTCCATTATTTTCCTACTGACCGTCCTTCCAGTTTCTTTACATTCCCGTTCACATTTGCTGGGTCGAGTGATCGCGAGTGGGTCCAGTCGCAGGGAATGAGTTTTCTATTTATCTAAAGAGTCAACTAAGCTCAGTCGGTTAGTTAGTTGTGGCAATGGATGGTACAGATAGTTGCAGCCATGTTTGCGCAGTGATCAAGATTGCTAGTGGAAATTGGTGACAGATTAGATGGATGTAGCGACTAGGATGCAGGGTTCCGTGTTTTATTTTCAGCTCTTTCCTGGTTGTTTGTTAATACATTGTTTCGTTACTTGAGAATTATACGAACCATTCGTACTGTACCGTGGCTATTTTATTCGACCACTGCATAAATGTATTTTTTTTAGAATTAGCATTGCCATTTAACGTCTTAGGCTGCCAGTCTTCTGGACAAGTTTCCGGCTTGCCCAGATGACAGCGAAGTGGAAGAAAACTTCAACGCCTATGTGTATTTTGTTGGTACCTTTATTTTATGTACGTAGTTAGGTTCAAAATAGTTACCTAGTTAATATTTAGACAATATTAATTTAGGTCATTTATGTACCTAAATCGTTTTTTCTTTTTCTGCTAAAAAGGGGGTGACTACAGAGATGATGACTAATAGAGGAGTATGGAAGAAAAATACATGTTGCGCCGACCCCAAATAAATTGGGATAAGGGCAGGAACATGATGATGTACCTACCTACAAGTATTTTCTTTAAGTTTGATTTAATATTTTTTTAAGTGAAAACTTCTTTATGCGCGTTGGGCATTTTTGTTCAAGTTTTCACTTCTATCGGCACTCCGGGAGTGTCACTCCTTTTTTTACAGATTTTGCCAGGATTAACGCCATGAATACTTCGGTAAGCTATACTAAGATTAATTAGAATTATTAGTACCGCATTGAAAGCAACGGTTGCTAATGAGTCCAAGTTTGTCCAATATCGATTTGTAATCCGTGAAAGTGTTATTCTAGATGTCATATCTAGGTTACCTTCATAACCCAGTAGCAATATTTAGATGGAGTAAAGAAACTGTCTAGATAACTAGCCTATTTTATTCCACTGCTGGGCAAAAGACTCCCTCTCCCTCTTCCACACAACTCTGTCCTTTACTAATACGGACCAGTCCCTTCGGCCTACCGAATGGGAGTCGAGCTCGTACTTTCAACTTCGCCTTGGTCTGTGATGTTGTGTGGCATTTAATGGGACCCATTCAGTGGTTCTTTTTATCCATTTCTTGTCTAAGAACTATTAAAGAAAAGGGAGAGAATGATAGTGTGACGATTTTTAGGGGAGAATTAAATAAAAATCGAGTTCTACTAACCCCAAGTAACATGGGAAAAGGACATTTAAATTTGAGAAACCGTCTAAAAAAGAACAAAAAGTCTCTGAACTTGTGTATGCATAAAGTGTAAAATAAATAAATAAAAAGTGCATGTATTTTGTTAAAAAGAAAATCCAACTAAAAATGCTTAGAAAAGTGTAGATTCGACGGAACCAACTTAGAAAACTATTTGTATGCGAACGAACAGTAATATAAAAGTCCCCGCTCAACATATTCCCACAAAAGCCATTGAACAAGTCCATTTATTCAATGTTTTAAAGACACATGGTCTCTTGAAACTGTTCGGGGTAGAAGAAAAGCTTCAAGTTGATCCGTTCAACTAAAAGTTTTCAACAACAGTTCAAACATTTTGTGGGTACGACATACAACGGTTCCCTTTCAGCGGGGACTCTTTGTGCTCGATGCATTAGATCGATTGTTTTGTGCCGCCAATTGCTGTAACGTGTTGCTAGAGTTTCTAATCGGTGGGTAGGGTTACGTGCAGTGTTTAAGAGGCTTTCATGTAACACGAAACTAAAAATAAATAAATAAAGTACTTGCGAGTGTGTATAATTTTTAATACCAACGTAAAAATAATGTAGGAAGCACAAAACGATGTACTTTGCCATTATTTTAATTATTATATCGAATGTGATTGTAGGAGAGAGCCCTGAAGCCAGAAACGTACGTTTATCCATGTGAGGTATGAATAAAATTAAAATAAACCCCATTATAATATAAATAAACATAAATAACACCCGCAAAGCGATTAGCAAACATCTAAAATGCCTATAACAATAAACAAATTATGTCTTTGCATAATTTGTTCTCGAAAATTAACTTTAATTATTCCATAAATTCAAACGGACACCCTTCACATTATTAGCATTCATGACGTAACTACAGACGAAATAAAAGGAGCGAAGTTCAAATATTTCAGGTCAACTTAATTTGCACGAAAATTGCAAGTTTAATTTCTTCCCGTTAAGAGTCCATTTCGTCTGTCCCCTGTTCGGCTTTGTCCTTACAATTAATTTAGTATGAGGAAATCTCCATTCCGTGACAATGTCACAGCATTTACCTACTTTTCTTACGGCCCTGACTTTCATTTATATTTCAAAGGGACTAGTCGCTCTAATGAAATTGTTTTAAAGTCCGGTTTATGATTTATTTATTAACATAGAATCCGGTGAATTATGTCGTTATGACAGCCTTTATTATGATTAAATAATTATGAAGTAAACTGTTTTGCTTTTTGTTGGATGTTTTAAATGTCAAAGATTTTTTATTAAGTGTTTATTTTTAATATCTTTTCTTAATTCAGTTTAGGTAGGTCATGAATAGCATGTCTGTAAATAGGGGAAAGGTTATTAAAAGTTAAAACTAAAAAAATATTGTTCATATTTTTAAATAGTGCTATTTTCGAGCTAACACATACTGAACAAGAAATAGTTAAGTTTTAGTAAAAACAAAACCAGCCAAGTGTGAGTCGGACTCGCACACGAAGGGTTCCGTACCATAAACTAAAAAAAAAAACAAATAAAATCACGATTCTAGAAACGTGTCTTTTTTGGTTTTTTTTTGTTATGCTGTATCTCATGATTCGTAATAAATAGACAGTTGAAGTTTTCACACAGCGTGTATTTCTATAAACAACAAATAATAAAAATAAATTAAAAATTAAAGAGGCTGCCAATTTCAATCAGACAGATGGACAGCGGAGTCTTAGTAATAGGATCCTGTTGGTTACCCTTCGGGTACGGAACCCTAAAAAGTAAGTATTAGATTGTACCTAAGGTACTAAGGTGATAGGCAGAAGTATTCACCGTAACAGTACAGTGATTCCGTTGGTAGGTAATTTGAAGAATTGATTTTAGGAACTTTTAATTATAATAAAAAAAACGGATGTTTTTTAACATAATAGGTAGGTGCCTGAAAATACTGACTGAGTAACAAAAAAACCGGCCAAGTCCGAGTCGCGCACGAGTTCCATTCTATCATAATTTTTATTTTATTATCTGACGAAAATATAAGTAGCTACCTAAGATTGAAAACAACCTAACGATGAACGAACTATATCGAAATACGTCAAGTTCAATTCTCCAACTGTGAATGTAAGATTGCAAGTTTTTTCTTCCCGTTAAGAGTCCATTTCGTCTGTCCCCTGTTCGGCTTTGTCCTTACAATTAATTTAGTATGAAGAAATCTCCATTCCGTGACAATGTCGCAGCATTTACCTACTTTACTTAACTTTGTAGTTAAAAAAATGTTTTCCCGTATATCGAAATACGTCAAGTTCAATTCTCCAACTGCGAATGTAATATAGTAATCGCAAACATAAATTATGTGATACAACTACAAATTTCGATTTTTGTACTTTATCCTTTACTTGTGCTGTGAGACCTTGCTTCTTGCCAAATTTTATGATTCTAAGTCAACGGGAAGTACCCGTTCGGCTTTGATTCCCCTGCGAGTGCCAAAATATGCCGCCATAAACAGCCGTGTCGTTTAAAGTTTTTGAAGTGAAATCTTCTTTAGGCGCGTTGGGTATTTTTGAGATGGGAAAAAGCAATTGAACTCGCGCGACATCGACACCGCTACGAGATCCGCTACACACCTCCGCACCCCCGGAATGCCACTGTTTTTTAACCGACTTCGAAAAAGGAGGAGGTTCTATGTTTGACTGTAGGTATTTTTTTTTTGTTTATGTCCAGCGATTTGTCTGTCAGTTGTATACCAATTTTCAAAATTTCTTTTTTAATCGAAAGAATATACTCCCGAGGTGGTCCCATATAAATTTTATCGAAATTGCTTTAGCGCTTTTTGAGACACTGAACAAAAACGAAAAAAAAAACGTTTTGGTTTTCTCCCATTACGAGTATGTTTAATTTCCACGTTGCATTTTATTGGGGTTTTTAGTTCACAACTTTAAAGTTGAAAAAAAAAAACACTTTTACAAAAAAAAACAACCGACTTCCAAAAAAGAACATACATTAAAAATTAAAAAATAACTTTAATTTCGGAACTCGGTGTCAAAAAACGAAGAAATAAAATGCAAACACCGATTTCCGAAATTAAAGTTATTTTTTAATTTATAGTGTATTTTCTTTTTTGGAAGTCGGTTGTTTATTTTGTAAAACAAGTTTTTTTTAGAAGTATGGTTTTATCAGGTCCGGGTAACTGCAGACCAGATATTTGATATATATCCCAAATTTCATCCAGATCCTTTTACCCGTTCTGGCGTGACTGAGTAACGAACTTTCATCCTCGTACATGGTTCTTTTTCTCTAAAAATACAATAAAACCGCTGTAATGTAAATAAAAACCTAAAAGCACTCTATTATTTTAATAGCGAATCATTTTTCCACACTCCCCCTCGGTTCATGTTTAAAAAAATAGCCACTAGTGCGATTTTATCGGTAAAAAAACTCGCCCCAAGTTAGTTGACCTGTGGCGTTAGTTTTTCAGTGGATAATAAATACGACTAGCATCACCCTAGGGAGTAATTCATCACGAGAGTGAGTAGCCTCTAGGACTTTTCCCTCTCAAGAAAAGTTTATTATACTTAGGGACTATGATTTTTCTGTTTGAGTTATGAAGGTTAGGTATGGAAAGTTTAGTGTGATTGTTTTAGCCTTTTAAGAATTTAAGGGTGTTTTATAAAAGTGTTTTAGAGTGGAAAATCTTTAGCACAAATAAAACCCGCCAAGTGCGTGTCTAACGTCGCACATGTACCAAATGTATTTTTGGCTATTTGTATGGCTTTGGGTCAACAAGATGCATACTGTGAAAATTTGAAGACTGAAGCTCCAACCGTTTGACTGTAAAACCTGTGTGACAGACGACGGACAGACAGACGGCCAGACGGACAGACGGATAGACTGACAGACTGACAGACTGACAGACGGACAGACGGACAGACTGACAGACTGACAGACTGACAGACAGACAGACAGACAGACTGACAGACTGACAGACTGACAGACTGACAGACTGACAGACTGACAGACTGACAGACTGACAGACTGACAGACTGACAGACTGACAGACTGACAGACTGACAGACTGACAGACTGACAGACTGACAGACTGACAGACTGACAGACTGACAGACTGACAGACTGACAGACTGACAGACTGACAGACTGACAGACTGACAGACTGACAGACTGACAGACTGACAGACTGACAGACTGACAGACTGACAGACTGACAGACTGACAGACTGACAGACTGACAGACTGACAGACTGACAGACTGACAGACTGACAGACTGACAGACTGACAGACTGACAGACTGACAGACTGACAGACTGACAGACTGACAGACTGACAGACTGACAGACTGACAGACTGACAGACTGACAGACTGACAGCAAATTGACAGTTAATTACAAAGGCGAGCTTAACCCAGCATTTGGGTTTTTTTACAGCAAACCCCAAGGTGAAAAATACATTTGTTTAAGTAGGTACATCTTAAGTGCACAACAAAAACTTAAAATATAATAAAATAAACAAATATGTGGTCCATAAACATAACATATACCTATAATAGTAAGAGTAATAATTTATTTCACAAAAAGATTAGCCTTTATGTAAGTAACATTAGTGTTGAAATTACATGGTAGTGGCTATTTCACTTATGTAAGACCCCTCTCCTTCAAACTATGATATTATACTGTATCTTGAAGAACAGTGTAGGTACTTTTAATGGGTTGGTTCAGATCAGAAAACTGTAGATCGCTTATTCTGGTGTTAACCGACATATAAACGAAGAAATCCTGTAATAATATATTTTATGGGTCAAAAAAAATCAATCTGCCTAGCCTTTTCCCAACTATCTTGGGGTTGGCTTCCAGTCTAACCGGATGTAGCTGAATACCAGTATTTTACATGGAACGACTGCCTATCTGACCTCCACAACCCAGTTACTGGGTAATACTATACCCCTTGGTAAGACTGGATGTCAGACTTTCGGGCTTCTGAAGTCCCATAATGACTATCAAAGATCCACGATTGACAGCCAGGACCAACGGCTTAACGTGCTTTCCGAGGCACGGAGGAGTCTCGGTATGTAAAGATGGTCACCCATCCATGGACTAACCCAAGCAAGAGTAGCTTAACCTGATATATCGGCCCGTGCGGCTGTTATTAATTTAACCAAGAGCTCTTCAAAAAAAATATATGGGTCGTGTTGACCGAAAATACTCCCTAACTCCTCTCCTGAACACCTCTAGCGAAGGGTGTGTGAAAGAGAGTTCGAAAGGTGTATAGCATGAACAGTAAAGGACCCATCGTAACGACTAGAGGAGTGAGGCAGGGTACCGAAGGAGAAGAGAGGATGATGAGCGGCAAGCTTTTCCTCTTGGAAAAAGATACTCAAAGCCTTCCCGAAGATAAAGGGGGAATTGGGATTGTGAAGAACTTGGAGTAAAGACAGAATTTGAGTATACCGAGGTTACCAAATAGGCAGCCACCTCAATTGCATCTGAAATTCCGACACAAGGTCGTACTTCTGAAGGCCAAAGATGAAGCGTATGCACAAATTCTGCAGACGTTCGATCTTATCAAAGAGTTCCTCAGTTGCATCAAGGAAGCAGACATCAGCATAGTCTAGAAGAGGTCGAAGAAGAGACTGAGCAAGAATAGCTTTGGTCGAAAAAAGGCAGGAACTTCTGGAGACGTTTCAGAGACCGAAACGAACAAAACACCCTTCTGCTTACTTCTGCAATGTGAACATTCCAAGATAGGTTACAGTCCAGGAAAACACCCAAGCTTATGACCTTTTCGAAATAGGTTATAGCGACGGCATCGTAGAAAACTGGAGGAAGAGACTGGCCACTCAACACATTTACGAAGTATCTGCCACCAATAATGAGAGCTTGTGATTTTGTTGGATTACTATAAAACCAAAACTTTTAGCCCACTGACTGATATTTAAGATCATTATTGATGACATCGATAGCTCCAGTAAGTTCTACAGGTTTAAAGTGGCGATAAAGCTGTAAGTCATAGATATAGTTGTGTGAAGATAAGACTTTAGAGATAATGTTAAAAATATATTTTGAAATTTTCGAGACAAGTTGGAGAAGTTTATGCTGTAGTCGTTTGGTATGGTGAATATACCTACAAAAAAGAGTATTTCTATTTTATTCTATTCTTTGTCATTGCAATTCAGGCAAAAACTTTGCATTCTGAACCAAAACAAGTGAAAAAGAGTCCATTTTCGAGGAAGTGTGTTGAAAACATTTATTTAAAAAAAAACTTTTTACAAAAAAAAAACAACCGACTTCCAAAAAAGGTACATAAAGTACACTAAAAATTAAAAAATAACTTTATTTTTTTATTTTTAGTGTATGTTCTTTTTTGAAAGTCGGTTATTTTTTTTGTAAAAATGTTTTTTTTTCACTTTTTGGTTGTTATACCCCAGAACTAAAAACCCCAATAAAATGCAACGTGGAAATTAAACATACTCGTAATGGGAGAAAACCAAAACGTAATTTTTTTCGTTTTTGTTCAGTTTTTCAAAAAGCGCTGAAGCAATTTCGATAAAATTTATATGGGATCACCTTGGGAGTATATTCTTTCGGATAAAAAAAGAATTTTAAACATACGAATAATAATCCATTATTTAACCAGCACATGACAAAATCCCAGTCCCAGCAGATAATTGAAACATGATCCTAATTCGAAATTAGTCTAAACAAAATAATGCACGAACCGAAACGGACTAAGTAAATAGTAAATACTAATAAATGCAATCCAAATAAGTTTGTTACCGAAGCGTATATTAACGGCTTTGTCATCGGGTTGTAATAATTGGACGTGGAACTGTTTGTTTTAATTAAAGTCTAATAAAATTGTGGCTAAGTTGAAAGGAGAATTAAAATGAATGGTGCCAATACTACGAGTAGATGGAATAAGTTAAGCAAACTTCTTTTTAAAACAAGCTTATAGCTTTTGTGTATTAAATGTAAATTTATATAACTTGTTAACACATTTTCAATCAACCCAAGCGTTTTTTTTTTACTGAGCAATTACTATGGCGACTTTTTTTTTGTGGGATGGGAAATCATCCAATGACATCTCCCGCTCTATCGTGTCAGACTCTTACTGACTAAAACCCACCCCTGTTCCTTCCCTGCCCTGAATGCCAAGGGGCGAGGTAACTCTTTCCAATTTATCCTCAACCCCTGCGCAGGCATCGGCCATGACGGGCCCCGTCTCTATTGCTGACAACTCACTATTGCTACAACACTACGCGCTGTCGACTCTCGGGCCTGGTGCTGATCGGACGGCGAGCTACCCATTACTCGCCATCCGCAGGCTACGGTAGCCGGAGATCGTCTCGTGCCGTCCTCCACCTAGGGCGTCTCCTGCTGCGGCTGCTGCTGAGGGCGTGAGGGCGAGTCTGTTATTGTTGCCTCTGCCTCACCCGTTCCGCCTCCTCCTTCGCGAGCATTACTGCTTCGCAGAAGGAGGAGACTACTTCCCATTCCCTCTCGCTCCGTACCATGGCCTGGTCCAGGGCCGGGCGCGAGAGTTCGCTGCCGCCGATCGCCTCCACGTGGACACGGCGGGGATCCGCCCAAGCGGGGCAGATCTCCACCGTGTCCTCTGGGCGATCCTCACAGTGGGGACACTGTTAGGATCGCCCAGAGGGGGCGTTTCCCTCCGCCTTATCCTACACAGGAACCTACCAAAACTTCCGTGTCCGGTGAGGACCTGCGTCAGGCGGACTATGGTGACCTTCTGGCTGCATCATTAGACCAGCTCCATTAATATCCATAATATCCCCCCGTCCGAATTTCGATCACGGTGGCCAATCTCAACGGGGATTAGAAAAGTACGCAGGAGATATTATAGTGCACAAGCCTGGGTGCCAAAGCAAAAAAAAAAGTGCACTCTCTGTTCCTTTACTCTCATAAGGCTCAATTACACCATCCGATTTCAAGGGAACCAATTTAAGTAATCGGAAGGTGTAATTGCACTTAGAACAGTTAGAGTCCGATTTAGTGAGATTGGAAGGTCCCGATTTGACTTCCTAAATTGTGTATGATTTAGGATAGTGTATTCGCATCACTACGATTGAGAGCTAAGTGTCTTTTGTCGCTACAAATGGGCTATTAGTATTTTTATATAATATGTTTTAAAATTATAATTTAATTTCCCTTACTTAGAAAAAAGTCTGAGTCCGCTCTTTTTTTAATCAGTTTAAGCGACTTTCTCGCGACTTTTGATATTCTGTCTAGGGGCTCGAATTTGTAGGAGTTGGCAACACTGCCGATTTACGATTCTGATTTAGGTGTCCAATTTAGTGTAGTGTGATCGCTAGCTTCCAACTTCCTAGTTAGATTGTTCCTATATTGGCTCCCTTGAAATCGGATGGTGTAATTGAGCTTTTAGTCAGATTGGACGGCAATCCAACACGACCGGTAAGAGATCAGGCGCAGGACCAACGACTTTACGTGCTTTCCGAGACACGAGGATGTTACACCACCAACTGCCGATCTCCAGGCTGCTACAGAGAACTGAAAGACCCAATAGCACTTTTTTTCAACTCCGAAAATCGAACCCAGGAACTCACGCTCAGCAATCGCGTTTGTGAGCACGAGACCAACAGTTAAAGTATGATTACTATTGCATTGGCTTCATAAGTATTTAAGGTTTATGCTGATTTGGATTTCAAGAAGTCTTTGAAGTTAATATAAAAAAAATTTTTACAAAAAAAATACAACCGAATTCCATAAATAATACTAAAAAATGCAAAATAACTTTAATTTCGGCAGTCGGTGTTTCTAGTTTGGTTTCTTCGTTATTTGACACCGACTTCCGAAATGAAAGTTATTTTGCATTTTTTAGTATTATTTATGGAAGTCGGTTGTATTTTTTTTGTAAAAAGTTTTTTATTTTTCACTTTTTAGTTGTTGTAACCTCATTCTAAAACTAAATTAATAGTAAAGTTATGCCCGAATTGAGGCCCCAAAATAGGGAATTTGAACATAGTTGGTGAAATTAGGGTGTATCAGGGTGAACTGTACAAATCTGTATACCTACTCCTTCAGAGCGTATCAGCGTGATGTAATGTTGTGAAGTGGTGAAAACAATATACAGCCATGCGATTGCAGCAATTCTGGAAGGTTTGCTATCATTTATTGAAGAGTTCCATTGTGTATCTCCGAAGTTCTTCATCAGATTAAAATGGGACCACATGTGAAGCAACAGCTTTCAAATTAAAAAAAATCGGTTCACGTAGTAAAAAGTTATGAGGTAACACACATAAAAAAAATACAGTCGAATTGAGAACCTCCTCCTTTTTTTGAAATCGGTTAAAAAAACTTGTAAAAATGGTCGGTTATAGAATAGGGGTTTATATAAACATACTTAAAACATACTTAAAACACACTTAAAACACACACTTTAAACATACTTAAAATTGTAATAAGGCGCTTTAAGACGCTATTAACTGCCTATGACCTTGAGTAGTTAGCTTGCATGTTCTGTGATGAGCTCACTTAACGCCTCGTAGGTCCACAAAAAAAAGCCCGTAATAGGACTCGCCCATCAAGTAGCGCTGTCCGAAATTAGACGCATTATTAATTTACTATACATAAACCAACAGGTATTATACTAAAACACGTTAACTAAAATATCTTTAAAATAGTGAAGGTTTCTTATAAATACGCTTTATAGTTTTTGCGTGCTCAATTTTTTATACGCGTTAGACATAACTTTACAAATTATATAAATAATAAAATAAACATAACTAAAATTAAGTTTTTTTTTAATTTTTGTCTTTCGGGCTGTTTGTTCCGGCTAATCTTCGAAACGGCTGGACCGACTCTGATAAGATTTTTCTTGCAGGTTGCCGACTGTAGGTATAAGGAGTAACTTAGTCTAATAAAATTCCACACGGGCCAAGCCACTGGCAAAAGCTAGTTATCTATAAGACTTGTATGCAAATAAGATATTTATGTCTATAACATTTTATTTGCAAAACATGTTTTAACCGAGATCTCTCTGCTACTATGTGAGAAAGATCCGCGTCTAAAAAAGCCTAATAACTCTCAATGCCAAGACCCCACAAATCATTACAAATTGCTTGTATTATCATGCACTAGACATTTACAAAGACAAAGGCTTAGCCACTCAGTAGATGTACTTCACTGCTTGCCGATCTTCTTCATCGTACGGTACACAAAAGTTACGAGGAATATCGTGGGAGCGACAACTGAGAGTGTTTGCTCTAATGAAACGCGATTGTCCCCGAAGCACACCTGTGCCCTTACTATGTGACATGCCAATGCCACCATAATTCCGCTGTAAGAGAGAGACAGAGCTATATAGGAAGAGTAGAGCTATCTCTTTTTAACAGCGGGGTCGGTATGGGAGCTGATGTTTCCTCATCTTTCTCTTACTCGAGATATGAAAATGTTATTTTTTTTTAAATCGGAATTGTGTGTTCTTTGCTGAGTTCTTAACGAGGTAGGCAGAAAGTGCCAACGGCGGCTTTGTGTAGGTATTTTTTTAGTTTGCTTACTTATTTTTTGTTTTGTGTTTATTCTGTGAAGGTATAAAAATAATGGACTTTGTGTTTACCTAAGAATAGTACTCTTAATTAAGAAATGCATAACTGAAAGAACGTAACTGTTAACTTTTTTCTTAGAATTTTCTTGTAAAAGAACATAATTATTTACGTTTTCCGTTTCGGTTATAAGTTGGTATATTTGTGTTAACATCACAATAGAGGTTTTTTTTAGGGTTCTGTACCGGAAGGGTCCAAATGGAGCCCTATTGTTGTCACTCACGTGTCCGTCTGTCTGTCCGTCTATCGTCTGTCACAAAATTTTGTTACGAAGAATTTTTTTACTTCCCATTGACCTATGAAATTGAAATTTGGTGATAATATTTATTATTACGTATACTTCACTAAAATACCAATATTTGGTACGGAACCCTTAATGTGCGAAATCCGATACGCACATGGCCACTTTTCTAGAAAGTCATATATGGATTTAGATTTCCCAATTGCTTTCTTTTCTCAATGGTATTTATAGTACCTACAATGATGATTCACAAAATATTACATTACAAACTAAAAGGTCTAATGCAGTTACTTTAGGATGGAAAATGAGGCATTTACTTGAGTAAAACCTTTCGCGTCAAGCCCCTCATTAGCAGACACAATTAAAAACCTATTGTTGCGTCTCCTTATGGAGACGCAAGGGGCCTGACGCGTTAATAAATATAGGTCGTTGAGTTTGAAAAATCATCAAATAACTACTCCCGCTCCTTGCTACTTTAGTCAGTACTGACTGACTTTAGTCAGTAGGAGTGCCAGGGGACGAGATGTCACAGGCAACTGAAGGAACCCACCTGTGTTCCATCAGTTGCCTGTGCCAGGAGACGCGATGACTTTCAAACATACCCACGACTTGGCAGAGATAGGTAGGGTATATCAGTATGACAGAATAAATTAGAGTAAACTTCTTTTAAAACAAGCTCCTTATGTACTAAATGTAATATCACTTGTCAAAACATTTCCAACCAGCTCAAAGACGATGATACTCCTTTGTTTGATTGGTTGAGGAATTATTATTGCCGTCTTCGGCTGCATCATCAGATCACCCGTGTTCCTTCAGTCTGTTGACTGTGCGTCCTAGGACCGCTGAGACTCTTTCAAACACACCCTCAACCCTGGCAGGAATATGTAGGTACCTTTTTGTGGAGCGGGAGGGCCTATCAGACTTTTACTGACAAAACCCATCCCAGTTCCTTCCTTGGCTAAGTGCCCAGGGGCGCGGTAGCTCTGTTACGAATTTATCCGCGACACCTTGGCATGCAAGCATCGGCCATGATGGGCCCCGTCAGTGGTGACTGACATCTCTTTGAGGCACGCGTGGAACACTACGCGCCGTCGACTCATGGGCCTGGTGCCGATCGGACGGCGAGCTACCCATTACTTGCCATCCGTAGGCCCGCGTCTACGGTGGCCGGAGATCATTCTGCGAACTCCGACGCCCAGGGCGTCTCCTGCGGTGGCTGCGGGAGTGAGGGCCACACCGTTGAGCCTTCCTCACCCATTCCGCCTCTTCCTTCGCGAGCATTACTGCTTCGCAGAAGGAGAAGACTGCTTCCCTTTCCCTCGCGCCCCGTACCATGGCCTGGACCAGGGCCAGGCGCGAGAGGTCGCTGCCGCCTATCGCATCCACGAGGACACGGCGGTGCTCCGCCCAAGCGGGGCAGACCTCCACCGTATGCTCCACCGTGTCCTCTGAATATCTAAGTACCTATGTGATATTCTTTACTGTACGAAGGACTCAAATACCATTACAGTAATCACAACACGTTCTATTTAGTATTCTACATAACGTCAGTACACACAGTCAAACTAATTTGTTAGGCAAACAATTTCAGTTTTAGTTAGTGATTTATTTAAAGCGCACATAGTTTAATTAGATCGGCTAGGGCCGCACAAAACTGAATGCGATTTACGTATTTATTCACGCATGCGATGCGGTACAAATCTAGCGGTGTCGGGAATGTGATGGCAAATAATATGTAATGGCTGTGTTTAGAAAAGCAGTTTTGTTACATTATTTTACCATCATTATTCTTTTTAACTGACTTCAAAAAAGAGGAGGTTCTCAATTCGTCTGTATTTTTTTTTTGTATGTTTGTTACGCGATATCTGCGCCATTTGTGAATAGATTTTGATAATTCTTTTTTTGTTTGGTAGATCGTACTTCAGAGGTGGTCCCATATAAATTGATTTGCGCACTTTTCGAAAAAACCAATATAAAGAAAAATTATGTATAGGTACACAGATGACGTTTTGGTTGTGTCCAAATGTTAAAACTCCATGTTATTAGGGTTATCCATTCGGGCATAACTTTAATATTTAGTTTTACTTCTGGGGTATAACAACTAAAAAGTGAAAAATAAAAAACTTTTTTACAAAAAATACCACCGACTTCTAAAAATTGCAAAATAACTTTAATTTCGGAAGTCGGTGTCAAATAACGAAGAAACAAAAAAATACAAACACCGACTGCCGAAGTTAAAGTTATTTTGTAATTTTTAGAAGTCGGTTGTATTTTTTTTTCTTTTAAATGTTAATTGTCACTGAAATAGGGAGGATACTCAGATAAGAGCTCGCAACACTATATATTCGCTACCACTGTAAGTCATGAAAGCCAGAGACAAGCTCGACGACTCCCTGAGAAATCCTACTAATACGAGTATTGCAAATATGAAAGTTTGTGACGATGGATATTTGTTACCCTTTCACGCAAAAACAAAAACTACTGCACGGATTTTGATGAAACTTTACAGTAATATAGCTTACTAGTTTCTGCCACCGGCTTCGCCCGCGTGGTATTGGTACCTACTATAAAAAATAAAAAAAACTTTTTTTACAAAAAAATAGAACAGACTTCCAAAAAAAGTGCAAAATAACTTTAATTTCGGAAGTCGGTGATCCTGTTTTTGTCTTCGTTTTTTGACATCGACTTCCGAAATTAAAGTTATTTTGCACTTTATTTGGAAGTCGGTTCTATTTTTTTGTAAAAAAGTTTTTTATTTTTCACTTTTTGTTTGTGGTTCCCCATTAAACTGTGTTAACAATTCATAGACATACGATTTTTTTTTATTTTTTTTTATTTTTTTTTTTTTTTTTTTGGGGGGTGGGAAATCATCCTATGACTTCTTCCGCTCTAGGGTGGAGCGGAAGGGTGTGTCAGACTCTTACTGACTAAAACCCACCCCTGTTCCTCCCTGCCTCGAGTGCCCGGGGGCGAGGTAACTCTTTCGAATTTATCCTCCACCCCCGGGCAGAGACATACGATAGTAGCAACCGCGGTTGATTTGCCGTCAATTTTTGAAGAGTTCCGTTGTCTGTCTCCGAAACCCAATATGAAATTTAAATGGGACCATTTCGGAACAAACCCCTTTCGAACAAAAAAAGAATTTTGCAAATCCGTCAATATATGACTGAGTTATGGCCGGAACATACATAGAAAAAAAATACAAAAATCCGAATTGATAACCCCCTTCTTTTTGAAGTCGGTTAAAAATAGCCTATGTGTTATTCTGATGTCTATGCAACATTACTGTAAAGTTTCATTAAAATCCGTTCAGTAGTTTTTGCGTGAAAGAGTAACAAACATACATCCTCACAATCTTTCTCATTGCTAATATTAGTAGGATACATCAGAGTAACACATAGTATTATTATGGTATTATTTACAGAGTGGAGTCCTAATACCACGCGGGCGAAGCAGCTGGTAGAAGCTAGTGATCCATATTTCTTGGACCGCGCATCGAAATTAATCACAAAAGAATAGACGCCGAGTTGCTAGCCTGTCGGTTTTCTATCGGTTACATTTTGGGGAGTGTGCGACGGAATTGCACAATTTGATGCCGCCAAGCCCGTTTCATAAACGGACCACAAGACGTAGGGCGAAGTGCCACCGGTTCATGGTGGACATCCCATCCATACGCACAAAGCGGTTTGAGAACATATTCATTGTGCGTACAGCTTGGGAGTAGAATTCTCTACTGGAGTCTGTGTTTCCAGATAGCTACAACCTGGGAGTCTTTAAGTCAAGAGTGAAGAGGTTACTTCTAGGCAAGCGTGCTCCATCTTCGACCACATCATCGCTTACCACCAGGTGAGATAGTGGTCAAACGCGTGCCTATCAACAAAAAGAAAACTGAGGGAAAACAAAGATGCTTACATAGTTGGTATATATGTGCATACGTAGGTATATGAAATGTTTTACGTGTACCCTTAATTTAACCGACTTCGAAAAAGGAGGAGGTTCTATGTTCGACTGTATGTATTTTTTTTTAATGTTTGTCCACCAATTTCTTTGTTATTTGTGGACCGATTTTCAAAATTCTTTTTTTGATCCGAAAGAATATACTCCCAATATGGTCCCATATAAATTTTATCGAAATTGCTTCAGCGATTTTTGAAAAACTGAACAAAAACGATAAATACGTATACCTAGATGACGTTTTGGTTTTCACCAATTACGAGTATGTTTAAATTCCACGTTCCATGTTAGTGGGGTTTTTAGTTCTGGGGTATAACAACTAAAACGTGAAAAAAAAAAACTTTTTTACAAAAAAAACAACCGGCTTCCAAAAAAGAAAATACAGTAAAAATTAAAAAATAACTTTAATTTCGGAAGTCGGTGTTAAATAACGAAGAAATAAAATACAAACAGTTTTTTGTATGGAAATATTAGTTTAACTAAGACAGCTCTAATTTACGTCCGTCTCTTTCTTGTTTTATTAGAGAGAAAAAGATAGGAATGGCCTAAATTAAGTTTAGTTTGTGCACAATAGAATCGGCACCAATAAATAACTTACGTTTATCTTTTCGGTATGAGTCATTCCTTAATAGCTTGGGCCAGTTAGGTGGCGGTGGGCAATTCTGTGCTAATTTAATTTTTAACAACTCAGTGATAAAAATTTAAAATAGTGACACAGATAGTCAAGTTATCATATGAAACCATTAATATAAGTTTTTGCATCTATACGGAAACAGAACAACTGAAATCAAAATGTAGATGTGTAGATATTTTGGGCTCAATCAGATGTTTCGACCTAAATACTGAAACCCTCTTAAAATATACGATACTATTCGGAGAATCTAACCTAAAGGAAAAGTACCCATTTCACTTGAGACCTAAATACTAACTCGAAACAAGATCTTAATGCGTCATCGTTTAGGCTGGGTGTGATGCTCAGAACTTATCTAAGGAAGGAAGGCGGGAACCACGTCGTTAGTGAATCTACAATGGGATAATGGGGTCGTAAAGGATCATAATATTCAAGCATGTTGGCTACTTGGAAATTATCATGAAATTAATTTGGTGGGAGATGATATTCCACTTAGGTAAATAGTGTAACAGCTGTTAAAGCGGGTAGGGAACATTCTGGACTGTTGTTTTGTATAATAGGAATTTTATTTAAGCCAAATTCTTGAACAAAACTGAAGTGCTCAAAATTAACTAAGTCACACGCAAAAGCAGAGCAAACAAATAAACTTCTACAATGGCTGGTTCCATTTAGATATAAAATTATATTACGGTCGGTTACTCGAGGCATTTACCATCATTTTGGCGCCGTCCTAAAATATTAAATGTCCGGTTGACGACTTCGTAAACTTTAATATTATGTGCGAATATAGCATTCCATATATTCCACGGGCTGACAGAACTGCATTGCACTTTTATACTCTCGTACAAAATGTGACATTTGCCCATGTGCGTGATAAAAAAAAAAAACAATTTCGAACTACATTGTAATTTTACCATTGAATTGGGTCTACGGTATTTAGTTATTGGCCCATTCTGCAAGTTTTGTACTGTCAAATGGAAATATTTATTGTATTAAGTGAGACTACAGGATTGGTTTTCAGTCGAGCAGTGCCCAGCCAGGCGTCGATATTCTTTTTCCCCTATAATAAATTGTACATAAAGGCGCCGCGTGCGGGTCACGCATAGCATCTCATAGATTTATATCCCACACTTCTGTCTAAATTTAGATTTAGTGTTATGTTTAGCTATAATTCAAGTTTATTCTAGCTACCACTTACGTTTTTCGCGAAATTGAGAGAAATAGGATTACGGGGGCAGTAATTATTAATATTTTATAAGGTGGTTAGGTTGCAACGGCAAAACAAATTGAAAATAATAAAGCAGCCCGACGCAGTCCCACGGATGCTGCGGACGTTTAAGATAAGCGCTGTAGTTAATTTATTGCAAGAGAAGCAGTGACTTGTGTATAATATTTTATTATTCAGTTTGCATTTTCATAACATTACGTCTAGACAGTAGACCATATGGCGAACAATAAAAGCGCTCACGAGCATGCATCTATCAAGGCAAGTGGACGATTCATCCAAAAATGCTGCGGATTCATATTCGGGTGTAATATCCTGCAATTACCCAGCTTTCCGACTGACGGAGGGGCTTAATATATCCAGGGGTCCGCCGTAGTTATTCGTCGCTCAAACCGTCCGCTCACATATGAGTTTTACGTCATTTGGGCAAATTTTTCAAAGCGGAACAATTTTTTCACGAAGCGAACCGACCAGCCTGGTTTAAATAACACTCGTTAACTTTTCCGCACAGTAACGGGCTCCGCGATTATTTTCGAGAATGCGATTTTTTAACGGGTTGATTAAAACGAGCGTTTTTTTTTCTCTGAAGCACGAGTAATTTTTCACGTTAATGCACGGCTGGGCGAAATAGGCACTTATTATGTTAACGTTGTTTACGTTGAGTTGAAATTCAAAGTAATTAAGTTAAAAATATTGACGTAGGTAACAATAAAGTATTCGTTTTGATGTTTCAAAAAGGTTGGCGTTTAAAACTTTAGGCTGGAAAATAAAATTATACTTGTATGTGAATCGCGTGTATTTTTAAAACGAACATAAAGTTGGTTCACACCGAATATAAATATTTCTTTTTATATAAAAATTAAGGAGGATTAAATGTCAAATTAGTATTCAACAGCATATCTATCCGGAGCTAGCCGGTACCAGGGAAACAGTGCCCTGGGGAGGCTTCGGTATCACCGCGCGGCTATGTGAAAAATTTAATTCATTGCCAGCAAATTTATATGCATACCGCGATTGCAGTCTATTAAGAATGCACCGTCCGCCGTCGCTGGGAGCTCTAAAATAAAACGGTCAGCTTCATTTCACCCGTCATACCTATCGAGGGTTAGAAAAATTAAATCTGCTTTTTCATTCTATTGGTGGTTTTTGTTCGCATTGCTCTCCAGCTATTCATCGCGAGTTCACTCGTATTTGGCTATGATCTGCATTTAGAAGCTGTGCTTGGTATATCATAAATACTAAAATTTACTATGAAAAATAATATTTTTTTGTTTTCTTAAGGTGCTATTAACTGCCAACCTTGAGTGGTTAGCTTGCATGTTCTGAGCTGAGCTCACGTAACGCGTCGTACGTCCACCCATTAATAGGACTCGCCCATCAAGGAGCGCTGTCCGAAATTAGACGCATTATTAAATACATTCATAATGCGTCTAATTTCGGACAGACGAAACAACAAATACAATACGGATAAAACGACAGTAACGATGTATAAAACACGTATAGATGCTAAAATATAAATAATTAAATAATCTTTAAAATGGTGAAGGTTTCATAAAAATACACTATAGTTTTTGCGTGATTCTCAATTTTTTATTCGCGTTAGACATCACTTTACAAATTAATTACACTATGTTATAAAAATATAATTTCAAATATTCACATATCAAATAAGACGGAAATTGTATAGAGTAACATATATTTTTTTCAATCAAATAAGAGTAGTCGTTTAGACGTGATGTTCAATTAAAAACTATTAGCTGTCGTACAACTGCGCCTTAATGGTACATTATCTAATCATGTCTTATGTAAGTTATATTGCTATTCAGCCATTTACCGGTAATCAAAGCCACATTATAAAAAGCCATGTGCGCTGTCCCCGTTTTCAGAAACCAGATTTTCTTAGCCTCGCCTAAAAACCAAACAGCTGTTTACTGTCACAAACGAAATGAAAGGAACAAAATCGTCCGCTCTTACATTTTCTCGTCCATCAGCCAAAAATAACACGACACGCAATCTCCTTAGAGCCAATCGCCTAATTTCAACCAAATGAAGCACTGAAGTGCCAACTTTACACCAGAGAAGTTGTTTCATCCGATCTCTTACAAAGTAAACGTCGGGTTTCCATGAAATATGCATTAAATATTTACTGAGCCTCGGACCAAGCCATTCCCTTGAAGTTGACTGAACCGAACAGATTTGCAATTCACCGAACATCCTTTAAGAAAAAAGAGCCACAGAACAAAGGGGAAGTAGAATCGAAATGAACCACTAAATATCAACCGGCTAAGTGTTCGCTCGCCGAGAAATGGTTCATTGTGAAACCTTTTGTTTTTTGCTATATTTCGCTGTTGCGCCTTTTAGATTTTTGAGCGTGGTGCTCTCAATGCTTTGTCGAATATCTGGTGAAGGTATGTCAGAGGATAAATTGTAGCGAATTAAAAAGGTCAATAAAAGGGTGGAAAAGTCAAGCTAAAAAATTGATTTTTCAGCAGTAATCGCAGATATACCTATTCATATTCGTACATGCGGCCAACACAAGGTGATTTAAAAGTAACAGTAATAAGTATTTATTTTCTCACCACAATAAACATTGCATTGTTACACTAAGGTACAACCACCTACATATTATAATAACGTTTACTGTGGGAGACTGGTGCCTAAGCTAGGCTTTATGGGCCTATGTTTCAGGTCACCAGGTCTCCACCCTTTAGCAATTTAAATTTAATAAACATAGAAATAAAAATGAAAAATTAATTTAAAAATAAAAACAACAATTTGAATTCTGTCTGTAGCTTAACATAGTGTTTCTAAAAAATAAATTTAAAATGAAGACAATAAAAATAAAAAAAATATAAATAAAAAATTGTATGGTATGGTGAAAAATAAATGATTTGAAGATCGAATGACTAAATTAATTTGAGGACACATATGAAGTACCTACTACTGAATTGTTCTTACCTTACCGCCCATCGATACCCAACAACTCATTCACTTGCATAATTAAGTGCGTGTGTACTTATGTACGCACGTAAGAAGTTATACTTCTTCGGCATAGCAAGATAAAAAACCAAGCTGTCACAAAGTTTACAACAGGAAAACAATCATACTTCATGAACCACAGACCATAGCTAACTTCAGGGTGTCGGTTCTAGCTAAATTTAGGCTGTAGGTTTTTTGTGACGGTGTGCACGCGCATCATAAAAAAATACTCTCATCATTTTTCCCTAACGCGCCAAAAGAAGTATAACTTAAAAAAAAAACAACTTAAATACCCAGATCCCAAAAAAAAAACGCTTTGTTAAAACCAGTAATAAAACTGTTAATTTCTATCCTAATGATTTAGAACCTCACGAAAGTGAACATAATCGTTATGAACCAAGTAAACTGCTCATTATACGAACGTACTGTAGAAGTTAGTTTTATGCTGCACTATGAGACGTTATTTAAAATCAATGAACACTTTATCTTCACGCTCTGTTTCGCAAGGTAGTAAAGTTTTAAGCTGCGACTGCTAAGCTGCATCAGTAATGATCGAAGCTGCTGAATTCTTTGTTATAATCTGAGCATTTTCTACGACAACGCCACAGAATTAATTTTATGTTGGTGTGAAGTGTTAGACCATAGCCCTAATATACAGGGTGTAACGGAAAGGTGTGGTCATATTTTAAGAACTGCATCTGCCCATCGATATGAACAGCTTTCTTCAAGAAAACCTGAGGAATATATAAAAACATTTTTTTACCTCCCATACAAATATTGATCAGCTGATAATAACATTGTATAGAAATTCCAATTTTTTTTTGCGAATTTTCAGTTTTTTCTTAGAAAAAGTTGTTCATACCCATGGGCAGAACCGGTTCCTAAAATATGACCACACCTTTCCGTTACAACCTGTATAAGTAACTATGTCACGGGAGTGTTCAAAAGAGTCACCGAGGGTACGCTAAGGGCAACTGAAGGAAGAACCAGAAAAAAAAAGCCTCAATATAACTGAAATTCGACATATTTGCCAAAAAATGCATAAATGTCACATATTCATCACAGGTGCTGTGTAGTAAAGTAGAAAATGTATGAAAAAATTGTTGTTCGATACCGACTTAAAATTGCTCCCGAATAGTAAATTCTGACTTAGTTTTAATTGTAACATATGTTTAATCTCTCTTATTTATTTCTCGCTTTGACAACCACATATAATAATCACTTTAGGCCACACAAGCATTAGGTACCTACTATGTGGACTGGGAAGAGTCACTCGCGCCTATCGGCCTAACAGTCGTCCTCCATCTATGAATTAGTGTTTATTTATTTTATTCATAATGTGCATGAGTGACATGACCATCGAAAGAGATCTTGATTAAAGAGTCTCTACAGTATACTCCTTGCAAGTTTTAAAAAGACAGGCAGAAAATCCCATATTACATAGCACACAGCGAGACGATTGTCATCGAAAACGGCCCTATTCTGAACGTAATAACTTTTGATTTTTCATATTAGATCGGGAACAGCAAACGACGTCGATTGTTGGGGACATTAAAGAATCGCTGGAAGACTGTTACGTCCCCGCAGGCATTCTAATAGAGTTCACTACTGCCTGTGGGATGTTGATATAGAATCTTACAGAATAGGGCACTGGGTATTTTGTTTGGAGGGAAACTGATTTGAAAATGTAATTTAAAACAAATAGGAGAAATGGAAAAGGTAGAGCTGCAGTCCGTTAGAATGAAGTATGGATTTATGCTATATAATTTGATTTCTTCAAGCTTTCATAGCTCTTATAAAAACAATATAGGGTAAAACCGAAATAATTGCCACATTTTTTTAAATCACTTTATATCTCTCACTACAAAAACAAAATCAGTACTCTGGTTTTTATCTACAAAATCAAAAGTATAACCACCAATATTATCTTAAATATTTCCAGACTATAAGCGATTTTTGCGGATCTCTATATTTTTATTTAGAGGTTCGAAAAAACGCAAGAATATTTAGTTTAGAATAGGTGCCCCGCCGAGAAACAGGCCATCTATCCCGCAAAAACTTTGATCACATTTTGCGTTTCCATGCAATCGCACAGAGACTTGCAACTCGGTCAACTTAGTGGTAGTTGGAGAGTCTTTCGATAGATTAATAAAATAGCATTCGATACATCCGCGAAACTAGGGTAATTACAATCGGGGCAACTATACCTACCCTTGGGGCTGGGCTGGGTTTTACCCTAATCAATGAGTAGTTTATCTGTTCATGAGTTTAATGCATTAATATAGTATAAAACTACAGCGTGCATTCATAAATGAGCATAAAAAATATCAATGAATCATCAGTCAAGTTAAAGTATGTTTGTGGTCAAAGTCAATTGATACTATCCAACAATATGCTCGTGTGTATAAATACAGCACTAAGATTTGGAGCAGGATAATGAATAAATACTTATCAACAAAAGGTAAGTACTTGCAAGCATAAATCTTTTTATTTTTCGCAATGTGACAAAAAACTCCACCAACCACGTTCCTCTCAACGGAATTGATCGCACCAATCTAAGACTGTCTTGAACCTAAACTAAAATATCAATCACCCGTGACCCGTACCCCATCCAGTTGTAAGAGATCCATTTAAGAAGCGTTCCGTTATTAAACGCATCAATTCGACGGCGACAAGAGATAAGGCGTGCACTCACGATCTGAAGAGACAGTTATTACCCTCTAATGTAATGCCGGTTTGGCACATCCATTCAATTAAAGCTTAACTGTTTGTTAGTAAACCGTTGGAATTTGTTGTAGGTGAAGGAGGTACATTGGAAGCAGGTTAGTTGGTAAATAGATTGTTTGAAGATCATGATGCTAATTTTTTCATCAGACGAAGTCAGATGCATATACTTAGGACAACTAGACTTTTTACCGTCTCTTACTCCCACAAAACCGTGTATGCTAAAAGTAAATGTAGCCTCTGGCACTATTGTGTGGAAAAGGGAAAGGCTTTCCACACTCATCATCATCATCATCAGCCTTTTAATGTTACCACTGCTGGGGTGTGTCCCAGCTGATGGGGACATTAAAAGGCATCCTCTCTGTGAGAGGGTGTGGGCCGTAATTCACAACGCGGGCCCAGTGCGGGTTGGTGGATGTCACATGTCTTCGATTTTTTGGTTCTAGGACATGATGATTTCCTTGACCGATTTGAGAGCAGTAGTGATGAAATAATTTACACAAAGTAAGCGCCTGTGTGGGTTTGAACTCATGACCTACAACTTGTAAGTCGCGGCCGTTATCACTGGGCCACCACTGCTCTTTGCACACTCACTTTCTGTTAATAATATAATGTATACTTAGGTTAAAGTATTTATATGGGTATATGCAACCCGGAATAAATGAATTACTATTTCGTTTATCAAGTATATTTCTTATTAAAAAAAAAACATTTAAAAATATAAAAATAGTAGCCCACCGGCACCGGGAACCAAGCTACCGGTGGTCAGGGTTCCTAAGAAAGGAGTCTCCTAACAATACGCGCCGTCTCCAGGAGTACCGCTGTATCAAGCGTTTGATCCAACTACCCAACGAGAGCCTCCCTAATTGTTGGTCGAGGCTCTTGACTATTAAGCCATTGGCCGTTACGACTATCGGCACAATGACTGCTGTATCCACCTCCCACATGTCGACAACCTCGCGAGCCAGATCAAGATACTTTGTTTGCTTATCTTTGTTAGCTTTCACGATGTTCTCTGTCATGAGGGACCGCTATATCAACAATCATTTTGCGACTCTCTAGTCGATCTATCACCACTATGTCAGGCTTATAAGCAACAATAGTCCCAGACAAAGAGATTAGACTAGTTTTTATACCTAAAACCATGTGAAACTGATAATTATAAACACTGTTAGTTTATGAAAAATTCCGTGAAATTGTACTCTTTTATTCAATAAGCCTCGAATACACTGTTAAGTATCAATTCGGATGAGAATAATTTATTGTATTTGAAACTATATATTCATAGTATTTTAAGAGTTTATACTCTATCAAGATTTATTACAATGTTACGGTGTTGGAAATTAATTGATAACATTATAGAAATGTCGCTTATTGCAACATCACTATAGGCGGATATATTTAGCAGTTTTAGATATTCATACGAGTATTGTGTCCAGACATTCATGATCCTGGCGGACAGAGTACCGAATTTTCAATTGCTATGTTAACGGTAGAGTAGGTATGAAGAGTTTAGAGAAAATATTGATAAACTTTAATATTTTAGCTAACGACAAACGGCCAAAATGGCACGATCCTCAAACAATATTAGTTTGAAATTCCAGTTTTAATGTTATAGCGTTTACGATCAAACTTTTGTAATCGTCACGTTAAAATCGTTAATGACTCGCCGTTTTATGAAAGGTTTTACGATATGAGTTACGTGTGAAGTAGTCCTGAACTGTTCTGTGATCGGGAGGTTGTAAAATTAAGTTATTGATTTGAAATTAGTACTTAATAAAACAGTAAGTACCTACAGCTTCAAATAGTTATTTGTCAGAAGATGTTCCTCCGTACAACTTTGCTTGCTTATAAGTCAATTTCCATGATCTCTCATCACTTTTTGACTGATGGGTTTACACTTATTACAGAAGACCTGGGGCAATTAACGGGAATTCGTTGAATGCGAGAAGTACAGGGTCACTCGACGAGGCAACGCTTGGAGGAGGCCATGGTATCCTGCTTGTTGGACGTAGACATCATTCGACACCCGGGCCTGCAGCCGGACGGCGAGTAGTGGGTAGATCGCCGTCCGATCAGCACCAGGCCCGAGAGTCGACGGCGCGTAGTGTTCCACGCGCGCCTTAAAGGCTTGTCAGCAAAACATGACTGGGCCCGTCGTGGCCGATGCCTGCCCAGGGGTTGTGGATAAATTCGAAAAAGTGTTACCGCGCCCCTGGGCACTCAGGGCAGGAAATGAACAAGGGTTGGGTTTTAGACAGTAAGAGTCTGACACGTCCTCCCGCTCTACCCAAAGCGGGAGATGTCATTGGATGATTTCCAACCCCCCAAAAATATATATCATACTCAATTTATTACCAGGGTCGGCAACGCGCAGGCGATACCTCTGGTGGTCCATAGACTGCGGTGACCGCAGGCGGGCCGTAAGCTTGTTTATCACCTTTAAGGTTTAAAAAAAAAACATATCGGAATCATATTCGGAATTTATGTTTATTGCCGCTTTATGAATTGTGCGCAAGAAAAATTATGATTAATCTAAAGCGACCTTTTAGACCCTTTTTTTCAGACCCCAGACTTAGCACACAAGGATAACATGTTGTTCTAATGCCACCTTAGTAAAATTGGACAAAAAGACAAGCTAGTAGAGTATTATCCATTGATGCGTCACAATCTCATAGCACAGGGCTACCATGACGTCTTAAAACCATCAACTTTTCGGTGAGAGATAGAGACGTTGTTACTCAGGACGAATAGCACTATCCCTTTCTCTCACCGAAAAGATGATGGTTTTAAGACGTCATGGTAGGGTAACCACTACTTAGTACTAGACTAAATAAAGATAAATTAAGAGAACTTGGCTCCCAATGTAATAGATATAGTTAACTTAATTGACTGACTCTTGAACAACAATATAATTTTTGCTATACTATTTGCTAATGATAGGTACATTTTCACGAAGACTCGTGGAGGTTTCAGCTTGTTTTGTGTTTATTTAAAATAGTAACCACGTGTAAATTGGTTAGCTTGCCTACAAACTATTTATTTATTACAGATACATGAGTGATGACAGAAAATCCGACAGTGTGAAAAAAATTACAATAACAAATAACATAAAATAAGATCATTCAATACAATAGAGTAAATTTATCAATATAATACAAATACAATACAATTACTTCAACCATTACAATCACATTAAAAATGTAACGTAACTTTTGCGAACTCGCTCAGTGAACATGAGAATAAATATAATATCATATCAGCAACCAGGTTTAGGCTAGCCAGGTTTAGTTAGGCGGATGGTCGATGGGCCGAAAGGTTCTGTCGTGACGATCGCGTACCTGAAGACGCAGTGTTGGAAGGCTTCCAACAAGGTAGACCGATGATCTGGTGAGGGTCACGGGTAGCCGATGGATGCGAGACGAACAGGACCGGTCATTCTGACGATATTTGGGGGAGGCCTTTGTCCAGCAGTGGACGTCTTTCGGCTGAAATGATGATGATGATGAGGTTTAGGTTACAAAATCCTTTGATGTTGACAATTACAATTACTTGTTAGTTGGCTTTATCACTTTACAATTTGTAAATGAAAGAAAAAGTATCATTTTTTTTGCACAAAGTGTTTCATTTCCAGCTTATATTAAACAAAATTTATAGATTCAAATAAAAACCACTGTCTCAAAATATTTATAACAAGTACATTCATATTCAACCAATAAAGTTTCCTACGAAAATATATTATAACCTGTACAAAATAATCCCAAGTCGGGATAACTGAGTAACATATTGATTAAAGGACTCGCAAGTAATTATCCGGTCAAAAGATAATTAAGCCCATTCACATATCTGTGGAAAATAACGTGATTACAACGTACAAGTAGATAAGGAGGGTCAAAAAGAATAGAGGATTAAAAGCTATTGGCTGACTGCCCATCCAATTTTCTTTGTTGACGTCTCGTGGGGCGAGCTAAGATAATCTTAACAAAGCAAAGGCGTTAGCGCCAAGTTCGGCCTCTGAAACAATGTTATCCAACACCCAACAAAGAAAACAATTACAACTTTTTTACAGATAATTTATCACATTACTTTTGTGTCTAAAATACTCATACTATGTGTTGGAGGAATATCGCGCCCTGCTTTTGTTATTTCTGTTTTTGTTTAGGTAGGCTTTTTTGCTGGAGAAAAATGTGCGGTGAATATTTTTTACTAGACAGACAGCGAAATTTATGCCCTTAGGATTTTTTTATAACTACTTAATTAGTACTCACAGGAGTTTTGACATTCAAATATTTTATTCTAAACATCAACTAGTAGAAATACATTTTTACTGGATCTAGAATTAACTTTGTTTAAAAATATGCAATTATTCCATTACACTATGAATGAGCCTTAAACGTATGCTGCTCTAATCAATAAAATCTTTAAGCTTTTTGCTGGTTTTTGGGTAGCTCGCCGTCCGATCAGCACCAGGCCCGAGAGTCGACGGCGCGTAGTGTTCCACGCACGCCTTAAAGGCTTGTCAGCAAAACATGACTGGGCCCGTCATGGCCGATGCTTACTCAGGGATTGTGGATACCCGGGCCTGCGGACGGCGAGCAGTGGGTAGCTCGCCGCCCGATCAGCACCAGGCCCGTGAGTCGACGGCGCGTAGTGTTCCACGCGAGGCTCAAAGAGATGATTGTCAGCCACCACTGATGGCGCCCATCGTGGCCGGTGCCTGCATGCCTAGGGGTAACGGATAAGTTCTGAAAATGAGTTACCGCACCCCTGGGCACTCAGGCAGGGAAGGAATAGGGGTGGGTTTCAGTCAGTAAGAGTCTGACACGCCCTCCCGCTCCACCCAACACGGGAGAAGTCAATGGATGATTGCCCACCCCCCAAAAAATAAATAAAAAAGGGGTTGTGGATAAATTCGAAACCGAGTTACCTCGCCCCTGGGCACTCAGGTCAGGGAAGGAACAGGGGTGGGTTTTAGTCAGTAAGAGTCTGACACGTCCTCCCGCTCCACCCAGAGCAGGAGATGTCATTGGATGATTTCCCACCCCTTAAAAAAAAAAACGGGATGCATTTGAATACCAGTATTTTTACCCATTTGCCTCAGAAGGATCCCTAATGTCTTTCGTGAGTATATACCTATGTGTAAGTATGTATGTTGTATGCTGGATGGATTTAAAAAAATGAGGTATCATTCGATTGGTCGTGGCTGCCAAAGTGACATAGGCTTTATGAATTGACTGCAAGGTACACTTGGTACATTTTACACGTCAGTTGCAGATAATGGCATCAAATCTGTGATTGAACTTAAATAAATTCCACCAACTGCATCAGACTGTTTAAAAATAGACTTGTTTGGAACTTTTTAGTCACATTTCGCAGTCGGTTATTTTTTATGAACTGCCTTTCTGATCTCCACAATAGGGAATATGCATGAAAAAAATATTTGTCATCTAACCAGTTTATCGTTGAATATTTAAAATAGAGTACGAACAGTGAAAGCAGAATCAAAATTGATTGAAAATTAAACGAGATATAACAATTTTAAACAAATAGGATAGGTATCTGTCCCTCTCTCGAAAACGCTGTTATCTATGGCAGTCGTATGGGCGTCATGTCCTTTGACGTCAAATAACAAGTCGGACTTCTCTTTCAAATTATCAACTTTAAAGCTTTATAACTTCGTCGCTGATGATATTTTGAAAATTCCTTCATATTTGTTCACTACAGAAGAAAGAAAGAAAGAAAACGAGATTATTAAACATATTATGCATATTCCCTATTTAGTTAATCATTCAAATTACTCTGAAACGCCAAAAAACTACTAATACATAATACGACTGTTCTAACGAGCGCTGTCAATCCGGTATGTGATGTCGGGTATCGCTCGGGGAACCGTCTTGTTATCTACGACCTTCCGTTTACTGATGTTCGCAGTATTGACTACACCGTATTTCTTTGTGTAGGTATGCCTTGATTTTAAACCTGATTATGTAAGTTACATGGGTAGAAAGAATGTCATGTCATGTAGAACTGGGTTTTTAATACTAGGTATGTAGAAATTCTTAAAGGTTTTCTTAAAATGAATTTGGTGGCTTCGTCTATACATTTTGTGATATCTTTTCAGTTATTGTTTGACTGACTTGTCCTTGTACAAATATTCAAATAAAATAACATACTTCAATATTCTGTTCGGTGAATAAATATATTTTTTCTCTTCTTTCGGAGCAAATATCAAAATTACCCTGGCCAGTGAAAAACAGCTGGTCCCCTAATAACTTTCACAGTTAATTGTTAGTACTTACTATCCCTTTCAACTTCCCTAAATCCCCAAGTAAATAATCGAATCCTTAGAACTTCAATTCTAATTACAGATAACGATTATAACTAACAGCCAAACTGTTTGCGGCCTATAAATATCGATTCTCAATTCAATAGACCTGCAAACGTTTGGTATTCTGGAATACTGATATTGATGGTCGATATCAGCACATCCTGCAGATTTCCGTTCACTGAGTAATACGTTTGCTTTAACGACTGTATACTCGTAGCTGTATTGGGTTATGTGAGCCTGGTGACTGATGTGACGGCGCCATTTGGCTAGAGTTTTTTTGGTACGTTTGCAATTTTGAGCTTCGGAGGTTTTAGGGCCGATTTCAACAATGAAACTAATCGCGATTAGTTTAAACCAAACTCAGTTAATGCGGTTAGTCGAGGTTAAAGCTTCATTTTGCGTTTCACCGAAAACTGGGCATTTAGAATTTAAACTAAGTTAAGCTTAAACTAGTATAGTTTGTAGTGGTGAAATGCAAAATGAAGCTCTAATCTCGATTAAACGCATAAACTGAGTTTAGTTTAACTAATCGCGATTAGTTTCATTGGTGCAATCGGCCCTTAGTGATGGATTTGGGTGTTTAATTAGTAGGGGTGTTGAGTTTGAACTTCGATTTCATCTGGTGTAGGTTATTTTTAACCGACTTTAAAAAGGAGGAGGTTCTCAATTCATCTGTGTTTTTTTTTGTATGTTTTTTACGCGATTTCTCCGCCACTTATGAATAGATTTTGATGATTATTTTCTGTTTGGTACGAGTAGGTCATACGTCAAAGGTAATCCCATATAAATTTTATCGAAATTGATTCAGCACTTCATATCATATATCTTCTTATTCTTCATATTGTTGTGTATGTCGTTAATTTGTGGCAAATAAATACTTTTTCTTTCTTTCTTTCACTTTAAAAAAAAAACAACATAAACAAAAAATATACACAGATGACGTTTTGGTTGTCTCCAATTATGTTCAAATTTCATGTTATTGGGGTTATCCATTCGGGCATAACTTTAATATTTAGTTTTAGTTCTGGGGTACCGTATGGTGTCGGACGTAAAAGAATAGTACCATCCCATCACTTCCCGTGGGTGTCGTAAGAGGCGACTAAGGGAGCTTGAGACCTAGTGCATACTACTATAGCACCATGGGCCACCCGCGCGGTGGCGGGTAAACCACCAACAACAGCATTCCCAAGGAGGGTTGGCGTCAGGCAGGCGGCCGGCTATAAAACTTCTGCCAAAACCTTTTTGCAACATGGTCTGGAAAAATATGATGTGCGATAGGGCTAGGGCGTACCCCACAGGCGACGCGCAGGGGCAGCTCCCGGCTCCTGTGGGAAATGGACAAGGGTTGTCGCACCAGGACGGGCGGGTGCGACGTAAGACGCAAGCTCGGAGAGTGAGAGAATTAAGATTGAGGTGTGCGAGCTGGAATATAGGTACTATGACTGGAAAAGGAAGAGAGTTAGCAGATGTTTTAAAAAGGCGACGGATAAATATAGCGTGTGTGCAAGAAACGAAATGGAAGGGTGCAAAAGCAAGAGAATTAGGAGAAGGATATAAGTTTTATTACTGTGGAAGTGATGGCAAACGGAATGGTGTGGGCATAGTTTTGGATAGTGAGTTAAAAGAATGTGTGGTGGATGTTAAAAGAGTAAGTGATAGAGTGATAGCTATTAAAGTGGTTGTGGAGAGTATGATAGTAAATGTTATTAGTGCGTATGCACCCCAATCAGGATGTGAGGATAGTGTAAAAGAGAAGTTTTGGAAGGACTTCGATTGTGTGATGATGAATGTACAGGAGAGTGAAGAGGTGTTTGTGGGGGGTGATTTTAATGGGCATGTAGGAAGTCTGAAGTACGGTTATGAGAGAGTGCATGGTGGTTGTGGGTACGGAGACCGGAATACTGATGGCGAGACATTGCTGCAAGCTGCTTCGGCTTTTGACCTGGCAATAACTAACACCTGGTTCAAAAAGAAAGACGAACACCTGATCACTTACAAAAGTGGCCAGCACGCGACCCAATTTGACTTTTTCTTGGTGAGACGAAACAGTCTCAAAACAGTCAAAAACTGTAAAGTGTTGCCAGGCGAAGGGTTAGTCTCTCAACACAGGCTCATAATGATGGACGTAACAGTCAGTGTCTCGTCCAGTAGGAACAAAGAACGGCCCCCACCCAAAATCAGATGGCGTATGATAGAAAATGAGGAGTGTGCAAGTATGTTTAAGAGTCAAGTGGTAGATAAAATGATAGACATGAAGGATATGGAAGGAAAATCTGTGGATGAATGTTGGAAAGAGATGGCGGATTGTATAAGGCGAGTAGCAAAAGATGTGTTTGGAGAATCGCAAGGTAAAGACATGATAGAAAAGGATACATGGTGGTGGAATGAAGATGTGCAAAAGATGCTAAAAGAAAAGAAAATTTCGTTTAAAGTATGGCAGAATGTAGAAACCGGAAATGATAATTTGAAAGAAGAGAAAAAGAAAATTTATAAAGAATGGAAGAGGAAGGCAAAAAAGGCGGTTGCTGTTTCCAGGGCTAAGGCGCAGGAAAAGTTATATGATTTACTGGACAGCCCTAGAGGCCAGAAGGAGCTCTATCGGATTACGAAATTAAGAGAAAGGAGAACGAGGGATATAATGCACATAAATTGTATGAAAGATGAACTCGGTAAAGTCTTGTCGAAAGATGACGAAATAAAAGAGCGATGGAAGGTTTATTTTCAAAAGTTAATGAACGAAGAGAATGAATGGAATGGTGTGCTCAAAGAGGTACAAGTAAATATGGGTTTGGTGAGAGAAATTAGCATGGATGAAGTAAGAAAGGCAGTTCAATGTATGAAAAATGGAAAGGCCATGGGCCCTGATGACATACCAGTAGAAGTATGGAAGGGTTTAAAAGAGGATGGATGTATGTGGCTGACTTTATTCTTCAATAAGTTGTTGTATGAAGAAGTGATCCCACAAGAATGGTGCAATAGTTCGCTAGTGCCCATCTTCAAGAATAAAGGGGATGTACAGGACTGCAACAACTATCGAGGGATAAAGCTCATGTCACATACTATGAAAGTATGGAAGAAAGTGATAGAGAAAAGATTGCGAGAGGAGAGTGAGATTACCCCGAACCAGTTTGGGTTTATGCCAGGTCGAGGGACAATGGACGCCACCTTCGCTCTCCGTCAATTGTGCGAGAAGTACAGACGTGTGCACAAGAACTTGCACATGGTGTTCATTGATCTTGAGAAAGCGTATGATAGGGTACCTCGGGATGTGTTGTGGTGGGCCTTGAAAGAGAAAGGTTTGCCTGGGAAGTATGTTGAGTTGATTCGTGCTATGTACAGACAATCTAGTACCTACGTCCGGTCGGCTGCTGGCAACACCGATGAGTTCAGTGTGGCTGTAGGCTTGCATCAAGGGTCGGCTTTAAGTCCTTACCTCTTCCTGTTGATTATGGACGCTCTTACGTCGGAAATACAGGAAGAGGCACCCTGGTGCATGCTGTTTGCCGACGACATTGTTCTGGTCGGTGAAGATGGACCTGAGATCCAGAGCAGATTGGAGAAGTGGCAACAGAAGCTGGAGAAAGTTGGCTTGAAAATCAGCAGAACCAAATCTGAATACATGTTCTGCGATTTCGGCGGTCTCTCCAGTTCTGAAGCTGTAGTGCTAGATGGCGCGCTCCTCCCAGTCTGCTCCGATTTTCGGTATCTCGGTTCACTCGTGCAAAGCGATGGCGAAATAGATCGGACTGTTAAGCACAGAATTAACACTGGATGGATGAAATGGCGGCAGGTCACCGGGACTATCTGTGACTCCCGCATTCCCCTAAAACTTAAGGGGAAGATTTATAAAACAATGGTCAGACCTGCTGTCTTGTATGGTTCAGAATGTTGGGCCACAAAAGGGATGAATGAAAAGCAATTGCATGTAGCTGAGATGAGAATGCTAAGAGCGATGTGTGGTGTTACGCGCATGGATAGAATTAGGAATGAGTATATAAGAGGAAATCTGAAAGTGGCACCGCTGACTGAAAAATTGTGTGGAAATCGGTTGTCGTGGTATGGGCATGTGATGCGGAGAAATAAAGAAAATGTCGTGAGGAAAGTCTTGTGTATGGATGTGGATGGCTATAAGAGTAGGGGAAGGCCAAAGAAACGATGGTTGGACTGTGTGAAAGAGGATATGGGTAAAAAGGGGGTGACTACAGAGATGACGACTAATAGAGGAGTATGGAAGAAAAAGACATGTTGCGCCGACCCCAAATAAATTGGGATAAGGGCAGGAGAATGATGAGTTCTGGGGTACAACTAAAAAGTGAAATAAAAACTTTTTTACAAAAAGTACAACCGTCTTCCAAAAAAGAAAACAATATAAATTGCAAAATAACTTTAATTTTGGAAGTCGGTGTCAAATAACGAAGAAACAAAATGCAAACACCGGTTGTATTTTTTGTAAAACAGTTTTTTTTATAGGCTGTATATCATCGACAATCGTTTACCGGTAGTCAGAAGCTAGAAAATCTGACACCAGTCTTGCCAAGGGAGCAGTAGAGTTCAGATAAGCAATCGGTCCAAGTAAAATACTGGTATTGAGCTGAATTCGGTTAGACTGAAAGCCGACCCCAAAATAGTTGGGATAATCATGTAAATTGATTGACTTGTAAATAATCATTTTACGCATACGCATACAGAAGCAGCAGTGGTGGCCCAGTGGTATTGGCCGCGACTTACAAGTTGTAGGTCGTGAGTTCAAACCCAGGCAGGCGCTTTACTTTGTGTAAATTATTTATTCACCACTGCTCTCAAAACGGTGAAGGAAAACATTGTGAGGAAACCGGCATGCCCTAGAACCAAAAATTCGAAGACATGTGGCATCCACCAATCCGCATTGGGCCCGCGTGGTGGATTACGGCCCACACCCTCTCATAGAGAGGAGGCCTGTACCCCAGCAGTGGGGACATTATAAGGCTGAGATGAGATGATGCATACATTAACTATTTATCTTACCTAGCACATTTCATGACATATTATATCTTTTATTTTTTAATTAAGTACCTACAAATAATCAGTAGATACTCGTCAAACTGATTTACGTCCATCACCTCACCATCACGTTTTTTTTTTAGGGTTGGAAATCATCCTATGACTTCCCCCGCTCTGGGTGGAGCGGGAGGGCGTGTCAGACTCTTACTGCCTAAAACCCACCCCTGTTCCTTCCTTGCCTCAGTACCCAGGGGCGCGGTTACTCTGGTACGAATTTATCTGCGACCCCTTGGCATGCATGCATCGGCCATGACGGGCCCTGTCAGTGGTGGCTGACATCTCTTAGAGGCGCGCGTAAAACACCACGCGCCGTTGACTCACGGGCTAATCGGACGGCGAGCTACCCATTACTTAGGTACAGTTGCAAACCAGCGTCAGGCATTACTTGTTTGGTACTGACATTGACTGGACCTATTTGACGCAGCCGTGAGGCACACTATGTTTATTTTTATTAACCGTATTATTTTAGTTGTTTTTAACCATTCTTTTTGTTTTCTTTCGTTTGTTCTTTGTTGTGTGCCTTTGTGTTTGTGCCATACAAACGTATTTTCTTTCTTCCTTTCTTTCTTTCCTTTCTTTCCTTTCTTTCCTTTCTTTCTTTTCTTTCTGTATTTTCTATCTTTTCTTTTTCTTTTCTTTTCTTTCTGTCTTTTTTTTCTTTTTTTTCTATTCTATTTCAATCTAAATGTTAAATAATATTGTAAGCGAATCTTGGTTAAAATTACCACATCAAAATAAATATGCTTCTCCTAGCATACATCAGAAAGTGTTACGGTAGGTATGTTATTGAACATAAATAATGTAGCTTATACTTTAATAAGATTAAAGTTCAAGTAAGCTGAAATAAATTAATTAAATAACAGTTAATCATATTATTAGTCGGGAAAGTTTGATACCAAAATCAATTATTCTGCCTCACATGCGTTGATTATCTCAATATTAAAACTTTTGGCTAACTCCAAGCCATTTAAATCACAATAAAAATAATAAGATTTTGTATGAAAATAATACTACTACTAATTTGACGTGTGAATGTGGGTACTCAAAACTTTTTATGGATTTTTAAAGTTTGACATAATTTGTTTTTCAATCAATGTTTCGAGACGTAACTTATGGTAGAAGATATGTCTTAAAATAAGCAATTTTGAGCAAACTTTCATTCAAGCGTAACATCCGATCAAATCTGCACTAACTGATTTACGCACATTAACGGAAACGTAAACATGTATCTTATTAGTAGGTATACAAAAACTTTTATTATTTTAATAATTACTATCTATTTTACTATTTTATTGTATCACAGAGCAGTGTCTTGTACCCAAAGGTTGACTGGTAGAGATACCACTATCGCAAATTAGTTAAAATAAATAAAACAAGAATGGCGAATCAAATAGGTATAATTAATTTTTAAATCTTTTTAGGTCTACGGTGCATCACTGATTTTGATTCGTAAAGTTAAAGCATTCCGCAAAGCTAAATTGTATTCTGATAAATACAGACAGAGTAAATGATAGCACAGTAAGTGCTATCATTTACTCTTGTGGGAAGGTATTACGCTTTCGTCTCCCAAGCTCGTAACGTTTATAGACTGGGCCTAGTCTTCAATCATTCTTACTTATCATGTTCATTTCTGTGTTACTACAATTGGAGTTGGAACTTACAGAAAGCTTTTTTTTTGGGACAAGCCCGCCACACTTTTCCCACACCACTGTAACTTCTGTAAGCCAGAATCAACAGTGGCAACCACCAGAAAAAACACCGAGGCAATGAAGCTAGACGAATCCCAGAGAAACGATTAAACTGTCTTGGCAACGAAATTTATCAGAAAAGACAGCGGAGGAGTAAGAAAAACATAATTTCCACTTCCCTCCTAATTAAGTGGGAGACTGAACAAAGCTAGGCCATTAGGCACAAAGGAGGTATTTACAACTCGGGTAAGCCCAGTTGCCTTAGCACCACTGGTTAAAAACACTAATATTAATGGTTCCTAAAATTGTGAGCTAACACTTGATTCCAATAATAGGTATGGCAAAAAGCTTCTAGCTAAGACTTGCTTCCAGCAACGGTTCGTATCATATCTGTTAGGAAGTATCAACGGGAAGAATGTTTACTAACATTTTCCCGATAGTATTGAGCCGAATGATGTCAATTGCTTGGAAAGAGTCACCGCGGCCCCTGGCACAGGTAACTGAAGAAACACGGGAGTCGGACATCCCACTTCTCCCGCTCTACTCAGAGCGGGAGAAGTTATTCGATAATTTCCCACCCACAAAAAAAAAATTGGCTGTAAATATCGCCTCTATATCTACGGGCGATATCTATATTTACAGGTGATATCCTGTGTTTCTCGCATCTAGCGTATTCCCGCGAATCGGCCATACATTCTGCGAGAAATGTGCCCTGCAACTTAAGTTTGAACATTATTGAGGTCCTACCCTCATTGGATGATTTACCACCCAAAAAAAAAACCCTGGCATATCAATAAATTTGCTATCTTTTTCGCAGAATACATCTGCAGCCTACCTTAAAAAACCATGAACTATACGAAATAACACAGAAACAAGACATCCAGTCCTCTCACATTTTGTAGGCGTACCAAGACTCGTTAATTTTAAAAGAAAAATGGTCTTGACAGACACGGACCACGAAGTGATACTATTAATCCAAAGTATTAAGCAAAAGTGTCAAAAACGGGTTCCTTTTTCCTTTTGAGGTACGGAACAAATCGTGAAAATGACACTTATGACAAAAAAAAATACTTTTCGTTGGCGCCATCTTGGATTTTCATCCCTGTCATGTAGTATTGGTTGGTATAATATTGGCCTATCTCACAAATAGAATAACTCAGCAACTAACATCTAGTTAATCCAATATCTCGTAGGTGTATCTAGACACAATTTTAATTCCAAACGTGATTAATACACAGACTTGTTAGTACAAATCGTTCTATAGGTGGCTGTACAGACTCCTGTGACAGTTTTTATTGTATCTAATAATAACGAGGTGCCTTGTCGAAACACAGATGGCGAAGACACGCTGACCAACCCGATGCCACCACCCAAAAATTCACAAATTGTCGTCGACACCATCTTGGTGTATTGTCATTAGGGAATCATTAAATTTTTAGTAACCTGTAACGTAGTGGCGTTACAATCTTAATTGAAACATAAACGTACGGAATAAATCCAGATACCAAAAGCCATTGTGATGGCTTTGGTAGGCATAGACAATTTTAGTTGACTGACAACACTATTGTCTTTGGATTTTATGACATCTGTCAATGACGGCGTAGATATAAAAACCCCTAACAGTCAACGTGGTTCCTTTTTTTCATCTGAATCCAGCTGCGGGCATGAGACTCACACTCACCTTGTTCTGTCGAACACCCTTGAGCCGTGAAGCGATCGCCAAATCCAAGCAGTTGCACGTTTGCATTGGCAAATATTTGCCAACTTATTACGCGATTTCAACCCCTGTAATTGGGTGAGTGTTTGAACAGCATACAGGTAGCTTTGTGCATTCTGTGTTCCTAATCTTGTGTATAAATTCTTTCCAGTACATGTCTTCCTTAATTTCATTTCCTAGCATTTTATAATCAAGGCTCATAACCTACAAAAGATCTGTCGCACATTGTAATCACGCCTTCCGCGTGATTAGCTTTACTATGCACATACATATAGCCTTAGCTATGTACATGCTGACTTGCGCGTGGCTGCTGCTGCTCTTGAATGTGTATGTTTTCATGCTTTTCCACCTCACCTTTGTAAACTCCGTCTGATTTTGACAACCACACTTGTTAGCGCACGTACAGCCGCTTTGCTCATGCCAAGGTGTCAAAATCAGCGGAGAAGCTTATCTTCCACCTCTGACACGCTGGACATTGTTCCCAGGGTCCTAGATCCGGATTACCAGCTCCAGTTTTCCTGACCCGGCTTCCCAAATTCCAAAAATGGAGGGAGAGGACTTGGAGCCCTGCACTCTGGGCACGCACCTGCATCGTCCTCCATCGCGGCCATCCTGCCGCAGTGCCTCGTGGCGCGGCCACTAGGCCACTCATCACGGCGGCCCGCTCCACGCCGGGTGCATATTTACCCGCGTGGCCTCAGCAGGCCGTCTCCGAGCCGGCTAGACCACCTGCCGGCCGGCCCATCCTGGCTCCTGTCGACCCTGCGAGCCGGCGCTGCCACCTGTCGGCCAACACCTCCGGGGCAAACGCAACGTGGCTTCCCCGAGACACCAAGGCTGAGCCAGGGCAGTAGCGTGCTATCTCCCGGGGAATACTGAATCATGTGACTGCAGACCTTCCCACACCCTTTCTCTATTTCAAATTATATATTTTTAACGTTGACCGACTTACGTGTTGTTATTTACCATCCCACGTAGGCTCCTTACGTCACAAACCACAAATATCTTCAAAATAACACCCATGACAAAAAACAGTTCGTCAGGGCCATTTTGGATTTTCATTATGAGCCCATTTTCGTTTCAAGCGACTCTAAAAACCTTGAAAATAACGCACATGACAAAAATGTGCATATTTTCATCAGCCCCTACCCTAAAAAAAATGAAAATGACACCCATGATCGGCGCCATCTTGGATTTTCGTCCATCGTATTATAATATCAGTTTGTAGCCTACTTACAAGATAAGTGGAATATCGTCAGACATTCAGTCATCTAACATCTTGTAGGCGTATCTATATCTTTACTCATTCATTTTAATTTCAAATCAGTGTATGATGGCTGTACAGACTCCAGTGACAATTTATCACTTCATCTTCTAATATTGCGTCTGTCTTGTCGAAGCACAGATGGCGGAGACGCTTTGACCAGTGTGATCATTTTTGTGAGATGATTAATTTTCTCCACTGAAATTAGATAGACTGTAACAATTTGGGAATGGTGTCACTGAAAATGATTTTGTGACGAAGGTTTTAGAGATGAAAATATAATAAATCTAAACAGTAATATTTACGTAAGTGGGTAGGTACCTAAATATTATTCGCATCACCGAGAACAACAAGACCAATTGGTTTCATTTTTAAGAAAAAAAAATAACTTTGGGAAAATACGGAAAAAAAACGGAGAGTAATTTGGACAGAACAACTTTGATCCTTCAATATCCTTACTTAGTTGACGCTAGTTAAGAATATTTTATTTCTTGGGTTAAATAGCATTCTGCAATAAAATCGAAGAAAACATCCATTTTCCTTATCGAAACAGCTGGTTTCATGTTTAAGGTAAAATGCAAGAGGGCAAAGCGATAGCATTTTCATTATCTCTAATTTTAAAACTCGCTGGAGCAGAACTGTGCACAGGTGCTCGACCTGAATGAATGGATAGAAAACAGGAGACAAAAGAAATGAAAATACTTCACTTTATTATCATTACAAGTAAAATAAAAGTCTCAATAGAAAAAGTATTATATTCTTTTCTGGCAACTATCGATAGATTTTTTAATGTAGCTCGGAAATATTATTTACCTTTAAGTAAGGTAAATGGAATGGGCTTGAACTCTGATTGTAATTGCTTACAGGTTTTTACAAAAGAAATATATTGATACCTGTTTTTAAATTTTCCAATGTTAACACTATGGTGGACAGTAAACCGCTATAGGCGTCATAACAATTAAACTTCTATCGTGTCTCGTTCAGTGTCCTTGAGAGTGTTAAGCATACCTTTCTTCAGAAGACATGATACATTCTCAATTTTCTTGTACATTAAGTCATTCGTCTTTGTAGATACCTTACCCATGTACTTCAATTACACATTCAAGGTTTCTGAACTGTAGACGAGAGAGGTATGAGTAGTTTGAATTTGGAATTAGTTAGAAACCAATCACGGAGCGATGAGGTCTCCCAATTAACTAATCACATGTCGTTAAAGCAAACTATCAACTTTGTATCACCCTTTGGGTCGATGGTTTATATCTAGAGTGGGAATACAATAACTACAGACTTACGAGTATAATTACCGCAAATGGTCGCATTGAAATATAATCAATGAATGAAGTTATCTATACTTTGTGAACTTCTAACAAAGAATTTTTACAATCTATTTTATCCTCTCATAAAATCATCATCATTTTCTTGCCCTTAACCCAATTTTATTGGGATTGACGAAAAATTTTTTCACCTTCCATGTAAAGTAGTCTCCATAATATTATTAATACCAGTCATAATTATCATCATCCATCGTTTTTTAACCTCCCGTATAAACAGCAAATATTTTTTGAGCTACCTTTTTCACTTGGGAAAACTTTCAAAACGTGCCTGATCTTTTTTGAGCTACCTTTTTCACTTGAGAAAACTTTCAAAACGTGCCTGATCTTTTTTGAGCTACCTTTTTCGCTTGGGAAAACTTTCTAAACGTGCCTGATCTTTTGGGGAAAAGACCAGAGAGTGTGGGATTCTTACCTCATTAAAAAACCATCCCAGTGATCATCTTCGGCACATGAAAGCACACAGGCACGGAGCCCCGTTACCTCTTCAAATAACACTCCAGAACCGCTTCTGTGCAACGCCTTTTAGGGCACACTCCTTTTTTATTTTTTTACCGACTTCGAAAAAGGAGGAGGTTCTATGTTCGACTGCTATGTTAAAAATGTAAGTATGTCCACCGTTTTCTCTGTCAGCTGAGGACCGATTTTCAAAAAAAAATGTTTATCCGAAAGAATATACTCCCGAGGTGGTCCCATTTAAATTTTATCGAAATTGCTTCAGTGCTTTTCGAAAAACTGAACAAAAAGATGACGACGAGGAGACGAAGAGGACGAGGGACGAGGGACGATGAGGATGACGTATTGGTTGCCTCGAATTACGAGTATGCCTAAAATCCACGTGCCATGTTATTGGGGTTTTTAGTTCTGGGGTATATACAGGGTGTAACGGAAAGGTGTGGTCATATTTTAGGAACCGGTTCTGCCCTTGGATATGAACAATATTCTCTAAGAAAAAACTGAAAATTCCCAAAAAAAAAATTGAACTTTCCATACAAAGTTATCATCAGCTGATCAATATTTGTATGGGAGGCAAAATTTTTCTTTGTGAATTGTCTCAGATTTTCTTGAAGAAAGTTGTGCATATCGATGGGCAGATGCAGTTATTAAAATATGACTACACCTTTCCGTTACACCCTGTATGACAACTAAAAAGTGAAAAATAAAAAACTTTTTTAAAAAAAATACAACCGACTTCCAAAAAAGAAAGTACCGACACTAACAATTATAAAATAACTTTAATTTCGGAAGTCGGGGTCAAATAACGAAGAAATAAAATAAACACCGACTTCCGAAATTAAAGTTATTTTTTAATTTTTAGTGTAGGTATTTTCTTTTTTGGAAGTCGCTTGTTTTGAGTTGACTGTAATGGGGTTTTCCCTGAGCCTCGCTGTGCAATCTATTACTCAAGGCAACACAGATTACTATATCTCTACAACATTCAGTAGCCTATCAAACGTATCTTCAACTCTATATATAAGAAAAAAACTATAAGTACATATACGAGCTATGTATTTTTCAAAGATTAAGGATACAACGGTATTCACCTAACTATTCTGGAAACCAATTATAGAGCTGCACATAATATTCAGTCGAGAGAAGCTATTTCAGTAATACTCGCCCTTCCAGGACGATAACAGCTCAGGGAGGTGCTTATATTTAATGTACAACGAAATTTACAAAAGCTCTTAAAACCAAAATTATGTAGCCACTAATAACATAAATATGTTTGTTTATATTATTAAGAAAATAATTGTTTGGAGTGTGGACATTACATATGGTGCACCCCTACCTTAGTTCCGGGTTTTTCGGGAAAACTTCTCAAATATGCGTGGGGAGAGATAGGGTTGTCACCTGCATCGGGACCTAATGTGCCATTAGGTCGGGAAACGGGTAACGGGTAGCGATGGGTTAGACGCCGCGTGTCGGCAGCGTAAGGGTTAAGTGATATGGACCAACTTGCGTTTTCAATTAATGTTTTGTTTCGTTCTTCGAAATTTATTTGTTTTTGTATTGGGTGGGTAGTTTTGTGGTGGCCCATTTACCCACTTTTGTATTGTCAAACTACTAGTTTCTGCTGACCCGATGGGTCCAAACGGAGCCCTATTGATGTCACTCACGTGTCCGTCTATCTGTCTGTCCTTCTGTCATCTGTCACAAAATTTTGTTACGAAGAATTTTTTAACTTCCCATTAATATCCGAACTTCAATTTTGGTGATAATGTTTATTATTACGTCTACTTTACTGATAAATACTAATATATGGTACGCAACCCATCCGACACGCACTTGGCCAGTTTTTGTTACAATTGATAGGCACGTGTTTAACCACTATATCACCTGATGGTAAGCAATAATGTGATCGCGTTATCGTCGCTTTTTAACCGACTTCCAAAAAGAGGAGGTTCTCAATTCGTCTGTATGTATTTTTTTTTTATTTTTTTTTTTTATGTATGTTACCCGATTTCTCCGTCAGTTGTGAACCAATTTTCAAAATTTTTTTTTCATCTGAAAGAATATACTCCCGAGGTGGTCCCATATAAATTTTATCGATATTGCTTCAGCGCTTTTTGAGAAACTGAACAAAAACGGAAAAAACGTGTACCTCGATGACGTTTTGGTGTTCTCCAAATGTTTAAATTCCACGTTCCATTATATTGGGGTTTTTAGTTCTGGGGTATAACAACAAAAAAGTGAAAAATAAAAAACTTTTTTACAAAAAAAACAACCGACTTCCAGAAAAAAAATACACTAAAAATTTATAAATAACTTTAATTTCGGAAGTCGGTGTCAAATAACGAAGAAGTAAAAATACAAACACCGACTTCCGAAATTAAAGTTATTTATAAATATTTAGTGTATTTTTTTTTGGAAGTCGGTTGTTTTTTTGTAAAAAAGTTTTTTATTTTTCACTTTTTTTAGGGATCCGATTCCGTACCCGAAGGGTCCAAACGGAGCCCTATTGTTATCACTCACGAGTCCGTCGTCGGTCACAAAATTTTGTTACGAAGAATTTTTTTAACTTCCCATTAACCTATGTACTTGAAATTTGGTGATAATGATTAATATTACGTATACTTTACCAACAAAAACCAATATTTGGTACAGGAACCCTTAATGTGCGAAATGCAACACGCACTTGACCAGTTTTTAACCAACTTCAAAAAGAAGGAGGTTATTAATTCGGATGTTTATATATATATATTATGTATGATCGGGCATAACTCCGTCGTAATATATCCATTGCAAAATTCTTTTTTTGTTCGAAAGGGGTTTATTCCGAAATAGTCCCATTTAAATTTCATATAGATCTAATGATAAGTTTCGGAGACAACGGAACTCTTCAAGAATTGACAGCAAACTAACCGCAATTGCTGCGATCGTATGTCTATGTATTGATAACACCTATCTTTTGGAACTGTTATTATTGGAATTGTTAATATTGGAACCACAACTAAAAAGCAAAAAATAAAAAACATTAAAAAAAAAAATAGAACCGACTTCCAAAAAAAAAGTGCAAAATAACTTTAATTTCGGAAGTCGGTGTCACAAAACGAAGACACAAAACCAGGAACACCGACTTCCGAATTTAAAGTTATTTTGCACTTTTTTTGGAAGTCTGATCTATTTTTTTGTAAAAAAAAATTTTTGTTTAGTTTTTTGGTTTACCCATTCGAAAATATTGAAAGTAGATTTTTATGTATCCGAATTAACGTAGACTTAGAAAACTCCAGTATCGCCGGTGTCTTTGAAAGAGTCACCACGGACCCTGCCACAGGCAACTGAAGGAACGCGGGTGGGTTTTAGTCAGTAAGAGTCTGACATACCGCCCTCCCGGTCCACCCAGAGCGGGAGAAGTTATTTGATGATTTCCGACCCACAAAAAAAAAAACCGGCCGATTGCGTGTCGGACTTCGCATTATTTCTATGTGTTTGCCATCTTCCAATTATTTCTGCTCTCACTCCTCTTCTAACTTCCCAAAGCCCTTTAACTTTTATTAATCAGCCTCCACAACAAGCAGGCTTAGTCTAACTCTAACTAAATCCTTACAGATGCGTTGTTTAATATTTACAAATGCAGGCAGCAGGTGTGAGGGACAGGCGTCCCTTCTAATTTGTTAGCTGGTCTGGGAGATCCCTTTTCACGTAACGTCATCTGTTTTCAATTATAGAACATGTAACTGATGTACTATTTCAGTTTTCAAAATTAGAATATCGGTTTTTGAATTTTGGTCGTTTTCTGCGAAGGACGAGCTAAAACTTCGTGATTATTCGTTTTTACTCGGCTTTATTCGGAATTCGTTATTACATTTGAAAACTATTAGAGCAGGCTATTTCGACTGCTGATCGGAAGAAATCGGAGGTTTCTTTCACCTCTTTCTGGGAATACAATACCAATAAGCAAATATTATAAAACTTTTTAAACATTTTTGTAATTATATCTCGTACATAACGATTCTTCTTTCCACAAATAGACACTTTGCTTGTCCCATTAAACACAATTAAATGTCATGATGTAGGTACTCGTATGTACCTACTATTTATTTCCATATTATATCTTTTAACACGAGAAACTGTCATCATCGAAGCATAATAATATGAATAAGTTCCCAGCACCCTAAACATTAGAAGTCAATACAAAAATAAACTACATAAAGTATATTTCACAGGCATATATGTTCGGAAGCGGGCCAAACAGATCGTTACCCGAAGTCGTTTTGTGGGAACAAGTCTCATTTATAGCACGCGTTGCACTATCCAATATTACTGAGAGGCTCTTATAGATTTTATGGCCCAACGATGATTGCCCATGGGTACGTATATCACTGTACATCTCTATAATTTATGGAGTGGATAATGATGTTGAGTGCTATATGAGCTGGGAAGCTAAAAGGATTTTTATTGGCAAAGTGATCGGTTTTATGGAAGGTGCAGAAAATTTATGGAAAAATAGTAATGAAATGAAAACTGAACGAATTTTGTATCATCAGGGAAATATGTTAAATTAACAAGGTATATATATAGATCAAATGCTAATTTGTTATTTATGTGTTCTGTGTCTTTACACTTATGCAACTATCGTTGCTTTACTCTGTCCTGTAAATAACATATGAGTTAAAAAGGGTCACATCCTCTATCAGCATGTCAATTTATGCCACTCACTCGTGGGAGACGAGTGTGTCCTTTCTGATAGCTACATGTAAATTATTTAAAAAACGACAAACTTGATACCATGCCAGCATTATTCAGAACATTGACTATTTTTAGGTAGGTATACCTGTAGATAGCTTATCTTGTTCCAGCTTCATCTAAATTCCCTACAAACTGCCAATAACCTTTAAAACAACGGTCGAGGTACCAGGATCGCAGCGGCCACAGGACGTCACTCCCAACAACTATTAATTAGGAGCCCCGGGTCATCATCCGGTAGCAAGACAGCTGTCTACCCGAATTGCACGGACCCTCCCTAACGTGTTGCTTGCAAATGACGGCTGGGCTTTTTTTGGACTGCTCTAAAGTTTGTCGTCCAGTTATAATGCGATGCGATGGGAGGAATGTTTATACCGCAAGAAAATGCATGAAAAAAATGATTTTGTTCACAAATACTTGTATTTTATCAACGCGTTTTTAAGTTATTTAGTACAAATTCAGCCATATATAGATAGAATAAACTTGACCATAGGTAGTTAAACGGTGTTAGTTAGAAAGTTTTACACGTCAAATATTTTTGGTTTTGGCCCAGCTGTGTTTTTCATTATTGTGTAAGAAAGGTAGTCTGTTTTTAACCCCCGACGCAAAATGGGGGGTGTTATAGGTTTTGCCGCTGTGTGTGTGTCTGTCTGTGGCATCGTAACTCTTATACGGGTGAACCGATATGAATGCAGTTTTTTATTTGAAAGCAGGTTTCCTGGCGATGGTTCTTAGACATTTTTTATCAAAATCGGTTCTGCCGTTTCAAGGTCATCAGCTCTTTTGTGTTTTTTAAATATTCGCTTTTCTTTTAATCGGGGTTTTTGAAATTTTTATTTTATCTAGTACTCGTATTTTGTTATTGAAGACGTCATCGTCGTATAACTCAAAGATATCTTTGTTCTAGATGACAAGTAAAAACTTCGCTATTCTTGAGCTGCTGTCTTTAGGTAACACAAGATAAATAACGATAGAGAGAACAAAGATGGGTTCACAACAGCTAATAGTTTCGCCGTTTGGTAGGTACGTCATTCGTATATAGGTATAGGTAAGTATCCACTTGGCGTCATTCTCTTGCCACGCGTCGTCGTTTTTCATAAACCCGTATTTCTGACATAATTTAGATGCTGGACGTAACTATCTACTAAATCGACTTAAGGTGGAATCTCCAGGGTAGCCCGTGAAATTCAAATTTTCTTACGTTTTTTGCAATTTGCAGGTCAGTGTCAAGTTGTATCTTGGTCAAAATTTGATTTGCGGCCGTAGCAAGTATGTGTCTATAGAATTATAATAATTATAGGCATCAAATCTAACTGAGAGAGATTTACTGATGATTTTAGTGAATATAATTCTATAGACACATATTCCTATGGCCGCGAATCAAATTTTGACCAAGATACAACCTGACACTGACCTGCAAATTGCAAAAAAACGTAAGAAAATTTGAATTTCGCGGGCTACACTGGAGCATTCACCTTAAGACAATATATTTGAAAATGAAAGATATAAGAAATTTACTCTCTGTACTAATAATGACTTACTTTTATTATAGGAGATATTTGTGTCCTGCTGAATTGACTGATATGCAAATAAAGAAAAACTTTGTATTTACGCGAAAAAATTTCTAACCCACTTATAAGTAGCCAAGATTCCACAAGAAGTGACCTGCTATACGGGTAAAGTGGACACTAAAACAATTTCTTTCTTCAAATAAAACTGAACCCAGCTCCCTCACTTACAGTAGGTAACTTATGCGTATCAAGCTAAGTACGTGACGAGATCCAGCAAATTTTTGTTACACTCAATAAAGGTGATACCGAGCAATGTTTGACTACTCGAAACAATGTCTCCCGATCCTCCCCTATCACCTTTGACGCACAGAAATTCGCAAAAACATGTAGACGATATCAGGCGTACGTGTTATGATGTCTGGGGGTTTATTACAGAGATGTATTGGAGTGATAAAGAGACGGTAAGATGAAATAAATCTTCATCTTCTTCTTGGTGAAGTTTGTTTGTTTAATGTTTGCTACAGGGAATTTCAAGAATTACTTGTCCGATTATGGAAATTCTTTCACTGTTAGAGAGCTAAACTATCGCTGCTATATATTTAAATCCTGCAGAAATGCTCGGTTATGTAACGTTAAAATATATTTATAACGGAATAGTTCATTACGATTATAATGCAATAGAAAAAAAGTCGCCAACATTGTCCATTAGCATGAAGATTTTTTTTTTTAATTGGTTATCTCGCGTTCGACCACTATCTCACCTGACGGTAAGCGATGATGTGGCTGACGATGGAGCACGCTTGCCTAGAAGTAACCTAATCACTTTTGACTTAATTTTAGCAGTCAGGGAATTTCCTGCCCGTGTCTGTGTTTACTCCGGCATTCCACTCCTTAGACGTATGCACATTGAAAGTGTTCCTAAAACGTTTTGTGTGTGTTGCATAACCGTTCGTCTTTTGGTCTGATGAAGCAACGGGTTTGGCAGAATTGTTGTAGGTACAATTCCGAGGCGCACTCCTCGAAATGTAACCGATAGAAAGTTCTATTTATAACTTTCAAAAATTCGTAAGGAAGAGCAGAATATCTTACTGGATAATTTTAAGAAAAACCTAAATTAATGAGTGTTGTAAGCTGGCAATGCCAGGATAGAAAAAAAAGACAAAAGATAAAATCGAACTAGGTATTTCCAATTTGTGAAATTCCAGAAAGACTTGGCTTAAAAACATCTAAGTGAACGTAGAGAACCAAACCTGCCAAACAAAATAACATTCAAACAGCGTGCCAAAGCGACTAAAACAGACCTACATACAATATTCAAGATATCGAACGCTGTCTGAATAGCGGCCTCGTCGTCAGCGTTCCCGATTTCGCGTGAATTGCTTGTTTAACATATTTTTTTTCGTTTCTGTCTCGTTTACGTTTAGCGTAACGACTTCGCACGCGTTATGTATTTGAATTGGAAGTCGAAGTCGGCCCATTGTGATTGCTCTTTTTATAACAACGTCTTCTCTTCAATGCAGATTTGGAAGAACACTCCAATTTTTCAAGTATTTTTGCTGTTCATTCCGAAGCCAAATGGGCTTTGATTTGGGTCATGTACGTATGTGTCGATGTTTCCTCATGCATACATAATATCATGTGTGGCACGGAAAGCTGAGTGACAATTAGTGGTATCGCAGTACTTGGAACTATGTTTGCTATGAATACGATGGGTCTAATTGCTGTATGGATGGTTATACGGTGTATTTACATTATAACCACCTAACTAAGCATAAAGGAACTTCAAAGTGCGAAAATTTTAGCCTTATGTTCAGCTGTAGACAGCGGCTGTCTTATAACTGTTTTTATTTAGGGATACACACGAGTAAGTAAGGAATATCTACTGTTTCGCTATGTTATATACAAGTTCCGGGAAACAGGAAGCAGCTGGTGCTTTCTATTTATGATCCACGCTTAGAGTTTCGTAGACACGTGAAACTGGCATGGAAATCTCATCATATTTTCTTTGCTAGTGTCAAAAGCTGCGAAGCAGTATGTAAGAGTTTCTATTTTGGATGGTGCAGATATTCTCAAGTTAATATTTCTGTCATGAATATGAATCCTTTTTTTTCTGGTTTATGATTTGAATTGGCTTAGATGCGATGAGCAACATGATACTCATAATTAGGTATAGGCCATAAATCAGTAACATAGTGTTTTTTTTGTGGAATGATCTGACCTCATTACTTATTTATTGATTGCTATAAACTTAATGATTGCTGACTAATTTTTAAATGGAAAATGCATAGTCCCTAAAGGTATGCTACGACAGTAAAACCACTGGAAAAAGCTATATTCAGCTCTAATACCTTTTATTATTTTTTTTTTCTTCCTTCTAGGAAATTGTGTAACATATCATATATACATAATATGTACATAAAAAATTATAAAATATAAATAAACATAATTATATACATATGTATTAGGTATATAATTATATTTATATTTTCAATGTAAAATTTTGATGACCTTTTAATTTATTAGCAGTACACCGCAGACTTATTATACGCGCTTTTATCTTTTAGTCCGTCCAAAGTTTTTCAGGTAGACATCGCTGTCAGCTATAAGACCGTCATTGTATCTACCCATAGATTTAAGTTTGTGTGTACTAATTGTGTAACTATTTTAGTGTACAATAAAGTATTATCCTATTCTACGTGTATGTCTAATAGAGAAACTACGGCAACTTTAAGAAAATCACATTACGCAACTGATGTTGATCTTTTAATTTATTATCAGTACACAGCAGACTTATTATAGGCGCTTTTACCTTTTAGTTCATCCAAAGGTTGTCAGGTAGACATCGCTGTCAGCGATAAGACCGCCATTTTACCTACCCACAGATTTAAGTTTGTGTATACTAATTGTGTAACAATTTTAGTGTACAATAGAGTACTATTCCATTCTACGAGTATATCTAATAGAGAAACTACGGCAACTTTAAGATAATCACATTACGCAGCTGATGTAATAGTTAGGTTGATAGGTAGACAGCAAACTGAAGGAACTACGTAGTGTAAGATAAGTAAGTAGCAAACTATTACGTAAATCATATTCAAAGCGATTATTCACGGCAGTGATCGTATAAATTATGCTAAAGTAAAGCAACTAAATTCGTACAAGACGTTCTACGCCTGAGTTTAATGGATTAGATCCTATTACGTGTCTACTTTTATCTAATCAGGGGAATAGTAAATCAGGGTGTACTTTATATACATTTATACCTAAATTAAATTACGTCTCTTTTAAGAGGTTAGGCATAAGCTACATAACATCTCCTGCTACGGTCTTTACATACTCCTTCTGCTTCGTTGACGTTCATACATCTGGTGATCTGGTTATAAACGCAAGTCGATTTTGAGTAGGTATCTACTGCGTACTGGACCTTTATGAAGAACCAATGTTGCTTGACACGGTTGGCGCAGTGGTTGAGCTCGGCTGATGCGCTGCGTGTCGCGGGTTCGATTCCCGTACGGAACAAAGATTTTTGTGGCCGATAGTTGTTCCGGGTCTAATGAGTTTGAATGTTTGTGAACGCAGCCACGATAAAGGAGTAATGCATTGTGTGGGACCAAGTTTTACAAAAAAAAAAGTAATTTAGTTTACACTTATAGGAATGCTACCAAGCGTCTTTGAATAAAGAGTACATACAGCAAAGCGTTCTTAAGGCGCAGTTATACGACTTCTAATGGTTTTTAATTGAACATCACGTCTAAAATTTGGAACGACCTGCCTCCACCTCTTAGACAGTGCACCTCTCAGCCAGCATTCAAGACGAGAGTTAAGAATATACTTTTACTCAAGCAAAATTCAAACGCAATGAACTGCTTCTTTTCTGCTTCCAAACTGTGTCTCATTTGGAAGGGTTTGGTGGATATTTGTTGCTTTTTTTTTTAATTGAAAATTATCTAAATGTTTAACGGATATTTGAATACTACTACTATACTTATTGTGTTGTTAGTTTGTGTGTAAAGTGAAGAGTAAGGGGGCGGGCTATAAATCAGCATTGACCAGCGTTGCGGCTATGCTGCACGCTGCTCAACATTTGCTGAGCCTACTCCTTTTGCCACACTGATGTAAGAGTCTATTGTGTTTTTGTTTTTTATTTTTAAATAATAATTGTTTTGTGTTGGCAATAAATGTTTCTTTCTTCTTCTTTCTTTCTTCTTTAAACGACGTCTTATTTCTTTGAAAAAAAAAAAATGTTACTCTAGACTATTTTCGCCGTAATTTGATATGTGAATACTTGAAATTATATTTTTCTAACATAAAATTATGGAAAAGATTGTTTTAACCCACTTTGTAAAAAGGAGAAGGCTCTATGTTCGACTGTATGTATGTTTTTTTTGTTATGTAGGTATGGCCACCGATTTCTCTGTCAGTTGTGGACCGATTTTCAAAATTCTTTATCCGAAAGAGTATACTCCAGAGGTGGTCCCATATAAATTTTATCGAACTTGCATCAGCGTTTTTTAAAATAATTAACAAAAACAAAAAATATGTATACATAGATAACATTTTGGTTTCCTCCAATTACGAATATGTTCAAAATCAAAAGAATTTTGAAAATTGGTCCACAACTGACGGAGAAATCGGTGGAAATACATAAAAAAAACATACGATCGAACATAGAACCACCTCCTTTTTGCGAAGTCGGTTAAACATGAAACATGAAAAAACATACTTCGTCTGCTACAAGCGGTGGCGCTAGTTCTATAGGTAGATAAAGTTTAAGATAGTTTTCATTGTCAAAATCAAGTAATTAGTAGTCTAATTACTTGATTTTGACAATGAAAACTCGGTGGTCCGAATTTAATTATAACCAGTTTGATGCTAATGGATTAGATGCAAAACTATCAACTTTTAAGGTAATCATACAACTTTCAAATTAGCTTAAACTTTATAGCATGTCTAACTGCTGCATGCTGTATGAACTATTCTGATGGCCTGCCTAATACAATTTCAAACAATACAATTCCGCGGCGCCGGCATCTAGTTCCCAGCTACTTTGCTCTTTTATTTATTACTTGCGCACTGAACGTGCTCAACGCGAATTTGTTCTCATAATATTTCTCACAGGCACCACCTCTGTGTTATGTGCCTATCTCACACGCAATATTCAACCCTAAACAAAAGGTGCAATGTTCAAATTGGGTTGTTAACCTCTAGGAGTATGTACATTTGTCTCCTTATTTACTTTATTGCGACGTTTTATAATATTCTACGTTTTGTGCGATAAGGCGCAAGACGCTCAACCGTTACAAAGCTTGTTTTGAAATCTTAAGGATTTTTGCGAGAAAAGTTTTCATTAAAAAAAAAAGGTTGTTCTCCGTATAATTTTCGCAGAACCCGAAGGTGATAACTGAAACTGGCCAGTAAAACAATTGCATTATTCATTGGGCTATTATGTTCCTATTATTTTAAACTTATTTTATTGGTGTGTAACATCTTTCCTCTCGCTTTCTTGCAATCTGTGGGAGTGATTTCGTGAAATGGGACGGGGCCTGACGGGAGAACCGATCACTATACCGATTTTTTTTTGTTTGAATTTCATTTTACTGAAAACTATTGACCGACGTCTTTTTTGCTATATTATTATGCATTATTTGACATATTTTTAGATCATCGAAGTGTCATGTAGGTATTATTTTACCGAACTATATTTCGCCGATTCACAAAATATATATTTGCTACTGGCCGAAGCCTCTTTTGAACTTTTTTTATTTATCATCTTTCCACCACACTGAAACAACATTTTTTTTTTCCCCACACTAGGAATTACTCCTGTATCGTGGGTGCGTTCACAAACATGTATACTCACATACACAAGACACCCAGACCCGGAACAACTATCTGTAGGTCATACAAATATTTGTTCCGTGCGCGGATCGAACCCGCGACACGCAGCACAGCAGCCGAACGCTCAACCACTGCGCCAACCGTGTCGTCAACATTAATTACGGAATACTATGTCTTTTACAATATTATTCAGTGGCTAGAACTACCCAGGAAGCATGTAGTAATGCTTGTATTGGGTGGTTCTGCTCTTCCCTAGTGTCAATCTACATGTCTTTAGGTATTTATACAAACTAAACTATTTTATGTAATTATTTTACAAAATGAAAGAAAAGGTAAAAATGATTCTTTGTGTGAATGTGTGTGTGTGAGTGTATGCATGTGTGTGAGTGTGCTTTAATAATGAAGGTTAGAACATCCTATCTCTCATATAGTCTGTGTGAATTATGCACCTATTGGGAGATTTCTAGCCCTACGATGTAACATCTTGGGATCGGAAAGTACCATTAGAAATCATGAGTATTGTCTAGAGTCTAGAGTTCGTATTTAAATAATAAGTTCTCTGTATCATAGTATCCAAGTGGCTCGAGTTCTCGTACAATTGTTTTTTTACATTCATGGAATTGAAGGTTACATATTGAATATTTGTTTTGAAACTAATTATAAAGATAGGCAGAGTGGGCTAGAAATTGACGCCTGGCAAAAAGAGTTCCACAGGGAGGAGTAGTGGCCATTTTACATTTTCTTTTACCTGTATGAGCCTTATATACGTAAGGTAAGGTTTTATGTAGTTTAAGTACTGAGTTGATTATAAAGAGTTTTCTAAGTGACAATATTTTATGATTTAAATATAGTTCGTGGAGTTGCCCAAGCGTGTAAATAGCCGTGGGACTCTGCGGATGTGAAGGACAGTATTACGGCCAAACACTTGGATTGAATGCTGGCCCAAAATTGCCTATATTTGTCTGTATAACTTCAAGTTAGGAGTGGTTGGCAGTAGACGGCGCATGTGGCCCTACTCCAAATTAGTAAGAACAAGTGGTACCTGACTTTCCTTTGGCTGCCACGCTGGACGACGAAGAGTGGCCACTCGTTTCTTCACACCAACACTCTTGATTATTCTCGTTCAATAGTTACACGGACGCGGTAAATATGGGTTATTTATTATTCCCGGAGAATCCCCAACGTTTACGGGATATTACTCGGGATTATAGTGCATTTGCGAGACGATGTTAATAAGACATTAATTTAGTCTGCGGTGAGATGCGCTCTGCCTCGCGGCGATAGGCACACTGAATTATCTATGGTTCCCGTAAAGCCGGCTACACACCTGTCTTACAAATTAAAGCAAGACACACACACGACGTGATACCACCCCCATCCAACTTGCAGAGTGGCGGCAACTCGCCACACCATGCTCCCCGCCTTGAAAGGTCCAGGAGCTTTCAAAAGTTGCTAATCTATGCGGAGCGAGTGAGGTTCAAGAAGCGGTGATGATATGTAAGCATTTACTTGTTGAAGAGCTTTGAGGGAAATCCAAGCAGCAGTCCGAAACACCATCGCAATGATATAATGCTCGGGAAAAATAAATAACAGTGTCCTGAGAATGAATTGCGGTTCGATTTGACTATGGTAAGTCGAATAAACCAAATTACAACTATGTAATGGCGTACCATTGAAACTTATACTATGAACCCTAAACTAAATTAAACTAAATTACGTAGTAATAATAATCTATTGAGTTGGCAAAGGATACAACTTAGTGACAGGACGTTTATACGTGCCTGACGCGGTTTTTATTGAAGCGACTCGAATTACACCATCCGATCCCGGAAAAACTTCCTCTATGATACCCAATGGCCAAGTCAATGGAGGTACGTTATCTTGACCCAAGAGAACGACAGTACCTATCTCTATAGGGCGTTCGGGAGTGCACCACTTCTGGCGAACTTGCAGCGTGTGCAAGTACTCAATTCGCCATTTATTCCAGTAGGATAACACAAGTTGATCCAAGAGCCTTTTGCGGTTGTTTAGGTTTATGTTTTCTTCTGTCAATTCAGAAGAAGGCAAATACGTGAGTGGACTGGACATTAAAAAATGCGCGGGCGTGAGTACCTCCGGATGTGGGTCTGACGAAATGACACTAAGTGGTCGAGAGTTCAAAAGGCACTCAATTTGCACCAATACGGTCGAGAATTCCTCGTAAGTGAGAAGTTGTTTACCTACGACTCTAAACAAGTGAGTTTTAACACTCTTAATATTCGACTCCCAAATACCTCCGAAGTGTGGAGCTCGCGGCGGTATTCTTGTCCACTCGATGCGTGATTTAAGAAGCTCATTTTTAATATCCGTTTGAACAGTTGAATTTAATAAAAAAGAATAAATATCATCCAATTGCGCCTTAGCGCCAACAAAATTGGTACCATTGTCTGAATACATAACAGACAGTGGACCGCGGCGAGAAATGAATCTCTTAAATGCGGATAGGAAAGCCTCAGATGTGAGATCCGATACAAGCTCGATATGTATGGCTTTAGTCACCATGCATACGAACAAACATATGTAAAGTTTCTGCGAACGTTGACCCCTACGTCGAATAGGTATGTAAGCAAGCGGCCCGGTGAAATCTACACCGGTGTGTACAAAGGCTTTAGCATCACGGACGCGGTATCCAGGAAGTTCAGCCATTTTGGGTACTGGATGCTTAGGATTTAGACGGAAACAAGTATTACATTTCCGACAACGAGAACGTATAACCGTTCGGCCACCCAATATCCAAAACCGCTGCCTTATAATGGACATCAATAACCCTGGGCCCGTATGGCAGTACGTATTGTGATAGTGATCGATAATTAGATCGACTACGCGGTCGCGTTTAGGTAAAAGCGCGGGATGCTTGGCTTCATACGGTAAGTCAGATTTAGACAATCTGCCCCCAATACGTAAGATTCCGAAGCTATCAATGAAGACAGATAAACAGCGCAACTTCTTAGCTGGAAGTTCACCTGCTTTAATTAAATTTAAATCGCTCGCAAAATGTAAACTTTGAACTATTCGAACGATGAAATTTTCGGCGGTTTGAATGTTTTTAACAGAACTATGACTATGTAGTCTGTTTGTAAATTTAAGAATGTACATAAATACACGTAACAGTTTATTCCATGAGCAAACACGGTCAGCTATAGTATCTAAAATACGCGGTTCAGTATTCGAAGTTTCTACAAGAAAAACCTTTGATTTAAACTCCGGCAATGTTTCACATTGAGCAGGAGAGAACTTTAAAGGCCACTCGCTCATGGGCTGATGGAGCCATGTGGGGCCGTTCCACCACAACGAGTGTCTTATTAAATCCGACGGCAGCATGCTGCGAGACAGACAATCGCTAGGATTCTCTTTCCCGGACACGTGACGGAAACAAGCGGCAGGTAAGTTTTCCTGTATTTGAGCAATGTGGTTGCTGACAAAAATAGACCATCTATGGGGAGATGAGTGGATCCACGAGAGAGCTATGGTGGAGTCCGAGAAAGCGTGGACATCTGCAATAGGTACACGAGCGGAAAGTTTTTCCTTGACTACGCGAACAAGTTTAGACAGAAGTAAAGCGGCGACAAGTTCCAATCGAGCTAGCGTTGTTATTTTAGCGGGGGAGACTTTGAACTTTGCACATAAGAGTCGGACAGTGATATCACCTGTAGGGTTGGTAATGTGTAAATAAATACAACAGCCATAACCAGTAAAGCTGGCGTCGCAAAAGGCTACGATGTTCACTACAGCTTCTCTAAAGACGCCAATGTGGCGAGGAACCTTTAGAGAAGAGAGTGAAGGAAAATCGCGCGTAAAAGCGGCAAACCGATTTGTGATGGATTCCGGAGGAACCTCATCCCATCCTACTTTAGCTAACCAAAGTTCCTTAATTAATACCTTCGCGTACAGCACAACGGGTCCTACAAGGCCCAGTACGTCGAACAAGCGGGCAACTAGCGATAGAATCGCGCGCTTCGTGCATTTATCATCCACGGCGATTGTTGTCAAAGAAAAATAATCATCAGCGGGTTCCCAGGTTAATCCAAGGATTTTGAAATTATGGACATCATTATCCATGCCAGAAAAATTAACTGGTAAGCGGTGAGACTCTGGGAGAATCTCTAATAAAGCGGGTGAATTGGTAGCCCATTTGACTAAGTCAAAGGAACCTACCTTCATTAAATCAATTAAATCGCGGGATAGACGCATAGCTGTCTGTTCGTCCGAAACAGAGTAGACGTAGTCGTCCATGTAAAACTGAGTTTCTACCAATTTAGAAGCCTCAGGAAAGCGGTCGCTTTGCTCACACGCCAAGTTACGCAGTGTGCGCATCGCTAAATAAGGACTAGGCTTCAGTCCGAAGGGAACGCGGTTAAAATGAAAGGTGCGAATAGGCTCACCTTTGCTAAAACGATACAAGATTTGTAAATATTTGCGGTGGTGCTCTTTTACACCGATACGTAAGAACATTTGTTTTATATCCGCTGTCATCGCGACAGGGAATGTACGAAAATCAAGTAATAACAAAAACAAGTCTGCTTGCAAATTAGGTCCGACATGCAAAATGTCATTGAGCGACAACCTCGAGTGAGATAAATAATCCGCGATAGTTTTATTATTATTCTCGCGTAGGGTCATTAACGTAAACTTACGCTCGAGCGCAAGTAAGCGCCGAGGGGCGTAACCGTGCGAGCTACCTAGCCCGCCGGGTGAGCGCGCAAAAGGTAGATCGACAAAATATCTGCCGTCTTCAAATAAGACTGAAGAATTAAAATTATTTTCACACTCTAATTCGTGCGGACTAATAAAACGTTGAGATGGAATTTCCTCTAGCTCAAAAAACCCATGCAAACTTGACCCGACCTCAATGTCGGCCTGCGCGGTAAACGAAGATGTAATGTGTGTCACATCACTACTACAACAATCAATATCACCCATAAGTACATAACCGAAGCTAGTCAGTATAGCAGGGGGTGCGCGGGTACCTGAGTCAACCCTGTCTCCCAGGTAAATAAAGGGGAACAATTGTGCTCCAAGCACAAGATCTATTCCGCTCGGAACATTCCAGAGCGGGTCAGCAAGCGGTAAGCTATTTAAGTATGACATGTTATCATTGTTATGTAATCTAATTAATTTCGCGGGAAGTCTATCTGTAATGCAATCAACAACTAACGCTTGTATCGAAAACTTCGTATGAGGATCAAACCGAGATTCTATGTTGAGATGAATAAAACCGTGTATTGGTTTCGATGACATTCCAACACCTTGTAAAAATGAATTGCGTAATTTAATTATGGGTAAATTCAAACGTTTACAACAGTCCACAGTAATTAAATTATTTTGCGATCCGTTATCTAGTAGGCACCGAACCACCTCCTTATCTCTGATGTCGCTATAGTATGCAAATAACTGCGCGGTCGCTAGCAAAATGGTTGACCCAGTTTTAACAGCTGTAGGGAGCGAAACAGATGTATCCTTAGTAGGCACTTGTGGCTCGGGCGATGATGACTCATCCTTTTCTCGGAAATGTAAGAGAGAATGGTGGGTCTTTTTACAAATTTTACAAACGTTACGTGACTTACATTTAACCAAAGAATGGGATAGACTTAAACAGTTTATACAGCCACGTTTAGCTTTAATAAATTCAAAACGTGCAAGCGGTGTACTAATATTTTTAAACTGCGGGCAATCGAACAGCTGATGTTGTACGTCATCCTTATCGCATAGCATACATTTGTTATTTGAAACCGGTTCATTACGCGACACGAATGACTTAGCGGTGTTATTTTTTGTTTGATGATTAACTGAACTAGACTTAGCGCGCGGTTCCGTCTGTAAATTATTACCGTATGAGCGTTGTAGTACCTTAACATATTCTTGCATGAATGTTATAAACTCCGCATAGGAAGGTAATTCTTTCTCACTCACACGGGATTCAAACTGTAAGACAGTTTGCGCGTCAACCTTTCTTAAACCACAGTGTAATAAAACAAAATCCAGTAAGTCTGGAATGTCTAACTGCTTCAAGGCTGCGACGGACGCTGAATATCGTTCCACAAAAGTATTGAGGCTCGCGGCATTTCCGGCGCATTGTTTAATGTCCAGTATATTATTGAGATAATGAATCCCTAAACTACGCTTATCTTGATACCTTTTAACGAGACTGTTCCACATAACGTTGTATGTATCTCCTGTAGGAACAATGCCTGCGGTTAGTTTTAAGGCATCATGAGTCAATTTACTGATCAAGTACTGGACACGCTGCGAGTCAACCAGATCGGTATTTAAATGAACATTGCTGCGAAACATTTCATAAAATATGGGCCAATTTTCCGCTTTACCATCAAACGATGGCAAATCTATGGGCGGTAATTTTATCCGAGTACCCACTTTGTGTTCCGATGTTTCGTTTTTCGAAAGTATGAGATTACGTTTATATTTAATATTAGAATATAAGTCTTCAATAGAATATAGACTCGAATAATCTGGTGCGGTTTGGTCAATCTCGAATTGCAATTCATTCATTTGTTCTACTATTTCCTCAAATTTGTTGTATTGCTCAGTAATTGTTTCTGACTGCGCCAAGAATGTCTCATTTGAACGTGAATCAAAGTTCGAGATGTTTCTGGAATCATTATATATGCGATTAACTCGCTCGAAAATCATTTGTTTTTTAGCGGTAAGCTGAGCCAATTTAGCTTTTTGCTTGCGGGGCGCCATTTTGGGGCACTAATAAAGTTATGTGCCTACCTACTGTAATGACTTGTACTTAATTTGTACTGAATTTTACTGATGCCTATCCAGGCTCGAAAGGACCATCTAATGGAGTTGCCCAAGCGTGTAAATAGCCGTGGGACTCTGCGGATGTGAAGGACAGTATTACGGCCAAACTCTTGGATTGAATGCTGGCCCAAAATTGCCTATATTTGTCTGTATAACTTCAAGTTAGGAGTGGTTGGCAGTAGACGGCGCATGTGGCCCTACTCCAAATTAGTAAGAACAAGTGGTACCTGACTTTCCTTTGGCTGCCACGCTGGACGACGAAGAGTGGCCACTCGTTTCTTCACACCAACACTCTTGATTATTCTCGTTCAATAGTTACACGGACGCGGTAAATATGGGTTATTTATTATTCCCGGAGAATCCCCAACGTTTACGGGATATTACTCGGGATTATAGTGTATTTGGGGGACGATGTTAATAAGACATTAATTTAGTCTGCGGTGAGATGCGCTCTGCCTCGCGGCGATAGGCACACTGAATTATCTATGGTTCCCGTAAAGCCGGCTACACAGCTGTCTTACAAATTAAAGCAAGACACACACACGACGTGATACCACCCCCATCCAACTTGCAGAGTGGCGGCAACTCGCCACACCAGTTCGTCAGTAGGAAACCTAAATGGCTAAAAGAACATTGTTTTTAATAAGCATCTCTGGGCTCTTTCTGCTTCAAGAAATTTAATTTTAGTGGCACAACCCCACCACATAAATATATATACAGGGTGTAACGGAATGGTGTGGTCATATTTTAGGAGCCGGTTCTGCCCATGGAAATGAGCAACTTTCTGTAAGAAAAAATAGGAAATTCCCAAAAAAAAAATTGGCTGATCAATATTTGTATGGAGAGTAAAAAATTTTTTTTAGAATTTCCTCGAATTCTTGAAAAAAGTTGTTCTATTCGATACAGTTCTTAAAATATGACCACACCTTTCCGTTACACCCTGTATACTGCTTCAAAACATTCATGAAGCTCGCGTGGGGCCGCCCAAACCCCGCAGCGCCGCACCGGAGCCGTGACAGAAACAATGCTTGCTGCATGTTGCATGCTTGCTTGCATGTTGCATGCTTGTTTGCACGCTGCATGCTTGTTTGCACACTACATGCTGCATGCTTGTTTGCATGCAGCCTTAAGCCTGCTGGCACGCTGCCACCTGCTGCATGCCTTTTTTTGCGTGCTTGCATGTATTACATTCGTTTTGAAAGCTCTTTCAAATATTTAACTTGTCTTTACTCAAATTGTCTTTAATTTCCATAAGTTTCTGATTTTTTGTTTAATTAAATATGGTAATACAGTGGTTTATTGAATGTTCGGAAACATAATACTACGAACAAATGTTATTTCGGCTAAGTGTAACTTCGTAAAAAGTTTTTCGACCATGTAAAACGTCGGAAAAACGAAAAAATTCGAATTAAAAATATTATATGTTTATTCCTCAGAGCGCAACCATGACGAAAAATGGCAGACCAGTTATAGTGCCGTCACTAACTAGCTTCTGCCAACGGCTTCGCATGCGTGGAATTAGTTCTTCGTCATTATTAATTAAAGCATATGTACTATTTCAAATTATAATCTATCTCTGTGCCAAATTTCATTCAGATCCGTTCAGCCGTTCTAGCGTGATTGAGTTACAAACATTCATATATCCAAACTGTCGCATTTATATACGTACTTAGTAGGAAGTAGGTTAGGATTAATTATAAATCTGTAAATTCCAAAAACCAACAATTAATTCCTTCAGAAAATCAGAAACTTAATAATTAAAAGATTCCAGTTAGCAGACCTTAAAGCTTGCACCTGCCGTTAGCCGACGATTCCGCTAACACAAACTTTCCTTTTCAATGAATGTTGGAAATCTTTTCCTTCTGTTATTGTTTTCGATCGGCGAAGTTCAAGGGAAATGGCTGAAAGTCCGCGATCATAACATTCAACTTAATGTCTTCAATGTGACCTTTTTTAAGCGAGTTTTTTAAGTAAATGTCGGTTCGTTTTATAGACAGGAAGAGTAGGTTTTTAATATTTTGGACTTGTGTAAAGGAAACATGGTACCTACGGTATATTATGAAAGTTGTTTCACTGCCCTTGAAGGAGGTTTTAATCAGGTCAATACCTCCTTCAAGGACAGAGTCCTTCAGTGGAGAAGGGGTTTTTCGAGAGTTTGTATGTACAGTCACGAGCAAAAATATGAACTTTACTTGTAAGGTCAAGTAACTTAAAACCGTTCATTTAAGATACTCGAGCTTACAAGTAAAGTTTACTTCTGTACATATTTTTGATCGTGACTGTGCGAGTATGTTATGTATATAGATATGTCTATTTTTTTGGGGCTGAGTGGATTTTATCAAAATTAAATGAGCCGAAGTGAAAAAATAAACATGATGGCGGCCGTCAAAAGGTAAGTGTGACCAAATTTTATTTGTGACATGGTATCAAAATAAAGGACTCGAAGAGACAAATTCAAAAATAGTTTACTCAAAGGGCATAAAATTTATGATAGAACTAAAATAAATTCCACCAACTGTATCAGTGGTGGACCTGTGGTAACAGTCGCGACTTACAAGTTGTAGGTCGTGTGTTCAAACCCAGGCAGTAACTTTACTTTGTGTAAGTTTCATCATCACTGCTCTCAAAACGGTGAAGGAAAACATCGTGAGGAAACCAGCATGTCCTAGAACCAAAAATCCGAAGACATGTGACATCCACCAACCCGCATTGGGCCCGCGTGGTGGACTACGGCCCACACCGTCTCACAGAGAGGAGGCCTGTGCCCCAGCAGTGGGGACATTAAAAGGCTGATGATTATGATGATGAACTGTATCAGACTGCTTGAAAGACTTTTTTGGAACTTTTTGGTTGTTTTTTGCAGTCGGGTTTTTTTTAAACATTTTGACAAAGTCTTCTACGTGTTAGTAATTATGTAATTCAATTCTTTTCAGAAGTAAGAGAATAGGCAGTTCTTTTGAAATTTGTTAATTTATCAGACACGGCGCTGTTCCGGTGGATGACTCAACCTACGAGTTGGTAAACTACAATACCTAAATCAATTCTTTCTGCCTCAAAGTTAGAAAAGTGAACAATCTTTCACTTCCTCAATAAAAAGTCTGCAAAGTTGGCTGCTTCTATACATGGAACCTATAAAATAAAGTTTCCGCGTCTGTATGTTTCTTTGCTGACTCCTCCTAAACTACGCAACAAATTTTGATGCAGTTTTTACTAATAAAAAGTGCGATAAACGAGGAAGGTTTTTGTATATAATTTGCAACTGTGCGAAGACAGATGCCGCAGAAGCCGATGTATAAATTGGTCACCGATTGACACCTTTTTTTTTTTTGGGGGTGGAAAATCATCCAATGACAGGGTGGAGCAGGAGGGCGTGTTAGACTCTTACTGACTAAAACCCACCCCTGTTCCTTCCCTGCCCTGAGTGCCCGGGGGCGCGGTAACTCTGTTTCGAATTTATCCACAACCCCTGGGCAGGCATCGGCCATGACGGGCCCCGTCATGGTTTGCTGACAACTCTTTGAGGCGCGCGTGGAACACTACGTGTCGTTGACTCACGGGCCTGGTGTTGATCGGACGGCTAGCTACCCACTACTCGCCGTCCGCAGGCCCGGGTACCGATTGACACCTAGACTATAACAAATCATCTTATTCGAATTAAATAGGTAGGTACCTATTTAATAAATACTTGAGTTGGTTAACTGTAATATAAAGTATCACAGTAATCATGAATTTGAAATATTATATAATTTATTTTCAACACCCTTAGGTACTCAAAAACCCGCTCCTATCCCTACCGCTTTTAAGCTTGTAATGTATTTCGTACTAGTGCTGAAAAGAGTGGCTTCCAGCCCCCGCCACAATTTATTTTAGTTATAATTGTATCAGGCTGGTCGCGGTACAGCCCCCAGCAAGGCACATAGAAAACAATCCACGAGCCATTTCTCACAACCATTTGTTACTAAATAATATGTGTAAGAAGTTTTACTTATTATTTTCCAGTACGTGGGTTTGAAAACGGCTACAAGACGATGTATTCCGCCACGACTGCAATGAAATACTTTGCCGACTTGCATTAAAATGTACAATTTTGATTTATTCCTATATAGGCAAACCCCCTGAATTTAATGTTTGCATCGTTGGCGATGTTCTATGCCAAAACTGTGCCTATGTATAATACGTTCTTTAGTGTGGACAACGCTTTAGACTTGCAGTTGACAAAACCGTTCAACGCACGCAATTTTAACAGCATAAACATTCTTAAATAATCGACTGCTATTAAAAATAAAAGCCTGCGTGTTATTTTTTCTATCAGCAGTATATAACTCATAACACAATCTCAATCTTGAGCAAACAAGAGCAAAATAATTAAACGAGCCGTCGGCCGCTCGTTGCTTACTTCCTATAAATTCTACTGAAAATATGAACGGTGTCGCAGTATTTCAAAAGGCTATTACTTATTAAAGAATTATGCACACAGTGTGGGAGCTTTACGTGGCTTAAGACCTCGCTTATGAAAAGAATTTAATAATAATGTCGCATTTTTATGCCTGTGATATCGTTTACTTGGCTCCGGTCGACGCGTTTATTCATACGCTTTTATTAACAAATAAGTTGTTAGTATTATTTCCTTTAGTAGAAAAGCTTTTAAAATTAAGTCGCATTGGTGCCGATTCTGTTGTGCACAAACTACACTTAATTTAGACTATTGATAACTTTTTCTTTCCAATAAAACAAGAAAGAGACGGACGTAAATTAGAGCTGTCGATTTAGTTGAACTAATAATGCCATACAAATTAAGGGTACACGTAAAAACATGTCAACTAAAAACACGGTAAAGCGCAAGGCATAAACTAGTTTGACATCTCTAACTTAGTTCATAGCTATAGCCGTCCTTTTCTCGCACTACCTTTTAGTAAAAGATAGCGATTCTCTAATTTTAGTTTAATTATTGAACAAGAGAATCGGCACCAATGTTTCTTTTTAAAAAGCAACGTAGCGCAGACTGTGCCATCCTATCCTATATTGTCCGTTCCATTCGGGATCTAGTTTCGTTGTACTCGTGTGCCAAGACGACGTTCGATGCGAAACTGAAACAACAAAAGAGCAAACAAGGAACGGCCTTGCCAAAGATTCTTGTCAACTGGATTAATTCTGTTAAACAAACCAGCAAGTAAATACTTGCAGGTTGAGGTAGATAAGGGCTCCGGAAATTGCCTTAGAGTAGGAACGGAGTGGCCATTGCCACTGGCACAGGGCAAGTGGGTGATGGATTGGTTGCTCGCATGACCAAGTAATTGTTACTTGAGGTCCGCTGACCGCCCCACGCTCGCGTGCCAACACTCGGCCTTTCTTTAAAACATAATCTGTGGACCTTTTATTGTTGCTTTTTCTTTAAGTGAGTCTTAGCGAAGTGACGCTTTTTGAATGGAAATTGCGGAGACGTGTTCATGGCGTGTGATTGTGAAGATAGTGTGATTATTGTCGCTGTTTTAGTATGAATGTTCTGTATGTTGCCACAAATCCATTTAAGAAAATACTGCTATGATAAAGATAGCTAAGTTAAGCATAGGGGAACAATACAGTCGTTTAATGATATTGTATGAATCATAAAGGACTCTCATTCTGAAACCACACTCAAACGTTGCACATTCATTTACAGATAAATATTGCTAAGTATCTGTAAATGAATGTGCAATGTTCAGACAGGTACCTAGTTAATCTAGATGAAACGACAAAACTTTTCAAAAAACATAATGCTCTCAAAGGGAAAAAAAAAACGCATATCATATCATATTCAGAATGGCAGAAACACACGAGTAACACACAAATAGGCCGTCGTCCGTCGATGTGGCGATTGTCAGCACAGTTTGTTTTTGATTCCGTTCAACAAAGCGAGCTGGATGCAGCCCGTCGCAGTATTTGTGACACACCGCTGCCTTTCTGTCGAGCTAATAAATTCTACTGCGATAACGCTGTGTTTAACATTTTTTTTTGTTTTGGATTCTGGCAAATAATTATTGTGTTTTGATGATATTTTATTGGACGGAGCTATCGATTGGGCATGAAATTCAAGCATCATTGAAAGTTGGAGAGCTTCAATTGAAGCTCAGTGGTTCTGAATTAAAGGTATATTACAATTTCCATCATCAATAATAATTTAAGAGAGTGGTGATTTTAACACATACTTCGGGAATCACAGCTTTCAGCCGTTAGTTATGTTCCAAACTGACGATAAAAAATATGATTACCAGTATGATCAGATGTAAGTATACCTAGTGTTCTTCATCCAGGAATAGAATTTAAGTTGCCTCGCTTTTACATAACGTTAGAAACTAAAAACTGGCCAAGTACGAGTCCGACTCGCGCCAAGGGTTCCGAACAATTTTTTTTCTTGCATTTTTGTAAATCATTGTAAATAATTAAAGAGAACAATTTTCTGCATTTTTTTCAAAATTTTAGTTTCAGTAGTTGGTAGTAAAGAAAGACACTTCAGATCATCGTAATCCTTTCATTTGAATTTTGTCCTACGGTACCTAACTTTAATTTTTAGTTTTCTGATTTGCACTATAAAAGTGATAACTTTTTTTTTTATAATGTGACTCCTGAATTTCAAATGAATTTATTTCCGTTACAAGTCCTTGGGACATAAATATTCACATTTGTACCAAATTTCAACACATCAGTAGATTCGGAGTAAGTTGGCTGTGACAGACGGACAGAGAGACACACGAGTGATCCTATAAGGATTCTGATATGGGGATGGGTTTGCCATTTGGGCGTTCGGAACACTAAAAAAGCAAGAGCCTTTGTCTCTTTATAAGGTTTAACTCACTATTAATAATGATAATTACGAGATGATCCACACGTTTCTAGCTGAATGAAAGCGTGTCGCAGACTGCATGTGATTGCCTCCGCCGCCGTCCGCCCAGCCACTCGCAGGCTTAATACGGCAACTGTAAACTGTAACCGAGTTTACACGATTATCGCGCATCGATGAGCAACACCCTTTATTTTTGGATTCAATTAATTGAATCCGGAATTGAAATGGTGTTGTTTCTTTTTGATCGATTATGGAGTTGAATGAGATTGATTTTTCTTATTGTTTTTTTTTTTAAGTCTGCCACGTTGGTTTAGTGCTCGCTAACGCTTGCTGAGCATGAAGTCTTGTGTTCAATTTCAGAATCGAGTAAAGTGTAGTGTGTATTTGGTTTCACCATCTGAAAATTAATAATACCTAGCAGCCTGGAGTCTGGGTTGTACCTGATTGATGACAATAGCATAATACGCATAAAGTACCTATAATCAGCCTTAGAATGTTATGCCGAGGGGTAGCGCATACCCGGGCGTGCGGAATGAGTAGCTCGCCGTCCGATCAGCACCAGGCGAGAGAGTCGACGCGCGACGGCGCGTAGTGTTCCACGCGCGCATTAAGAGTTGTCAGCAAAACATGACGGGGCCCGTCATGGCCGATACCTGCCCAGGGGTTGTGGATAAATTCTAAACAGAGTTACCGCGCTTTTTTACAAAAAACTACAATCGTTTTTCTTTTTTGGAAATCGGTTTTATTTTTTGTATAAAAGTTTTTGGTTCTAAGATATGGCCTCACGATGTTTTTCTTCACCGTTTTGAGAGCAATGATGATAAAATCAATTTACACGAAGTAAAGCGCCTGCCTGGGTTTGAACCCACGACCTGCAAATCGTAAGTCGGGGCCGTTACCATTGGGCTAGGTAATCACTGCTGACTAAAATATAACTAACGAAATAAGAGTGCTATCGACTCACTTCTGCCTAACCTTCTGGGGAACAACAGATTTTTTTTTTTGTGGTGGGAAATCATCCAATGACATCTCCCGCTCTAGGGTGGAGCGGGAGTGCGTGTCAGACTCTTATTGACTGAAACCCACCCCTGTTCCTTCCCTGACCTGAGTGCCCAGGGGCGAGGTAACTCTGTTTCGAATTTATCCTCAACCCCTGGGCAGGCATCGGCTATGACGGGCCCCGTCATGAATGCTGACAACTCTTTGAGACGCGCGTGGAACACTACGCGCCGTCGACTCTCGGGCCTGGTGCTGATCGGACGGCGAGCTACCCATTACTCGCCGTCCGGAGGCCCAAGCGGGGACGAGGACACGGCGGTGCTCTGCCCAAGCGGGGTAGACCTCCACCGTATGCTCCACCATGTCCTCTGGGCGATCCTCGCAGTGGAAACACCCGGGCTTTTCCTCCCGCCCGATCCGAAACAGGAACCTCCCGCAACAGCCGTGTCCGGTGAGGACCTGCGTCAGGCGAAAGGTGAGGACGCCGTGGCACCTCTCCAGCCACTCCTCAAAGAGGGGCTCTACCGCTGCAATGGTGGTGTGCCCAGCGCTGGGTTGCGACAGTCGCTCTCTCCATGTCGCCATGAGATCCTGCCGGAGCTCTGTCCACCGAGCCCCGAGGTGTCGCGGCAGCGGAGTTTCGCCCCGGGCGTTTCGCCTCCTCGCGCCACTCATATAGGTGCGCGAGGACCTTTGCCTCCATGGGGGAATTACAGGTGTGATGTTATTTTATTATTTTCATTTGATCCAACTTTATTGTTTATGACTGTTTATGATTCTAATCTTCCTAGTGTATTTTTGGACTCCTTTATATAGTTTAGGTCTCAAACTTCACTACATCATAGCTTACAAATCTCTTTTAGTACTCTAATAAGGGAAGACTGAGTCACAACCCAGAAAAAATACCCTAAATCAAGATTTTCTTGACTCATAGAGCACGTTCAGCAGTTTATGTAGGACACAACTCATCCTCACATACAAACAAATGGCCATGCAAATCAACCCTATTCATCTTAAGCCTAAATAACGATCGAATCTCGTACACTCATCAGCAACATACTACATTCAGTGGAGATGTTCGTAGATTATTACTAGCGCCACACATGTATTATTCATAGTTGTCTGTCCGTATTACAACGGTCATACATCACGGGATGACTTCCCCTTTTATCAACAATGTGTTATTCAGTTCGCGCGTCAGTAGTCAATATCTGATCATATTTTGACCGTGATTTTGCGTGAAGAGAGAAAGTGACTATCTTTATATTTTAGTACTTAGGTAGATAGTGTTGCAAATGTCTGTGACTCCTTTCAGGACGGGTCGAAGGGTCTATATTAATTCTTACGAAACGCCCTAGTTTTAAATACGTACTAGTGGTCACCCATAGGTCGAAATTCGACCTCATGTTAATTTTAAGTTTGAACGTTATTAAGGTTCTTTTGTCAAAGAGTTAACCATAAACCGATCGATCGAGGTCGCTTACATGACTGCGACTGTCGCGATGTGTCAAAGGCATGGTAGTGTGCTAGTGTGTGTAATGTTTTTTTTAGGGTTTCGTCCCCGAAGGGTCCAAACGGAGCTCTACTGCTATCACTCACATGTCCGTCTGTCTATCCGAACTTTAAATTTGGTGATAATGTTTATTGTTACGTATATTTTACTATCAATTATTAATATTTTTTTTGGATAATTTCCTCATATGGTACGGGACCCTAAATATTCGAAATCCGACACGCTCTTGGGCGGGTCTTTTTATTAATTTATTTTATATCTAATGCGTATTATATAAAATATTAGGTTTCTACACTCGATCTGCATAATATAATATAAACTACTTACAATAATAACTGTGCCAAATTACATATCTACTCCTCCATCCGCGTAATTGCTTCACGTATTAATATATGGATTTATTTATTCTGTGCTTAACTAAATTGGTTAAACAAAATATGACCGTTTTATTAACAATGTGATTGATTCATAACAAACCCTTCGTATCATTTTTATTTTGTGGACGCGATCGAGCGACCCACAATGGCTCTGTTTCTGTAATTACCGGTATTCGAGATATTAAAAGCACGTGTAGCTTTTAGTCCCAGTGGTCATTTCTAGATCTAAGACTGCCTTTATGGGTAGATAGAAGCCCAAACGTATGAAATCCAGTCTTACCAAGGGTTACCGTAACTGGGGTGTGGAAGTAAGTTAGGCAGTCACTTCATGTTAAATATTGGTATTCAGCTGCAACCAGGTAAACTGGTAGCCGACCCCAACATACGACGAGCGATCAAAAAGTGTACGGTATTCGATATTTGGAATTATTATTAGACTTTCATATTTTGACGCATTGGGACTATCGTGGGAAGTTGGTACCGTAAACTGTAACATTGCAATTGGTTTTTGTGCTTCACAATATTTTTTTGAATTGCATAAATTTTAAAATCTTACAAGTTCCTCAACATTACGATCACGCGCACACATCCAAGTTGTCCGCTGCCATTAAGAATTCAGGATTCCAATTTATGGCACGTAGTGTTCCACGCATGCCTCGAAGAGATGTCAGAAAAAACTAATGGAATCCGCCAGGACCGATGCCTGTTTGTGTCGCGGATAAATTCGAAAGAGAGTTACCGCAGCCCTGCCATAAGCAACTGAAAGAACAACAGCGTGTCAGACTATTACTGACTAAAATCCACCCCGATTTAATCAGTAATAGTCTGACACGCCCTGTCGTCAAGTCATTGAATGACTTCCCACCCCCACCCCTCCAAAAAAAGGGGTTCCAATTTATGGAACACTCACCATATTCACCAGATCTTGCTCCTAGCCTCCTTGCTATTTATGACCTAAGTTAAAAGGACACAGCCAAGGCACAAAGTTCGAGAATATACTGTTTTCAGGCACGTTTTAATCTGTATATATATATGTATATATATATATCTGTAAAGAATAAAAAATAGGGAGTCATAGGGACTTTTTTTTTTTTTTGTGGTTTGGGAAATCATCCAATGACTGACATCACTCTGGGTGGAGCGGGAGGGCGTGTCAGACTCTTACTGACTAAAACCCACCCCTGTTCCTCCCTGCCCTGAATGCCCAGGGGCGAGGTAACTCTTTCTTATTTATCCTCAACCCCCGGGCAGGCATCGGCCATGACGGGCCCCGTCCTGTTTGCTGACAACTGTTTGAGGCGCGCGTGGAACACTACGCGCCGTCGACTCTCGGGCCTGGTGCTGATCGGACGGTGAGCTACCCATTACTCGCCGTCCGGAGGCCCGGGTAGTCATAGGGACTGCCGGCTGAAGTGAAAACTGTGCGTTGCCAGTCTGGCGCAACACGTCACTAGCATGTCGGTGACGCAAACCCCTACCAAAAATCGGTCAACGAGGCTAAATAAAGTTTTCACTTCAATAGGTTATGAGCAACCTACCACCGGAAAAAAATGAGCGTTTCAGTCACTTTCAAAGCACAATATCTAGTGCAGAACTAACAAAACCATGTCATAAACTAGGGCACGGTTCCACATGCCGAAAGATTAAGCGGTTTTAGATTAAGACCTCAGACTGGCACTATTACTTTTTGCTTAAAAAAAAAACAATAATGCAGCAACCGCTTTCGTAGCTAATGCAAACTTGGCGTGAGAGCAGCTTCGCTTTGTTCTAAGTTACTGCAGTTTATTCTAGATTCAATAGTTAGGTTAGTTAATTAAGTTCTACTATTATTAGGAAAGTGGGTTTAGTTAGGAAATTATATATAAAACTAGTTGACCAAGCAAAAGTTGTTCTGTGATATAAAAGGGGTGTAAGGGTAGGTTAGGTAGGGTGAAAAATACTTTACGACCTATTCTCATACCTACGAAATACAGGGTGTAAGGTACATAAACGCACATACGTGTACCAGTGATTCAGTAGGTACACGATTCTGGGCCCCCTAGTCCGTTTGAATTTTTCGTCTGCTTTTTCCTAATTTTTGAAAAACAAAATCTGCGTTTTTTTTTACATTAAACTGTATACGACATCTGACTGCACGCAACATCGGCCAAAGACCGCCGACGTTCTTTTGTCGGCAAATGTTCATACAGACCTATGAATCTAACAGACGCGACACGTTAGGCTTTTTAGGTGTCTACAAAAATTTATATACGAGTACAATTGACTACTTTTATTTGAACTTATTTTGAGGGGAGGTTATTTTTATAAACCTTCTTCGAAATAAGTAAAGAAGATCTGAAAAAAATGTGTAACAGTTTACTGATAACGGTATAATTCTTAGATACATTTTTGTTATCAATAAAGTTAAGTTAAGTAATACAATACAACAACGTTACTTACTCATTTCGTTAAACCCACATTCTTACATTTCGTATACCTACATCAAAATAATTACTCAGTGAGTAGGTAGTAGGTACAACTTAATGCGATTGTACAGTCTATCAATTTTATTGATCTATGCGGTCTATGAGCACGTCGGCACATTCAAAAGCTTACCTACGCTATTATATAAAATTTTATTTCTTTAGCATTTCGCCGACGACGAATTTTTGTCAGTTCCGTGTTTACGTTCATCGCAAACGGATGTGCAGTTGGTCGCGAGTCTGACACGCCCTCCTGACCCACCCAGAGCGGGAGAAGCTATAGGATGATTTCCCAGCCCTAAGAAAAAAAAAAAAAAAGGGTAGCTAAATTTAAGCAATAATTGACGGGGCCCGCTAAGGCCGATGCCTGCCAGGGTTGCGGAAGTTTTCGAAAGAGTTATCCCGGCCCTGGAACTCAAAGGGCAACTGAAGGGGGGCTCTAGTCGGTAATGTGACGATTGTAGTCACAGCCTAATATTAGCGGGTCTGTACCGGCCTTCAACTGGCTGGTAAGATTGTTGGAGGGTTATTGGAGAGCCGTTTGAATTTAGAAGGTGTAGACATCACATTTGTTTTGGAGATCAGTTCTCCTTGCCCGGCCGAAGTGGGCACTTATGTTAATACTTACAAAAACCAATACAGTTATTTTAAACGCCCTCAGCTCTTTTCCTTATCCGCCTGTACCAAGTTATCCTTATAATCACCGCACTCTCGCGTTGCCAGCGAGTCGCTAAGCTACGAGACATCCCCCGAACTTCGAAGAACGTCCCAGGATCCCTGCAGGCCGTACTGGTGCCTTGGGGTCCTACAGTACCTACCTACCTATACAACTTTTCCTCCATTTCGATTTAAGGTCAAAGCGGTCAGTATTAGGTTGAACCTGCAAATTGCAAAAAACGTAAGAAAATTTGAATTTCGCGGGCTACCCTTTCGCTTTCACCTTAAGGCCTTGCAGTTGTTTGGTATTTACGTTTTAGTTATAGAACCGCAATTTAGTTTTGGATAGTTTTTTAAAATCACACAGCATTAACTTCATAGTCCAATATCCCAGAACCCATGGACATTACTTATTCTCTGATTGACAATGGGGTTGAATAGTGTTAGTATGCACCTACTTTGAAGGTATGCATACCTGCTAGCTGGAGCCGACGGCCAATTGTATATAATATATCTATGTATGTATACATATATGGCTAGTTTGTCTATTTCTTTGGTAGCATGAAATCTATGATTAAACTAAAATAACTGCCACCATCTGCATCAGATTTGAAAAGTGACTTGTTTGGAACTTCTTAGTGGTTTTTTCAGTCGAGATTTTAATTTTTTTAATTGTCATTACTAGATATCGATTCCCATTCACTATTGCGAAGGTGTGATATTTTGTTGTGTAGCAAGACAAGCGCCTTAGGTATTAAATTAGTAATTACAGTACCGTAGTAATAAATAGTTTTCATTGAAGGGAGTAGGTGCCTCAAGTGTGCAGATATTGCCTGAAGTTTCCGCCCGCATCACAATAGTGTTCAACTATTAGTTATCTACGTGTTAGTACTACATACTAGATACAAGGTGCTAACGAGATTGATGTGTGATTTACTATTACCCAAAGAAACAAAATTTGGTTCGGGTTTCCTTAAACGAAGTGAACGAAATTATCAAAATGGACACGTTTAGGTATATCTAATAAACAAAACAAATCAAAGGGGTCTGGTTAACCAACTAAACCTGTTATTTCAGTTGTCGTACTACGTCAAAGTTATACTTTTCAATTCAGTAACGTTATCTATAATTATGTTGTTTGACGTTTTGGGCTCTATAAAATAGACAGATCATAAAATATTATTTCATGATAGAAATTTAACAAAAACAAATTGCTCGAGCAGTGCGAGACAAGCGAAAAACGCCTCTCGGCGTCTTTTTTGTGCGAGACAAAAAAGTGTCATCTATAAACAATCCTTTTGACGATTTGCTAACCTTTAATTAGTTACTAAATGAATGGAATATGGGTACTTTTCTATTTTTTAACTAATAATTTTGAAAGTAAAAAATTAAAAAATCGAATGTAAAAAGACAGTTTCCGAAGCCGAAAGCCACATATTGTACCCATTATTTGTATAATAATTTTTTTTTCCACTAGACTATACCTGGGAAATCACTGGTTCTGGAGATATTGAAGGTCAAAGTTACAATTTTTTTTTACCTTTTACGAAAATGAATTCTAAGTGTTATATTCATAAACTTTATTCCAAATAAACATTACCTGAATTCCTGATTTTTTTATTAGAAATTTTGGAATTTCGAATTCGCAGTTACGAAAACGCAATGAATATCAAACGTATCCGACAAGTACCTACGTGGCTTAAAGCGATGGGGCGAGGTTTAACTCCACTTGCCTGTGTTCGCGTTACATTGCGCGGAATAAAAAAATAGTTTTATTTTTCATTCCTAAAAATAAAAGTCGTTTCCCAGCAATAATTTTTGCGCAATACTACTTTTTCAGACGTACAGTATGCGTAGTAAACGGCTCTGTGATGTGTCTTTTTACACCCTGTAGTTATGGAGAAGGAGTGCAGAAAGCTAATATTTTTTTTTATAATATGCAATAGAAATAAATTAAATTATTTTAAAAAAACATTACACACAGTGCACACCATGCGTTTAACACGTATTTGTATATACTCTTGTGTTTATGGGTCATAGTCATTTCATGTCATGTTTGTGGTCTTTACCAATAAAACCACATAAAATTTAAATTAATTATGTTCGAACTTCGATCACGAGGCGACCACTGGTTATTATAAAGGGTTAAAAGATTATTTGGTTTTAGGACCTAATCTCTGTAAGTCTCAATTCAATAACGAAAATTCATTCATAGATTAACTGAACTATCGTTTTGTGTTATAGGTTACTTTTTTTATTCCGGACTAGCACTTCGACCGCGACTTCGTCCGCCTGGATTTCACAAATACAACCCACAACGTAATTTATAAATTAAAATAAATTATAATAACCTGCCTTTTGTATCGATGTATATAAAGTAACATTGTCCAGGTAGGGGCCATAGTCTTTACATAGTTCTAAGTAACCAGTCCACTTAAGCCTCTCAAAATCATAGCCCCGATCTTTGTATTTTTATCTTGCTATAGTTTCACACCACCAAGGTGTCCTTAGGTACACTTGCATAGCACGTTCAGGGATAATCGTCGGTTGGTGCCTGATTTCATAAAAAGCGTCTGAAGGGGCCTCGGCTTGACAAGTAGGCTTTGGCTCCTCGTACGTCTTCCAAAGGTCCGGGACACAGAGTCCCGAGAAAAAAAAACATGTTTTGTAATTTATTTGTCGGTGATGAACGCTACCTACAAAATAATAAAGATGCTATCTACCAGTCAATTTTTTTTTAGAATTGAATCATTAGTTTCGGAGACTGCTCCTACATACAAACTTACAAACAATTTTTTTACGGTTTATAATATTAGTATGGACAAATGCAAGGCTTCTGTGGAGCCGCAGCTTCATCAATTAATATTCTTTTTAACCGACTTCGAAAGAGGAGGAGGTTCTATGTTCGACTGTATGTGTGTTTTTATTTAAGTACCTATCCACCGATTTCTTTGTCAGTTGTGGACCGATTTTCAATATTCTTTTTTTATCAGAAAGAATATACTCCCGAGGTGGTCTCCTATAAATTTTTTCGAAATCGCTTCAGAGATTTTTGTAAAACTGAACAAAAACGAAAAATATGTATACAAAGATGATGTTTTGGTTGCCTCCAATTGTATACAGTATGTTTAAATTCCACGTTCCATGTTATTGGAGTTTTGAGTTCTGGGGTATATATAACAACTAAAAAGTGAGAACTAATAAACTTTTTTACAAAAAAAACAACCGACTTCCAAAAAAGAAAATAGTTAGGTACACTAAAAATTAAAATTAGACAAAAATGTATGATGAAATATGGACAGGCGGACAGTTGGAAATCGAAATCTAGTCCTAAACTAGACTAAAACCTGATCCACATCACCATGACCTACATCCTACCGTAATTCTATTGCCCTCCCATTTCCCTCCCTATATATAAGCTATATCCTATAAGCAAAGAAAAACGAAAAAATACAACAACAAATTAAAGTTAGATCGGTCGGCTACCGCAGCTATGCGATAAAGGAACCCGTATACGAAACAGACTATCGTGCGATGTTACTATACGTATTAATCACGAGTTTGCGGACCGAGTGATAAATTAAAGCGAAGCCTTATATTTAGGGTTGCCACACATTAGCACTAGTTACACAACCTCATTTTATATACAGGGTGTAAAAAGACACATCAGATAGCCGTTAACTACGCATACTGTACGTCTAACAAAGTAGCTTTCCGCAAAAATTACTGCTGGGAAACGACTTTTATTTTTAGGTATGAAAAAAAAATCATTTTATTATTGCGCGCAATGTAACGCGAACCCAGGCAAGTGAAGTTAAACCACGCCTCTTTTGTTCTAAGCTACGTAGGTAATTGTCAGATACGTTTGATATTCATTGCGTTTTTGTAACTGCAAATGCGTAATTTCGAAATTTCGAATAAAAAACAAAAATTCAGGTAATGTTTGTTTGGAAAAAAGTGTAGTAATAACAGTTGGAATTCATTTTCGTAAAAAAAATAACAAAATTGTGACTTTGACCTTCAATATCTCCAGAACCAGTGGATTCCCAGGTATGGTCTAGTGGAAAAAATGATCCAAATAATGGGTAGAATGTGGCTTTCAGCTTCGGAAACTGTCTTTTTACACCCGATATTTATTTAATCTTCATGTACAAATAATGGTAGAGGAGCTCGTGGCTAAAGTAATAACAGCTGCACGGGTCGATCCAATAGGTTAAGCTACGCTTGCCGGGGTTGGTCCATGGATGGGTGACCATCTTTACTTAGCGAGATTCCTTCGAGCCTCGGAAAGCACGCTAAGCCGTTGGTCCCGGCTGTCAATCGTGGATCTTTGACAGTCGTTACGGGTCGTCAGGAGCCCGAAAGTCTGACAACCAGTCTTTACAAGGGGCATCGTATTACCCAGTAGGCAGTCGCTCCATGTAAAATACTGGTATTCAGCTACATCCGGATAGACTGGAAGCCTACCCCAAGATAGTTGGAAAAAGGCTAGGCAGATTGAGAGGCAGAAGCAGGCAGAAGGTGGAACGATGACCTGGTGAGGGTCGTGGGTAGCCGATGGTTGCGAGACGCATAGGGCCGGTCATTGTGGTGACACTTCGGGAAGGCCTATGTCCAGTAGTTGACGTCTTTCGGCTGAAATGATGATAAGGCGAACTTAATGCGACATGGCATTATATACTAAAGAGACTACTCTGTGGTAGATGTACAAAAACAAATAAACAATGACGATTTAAAAACGAAATTGATATAGTATCTAATGATTATTTAGACCTAAATTTAGACTAATAAAATACACACTATATGCTGAAATAATAAACAAATAAATATTCTGACAAATACCAGTTATTACAATTACGAGAACCCAAAATACAACAATTAGGAAGAAGATAAAAAAACATCAACAATTAAGCTGTTTTTCAACTATGTTGGAATCGGCTTCTAGTCAAACAGAATGCAGCTGAATACCAGTATTTTACATGGAGCGACTGCCTATCTGACCTTCACAACCCAGTAACTGGGTATATTGATTGATTATACCTGATTTTTATCAACATCCTTCCAGGAGTCTTCCGAAATTAAAGTGATTTTACAATTTTTAATGTATTTTCTTTTTTGAATGTTAGTTGTATTGTAGCCTAGGTACTATCGATAATTTACCTGTATTCTGCTTCTTAAATACCCTGATTGATACCTACCTAATTCCGGGAAAAATTTCGATGTTGATATAAAAATCAGGTGGTATTTTTTCGTGGTGTTATTATTTACTATGGGTATCGAGATAGTTTTCCTTAGAGACGTTGGGATTTGCTCTGATTTGTTTTTCGGTAAATATCGGACTTGGTGTACCTACTTATTTTTGGCAGGTGTGAATTTCTTGTGGTTCCTGAAGGTCGTTGATATTGATTGGCTAAATTGGATTTTGTTCACGTTATTTGACTTCGTCATCCTTTCATTTCTTCTTCGTCCCGTTTTACGTAACACAGTTTTGGCTTTGTAGTTTCAAACATTCAATTCAAAATTCATCAGTCATTCAATCAAAATTCGACCGGTCACTGGAACAACTTGCGACCCACGGATGCCACTCAAGTTAAAGGGGAAAATCTATAAGTCCGTAATTAGACCTGTCGTACTGTATGGATTCTGATCCTGATGTTGGGCTGCGAAAAAGCCGGATGAAAAAAGATTGCATGTGGTGGAAATGAGAATGTTGAGATGGATGTGTGGAGTAACGAGATTGGATAAAGTGAGAAATGAGTACATTAGAAGTAGTTTAAAAGTGGCACCAGTGACAGAAAAGTTGAAAGGGAGCCGCTTATCTTGGTATGGTCATGTGAAGAGGAGGGATGAAACACATGTAACTAAAAGTAAATGTGGATGGATGGAGTGGGAGCGGGAGGCCATAGAAAAGATGGATGGATTGTGTGAGGAGTGATATGAAATAAAAGGGAGTTAGTGATAGCTTGACGGCTGACAGGACAGAATGGAAGAAAAAAACGTGTTGCGCCGACCCCAAGTAACATGGGATAAGGACAGGAAGATGATGAGTTTCATACATTCAATGGATTATAATATAGATATGTGGTTCAGAGCATTCAAAGCTGTACACTTTAGCCAAGAGAAATTTAGAGTTAATTTATACATAGCTAATTAAAAAATGATCAACTCGAACTGGGGCCTCGCGAACTGCCAGGGTCGTGGCAGTGATCGAAAGAGTCAGTTTGCCCTGGCACAGGTAACTGAAGGATCACGGTTTTTTTTTTTTGTGGGTTGGGGAATCATCCAGTGACATCTTCCGCTCTGGGTGGAGCGGGAGGGCGTGTCAGACTCTTACTGACTAAAACCTACCCCTGTTCCTTCCCTGCCCTGAGTACCCAGGGGCGCGGTAACTCTGTTCTTGGGGGGGGGGGGGGGCGTCAAACTGTTACTACTCTCCCAGAGCGGGAGAAGTTATTAGATGATTTCCCACCCAAAAAGAAAAAGCCTGATTTTTTTTTGCTTGGTTGGAAAATCCTCTTGGAGTCTGACAGACCCCTTCGCCTAGTTCAGACTCTTACTGACAAAAAACCATTAGGGTGTCCCTTCCCACACTTAGACCGGGGATCGTGAGAGCTAATACTACTTCCATGATCCCCGAGCCCGTGTTGACTAACTCAAGTTTACATTATAGAAAAGTCAGACCTACACTATATTAGATCAATTTCATAGAGTCCTCCTCTGAGGTGTGTAACTATTATAGTGAAGGGTGTGTCCCCGAAAAAAGTGCCAAGTCTAATTAAGTTAAAGGAAATCTTTGATGACAGCCCTAATCATATCGCAAACGTGTGATCTAAACGCGGCGTTTTTGGTACGCCCGCTTACTAGCAACGCGTTATCATTAATCACGATGATCTAACTTCTATTTATTTTATTTTAGCTATAAATAAAACAGATGTATGATTTATTCGTTGCATTAGCTCTAATATTTGTGATATATGTCCTAAATGTGTGAATAATGAACAGATAAATCTAGTTGTATTTGCAAATTCATCAATAGGGTTGGAGATAATTAATTATGTGGATGGACGAGTTACCAAATTCAAAATTCACAGAAGGCCATGTAACACTTTCTCTATGTGGGAATTGACTCCAAAGCCTGCAGTAATTTAATTTGGTCTGAATTTCAATGAGTCTTTTTCACATTGAACTTTCGGAAAAATACTAAAAAAAAACAGAAAAATCAATGTTGGTTTGTTCCATTGGAACTGTTTTTTTGTCAGCAGGCTGCAGTAAACCAAAACTGTGTTCCTAGGCGTAAATATGACCTTGAGCCTTAGAAAGAGACTGTTGATGATGAAATGAGAAGTACGTGACAAAGACGACGCTGACGTTTTTATTTCTGAAACTCGATGACCTAAAGCGCGGGCACTCTCAGACTGCATAGAAAAGAAAGAGATGCAAGACAACACATTGCTTGCCTTAAAACCGAGTTGAAATATTAAAAATCTAAAACGACAAAGTTTTGCATTAAGATTGATAACATTATTTTCTCATAAATTATACCGACGATGTACGTTGGCAAAGTTTGAGTTAAGTTTGACGATAATTTCTATCGAGGATTTCGTTTTTAAACGTGTCTCGATCAAAATTATCAGTCATACCCGGGCCTGCGGCCGGCGAGTTAGCCACTACGCGCCGCCCGCAGGCCCGGGCCCGATCAGCACCAGGCCCGAGAGCCGACGACGGCGCGTAGTGTTCCACGCGCGCCTCAAAGAGTTGTCAGCAAACACGACGGGGCCCGTCATGGCCGATGCCTGCCCGGGGGTTGAGGAGGAACAGGGGTGGGTTTTAGTCTGTAAGAGTCTAACACGCCCTTCCGCTTCACCCTAGAGCGGCAAAAGTCATTGGATGATTTCCCAAACCCAAAAAAAAAAAAACCAGTATCCGTCATCAACAGTAGGTATTTTCTATGCAGCTCTAAACTAAATAGAAATTTTTTTAGGTTTTAACGACCGTGTAATGTAACATTATTTATTATGTTTAAATTTCCTTGTTTTTAAGTTATTCTTGCAACTGCCAAGTTATTTGTACGAGCATTGCAGCTGTCAGGTCCATTAAGAAATAATTATGCACTCAAAACTGTAGCTTATTATTAAAGGAACTTCACTAGCGTAACTGCAACTATGTCCTACATAGTAACATGTAACATACAATGTAACGTTAACAATTTAAACCCGCTTTAATATGGTAACGCCCAATTAGGTGCTTTAGTTCAAATTAATTTGAAACTTTGACGAGCCTTCTAGCTAGACGGGACTGGTTTGATTACTTAAGGGCCGTAGCTTATTTGACAGTGATTTTGTATGAAAAATTAATAACTAAAATTAAACGAAAATATAAGTGGACCCATATGACCTAGTAATTATGGAGGCACGGGACTGAAAATCGAGCGCCAGTGAGTTCGTTCCCCGTTCGTGGCACTTAAGGTAGTACTGTACTGACCAGCTAAACCCACGTAAGGATATTTGACTATTTATCATCATCATCATCATCATTTCAGCTGGAAGACGTCCACTGCTGGACATAGGTCTCCCTTAAGTGTCTCCACAACGCCACAAGGTGGACCGATGACCGAGAATTCGATGGATGCGAGACGCAAAGAGTATTTATAATTAGCTCATATTTGGTCGGGGATTTATCCATTACCTATGAGTACGTACTATAGCTATTGTGTTATACAGTTTCAAATATGAATCAATTCATTATCCAAGCTGTTGGAATCAAAAATCGCTCAAAACTCAGAAAAAATACTTCACAAAAGAGCAGTAGGTATCTATACGTAATTAATTTCAAAAACTCGTATTGTGGAAACACAAGCAACGTCAATTCCGAACTGGAAACGCAATCAGGGGCACAATAAGATAGCCGAGCTGACCAATGCCGGAGAATCGCATCATCTGGTGGTATTGAAAATGTAATAAAACGATGCACAGTGGACCCGATTGGAGGTTCTGTTCACCAAATTACACATAATATTATCTGGACAATGAGTATCTGGGTTTTCATTGAAGGATCGTTCAGTAAGAGGTGCATTTGAATCAATAACGTATGGGCTAGTGAACAAACGATTTAAAATATTTCTGATAACAAAAGGAATGATCGAATGTTAACAAAATATCATGGTTTTACACTTGCCTTGGATACCTTTTCGGTACTTATCATTTTTGCTTTTATGTTGGTTTTTTTTGCATAGTTTAATGAAATTAGGTAAGTTATAAGTCATAAAGTGCCAATCTATTGTTTCAGGGGTAAAAAAGGTCATTAAATTGTCCCCTTTTATAACTGGTATAATGTAGGTATACTCAGAACTACATCTGTATGAATATCAGCTTTTGCGAATAGGTACAGAAATGATGTTATGTTTTGTTTTTACTTTTCATTGACTTTCATGAGCTATTCGACTATTGACAAATGCTTGCACTGACTGGACAGGTCCACTTAAATATATGTGGTTCTTTCTTCAAAAGACCATAACAGACACTAAGCTGCATGGTCCTCATATAGCATAATGTGAATGATGCGAGATCTATGTAGGTACGTTATGTTCACGTAAATTTTTTATGATTGTCTGGCAGTTTTAGTTCTTTTGCGGCCTACCCAAATGTCCTTAATTTGGGATTGTTCGTCGGTTCGTTGAGCTCCTTAAAGTTCTGAGTTGAGCTTCGCGATAACTGACAAATGCTTGCACTTTGCTCTTGTCTGGACAGGTCCACTCAAATATGTGTGTTGCTTTCCTCAAAAGCTCATCCCAGACATTAACGTACATGGTTCTCATATGATTTGACCAGTGTACATATTGTATGGATTCTAGCACTTTAAAAGAGACTTTGACTTCAGAGTTTGTTTTCGTGTTTCTTTTCAGGGTAGTCAGCTAGGAAACACCGTCCTTATCTTGCTGAAACTGACAACAAAAAAAATATTAACGTGTAAAAGTGTTGTTCTTCAAAAATAAAATCATTTATTATCATTTATCTTTCATAGGACAACATTGGCCCAATGGTGAGTAAAATGTTGATCTTATTTATAAAATTCACTAACTATAATTTATGCTTAGTATAAACACTATAGTGGATTCCAAACTCAAGATACTTATACTTCTTTTCCATCAAATTCTACTATACAGAACAGAACCTCCTTTAAATGACTTTACTAGTGTACATTGACTCTTCTTCCGGGTTTAAAATGTTGAAATAAGAACCTGCTAATAAATATTCAAAAACTAATCACATAGTTTTTTTTTAAATATCCATAATGCCATAGATGGTTAATAAACCTCAGCACACGGACACATAGTAACAAAATTATCTTTAATGCATATCTACGTTTTTTTCCACAAAACTGTAAATCACGCCCACCGTGCACCAGTTTCGCCGTGCACTCGTGAATTTTGTTCCAACTCCCTGATAGATTGTTAGTCCTGCTCCTGCAGTTGCCACAGCTCCTAATGCTACTTTTTACGTGACTGCGGCAGACTGGTTGCTTCTGGTTTTCCTACTGTTAATCGCCCGATCTGGAAATAATTGAAATGGATCTGTTACTAGGTAGGTACTTATTCTACACTTCCATCACTTAGTACGACGAAAGATTTCTCTTTTGACATTTTTAGAAATAAGTGTTAGCAGTCCTAGTTGGATGAGTAGGGAGATAACTATGTCGTGTCTTCAGAAATACAAGGATTATTTTAGGTGCTTGTTCAATGTTACCAATATCTTTAAAATAATAATAACAATCTGTAGCTATCTAAAAAACATACAGAGTTTGAAATACAGTTTGATATTTGGGTTAAAAATATATTTTTAGTTTATGTTGCAGGTTCTGTACAAGAGTGAGAAAGCAAGCAAGACAAATTCGTGGTTTAACTGATTTAGAGACAGCTCTTTTAGTATACTTTAGTTATTTACATAGTGTAATGTCGTACGGCTCTGTTGTGGGGAAATGCCGGGCATATTCAGACAATTTTTGTTTTACAGAAAAGGCCTATTCGTGCAATTTATAAATTAAGTCCCAGACACTACCTCAGAGAAAAATTTAAAGAGATTAATATTATGTCTGTTCTCTCTCAGTATATTTATGACAATCTCATGTATGGACATAAACATATTAATCTGTTTACAGATACAGTGATATCTATAGCAAAAATACTAGGAAAAACATAAATTTTGTGTACCTAAAACCAGGCACAAGAAGATAATAAGTGGTTCGTTTAGATACCAATGTATATGTTTCAATAATAAACTTCCTAGCCAAATTCAAGGACTAAGCATAAATAATTTATTTATTAAACGTAAGCTATGCCAGAAAGCTTTTTACACAATTAATGATGAACTCTGACGTTATTTTTTAAATTTTTGTTATATATATTACATTTTTAATTTTTTTTTCATTGACATTTTATTATTATTATTTTTGACATGAATACTTTGTAAAGTACTATATTTATATATTTTTTTATTACTTAATTATTGTAAATGTGCGGACTATGTGGGTTATTATTATTATTTTCTCCTCCTTTTTACAGTAATTTTTAACGTTGTCTGACAGTTTTAATACTTTTGCGGCCTACCCAAATGTTCTTTCTTTGGTATTATTCGTCAAGTCATTGAGCTCCTTAGTGGTTTTAAGTTGAGCTATTCGACTATTGGCAAATCCTTGCACTAACTGGACAGTTTCTTTCTTCAAAAGACCATTACAGACACTAAGCTGCATGGTCCTCATATGAATGCGAGAACTATGTATGTCGTTATATTCATGTAGATTTTATGATTGTCTGGCAGTTTGAGTATTTTTGCGGCCTACCCAAATGTACTTACTTTGGTATTGTTCGTCGGTTCGTTGAGCTTTCAAAGTTCTGAGTTGAGCTTCACGATGACTGACAACTCCTTGCACTGTGTGGACAGGTCCACTCGAATTTGCGTGTTGCTTTCCTCTAAAGCTCATCCAGATACTTTGATCTCTGAGTTTGTTTCAGTGTTTCTTCTCGGGTTAGTCACATAGGACACACCGGTCTCATCTAGCTAAAACTGAAAAAAAAAAATGTTGACGTGTAAAAGTGTTGTAAAAACCTAATTACAAAAATAAAATCATTTACTATTTATCATGAATAATACTCTAAAAGAGAGAGTAAAAAGTTTGAATTGCGTATTAGAAGTAGACCATATTGTTATTGTATTACAATAGAAAACTGGCCAATTGAGTGTCAAACTTCGCACATTAAGGGTTCCGTGCCAAATGTATTTTTGACTATTTGTATGGCTTTGGGTCAACAAGATGCTTATACTGTGAAAATTTGAAGATTGTAGCTCCAACCGTTTGGCTGTAAAACCTGTGTAATAGATGACGGACAGACAGACGGACAGATGGCCAGATAAGCAGATGGATAGACGGAGAGGCGGACACGTGATTGACAGCAAGAGGGTTCCGTTTTGACCCTTCGGGTATAGAACCCTAAAAATGCAGTTTTGAAAATAGTCAGTGAAAAAGGAGATTGATTATTTTGGAGGAGTGATTATTTTGGAATTTTACGGAATTTATGAACCTAAATAATATTTTGAATATGTTTAGGTATATATTTAGGTGCATCAAGTATGCAAGTATTTGAATTTGAAATATACGCTCTTCAAAAAATTCTTGCTAACATGGTAATATAAACCTTTATTATTCAATTTTTTTTTTTTTAATTTTTGGACTTGTGTACACCGACGTCAGCTGCCGTCGTACTTATCCGAAATTCACGACAAATGTCGACATTCTATACTAAAATCAAATTATGCTCTTTGTAGTACTTGAACATTTAAATTCCTAGTACCCGTCAGCTACCGTAAGGCCCTTTCGGACCGCGAACCCAGAATACGGACCACTTCCCGTAAGGCCCTTTTTTTTTTTTTTTTTTTTGGGGGGTGGGAAATCATCCTATTACTTCTTCCGCTCTAGGGTGGAGCGGAAGGGTGTGTCAGACTCTTACTGACTAAAACCCACCCCTGTTCCTCCCTGCCTCGAGTGCCCGGGGGCGAGGTAACTCTTTCGAATTTATCCTCCACCCCCGGGCAGGCACCGGCCTTGGCAGGCCCCTTCACTTTGCTGACAACTCTTTGAGGCGCGCGTGGAACACTACGCGCCGGCTACTCTCGGGCCTGGTGCTGATCGGGCGGCGAGTTACCCACTACTCGTCGTCCGCAGGCCCGGGTCTACGGTGGCCGGAGATCGTCTCGCGGCCCCTGGCGTCTCCTGCGGCGGTCGCGGCTGGGGGCGCTAGGGCGACTCGGCTGTTGTTGAGCCTCCCTAACGTATGCCGCCTCCCTCTTCGCGAGCATTACTGCTTCGCAGAAGGAGGAGACGGCCTCCCATTCCCTCTCGCTCCGTACCATGGCCTAAACCAGGGCACGGCGCGAGAGGTCGCCTATCGCATCCACGAGGATACGGCGGTGTTCTGCCCAAGCGGGGCAAACCTCCACCGTATGCTCCACCGTTCCCGTAAGGCCCTTTCGGACCGCGGGTGGCACGCGTTCTTTCAACCTCTATGATTACATAACGAAACGTCATATTCCTGTGGAAATTTTTACACACTCGGAGCGTGATAGTATCGTACTTTTACAAACATTTCCATAGTGAAATACTGTTTTGAAAATTTTTAAAAAATGTTTTTATTTGCATGTTTATGTTTGTCAACGGCGGACGACAATTTGTTGATATTGTGTGTTTTAATTAGTTTCGTGTTTGTTTATGTGATATGTTTTGTTTATATATTCATTACTATGTTGTTATTACGTCATTATAACATCGTTTTAGATAAATATTTTGATAAATGATTACGTTATGACATTTCTTGTCAAGGTCAAACGGTTTTGTTTACATTGTTATTGTGAGGGTGAATGATGTGACTTTCTGTGTGTTTGAACACAGTGTGAAGGTATTTATTTATTGTTAGGTAGTTATTACATAGTATTAGAAAAAAACGCATCACAAAACGCAACGCAAACGCAGTAACGTAATTTGAAAAAGCCGTTACTTGGTTTGGTTTTCGTGATATGAAGTTTGAGAATGAATAATAGGAAAATATTGTATCGGACTCTACAAAAAAAACATTGTTATTAAACTACTTGTATATTCATAGTATAACATGCAAAATTTCGTGTAAATTGATACAGTGGTTTTATCAGAAATGAACCTAATACGTGAACAAATACTATTCCCGCCAAATCGTTGATAACAGCATTTGATTAGAATTCAACTCTCGTAACACAAGTATTGTTTACATTTTATGATAAGGTCTGTTTATTCAACAACCCAATAAAAAAAACTTCAAGTGCCTAGCACCAATAGAAGCGTCAGCGAACCGTTTTATGTAAACAAAGTCATAAACATGTCAATGGCGGGAAAATAGCGCGGGTATGCCAGATGTGCGAGTTTCGCGCGCGCCGGTCGCAGACGGGTTAATCTTTACAAAAACCTGAAATCACTTTATTAAACTCGAAGGAAGTCTAACAAAATTCTTAGAAAAACTACGTCGTACCTGAATAAAATTCAAGGGAACCGCATAGCAGCGTGTCATGATTGCCGGCGACAGTGACATATGACTGTTGCATTGGCTCCCCCTACATCAGCTATATTGCTTAATAACCACTATGGAAATTACGAGTACTTATTCCTAACCCTACTTTAATGTATAGGTATTAGCTTAGGTACGTCTTTGGGGATTCGACTGTATCGTGATAGGTATTTTTATTTTGTTTATTTTATTTATTTATCCTATATTTCAGGCAACTAAGGCCCCTATAGCACAATACATAATTATATCGGGTGTAAAAAGACGGTTTCCGAAGCCGAAAGCTTCATATTCTACCCATTATTTGGATCATTTTTTTTCCACTAGACCATATCTGGGAATCCACTGGTTCCGGAGATATTGAAGGTTAAAGTCGCAATTTTTTTTTTAAATTTTTTAGGAAAACGATTTCCAAGTGTTACTATATTTTTTTACCTGAATTTTCGATATTTCGAAATTACGCATTTGCAGTTATAAAAACGCAATAAATATCAAACGTATCCGCCAAGTACCTACGTGGCTTAGAGCGAAGGGGCGGGGCTTAGCTCCACTTGCCTGGGTTTGCGTTACATTGCACGCAATAAAAAATTGTTTTTTTTTTTCATACCTAAAAATAAAAGTCGTTTCTCAGCCATAATTTTTGCGCAATACTACTTTGTTAGACATACAGTATTCGTAGTTAACGGCTTTGTGATGTGTCTTTTTACACCCTGTATAATTATAAAACAATAATTACTATAAACTAGTACAAAATTTATACAATAAACTTCAAAACTACTGTACACGAAGTGACGGCGTCGTGTTACGCTGCGTGAACATATACATTTATGCTGAGTGAATAATAATAATAATAAAATTATTAATTTTGATGACTGCGAAGACCTCACCGATACACACTCGATACTGTACTGCGCGGCTGTAGCGGCATGTCGTGTAGCTCACGTCAAATTTCCTAATGACAGAGCTACACGACCGAAGCCAGCCGTGCCGGCTTGGCAGTGCAGGATCGAGTGTCGTATTGGTAGGGCCAGAGCACTCATAGGCAAACTAATCTGTTTCAGGGAGGGCAACACTCGCCCAAGAGTGATGCGCTTTGTGAGACGGGCGTTTTCGGGGACTGATGTCAGCTCCCGAGACTATATGTCCCGTGTCACAGAGCGCATCGACTTCCTGAAGCAGAAAGTATTTGCATGGGCAAACCGTATTCGCAGGTATAAGCGGCGAGTGGAACGATACACCCAGAATCGCACATTCCGAAGTAATGAAAGGTGGGTGTATAGGGATTGGGAGCGACCGGACCAAGGTGTGACTAATACGCACCTGCCGGATGATGACGCCATGTACTCGTTCTGGCGCAGCATCTGGTCGGTGCCTGTCTGTCATACCGAGGGCGATTGGATTCGGGATGTTGAGCGCGCGTGCGATCCAAACCAGAAATGGGGGCAATTATCATCAGCCCCCAAGATGTAGCTCGTGCAGTCCGTCCGTTAGCTAACTGGAAATCTCCAGGGCCGGACGGGCTGCACAACTTCTGGACAAAATGGTTAACAAGGTCGCATACCCGCTTGGCATCTCAGATCCAGTCTGCCTTAGAGTCAGGGTCGCTACCCCAATTTCTAACTACAGGAATAACCCACCTGCTCCATAAATCAGGTAGTACTGCGGAACCTTAAAATTATAGACCGATCACGTGCTTACCGACGGTCTATAAGGTTCTTACATCCATTTTGAGAGCTAAGATTAATACACATATAAATAGTAACTGTATCATATCTGCCTCTCAAAATGGATGTAGGAATGGGTCCCGCGGTACTAAGGAGCTTCTCCTCATAGATATGACCATTAGCCAACAGGTTCGGCGCTTCCGAAAGGATCTGTCGACATGTTGGATAGACTATAAGAAGGCCTATGACTCAGTTCCTCATACATGGTTCATGAGGGTGCTGGAATTGTATAAAGTTGATGCAACGCTACGCACCTTCCTGATGTCATGTATGGGGCAATGGAGGACGGTCCTTCGCTATCCAGGATGTCGACAAATCCAGAGGAATAGCGAACCGATAAGGATCGAGCGGGCTATATTCCAGGGTGATAGTTTGAGTCCGCTTTGGTTTTGCCTAGCTTTGAATCCTCTAAGCACACTGCTGGAGAATTCAGGGCTAGGCTATCGGTTGAAGAGAGGTGGTTAGGTTATATCTCACCTCCTTTACATGGATGACTTGAAACTTTTTGCCCCCATCAATCTGCAACTGATGGAGCTACTGAAGGTAACTGAAACCTTCAGTAGTGCCATCAGGATGGAGTTTGGTGTGGACAAATGTGCGATCATGCATGTAAAGCGAGGGGAGATTGTGGAATCCGTGGGAACTCAACTCTCGAATTTCATAAACCTGAGATCCCTCTCTCCAACCAAAACCTATAAGTATTTGGGTATGTCGAAAGCGTTAGGTATCAATGTTGCTGACATGAAGCAATCGTTGAAGGAGCGCTTCTTTGGCCGCCTGAAGAAGGTATTTAATAGCCTTCTGGTATACATTCCCAGGCGTATAGACAACCAATAAACAGAATCATGAAGAAGAGAAATTTCAGACCTGCACGCGGATGCAACCACAGGTAAACTCTACCAGGGTGCCAAAATCGTGAAAAAGTTATCCTACTAATATTATAAATGTGAAAGTTTGTATGTTTGTTTGTTTGTATGTTTGTATGTTTGTATGTTTGTTTGTTTGTATGTTTGTATGTTTGGCTGAAGGTATCGCAAAAACGGCGGAAGGGATTTGAATGAAATTTCGCATACAGGTAGGTCATAGCCTGGATTAACACATAGGCTACTTTTTATCCCGGTAAATGACAAGACTTAGCGAAGGCTGAGGTGGAAGTAGAAATCCAAAGTCAGGCTGAACGAGCGGTTTACGCTCACAAAGTACCAGGAGACCAGAAACATGAAAAGTATTTCCGGGGTTGGAATCATGAGCGGTAAAGTCTCGCAAAGTACCAGGGGACCAGAATCATGAAGAGGTATTTTCGGGGCTACAACTCTAGCGGTATAGCTTCACAAACCACCAGGAGACCAGAATCAAGAAGAAGTATTGCCGGGGCTTGAATCCTGAGCGGTATAGATTCACAAGCTACCAGGAAATCAGAATCACAAAGTACATTCCGAGGCAGGTATTATGAGATGTGGAGATTCACAAATTACCAGGAGACCAGAAACATGTAAAGTATTTCAAGGACTGAAATTATGAGCGATAAAGACTCACAAAAACTACGAAAAGATCAGGGATTCACGAAAAAGTAGTTTCGGAACTGGAATCATGATAGGTGTAGATTCCAAAACTACCAGGAGACCATAGTCATGAACCAGTATTTTTGGGGCTTAAATCCTAAGCGGTATAGATTCCTACGACCTACTAGGAGATCAGAATCACAAAATATGTTCTGTGGCTGGTATTATGAGAGGTACAGATTCACAAATTACCAGGAGAACAGAATCATGAATAAGTTTTCCGAGCAGTACAGATTCACGAACAACCAAGACATAGAGAATTACAAATGTTACCAAAAGGCTGAGATTATGAGCGGTAGAGATTCATAAATTACCAGGAGACCAGAGTCGTGAATCAGTATTTTTGGGGCTAGAATCTTAAGCGGTATAGATTCACAAAATACTAGGATACCAGAAACACAAAGAGTGTTCCGGGGCTGGAATCCTGAGTGGAATAGATTCTCAAACTACCAGGGAGGGGGCTGGAATCCTGAGCGATATAGATTCATAACCTACCAGGAGATCAGAAGTACAAAACATATTCCGAAGCTGGTATTGGGAGAGATAGAGATTTACAAATTACTAGGAGACCAGAAATGTGAAGAAGTAAAATTTCCGAGCGGTATAGATTCACTCACTACCAGGAGATCAGAATCACAAAAAAAAAACAAAAAAAAAGGGTGGGATCAAAAGAGGTAAAAAAAAAGCATCTTGAATAAGTATTTTCGGGACTGGAATCCTGAGCCGTACAGATCCTTAAACTACCAGGAAAACAGAATCATGAAGAAGAGAAATTTCAGACCTGCACGCGGATGAAGCCAAAGGTAAATTGGAAGTAAAAGGTGGTGAAAAAGTTAATCTACTAATATTATAAATGCGAAAGTTTGTATGTTCGTTTGTTTGTATGTTTGTATGTTTGGCTGAAGGTACCGCAAAAACGGCTGAAGGGATTATAACGAAATTTTGCACACACGTAGGTCATAACCTGGATTAACACATAGGCTACTTTTTATTCCGGTAAATGACAAGACTTAGCGAAGGCTGAGGTGGAAGTAGAAATCCAAAGTCAGGCTGAACGAGCGCACACGCTCAAAAAGTACTAGGACACCAGAAACATGAGAATTATTTCCAGGGCTGAAATCACGAGAGATAAAGACTCACAAAGTACCAGGAGACCAGAATCATGAATAGGTGTTTTCGGGGATACAATCCTAAGCTGTATAGCTTCACAAACCACCAGGATACCAAAATAAAGAAGAAGTGTTTTCGGGGCTATAATCCTAAACGGTGTAGATTCACAAACTACCAGGAGATCAGAATCACAAAACATATTCCGAAGCTGGTATTAGGAGAGGTAGAGATTTACAAATTACCAGGAGACCAGAAAAATGAGAAGTATTTCCAGTGCTGAAATCATGACCGGTAAAGACTCACAAAGTACCAGGAGACCAGAATCATGAATACGTATTTTCGGTGCTACAATCCTAAGCTGTATAGCTTCACACACCCCACCAGGAGCCCAGAATCAAGAAGAAGAAGTGTTTCCGGGGCTTGAATCCTGAGCGGTATAGAATCACAACCTACCAGATCAGAATTACAAAATATATTCTGAGGCTTAAACATTTTTTTTTTTTAATTATTTGGTTATAAATAGAAGGTAGAGATTCATAACTTACAAGGAGACCAGAGTCATTAATAAGTATTTTTGGGGCTGGAATCCTAAGCGGTATAGATTCACAAAATTCCAGGAGACCAGAAATACAAAGAGTGTTCCAGGGCTGAAATCATAAACGGTATAGATTCTCAAACTACCAGTTCACAACCTACTAGGATATCAGAATCACAAAACATATTCTGAGGTTGGTATTAGGAGAGGTAACATCTTGAATAAGTATTTTCGGGGCTGGAATCCTGAGCGGTATACATTCCCAGGCGTATAAACACCAATAAACAGAATCATGAAAAAGAGAAATTTTAGACCTGCACGCGGATGCAACCACAGGTAAACTCTACCAGGGTGCCAAAATCGTGAAAAAGTTAATTTAATATAAATGTCTAAGCGGACGGAGCCACGAGCAAGAAGCTAAGCACCAATTTAGGATATGTTCGGGACTGAATAAATGAAACAGTTTGTATATGGTAAACTATTATATTTAACACGGTAAATGTCTACGCGGACGGAGCCACGGGCAAAAAGCTAAGCACCAATTTAGGATATGTTCGGGACCCAATAAATGAAACAGTTTCGATATGGTAAACTATTATATTTAATACGGTAAGAGTAACAAGATAGGTACCCCGACACACTGAGTGAGTGTGTGTGCCCCTACTGTCTTTATGTAGAACTTTGACGTTCAAAAAAAATCTGGCTTTCAGCCTAATTTAAATTACTTTTGATTTTGATTTCTACAGGATTTATTTAAAGTGCTACTCTCTGGAAATACCACTTAGACTTATTATAATTACACTTTTTACGCAGGCGAAGCCGCGGGCGGAAGCTAGTTTAATATAAATGTCTAAGCGGACGGAGCCACGAGCAAGAAGCTAAGCACCACTTTAGGATATGTTCGGGACTCAATAAATGAAACAGTTTGTATATGGTAAACTATTATATTTAACACGGTAAATGTCTACGCGGACGGAGCCACGGGCAAGAAGCTAAGCACCAATTTAGGATATGTTCGGGACCCAATAAATGAAACAGTTTCGATATGGTAAACTATTATATTTAATACGGTAAGAGTAACAAGATAGGTACCCCGACACACTGAGTGAGTGTGTGTGCCCCTACTGTCTTTATGTAGAACTTTGACGTTCAAAAAAAATCTGGCTTTCAGCCTAATTTAAATTACTTTTGATTTTGATTTCTACAGGATTTATTTAAAGTGCTACTCTCTGGAAATACCACTTAGACTTATTATAATTACACTTTTTACGCAGGCGAAGCCGCGGGCGGAAGCTAGTCTTGAATAAGTATTTTCGGGACTGGAATCCTGAGCGGTATAGATCCTTAAACTACCAGGAAAACAGAATCATGAAGAAGAGAAATTTCAGACCTGCACGCGGATGAAGCCAAAGGTAAATTGGAAGTAAAAGGTGGTGAAAAAGTTAATCCTACTAATATTTATTATAAATGCGAAAGTTTGTATGTTTGTTTGTATGTTTGTATGTTTGTATGTTTGGCTGAAGGTAACGCAAAAACGGCTGAAGGGATTACAATGAAATTTTGCACACACGTAGGTCATAACCTGGATTAACACATAGGCTACTTTTTGTCCCGGTAAATGACAAGACTTAGCGAAGGCTGAGGTGGAAGTAGAAATCCAAAGTCAGGCTTGCACGAGCGCACACGCTCAAAAAGTACTAGGACACCAGAAACATGAGAAGTATTTCCAGGGCTGAAATCATGAGAGATAAAGACTCACAAAGTACCAGGAGACCAGAATCATGAATAGGTGTTTTCGGGGCTACAATCCTAAGCTGTATAGCTTCACAAACCACCAGGATACCAGAATCAAGAAGAAGTATTTCCGGGGCTATAATTCTGAGCGGTGTAGATTCACAACCTACCAGGATATCAGAATTACAAATCATATTTCGAGGCTGGTGTAAAGAGAGGTAGAGATTTACAAATTGCCGGGAGACCAGAAACACAAGAGTCGCAAACTACCAGGAGATCAGAATCACAAAACATATTCCGAGGCTGGTATTAGGAGAGATAGAGATTTACAAATTACCAGGAGACCAGAAAAATGAGAAGTATTTCCAGTGCTGAAATCATGACCGGTAAAGACTCACAACGTACCAGGAGACCAGAATCATGAATACGTATTTTCGGGGCTACAATCCTAAGCTGTATAGCTTCACACACCTCACCAGGAGCCCAGAATCAATAAGAAGTTGTTCCGGGGCTTGAATCCTGAGCGGTATAGATTCACAACCTACAGGAGATCAGAATCACAAAATATATTCTGAGGCTTAAAGACTAGCTAGAACAAACATAGAGATAAGAAACAGAGATAGAACAAGAACTAGAACTAGAACTAGAAAGCACAAGCACAAGCACAAGCACAAGCACAGGCACAAGCACAAGCACAAGCACAGGCACAAGCACAAGCACAAGCACAAGCACAAGCACAAGCACAAGCACCAGCACAAGCACAAGCAGATGCGGATGCGGGTGCGGGTGCGGATGCGGATGCGGATGCGGATGCGGATGCGGATGCGGATGCGAATGCGGATGCGGATGCGGATGCGGATACGGATGCGGATGCGGATGCGGATGCGATGCGGATGCGGATGCGGATGCGGATGCGGATGCGGATGCGGATGCGGATGCGGATGCGATGCGGATGCGGATGCGGATGCGGATGCGGATGCGGATGCGGATGCGATGCGGATGCGGATGCGGATGCGATGCGGATGCGGATGCGGATGCGATGCGGATGCGGATGCGGATGCGGATGCGGATGCGGATGCGGATGCGGATGCGGATGCGGATGCGGATGCGGATGCGGATGCGGATGCGATGCGGATGCGGATGCGGATGCGGATGCGGATGCGGATGCGGATGCGGATGCGATGCGGATGCGGATGCGGATGCGACGCGGATGCGGACGCGGATGCGATGCGGATGCGGATGCGGATGCGGATGCGGATGCGATGCGGATGCGGATGCGGATGCGGATGCGGATGCGGATGCGATGCGGATGCGGATGCGGATGCGATGCGGATGCCAATGCCGATGCAGATGCGGATGCCGATGCGGATGCGGATGCGGATGCGGATGCCGATGCGGATGCGGATGCGGATGCGGATGCAGATGCAGATGCGGATGCCGATGCGATTGTGGATGCGGATGCGGATGCCGATGCGGATGCGGATGCGGATGCGGATGCGGATGCGGATGCGGATGAGAAAAGTATTTCAAGGACTGAAATTATGAGCGATAAAGACTCACAAAACTACGAAAAGATCAGGGATTCACGAAAAAGTAGTTCCGGAACTGGAATCATGGTAGGTGTAGATTCCAAAACTACCAGGAGACCATAGTCATGATATGTCTAACCGGACGGAGCCACGAGCAAGAAGCTAAGCACCAATTTAGGATATGTTCGGGACTCAATAAATGAAACAGTTTGGATATGGTAAACTATTATATTTAACACGGTAAATGTCTACGCGGACGGAGCCACGGGCAAGAAGATAAGCACCAATTTAGGATATGTTCGGGACCCAATAAATGAAACAGTTTCGATATGGTAAACTATTATATTTAATACGGTAAGAGTAACAAGATAGGTACCCCGACACACTGAGTGAGTGTGTGTACCCCTACTATCTTTATGTAGAACTTTGACGTTCAAAAAAATCTGGCTTTCAGCCTAATTTAAATAACTTTTGATTTTGATTTCTACAGGATTTATTTAAAGTGCTACTCTCTGGAAATACCACTTAGACTTATTACAATTACACTTTTTACGCGGGCGAAGCCGCGGGCGGAAGCTAGTTTCTTTATATAACTGTTCAGAAGGGTAGCGATATGGTCGAAAATACGACACTTTCAGTATAGCTCTTTGGGTTTTTTCAATTTCAATTAGGGTAGTTTTCGAAGCTCCACCCCAAGAGGTGATACCGTAGCATATTATAGATTGAGCAAGGGCATAGTACACTGATTTCATGATATTTTTATCGACTACAAGTCGCCGCGTTTTGAACACATATATTAGTTTCCGTAATCTGTTACTAAGAGTGGTTACGTGGTCTTGAAATCTTAGGTTTTTGTCGATTGTTATTCCCAGGTATTTTACATTCTCAGCCTTGGTGAGTGGTTCACAGTTACAACTACCGGTGAGTGGGTTTGTGCAGGAGTGAGCCACAATAGTATTAGGTAATGTTTGAGAGGATCCATTGTTTTTCATGCAGAATGCTATGTAACTGGTTTTGGTCGTATTAAGTGTCAACAGATTGTCGCGTAACCAGTTGGATACCGTATTAAAGCCTAGTTGTGCACGCTCATAGACATCTTCCCACGAGCTCCCGCTGAACAAAAGCGCAGTGTCATCAGCAAAGCTAATGATTTTGCCATTAGGGAATATTTTTCATGAGTTTATTTTAGTTGGGTAGTCTTAATTTTTCTGGTAACAAATTGAAGTTCTTAGTTAACCTTTGTTGAGATAACACTACCCTTGTGTTGTTTGTTTATGTAGTACCAAATTTTAATAGTAAAGAACCTACTCACTAACGGAAATTAAAAAAAAATCGTCAGAGCAGAATGTTGTTGTGTTTGTTTTTATTACAATTTATGGACTAATAATGTCTGAAATAAATGTTTTGAATTGAATTGAATTGAAAGAATGTGGGAGGTACCTAATCCCTAGAAGTATTAGACAGATTACGATTTCGAGAAATTATTTCACTTACATTATACCTATGTATAAGGGAACACTATCGCTGACGACTATGTGATAGGTTAGCACTTTTTATCCCGGCAAGAAGCATGGTTCCTGGGGGAGAGGCACAGTCGCAAGATAAAGCTAGTATTTTTTTAACAACTGAACCAGAACTGCACACTGCACTCTAACTAAAAAACAATAATTTTGTAGAGATTGTCTCAAATTCGTGCGCTATACAAATTTAAGACAATCTCTACAAAATATTGTTTTTTGAAGCATAAATTCTGCATTTTACAGGATGTGTACACGAATTCAAGCGAGACATTATCTTTTAGGCCAGCGGCCAGAGGCCAGCGGGTGCTGCAAATGCTAATCTATGAGAGCTCTGGCTAGACAAGAGCCGAGAAGTAGCCTAATTTTACACTCGGCGCTTCTAAACAAACCTTCGTTTAAAATTATTTTATGAAAGCATGCCTTTTGGTTTAGAAATATTTTGCTACCAACTCGATGATTGTTTTGTCAAAATTTCATGACCTTGTGGACAGAATTTAATTTAAATAACTTTAATTTCGGAAGTCGGTGTTTGTATTTTACTTCTTCGTTATTTGACACCGACTTCCGAAATTAAAGTTATATTTTAATTTTGAGTGTAGGTATTTTTTTTTTGGAAGTTTTAGTTGTTTTTTTTTTTTGGAAAAAAGTTTTTAATTTTTCACTTTTTAGTTGTTAGACCCTAGAACTAAAAACCCAATAACATGGAACGTGGAATTTAAACATTTGGAGAACACCAAAACATCATCGAGGTATACGTATTTTTCGTTTTTGTTCAGTTTCTCAAAAAGCGCTAAAGCCTCGGGAGTATATTCTTTCGGATAAAAAAAGAATTTTGAAAATCGGTCCACAACTGACGGAGAAATTGGCGGACATACATAAAAAAAAAACATACATACAGCCGAACATAGAACCTTCTTCTTTTTCGAAAGTCGGTTAAAAATGTTAAAAAAAATAATATACATTTTTATATCAATTACCTATAAAATTTGCTTTAACTTAAATATCAGGATGATCAAGAACTGTAAGCATCAAAATTAAAAAACAATCGGCCAATTGCGGGTCGGACTCGCGCACTAAGGGTTCCGTACCAACTTGTAGGGTTGTAAATAGTTCGTCCATCACGGGAATCAAATCTCGAGCAAACTTAACTTTGCTGTTGGAAAACTGTTGTTCCCATACATCGACCTAGGTCGCGGTCCGTTTAGCAACAGCAAATAAGTATGTAATCACAAAAAAAACTACAAATTTACAGTTTTCGGATTTGGTCCTTTACTTGTGCTCTATGCCAATGCTTCTTACCAAAATTTCATGATTCTAGGTCAACGGTAAGTATTATAGGTTTTGATTCCCTTGAAAGTGTCAAATTCAATCTACCTAGCCTTTTTCCAACTATCTTGGGGTCGGCTTTCAGTCTAACCGGATACAGCTGATTACCAGTATTTTATATGGAGCGACTGCCTATCTGACCTTCACAACCCAGTTACTGGGTAATACAATACCCCTGGGTAAGACTGGTTGTCAGACTTTCGGGCTTCTGACAACCCGCAACGACTGCCAAAAATAGCCGCGACCAACGGCTTAACGTACTTTCCGAGGCACGGAGGAGTCTCGATATGTAAAGATGGTCACCCATCCATGGAAAAACCCCGGCAAGCGTAGCTTAACCTGATGGATCGACCCGTGTGGCTATTATTACTTTAGCCACGAGTTCCTCTTGAGAGTGTCAAAATATGCGGCATCGTTTGAATGCGTCTATTTAGGAGTTTGATTTTTTCACTGCTCCAAGGAATTGCAGACCTGAGTATTTTGATATTTATTTCAGCTTGATACCTCCAAGCGTTCTTGAGAAAAAGGGTCAGACACAGACAGGCATAGACAAGGACAGATGGACAGACAGACGGACCACAAAGTGATCCTATATGGGTTCCTATTTTGCTTTTGTGGCACGGAATTTTGAGCACGATATTTTTCAAATGTTGGCTCACATAAAGTAACAGAGGTATAATTACACAGTGGAACACGTAAAATGTATGAGCTATTTAAAGAACATCAAACACTTAAAAAGGCCACCCATTTCTCTCTGAAAATGACTTTATTTTAAAAATATAGTTACCTACATGTTTAGCAAACATTGTTTCCATTTTAATATGTTTAATAAAAAGTGCCGTTATCACGGCGAAAAAAACATGATTTATAAACTTACATTACACAACACTTACAAAGTAATTCCCGTTATGAAAATGCACTTAGTAAATTGGGTTACGTAAACGGTATTCTAATTCTAAATACCGGTAATTTACCGGAAAGATTATCCGCACCCACTTTCATATTGAAATCAACGAAATGCAATAGTAGTTAGAAGCTAGGTGTTATCGTAATAATAATAATAGTTAATTGAATAATAATAGCGGCGAAATGCACCCTCGAATATAAGGAACCCTCGAAACACACGCAACCCGTCAACTTGTCACTCAAGAGAATTTTTCGAGCCTGGTAACATTTTTCTTTTATATTATTCAAAACAGCTCGCTGTGTTGATGCGAATTCATGTAACAGGCTGGTTGGAAAAGGTGAAAGCATTTAATTTATTTTGTCGCATTTAGTAATTTTTGGTAGGGGTAAAACTTATGGGTTCGCGTCACTGACATGCTAGTGACGTATTGCGCCAGACTGTTTTACTTCTGTTGGCAGTCCCCATGAATGCCCTTTTTTTAAAGTTACCGTCTTCTATACAGAACGTATGTATGTACTTTCTGGTTCAAAATCAAAATAGATTCAATGATTCAGCGTGGCAATGCTGCCAGCGTTCTGGACAGTTTCCCCATTGACGACGAGCGATGTTAACGAATTTTTCGATGCCCAATGAATTATACTCCTCCCTTTTTTAAGCCGCTTGTACATTTTATTTTTCTTTTAGCCTCTTTTAGTTTTAGTTATGTATAATGTATATTGTCTAAAATAACTAAATAAAGTAATGATACTTAATGTTTTATGGATTTGAGATTTTTTTTTGAAGTGTTGATTGTTTTTTGAAACTGTTGAAGCCAAATGGTTTCACCAATAATAAATATCTGGATTAATTCTTAGTCTAAACAATTCTTATTGTATTCAGATCATTTTCAAAAGTCTTGTTTACAGAAATTGTTATAACCTAAGCTGGATCTTGGCACCATTAAAATAATACTTTGTGAAAAAAATTCTGTATAAGATTTATCAAAGATTTAATATGAACACAGAAAGCAAAATATATTGGTAGAAATAAATATGTTGTTTCTTTTTTCGCAACTAATTTGGATTAATACTAAAAAAATATCTTTCCCAGACAAACACACTAGGTACTAAAATAGATGTCAACTCAAATAAGCTACCTAGACAAAGAAAAATGTGATATCCTTTGTGGAGACTAAATGAAACTAGTCTGAAGTTAATTTCTTAGTCTGACCTCGACTGTTTCCAAATTGTTGTCGATCGATGAACGGAGATTTTAATAAAAGTTCGTGTTTTATTAAAAGATCAATTTTTGGAAATAGATATTACGTTAAATTTAAATCTTGTTGATTACCGTTTATCTGTAGGTACGAACACTTTTTTTTAGGGGAGGGAATTCATCAAATAACTTATGAGGGGAGCGGCAGGGCGTGTAAGGCCGCGGGCACGAAGTCAGCGGCCGGCGGGGCGGCGGCGGCGCGGGAAGCGCCGCGGCAACACAGACCCGGTCACGAAACCAGCGGGCAGATCGCGCGGCGCTAGAGCGGCATAATATTGTATTATGAGAAATTAGTGTCTTTGTTCGCGAACAATAATTATTTAAATAATGCGATTCACCACGTCGGCGGGTATTTTAAAACATCGGTCGTTACAAATCCAAAAAATAAAATACAGAACACTACGTCAATGCAGACGCGCAGGCACCGCTAGACTGGCGCTCATCGCTCGTACGCCGCTCGCCGCGCCGCTGCTTCGTGACCAGTGGGTTTAGACTACTTACGTTACTTCTCTAATATCGTTGACGCTAACGCTTCGTGCATGCGAGGCAGCGAGCCTCCTTGCCGGACTGTCACCGTGGGATCTGGAGGCAAAAATCCTCGCGCACCTGTATGAGTGGCGCGAGGAGGCTAAACGCCGGGGCGAAACTCCGCTGCCCCGACAACTCGCGGCTCGGCGGACCGAGCTCCGGCAGGATCTCATGGTGACATGGAGAGAGCGACTGTCGCAACCCAGCGTTGGGCACGCCACCATCGAGGCGGTAGTGCCCCTCTTTGAGGAGTGGCTGGAGAGGCGCCATGGCGCCCTCACCTTCCGCCTGACGCAGGTCCTCACCGGACATAGCTGTTTCGGGAGGTACCTGTGTCGGATCAAGGCGGAGGTGACCCCTGCGTGTTTCCACTGCGAGGATCGCCCAGAGGACACGGTGGAGCAAACGGTGGAGGTTTGCCCCGCCTGGGCAGAACACCGCCGTGTCCTCGTGGATGCGATAGGCGGCAGCGACCTCTCGCGCCGTGCTCTGGTTCAGGCCATGGTACGGAGCGAGAGGGAATGGGAGGCCGTCTCCTCCTTCTGCGAAGCAGTAATGCTCGCGAAGAGGGAGGCGGCACACGTTAGGGAGACTCAACAGAGGCAGAGTCGCCCTAGCGCCCTCAGCAGGAGACGCCAGGGGCTGCGAGACGATCTCCGGCCACCGTAGACCCGGGCCTGCGGACGGCGAGTAGTGGGTAACTCGCCGTCCGATCAGCACCAGGCCCGAGAGTCGATGGCGCGTAGTGTTCCACGCGCGCCTCAAAGAGTTGTCAGCAAAGGACGGGGCCTGCCACGGCCAATGCCTGCCCGGGGGTGGAGGATAAATTCGAAAGAGTTACCTCGCCCCCGGGTACGTAGGGCAGGGAGGAACAGGGGTGGGTTTTAGTCAGTAAGAGTCTGACACGCCCTTCCGCTCCACCCTAGAGCGGAAGAAGTCATGAAATGATTTCCCACCCCCCAAACAAAAAAAAAAAAACGCTTCGTGCATAATGTATGGAAACGACATTACCTGCGAAGAGAACTGTCACGTGACTCACACCCAGTAATGTCGTTGCCATACATTTTGCACGAAGCGATAGCGTGAAAGTTAACAGAAAAGTATTTTGTTTAACCCATGTTCCATATAAATCTATGTATTGGAATGCGACGCTCCCGCGCCAGCGTCGCCGCCGCCCCGCCGGCCGCAGGCGCTGAGTTCGTGCCCGGTGCCTAAGACTCTTACATACTAAAACCCCACCTGTGTTCCTTCTGTTGCCTGTGCCAGGGTTGCGGTGACTCTTTCGAACACTCCTGCGACCCTGACAGGAAGTACGAACATTGGAGTTATGTTTTCCAAAGAGTTTATTCTGTAGCGATGATTCTGAACAAGCCAGGATAGTAAGAAGTTTAAATTTAGGCCTTTTGGGGAGTTGGTCCATTTGGATTTGATTAGAAGTAGTTTTTACTAAAAATGGTTTTATAAAGTAAAAATATTTTTTATAACAGGTACGAGTGTACACAGAGGTACCTAATCGGTGCTAGACAGTGATACTCATCACCAAGTCTTTCTGTAATACTCGAGTAAAAAAGCACCCTCTTTGCATGGGAATGTATATGCACTTTCGGTAGGTACAACTCTAGGGCCGATGCCTGCCTGGAGTCGCGGATCTGCCCAGGGGTTGTGGATAAATTCGAAACAGAGTTACCGCGCCCGTGGGCACTCAGGGCAGGGAAGGAACAGGGGTGTGTTTTAGTCAGTAAGAGTCTGACACGCCCTCCCGCTCCATCCAGAGCGTGAGATGTCATTGGATGATTTCGCGCCCCCAAAAAAAATAAAATCGAAATAGAGTTACCGCGGCCCTTGGCACAGGCAACTGAAGGATCAAGGGTGGGCTTTAGTCAGTAGAAGTCTGACACGCCCCCCTGCTCCACCCAGTGTGGGAGATGTCATTGGATGAGTACCCAACCTTCAAAAAAAAAGGTACTTAGGTGTAACTCTGCCTAACCCTACGGGGATTACGGCCGTGACGTTAAGTTATATGATTAAATAAAACGCATCTACTGTAAAATAAAAGCACGACATTCCCGGTTACGAAAGTCTGAGACCTATAGAAGATCTCTCGTGTGCGTACGATAAAATATAATTCATTCGGAAGCCTTTGCACGCGTCTTTGACTCGCATTAGGCCGGTTATTTTTTTTTTTGAGTAGGTATACTGTAGAACCCCAAGGCTCCAGTATTGCCTGCAGGGCTTCAGGGGTGCTTTCGTAGCTTGTGGAGCTGTCTTACTCGCTGGCTACGTGAGAGTGTAGTGCGTAAGAGTGACTGGCTTATGTGTGGTGTGTGATGAAAGAAAAAGGGATAGCGCACAGGATTTTTATATTGATTGAGAAATAGATACATGTGCCCTCTTCTAACGGGCGTGCTGAAGTCTGTCATAAAAACTACTCTTTTCACATTCGAACTACTCTTCAATATTCTCAACTGCCAGCTGAAGACTGGTGCAGACCCTGACTGAGTTTAGTCTGTGTCTACAATCGCTACAGTACCCAGTCCTAGACTTTCAAATGTGTTTTGTATTTTAATTTAAAGGGGCAAAAACTTTAAATTCCACGATACTGTTCAACATATTCTTAGTAACGAAAAGGGTACGTGAGCAAAAAATCTAAAAAAACCGTGAAAAGCGAATTCATTCCTGTAATTTCGGGGTCAAAGACCCTCACATACAGAGAAATGGTAGTGTTATTGAACAATACAGATGAATACATTATTAAGTTAGGACTGAATGTTGGCCGATAAAATATTCATATTGCAATAAATGCAAGTAATAGGTCTATTGAGGTGTGTTAAGGTAAGAGCGCCTGTATAACGTCCAAAATTACAATTTTCGTAAATACGTTTTGTTGCTCAGTATTAGGCTGCTCGGTAATAAAATAGTAATTCGCAACCGTATCAAATCTTTGTAATAACCAAACTATAATATTTAAATAATCATTAAAACTCTCTATTTCTAGCTAGCTGATAAGCCAGATGTCATGATTTCATGAAATATTCGTACATTCGACCATTTGATACAGAGGCATTGATGATTTTATGATAATATTTTGATAAGTGCATATGTTTTACGGTCATGAATAACTTTTTTATAAAGCATAATATAATTATAACCTCATACTACTTTACGATATATCATACTCTTCTTAAAATTGAGACGTGAGGATTGGGCGTTTTAGGGGTTGTGTTTTATTAATTGTGATGTAACAAAGTGCTGATTTTCAGCCTAATTTGTAAACCTAAATGTATTTGGTTTTGAAACCGGGTTAAAAAATTAAGAAAATTAAATTTCTTGGTTGTCCTGGAGGTATTCGCCTTAAACCCAGTTGCCTTAATATTTAATAGGCAGAAACAACGCTCAAGCAGTTTAACATGCACTGTTAATACGAGGCTGTATCAAACACATAATTATTTTATACGTATGCAAATCACTTCATTGCCCCTGTAACATGTAGGTACATGGTAACCGGTACAGCCGAGTACAGTTTGACGTTGGGGTAGTAATCAATTGTCTATCCTTGTCATTATTGTCCCCGAGGATCATACCTAACCACAGTCATTATTAGTGATTTCCTTTACTCGACTCAGGCTCCCCTCAATAAAATTGCAAGTTAAACTACCATATTATTATTTAACATGAACGTCCTTGACTTGAGAGTTTTTTGTCCGTTATCATGACGACTAGTTGGGTGGATTGTCGGATGTTTCCTTAAGGGCCTACCTCCGCATAAGTGGTGCCCTCATTGAATTAAAAATCGTAGCAAAGCGTAGAAAACAAAGATTAAAGAATCGTATGTTGCGTTTGTTACAAAGAGGATAAGGTATTTTTACGTGGTTAAAACAGGACTCAAAATATTTCGTATCCAAAATAGTAAGCAGAAGTACCAAAAACGGTTTTAGACACTTTTGCTTACTACTTTGGATACGAAACATTTTGAGTCCTGTTTAGTAGCTCATTTTATATCAGCGTTAGACATAACTTTACAAATTAATGACATTATGTTGTAAAAATACAATTTCAAATATTCATTCAAATTACGAAGAAAATTTTCAATAGTATCATATATTTTTTTCAAAGAAATACGAGTAAGACTAGTCGTTTAAACGTGACGTTCAACTATAAACCATTAAAGGTCGTATATCAGCGCTTAAACTCTTCAAATGTCGATTGCAAACCCGGTGTGCAGGTAACAGTAAAGAATCTATTGTGTTTGCTAATTGGCGTGCGAAGGATTAAAAAACTTAGAATATAAGTGATAAATTCCGTCTGGACTATACCCCAATTGTGTAATACCCATACTAACCGAAAAATCCTTGAACTGTTTAGCATCTGCTGATTATTATTTCAAATTCTGAATAGTAGAGAATTTTTTTAATTACTTACTCAGATGCTAAACAGTTCAGAGATTTTTTAATGAATGAGGCAGTCTTGTCATAGTGCTGTCCTCTACTGGTCTTTAAAATTCGAACCCTGTCAAGTTTTGACCAAGAAAGAAAAACAAATGACTTTCATTTCAAATTGAGTTCGGTCAAAGTAGGGTCCCAGTCCCAATAAAGAATAGAAATTTCAGTTGTTAACAACCTTTTCGCAGACGTGTGTGACTGTACAGTCCTCGCGTGATTCCCGACATCCCATGTAACATAGCGTTTACTTTCCGTGATACAAACAAAATATTGCAAAACGCAATAATTTGCATTACACTTGGCCAAGGAAGGGCGGGTGAAGTCGTCGTTAATAATAGAGTAAAGTTAAGGGGCGTTTCCAGCCCTACAGGACGGGGTTAACAACCCTTGTTAAACAGTATAGTCTGGATTAATTTTCCGCTACAATGACTAGTGCATTATTATGCTAAGTTTCGTTACCAGGAAAAGTGTTTATTCTTTTTTTTTATATAAATTGTGAGGTTTTGTTTGAGACGCTTTGTTTTGTAGTTATTTATATCATTGTAGGTAATTTTAAGTAATTATAAGTCAAAGTACGAGGTAAATATAATCAGTCTCAGTGATTTTCACTCAGCAGTAGACCAATAGTTTCATAACTAGTGGAAAATATTCACAAAGACTTTATAAATTTTCCCGCGTAAACTGATCAATTTTATACTATGTATGATGAGAACATATATGTTCATCTCTAGTTCTACTGCAGAAATTAAAGTAGGTACTGTACAAAATTTTGCTTAAGGCGTATATATCCGCTAAATGGCGCCCTCATTGAATACAAAATCGTAGTAAAGCGTAGAGTTTAAAGATTAAAGAATCCTATGTTGTGTTTGTTACAAAGAGGATAAGGTATCGTTTTAACCACGTAAAAATACCTTATCCTCTTTGTAACAAACGCAACATAGGACTCTTTATTTTCTATGCCAAGATTCGAATTTTTATTCAATGAGGGCGCACCTTATGGGGAGGTAGGCCCTTAAAAAATGCTTAGTTTTAAACTTTGAGTGATTCAGAAATCGCTCTTCATTTTTGTAAGTACTTAAAAATGTAATAACTACCATAACCTGCCATAATAATATCATTCAGATAAAAAGACGCGCTTAGCTCAAGAAAGAATTAGTGATTGCAATTATAATTCACTTCAGGCCTGTTGGCGGTCCGACCAGCGACAGCGATCCGTGAAATTGGTCGCATGTTATTTAAAAAATTGGCCGCACGTTGTTAAAAAAAATGGTCGCACATTATTCTACAAATTGGCCGCAAATTATTTTTAAAATATGCGGCTATCATCGCTCTTGTTTTGTGACTTAATTATCTTCAGTTTTTGCTGTAATCTACTTATTCTGGAAGATTAATGGTGACCAGTTTCGGCCCTGTAAGTAATTGAAGAAGCTTTTATGATGTAATCTTTATTCTAAAATATTGCCAAAGTGAGAAATAAATTAAAAAAAGATTTTTTAAATTCACTAAATATACTTTCGTCACATAAACGTAGAATACGAATTTTATAGGTATTCTTATGATTTCACACTTGATCAGATTACACTAAAGTTCTTAATGTGTGGTCAGCATGAAAATCCTTTAAAATTCCCTTCCATTTATTTTCTGTTCTTAACCAAAACCTTTAAACAATTCACGCAAGAACAACGCCACTAGAAACCTAAAGCCTGCGGCTTTAATAAAGCACTTTATAATTAAATTACACTAATATTGATGGAGTCTAGAAAGTACGTAGATAGCATTACATTGACGGGACCGAACCCGTTTCGTAAGCCGATTAAAGACTATCGTACACAATACTAGCGACTTCTCCAACACTATGTCGAACTCCAACTTTTGGTTCAGCCCCATCGATTAGGCGACTCTTCGTTACTAGAATGTATAACACATCGTCAACTACAATTACTATAATAACACTAATTACTTAATAGACATTATTATTATTTTTTTGTGGGGTGGGAAATCATCCAATGACTTCTCCCGCTCTAGGGTGGAGCGAGAGGGCGTGTCAGACTCTTACTGACTAAAACCCATGTTCCATCCTGCCCTGAGTGCCCAGGGGCGAGGTAAATCTGTTTCAAATTTATCCTCAATCCCAGGGCAGGCATCGGCCATGACGGGCCCCGTCCTTATTGCAGACAACTGTTAGAGGCGCGCGTGGAACACTACGCGCCGTCGACTCTCAGGCCTGGTGCTGATTGGACGGCGAGCTACCCATTACTCGCCGTCCGCAGGCCCGGGTCTACGGTGGCCGGAAATCGTCCCGCGGCGCCGGAAGCCCCAGGCGTCTCCTGAGGCGGCTGCTGCTGAGGGCGTAAGGGCGACTCTGTTGTTGAGTCTCCCTCACCCATGCCGCCTCCCTCTTCGCGAGCGTTACTGCTTCGCAGAAAGAGGAGACGGCTTCCCATTCCCAGACATGATGACATTGAATCAGCAATTCTCTAAAGTCCAAAATGTTTAGCAATCCAATGAATACTACTTGACATTTTAGTAGGGTTTATACACGTAATGCAAAGCATACAAGATTTTCATTTCGGACTTTTGTACAGTCTTATCACTAAAAGCTATCGCTTTGTCGAGATCCGAATGATAACGAAAGGCAGATCGTGAATCGTCATGGACAAGACGTCAAAAGCACGTATTTAGCATGCGGACTGTAGTACTAAACTACTGACATTGACAAAGATAGTTTACTGACAGCTGAGTGGCACAGATTAATCAAACCCGGCGGCGCGTGCGTCATATTGTAGGGAATGGAATGTTGCCACTTAAGGGTCTACTACTAGCCAAGTGGCGCCCTCATTGAATAAAAAATCGTAGCATAGCCTAGAAAATAAATATTAAAGAATCCAACGTCACGTTTGTTACAAATAGGATAAAGTATTTCACGTGGTTAAAACAGATCTCAGAATGATTCGTATCCAAAGTAGTAGGCAAAAGTGACAGAAACGGCCGTTTTTGGTAAATATTAATATTTATTGTACGCTGTATAGTATTTAGTTTTACTCATTGTTTGCTGCACCGACGTCATGACGTCAGCGCCGCCTGTCGCTGAAAACCAGCGCTCGGGCTCTGCCTCGCATAGTCATAGCACTAAGCTGAGCGATGGCCGTTTTGCTTGGATGTGATGCATATTTTCCCCCCGCTTTTCTTTTTTGTTGTGTTTCTCTGTCTTTTGCGTCATGTTTACCGTAGATAGACGTATTTTCTTTCTTTCTTTCTTTTAGTTGGTTAGCATTTGGCGACGTGTCGGCAACGCGTTGTCAACGCATCTAAAATTACTGCTAAAAATATTTGTTAAAATGTTATTATGCTGTGCTTTCGATCATGATCTAAGTGCTGTCCGATTAATAAAGCTCACATTTAGATAATAAACTTTTAGTCGATATCACATCAATTCGTCTAGGTGTGCGCTTGCCTTTATACAACCTAAACAACTGACAAAATTAATCTGAAGACCATTATTGTTGACATGTAAAATGCATTAAGCGCCCAAAAGCCTCTTTCGAAATAAAATAGTCGATATCGAAGTCGAATCCGATAGACTGACATACGGAATAACACCGTTCGTTTACTTTTCGGGCAATGTTTGGTCTGTGGAATATTAATTTTCATGGAAAAAAGTGAGGATCAACATTTGTTTATACTGCAGAATTAATTGGAGATGAAATTTTTGCTGTGTGTCGAGAGGATTTTATACACGTGTTTTCGGAATTAAAGTTCAAACGTCTGAAATAGTTTCGCTTAGTTTTTAGCCAGTTTTTTCATGTAGTCTGGAAATAATTTTAGGTAAGTACTTGAAGTCTACTTTTAATAGCTCTCATAATTTCAGGTCTTCAAGTTTTTTGTTAAACACGTGTTAGAACTAAACACCTGTAATAATATCTTATCTTTCTGTAAAAACATAGGTAAGTTTTTGAACGTTTTTGCTGTATTTAAAAATTACGTGATAACTTAATAATAGACATCTAGAAGAGTCTTAAGAAATGCACAATATTTAAACTTGCCTTCCAGACAAAATAAAATTTGATGTTTTTATCATATCAGTTACCTTATAAAAGCTTGTAGTGTACGTGTCTTGAATTTTGCTTCGTTATAGTGCAAGCTCAACACGGTATACCAGAATACGAATGTTTTAGAAAATTTCAACTTATTTTAGAAAAGAATCAACACAACATAATATTTAATACAAAAAATTTATGGACTCGCGCGCATAAAGTATTTATAATTCCTAATTTTTCCCTAGACAGAAACCCTATACTAAAAACATATTAATTTATGTTACAGATCATAGAAATTGATGTGTTCACCAAATTTCAACTGAATCGGTCAAGTAGATTCGGAACAAATTGGCTGTGACAGACGGACGATCATACAAATGCATGAGTGATCCTATAAGGGTTTTGTTTTTACATTCGGATGTTCGGAACCCTAAAAAGGGCCAACGCGAGCATCGTAACAAAATTACATTGTATATTTTATGAAAATCATGGAACACGGGAAGAATACGCTGATTTAGCCTGTAAAATTTTATTATAAAGAGGCAATTAAAACGAAAATTAAACGTGTGTTATTCGTGCATCCCTTAATCAAATAAAGCGACAAAATTAATCTGCGCGATTCACCGCTCCCTTCCGAGCCGGCCGGCTGCGCTCCGATCCCGTCCGGTTTTGCCCGGACTCCCGGACCCCGCCAATTTCATACAATAACACATCACGTATTTGTGTTACCGTAATGGAAACGTATACATACTTGTTTTGTTTGTTCCCGTTATTAATTCATCGTATTCATAGAAAGGGTAGCCAAAACATATCGCCTGCCATTTTGATTGGATTTCACAGAAAGAACATTTTTATAACTCGAGCACATACGTATGATTTAATAACCGTTCAGAGATTCCTTTGATTACGTTATACGAAAGTAATATAATTTCTGTACCCTTTGAATAGATATTTAATTTCGTCGGAGGCAGAACAAGTTTTTTTTTCAATCTTTATTTTTTAGGGACATGTTGCGCCGACCCCAAATAAAATTGGGATAAGGGCAGGAGAATGATGATGATTTTTTAGGGCCAGAACAAGTTATCTGAGAAACGTAATATCCACGTGAAATATCAGTACGATGATTTTGTTTTACAAAACGAATTTCTTTTCTTTTATATATTAGAAAAAGCGGATAAGTCATTAAAAGTGTTGACGAAGCGTAAGAATAAAGTGAGCCGAGCAAAAGTGGTCGAATCCAAGCGAAGCAGAGTCTTATCGAAAACTTGAAACTAGTATGGTTCCTATCCAACGAACGGTTATTAAACTTTTCTTTACTTTAACGAGTTGAACGTCAAATTTATAGAATAGTTATACCGACTTCATATCGTTCTGTAATAGTTTCATCTTTCTTTTCGGTCGTATTTAATTCAATTAGTTAAATGAATGCCAATTGATAGCAAGAGTTACAGACTCATTGATTTCTTGGAAACTTTTGCAGTTTCATAATTTTTTCTGGAATGGAATAGTTATATAAAATAATCCAGATGGAATAAATCGTTCAGAAAGCTACCAAAAAAAATAACTACTTATTAAAAAACACAGTTCTCCTCCTCGCCTGTCTGTCTGTTCGCGATAGACTCAAAAACTACTGAACGGATTTTCATACAGTTTTTACCAATAGACAGAGTGATTCGTGAGGAATGTGGGTTTAATTTAATACCACCCGTCAGGCCCAAGAATAGCTGACACAATCTAAAACCAATTGTCGCGTCTCCAATTGGAGACGCGCCCGGCCTGACGGATTAATAATAATTAGTACCCGTGAGAACCTGGGGCAGGTCGCTGGTTAATATTATAAATTGATCCATATAGTAATCGATAGAGTTAAGGCTTCTACACACAGTGCCGCCGGCACGAGCCGCCGGTTTTTCCCGGGCGTCTTGTGCGGCCGGCATACTTGGCCGCAGAAACTTGCGCAAAGCGCGCGACACGCGGCGGCACTCGAGCGGCCATGTGGTTTGTGCGGCAAAGCGGGTTTATAAGCCGCGATGCACCGCTAAGCCGCGATATATTTTTTCAAAAGTTTATTTTCATTACACAGCAATCTAAACGAAAACCGTTCCGCACTAAAGCTCAACACTCCAATAAAAAGCAGAATTTTCTAGAAACGTCTCCAAAATTACTTCTTCGACGCGTAGCACTACCAAATAGACCTGTCCTCAGCAAATAGGTCAGCGATCCTTGTTTTCTTTTTCAATAAACAGGTCAAGCTTAAAATGTCTTATCCACTAGATAAAACCAGATTGGTCCCACGTTTTTTGCCCGTACGGCAGTAATGAGTCGTCTCAATGCTTCGATTGACCGTCCCTCCACCTTCCGAGCCAATTCACTCGCCTTTTATACGCTTTAAAACCCTCGGATCTGACTTTTAGAAGGAAAGTGTTGCTATGTACAGAAATAGATTTGTGTTTTAATATCGTGAGACTATTTTTGTGATGTTCCATGATAATTCATGTGGAAAATTGTTTTTTTTTTCTAAGGACTGTTTCGTGTTAACGTTGTTTTGTGAATTACTAAATGTAGTTTTATCCAACGGAGACTTCGCCTGCAACGGAGCGGCTTCGTCTAAGGGCCGATTTCACCATTCGCTCTATAAACTAAGTTTTACTGAACTAATCTTAGCGTAAAAAATAAAAACCATAAAAAAGATTATAGTGAGAAAAAAAGACAGACATATATTATGCTGTCGCGGACTTTTTTTTTAGAACAATTCCGTTACACATAATTTTTGCTTATCTTTAACCGTTTACGCAACGCACGCAACCGAACCTTTCAAAAGGAAAGATTTTTCCCGTGTTTGCCACATTTTTCAATGATGCTTCGCTCCTGTTGGTCGCAGCGTAATGTTATATAGCCTATAGCCTTCCTCTATAAATAGACTATTCAACACAAAAATTGTATAGTAAAATCGGCCCTAGGTCGAACAATACTCCAAGAGAGTTTTATGTTCTAATCCAGCTCATGGTCTACCTGGGTTTCAAAATCTAAATTCGTCCAGCTAAACATACACATATCATCACTACTTAAAAACAAAGTCCCCCGTCGCGTCTCTCTGTCTCACTGTACGCGATAAATTCAATAACTACTGAACGAATTTTCATGCAGTTTTTACCAATAGACAGAGTCATTCATGAGAAAGGTTAAGTGCATAATTGGTACCCGTGCAGAGTTGGGGCTGGTCGCCAGTTAATAAATATTTGAAGAAAGTAGGGTATGCCCAATTGTTATTGGTTAAACATGCAAGGAAGTTGTGGTGTGCACATAACAGTCATCAAATTAGAAATAAATGGCTATATTTAATGAGTGGCATTGGCTTTTTTGTACACATGTAACTAAAAGAGTTATGCATATAAATGTGGATGGATGGAGATGGAGAGGGAGGCCAAAGAAAAGATGCATGGATTGTGTGAGGAGTTGATATGAAAGAAAAGGGCGTTAGTGGTGGCGTGAGGGCTGACAGGACAGAATGGAAGAAAAAAACGTGTTGCGCCGACCCTAAGTAACATGGGATAAGGGCAGGCAGATGATGATTGGCTTTTGTTATTTTTAACCGACTTCAAAAAGAAGGAGGTTATCAATTCGGATGTTTGTATTTTGTTTTATGTATGTTCGGGCATAACTCCGTCATCTATTGACGGATTTGCAAAATTATTTTTTTGTTCGAAAGGAGTTTGTTCCGAAATGGTTCCATTTAAATTTCATATAGATCTGATGATGGGTTTCGGAGACAGACAACGGAAGTCTTCATAAATTGACAGCAAATCAACCGCGATTGCTGCTGTCGTATGTCTATGAATTGTTAACACAGTTTAATGGGGAACCACAACTAAAAAGTGCAAAATAAAAAACTTTTTTACAAAAAAAAATTGAACCGACTTCCAAAAAAAGTGCAACTGACTTTAATTTCGGAAGTCGGTGTTCCTGGTTTTGTGTCTTCGTTTTTTGAAGAACCAGGAACACCGACTTCCGAAATTAAAGTAATTTTGCACTTTTTTTGGAAGTCGGTTCTATTTTTTTGTAAAAAAGTTTTTATAACTAAGAATATCTCAACAAGGCTGACTTTTATGTAAGAAATGATGATGGTTTTTGGTTTTACAAGTTCTTGTTTTGCTTGAAATGTTTGTTTGTTCGGGGCAAATCTTGCAAGCTGAAGAACTACTTCCTCATATACTACGGAGTTGATTTTTAGGGTTCCGTACCCGAAGGGTCCAAACGGAACCCTATTGCTGTCACTCATAATGTGCGTCTGTCTCTACGTCGTCTGTCACAAAATTTTGTTTGAAGAATTTTGAAACAAACAAATGTCAAAAACATGTGTTGAAAACAATGTCAGAAACGGCCGTTTTTGGTAATATTTCTTTTCTATGCTATGTTACGATTTTTTATTCAATGAGGGCGCCACTTGGCCGGTAGTAAGGCCGTAAACAGAACTATCTCTTTTTATGTATGTGCCAAATCAGGATCATAAGCCAAGAAATAACTTGCTTGCTCTCCTAGCTTTAAAAACTATCATCGTGTAACTGGAAATCAGAAGTCTTCAATTATTCAGGGGCTGTAGCGATTACCTATAGCTATGAAATTGTGACCATGAAAAGAGACATTTGTTATTACGTATATTTTACTAACAAATACCAATATATTGATTATTAAAAATTTTCTGTGATAGTTCTCTCATTTGATACGGAACCCTTAATGTGCGAAGTCCAACACGCGCTTGGCCGGTTTTTTTCTAAGTTGCTTCAGTTCCGATGAGAATACATTTTTATGGTAAGCTTGAACTGAATCGACATTTAGGATTCACTCTAGATAAATTAACTTTTCAACGGCAAACGGTACATTTGACGGCACGGTTGACGCAGTGGTTGAGCGTTCGGCTACTGCGCTGCGTGTTGCGGGTTCGATCCCCGCACGGAACAAATATTTGTATGGCCTACAGATAGTTGTTCCGGGTCTGGGTGTCTTGTATATGTGAGTTGTTTGTGAACGCACCCACGATACAGGCATAATTCCTAGTGTGGGGCAACGTTTAAAAAAAAAAAACGGTCAACAGCACAGACAAAGACAGAGAAATTTTGTGTGTGATTTTAGTAGTTTGTTTAAAAATATTTTCATTACTAGTATCTATACAAGAGTTGCTCTTTAAATACTTACCTACCCGACATTATAAAAAACTCGTAACCCAGAAGCAAAGCAAGACAATTTTCAAGTAATATAACTTGAGAACGCAAGGTGCTCTGGCTTCGGGGATGCACTAAGAAAACACACGTGATCCAACTTTAAATTAAACTCATACATGGCTCATACCATACATAGGATCTTCATGTACGAATGAATAGAAGTTGGGAGACAAGATTGTTCCTGGATTGTATGTAACTTTTTAGAACGTGCCAAGACCCTCATTAGCAGACACAATTAAAAACGTATTGTTGCGTTACCTTATGGATACGCGAGGGGCCTGACGCGTTAATGAGTTTTTTAAAATGACTCATTTTATTTTAAGTGTGGGAAATCATCAGATTACTTCTCCCGCTCTGGGTGGAGCAGGAGGGCGTGTCAGACACTTACTGACTAAAACCCACACGTTTTCCTTCAGTTGCCTTTTGCATGTCAGGGCCGCGGTGACTCTTTCAAACACTACTGCGACAAAAGGACTCCTAGGTTGACGGTTAAGGCGCTATAAACTGCCAATGACCTTGAGTGGTTAGCTTGCCTGTTCTGTGCTGAGCTCACGTAACGCGTTATATTTATTTATTTATTAAACTTAATGCACAAGTAAAAATTACTGTACAATGGCGGACTTAATGCCTTAGGCATTTTCTACCAGTCGACCTTAGGGTGGTGCAGAGACGGAACGTGGCAGGTGCAACTTAAGGGAAAGAATAAACGGAAAATAAAAATACAATAATAAATATATACTTAAATACATACATACAACAAAATTAAAAATGTAATTGAGAAAAACGAAAACAACAAATCAACGTTGTGACGATTTTTCGAACTCCTTGCGAATGTGTTCACGCGCCTTCAACTTAAAAGAGAACCGACTGGTTGCCGTCCTGATGTTCGGAGGGAGCGCATTCCATAGGGAGACCGCCTGGACACGGAAGGAAGAATGGACAAACTCAGAGCGGTGAGAGGGACATCGCAGAAGACGATTAGTGGTTGATCGAAGATTTTTAGCGTGAGTCGAGCACAGAAACTGAAAATGCGAAGTCAGATAAGAAGGAGAAGTGGGTTTATCGAGTAGAGAAAACAAAGTAGTCAAGACCCTTAGCGCTCTACGCTGACGAATGGGTAACCATTTTAAAATTAACCGATGCGCGGATACATGGTCATACTTACGCAGATTGAAGACAAATCAAATGCAGCTATTTAGAAGGCGGTCTAGTTTATTGAGAAGGTCTGCATTCAGGTCATAGTAGCACACATCGCCATAGTCGATTATGGGAAAGATTAGGGACTGTACAAGCATTGCCTTTATGTGAGCTGGAAGAAGGTTTTTCAGGCGATTGAGCGACCGCAGCGTTCCAATAACTTGACGTTGACGTTATACGTCCACCCACTAATAGGAATCGCCAATCAAGGAGCGCTGTTCAAAATTAGACGCATTATTACACTAAAACACTTAGACTAAATTATAAATAGTTAAATGATCTTTAAAATGGTGAAAATTTCATAAAAATAGACCATGACCTGGATTTCGTTAAGGCGCTATTAACTGCAAATGACCTTGAGTGGTTCGCTTGCGTGTTCTGCGCTGAGCTCACGTAACGAGTCGTACGTCCACCCAGTAATAGGACTTGCCCATCAAGGAGCGCAATTAGACGCACTACTAATTTATTATACATAAAACAACAGGAATTCTTATAAAAAACTTATTCTAAAATATAAATAATGAAATAATCTTTGAAGTAATGAAGGTTTCCAAGAAATATGCTTAATAGTTTTTGCGTGATTCTCATTTTTTTAGTCGCGTTTGAAATTACAAATTAATTATACTAGCCTGAGTGCCCAGGGGTGCGGTAACTCGTTTTCAGAATTTATCCGCCACGAAAAATTCTGTTTGGACCCCCAGATTGGGCAGGAGCCGCTTCAAAGCAGCACTGGCCCGCTCCAGTCTGGGAGCCAAACGTCGGAAATGCTCGACGAAGTTCCACCGGCTGTCGAGGACGAGACCCAGGTACCTCATCGTCCTCTCAACGCCGATGTGAATACCGTTATCTGGGAACCCGACGGTGGCGCGTTCCGAAGACCATGAAAACACATGGCCTCGGACTTGTGCAATGCCACCTCGAGTCCCAGTTGCCGGATCTTCTCAATGACTATCGCAACCCCGCGTGAAGTCGGCCGCCGCCTGGTACGAACTCTCCTGCACCAGGACCAGCATGTCATCAGCGTAGCAAACTACGCTGACGACGCTAGGGAGGTCGGCGAGCAGTACCCAGTCCTACCCGATGTTCCACAGCGACGGTCCCAGGACCGATCCCTGTGGAACACCGCACGACATCTCTCGCCGGTTCCATTCTCCCTGGTGACCGGGATAGAGGACGGCCCTGTCCGTCAAATATGGCTCGACCACGCGACGAAGGTAGGGCGGCACCCGGTGATACCGGAGTGCCTCCACTATGCAACTCCAGGGCAGGGTGTTGAAGGCATTGGCGATGTCCAGAGACACCGCCAAGACGACCCTACTACTGCTACTGCATCCCCCGTCGTGAGGGCTCGTACGCGCATGATAGCGTCCACCGTTGAGCGCCCCCTGCGGAAGCCGTACTGGCTCTCCGCCAGATCCGGCCCCACCCGCACCAGCTGCCCGACGAGACGGTCTGCAATTACTTTTTCGAAGAGCTTGCCCACCTCGTCGAGTAGCACAAAGGGCCGGTAAGCGGACGGAGAGTCCGCGGAGTGCCACGGATAACTGTGCCTTAAAGAACACTTTCAAATTCCGGTAGTATATTCCGTGGGATAATCTTCGACTGTGCATAAATAAAAACTAATTTTATATCCAATCAAGTTTCTTATCTCTAAATAACATAGTCTTGACCGATACCACAACATTGTCATTGGCTTGACCCCAATAATAGATTACTAAGACATGTGTCACTGTCAACGTAGACATTTTTCAATTTGCACGAATAAAATTAAATTCCATACAATTTTTATTTGACACTGTGTCAAAATTAACATTTTACAACGATTTATTTGATAAGTTCTACATTAATTATCGTGTTCTCATTAAAACCGTAGGTACCTATGTAATTAATTTCCAAGAAATCTCGGAGAAACATTTAATGCGAATTCAAATTTCATATTTGCAATGCAAATATTCGTCCTTTGCAAATATTGATAATGAAATTTGCGTGCATGAATTATTATTTTCTGTGACGTTAAATATTTTTTTTATGTTATCTGTAAGATGATGCATCTCCAAAGACCTCAAAGTTATATTGTTTTATATTGTGATATTATTTTCACAATAGACACATGAAACATGAATAAACAGCTAAATCTATGTTTTTAGCTATTTATTCATGTTTTAAATAAGTTTAAAATAGAAAAACTTGTTTTCTGTTGCCCAGCTAACCGAATGAGTTCCGTTAAAAATAAAATTGGTTACCAAAAAAATGATTACTACAAATTAAAGCTATTAAATATGGCGCACATTCCTTACAAACACAAAGGTAATTAAATTAGGCAGCTGAAATAAAATAAAAGCTTAGGGAAGGTTATTAACTATACTCACAACCCCTCTCTTAGTTAGCAAAGTTTTAATTCTGTTTTGTTTAATATAAAGTGCAGTAAATTATTACGCATTAAAGGGTAGGCTAATAACGCCAACTGCCTCGCTTATGGCTGCTGTAGAAATTAATAGCGCCATTAGTGATGTGAAGTGTGTAACAATATCGATGTTTAATTTTCTAAATTGTTATTAAAAAAGTAGCTAAGAATATTTTAGCTTTATCTAAATAGACCCTTTTTTTTTGGTGCTGCGAAATCATTCTATGACTTCTCCCGCTCTGGGTGGAGCGGGAGGGCGTGTCAGACTCTTACTGTCTAAAACCCACCCCTGTTCCTTCCCTGCCCTGAGTGCCCAGGGGCCCCATTAACTCTGTTTCAAATTTATCCAAGACCCCTGGTCAGGGATATGTCCAAATGTATGGATTATTTCGTAAGGCCTACATCAAATTCTTTTAGCGCATTCTGTGTATGTTGGTAAACAACGCAAAAAATCAATCTTTTGTAACAATTAACTACACTCATAAAATTTACATCTAGATTTCGAGGCAGCTTCTTCAAGCCAGGCCATAAATTACACTGAACACTAAGTACAAATTAATAACCACATTTTGACATTTATTATACGAGTATACACGTGAAATGCCAACGACAAATCAAACTTTTTGAATGTATTACACGAATTTCGATGCTCTTTTATATTTTGTAAGCAGGTGCTACGTTGTTTTTTTTTTGTCTGCCTGTCTTACGTGCTATTTTTAGTCAGCTTGATTAAGCTGTATGTTTCCGAAGTTTAATAAGTCAGTCAGTAGTAGTCTTCTATTCCTCATAACACCAGAACCAGACTATCGACTCCCAAAACTTCCGTTATATCCCATCACTAACCATTCTTTAGATACGTGCTAGGGCGTCGGCGGGGGATTTCCGGCTCTCGGGTGGGTCGCTAATATAGCTATCCTCACTCGGGGCGAGCGGGCAATGTCGCCGGCGCGGCCTAGCGAGAAACTCATTAAAATTACACACCCGGCACAAAAGCATACAGGAACACAGCCTCCCGTCGAAAACGGCCTTTGCCCTGTCAATTTGTCGCGTCAATTACTTTATTTAACAGGACATTTGGATATTACTGTTTTATATTAGATTCTATTTTGGATTCATTGCTGTGTTTTGACTGGAACGGTTTACAAATGGGCGGTTAGGAAGTGACTGGTTTGGTTATCTTCTACTTACTCTAGTATTTTCAGGGATCAGACGATTTTTCAGTTAACATGAGTCACATTTCATCTAGGTTTAATCTTATAAAGTGGCAAAAAAAACCCATCATACTTTTACATAGGGCAGAAAAATCTACTCATACAAATTATAATAATCCAATCCGTGTAAAATGGGGTCGAAACACTTTGTATATTAATCCAGAAAATAAAAATGAAAAAAGCATGTTTAAATAAAAGCCTAAAATCGCGTAAAATACAACAAGCACGAAAGATAAAGTGTCTGTATTTAATTGTACCTAAAACCCATATTTCTCCATGAGATATACCCGCAGTCTTTACGTAAAATTAGATGACAGTTAAATTTTTTACGGGCCTTTGCTCGACCGCAATGGACAATAAAGCCCAGGCAATCCCGGGGGTATTTCACGGTAGCCCGACGCTTGCAATGAATTCGTTCAGAACAAATTTTAAATATTAGACTTGTGGAAATATAGTTCTTTGTAGTCTGTTGGCGTTCAAATATTGTAGAGGACAGAATAATAGGCATGCCAAACATAACTTGCGTAAAATATTAAATTGCATTAATCCAGAGTTAGTTTTCTTTTTCTGACTCACTGGCCGAGTTGTTTTTCATTGTTCAGAATTAGGCTTTTATTTACGCTGAAAATGACAACACACTGCAGTTATCCAGCCTATTGCTGTGCCAATAATATGGATTATGTAAAACGATTTATATTGATTTATTTATTTATATTTAGTCACATTGTAAGCATTTATACATCACTCAATGTATGCCAAGGCATATAAAGTAGTAAATTAATAATCCTGAAGCATTTACTTGTAATATTAGTATCTACAGCATCATGTAACAAAAACCCTGTCTGATCCTGAATCCGTAATCATTTAATGTATGCGAGATAATTATTTTTCCCCACTGAAAATAATTAATTAACAAAAAAAGAAAAACTTGTCAAAGGCAACACTGAGCGCTCGACAAAGTTCACCTACTGTTTCATGTCAAACATGCCGCCTGAGCTAGACAGAGTGCCTGCAGCGCGGCTAGTGCAGGTCGGTATCGTTTGAAATAAAAATAGGTAAAAATAAAAGATTTCGCCGGCCTGTGGAGTATTGTCAACTCATAAAAATTTGCTATATTTAGTGTTAAATTTCGCATATTTCATGAGTTACATATATTTGGTTGTGTTTCGCATACTTTATGAGTTACATTTTTTTACAACTTTTTCTAGTAGGTACATGTGTTAAACCAGGAATACACCTTCATTGGATCGGACAGGGTTTTTGTTATCTGCTGTATAAACTTTGAAATGATTAACAAACAAAAGATTTTATTGTTACGCTACAGGCTATCTACAGACTTCAAGTATTTCTGTTGTCTACCTACTTAGATAAAAGTCTAAACAATTCATTTAAGTTTACAACAAAGTAAAACAAGTAGGTACCTACTGGCAATCGAGACTTCAAGACATTATTTTCAGCCACAACTTAAAACTTTCAACCTTTGATGAAAGTATAAATAGAGGACCTATTTTAATTATGCCTAAAAGACAAAAGAAGGACTAGTATTGCAGATTTTCAGGATTATTTAACCTAGTTATATCTTTTTATCGTTTAGTTGCTAGGTGAATCTGACTAAAATTCTTGTCATCTTTGAAATTTTCAAGTTTTTAACTTATTACATAAAATAAAAACATGTTTTTGTTGGAATTATAGTGTTAATTTCCCGGTACCCCCGATTGGGTGGTTTTGAAAACAAAGACAGACACATCCTTAAGAGAACCTTGACAAAGTGCCATTTTAGCATCGATAACAATTGGCAGAAGTTCAAGTAGTAGTATTTGGGATAGACCACGTGAAAATCCATGACAATCCTAAATATTTTGGACTTTTCGACAACCGCTATTGTTGTTATGTCACATTATCTTGGCGCTGAGACACTTTTAACCAGTGATTGGAGTAGGTAGAGCTATTTTGTTTCAATGACCGCAAACGTTGATGTTAATATGGACATTCCCCGGGATTCTAACTGAAACTCTGAGATTCGAAAAAATAAATTGATTTTTTAGAGAATAAGTTTGCAACGGCTATTGATACTTGTCAAAAAAATTCAAAAAATATATTATGTAAAATATAAACTTTTAATTTCATTAACCTGAAACGTGTTGGTCATATATGTACTTACCCGTCGGAGGAGTGGTTTTTTAATAACAACGGGCGTAAAAAGACCGTTTTCGAAGGAGAAAGCCACATATTCTACCCTTTAATTGGATTTTTTTTTTTCCACTAGACCAAACCTGGGAATCCACTAGTTCTGGAGATATTGAAGGTCTAAGTCGCAATTTTTTTTTACTTTTTTACGAAAATGAATTCCAAGTGTTACCCTACCCTACTAAACTTTTTTTCCTAACAAACATAACTAACATAGTTGAATTGACCATATCATGAAGTTGTCGGTAATATCAATAAATGTCAAGGAGACACCATCCTTTTCATTTTCAGGGAATCTAAATAACAAATACTAACTATTGCCTGATATCGAAGAAGTATCATGGTCAATTAGACCGGCTCCGGAAAATCTATCATTATAATTTGCCTGAAACACATTAAATCGTGACGATTTTTTCTAAACCAAACAAGCATACCTTCCCACAATAATCCCGTTCTATCGCACTAAACAGTGTCCAAGTAAACTTTTTTCCTAACAAACATTACCTGAATTTTCGATATTTTTTTTGAAATTTCGTAACTACGCATTTGCAGTTATAAAAATGCAATGAATATTAAACGTATCCGACAAGTACCTACGTGGCTTAGAGCTGGGGGGCGGGGCTTAACTCCACTTGCCTGGGCTCGCGCTACATTGCGCGCAATATCAATAGTTTTTTTTTTCATACCTAAAAATAAAAGTCGTTTCCCAGCAATATTTTTTGCGCAAAACTACTTTAATAGATGTACAGTATGCGTGGTTGACGGCTATATGATGTGTCTTTTTACAGTATATAGGTATTTCAAATCCTGGGATTCCGGGAGTCTCCATATTAAGACAACAATCGCAAGTACAAAAAACAGCTCTACGTAGGTACTCCGATCATTGATGATAACCAATAACCATCAACAGGCAAATCCTGTACAAACTTACCACTAAATCAACATGACGTAAATCGCGACACCAAAAGGATGGGATAATTAATGAGGAGCATTGCTCGTGACAGTGGCAGAGAATCATTTGGGCCATAATTAACATGTTCTGTGTTCTGCACAGTGGGCGGAACCGCGGACAATGGGGCAACATGTTTAGACCAGGTCAGTGTATTGTCCGCACACAATTAACTGACAAATGGATGGTCAATACTCTTGATAGATATTATGAATTAGTGTTTTGATTTATTGTGTGGTTGTTTATTAATGATGCTGGAGATAAGGTATGTTTGTGAAGTAAGTTCAAGACGGTAATTAACATGACGTTTTCATTTTTAGAGTTCCGTACGGGACCGTATGAGCGGTAGTGGCCCAGTGGTATTGGCCGCGACTTACAAGTTGAAGGTCGTGAGTTCAAACCCAGGCAGGCGCTTTACTTTGTGTAAATTATTTCATCACCACTGCTCTCAAAACGGTGAAGGAAAACATCGTGAGGAAACTGCCATGTCCTAGAACCAAAAATTCGAAGACATATGACATCCACCAACCCGCAATGGGCCCGCGTGGTGGATTACGGCCCACACCCTCTCACATAGAGGAGGCCTGTGCCCCAGCAGTGGAAACAATAAAAGGCTGATGATGATAACGGGACCGTATTACAAAGACTTCACTGTCCGTCCGTCTGTCTGTCCGTCTGTCACCAGGCTGTATCTTATGAACCGTGATAGTTAGACAGTTAAAATTTTCACAGATTATGTATTTCTGTTGCCGCTATAACAACAAATACTAAAAAACAGAATAAAATAAATATTTAAGGGGGCTCCTATACAACAAACGTGATTTTTTTGCCGTTTTTTACAGATAATGGTACGGAACCCTTCGTGCGCGAGTCCGACACGCACTTGGCCGGTTTTTGGATCTGTGTAACCTGTTTTAGGTAGCCAAGTTTTCTGTAGGTATTGAAAGTGAATAGTTATAGGGAACTAGCTTTTGTCCCTAGCTTCGTTCTTATGACCTATTCCACAGAAACTGTGCATTAAATGGTATCGCTTTTAGTGAAGTGTCGTGGCTTTCAGAGAAAGCATGGTCTACCTATTTTCACAGATTACAAACCAAAAAATCACATTTTTAAAATTTTATAGCTAAATCATCATCATTTCAGCCGAAAGACGTCCACTGCTGGACATAGGCCTCCCCCAAGTGTCGCCACAATAACCGGCCCTGTGTGTCTCGCATCCATCGGCTATCCGCGACTCTCGCCAGGTCATCGGTCCACCTTGTTGGAGGCATTCCAACGCTGCATCTTCCGGTACGCGGTCGCCACTCTTGAACTTTTCGGCCCCATCGACCAACTGTTCTGCGAGCAATGTGCCCTGCTCACTGCCACTTCAGTTAGGCGATTCTTCGGGCTATGTCGGTAACCTTGGTTCTCTTGCGGATTTCATCATTCCTGATTCGATCACGCAAGAAACTCCGAGCATAGCCCTCTCCATTGCCCTTTGGGTGACTTCAAGCCTTCTGATGAGGCCCATTGTGAGCGACCACGTTTCTGTTCCATATGTCATCACTGGCAACACGCATTGGTCATAGACTTAAGTCGTTCGTTTTAACTTACAATAACTAATTTCAGATTTTCTTCGAATTTTTATTTGGGTATTAATAATTCGGAGAATATCCTACAGAAAAATAATAACATTTTCTGATTATGACGTAATTTCTCATAAAACATCACACCCAATTCAACTGAAATATTCCGAAACTCACACGATCTCAGTAAAAAACACCACAACGCTAGACGAATTATTTAGAAATCAATTTCGATCGTGCACCGCCGCAATCGAATCGTCGACCCACAACGATATTGAGAACGTAATAAACTGCTCCAAGATTATTTCCACTTGATCCAATACGTACAGATTCTACGAGAATTCTCCACCAGACTCGGTATGTGGATGTTAACACAAACTGCTTCAGTGGTACTTTGGCTTGGCTACGATCTAAAGACTTTCAATCTTGGCTGGGGTGTAAATATTGAGAATTGACTGTTGGTGTAGTATTCAGGCATTTCTATACATAATTCATAAACTGGTGATTGATTAATCTTAATTATTTTATGTACCCGTCTATCCCCTCATTAGCAGACACAATTAAAAACCTATTGTCGCATCTCCTTAAGGAGACGCGAGGGGCCTGACGGATTAAAATGTTATTAGTTATTTTAATCTACTAACCATAATTGATTTTGCCAACGGAAGATGGAGTGGAAACTGTCTGACCATATAAGAAACACAACCCTGCTCCAGAGCGCAAATTATCGACGTAGCTCAAAAATGTTCAAGACTGAAGCCTAGAACCTACTGGGTAGGCAAATCGTAGATTGGAGCCCTGTCATAGCTAGATGGCGTCGTAGTAGACCAGGAGAAAAATACCGGAACGCCTTCGAAGGCTTCACTGAGAGTTAACGTGAGGAAACACAACGCCGAGAGACACGGAAGGAATGACGCCTTTACCTGGGAGTTGGACATTTTAAGGGTATAAAAAAAAAACATAACATCAATACTTTATAACATAACATTTTCCGTGTAGCACGTACCACGTCTTGTACGCTGATGTGCTTTTCATAATCTTTTATCTTACTTTTCAACTTATTATCATACATAAAGCCGGGTTTAGGTAGGTACATTACTGTATTTTGTCGAGTCGTGGCGCCTGCTGGCGTCATTAATTGGGTACCAAAATTCGTAGTCATAATGACGTCGGCTTAACAGATTCTTTTGGCTAGTCTGGTGGAGTAATCGTGGCAGAACGTTGAATTGACCATATCATGAAGTTGCCGGTCATATCAATAAATGTCAAGGAGACACCATCCTTTTCATTTTCAAGGAATATATATAACAGATACTAACTATTGCCTGATATCGAATATGTATCATGGTCAATTAGACCGGCTCTGCAAAATCTATCATTATAATTTTCCTGAAACACATTAAATCGTGACGATTTCCTCTAAACCAAGCAAGCATACCGTCCCACAATAATCCCGTTCTATTGCAATAAACAGTGTCCCACATTTGCAAATTTAACTCAAAGGGAGTGCTGTTTTAATTTGAATATTTGCTGCAGCAGGAACTGTTATCATAATGATGGTCTGACGAGTTGTAGGTGATTTTGACCCAGAGATGGATTCTGCTGAAAGGTTGCAAACAATAGCTTTACGATTATATCTTTGTATGATTGAGGATTTAATTTTTTAGGGCTAGTCCAAGAAAAGATTGCCGTTTTAATTCCTCAGTTAGACGTTACCTGACTATTGAAAAAACTGGCCAAGTTCGACTCAGACTCACGCGCATAGAACTCGAAACAAATAACATTTCTTTGAATTGTTTCATATGCTCTGTAATTTGGGAGATAAAATGATTTATAAACAAATTTTCATTTTAAAATTATGAAAAAAAAATTAAGACTTCGAGGGAGCCCTTTCATTTGATATGTCGCACGGTACAGTTTGAACACCTTTATTTTCAAGCACCTCAAAAGTGATCCCCATAAATTATTCCAAACTCATTTACTCACATTACACGCCCGTGTTCGGGTTACAGATATTCGTCTTAGATAGTTGATATTTCGATCAATGCAATCGTTTCAGTACATTCGGAACAAATTGGCTGTGACAGACAGACACATCAGTTATCCTATATGGGTTCCGTTTTTTGATTCGAACGTTCGGAACCCTAAAATCAGCCATTAGTACGATTTCAATGAGTATCACGCTAAAATTCATTTAATAGACTGTAAAGATAGAAATATATGAAACAAGCCGAAGAGAAACACAGTGTTAGCTTTCAAAAACTTTTGGTTCTCGTTTTAATTGATATATGCAACAACCTACTACTAATCAAAAGTATTTTTTGTTACAAAACATAACCTTTATTTTGAGCTTCGCCTCTGTTAGACAAATAACTACATGATGTATTTTTTTCTCAATAAAAGTAAGGGACAAAAAGCCTCTCCCATACCATTTTCGAGTTCAATTCAATCTCTCACACCTTTCAACCAGATTCAATTTCATCGAAAACACTCTCTGAAACCAGCCCATCTCATTAAGTATTCCCTATGGACTATTAATATCCTACACCGAAGATGCATTCTCCGCTGAAATCTATAGGTTAAGGTACATCTATGAATATTTTGGCGCGAGGATAGTGCTCGTATTCATTGAGCCAGTCGCGATTCAGGGAAGAACTGAAGTATTTCATATTGTGCAATCTCTTTCACACAGCAGACAATGCGATACGCGGTGGAACGCATCACTCAACGTCAGAGTAGACGTATATTTTTACATCCTCACAAACTCAAGGGGGAATAATTTCTATTGTCAGTAAACACAGCCTTACGATCGGCAACTAGAGCACCCACTGTTTATTTTTCGAGCCAAAAATTCTGAGAATTCGTAATACATTTCGCTTCACGTTATTTAATGTCAGTCAACTGTTTTTGTGTGTTAAGCACTTTTATTGGTTTTCAATGTTACTTCGGTTTTGGGTTACTAAGTTGTTTTCAAGAACGTCTTACTGTTTTTTGATGTAGGTATAACAAAGCGTTACTGAGAATCATAACTTTAGCCAAATTTCAGAAAAAAAAACAGAAATTCACTCTATTTTTAACCGACTTCAAAAAAAGGAGGAAGTTCTCAATTCGACAGTATTTTTTTGATTTTTTTTTTATGTGTGTTTCCTCATCACTTTTTACTAGGTAAACCGATTTTTAAGATTTTTTTTTTATTTGAAAGCTGTTGCTTCACATGTGGTCCCATTTTAATTTGGTGAAGGTCTGATAAAGAACTTCGGAGATACACAATGGAACTCTTCAATAAATGATAGCAAGCCTTCCAGAATGACTGCAATCGCATGTCTGTATATTGTTTTCACCACTTCACAACATAACATTACGCTGATACGCTCTGAACGGGGTATACAGATTTGTACAGTTCACCCTGATACACCCTAATTTCACCAACTATGTTCAAATTCCCTATTTTTGGGGCTATCAATTCGGGCATAACTTTACTATTAATTTAGTTTTAGAATGGGGTACAAAAATACAACCGACTTCCATAATTAATACTAAAAAATGCAAAATAACTTTAATTTCGGAAGTCGGTGTCAAATAACGAAGAAACCAAACTAGAAACACCGACTTCCGAAATTAAAGTTATTTTGCATTTTTTAGTATTATTTAAGGAAGGCGGTTGTATTTTTTTGTAAAAAGTATTTTATTAAAACTTCGTACGGTGAGTTAAAATACCCATTTAAAAACAAAAATGTATTTAAAAATGCAAGAGTGTTAAAATTTTGAGTTGAAAAGCTCGCTAACGACCAACTTATGTTTCGGTTGAAACTAAGCTTTGCAGCTTAAAGCTGATAATGCAATAAATCTAATCAATGAGTCAAGTCTCTGCGACCTTATGCGGCAAGTTTCTGCTTACCACCTGGGAAGGAGGTCCTAGTGGTTGTTTAAGCGATTATATAAGAAACTTATAACAATAGATAGAAAGACGTGGAAGGAGACATGACAGGTATTACAGCATAACTTCCTCATACAGTTTTCTTGCGATATACCCTTAAGCCGTCAGAAAAATCTAACTATCAATTACCAGGAACTGAATAAATTCTTATTTGTACAACTTACTGGGAATAGTAAGCGAAAACTCTTTTGTAAGTAGGTACGGTAAATAGCAAAGCCTGTATGTCGGATGTTTTTCAACCACGCATCAATAGTTGAACAAATTTTGGAGAAGAAGCTGGAGCACACGCATACCGGCTTCGATTGAAACATATTATTTATTCTATTTGTGGAATATTTTTTGTTCGCAGTTGAAGCTGCTGGCAAGTGCTAGTACTCAATAATTTTAAGTACTTCCTTAAAAACAGTTACATTTACGTCTAAACGTTCACTCCAAGTATAAAAAAAAGTATTACAAACCGAGAAACGAACTCACATCTACCAACAAAATCATTAATCAACTATCAGGGAGCCAGCAGAAAATAAAATATGGCAATTCGTAGTCCACAGAACCGTGCTGTCAGCTCCTATGATGTATTTGAACGTTTTCATGGGAACCAGCTAGCGCTTTGTCAACGTCCCCATTAGGGGTCATCGCTCAAAGCGACCCCTAGCGTCGGACCCCGGTTTTCCTTAAGATTTATGAATATCGATTCGAATTATTGTAGCTATTAAGACTGGGATAGAAACAAGACGCCAATTATGTTTGGGTGTCAATTTTGAGGAAATATGGGGTGGAGTTCAGTGTTTATAGGGATATGTATCTCATATACATATTATGTCAGCGGATAATAAAATTGTAAACACTGTTCGTTTATGTAAAATCCCTATATAGTAAACTCTTAATTTTCAATAAGCCTCAGATATATAGTTTTATCAAATTCAGATGAAATTGATTGTATTTCAAAATAATGATCTATTCATAATATGTCGAGAGATTAGAATCTCCCAAGATTTATTACAATCTTACGGTGTTTGCATTTATTCGGTGACATATACAGTCAGAAGTGGATGAAAGTGGTAGGTAGTACAAAGTATAGATATATTAGAGGATGCAATTTTTCCGAGTCATACCAATAATCTTCTTTATTTACTGCATGTATGTATCTGTAGGATTCAAATCTAAGTAAATAAATTATAAAGGCAAGCAAAAACACTGGAGAGCAGTTACAAATTGTTAAATACTTTCGAACAAGGAACAAGTTTGTATAGTTCAAATGAAATTGTGAAAGGAATTTTGTAACAACGACAAACTCACAATTTTGAAGTAAGTACTGAATGTAACCCCTGAAAGTTATTGCCATCGTTAGGAACATAGTTCCATTTTATCACTCTGAATGTAGACGATAAATACAAACGAATGGATGAGCGACGCTCATTACCGCGCAGCACTCGAAACTCCTCGGAAAGCCGCAGAAGAGTGATGCAACTACCAGTAATGGACGGACAGAGAACGAGTGTCGGATCAAGCATTACTCCCACTTTGAGCTCGCGCACATCTCAAGCAAGCTACTCCCATTTATGTGCGCCTGATATATACCTACCTACGACGCGAATAAAAACGAAAATTCTCTCTTTCAAAGACAAATTCTCATAAATCCCTCTCGCAGTTTCTCAATTTTAATACAGCCCTACTTCAATAATTATTTTCATCACAGAGAAAATGAAAGCCGAATCCGGCGTCGAACGCACGACAGATGGCAGCCGCACCTGGCATTCACAACTTTCCTTTTCAATAAATCCAGCCGACATTCGCGCGACATTGTTCCACCAGAATATACTAAAATTATGATTTATTATTATGAAATGTTAGTTCTAGTAATAAGGGGAAGTTTGCTCGCTTATTCTGAATGTTAATTAGGGGCGAAATGAAAACCGTGTAGACAATGTAACGATTATCCGGCGGTACGTATACGAACCACAGAATACAATAGAAAAGTTTATTACAGTACCCGCGGGTGAAGTCAGGTTTCTCGTTAAGAGGTAAATATTTGCAGAGAGCGAAGCAACGTGTGAGCACGAGTAAATAATGAAGCCTACGCCTCGTAACGAGACGAATGTTTGCGGACTACCAACGAAAGTAATTAAGAGTTTAACAAGAGTTACAGAATAAGACAATTTTGTCAAAATCTCGTCAACTTTGAACTCGACTCGCGAACACTGATTATGTTGCTTTAGAATTATTGTTTTTTAATTATTTAGTAATGTAATAAGATAACCGCAGGTTTAATTTAATTTAAATTTGCAACATTACTAAAAGCATCATCTTATATTAAATATTTTAAAATTTAATCTCTAGTCTTAGTTCTCAAACTGAAAAGATTTTCAAATAAAATTATCACTAATTGAACTTAATTCAGAATTACAATTGCGAGCAAAGAAATCGAAAAAACATTTTCAAATGTTTTCAAACACGAAATTTAACTATCGAATAACAAACAATTGAGTTTTCACGTGCAAATAATAGTAAAAAGGTTCGTTAGTCTTTTATTAAATTTCTTTAATAACAGGCGAGACTATTGCCTTCTTATTTGTACTGGCATATAACTGATAAAATTAAATAACTTTCGTAATTGTACTCCGAAATACTTTTAATAAGAACTTAGTTTTATATTTGGGCTTAGTAACACGGTCACTGACTTTTTATTGCAAAAGTATTTTTTTCTGTGAAATGAAAAAGTTGAAATTATTTTCTTTGTAAGATACGAAATAAGCCTTAGTTTTTAGATTCTGATTTTCAAATTACCTGGAGATACTCGTAGTACTTACGAAACGGAGTTTGAAAAAATTGCCAGAGCCTCTAAAATTTCGATATATTACAACACAAAATATTTAATTAAAAACCCCAGAACATCTAACCTTTCGTTAAAAAACCCAGCATTTATCTTAATAAAGAAACATAGTGGCGAGAAAGACGGACAGTCCCGATAAAGTAATCTCCGACCCATACTTCGTCACTGTCCGAACCTTCGATGCCACCTATCTCCGGCTTAACGAACGTGTACAAATTTCAGGATACACAGCCATGTGGTTACGGCCCTAAACCAGCGCTTAATCCTCGGTTGCCGAACAAAAGGTTCGGGCGTTAATTCTTAGCAAGCGTTTGTCTTAATCCTGATTGTATAGAAATCCTATTTAAGTTTTAATGCTGCCGAAAAGTTTTGAGGCTTTAGTATGCGGAGCGTAGTTATTTACTTAAGTTGACGCTGTTTTTCGCTATGTCGACCGGAGTTTTATATTGTAGTAGGTTCGTAGGTTTTGATTGAAAATGCTCTGATAGGGTGACTTTAAATTCGTTTGCAGCCTTTCAAGTTGAAGACGTAATTATAATTTTTACTATATTTACGGTCGCCCTGATATGTTGGCCCAAAAAAATAATCTTTAGCTACTTTTTGTCAATTTATGCGAACACAAAATTTACTGAACAGTTAATTTTTGAAAAGTCGTATTAATACATGAGTAGGTACATTTACTCTCTAAAAGATTGATAACGAACAATTTCACACTGTACAGCCTCCATCCTGAACACTAAAATCAAGGCCACAATATGTACTCGTACTATAAGTTACACGTTTCTTGTCTAGCCCATCCCTTACAAGCTCGAACTAAAACTAAGACACACAAGGCCTCAAGAAGTATAGAGTTTCAATCAGGACTCTGTTTACTCTGTAGGCTAAATCTAATCTATGCCTACATAGGAACATTCCTGATGTTCCTACACATTCACATAGTTTGTAAATGAAGTTACAAGTTCTGTTAGGTTCGTTGTGGAATAGAATATTATGCAATCAAAAAGTACGACAATGATGTCTATTTGCGAGAAAAATGCCTATGGCCCCAGCAGTGTTTCGAAAAATTTGAAGATCCCATAAGGACATTTTTTTAATATAAATGGAAATACTAGATATCGACGTCAAAGTACTGGTTAAGAATCATAAACTCTACTGCATACACTCGTAATAGGTGTGCTTTGATTAGGTATGAAGGCAGTAGTTTGATATCGTGTTACTGAAAAATCGACTCATAAGTTCATAAAAAATATATACAGTGAAAAATACATTCAATTTCCAAACGAAATAGACCATAGTTCAAGCCGCCATCTATCCAGGCCATCGTGGTCACATAACTCACATTTACGTGTTAAAAATGTTTGTCTATTCGTCTTAATAAAGGCGGATCGGACCGGTTCGGTCCGGTTCGTTCGGTATCGGTCGGGATCATTCGACCATCGGATACTAATCCTGCCCGATCCTCAGTCAATGTCGTGACCGTTTGCCCATTGCCGACCAATGTCCAATGGGATTATTTGACACATGTTTGGATTTAGTATATTATTTAGTGTGGTTATGTGTGGAGATTGGTCTTTTGCGTTATTTTTCGGGGTAAAAGGTTTTTGTATGAAAAGCTTTTGGGTTTTGAAGTTCACTGAGGCATGTATTGCTTGTTGGTTTGGCAAATACGCAACGATATAGTTATCAGCGGAAAGACGTCCTTCACCAAGCGCCATCACGTCGACCGGTGATTCTGCAGATGTGCTGATCCAGTAGATTCCCGCGCTTACAACAGGCATATAAAAAAAAAATATCAAAAATCCCGACTGTAAAAAATAACTAAAAGGTTCCTAAAAGTCACTTTGCAAGCTTTTCTAACTATCTCACCTGATGGTAACATGAAGACTCTTAACATGAAGAGTTTGGAACTTTTTAGTTGTTTTTTAAAGTCGGGTTTTTTGAAAATGTATTTTTTTTCTACATTTTAATAAGTTATATTTTTAAAATCACCTCCTCGAATTGTCGAGTTGTGGTTGGCGCCATATTGTGAAAATACGCTGATAAACACCTTACCCTCCCTTGCGTCGCGCAGTCGGGTAAAGAAATAGAAAGTATACTTAACTTAACCTACGTCAAACGCTGGCTTGGTAAAGAACTCTAAAAGAAATCATGTTTCTTAAGAAGTACGCTATAGTTATTTTCCATGTAGGTAGGTATATCTACTCTCTTCATTCTTCATACTCATGGCTGGAAATAGGTTGGCCCATTCAGGCTAGGGATCAAACGACTCATGAATATTTTAAACCACCTATGGTCGTGACACCCTTTAGTAATTTTCCAGGACATAAAGAACCATAATGTTCCTTTTTAAGTTTATCCAAATATTTGAAAAAGTTCTGTCTTTTTCTTTCGTAGGTAATAATAAATCTAATATTATTATGGAAAGAAAAACGTAATTTGCAAGTATGAAAGTTGTTGTTAACTTAAAAAAATTATGAACTGCCTGCATGGCACTTATACAATTAACATCGAAATACTTTTTGTGCTCATGATTGATTGACACAACACACAATTATTTTCCATGGCTACTCGCGTGACCACGCTCACATAATTCTCGTGATTTAATACAAAATACACAGTTTATTTCATAATAATTCTGTGCAACGTTTCAGAAAAGGTCGTCGGTGAGGTTTATAAAAAGAAATCTAGGCACGTGTGGCATGAAATAAAACAATTTGTTTCTAAGAAACCGTCGAGGCGAAAGAGCGTCGTTGACTCAGGCGACCATAAGTAATGGAGAGGTTGAATATTTGTCCACCGACCCTCTACAAAGTCCTTAGCGCATGAAATTTTCATCGGGAGTACAGAAAAGCGCAGAAGGTCGGCTTCATACAACGACCGAAATCGAACGTAAGTACATTGTCAATGTAGACAGACATGCTTCCCTTACAGTGAGCTCAATCATAATTATTATATGCGATAGCATTCATCTGAGTAGTTGATATAGACTGAAATTGCATCGGAAATAAAGAGATCCACAGGAGGACCTTTTTTTTTTGTTGGGTGGGAAATCATCCAATGAAATCTCCCGCTCTGGGTGGAGCTGGCGTGTCAGACTCTTACTGACTAAAACCCACCACTGTTCCTTCCCTGCCTGTGTGCCCAGGGGTGCGGTAACTCATGTTGAGAATTTATCCGCTACCCCTATGTATGCAGGCACCGGCCACGATGGGCCCCGTCAGTGGTGGCTGACAATCATCTCTTTGAGGCACGCGTGGAACACTACGCGCCGTCGACTCACAGGCCTGGTGCTGATCGGACGGCGAGCTACCCACTGCTCGCCGTCCGCAAGCCCGGGTACCTTGAGGTTTGTCAGCGAGCAATGGAGCGCAGCATTCTGGGAGTCAGATTAATGGACCCCATAAGAATGAGATATGTGTTATGCTGTGATAAACACAGTGATGCGCTCCAAAACACGAATCATTGACGTCACCCCAAAACAGCTAAGCTAAAATGGGTCTGGGCCGGCTACATCTGCCGCATGTCCAACGATTCACGGGCAAAATTGACCACAATGTGGGTCCTTAAAAATGTCAGACGATAACGCGGCAGACCCAGACAACGATGGCGGGACGAGCTTGACGCCTATAGATAAAGATTGGTCCATAATTGTACAAATCCGTGAGGAAAGGAAAGAAGAAAGGGAGGCCTTTGCCATGTAGCGGGGCAGAATTAGCTGAAAATATACAATATAATATTACAGGAGGACCAAGGTTACCGACATGGCCAGAATAATTTACAAACTTAAGTGGCAGTGGGCAGCAAACAATGCTCGTAGAAATAATGACCATGGGGCCGAATGGTTCTAGTTGAAGTGGCGCAAACATACTGGAAGCCGTATTGTTGGGATAACCGATGACCTGGCGAATGCCGCGGGAATTTGCTGGATTTAAGCTGCACAGGACCGTTCGATGTGACGACGCTTGGGGAAGGCTACGTAAAGAAGGTAAATATAATTTATTTGGCATTAAATGGATATGTTACCTTTATGATAGTAATATGTTACGGTGTTTGCAACTATACGGTGACCGATACACACAATGTAGAAAAACTAATATAAGAAAACTTAATTTTAAGACAATAACTTTGTACTCGTATAACACGTCTTGTATGAAAGAGTGGACTCTCCTAATACAGGCACTATCAGCCTAAAAGGATGATCCAATCAAAAATTTTGTTATACGAGTACCTAAACTTGTTTTAACCAATAAAAAAAAAATTAAAAATTAAAAAAAAAATAACATTGTGTGCCTCATTATTACGGCAAACAGGTCCAGTTCCAGCAGTGGCCTTTCGTCTGAAATGATGATGATAAGTCAGATATTGCCGTACGTTCACGTTCCTGTGTACTTGTTGTGCGCCTGTCTTCAATTGTTCTATGAATTCGACCTTCTGTCTCTGCTCTTCTGTGTCGAGATCCTCGTATTGTACTAAACTTGAGAGGCGTTGCCGCCTATTGACGTTTTAAGCTTTCATGTCTGTTGCGTCTTTGAGACGTCTATCATTCTGTTGCGATTTTGGGTCGGGTCAAGTTGCCTTTTGTTTTACGTGGTGGTATAGAATTTATGCTACTATAGATTATGAATAATATTTATACTACTCTGAGTTTCGTTATGAATAGACACAGTGAAAAAATGGGATCTATTGATGATATTTTGTCGTAAGTGACATGTCCTTGTAAGTACCAATGACAAAAATAAGCAAAAACTAAGCCTGCTGTAAAATTTCTTTCGGTCTTCCCTTATCATGTAAAAAAAGAAAAGATTGTTAGTGACGAATAACTTCGTCTGGTCAAATCATAAAATATGAAATTGCACAGCGACAGCGAGAAGACCATTTACGTGGATATATTAGTAAAACGGAAGCAACTTAGAAAATAAGCCTCCTCCCCTCTAACAAATCAAAGCGAATAGTCCAATAAAACGCGACCACCCAAGCGTATCGTCTAGATGTCCCCTTAAAAAGTTAACTTCATATCATGCACCTGGACACACAAGAAAAGTAGAATTGGGGAAGAGACTAAAATAATTTCAGTCATAAATTCAACTTTTATAACTGGCGTTACGCGGCAAGGTCTGAGTCTTCAGACATCGACATAATTTAACTTTTTCCTATTATCTTTATGCTGACGCCGTTAAGTGGCTCACTCACATATAGCTGAGCAAGCGGTTTTGTTATAATTTCGAATTTACTCCGCCTTTCATGCATTTTTACCAAGTTTAATTTTATTCGGAGAAGGTAGGGACCCAAGTTTGACTCCAATTATTACTTTGGAATTAAGTTACACATTGTTAAAGGGATGCCTTACCACGTACTGAGTTAAGTTAGTTAGTTTCAGTGACTATGGACGCGGAGTAATGAAGTTTTTCTGTACAATAAGTAGCTAGTGGATTTCTTTATGAGATTTGTGTGTGTCTCGTTTTTTTGCGGCGAAAATACTTTTATATCTGAGATGTTTCTGCTGTAGGCTTTCACATTTCACGTGATGTGTTGTACAGAGCCTCCGGCTTGCGTTAGGGCCTGTTACACATTTTATTTGATAGCAATCTTAAAGGATGTTCCATAACTAGATTGAACTACTTTTTTATAGTATTGTATTTTTTATCTCTGCTCTTTTCTTTAACTTTATTAGGTAGATTAAGCTTAAACATGGAGCGTATATTCCTGGAGGCATGCTTTTATGAGCGTGAAACATAGCAAAATGGATTTGGTGTAGTTTTTCTGCAAAATTTTAAAGATTATTTTTGCGCTATTGGTAGATTTACTACTTGGTTCGTTTCCTTCCCACAAATAAAGGTCCCTAAGGACTCACCCATGCTTGATGAATAAATTCCTCTGATTAATGTAAGTGGCTCTTTCTGCTTTCTCTAGCTATGATACACTCTCTTAGAACTAAATATAGAACGTGTTTTCTTCCCACATCTTCACCTCCTTAGTGGTTTTCCTTAGTACCTACAGCAGATTTATTTATAAAAGATTTTGCACCGGCAAAGAACTTAAATGATGGGCAAACTTTGAAGACTTCTTTTATCAAAACGGTAACAAAAAAGTGTTTAAACACTTTTTTTGCTACTTCGTTGTCATCATCTTCCAGCCCATGTCCCACCTTACTTGGGGTCAGTGAAACAGCTTTGTTTCTTCCTTTTTCCCCTATCAACCATGAGAAATTTAGCTTTTATGTTGCTTCAATACTTTTATAATGAAATATCATAAAATTAAATCATCATCCTGCAACTTTCTATCACACCCATTGTGAAATTTGTCCTCACAAATGCATAATACCGATACGTTAAACATTTCCTGGTGTCACATTAAGTTCAAACCTAGAACGGCCCTCGGCTACACTGTTCACATTCGCATCTTACCAGAGGAACACCGTTTTGCTCTCAAACACATCGTATCGCGACTCCGCCGTCTCACTAGCCAACTTCGAGTCAAAGTTCCCTCGGGCCAAATCTATAAGAGTGTTTTGCCACATGATCGCTTCCACGATTTGCCAAGAAAATAAAGTAGAATCGAACAGGAAACTAGTTCCCACCACAAGTGAGTTGATAAAAGTAGATATCTTTGCAACGTTATAACTTCGCCAGTGAATAATAATGTTACAGTTGGAGTGGGATGTTTAAGTTAAATGTAAATGCTTCGAATATTGCTTGGTGTCACAATAAGTTGGTGTCGGTTAAATAAATGTTACAATCAATACCTATTCTAACTTATATAATTTTTCTGTGTAAGAAGAGAGTATATAGTTAGAAATCTTTTTAACCGACTTCGAAAAAGGAGGAGGTTCTGTGTTCGACTGTATGTTTTTTTTTTATGTATGTCCAGTGATTTCTCTGTCAGTTGTAGACCGATTTTCAAAATATATTTTTTTTATCCGAAAGAATATACTCCCGAGGAAGCAATTTTATCGAAATCGCTTCAGCGCTTTTTAAAAAACTGAATAAAAACAAAAAATAATGTAAACATCGATGACGTTTTGGCTTCCTCCATTACGAGTATGTTTAAATGCCACGTTCCATTTATTGGGGTTTTGAGTTCTGGGGTATAACAATTAAAAAGGGAAAAATAAAAAAACTTTTTCCAAAAAAAAAAAACAATCGACTTCCAAAATTTTTTGGAAGTCGGTTGTTTTTTTTTTTTGTAAAAAGGTTTTTTTTGTATCGTGGTTTTGGCATTTTCTCGTTTATTTTATTGTTGGTGATCTTATTCAACGTGATTGTTTTGATCCGGTTTTCTTATAAAAAAATTCGAATATTATTCAAAACTAAGATGCTGAAAAGTTCTGTTGCAGCGACCGCGTACAGGAAGAGACAGTGTTGGAAGGCCTCCAACAAGGTGGACCGATGACCTGGTGAGGGTCGCGGGTAGCCGATGGATGAGAGACGCACAGGATCGGTCATTGTGGCGACTCTTGGGGAGGCCTATGTCCAGCAGTGGCCGTCTTTCGGCTGAAATGATGATTTAAAACTACTGACCCGACGGACGTTGTCCTGTCCAAACTGTGCTCATAAAAAATCCCATGGAAAAAGCGCTTTCAGTTTTTTACCGAATTTTTGAAAAACTTTGTTAGGCATAATAAACACTCAAGTCGTTTCATGTGATGCTCTAACTAAAGACCAACATTTAATTTTTACATATAAATAGAAGGTGTACGCTGTGTGCGTAACCTTGTGAAAACAATTTGGAAGCTCACCAGGAAAGCTCCGTTTTAATTATATTTATAATATTTGTCTCAAGAATATACAGACACTGTAACTTTGTTCATACAATTAAGAGAGTACACAAGTAATTAACAGAGTAGGATGTACCTAATCGAATTTCTAATTATGTATTAACGCGCTGTAGTTGTTTCCTTGTATAAAGAAACGTTTGATAAGAGGCGTGCGGTGAACCTCCCGTATGCGGGCTACATTACGGATTATCAATAAGAAAAAAATGTTGCTGGAACGTCTTTCAAAGCCTACAAATACAACTCTCTCGTCCAGTAAATCAAAATAAGTCAGTTGTTCGTCGGTTCGTTGAGCTCCTCAAAGTTCTGAGTTGAGCTTCACGATAACTGACAAATGCTTGCACTGTCTGGACAGGTCCACTCAAATCGGCGTGTTGCTTTCCTTAAAAACTCATCCCAGACATTAACGTACAACATATGATTTGACCAGTACATTAAAAGAGACTTTGACCTCTGAGTTTGTTTCGGTGTTTCTTCTAAGCTAGGAAACACCGGCCTCATCTAGCTAAGACTGACAAAAAAAATATGTTGACGTGTAAAAGCGTTGTTAAAACCTATTTACAAAAATAAAATCATTTATCATTTAAGCTCTTTCTCGTTTTCATCTATCCAAAAAGTACCAAACGAAAAATCTCCCCGCATGTGGACATTGCTTGCGTAACAGAATTTTCCCATATTCCCTGCAGATGTTTCGTGAAAATTATCCGTAAATCGGGCATGACATCGTCAGAATAAGCCGCTGTAGCTCCATGAATATATCGCTTAATCTTAATTAGATCTTGCTTAATTAGACTCTTATACAGCGACCAAATTTTGACTTACAGACCGTGGCACATAGAATGCTGTTCGTTCCGCAAAGTGCACGCAGAGTTACCTCTATTCTGTAGGTATAGCCGTGTGTTGTGAATAGTCTCTAGTGATTTCTAGAATCAATGCAGCTGGCAGTCGTACTGCAACGGAGTACTGGGAACGTACCAAAGATGAATAGGTAGTTCTGTCAAACACCTTGGCTGATTTTGACGAAAGTGGTCGAGATAACCGCAAAATAATTTGTGAATATCGTAGAGATGTTTGTACAACGATGAAATGAGGTATAGGTTATGAAAATGTTAAATCAAGACTACTCGGAACTTACTTATTTATATTATGAATTTTTAGCCCTGAAATCGCAAAAAAAAGGTTAGTGTAAGTTTGCGTCGCACACGAAGGGTTGCGTAAGATTTTTAACCAAGTCTAAAAAGGAGGTTCGTATTTTCGCGACTTTCTCAAAAACTACTGTTCCGATTTGCATGGGGCTTTCGCTATTAGGGTTCCGAAAGTCCGAATTAAAAAACGGAACCCTTGTAGGATCACTTGTGTGTCCGTCCGTCTGTCTGTTGGCCTGTCTGTCTGTCCGTCAGTCACAGCCGAATTGCTCCAAGTCTACTGAATCGATTTAGTTGAAATTTGGTATTTACACATGAATATATTTTGGCCCAACATTACAGGGAAACCTATAGAAAGTATTTGTTTATGAAAAATATGATTCGTACGGAGCCCGGTGCGCACGAGTCTGACTCACATATGGCCGGTTTTTCATTATTTGTTGTTACAGCGGCAAAAGAAATACATAAATTACGGTATATAAGATATAGCCCGCTGACAGTCAGACCGACGGATGGACAGACAGCGGAGGCTTAGTAATAGGACTCCGTTTATTACCCTTCGGATATGAAACCCAAAACAACAGCTCTTATATTTTACATATTTTTGAGTTTATTCTAATTATAGTAAAAGTTTTTTACGTTCATGAATACTTTTAGCCCCTGAAAGACTGCCGATAAATATAAAGTGTATATATATCTTGTACCTACCTAATTATTATCAATCCATCCATCTAACCACATACAACTGAAAACAGAACCATAATGTCTACCGCTTGCTTACGTAGACGAGTGCATGCTAAGAGCCGCCAAGACTGAATGATGGATGAAGGCGGGCTCCCGACAGTTCAGATAATGTCTGCGGAATGGAACGATCTCGGCGCCTAATGAATTTTTCATATAACTCTTAATGTGCCCGGGTTTCTTTGATGCAGTTTGGTGATAGATGTTTGGTTTTGCTCGAGTGAACTCGGTCAAAGAGGTTGCTATCTGTTTGCTTGAATAACAAGAAAAATATTGTAACAACAAATCCGTAATATAGGTAAATAAAACTTGAAACTTCTACGCATCTAGAACATTTCTACGCATCAAGAACATTTAAGATGGGTATTAGGTATTCGCTGACTTAAATATTAGTGCTTTGTTTTGTTTGTATTTTTATTTATAGTTATAATAATCGAATCGAAGAATTGTTCGAGGTTTATTTAAGTTTGGTGATAGATGTGTGGTTTTGCTCGAGTGAACTCGGTCAAAGAAGTTGCTATCTGTTTGCTTGAATAAATCCGTATCTAATATTAATCTAACTTGAACATTTTCTAAAACATTTCAGATAGGTATTCGGTATTTGTTGTCTTAACTAGGGCTTAAATCTTATTTATTATATTCTTTATTGTACACCATGCATGATACATAACTAAAGAAACTTAAAAACTAAAGCAAATACAATCGGCCGCCTTATCGCTTTCCGCGATCTCTTCCAGGCAACCTAGAATGGAGAGTAATTGCCTGGACAAGATATGGGGCTGTCATTGGTGTGACAATACAATATTCAATACAATACAACAGATACACATATACCTACATATGCTGTATAATATATACACAAATATAATATATATACACATATAAAGTAAAAATAAATGACTACCAACGATAATCACAGTGACAGGTAGTGTTCCTTTACCAGCCTTTTAAACACAGGCAACGATTGAGCGCGTTTTATTGCGTCAGGCAATGCATTCCACTGACGAGCAGCTTGGACAGCAAAGGATTTATCCATCTTAGTGCTTTTTGTGGAAATTATTTACTTATTTTGTACCGTAGGACTTTAAAAAAAAAAAATAGTGTTTCTTTAAGATTGGTGATAGATTTGTGATTTTACGCGAGTGAACTCAATCAAAAAGGTTTCTATAATTATGCATGAATTAAAAAAAAAAACCGGCCAAGAAGGTGTCGAGCCACGCGCAGTATAGGGTTCTGTAGTCACCCGTTATAACATACGGACTTAGAAGGGGGCTGTGTTTATTACTATGAACATATTTAGTGCCTGATTTTACGGACAATAACGTTTAAATAAAAACAAAAAAAAAGGTTTTATTTTTTCCAAAATGTAAGTATAAACTTACTACCCGTTTAAAATATTAAATAAGTAACAACTTCACTTAAGTGTTTTTTTTCCAAGGGTTTTGTGTTTTTTACGAAATTTTACAAATAAGTTCATTTTGTAAGTTTGGCGAATATTAAGTAACTACTCTTAAAATAATAGAGTTAACTTGCCCGTGATAGTTTTCCTTTAAAGTTCGTTGTATATACTATCATCAGGATATTTTTTAGATTTTTCAAGCCAACAGCTAGCTTTTAGTGTGAGAGGGGGGGGGGACGACGACGCTCGACTCGAACCAAAAATTTCATTATTTCGCAAAAGAATCACTGAATCGAAAATTAGTCTTCACAACCCCGCAATGATTATAAACGATATACCACACTAGATAAGCGAAAAAAAAGTGATCCCCACTTTACATGTAAGTACGGAAGCTACCATAAAAAAAATCTTTTTCAGAATTTTATTGTTTGTTTAATTTTTCGAGTACCTACTAACAGTCTCCAAGCTATACCTCGGAGGGACAGACCGAAACCATAAGGGTTCCTTTTCCTTGTTAGGACTAAGGAACTCTGAAAACGTGGATCGTGTATGGATGTTTTTTAATCTATCAAGCCTCATTGGCTCAACGGATTGGTATGAAATTAGGCATACGGGTACATTATGACCTAAATGAGGATATAAAAAACTAGCCAAGTGCGTGTCGGATTTCGCACATTAAGGGTTCCGTACCAAATATTTATAAGTAAAGTATACGTAATAATAAACATTATCATCAAATTTCAAGTTCATAATATATATTCTTTCTTTTCTTTCTTTCTTTCTTTCTTTTCTTTTCTTTATGTCAATGGTTGAGGTTCTTTATGGGAATGGTTGTGGATGTTTGGTGAAGTGGTGGGTAGTTGGTTTATTATGTCAATGGGAAGTTAAAAAAATCTTCGTAACAGAATTTTGTGACAGACGACGGACGGACAGACAGACGGACACGTGAGTGACAACAATAGGGCTCTCGGGATTTGTACCCTTCAGGTACGGAACCCTAAAAACATTTTAGTTTCCTGTGCGATAAGTTTCGACTTACATGTAGACGATTTTGCAGGCTTTCGCTAATAAATCCTTTATAGATAGACCTACCCTAGGTTTTTACATGAAGGTCTAGAATATTTTAGATATGAGAGATGTGTTGCCTACGGCTAAAAGGTATCTCTTTATTTTAAAAGTAATTTATTATTTCGTAAATCGAACTTCGTTTAAAAATAAAAAAGAACGTCCCAATGAATCTCATCAAAACAAAAAATCGAATCACAAAAAGAATGTGCAGTAACCGCAATCTAATTCACAAATCGTGTGACACCATTTAATATTCCCTTTGCAATCTCCATTTACGAAAACAATGTATGATTTACGGCAAAATTTTACTCTCGTTATCAGTAAGGGGCGGTTGATTTACTCGGCGCCAGATCGCAGGCCGAACCTGCCGTTATCACTAGGTATACCGCGAAAGTAATCGGAGACGTTTATCTCTTCACTCTTAACTCACAAAGGAAAACAAAACAACAGTCGACCCTAGAGCAACAACCCAGATAAACAATATTTTAAAGTTATGCTCATAATATTATCCGAGGTACTAATTTTGGCGCGCACTTTTGCTCGCGGCCTAGGGGGAATCTCTTTCACTTCTTCTAAATAAAAAAAAATCCACATATTGGTTAGAGTCATATTCTTTCTATGTGATAAATTTTACCAAAATCTGCTCAACTGTAAAAGTGTGATGTAGGAACATAAATATAAAAAAACTTTTTTACAAAAAAATACAACCGACTTCAAAAAAAGAAAATGTACCTACTTACCAAAAATTTTAAAATAACTTTAATTTCGGAAGTCGTGAGTCAGTGTTTGTATTTCTTCGTTATTTGACACCGACTTCCGAAATTCAATTTATTCATAAATTTTTAGTAGGTATATTTTCTTTTTTAGAAGTCGGTTGTATTGTTTTATAAAAAGGTTTTTTATTTTTCACTTTTTAGTTGAATTAGGTACCCCCAGAACTAAAACTCAAATATTAAAATCACGCCCGAATTGATAACCACAATAACATGGAACATGGAATTTAAACATACTCATAATTGAAGGAAACCAAAATGTCACATAAACACATTTTTTGTTTTTGTTAATTTTTTCAAAAAGAGTTGAAGCTATTTCGATCAAATTTATATGCTACCACCTCTGGAGTATACTACTCTTTCGTATAAAAAAAGGATTTTGAAAATCAGTCCACAACTTACAGAGAAAACGGTAGACATAAAAAAAAAACATACATACAGTCGAACATAGAACCACCTCCTTTTTTTGAAGTCGGTTAAGAAGTCACAAACTTTTACAATATTGTAAGTAGAATTAAACAGAGATAGACTAATCCAATTTCATCGCAAAAACAGCTTTTAAAAACACTGTTGCGGACTAATTATGAATGTAGATATAACTTTGTCGGGAACCTGTCCTTTCCCATTAATCTTTCGTTACAGAAATTGAAAATCAAGGATGGCAGGTTGAGGAAAAAGCGAACGTTTTTCCACGACGAATTAATTAAGGAGCTGGGCGGGTGCTACATTGAATTTCACGGCGGCCTTTGATTCCCTTTTAAACTACGCTATGTGGGTGATTCGGCGGTAAAGCAATCGGGGATGTGACACTGTAACTTTTCCTTGCTATAAATAATTTTCAATGGATCGTCATGTCTTTTTACTGTGGAAAAGCTTATGAATTTTAACTTTTATCGCCCAATTTTGTTTGCAATGATAGTTTTGGATGTAGAAAACAACATAACATTAGCCTTTTTAATGTTCCCTCTGCTGGGACACAGGCAGATTGAAAATATCTATCATCTAAGGTCAAAACCTAATCGACAGATTCATGTTCCGACATCAAAATATAGGCAACATTAAACATAATGTGGGTGGGTCAGAATAGCCCATTCAATAAAGCTGTACCCTTTTTTAAATCCGTTGATCACAGCCGAACCATATTCAGCCTTTCGTTGACACAGTTTAGTGACACAACAACCTCAATGGCTTTGTCCTATCAAACAAAACCCGAAAAATAAATAAGCGGGAACAATATTTTATCATCCGACCGTTTCGCGATATTAATGCCCAGTTTTATGTTATCAGTACGTGTTTCGGGTTGTCGGGTAGTCACATTCATCAATCAGGGAAGTGAACTCGTTACCGTGTTTCCCGAAACGGCAATGAGGCCGAATATGTTTGTAAAAACTTTTTAGATCATTCACTCTCACCCGAAAAGGTCCGAAAGTTGGGAACTATCTACATAGATGCGTAACTAGTGGAGTACGTGACTTATTTTCTTAACCGCGGTTTCCCTTTTGTTTGAACTATTGGTTTTTCTTGTGGAATGATTGTTTTATTGATTCTGAGACATACGTTGAAAGAAGATTAGTTTCCATTATTATTCTACTATCTTGGTTTACGTAGAGAAACTGTGTACAATTGCAAATAGTTTGCACTGGAGCCAATCGCACAGTTACACATGTTGGTCAGACATTTCGATAAAGAGTTGTCACTCTTTAGAAACAAAATAAACATTGTGCCCCTCGATTTTTATCTCCTAATAAAAACCCTAACCAATGTCCAATAAACTTCAACTACAAAAAGTTAAGACACTTCGCGAGAAAAGCTCATTACCATTCGTTCAATAATTCGGCAAACAACGAACAGATTGAGTGCCCTTTTACGTTGTACCCGGAACATTATTAACACGTTCCGAACGCGGCTATAAACAAAAGGGATTATTTAATATAAATTGGAAACAGGAAGTTAATCAGAGTCGGGAACAGACGGCGAAACTAAATAGGTCAGTCGTGCCTGAACCTCGAGCTTCGAGCAGCAGTGAGTAGCTAGCGTCTCAACACGGCACACGGCCTTTCAATTGCTCTAAATTAGGTAAATAGTCGACCCTTGTTAGATTAGCTTTTATTAGCTCAAGATTTTCTCTCGGAGCCTTTGTTGACGGTGTTCGACAAATCATGTTTAAGTGCAATGAGAAAATGCTCTGTATTTTACTCCGTTTGCTAGAGAATGCCGTGATGGTGAAAGACGGGCTACGTTGACTGTAGTACAATTTTGATTTTCGTCACCGAGATATAATAATAATAAACCATTTATTTTAGGCGACACAGGCCCATAGAAAAATACCTTAACCTAAACATACATATTTTAATATAAACAAAACTTGTGTTAATAAATAAGGCCTAAGACTATGTTAGTAGCACTTCACTTTACACTAGTCTGACTTTGTGCTGTCCTGCGGTACTTGTCCGCGGAAGCGACGGAACACCACGTCCTGCGGCCAAAAGTCTTCTGCCAGGACGAGGGAGAGAAAACAATTCGGTACACGCACCACGAACGCCTTAAAGTTGACGTTTCGGCGCGACTCCTGTAACTGCACCCTCGGCGTGTACCTCGTCTTTTGGCGGACGTACTCCACGATGTCCTCCGCCTTAGTGGTGTAGTGCAGGCGGGAGATGTACACCGGCGCGTTCGGCTTTGCGGCACGCAGGCTCACTTCAGGGTCCGTAGGAGCTTTGCCGCAGCGGTTCTTGGTAGGTCGCGGTCGACGCTTCCTTCTTTGCACCGTCACGAAACCCTCATCATTGTCAGCCCTGTTCGGCACCTTTTCAGGCATAGGTTTCATAATTGGAGCACCAGGGGCACTCGCGGTGACGCTAGTGAAATCCTTTTGTACGGGTTTCGTTAGGGCTGCAGACACGGGCAGCGGGACGAGACGAGAACCTCGGGCGGCGAGGCGCGGAGGAGTTGCGGCGACGGGCGCAGGGTTTGCGGGGCGCGAGGGCGGGGCGTCAGTAATCGACGGATGCGCCGGCGACGAAACTGCTGACGCGGAATCCGACGACGATTTATCGAGGCCGGCTTGAGATGTATCTAATTTCGTCAGCACATCCGCGAGACTGGCCTTCAGACGGACAATATCCCTCAGAAGGCTCGTTACATCGACGTGGTCGAACGTCACGGGTGTAGTTCCTTCGCCACAAACGTCGGCACGTCGTCAGGGTCGGTCTCCTTGAACAGCGTGATTATATCTTGCAGGCTTCTCTTGGTCTCGTCACGCCGGCGGGACACCATCTGATCGCGCTTGTTCAACACACTGAACAATAACAGCTTGGCAGCAGCTATGTCATCCTCACTGAAGTTCGTTGCGCAGATCTGGACAGCAGACACCTCGTCCATCACATCCAGCTTCTGCTGCAGGAACGCCAGCAGCTCATTCGCCACAAGTTCATTACTCATAGCGAGTAAATTACGAGCGACAACTTGCGCCGCGCTAATCGATATACTCGTAAAGAATATGCAAACACATTCGCTTCGGAACGCGGCACAAGAGAGACTGCACCTGCACTGCTGACTGATATACCTAATATGTTTCAATTACATCTGTGTGTTATGTATAATTGTTGATCTAGTGCTCCCAAGCGCTTGTGCTAAACATGAGACGGGTTCAATTCCCAGGTCGGTTAAAGTGCTATTGGGTTTTTCAACTAGGAGTTCAATAGCAGCTCGTATTTTGGGTTTTTGCCCAACCTGGCATAACATCAACCGATGGCAATAGGATCCCCCGTAACACTGGGACCAAAGGCTTGTGGAATGCACTTGTTTTATTTCTTTATGGTCATCACTAGATGAATCGAAAATTGCAGCGTTGGATGCAGGCCGTGGCAATCGGCTGGTTGCGAATCGCACAGGAGCAGTCGATATGGCGACGCTGGGGGAGGCCTATATTCAGCAATGGACGTCTTTCGGCTGAAATGTTAATGAAGATGATCACAAAACTGCAGTATATTGAAATAATGAGGTAGGTATAGCCAAATAGGTAAAGCAAAAATATAAGGGTAAAGTCAATCATTGTTAGTTAGCTTTATGTAAACCAGCTCTAGATTTCAATTGGCAACAATTTAACTAGTTTATAAATTAAATATTTCTCAAGAAAATTAGAGCATCTGCTCTCATTTCAAATGCGAAATAAATTCAATTTACGTCAGATGTTGTTTAATTAAAACTAGTTTTTTTCTTCTCGCATCCGTACTTGTACATGTTATAAATAATACGAAAGTAATTTTGGCTGTCTGGTGTCTGTCTGTTACCTCTTCACGTCTTAACGGCTGTGCGAATTTGGATGAAACTTGGTACATGGGTGAAACATGTCCTTTTAGGACTTTTTATTCGGGAGTATGGTCCCTTGAGATAATTTTCAACATTTTTCCGCGAGAAGCCGCTGGCAGACACTAGTCTTTCATAAAACATGATAATACTGTTGTGTTTCACTTTCTACCAGTGTGTTAAGGATAAGGTATGTAGGTAAGTCTACAACACCAACTTTCCTTGTCAAGTTGTTCAGGAATTCGAAGTATTTCATCTCATTAATAATGCCAGTGGAGGATGCTGGTGCGTGCGCCCATTCTTGACTTCTTATAAATTTATGATACTAATATAAATACTTCGCAACTTGCTTATGATCAAGTGCTCAAACTCAGGTTGTGGGATATTATAAAGTATGTGTTATATCGCTCACAGTATCAGAGTTTCGGCAATAAATATCGTGCGAAGTCTTCATTGCAAATTAAAGTGAGATGTGTACAGTAATTTATGTTTGAGAGCGTTGTTATAAATCGTGGTATTGAAGTTGCTCTTTTGTTTTTATTTCGCGATGCTTCTTGAGTGGAGAGAGTTTATAGCTTTAATTTTTTATATGAATTTAAATCGAAATATCAGATAGGGACGGTTGTTTACTAAAGCTTAGGATTAGATTGGATTAATACATTTCAACTGCTAATTACTACGAGTAAGTACTCGGAAAAGTCTAGTACTCATTAATAATACTAACCTTTTTTCGTTTGATAAATCCCCATACATAAACTTGAATCGAGGGTTATTTCGAACTCTTAAGCCCTCCTCAAAGGTTCTTCCAAAGCAGGTCAGTGAAATTAATAAATCATTGATAATAAAATAGTAATAATTAACATATTTTCAGGACTAAAATGCTTTTTACCCAACTGTGCCAGAAGGAAAGTAATATGTTTTTAGAGTATGTATGTATGTTTGTATGTCTATTTCTTTGGGACGCCCTGTTGCTTAAACGGTTTAATAGATTTTAACATCATCATCATCGGCATTTTAATGTCCCCACTGCTGCAACAGGCCTGCTCTCTGTGAGAGGATGTGGGCCATAATCTACCACACGGGCCCAATGCGGATTGGTGGATGTCACATGTGTTCGATTTTTTTTGTTTTGGTTCTAGGACATTTTTTAATTTTATTTTGTAGGGTGGGAAATCATCAATGACATCTACCGCTAGGGTCACTCTGTTGAGCTTCCCTCACCCGTCCCGCCTCCGCCTTCGCGAGCATTACTGCTTCGCAGAAGGAGGAGGCTGCTTCCCATTCCCTCTCGCTCCGTACCATGGTCTGAACCAGGGCCGGGCGCGAGAAGTCGCCGCCACCTATCGCATCCACTAGGACACGGCGGTGCTACGCCCAAGCGGGGCAGACCTCCACCGAATGCTCCACCGTGTCCACTGGGCGATCCGCGCAGTGGTAACACCCGGGCGTTTCCTCCCGCCTTATCTGATGCAAGAACCTCCCGAAACAACCGTGTCCAGTGAGGACCTGCGTCAGGCGAAAGGTGAGGACGCCATGACGCCTCTCCAGCCACTCCTCAAAGACGGGCACTACCGCCACAATGGTGGCGTGCCCAGCGCTGGGTTTCGTCAGTCGCTGTCTCCATGTCGCCATAAGATCCTACCGGAGCTCCGCGGACGCGTTCAACCGGCGAGCTGGTCGCCGCCTCAAGGAACGCGTCCACACCGGGCCCCGTAAAGGACTATGGACCACACGATCCCCGCGTAGAGGCTCCGGCAGGAGGCGTTTGGACCCCCCAGATTGGACAGGAGCCGCTTCAAAGCAGCTGGTTCTAGGACATGCCGGTTGCCGAATTTTAACTAATGAGTCTTAATTGCCGAAGTGACAAAAGCAATATAATTTTGAAAAAAAAAACCAAGCTGGCGGGTGCAGTTATGTAAGTGAAATCGTAATTTATCGTGACATGGTTATGTGCAAGGAGACGATTCCAAAAATGTAACTCACTAAAACGAACGAAAAAAAAATTACTTATAAGGAAAAACACAACTGCAAAAAAAAACTATAAAGTTCCAAACAATTCACTTTTGTTTGATGCAGTTGGACGCGATAAAATTGTGATTGAACTAAAATAAATGGCAACAACTGCATCAGACTGCTTGAAAAGTGACTTGTTTGGAACTTTTTAATAATTATTATATGTCGCAGCCATCTGGTTGAACTTTTTTTTTTTTTTTTTTTTTTTGGGGGGTGGGAAATCATCCAATGACTTCTTCCGCTCTAGGGTGGAGCGGAAGGGTGTGTCAGACTCTTACTGACTAAAACCCACCCCTGTTCCTCCCTGCCTCGAGTGCCCGGGGGCGAGGTAACTCTTTCGAATTTATCCTCCACCCCCGGGCAGGCACCGGCCGTGGCAGGCCCCTTCCCTTGGCTGACAACTCTTTGAGGCGCGCGTGGAACACTACGCGCCGTCGACTCTCGGGCCTGGTGCTGATCGGACGGCGAGTTACCCACTACTCGCCGTCTGCAGGCCCGGGTCTACGGTGGCCGGAGATCGTCTCGCGGCGTCCGAACCCCCTGGCGTCTCAGGCGGCGGTCGCGGCTGGGAGCGCTAGGTCGACTCGGCTGTGTTCGAGCCTCCCTAGCGTATGCCGCCTCCCTCTTCGCGAGCATTACTGCTTCGCAGAAGGTGGAGACGGCCTCCCATTCCCTCTCGCTCCGTACCATGGCCTGAACCAGGGCACGGCGCGAGAGGTCGCTGCCGCCTATCGCATCCACGAGGACACGGCGGTGCTCTGCCCAAGCGGGGCAAACCTCCACCGTATGCTCCACCGTGTCCTCTGGGCGATCCTCGCAATGGAAACACCCGGGGGTCACCTCCGCCTTGATCCGACACAGGTACTTACCGAAACAGCCGTGTCCGGTGAGCACCTGCGTCAGGCGGAAGGTGAGGGCGCCGTGACGCCTCTCCAGCCACTCCTCAAAGAGGGGCACTACCGCCTCGATGGTGGCGTGCCCAGCGCTGGGTTGCGACAGTCGCTCTCTCCATGTCACCATGAGATCCTGCCGGAGCTCGGTCCGCAGAGCCGCGAGTTGTCGCGGCAGCGGAGTTTCGCCCCGGCGTTTGGCCTCCTCGCGCCACTCGTACAGGTGCGCGAGGATTTTTGCCTCCAGATCCCACGGTGACAGTCCGGCAAGGAGGCTCGCCGCCTCACGGGAGATCGTGCGGTATCCGCGGATGATTCGGATCGCCATGACCCTCTGGGACGCGTTCATCAGGCGAGCTGATCGCTGAATCAACGAACGCGCCCACACCGGTGCCCCGTAGAGGGCCATGGACCGCACGATCCCCGCGTAGAGCCTCCGGCAGGAGGCGTTTGGCCCCCTCAGATTGGGTAGGAGCCGCTTCAAGGCGGCCCCGGCCCTGTCCAATCTGGGAGCCAAACGTCGAAAATGTTCGACAAAGTTCCACCGGCTGTCGAGGACGAGTCCCAGGTACTTCATCGTACCCTCGACGCCGATGCGAACCCCTCCTACCGTGATCTGGGAACCCGCAGGTGGCGCGTTCCGACGACCATGAAAACACATGGCCTCGGACTTGTGCAATGCCACCTCGAGTCCCAGTTGCCGGATCCTCTCTATGACTGTCGCAACCCCGCGTGTCATAAGTTCGGCCGCTGCCTCGTGCGACCTCCCCTGCGCTAAGACCAGCGTGTCGTCAGCGTAGCACACTACGCTGACGCCAGCGGGGAGGTCGGCGCGCAGCACCCAGTCGTATCCGATGTTCCACAAGGGCGGCCCCAGGACCGATCCCTGTGGAACACCGCACGACATCTCTCGCCGGTTCCATACTCCCTGATGACCGGGGTAGATGACGGCTCTGTCCGTCAGATTGTAAAGAAAATATTTCTTCCACCGGCTAGCGTCAGAGATACTTTTGGCCTGAGACCCTGTTACCTATCTTCGGGTTTTGTACATGAGGTATGCATGCAGTAAATAAGAGTCCTTAGATTTGGTCTACACATATATCACGTTTATTTATTGCACTTCAATACACTATATAGCACTCCGTTCTCAGAAAATTGTATGTTCAACTTACAATTTATGTCGAAACACTTTTACCACATCTTTCGAAGATTAGGGGTCCAGTTCAGAGGTCCTCAAACGGCATCTACGCCGTGGTCATCTAATCTTGGGCATTTCTGGACACGTGGGTGCTTATGTTCAGAACCCTTCGCTATTGTCAAAACTGTATAATTCTTCCTAAATATGACGTGACTATGATTCGACCATTTTTATATTTTTATCCTTAAAGTAAATCTAACGTAGGAACCCTGCCAACAAATAGAAAGATTTGATCAGACTCCTGAATGCCACGCGCTTAAGACTTAGCATCAGCACAGAGAAAAACCCAAAAAGACTACTTACATCGTCCTACATCCGAATGCTTAATGCATTTGAACTTAACTCTGGTTCCAGCTACCTTTCGAGACATCATAGGTGCTTTTAAGTAGTTTTTCAAATAAAAAAATCTTTTAAACAGACTCGTTGCAGATCAACTTGAAAAAAAGAAAGACGTCATACGTCAATCTGTCATCTGTCAACTCGCAAAACAACGCTTCATTCCACGAAACTAAATTTATTATATTTTTAGGTGTTACAATACACCTTACCCCGGTTAAAAAAAAAAAACTTTCATTAGAAAGATTTTTTTTTTTCCTCAATCAAAACTATATTGCCATGCGCATTCAGAATCTCACCAAAACCCTCGACAGAAACTGGGGCAACCCTAAACAAATCTGAATTTAGATTCCCCTCAGACACAGTGACTAAATTACTACTATATAAGTAAGTACTAATTTAATTTAAATTTACAATTTAGTATTAAGTACCAAATAAAATTAAGAAATAGGATGAGAAGGTATGCATAACCCCCAATACACCTTAACAAAAGTCTGTATGTAGGTATGCACACATTTAAATAAAGTTTCAAGTTTAGTTTAATTAAATAATCAATACTCCTCAACGCAGAGTATTGTTATTCCAAAGTATCTATAAATTTTAAATCTAAATAACTACTAGATACTAGAAGTATCAAGTATTCACAAGAAACTATTTCAAAACTAATAAAAAAATAAATATTTAGTTTTGACAACATTAATCTCTTATTCAAGTAATTGAGATGAGTAAGTATTAAGTTTTATTTTATTACCCTCAATCTCCAATCCTAGCAAGTAACAGTAATACCATAACAACAAGTTCCTAAAGAAAGTAATATCACATCACAAATCTAAGTGATTGTGATTTATCAATGTATTGAGTTTAACTTTGTAGTTAAGTAATTTACAAAAGTCATATTCTATATATTTGAAATTCAAAAGCATTAAGGATAATTTAATTAAACAGGATTATCAGAAACTGTTTAATCAAATTTCATAAGTATTGGCTTGGGAGCAATTCAAGCATGAACCCCAAGCCAAAAACTAAAAGTGAATTGAGGACTATTTGCCCATCTAAACGAATTTGGGTATGCAATACCAGACACACTTACCGTGTATCTTTTAATGGACAGACTTACGAGCATCCTAGCCAACCGTTAACAAAATAAACGAATTGGGGTTCAACTATCCATCTAAACAAATTCGGATATTCAATATACCAGATACATTTATCATGTATCTTTTAGTGAACAAATCTTAAGATGTCCTATAATCAATTCCAAAAGTTAATTATAAATATAATAAATAAAAGTTAAATTTAGTTATCTAAGAGTGAATTGAGGACCATTTGCCCACCTGAACAAATTTGGGTATTCTATATACCAGACACACTTATCGTGTATCTTTTAATGGACAGACTTACGAGCATCCTAGCCAATTGTTAATAAAATAAACGAATTGGGGTTCAACTGTCCATCTAAACAGATTTGGATATTCAATATACCAGATACATTTATCATGTATCTTTCAGTGAACAAACCATAAGATGTCCTATAACCAATTCAATATGTGAATTAAACATATAATTCCATAAGTGAATCCATTTAAAAGGATTCAATGAATAAAAGTTAAATTGAGTTTTATTTAATTAAGTTGGGCGCCTGTGGGATCATCAATAAATAAATTTGAGTAAATATCCCACATTTATAAAAGTTGGTATCACTAGTTACTAAGAGAATTGAGAAGTTTTTATATTAATAAAGTAATTTAAGTAAATTTTAAAGTTTTAATAACTCCGGTGAAGTATTATAGTCATCCGAGAAATTCTCATTAAATATTGAGACCAAGTTAAAATTCGTTTGACTATTTCACTATCAATCCACAGTCAACTATCCAAGTAAACGGTACAAGTCAGAAATTGGTCAGCAATTGGTTAGCAATTGGTTCCGAACACAAGCGTACCCCATCGGCCACCATAGGTGCCAGATAGTCCTCTTACTTAAAACTGCCACACAGACCCAGATACCGCTTGCAGATCTCATCCCAGGATACATTTGGATTGACTGAAACATTAAAATAATTCAATTCATGTACAAATTCCTACCTAAGAAGGTAATCAATCCACAATTTATACACCCTGAACAAAAGAAATCTATCTTAAGTTTCTATTCTTAAGTTAAATTAACAAGTTAATATTATATAAGTCAATAAACAAGTTAATATTACATAATAGTAAGTGTAAAAAAAAATTACCATAAGTTGAAACAATAGTGATCAATACAAATTATAGTTTAAGTTTCACTAAGTGAACATAAGAAGCTAATATTAGACACTCATAGGTGCATCTAATATAAATGAGTTGTTACAATCATAAATTCAAGAATACATATCAAGGGATGAGGCTCAACAGACCATGTGCTGATAACCTCAAATTAAGTACCTTCACAATAATATTAGGTATTGAACAACTCCAATAATTAAGTTAATCACTATTTTAAGTTTAACCCTTAATTAATAAGGCATAAGACAGGCAACCTAAAATTTTGCCATGTGCTTATCAAATCAGTGAAAAAATTGTCACAGCAATTTAGTTAATATTTAAGATGTTTACAAATTAAGTTAAACACTATTTCAGTTTTAACTAATAAACATAAAGCATAAGACAGGCAACCTAAAATTTTGCCATGTGCACAAAATCAGTGAAAAAGATTGTCACAGCAATTTAACTAACATTTAACATGTTTACAAATTAAGTTAAACACTACTTAAGTTTTAACTAATAAACAAAGGCTTAAAATTGGAAACTATAATATAAATTTTCAACAATGTGCCTTTTAACCAGAATAGTGTCAAAATGTTTGACCTTAAAGACAATAAGTAAATAAGAATTAGCTAATAAGCTTAACCATAACTCTAGATAAATTACCTCAAACAAACCTCATGCCCCACGTTGGGCGCCATTGTAAAGAAAATATTTCTTCCACCGGCTAGCGTCAGAGATACTTTTGGCCTGAGACCCTGTTACCTATCTTCGGGTTTTGTACATGAGGTATGCATGCAGTAAATAAGAGTCCTTAGATTTGGTCTACACATATATCACGTTTATTTATTGCACTTCAATACACTATATAGCACTCCGTTCTCAGAAAATTGTATGTTCAACTTACAATTTATGTCGAAACACTTTTACCACATCTTTCGAAGATTAGGGGTCCAGTTCAGAGGTCCTCAAACGGCATCTACGCCGTGGTCATCTAATCTTGGGCATTTCTGGACACGTGGGTGCTTATGTTCAGAACCCTTCGCTATTGTCAAAACTGTATAATTCTTCCTAAATATGACGTGACTATGATTCGACCATTTTTATATTTTTATCCTTAAAGTAAATCTAACGTAGGAACCCTGCCAACAAATAGAAAGATTTGATCAGACTCCTGAATGCCACGCGCTTAAGACTTAGCATCAGCACAGAGAAAAACCCAAAAAGACTACTTACATCGTCCTACATCCGAATGCTTAATGCATTTGAACTTAACTCTGGTTCCAGCTACCTTTCGAGACATCATAGGTGCTTTTAAGTAGTTTTTCAAATAAAAAAATCTTTTAAACAGACTCGTTGCAGATCAACTTGAAAAAAAGAAAGACGTCATACGTCAATCTGTCATCTGTCAACTCGCAAAACAACGCTTCATTCCACGAAACTAAATTTATTATATTTTTAGGTGTTACAAGATACGCCTCGACTACGCGACGGAGGTAGGGCGGCACCCGGTGATACCGGAGTGCCTCCACTATACAACTCCAGGGCAGGGTGTTGAAGGCATTGGCGATGTCCAGAGACACCGCCAAGACGACCCTACCCCGGGCCACTGCATCCCCCGTCGTGAGGGCTCTTACGCGCATGACTGCGTCCACCGTGGAGCGCCCCCTGCGGAAGCCGTACTGGCTCTCCGCCAGGTCCGGCCCCACCCGCATCAACTGCCCGACGAGGCGGTCTGCAATTACTCTTTCAAAGAGCTTGCCCACCTCGTCGAGCAGCACAATGGGCCGGTAAGCGGACGGAGAGTCCGCAGGGCGCCCCACCTTCTTGATCAGGACCAGCTTCCCCGTCTTCCACCGACGTGGAAACTGGCCCCTCTCTAAGCATGCGCTTAAGAGCACTCTGAGTCGAGGCCCGAGAGCCTCTTGCAAGGCCAGGACCCAGGCTTTCCCATGAAAGCCATCGGGTCCTGGGGCGGTGTTTTTGGCATTCAGCCTACGCACCGCCGCTCTCAGCTCTACCTCGGTCACCTCGGGAGCATCGTCGTCGTCGTCGTCGTCCTGGTCCGCGTCAGATACCGCAGGAGACGGAGCCATAGGCGGAGGAGTATGTTCCTCTCGCGAGGGGAACAGAGCGCTCACCACGCCCTCCACGATCTGTGGCCGGAGACTCTGCGTCAGTGGGGGGGCCCATGGGCGGAGTTTCCCCCGCACCGCTCTGTACGGGTGCCCCCATGGGTCTCTGTTCAGAGTCTCCAGCGACTCCTCGCGGGCCGATCTCTTGGCCCGCAAGATCTCCGTTCGGAGGGCGATCCTCGCAGCTCTGTACCCCTCGTATAGCTCCGCCTCGACGGCTTCCGTTTCCGGCGTGCGGTTACGGAGCCGTCTGCGGTACCTGGTGTACCGGCGTCGCGCGGCAATACACCCTTGGCGTAAAGCCGTAAGCGCCGGCGACCACCAGTACACCTGTCGCCGAGCAGAAGGCTGGACCCGGGGCATTGCCACGTCACATATCTCGGACATGGCCTCCTGGAACCACTCTGCCTCGTCGTCTATGTCGGCAGGCCTGTTCGGTGATGTCACCCAGGCCTGCACGATCGAGGCCTCCAGGAGTAGCTCCCGGTCCAGCTGCTTCAGCGACCAACGCGGACCGCTCGGGTTCTGTCGGACCGGCGGCACGCTGGAGGTCTGGGCGGAAACGTCAAACCGGATGTACCGATGATCGGAAGACGTCTCCACCTCCTCCAGAACGCGCCAGTCAAGTACGCGCGGTGACAGAGCGGGGCTGGCGAACGAGAGGTCCACCACCGATTCGCCCCGCCACCGCACGCACGTGGGGACAGAACCCCGGTTCAGGACGACCAGGCCTGTCTCCAGAGCCCAGTCCTCCACCATCCTGCCCCGCGCGTCCGTGTACCGGGAACCCCAAGCCAAGTTCTTGGCATTGAAGTCCCCGAGAACGAGCGCAGGGAGGGAACGGTATCCGACGACGACGTCTCTCAACTCCGCGAGGGAGTTGTGGAACTCGGCGAGAGTTCGGCTCGGGGAGAAGTACACCCCTACCACTACTATCTCCCCGAACCGTGCTGCCACGCAACCCCGACCCCTCTTGACCTCCTCGAGGGTCGGGGTACCATCTGGTTGAATTAGCCAGTCAATTGGACGCCTAGACCGTTCAACCTGGGAGACTTTAAGTCAAGAGTGAATAGGTTAATTCTAGACAAGCGTGCTCCATCTTCGACCACATCATCGCTTACCATCAGGTGAGATAGTGGGCAAACGCGTGCCTATCAACAATACAAAATAAAAAGAAAACTTGGCGTATTGAAAGTCAGCCATTTGAAGATGACTGACCAAGACTCAGCCAAGTGGTTAAAATTTACTTCAAATTAATTGAATAATTATTTAAATGATTTTTTGGTAATTCAATTTATTTAAAAGTCGTAATCGGAGGCCCGCTTCGCGGGGATCAATGGTTTAAAAAAGGATAACCACGAAAGGGATGGCGGGGTCTGAAGATTCTGGTGTAAACCAATCCTTTACGATATAAAGCTAAGTTTTAACCCGTAAGATTTTAAAAGTTCAAACTAACATGTAAATTACTATTAACACAAAAATGAATAAAATTAAATGATCCGTCAATCACTCGTCGGCGCTCAACGCCTGACGAAAATAACCCACTGTTAAAAGCACCGCTTTGATGAACAGATATAGCACCACAATTCTCGGAGAAAAACAGCAGCCGTTGTAAATTCGTGTGTCCAGTAAATGTACTAATCCTCAAACAAAGCTGGCTTTCAAAAGCTCACACGGTCAGCCCGTTCGGTAAAGCCTGAGTATGGCTGGTAAAACTGATATTTACAGACGATGAAATGAATAATCAAACATGTGTTACAAAAAAGTGTCTGTGATATCAGAGTAAGCTGAACTCCATAAAATAATTTACCAGATATCTCAAATTACGTACAAGCATATTCTTGAAAAAAAAATTATGTGCGCTATCGAGACGGCACTAACACATAGTAGTAACCATTATAAGAAATAACACTTACTAATTTTAGATTAAAAATTCTCCAAAAAAATTACTAAAAAGCTTGATACATGAAAGACGTAAAAGACGAACGAGGTTTTCCTAACAGACATTTTTCCATCCTTCTTGTGACATATTTTTTCTAATATAATCGAAATTTAAAAATTCGTACTTTGTAGCCGTAGCAATGAACCTTGTAGCGAATTGCTACATCCTGCTTTTCAAGAGCTTTCAAACATCTCTACCTACATATTTTAAGGCAACCAGTCACTTCACTAGCCTTTAATCCGAACATACACGTACAAATCAGAACATCCTAAAGCTGTGTACACAACTGATCGCCTACATTGAAGTAGCACAAACAATAGTGATAATCCCATTCAATAAGCAGTTGACCATCGATCGACAGTGGATATTCGGAGCCGAACTGAACGATGTCCATTGCAAGGCCGACACAATGCGATACAGTGAGCACTCAACCTAAACAAAGCTACTTATGGACAGTTTGGATACCCTTGGACACAGATGAGCGAATTTTCAAAACGGCGTTCTGGTGATAATTTATGGTTGAAATATTTTTTTAGGATGTGATGGTTACAATGTTAAAACTTGGTCAGTTTTACCTGAAAGTCACTCGGGACGGGCAAAGGCACTATTGGTACACAGACAGTGATTATGGTAGGTAGTTTTATAAAACTACACTCTCAACTGTCAGTTTTGTTCTGAAATAACTTCAGGTCTGAAAATACTCTACATAAATGTATCAAACTAATAAATCTATATCACAAAACAATACGAAACAGCAATTTCTCCGAAAACAAGTCAACAATTTGCCTTAATCGCTCCAGAACCAATAAAATAAAGTTACGCACGAATAGATAGCGCTAAAATAAAGACATAATTCGAGGAGTCGTCTCAAAATCCTTATCTCTAACTATATATATTATTATTATATATATAGGTATATTATATTTAATATATATTTATGTTTATTTTAACTATATATAATATATATACTTTTGTAATTATTTTCTTAGTATTTTTTTTTTCTCAGTTTATGCACCTGCCATGTTATCTCTCCACCACCCTTGGTTGACTGGTAGAGAATGCCTAAGGTATTAAGTCTGCCTTTGTACATTTGTGTTGCATGAAGTTTTAATAAATAAATGAATAAAGAACGGTAAAACCAAAAGGGTATTTGATACCCGTGAACGCCCGACGGCATACCCGTATGCCGATCCAGATTACGCGGCTTAAACCTCTATTATTAAATAACTAAAGATCTTATATCCTGTGGCATGGTTCACATGCATTCTTAGATAGTTATTACATAGTGTTAGAAAAAAAACGCAACACAAAACGCAACGCAAACGCAGAAACGCAATTTTAAAAAGCCGTTATGTTGTTTTGATTTCGTAATTTGAAGTTTTGAGTGTGAATAATAGGAAAATATGATATCGGACTCTACAACTCCAACACAACAACTCTATTACTTGTCTATTCATAGTGCAACATGCAAAATTTCATGTAAATTGATACAGTGGTTTTAACAACTACCCACACACACACACACACACACTATTCCCGACAAATCGTTGATAACGGAATTTGAATAAAATTCAACTCTTGAATTACAAGTATTGTTTACATGTTATTCTAAGGTCTGTTTATTCAACAACCCAAAAAAGTTTACTTTAAGTGCCTCGCTCCAATAGAAACCTCAGCAAGTTGTTTTTTATGAGCCCGGTCGTAAATATGTCAAACTGCGATAAGAGGCGCGGCCGTTGAGGGGTTAATTAGCATCGGTTTCGAAGGCGACGAAGACAAATGCAAAGGCCTCCCGTAATGTATTTTTCCGGGAGAACTTGGACGAAACAAATGATAATCGGCAAAGAATGAAGTCAACATTAATGAGGTTAGATTAATTACAGGTCGTATACGAGAAATGGGTGGAGCTGTGTCGTAAGTAGCAGTCGTTATCGCTTTAAATAATAGGGGACTGCGATTGAATGAGATTTGGGCGAAGAATTGAAGATGTATGTTTGTTTTTGTGTTTAACAAAGGGAAACAGATACTTATTCGCCCTCTTACATGTTGGACAAGAGACGCCGTCCAGAGAATTACGTCTCTGCGAGTACTTGAGGTACATACAAAGTGAACAGTATACTAGAGGAGAACGAGGAATTCCGTGCGGCATTGAAACTTGATACCTTGAGCGGCATCCCCTGCAAGTCAATGTTGCTGGTCGTTGCCTCTGAATACAGGATGTGAAGTTTTAAAACGTAAACCGCGCAAAAAAAAATAGCAATGAGAAGTGGGAGATTTTCCGGAACTTTTAAGGGATTTAATGTTCACTACTCGTAAATTTACTTATGCTTACTTTGTAGGCTACTAAGTTACAAAACGGTAACAAATTGAACGAAGAAATACAAACAGAAACAAACAAAAGCGAAACGTTCGAAAACTAAATCAAAATAACAGAACAATATCGCATTTATAACTCCGAAACGCTATCTAATCTGTGGCAGAAACTTTACAATGGACACCAGTGCCAAGTTGATGGATGGCCAATGGGGATGGTACTGACGTCAGTAGGGGAATCTTTGGGCTCACTTACACGAAGAGAGTTTCTCTCCACGATTAGGAAATAAATGAAGAGAGATCGTGTCAACAGTATATAAATGCATATTGAAAGGCTACAATCGTATCGCCTTCCAGACTTATACAAGGTGAAGATGACAACAAATTAAAACACTGGCAATACTATCATTATGAACAAATTTTATTATGGGACTAAACCTGAAATCGCGAAATAAACACAATTGGCCGAGTTATGCAAACACAGGCAGCTAATCTTTTTGGTTTTGGTTTTCATATTGTCGTCTCCACCTTGTATTGCCAGCGTTCGCGAAAATAAAAAAGTATTTTGAGTCGATTTTTTTTTTTTGGAACGAAGTTCCTTATCGCGCGTTGTGAAAGGGGGCTAGACGGAAAAAATTCTTACGAAAAGTTGTCACGACACTAATGAGGCTGTCCATCCAAAAAGATTGTGTTGGAAAAACAATCTAATAAAAACTTCTTGTATTTTTGGTGTGTAGGTACAAAGTTTGCAAGCAGATCAAGCATTATCTAACCAATTTCGTGTGTTAAATCAAAAAAAATAAAATAAAATAAAAAATAATAATAAAATAATAAATAATAATATAATCAAATAAAATTTTCTTACAATTACTTCACTAATTAATCGAAAGGAACTTCGTTCCATCCGGGTGTCCCTTGACACCTCTCAAGTTTTTTTTTTTTTGGCATTGGGAAATCATCCTATGACATCTTCCGCTCTGGGTGGAGCGGGAGGGCGTGTCAGACGCATACTGACGAAAACCCACCCCAGTTCCTTCCCTGCCCTGAGAGCCCAGGGGCGCGGTAACTCTGTTTCAAATTTATCCACAACCCCTGGGCAGGCATCGGCCATGATGGGCCACGTCATGATTGCTGACAACTCTTTGAGGCGCGCGTGGAACACTACGCGCCATCGACTCTCGGGCCCGGTGCTGATCGGACAGCGAGCACTACCTACTCGCCGTCCGCAGGCCTGGGTACTTTCTAAAACCTTGGATCGCCAACCCGCCTTGAGCATGCATGGTGCTCGGGCCGGCACTGCGTGAAAAAAGGCCTTACCCAGCTGTGGGACATTTACAGGCTGTTGTGATTATTATACTTCGATAAAGTCGTAGGGGAGTGTCGTTCATGGCGCGTGTGACAGGACCGTTGTTGAGTTTTCGTTTATTTGCTTTTTAATGTTAAAATATAAATACAATTCCGACAGAAACCTAAATTTGTATGAAATAATGAATGCCAAGTTTGCTGACAACTCTTTGAGGCGCGCGTGGAAGACTACGCGCCGTCAACTCTCGGGCCTGGTGCTGATCGGACGGCAAGCTACCCACTACTCGCCGTCTGCAGGCCTGGGTACTTTCTAAAACCTTGGATCGCCAACCCGCCTTGAGCATGCATGGTGCTTGGGCCGTCACTGTGTGAAAAAAGGCCTTGCCCAGCAGACCAACAGACATTTACAGGCTGTTGTGATTATTATGCTTCGATAAAGTCGTAGGGGAGTGTCGTTCATGGCGCGTGTGACAGGACCGTTGTTGAGTTTTCGTTTATTTGCTTTTTAATGTTAAAATATAAATACAATTCCTACAGAAACCTAAATGTGTATGAAATAATGAATGCCAAGTTCTCTGTAACGGTTGCTTCACAATAATGTAAGTAATAATGGGCAAGGTTTTACCCATCAACTTGAATTATTGTGTGTAAGTATAGGTAATTAAGTAAAGGTGTGTTTCTACTTGCTAAATTAAACTCAAAACAGCAAAAAACAAAAATGTTTTGTTGTATCTTACTAGATACGCAAAATTGCACCTGTGTGAGTCAAACAGATTTTAAGTTATAGGCGAAATTATTCGTGTAATATAACCGAGGGTATTTGTGTTCCCTTTATGCTTCGCAAACATGGCTGACACACTGCCATGTGTCTAGATAGTGTGATAATCGCCTGGCGACTTGGCGAGTCTCGCTTATTAGTCTCGGACATCTTTCTCGATCTCATCTTTTGATCGAGAAATTCACGCCATATAAACGAGGCTTTATTCTGTTTATTTCTTATCTACGCGCAATTCCTTAAAACTTCCAAATAAACCGCTGAAGGATTAAAGATAAAGGGCTTATTGTTGCGTCACAATGGATACGACAGGATGAATCAATCTACGAATTGTCTTTGTAGGGAAATGATTTTCCAATTATACCTTTATAAATGGTTCAAAGTGTAATCGTTGGAATTAATTTTCGATTAAAATTTATACTATTGATTAATTTGCTTTAATTAATTTTCGTAGTGTGGCTGTTGCGGCAGATAGCTGGCTTTGTTGTGGCTTTTTATAGAAAGGTTTTTAGTGCTTCAGAGGTTTTCAAAAATAACTGATTTGTCTGTTTTTGTTTTACTTAACTTTTGTTCTTTTAGACTAAAAAGAGCCGCCTACGTTGCAAGAAAGCCTTTAGGTATTATAAAAACTACGACCTAGCAAGCTATCAACCTATCCTAGCAATATTATTGACTGATCTTCAAATATTTTGATTTTAATCGAATGATATTATTTTAATACAGTGTGTTGCTTATTGTTGTTCTGCTCATTTCTGAAAATACGTTTTCGCATTGTTACGTTGCGCGCGCCTGTCTACGGGAGCCTTAACATGGTTTTAAATCTGCGTAGCTATTTTACAAGGCGGATGAAAATTGAATTGAATTTTTGCAAATACTTGTTGAAATAAATAATTTGAAATTAAATCGTCAACAATCCAAACAATACTAAAAACTTGATTTATATTCTTGAATACTGAATTACAATTCGCAGCCTACAGTAATTGCTTCGTGCAGGCGCCTACTTATTAGTGAATAGCACCGCGCCGCGTTATAATTGCGGCGCAAGTTTTTGTAGGCGCTTTCGACACGCGCATCTGATTCAGATTGCGATAATGATCTTTTGTAGCACAGAACAATCTGTTTTGTAAAGAGTTTAAAGTAGACAAAGGGTTTATTAATTAAACCCGATATTTTAGTGTATAGCACAAAATAAGTATTTGATGATTTGACAAAATATGTGAAAGTACATTGGGCGGTCTTATCGTCCAGGGCAATCGCTTACAGAAAACCAAATGCTTATTTTTCTTTATCTGGAAAATTCATGATAGTTTTTGGAAGACATTAAATTTTTGAATTGGATTTAAACACACTTTGCGGTGGTGTTATGCGTTTTACAAATTTCGTACACCAACATAATGACGATAAAACAAAAAGGGAGAAAGTAAAAACAAGGCCTCATTGCGTGCCTCTACACGTTTTATCATTGTTAATTTTTTATTTAAATTCCCACAATGGCGACGAAATTCCCACATGAACCGCCGAAAACACCATTTGTTTTTCCTAAGTCCAAGTCGTTAATTTCCTAATTACAGTTTCAAAATAAAAGCGTGTTTTTGTTCAGAGGCGTCCCTTCCGTGGGGCGGCGTACAATCCCGGCCGGAAGGTTAATGGAAGAAAAAATACGCTGTACAAATTTGCATAACATTTTTCTCTGTCTTCCACCAAAATTAAGTCCTCTGCCCCTGCATCGGCTTTGTTTAAATTACTGAAGTGAATTCCGTGATTCGCTTGTAATATTCAATTTAATGTTTGCTGCCTCTCCTTTTCCTTTTTCCTTCTTTCAAGCTCTGAATTCTTTTGGATGAATATTTTTTGTGATAAAGCTTGTGGCGACATTATTTGCTTACCTCTGTTTATGCTTACATTTAACTAAATAAACGCCCGGTTCCGCGCTGTACTAATTTAAACATTTTCTGCTATTTCATTTTATTTCACTTTGTTTTTCTCTTGGCCTATTTAATTAAGATTACGGTTGTAATTGCCTGTCTAATAAATTAAGTTACTATGAATAGCGTCAAGGGCCTGCTTATTTTGAAAAGACTTAAGATTTTTTCTGAAAAACGCAAATGTTGAATCTTCTACTATTGTCTAGAAGAACTATTGCCAAGTGTACTTTCTTTCCTTTTAAGGATCCACACTGTGAAATACAGATGATAATAAATAAGTAAGCGAGTGTCAGAGGAAGTTATCGATATAGTCTGGCAAGTTGAAACTGGCGTAGGCCCTATGGGAAATCTGCAATCTTGGCCTTCCGCTAACAAAGTTTTCAACTAAAATCCTATTGTGTTCTCTGTCGAGGGGGAGTCTACTTGATTAGTACTATGAACACTTGAAAGTTGATGGCAAACCACGTTATCTGAGGCAACCTGTTAAAAACTTGCTAAGGTGCTCTGATTAATTAGGCGATAAACTTCCAAAGACGTGTGAAGTTCTCGTTTGTACGCTTTTTGGGAAGTTTTCGGGAAATGAGGGTTTTTATACCTACTTAGAGCTAGCCCTAGGTAGTCAGAGCCTCAGAGGAAAGGTAACTTATAAAGTATGTCGGTTGAGGAGAGAAACTTTTCGCGAGTTTTGCTCATGTAGGATTCATATAAAGCTAATCAACTCAGACATTTTACATACTGTAACAGTTGAACCTCGCATATAAATTTTGATCAGCTGATAAAATAGTTTGGTAGGGAAAGTTCAACAATTTTTTTGAGAATTCTGATTTTTGAGAATCTTGAAGAAAGTTGTTAATTTCCATGGGCAGAATCAGTATCTTATATATGACCACCCATTTCCGTTACACCCTGTATACACATTCTTCGTCGGTCGATCCACCAGGTTAAGCTACGCTTGCCGGGGCTGGTCCATGGATGGGTGACCATCTTTACTTAACGAGACTCGTGCCTCGGAAAGCACGTTAAGCCGTTGGTCCCGGCTGTCAATCGTAGATCTTTGACAGCCGTTACGGGTCGTCAGAAGCTTGAAAGTCTGACATACCCCTTGTTAAGACTGGTGTCTTACCAAGGGGTACCGTTATGGCCAATGCCTGCCCAGGGGTTGAGGATCAATTCGAAACAGAGTTACATCGCCCCTGGGCACTCAGGGCAGGGAAGGAACAGGGGTGGGTTTTAGTCAATAAGAGTCTGACACGCCCTCCCGCTCCACCCTAGAGCTTGAGATGTCATTGGATGATTTCCCACCCCACATAAAAAAAACGGGTCGTCAGAAGCCTGAAAGTCTGACAGCCAGTCTTACCAAGAGGTATCGTATTATCCAGTAACTTGGTTTTGGAGGTCAGATAGGCAGTCGCTCCATTCAGCTGCATCCGGTTAGACTGGAAGTCGACCGCAAGATAGTTAGGAAAAGACTAGGCAGATGCCTATATACATTTTCTTAAGGTATTTACATATCTATAGGGTATTTACATGTTGGGGGTTTCTCATTACAAGACGAAATTCTACTTTGATTATTTAGGTTTAGTTTTACTAGCATGACACTGCAAGAATCTGGAAAACCCATAGACAAACAGAATTTATGGTTTTGAAGTTTTAACTAGTCGATAGTTAAAATCGCATACATCAGCGAGAACTTACTCCAGCAAACAAACTTTGTGTAAATGTACCTACATTATGAGGTAAGAAGGTGGATAAAAGGTGCCTAAATCCGATGTTCACAAACTTTGACAACCATTTCGGTTTGAAGCAAATTATTGTTGTTGTTTGATATCCATTTTTTAGTAGAAGAGTTGCAATTTTGTTTTGGATAGTTTTTAAGACCACTGTATTAACTTCAGTTATTGTAGATATTTTAATTAAATAGTGACCAAATATTTAATTAAAAAAAATTGGTAACTACCTAATCAATAGATCATCCAAACTCACTGGATTCGACAAATCTTGATCTTTTCTGTGGGGTTTTCTAAAGGGAGGTCTTGCTCAATCTTGAACACTAAAATCAGAATACTTGTGTGGGATACCCAATAAAATAAGCTATAATTGATGAAAAACACTACAAAAAGTTAGTGTTTTTTTAGCCAACAAATGGGTGAAGATTTAGTAGATATTGTTTGTTAACCATGAAAAATCACGAAGCTTAAACGATACAATGTCAATAAAATCTCAAAAGCAATTAGGAAAAATATCTGGTAGTTTTAAAGAAAAATATCGAAGTGGCGAATCGCGTGCTCCATCTTCGACCACATCATCGCTTACCATCAGGTGAGATGGTGGTCAAACGCGTGCTATCAACAATAAAAAAACGACCTTATCGCGTACCGTGAGGGCTGGTTTGAGGAAACACGGGGGAAAAGTTCCTAGAAGGACTTGGGGGAGGCCTTTGCCCAGCAGTGGGACAGTGTAGGCTAGTGGAAAAAAAAGAAGAAAAATATTTAAAGGAGAATGCAGAAAAAATGCCTAAAATGTACAGAAACTATTAATAATCTTTAATTGTATTTAGAATAAATTATTTGTAATTAAATGTTCCAATTGTACTAACATAGTTATAACCCTAATAGCATTTAGTGTTGGCATTTGGTTTGGCCAACAATAAATGCTATTAGGGAAGCAATACTAACACATTATGGGTTATTCTATGTACCTGAATTAAATATAAATAAATAAAATATTTAACTTTCTAACCGCCTTACATTTATATTGGACATCGTCGGTGGCCCGTGTTGCTCTATGATATTGGAGTTCATGTTTGTTTGACATGAGTAAGTGACATTCAGCCAAAAAGGAGTAGTCAAATAATCATTATCGAACTCTTTGATAGAATTAGCGCACAGTTATCTTTAATTTAGTATAATTCGACCTCTGAGTACCGTGAATCTAATTTAAATAATATAAATGCATGTCAGTATAATTCAAATCAATTACTAGTAAAATAGAAAATGTATCATAGGAACCACACGTCCTTTGCTTTACTGACAGTTTGACATTACTACATTTCTTGTTTTTTATTGTTTACTTGATTCTATTTCGGATATCAAGTTGAATATTTTAGTGATCGTTTTATTTTACCCTAGTCAAACAAACTTAAGAAATATTTCATTGTATATTTTTTTATTCTAAATAGAACTAAGGACTATTAGTAGTTTCTGTCCATTTCAGGCATTCTCCTTTATAGTTGAATTAGGTACATTTGAGTTGGCCGCCCTGTACAATATATTCAAGACAAAATCAAACGTGTGATATTTTCCCCCAAAAATCAAATAGGGGTTATATCCCAAAGCAATGAGCTCCCTCTACAAATATCAAAATATTAAAGAGCGTGAAAAAAAAAACAAATCAGTTCTTACAAAAAATTCATGATATCTGAGAGAAGGGAGCGCCAGTGAATGATCTCTAAATGAAAAGGGTCTGCCAAGAACAAAGCACGACTGGATAAGAAATCAGAAAGAAACGCAGACAAAAAAAAAAAGTAATTTTTACTACTACTGTGCAGATAACAGCTCCGTTGGTGCAGACATCAAAGATCAAGTAGGTATTTGAGAGGCAGGTAAAAATTAATAATACTTACAACATTTTTTTCTCTAAGTTTTACAAATGCCTGTCATTCCTCACGATGACTACAAGAATAAGCGTATTTTTATGTATATTAGTTTACTTTTTATGTCTAAATTACAATTTTAATTTTCCATTTTTCTATCAACATCTTCGTTGGTTGACTGAGGATAGTATTCACAGCAATGTTTAAACCCTAGCCAAATATTTTATCTTTTAATTTATTACTTAGATACTAATATTTGAAAACATTATCACCAAATTTCAAGTTCTTAGGTCAATAGCAAGTTTAAAAATTCTTCGTAACAAAATTTTGTGACAGACGACAGACGGACACGTGAGTGACAACAATATTACTCCGTTTGGACACTTCGGGTACGGAACCCTAAGAACTGGCCAAGTGCGTGTCGGATTTCACACATTAAGGGTTTCGTACCAAATATTGGTAGGTATTTGTTAGTAAAGCATATGTAATAATAAACATTATCACCTAATTGCAAGTTCCTAAGTCAATATATGGGAAGTTAAAAAATTCTTCGTAACAAAATTTTGAGACAGACGACTGACGGACAGACGGACATGTGAGTGACAACAATAGGGCTTCGTTTGGACCCGTCGGGTACGGAACCCTGAAAATCCACGAGGGAACAATCTTTAACAAAATTGTAATTACTGCAAAACAAAATGACACTATCACCCTTGAATCGCCCAAAACACAAATAGGTCAAGCCTACGATTCTAAAACGCGATAACTAAACCAGTTTATTATACAAACACATGCATCGTACTATAATGATCTCGTAACCCTCATTAATAACGACGATACTAATTCCTATATGACCTTTGTTTGCCCCTATAACCCCTTGCCGTGCGATTTGCCACAGAATAAATACTTACCTACAGAAGATCAGCTCCATAAGTATAACTAGTGAAGACGCGTGCACACATCACTACATAAATTATAAAACAAAGTAGGTATCCCGCCGCGTCTGTCTGTTCACGATAAACTCATTCATTGTGCGTACTAAGGAGTGGAATTCTCGGAGTCTGTTTCCTGATAGCTACAATCTAGGGGTCTTTAAGTCAAGAGTGAATAGGTTACTTATAAGCAAGCGTGCTCCATCGTCGACCACATCATCGCTTACCATCAGGTGATATAGCCGTCAAACGGGAGCTTATCAAAAATAAAACTTAAAAACTACTGAACGGATTTTCATGCAGTTTTTACCAATAGACAGAGTAATTCATGAGGAAGGTTTAAGTGTATAATTTGTACCTGTGCAAAGCTGGAGCGGGTCGCTAGTATACTTACCATAAAAAGATAGAGATGGCTGGAACAGCATCACTGATAAAGTCTAGGTCTTAGTGAACTTGACCAAGTTACATAGCATCGCCTTTTAGCTAGCTAGCTCAAGCGCTCAAGCATAGCCTCTCGGAGATATTATAATCTATCAATCGTAATCTGTAATCGGCTAACGAGTTAGGCATACTTTCACTTAGCAACAGTGCTGTCGTCTAAATACCCATCATCATCATCAGCCTTTTAATGTGTCCACTGCTGGGGGACAGGCCTCCTCTCTGTGTGAGGGTGTGGGCCATAATCCACCACGCGGGCCCAATGCGGATTGGTGGACGTCACACGTCTTCGAATTTTTGGTTCTAGGACATGCTGGTTTCCTCACGATGTTTTCCTTCACCGTATACACACCGTATAAATACCCATAGATACAGATAATTGAAAGCAAGAATAAAATTTCTGTGTGTTTGAGATCGGCGTCCGTTCTCATCTATGTGTGTAAGTTTTTTAGCGTCAGAATCTTACTTACTTAAAACCACACGGTATTCTTCAGCTACCTTTAGCGGACCGTGGAGCGATCGTGATGAAATGCTCAAGGCATTTCATCACGGTCCGTCGGCCAGGTATAGGCTCACATGAATTCATACTGACCCCATCACCCTCTGCGGCCGCTTACGGACGTAATTTCTCTAGAGAGGCGCACACGGAATATGGCACGCCGTTTTCTCGAGCCGAGTTTCTGTACCAATTCATTCTGTGGTGTTGCGAAAAGGAACGAACTTGCGATAAGCCACGATACGAATCGCGCCAAATCAAACGCTCCCCCGACGCAAGCAGCGATTTGGCGTACTACGAAATATGGCCGCTGTACGAAATACGTTTACAGTGCGTTTGGGAATTTTTCTTGTTACCTTCAGATTATATCTTGTTCAGGATGTTAGCAATTACGTTTTCGTTTTAAGGGTGTCTTTGGATGAGAGGAGAGGTCGTTAATGTTGTTATAGCGCTCGTATACAGTAATGCTTATGTGTAGATTGCGATTTTTATCTTCATTCTGTACATAAAAGGAAGATGACTATATTATACTTCAGTACAATCTACTTTTATAATAATATTCCCACTGCTAGGACCTAGAAGTCTTCTTGGAGAGAAGGAGTGTGCCGGTAAATGTCACGTTTTATTTTTTTTTTTCAAAGTCAGCTCCCTGCCTTCTGAAACTCGTCAGCCTATAAGACTGAACAAATATCTTCTGCGCGGATCGCACAGAGGACACGGTGGAGCATACGGTAGAGGTCTGCTCCGCTTGGGCGGAGCACCGCCGTGTCCTCGTGGATGCGATAGGCAGCAGCGACCTCTCGCGTCCGGCCCAGGAAATGGAAAGCAGTCTTCTCCTTCTGCGAAGCAGTAAAACTCGTGAAGGAGGAGGCGGAATGGGTGAGGGAGACTCTACGGAGTGGCCCTCACGCCCCCAGCTGCAGCTGTCGCAGGAGACACCCTGGGCGTAGGAGGTCGCAAGACGATCTCCGGCCACCGTAGACGCGGGCCTGCGGACGGCGAGTAATGAGTAGCTCGACGTCCGATCAGCACCAGGCCCGTAAGTCGATGGCGCGTAGTGTTCCACGCGCGCCTCAAAGAGATGTTTGTCAGCCACCACTGACGGGGCCCACCATGGCTGGTGCCTGCATACCTAGAGATAAATTCGTAACAGAATTACCGCTCCCCTGGGCACTCAGGCAAGGAAGGAACAGGGGTGGGTTTTAGTCAGTAAGATTCTGATACGCCCTTCCGCTCCACCCAGAGCGGTAGAAGTCATTGAATGATTTTCCAACCCCAAAAAAAAGGCCCGCTTGTTCCATCTTTGACTTCATCCATCGCTTTTTTTCAAGTGAGATCGAGAACAAGAGCTGGTTAGTCATAAAATGGAAAAGGTGATGGAACCAACTCCATTTGACATAAATATTCCCCTATTCGACAAAACTATGTCTTCTGTATTCCACTAAGAATAGGTATAATTGCTCGCTTGCATGGAATCCCCATGAGAAACAATATAGGTCAGGTAGTAGTCGGCTGTCGTAAGTTTCAGTTCTGTGTTCAGTTGCTATGTCCAAATAAAGCTCTAGGTGTAAGCCACTAGAGGGGTTTCTGAGCTAAGTTTTCCATACTAACTTTCCAGTATTGAGGAAGAAACAAAAGTGTTATTCTAGAACAATAGTACGTATAAAATAAGACATTCGAGGCTTCAGAAGAGGTTCTTTCTAGCTAAAACTTTGATTGGTATCTTCTTACTTACGAGGCCTAATTTTACGATAATTATATATAACTAGCTTTTGACAGCGGCTTCGCCGTCTCTAAAGTTGGAAATTGTCTCAAGGGTGCTATGTTCTAAATCAGGACATGATCTAGCCGTGTGCGAAATTTTATACAAATCCGTTCAGACGTAAGGCGTGATTAATTTTTATTGAGGGAATCTGGATGCTTATTCAGTTTCCATCATTTGTTATAATTAGTAGATTATGTTATTGCAAAGTACTGTGCATTTCTTTTCAAAACATGGTCAAACCATGTATTTTACCATCAGCCGTATTAGACGGTAATTCGGTAAACGGACACCTTACGTGTTCGACAATCGACATAGTGTAGTGAATCCCTGAACATTATTTCAGGCACCGTCTAACTTCCGTAACGTAACTATAAATAGGGGCGCTTCTGAACTGGCGCTCTGCTCACCCTAAAATCAATTTTTCACTAATTAATTAGTTTATTCAGTTCAGGAGGGTGGTTATTCGCTACCTAATCAGATTAATAATACAATCGGGTTATTTTAGCCACGTTTGCTGTTTCGTCAGTGTTTATCATGAACAATAAATATAATGTTTTGTCGTGTAGGCACTTACTTACTACAATGAGCATTTAATTTTCAAAGTATTGTGGTCGATTATTGTGTTGCAATGTCAAGAAATAAAAAGTATTGTTTTAAATTTTTGAGAAATTGTCTGCAGTCAAGAGCGTACCTATAGTTTAAACTTACGCATCTCGTAAGTATTGATGAGAGACTTAATGTTTCGAAAGCTGTTTTTTTGAAACCTTGCCACATTTCATGAGAAAATTGCCATTAATTCTTGCGTAGGTTAGTGTAAGGTACCTACTCATATTGTTTATGCTTGTGACTGCACTTATAATTTATGATAATACTAACTGCACCATATGTTGCAAAGCCACTTTTTTCCTATTTTTTTTAGGCCAGAAACCCTTGCAGGCCTCCTCAGAAGACTCTACTAAAGTTTCATCACAAACTGATCAATGTTTTTGGGACGCATAGAGGACAAACATGCAAACTTTTTATTTTTTAGGGTTCCGTACCCAAAGGGTAAGGGTAACCAACGGGACCCTATTACTAAGCCACCGCTGTTAGTCCGTCTGTCAGCGGGCTGTATCTCACAATCCGTAATAGGTAGACAGATGAAATTTTCACACAACGTACTCGTATATTTCTATAGCCGTTATAATAACAAATAATAAAAATAAACTATAAAATAGAATATATAAGTAGGGATCATGAGATACTGCCCAATAAAAACCCCAAAAAAACATGTTTCTAGAAACGTGTTTTTTTTTTGTTTTTTTTTCCAGTTTATGGTACAGAACCCTTCGTGTGCAAGTCCGACTCACACTTGGCCGGTTTTATTTATATAGATTTTCTCATGACTGTGTCAATATAAAGATCAGCCAATAAAAGCTTTTCCCAGGGAGTGTTCTTCTTAATGGTTATTTTATTAGCTAGCTCATCTCCAAAAAAGGTTGAGATCTGCCCAAATTAGTCTCAATGTTGTTTTGACACATTTTTGCATAGGTTCGGTTAATTACCACTTGACTGCATTCTTAGTAGATTTATCACAAGAATTTCAATATTAAAGGTGAAATTCTGAGTCATGCTTTAAATATTCTTTTACGAGACGAGAGTATACTAACTGTTGGCATATTCGTTACAAAAATGTGCTTATTATATAATTATTACCGCCTAATTTCCATACTGATCTGATCTGAGGAAAAAAGAACGGTGTCATATTGAATGACAGGAGGTTGTAAGAGACAAATGAGGTAAAGCACCTCACGTGAAACGATCTTATTTTTTTTACAAAAGGTTGAAAAACAGTCTAATTACCCGTCTGCCAAAGAAGGAGAGTAATGTTTTTGAGAGTATGTTGGTATGTATTATGAGTGTATGTTTGTATGTCTATTTCTTTGTCACGCGTTGTAGCCTAAACGGATTGATGGATTTTACTAAATGAGGTATTATTTGATTGGTCTTGACCGCCGAAGTGACTTATGCTATATGAATTTTGAAAAAAAAAAAACAAAATGGCGACCGCCATTAGGTAAACACTTATCTAATCGCGGTCGCCATTTTGTTTTTTGTGACCTGGTCATGTGGAGTATCAAAATAAATAGCTCGAGGAGACGATTGCAAAAATATAACTCACCAAAATATGGGAAATAAAATCTGTGATTGAACTAAAATTAATTCCACGAACTGCATCAGACTGCTTTAAAAGTGATTTGTTTGGAACTTTTTTTTACTGGTTTTAACAGTCGGGTCTTTTTTATATTTTACCGGGTGAAAAATTATTACCACCATGTGACCTAGGGTCTCATATGCGTGGCAACTATGATTATCATTGAATTGTTATTTTGTTCACACCAATATTTTTCATAAACAGCTGGTTTCTGTTGTGTTTGCCTATACCTCCAAAAGCATAAGCATATAATCAGACTTTATAATGTTCCCACTGCTGGGACACAGGCCTCCTCTATGTAATAGGGTGTGGGAACACGCAGGCCCAGTGCGGATTGGTAGAATGTCACATGTCTTCGAAATTTGATTCTAGGACACATTTCATAGCAATGATGGTGAAATAATTTACGCAACATAAAGCGTCTGGTTGGGTTCACACTCGCGACCTACAACTCGTAACACTGGGCCACCACTGCTCTCCATACCTCCAAAGGGAGTCCTCTGTATCTTTTAACGGTCGTTAGCTTGTTATGAATAATAATAATATTTATTACAATACAAAAGTACAAACGATGAGCATGGAAATAAAATGAACAAATCGACTCCTAAACTAAGTAAAAAAAAATACTTTTATCTCAGGAGTCATAGTTCCTCCTCTGAGATGGTCTTTACAACAGTTACAAACAATTAGCATACGAGGACGTGTAACAGTATAGGGGGAAAAAATAATAACATTTATGAAGCGATTGTTAGGATCATTTCTGTGTTTTCGTACGACAGATTTTGCAACTAATTAGATATTTTTGTTTTTTGAGTGAATCTGTTTAATTGTAAGTACAGCAGGCGTATTCGCTAACTCGGTTGACATTAATTTGATAGGCACTTTGCTGTAAATTGCTGCTTTGACGTATGGGAAAACCGTAGTGCCTATTATAATCAATGTTCACCGAGCAATGTACTGTACTGTTTCTTTCTTTCGTAATGCATAGCAAATTGATGTCAACTGAGTTAGCAAATACACCTGCTGATCAGACGAGATGCGTTGATGATGATTATCACTTAGAGATGCGTCCTACATACGATAAGTACCTATGTCTATTATTTTTAGGGCGACAATAAAATTACTTCTATATTTATCTCTATTCGCTGTCATCACCTTCTTTCTAGCTACATAAAGGATATGGCTCGAAAGATTTACACAATCCATCTATAGTTTCATTTTGGTAAGTTTTGTTTGCGCTCTCTTTTTGCAGCCAAATGATTTTAATTACCATTTTTACACCCTGGAGAACTAACCAGTTCATAATACAAAGGAAATTCAAAATAAACCTAACTACCCTCATAACTCACCAGTCTTTCATATCGTGACAATGAAGATTAAACATAATTGCGAAAAGATAAGTAAACAAGGGTTTAAATAGCATTAAAACACAGGATTGTAGCACAGAACAAGATGAAGTACTTACACACAAAGATATGGCGACGTGTCACAGTTAGAACTTGGATTCATGCGTAGAACTGTGTGACTAATTAAATTATGGCACTTTAGTGCAACCAAAAATTGTAACTCAACTCTTTTATAATATTACTATGGGTATCTGTCGGTCTTATCGCTAACAGCGAACAAAGGAGCGAGCGAGCTTTAGAATATCTTCATGGTAACGTATTATTATTGTGGAACTGCACTTCGATCAAGTCAACATAGAAACACCTAAAGGCATTAATTACCACACTTCAGCAAAGGAAGCAACCCGTGCCAGTAACTCGGTAAAGTTCATTTGAGAGTCGCCAGTTACATTCAGGGACCCTCATCTTGCACGGTAGCACAGCACACGCATAATGAATAGAGTTTTAATTGTAATATAACCTCACTTTGCCAGTAAGTCGATTATTTGCCGACAAAATGGTACATTTTGATTCTTTTTTTCAAGAGCTAGAAAATTCAAGAGTCATCAAACTATAGTTTTTTCCTCCACCTCCACCACTTCATCCGCTAATATGATCTCCGTTACATCTTTGTATGCATCTCTAAATAGCATAATCCAAAGTTGCTTTTCCTGTCTGTTTCTCCTGTAACTCCTCCAAAACCAAGCAAAAAAAAAAAACCGCAACGAATTTTAATGCGGTTTTTACTAATAGAAAGAGCGATAAACGAGGAAGGTTTGTGTGTATCATTTGTACCTGTGCGGAGCTGAGATGGGTCACTAGTTAGATATACAACCATCCATCACCATTAAATCTAGGGTGATCGACATTAATTCCGATTCCACTAAAACATCCTCTAAATTGCTGAAATCATACAAGCATCGCAGATAAGCTCATAGATTTTCCACACAAACACAGAATTACTTTACTGCCTGCAACACTCGTAAAGACTATAATTCCGATAAAGTCACAACCACGAAAGCTTTAATACCTACATTTGTAATCAGGGCCGCGTTCTAACATAGGTATTCTAATAACTAAACTTGGTTATATACGTGCAAAATGAGTTTGAATCCGCCGACTAAATTAAAGTTGGTTTACCTTGTGACTACTAATTTTATTCGGAAATACATGCTTCGGTCAATGACCTTTTTCATTGTTACAGGAGTCTGAATTTGAGATGTTTAATTGCTTCAGAAGGTCGAAGAAGCCTTAATATTCAAGTTACAATCTCATCTCGGTGACAATCAAGAAATTGTATGTAAAAAACCCTTCTATATAAATTTCAGAAATGAAAATTACATAGAATGGTTTTTGACAGATTGAAAATGCGAACGAACCTTAAAAATACCGGAATTCCCCTTTGGAGTCATGTTAATTGCAGTTTTACAAAGATTCTTGCAGTAAAGGGGGACCGGTCATCCAGTAGCTGGGTTCAGCAGCATACCGTGTGACTTGTAGCCAACCTCAACAAAGTCAAGAAACATATATACTTAATTCTGAGCGATCTACATATATACTGTTACGAGCTGGGTATGGGATAAATTATTTTACACCAATTAATTAACCAAATATTCTTTATTAACTCAACAACTTATTTACACAAACACTAAATCGCTAATAATCACTTTTCTCTTCGTAATCGCTTGTATTCGCTTCTGTTCGCATTCGTAGTCGAAAACAGACTGACTCACTCGCTTTTTTTTTTTTGTGTATGAGACTCGCAGTTCAACCATAGTGGTTGTCGTCTGCTTAAGCGGACGTGCCCGTGGTGGTTTTAATTATTATTAAAGCCTCCAGCCAGGACTGACTCACTCGCCCGCCGTCCGGCCTATTTATACAGTCATGGAAGTTTCTAGAACATTGTCGAACTATCCTATACCGGAATATTCTAGAAACATCTATGAACTTCTACACAGTAGCACAATGGAATGTTCTCGAACGTAGTGGAAACTTCTGGAAACTTCGACTACATTCTCGAACGTTCCAGTGAAATACGTTCGACGTAACAATACTTCATTCTGATCGTGGTGTGCTGGGCTGACAGCGAGCTTGCGCTTTAAGACGAGTTAATATTATTTTATAACAAACTGGTGCAGGCTATTTTGAATAATTTAAAACATTTAAAATGAGGTTAATCAGGAACTGACAAGCGTCCTAACTCTGGTTAAAAATAATAATTGGTTAATAGGCGAATAAATTAATAAAACTCATTAACAAATTACCGTTGATGCCAATTAAATTGCATATTCATAAAATTTTAATTTTGGCAACCAATTGGAGTTATATGGCAATAAAGTCATTTTACGAGTTACGTCTGACTTTTTTTCTCTTTGGAATTTATAAGGAATGACATCACTAAGAGGTCTTCTGGTATTGTATTTTGGTTCCTCAATCTTGACGCACATATTTGCTCCACTTAAGGCTTCCCTGTAGCTATTAATATAAAAAACCAGCCAAGTGCGTGTCGGATTTCGCACATTTAGGGTTCCGTATCAAATATTGCTATCTATTAGTAAAATATACGTATTAATAAATATTATCACCACAAGTTCATAGGTCGGAAGTTAAAAAATTCTACGGAATAAAATTTTGTGGCAGACAGACAGACGGACGGACAGACAGACAGACGGACAGATGGCCAGACGGACAGACGGACGCGTGAGTGACAGCAATAGGGCTCCGTTTAGACGCTTCGGGTACGGAACACTAAAAAAAATCGTCCGCTTTATCACTCAAAGATCTTCCATTGACAAATTTTGTTAAAATAATTTCCTTTTTCAATTAGGCTAAAACCGTTTTTTTAAGTTATTGCTTTTATAGCAAACTAGGGGAGTTATCATCTAACAGGTAGGTGTTAGATTAGCTATAGATACTCCGGTTTATCTACGTTTATCAGCTTTTTGGTAACTAATCCGTCATTGTTATTAAAAGTAAGGTACTAGTCTTTACGGCAGATACTAAAACCTACCCGATCGTACCACGCTTGAAACTTTGCGCCATCATGCGCAAGCGATGCGCCTCCATCATGCGCAGGATACGCGTCAGCCCCAACAGTATCTTGGAAACAATAGCGGACAGGTGGGATAGCTCCATACTGAGACATTGGATACGCACATGCCACTGTGGCATAAAATATGATAGTATTATATTTTTTTCTGGTAGTTGTAAGTACTAACACTAGATTTTAAGTTGTGTGTAAGTATACTAAAAAAATATGGACTTTGTCTGAAATATAAGATTTTTATTTTTTGTTGGCCAACATATGTACAGATTAGCAAACTATTTGGTCGACACAAAAATATCATAAATACCTTCCATTTTTTTTTTTGGTTTTTATGTTAAAAATCTAATGATTTATGGTTCTGTACGGCCTTGCACTGCACCTTAAAGCATATTTTACATTATTCACGGCTTTTTATTTGGAGGCGGCTCCTTTGAATTCGTAGTTTTTATTTTAAACGTTGTCACGTTTAGTCATCATCTGTTTCTTATTGGTTTGTGAAACAATAAATTCTTTGTTAACTGCCATAACATCCTATCTGTTCATAATAATTCTTCAAAATATTTATGTTCCTACTGAGATCATTAATTTATTTTTATTTTTATTCTTGATAGGCACGCGTTTGACCACTATCTCACCTGATGGTAAGCGATGATGTGGTCGAAGATGGAGCACGCTTGCCGTGGACGTCTCACTTTTGCGAGGATCCCCAACTTTTTGGCAGCCACTTGAGCCTTTGCCTCAATGAAGGGACCAAAACTGAGGGTAGATGTTAACGTAACACCAAGAAGATCAAGTTGGTCGGTTATTGGAATGGTTACACCTCGGAAAGTTGGAGCCGGGTGAAATTGGCTCCATTTAGCGGAAAAAAGACACGCTTGGGTCTTAGTAGCATTGAACTTGACCAGATTGGCCTCGCCTCTTTCTGAGACAGCCTGTAAGGACAAGTTCAAACGCCCAACTATAGCCTCTCGGGGAGACCGGACCTGAGACCCACTAGCTCGTGCGTCGGACACGTATCCCAAATGAACACTGATCTCATTATAAAGTGTTGTATCTAGTTTTTCGCTATGATAACGATTATTCGAAAAGTCTAAAATGTTCATATACAGGTGTAGTGGAAACAGGTGGTCTAATTTTAAACATCTATCCACTGAATAAAATGCATTGTAAGAATAAAATTCATTATTATCTCCTTAGTCTTTCTTATGAGGAAACTGAAGACCTTCTAAAAACTCAAAATTAGTTGACGCTTAACAAACACTGTTTGTTTTTCGGTTACGCGCGCAAATAAACACCACACAGACACACAGATACACACACTCACAAATACACAAACACACCCCACCACATTATACATATGCGGTATTTATATCTTTCATTAGGTTATAAGTTAATTCCAATTTTTAACCGACTTCGAAAAAGGAGGAGGTTATCAATTCGGATGTTTGTATTTTTTTTTTTTTTTTTTTTTTTTTTTTTTTATGTATGTTCGGGCATAACTCCGTCATATATTGACGGATTTGCAAAATTTTTTTTTTGTTCGAAAGGAGTTTATTCCGAAATGGTCCCATTTAAATTTCAAATAGATCTGATGATGGGTTTCGGAGACAGTCAACGGAACTCTTCAAAAATTGACAGCAAATCAACCGCGATTGCTGCTATCGTATGTCTATGAATTATTAACACAGTTTAATGGAAAGCCACAACTAAAAAGTGAAAAATAAAAAACTTTTTTACAAAAAAATAGAACCGACTTCCAAAAAAAGTGCAAAATAACTTTAATTTCGGAAGTCGGTGTCAAAAAACAAAGACACAAAACAGGAACACCGACTTCCGAAATTAAAGTTATTTTGCACTTTTTTTGGAAGTCGGTTCTATTTTTTTGTAAAAAAGTTTTTTATTTATTTGTATAGATTATATTGTTATTGGTTTTATTGAATGAAATATGAGCTATAATAGAAGTTAACTTCTGAAATAATTATCCAAAATCGATGCAACTTGTATGTCTAGTTTGGCTTAATAATTGTTGTGAAATCTGTTAGGTGATGGCGCTGTTTGCCGAGATACAGGATCCGTTCTAGTTCGGCAACAGAGGATTCCATTTTAAAAACTTGTTTAATAAGCCTATCAGGTCATCTAATATATTATTGTTAAAGTATTTGTGGTGAAATACATTTTATTATAAAAACTTTTTTACAAAAAAATAGAACCGACTTCCAAAAAAAGTGCAAAATAACTTTAATTTCGGAAGTCGGTGTTCATTATAATTATTATTATAATTTTTGATACTAATAATCCCCATTAAAACAAACAACTATCTTCAAGGAAGCCAATTCCCAAAAACTAAAATTGACTTACCGAACAATGTGGTCGTCAGCTGATCAAAATTAGTATGGGTGGTAATTTTTAGGGTTCCGTACCCGAAGGATAACCAACGGGATCTTATTATTAGGCCTCCGCAGTCCATCTGTCCGTCCGTCCGTCCGTTCGTCCATTTGTCTGTCAGCGGGCTTTATCTCATGATCCGCAATAGGTAGACAGCTGAAGTTTTCACAGAATGTGTATTTCTGTTGCCGCTATAAAAACAAATAATAAAAATTAAATAAAGAAGAAACGTGATTTTTTCAGCTTACGGTAATCTTTCTTTTTAGAATTTACTATTACTTTCTTGAAAAAAGTTGTTTATTTTTATGTCTTCATGCGATATTTAAAATATGAACACGCGTTTCCGTTACATCCAGTATGTGGGATTGACATATGCTATTAAAGTGAGTTACGTACTCGTAGTTTTTCGAAAGTAATAGACATAGAATATCACTTTATCTATTATCATAATGATATGAATATTATCTCTTTGGCAAAGCACAAAAAGGGTCATTGAGCTTTACAGAACCAAAAAAAGTAAGGTAGTGTTTCACGAAGGTCAAAAATGTGCAAAATATTTAATGTAGGCGTCCTATTGACCTAGCAAAACAATACAAGCTACTTTTATTACGTACATAAACAAACTAATCAAAAGCCTAGATCTTTTTGATATACGATATGGCTGAAAACCAGTGAAAACCTTTGCACTTTAAAGTAGCTACGTTACAAAAGGAACCTATATTATTTCTTTAAGGTTAAACTTAATGAACGTCTATTTTCTAATATTTATTTAATAAATGTTTTTTGTTATCATTGGCTCGCTTTTGAAAACTATCTCACCTGATGGTAAGCGATGATGTGATCAAAGATGGAGCACGCTTGTCTAGAAGTAACTTATTCACTCTTGACTTAAAGACTCCCAGGTTGTAGCTATCAGGCAACACAGACGGGCAGGGAATTCCACTCTTTAGCTTTACGCACACACTGAATCATCTGCCTAGCCTTTTCCCAACTATCTTGGGGTCGGCTTCCAGTCTAACCGGATGCAGCTGAATATCATTATTTTACATAATGATAATGATGATGATGATTTTTTTAATAATGATATTCAGTAACTGTAAAATAATGATATTCAGTAACTGGGTTGGGAAGGTCAGATAGGCAGTCGCCTATCTGACCTTCCCAACCCAGTTACTGGGTAATACGATATCCCTTGGTAAGACTGGATGTCAGACTTTTGGGCTTCTGACGATCCGTAACGACTGTCAAAGAGCAACGGCTTAACGTGCTTTCCGAGGCACGGAGGAGTCTCGGTATGTAAAGATGGTCACTCATCCATGGACCAACCCTGGCAAGCGTAGCTTAACCTAATGGATCGACCCGTACGGCTGTTAATACTTTAGCCACGAGCTCCTCTTTACGCACACTGGATGTGTGATGTCGACCATGCACCAGTGAGTATCGCCCTACGTCTAGATGATGGATCGGGCTTGACCAAATTATACTATGCAATTCAAATGCACACTTCCCAAAATGCAACTTACAGAAAACTGACAGGTTGGCAACTCAGCGTCAATGTTCAAGGCTTTGGATCTTTGACTGAACGAGCTTAACCGATGATCTGATCTGAAATGTGAAATATATGTGTTTATGCCTCCACACGTCTTAAAGGCTAAACGGATTTGCATGAAACTTGGCACACGGGAAGATAATGCTTTTTTTTTGAGCCTGGGAAATCATCCTTGACTTCTCCCGCTCTGGGTGGTGCGGGACGGGGTGTCAGACTTTTACTGACTATAACCCACCCCTGTTCCTTCCTTGCCTGAGTGCCCAGAGGCGCGGTAACTCTGTTTCGAATTTATCCGCGACCCCTTGGCATGCCTGCATTGGCCATGATGGGCCCCGTCCCGATTTGCTGACATCTCTTAGAGGCGAGCGTGGTGATGATCGGACGGCGAGCTACCTATTACTCGCCGACCGCAGGCCCGCGTCTACAGTGGCCGGAGATCGTCTCGCGACCCCCGACGCCTAGGGCGTCCTACACGGGTACACAATGCCTGGAATAGGATCATTTTAATCCCCGGAGTTGTTGCCTTGGGATAATTTTTAGTTTTCACACGGGTGAAGCCACTGACGGCAGCTAGCGAATAACAAGTTTTGAATATATTTAAAATAGTAGTAACAAGATATTTTCTGATAAATACCAAATCAATAGAACTTGATGCCAGATACATTATGTTAATTGGACTTATTTATTAGATAGTTAAACAAATTAGATTTGTTATTTGTGATGATTGTTCAATAATAAATTACGAACCTTCTGTGTTGTTATCTATTAAGTAATACTTGAATGTTACCATTGGTCTCAGAACAGAATTAGAATAATACTTTATTTTATATCAAAACAGTTACACAATTCTTATACACGAGCTAACTATTTATAAAATTTTATTCAAATTCTTGGGAAATAACTTTGCCCACAGCTGGATCTTGGTCTCTCAATTTGATCACCTTTGGCTTTATCCTCGATCATTCTCATCCAGCTGCTACCAGCTACTCCTCAGAGATCATCGTCTAGCCTAAGAGTATCCTTCTCACTTATTTACTCTGCATTGCTTACCAAGGGTATCCCCACATACTCGTTCCTTCCTACTTGTATCGTTATATACTTATTCCCATATTCCATTTTTTTTGTTTTCAGCAAAGGATGTTTCCTTCTGGTTCCTTCTTGTTTCCAGTTCAATATGCATTTCCTTTCTAACATCATCATCATCATTTTTCACACACATATCTACTTGCTTTTTTGGGTTCCATACCCGAAGGGTAACCAGCGGGACCCTAATACTAAGCCTCCGCTGTCAGTAGGTTGACAGTTGAAATTTTCACATAATGTGGATTTCCGTTGCTGCTATAACAACAAATAAAAAATCATTAAAAATTCTCTCCTACTAGAAACGTTTATATTTAGACTTTTTTGCTCGATCTTAATACCTAACGGCAATACCTACATAGTATTAAATCTTGTGTAATGGTACGGAACCCTTCATGCGCGAGTACGACTCGCACTTAACCGGTTTCTTAAGATAATTCTAGCTTTTGCCAGCACAGACAACTAGAAAGTCGGCAATTATCCCAAAGGATTATCGCCCGGGATAAAAGTATCCTATATTTAGAGATGTGAATTATTTGAAATACTTGTATTTAAAACGCAAATACAAAAAGAAAATAGTTATTTAAAAAAGCATTTTGTGTTTTAATTGTTTTTTTTTTGTAAGTATTTTAATTGAATTTGAGATGTATTTTCTAATTTCAAAATGCAAAATACTTTACTGTTTTAAGTTTTAGACGCATTCATCATCATTATTCTCCTGCCCTTATCCCAATTTATTTGGGGTTGGCGCAACATGTTTTTTTCTCAGTTTTTCCCTACTATTGAAGATTTGAAAAGTGGACCTTGCTTGATGTTCCAGGATTCAAACTCTTCAGCAACTAGTGAGTGTAGTGCAAATACCACCATAAATACTTAGAAACTCTTCTATAGGTACTTAAAAGATGACGGTTGTCTGACGATGTTAAAAACTTACCCAACATTAAAAAAGTGTTCTTACAATACAATATTTTATGTTTAATAAAGTGTGTACACGTATCAAACGACGTTTCAACGCACTTACTTGAAAAAGTAAAACTTCATGAACATGAAGTTTAGTATTGTGAGAATTACTCGCGGATTTCATTGCGCCTTGAGGGGGCTGTCCAGTCTGGTACAACAAATAATAAAATAAATTGAAGTGGTGTCTGACCGTCGCAGTTTTCCGCACTAATGCCTAAAAGTGGTTGGAGCGATTTTTGAACAAGTCTTTTGTAAAGACATTTTTCATTTATTATTAAACGACCACGACCACTCTCAAAACGGTGAAGGAAAACATCGTGAGGAAACCGGCATGACCTAGAATAAAAAATTCGAAGACATGTGGCATCCATTAACCCGCGTTGGACCGGCGTGGAGGATTGCGGCCCGCACCCTCTCATAGAGAGGAAGCCTGTGCCCCAGCAGTGAGGACATTAAAAGGCTGATTATGAAACGATCACACAGTAGGACTAAGAAATAAACATATTAAAATGTTAAATAAATAAAGAAAATCGAACTCAACAAAAAGTATTTATTTAAACAAAGTATTTTGAAAATACCTATTTTATATTTAGTATTTCAAATGCAAAAAAAAACCCGACTGATAAAGAGTAAAAAGTTCCAAATAAGTCACTTTTCAAGCGGTCTGATGCAGTTTTAGTGGAACTTATTTTAGTGCAATCACAGTTTAGATACCACCAACTACATCAGACTGCTTCAAAAGTGACTTGTGTGGACTTTTTTCGTTGTTTTTATCAGTCGGGTTTTTTGATATTTTCAATTTGCTTAATGCCTAGGACGGTTCTAAAAATATGACTCACTGAAATATGAGTTACATTTTTGGAATCCTCTCCTCAAGCTCTTTATTTTGAAACCCCACATGACCAGGTCACAAAAAAATACGACTACGCTTACCTGTTGGTCGCCATTTTGTCTTTATTATCAAAATTTATAATTATAGCCTATGTATTATAGCCTACTACGTTGGCGGTCTAATATAACACCTCATTTGTTAAAATCCATCAAACCGTTTAGGTTACAGAGCGTGCCAAAGAAATAGACACAAACATACACACATATTGTATATGTACAAATACATACATACATACTTTCGAAAAACATTACCGTCCTTCTGGGGCAATCGGGTAAAAAGCAAAACTATTTTGTATTTTGCATTTGAAATATTGTATATGCCTTTTGTATTTAATTACTTTTCTGCTTATATTCTAACCCAAAACAAAGTCAAAGTCAATGTCAAAACGTTTATTGCGTTTGTTGCCTGCGTGAAATCCGATCAGCCGGACCTAAATAGGTAACAATAATAATAATAAACAAATAATAAATAATTAAATATAATCTTATGGAATCGGAAGTACCATACTATAGGTATGTGCCCGACCCAGTTCTCGAATAGTAATCGATGTCGAAAATGGCAATATCACGTTGTACGGGGATCGACCTATCATCACTGACAGGACTATTGTTGCCAATAAGCCTGACATAGTGGTGATAGATCGATTAGAGCGTCGCACAATGATCGTTGATACAACTGTGCCTCATGACGAGAACCTCGTGAAATCTGAAAAAGATAAACAAACAAAGTATCTTGATCTGGCTCGCGAGGTTGTCGACATGTGGGAGATGGATTCGGCAGGCATTATGCCGATAGTCGTGACGGCCAATGGTTTAATAGCCAAGACCCTCGACGAACACCTAAGGAGGCTCTCGTTGGGCAGCTGAATCAAGGGCTTGATCCAGAAGGCAGTACTCCTGGACACGGCGCGCATAGTTAGGATTTTACTCTCTCAGGAGCCCTGACCACCGGTAGCTTGGACCCTATCCCGATACCGGAGGGATACTATTTTTTATACTGTTTAATGTTTTTATATTTATTTTTTATTTTAAGAAATATTTAAAAATATATCAAATAAGAAAAATGATAAATAAATAACATAATAATAACAATAATTTATTAGCATAAAACAAGTTTGACACAATAGGTAGAGTACACAAAATTAGTAAACAGAAAATCAAACAAGAAAAGTAGTGTGCTCAAGATGGGTAAAGTAGGTACAGTCAATACAAGATTTGAGCCCTGACTCCTAAACTAGAAGGATCCTGTATCTTGGAGGAGGCAGTGTCTTCGCAAAATAGTGGAAAAGCAAATTTATGAGCGTACTAGCAGACTAGGATAGTCACAGACCAGATTTAGACTAAAAAAACTTTTTTACAAAAAAATAGAACCGACTTCCAAAAAAGTGCAAAATAACTTTAATTTCGGAAGTCGGTGTTCCTGTTTTGTGTCTTCGTTTTTTGACACCGACTTCCGAAATTAAAGTTATTTTGCACTTTTTTGGAAGTCGGTTCTATTTTTTTGTAAAAAAGTTTTTTATTTTTCTCTTTTTAGTTGTGGTTCCACATTAAACTGTGTTAACAATTCATAGACATACGATAGCAGCAACCGCGGTTGATTTGCTGTTAATTTTTGATGAGTTCTGTTGTCTGTCTCTGAAACCCATCATCAGATCTTTTTGAAATTTAAATGGGACCATTTCGGAATAAACCCCTTTCGAATAAAAAAAGAATTTTGCAAATCCGTCAATATATGACGGAGTTATGCTCGAACACACATAAAAAAAAAAAAAAAAAAAAAAAAAAAAAAAAAAAAAAAAAAAATACAAACATCCGAATTGATAACCTCCTCCTTTTTCGAAGTCGGTTAAAAAGGTAGAAAATATATATAAATACCTATATTTATTTAATTAGTATTTGTAATTGAGTAGTAATATTTGTAACAAGCACACATACCGAATAAATTTCGCATTTGTTATATTAGTATGGATAATCTTAGTAATGATTAGCAGCAATGGTCTATGACGCATCGCTCTCCGTAGGCTAGACTACGCTCGTCATCAAAGTGTAATGTCACTTTACAGTGCAGATACGCACAGCATCCGTGAGTGACGTTGGAGTAATAACCACGCATCTAAATTGACATTAAATGTCTTTCCCTATTGCGTAGTGTTATGCAGTTGCAAGGCTATGCATAGCTGATGATGGCGTTGCAGTATGGCACAGAATTGTGTGGAAATAACTGCTACTATATGAAAGGAAAACGGATTTTCCTATGGCGTAAATTCTTGTCTGATGAGAGTATGGGTATAAAGACAAAACAGCACAGAAAATAGTCTGTAGAGCTTAAGTTCTCTAAGAAAGATGAAAAAAAACCGGTTAACTGCAATTTAACGAGCACGAAGGGTTCCGTACGATTTTAATATTTGCTGTAATAGCGGCCACAGAAATACACAATCTGTAAAATTTTCAACTGTCTACAGACGTACAGTGGAGGCTTAGTAATACGGTCCCGTTGGTTACCCTTTGGGTACGTAACCCTAAAAACTATCAAAAACGATCGACAAAAATCCAAAGTGTATGAGGTCGAACACGTGAAATTTAGGTAGCGTTGCATCTGACAGAATATCGTTTTTCGCCCGGAAATTATTAGCAACCTAATGGAAGAACAAAAATATTTTTCCTTAAATACGTGGTGTTTTTCGGCTTGAAATCTCTGAACAGCCTATTATGGTATAGCCAGCTCAGTAAAAGTCAAACAACAGAGAAAAATCGGCCAAGTGCGAGTCCGACTCGTGTGCGCGTGGTTTCGAACGAAAAATAAGTCTTTTTAATGTTTTTCTCATAGGTTTTCCTGTAGTTTCAGAGATAATGGTCAATTTTCATCTATTTTCGTAAATACTTTTAAAACTTAAGTAGTCAACTCAATCGGTTTGATACTGATGCATTGTAGCTTCTCACTGGAACAGCTCAGCCTGTATTATCTTAGTATAAGAAAAATAGTTAAACCTTGATTGCTACCTTAATCGTCTTTGTATCATAACTTATTACTTCCTACTAATATTATAATAAATGTGAGTCTGTATGTTTGAATGTTTGTAAATCAATTAAATCTCTCTCTTTTCTCTCTAGGTACTGAACTCTCCCACTCCTCCTTCTTATCTTATATCTCACTTTCAATATCTATGTTCTTCACACGCCAGGAATCTGCGTTCTTCTAATAATCTTCTACTGCTTTGCCCTGCTCATACTTCTGATTTTTTTCATTCTTCCTTTCATATTCAGGACAGCCACCAGTCAGTATGCATTTAAGCGGAAGTTGCGGAATTATTTTCTACACAAGGAGTAGAGTCGTCTCAAAAACCTTATTTATTACTTTATATATATATATATATATTGGTAGTTATTATATTAAATATATATGTATGTTTATTATTACTATATATATTTTCGTTCACTTTTTTTAATATTTCTACTTGGTGTTGCTTTGTTTGTTTTTTTTTATGCACCTGCCATATTATCTCTCCACCACCCTTGGTTGACTGGTAGAGAATGCCTATGGCATTAAGTCCGCCTTTGTACTTTAGTTGCATGAAGTGTAAATAAATAAATAAATCTCACCTGCTGAACGGAATTCAATGCATTTTGGAACATGGGTATAGGCATTGGCCTGTATAAGGCCAAAGGATAAAACTTTCATCCCAATAATTCGTTCCCGTTGGATTATTTCCCTACTTTGATGCAGGCGAAGCAGCTAGCAAAAGCTAGTGATTTATACAATGATTACAAAAAGATTTTTTTTATCTGTTCCCTCCTACGCCAATATACGGGCGTTTCATCAACGGACTGACGAAAAAGGGGCCTTCCGTCTTTTCAAATGTCTCATGAGATAAATAGGTACGTCATCAATTTTATTTTACTCCTTAAGCATTTATCTTTCATATATGCAGGAACCTAGGAGCTCATGGCTAAAGTAATGACAGAAGCACGGGAAAAAAAAACGGGTCGAACTATCAGGTTAACGGGCTTGCCGGGGTTGGTCCATGGATGTGTAACCATCTTAACATACCAAGACTGCCTCGGAAAGCAATTTAAGCCGTTGGTCCCGCTCCCGGCCGTGAATAGAAGATCTTTGACAGTCGTTACGGGTCGTCAGAAGCCCTAACAACTAGTCTTATCAAGGGGTATCGTATTACCCAGTTACTGGGTTGTGGAGGTCAGATAGGCAGTCGCTCCATATAAAATACTGGTATTCAGCTGCATCCGGTTAGACTAGAAGCCGACCCCAAGATAGTTGGGAAAAGGCTAGGCAGATTGTTATGTAGGTACTTATAAGAAAAGTTAATCGATCTAAATACCTTTTTTTTTAATAATTATGTATTTTTATGTCATAGGTCACTTTGAATTTACATAATATCATTCAGAGAATATGTTAACATGATTTTGGCATGTGCTCTATTCATTTAAAAATTCAAAACATAAAAAAGATCAAGTTAAATGTTCGACTAGAATATTTTGTTACCAAACTATGTGATTATCATTAAATGGGTGAAATATGAAGCCTGTATTCTAGAACTGTGTTTAGTCACGAGTCTTGACCAAATCGATAAAATGGATTTAAATTGGTGAGTAATCGGCCAGTATAAAATTGACATTGTAAATTATGAGCTGTGTGCCCTATGGGGTTGATTATCAGCACAAATGAACAAGTTCTATACAAATTTTCATTTCCTGTTTAACCCCACAAGGTCGAAAAATCCTTCCTGAGTGCTCATCTTCATTGCAAAAGGAACTTTTTTGTAATATTTCGTGCTTCCAGCGGTTTAGGCTAAGCACTGTCTGTCAGTGACTTTATGACTTTTATTCAGAAAATTTTATAATTATGTTCAAAGTGGCTTAAAAACTTTATTAATGACTCGCGATCCGACCCGGCTCCACACGACAGCAAAATGATTCGAAAGACACGTAGCGCCATCTAGCGTCCTAAAGCAATTGTGACCCACAAAAAACACGAAGCGCCATCTAGCTTCCCAAAGCAATTGTGACCCTAAAAAGCTATTCTCTCTTTTTCTGTACCCTTTTTTTTTTCGGGGATGGGAAATCATCCAATGACTTCTTCCGCTCTAGGGTGGAGCGAAAGGGCGTGTCAGACTCTTACCGACTAAAACCCACCCCTGTTCCTCCCTGCCCTGAATGCCCAGGAGCGAGGTAACTCTTTCGAATTTATCCTCAACCCTCGGGCAGGCATCGGCCACGACGGGCCCCGTCGTGTTTGCTGACAACTCTTTGAGGCGCGCGTGGAACACTACGCACCGTCGACTCTTGGGCCTGGTGCTGATCGGGCGGCGAGTTACCCACTACTCGCCGTCCGCAGACCCGGGTTTTCTGTACCCCTGACAACGTATCGATCGGTTCAGTGGTTTATGCGTGAAACGGTTACAAACAAAAAAACTTACTTTCACATGTATAATATTAGTCTGGATTAGGATTTTCTGCGTCCAATAGGTAGAGGGATATAAATTCAAAAATTACACGGCTATGTTGTATCAATCACCGACCATCGTTGAACCAACAATCAGTACAGCCGCAAACCACTAAATTTACGCGTGCCCACATCACTGAACTCGATGACTGCACGCATTGCCGGGGCGGACACGTCATCTCATTACCGGCGTTATTGCAGTGTAAATGTAAATAATTGATGCTTGCCAAGCAATAGCTAGAAAATGGAGAACTGAGTGGATTTGTTAGCATGCACCTGGATAATAAGGCACATTATATAGAATACAAAGGCCCTATTAAATTTATTCGTTGATTTTAAGTACCGGAGTATAGCAGACAAGCCTTTCGACAGGAAATGTGTATTATTCGGGGACTAAACGCAGCCTACGCCACTCAACGATAGGGCAGCTCTTTATTTTTGTACCTTTATCGCACACGCAAAACTTTTTTGAAAATAAGTTTAAGTTTTCTTTTTCAAATTTAAGCTTCAGATAAATTAACAACATAGAGCTCTAAATTAATAAAAAAAATGCTCTAAATTAAGCTCACATTTGAAATGACCGAATATCATCATGATGGCTGTATTGTCACATGAATATTGACAATCCCGGCCTTCATATTATGGCTCTTTTATATTGGAATTATTTACAATAATCAATCTGCCTAGCCTTTGCCCAACTATCTTGGGGTCGGCTTCCAGTCTAACTGGATGCAGCTGAATACCAGTATTTTACATGGAGCGACTGCTTATCTGACCTCCACAACCCATTTACTGGGTAATAATATACTCCTTGGTAAGACTGGATGTCAGACTTTCGGGCTTCTGACGACCCGTAACGACTGTCAAAGATCCACGATTGACAGCCGGGACCAACGGCTTAACGTGCTTTAGTCTCGGTATAAGGTAAAGATGGTCAACCATCCATGGACCAACCCAGGCAAGCGTGGCCTAACCTGATGGGTCGACCCGTGCGGCTCTTATTACTTTAGCCACGAGCTGCTCTCACTGTAAATGATAAATGATAAATGATGTTTATTCAGTAAATAGGTTACAAGGAACACTTTTACACGTCAATGTTTTTTTGTCAGTTTAAGCTAGATGAGGCCGGTGTTTCCTAGCTGACTACCCTGAGAAGAAACACCGAAACAAACTCAGAGGTCAAAGTCTCTTTTAGTGTTCAAATCCATACAATGTGGACTGGTTAGATCCTATGAGAACCATGTACGTTTATGTCTGGGATGAGCTTTATGAAGAAAGCAACACACGAATTCGAGTGGACCTGTCCAGACAGTGCAAGCATTTGTCAGTCATCGCGAAGCTCAACTCAGAACTCTGAGGTGCTCAACGAACCGACGAACAATACCAAAGTAAGGACATTTGAGTAGGCCGCAAAAAATACTCAAACTGCCAGACAATCATAAAATCTACATGAATATAACGACATACATAGTTCTCGCATTCACATTATTCTATATGAGGACCATGCAGCTTAGTGTCTGTAGTGGTCTTTTGAAGAAAGAACCAAACATATTTGAGTGGACCTGTCCAGTCAGTGCAAGCATTTGTCAATAGTCGAATAGCTCAACTTAAAAACCACTAAGGAGCTCAATGACATGACGAACAATACCAAAGAAAAGACATTTGGGTAGGCCGCAAAAGTACTCAAACTGTCAGACAACGTTGAAAATTACTGTAAAAAGGAGGAGAAAATAATAATAATAACCCACATAGTCCTCACATTTACAATAATTAAGTAATCAAAAAAAAATAAAAATATAATACTTTACAAAGTAAATATTTGTGTCAAACAAAATAGTAATCATAATATGTCAATCAAAAAAAATAAAAATAAATATAATACTTAACAAAGTATTCAAGTCAAAAATAATAATAATAATAATAAAATGTCAATAAAAAAATAAAATAAAAAATATAATGCAATACTATACAAGTATTCATGTCAAAAACGAATATTAAAAAAAATATATATATAAAAAATTTTTCATCAGTAAGTAGTACATATGAAAACAATGGCTCATGTATATCATTGAAGCAGCTCAATCCCACGCCTTTTTGTCCTCAAGAAAGTCATTAATTGTGTAAAAAGCTTTCTGGCATAGCTTACGTTTAATAAATGATTTAAATTTATTTATGCTTAGTTCTTGAATTTGGCTAGGAAGTTTATTATAGAAACGTATACATTGACATCTAAACGAACCACCTATTTTTTTCTTGAGCCTGGTTTTTGGTACAATAAATTTGTGTTTGTTCCTAGTATTTATGCTATGGATATCACTGTATCTTTTAAACAGATTAATATTTTTATGTGCATACATGAGATTCTCATAAATATATTGAGAGGGAACAGTCATAATATTAATCTCTTTAAATTTGTCTCTGAGGGAGTGTCTGGGACTTAATTTATAAATTGCACGAATAGCCCTTTTCTGTAAAACAAAAATTGTCTGAATATCGGCGGCATTTCCCCACAACAGAATGCCGATAATTGTTTACAATAATCACCTCTTAGAATAAAGTATTCCCGCAATGATTATTTACTACTCCGTGACGTTCCATAGTACTGAACTATTCATAGAATACGCCACAGCGAGCAGGGAGGACTTAGTCCACTGTCTGCGGACTTAGACGGCCGTAGGCGGTTGGCTGGGTGTCCCGAACAATTGTTCACTAATTGTTTCTACTTGCCCCCGTCAGCCCCGATGGCGATGTTACAAGAATTCTCAATACCTTTAAGTTTGTACTCGATTATTTTGATAAGCTGTTTTATGGATGGATACTATCATCGAGGAGCTCGTGGCTCAGTAATAACACCCGCATAGGTCGATCCAGCAGGTTAAGCTACGCTTGCCGGGGTTGGTCTGTGGATGGGTGACCATCTTTACATACCGAGACTCCTCCGTGCCTCGGAAAGCACGTTAAGCCGTTGGTCCCGGCTGTCAATCGTGGATCTTTGACAGTCGTTACGGGTCGTCAGAAGCCCGAAAGTCTGACAACCAGTCTTACCAAGGGGTATCGTATTACCCGGGCCTGCGAACGGCGAGTAGTGGGTAACTCGCCGCCCGATCAGCACCAGGCCCGAGAGTCGACGGCGCGTAGTGTTCCACGCGCGCCTCAAAGAGTTGTCAGCAAAGGACGGGGCCTGCCACGGCCAATGCCTGCCCGGGGGTTGAGGATAAATTCGAAAGAGTTACCTCGCCCCTGGGCACGTAGGGCAGGGAGGAACAGGGGTGGGTTTTAGTCAGTAAGAGTCTGACACGCCCTTCCTCTCCACCCTAGAGCGGAAGAAGTCATAAGATGATTTCCCACCACCCAAAAAAAAAAAAAAAAGGGGTATCGTATTACCCAGTAACTGGGTTGTGGAGGTCAGATAGGCAGTCGCTCCATGTAAAATACTGGTATTCAGCTGAATCCGGTTAGACTGGCAAGATAGTTGGGAAAAGGCTAGGCAGATGAGGCAGATGATGACTATCATATCGATTTGGAATGCTTTGTGATCGTTAGGCATTTAGAAAAAAATTGTACGCCAGCTTTTCTTTCTAGTTATTAAACCCGGTTTCTGGATCGAACATGATTGATAAATTAATTTGACTAATTGTTGGATGATTAAACATTCAACAAGCAATCACATCACTTGAATAGCATTTAATTTATGACGCGTCGATATTTCTTTTGTGAGAATATGGAAAGGATAATAAAATTGGAACAATAACTTTTACCAATTCGTGTTTTATTTTGTACATATATCTTGAAACTATTAGTGGGTAAATGTGTAAATACAAACACTGAACCTTTTTATTAAAATTTGATAACAAATTAAAGTAACTGTGAGTAGTACTCCTACAACTTTACTAGTTTCTTTATTTTAAAGAAAGAAGTTTGTTCACAAACAATCCTGTCGGCTAAGCCTTGAATCCGGCCGGAGCTCTGCTTTTCCTGCAATGAAAAGAAAATGAGGCAGATAAGTGTTTTGCATTTTGAACCAGTCTTAAGTTTTGCTAAGTTCATGGCCATACAAGAAATAGCCTACTATATAATCTAAATCAGTATTACATAATGTTGAAATAAAAAAAATAAAAATTCCTAACTAATTCATTATTATAAACAGCATCTCAATAGGTTATGAACTAAACCGCTTTTCGTGTTCAAATATAGATTTCAACTTCAACGAACAAATTTTCCTGATTTATAAATTCTAGAAAGCCTATACAAGAGGACCGGTTGTTGTGGTGACACTTGGGGGAGGCCCATGTTCAGCAGTGGTCGTCTTTCGGGTAAAATAATGATGATGATGATGATGAGAAAGCCTATGATGGTGTAATATGAACATACAACATGCTTTTATGTTGACGATGTTATGATAAATTTCTCTTATTCTGCTTCTTTAACTAGGAAACTTTTTAGATGATTTGGGCCCAGTTTAGTATCCACGGTAATAGTAGGATCATTGTCAAAATGCAGACCGTGTGTAGTCTAAGCACTTGGGCTATTTCAGCGTGTAGGTCATCTTCTGACAACAAACTTTTATGTTGACGATGTTATAATAAATTTCTTTTAACCTGCTTCTTTAACTAGGTAACATTTTAGATGATTTGGGCCCAGTTTGGTATCCACGGTCATAGCAGGATCATTGTCATTATTATGGCATTAAAAATGCAGACCGTGTGTCGTCTAAGCACTTGGGGTACTTCAGCGTGTACTCATTTTCTGGGTTTAGATGTTAAATGATTTTATTTTGTAAATTGGTTATGTGGAGGTCGTGGCTCAATGAGGAGCCCGTGGCTAAATGAGGAGCTCGTGTCTAAATGAGGAGCTCGTGTCTAAATCAGGAGCTCGTGGCTAAAGTAATAACAGCCGCACGGGTCGATCCAACAGGTTAAGCTACGCTTGCCGGGGTTGGTCCATGGATGGATGACAATCTTTACATACCGAGACTCCTCCGTCCCTCGGAAAACACGTTAAGCCGTTAGTCCCGGCTGTCAATCGTGGATCTTTGACAGTCGTTACGGGTCGTCAGAAGCCCGAAAGTCTGACAACCAGTCAGGTAAGACAGCCAGTTGGTAAGAATCAAGGGGTATCATCTTACCCAGTAACTGGGTTGTGGAGGTCAGATAGGTAGTCGCTCCATGTAAAATACTGATATTCAGCTGCATCCAGTTAGACTGGAAGCTGACCCCAAAATAGTTGGGAAAAGGCTAGGCAGATTGATTGATTTTGTAAATAGGTTATAAATACCACTCGTACACGTCAATATTTTTTTTCAGTTTAAGTTCGGTGAGATCGGTGTTTTCCAAATAACCTGATTTAATGTCTGAGATGAGCTTTTGAGGAAAGCACCACGCAAGGTAGGGTCACCGCAATGGTATTGGGTATCAAATGTGCTCCTGAAACACCAAAACAAATTTGTTTACCCTCGAGCTGATATAAATAAAACCTATGTTGCATTAAAAAATATCATAATCAAACGAATCTAGGACTAACGACGCAGAAAATAATTCTATGTTGATTTTGTGTATTAATAATGTTGTTTGTGTTTTACTAGTCAAAACATCACCAAAGACAACAAAATTATGCAATCAAGAATACCTAAAAATCTTTATTAACATAATGTTGTTGGAATGGAATAAAAACTGATGCAATAAAATTAAATGACATCAATGTACGACTTATTTTTCTATAACAGGTGGTACAGTAACATAAATTTATTGTTCTTTTTAACCGACTTCCAAAAGGAGGAGGTTCTTAATTCGTCTGTATGTTTTTTTTTTTAATATGTATGTTACGGATATCTCCGCCATTTGTGAATCGATTTTGAGGATTCTTTTGTTGTTTGGTAGGTCATACTTCAGAGGTGGTCTCATATAAATTTTATCGAAATCGATTCAGCACTTTAAAAAAAAATCAACATAGACAAAAAATATGTATACACAGATGACGTTTTGGTTGTCTACAAATGTTCAAATTCCATGTTATCCATTCGGACATAACTTAAATATTTACTTTTACTTCTGGTGTACAACAACAATAATAAAAAAACTAAAAAGTTAAAAATAAAAAACTTTTTTTCAAAAAAAATACAACCGACTTCTAAAAATTGCAAAATAACTTTAATTTCGGAAGTCTTTAATTTCGAAAAAGTTTTTTGTTTCATGGTAGCTTAACTTTTTTCTAAGTAACATACTCGTATTATGGCAAAACGTTATGAAAATTTTGTATAGATAGCATAAATTTGAAGATCGCTTTGCGCTGTGGTCGACAGAAACTAAGCTAGGAAAAAAATTGAGCCGAATTACGGCCAACAATGTTTCGAAAAAATATTACCTGGCTGTTAACTAGAGTTAACCTAGGTTCATTTCAGACCTTTATAATGTCAAACCTATAATTTCTAAACTGAGACTTTTATATGAGAATATTAAAAATATAACGACACACAAATTAATTGACACAAAATTTATCAAAATATTAATTTCCCCAAAATTCCAAACAACTAAATTGTAAAAGGTAGCGTGAAATATCGTATTACTCATCCACGCTCTTAACCTTTAACCTCGACCGGTATTTTTTATATATTTCTCATAATAGAATAAGTAATAAAAACGTTAGTTTGTGTACCTAATATGACAAGATGCAAGACTAGCAATAAATAAGAGGAAAACTTGTTCTGTTCCGTGGAGCAAGGTACCACTGCCACAGAAATCATCAGATGATTGCTGTGGCAGTGGCAGACTTTTTCAGGGTCGCGGTGAACCTTATGAACAATCCCGCGACCCTAGCAGGAGCAATGGGTTATGAAGACATTTAAAAGAACATATTTGAAAATAAACATTGCATAATGAAAAAAAAGCAATAAGTAGGAAATATGTATAATATTTTTATATTCGATCAATTGAAGACTTATTAACTGTAGTGAACAAATATGAAGGAATATTAAATATATCATCATCAGCGACAAAATCTTTAAAGTTGATGATTAGAAAGAGAAATCCGACGTGTTCTTTGACGTCAAAGGACATGACGCCCATAAAACTGCCATAGAAAACAGCGTTTTCGAGAGAGGGACAAATATATTGGTTTAAAATTGATAAATCTCCTTCAATTTTCGATCAATTTGGATTCTGCTTTCACCGTTCGTACTCTATTTTAGTATATTCATCGATAAACCGGTTAGATAACAAATATTCTAAATATTTTCATGCATAATTACTAACATAGTCATTTTATTAATTAAATTAAGAAAATAATCCAAATAAATCATCCTTTAATTTTCAATGGTTTATTTCGTTCTTTTTTCTGTACGGGAAAAATAAAGTACAACTGATCAAGTTAAATAGGAGGAGGAATAGACGGGGAGACGACTTACAAGTTGTAGGTCGTGAGTTCAAATCCAGGCCGGCGCTTTACTTTGTGTAAATTATTTCATCACCACTGTTCTCAAAACGGTGAAGGAAAACATCGTGAGGAAACCCCGCGGCATGTCCTAGAACCAAAAATTCGAAGACACGTGACAGTGTCCAACCCGCTTTGGGCCCGCGTGGTGGATGGCGACCCACACCCTCTCACAGAGAGGTGGCCCGTGCCCCAGCAGTGGGACAACAAAAGGCTGATGATGATGATGATGAAGTTAAATAAAAAGTTAACACTCCATTTATTACTCACTCACTTGAATGAAAATAAAGTTTCACTGAACAGTTGTTGTAGTAAAAAAATGCCTAGATATACATTGTGTATCTATAAAGTCTTTATACTACATACAGGCTGTAACGGAGACGGTCATAAATAGTTACTGTTTATGCCCACAGAAATTAACAACTTTCTTCAAGAAAGTCGTAGTAAATTCCAAAAAAAAAATTGGACTTTCCGAACTAAGTTATCATCGGCTAATCAATATTAGTAGGGGCGGTTCAATTATTTCTATTACATTCTTGAAGTAATTTGTTTACATCTATGGGCAGAATCAGTATATAAAATATGATCACCATTTATGTTACATCCTGTATAGTTTTAAGATCCCTACCTAGACGTTATTTTGATGTTATTTACATAGGCAATCACCGTGAGGTGGAACGATTAGCTAAAATCCATCTTTTCTGCCCGAGCATCATGCTTCACATTGTAAACTTTTGTCGACTGAAGAATAGAAACATTTTTTCTCTTCAGTTTTAACATAGCCATGCATACGGACGGTAGAAACCTTTCTACAATCTGTTTGTCGACGGAAGAATAGACATAATTGTCTATTCTTCCGTCGACAAAACCTGTGTCTATGGTGGTCATGCTACGCGTGCCTGTCATGTCACTGCCATGTCACTAAAAGATTCAGATAGAAAGAAATTACAAGGTGAGTTACAAAAACACTAGCCAAGGACAAAATTCATCATACCCACGACAGCGTTGTCAAGAGCGAAGCGAAAAACAGAAGAGCATTATCTGTTCTAAGCTTTTCGTCCGGAAGGGATTCAATTTCCTCATGCTAGTATACCATATTAAGCCAAGGCACAGTAAGATTAATAGCTCAAAAAGATAACACACGACACCCTACCCAGTACATCCATTGAAGAAATCAAAACCAAAGGAAGTGCCAACATAATAGTTCACGTTCACAGTTGGCACGCCTGATCCCGCCGGAACCGGATGCCTTGTTAATTGGATATGTCAGATGCCTCTGGCTTTCCCGCCCCGAGATAGTTTCCCTAGTTGTGCTTACTAGACATTAATTATTAGGAACTCGTCTGTACGGTGTCACTATATGGAAGGAGGCGGCGTGGGTTATGTGCGAATTAAAATTTTAGTAGGGATTGTTGACTTGTTGAATGATATAAGAATTAAAATTACGTCTTTGAGATGTTTCTCGAAAAATAAGGCCTTACATGTGGATCTATTGGTGCCGACTCTTTTGTTCAATAACTAAACTAAAATAAGAGAATCGTTATCTTTTACTAAAAGGCAGTGCGAGAAAAGGACGGCTCTAACTATGAACTAAGTTAGAGATGTCAAACTAGTTTACGCCTTGCACTTTACCGTGTTTTTAGTTGACATGTTTTTACGTTCACCCTTAATTTGTATGGAAATATTAGTTCAACTAAATTTGACAGCCCTAGTTGACGTCCGTCTCTTTCTTGTTTCATTAGAAAGAAAAAGATAGCAATAGCCTAAATTATGTTTAGTTAGTGCACAACAGAATCGGCACTAATAACGTTATATCAAGTCACCAACCACACCGGTTCCGTTATATGTTTGGTAAACATCCTTTTGAAAAATTAACCTACATGTGTAAATAAGGTGAAGTCCCTCTTTATCGAAATTCCATCAAAATAAAGTAACAAAAATTGTATTTTCAATCATCGTAGTCATCATAATGTCAATACACAGTTACTTACCAGTTAACTTATCTTTAACCTACTAACATAACAAAAGAAGAATTCGAGTGGTGTCGATGTACTCTTTGATGAAGATTCCTGTCTACCCTGACAGCGATACGAAAGATTAATCGTGAGATAACTGAGCGATAACCCCATTTTTCCAATTTTATAACAGTTAAAAGCTATCATAGCTTAATTAAGTGGGTAAAACATTAAAGACAAAAAACTTAATCATAAAGATGTGACCCCACTGATATGTACGGTATCATTCAAAAAAGAAAAAAAAATTAAGAATGAATTTGAACTTCAAATAAGAAGCCAGATTGTTATCAAGTCAAACAAAGATCCATTCACCGCTGATGACTGGCGCTCGAACATACTCGTACGTCACTCGGTAATGCGAAAAAGGAAATCAAGTCGAACAGAATTTCATCTAAATGTCTTTAAATAAACGCAAAGTGAGGAAACCTGCAAAAGTAATATTTCAGCGTGTATCTTAAGGAAGGATCTCCTGATATACCTAAAAGTAATTCTGCCGCTTAAGACTTGAGACTGACAAGATTGATTGATGGCTGAGTAACCGACAAATTCACTCCGTCTCCAAATACGAAACTTTGGAAGGAAGCGGGCGAGCATTTAACTTGGACCATTTTGAGTTTTTGAGTTTTGAGATTTATTTTTTTATGAAGTTTGATATTTTTCAGCTTTACATCTTCTGGCAGGTGTTGAAAATATTGAGGATACACAATTTAAAGAAAAAATAAAAGAAACTAAAATACACATTGAACTACCAGTATAGGTATTTATTAGTCGTGATTTAGGGTTCCAACGGGACCCTATTACTAAAACTCGGCTGGCCGTCTGTCTGTCAGTGGGCTGTATCTCTTGATCCATAATAGAAACAGTTGAAATTTTCACAGAATATGTATTTCTGTTGCCGCTATACAAATAATAAAAATTGTACGGAACCCTTCGTGTGCGAGTTAAATTTGCACTTAACCGGTTTTGTATGTACAGCTTCAAATATAAATTTATCTTAAACGATAAAAACGACAACCTGTGAATTTCAGATAACAAAAGCGCTACTTGTTACTTAAAAACTTATTACGTCTCTTTTACTGAGCAGAAGAGTCCTAGAGTGGAGATCGCGTGTTGACAAGCGTAACATGGGACGCCCGGCGCCTCTACCTTGATTGACCGATGTCTTTAGATGTTTTTTTTTTTGTAGTAGCTGGGGCAAACTGGATGCGGAATGTGGAGGGCTGAAAGATGCGGTGCAGCTTGGCCTGCTGGCTGCTACAACTGATGGCTGATGGGATGGCTGCTGGTCGGATAGTATATACCTATAGCTATAGATTGAGTTCATTGACTCGGCCAATTGAGTCAAAATACAAAGGAAATCTTCATAAAATATAATGAAATTGCACACAACAAAATCCGGAAAAAAAAATATATATTAATATTATAAAAGGTAAAGTTTGTGAGGTTGTAGGGGGATCTCTGGATCTACTAAACCTATGACACTCACAAATAACGTGACTTTCTATTGGTAAAAGAATTATCAAAATCGAAATTCTTTTACCAATAGAATGCCACGTTATTTGTGATTGTCAACTCGCCCATCGAGCGCTGTCCGAAACTAGACGCATTATTAATTTATTACACATAAAACAACAGGTATTAAACTAAAACACTGAGACTAAATTATAAATAATTAAATGATCTTTGAAATGGTGAAGGTTTTATAAAAATACGCTTTATAGTTTTTGCTTGATTCTCAATTTTTTATCCGCGTTAGACATAACTTTACAAATTAATTACACAATTTCATAAAAAAATAATTTCAAATATTCTCAGATCATATTACGACGGAAATAGTCTAGAGTAACATATATTTTTTTCAAAGAAATAAGACTAATCGTTAAGACGTGATGTTCAATAAAAAACCATTAAAAGTCGTATAACAGCGCCTTAAGAGTTTCATGGGCTATACGTTTTTGAAATCCACGGGGACGAAGTCGCGGGTGAAGTGCTAGTCATAGTCAAACATAAACAAACAGCATAAATTTATTCTGATTCAAAGATGACCAGTCAATGATTCTTGCAACAAACAAAGTTGACATTCCCACATTCTTTTACACTGATTCATTGAAAACCAATTTCAATAAACATGACAATAAGTCATTCTTCTAATTATCCCAATGTCAATAGGCGTCCGGAATGCCTACTCATATGTTAATTTTATTTTTGTCACCGTCTTTCGAAACGTCATGAATGACCTCAAAGATGGCGTCTGGCTGTGACGTCATAGGTAATAATACATAGTCATATCGCTAAAATGTACCGAGCTGAACCTTGAACTTCCTTGGAGAATACCCAAGGCGGGCATCCATATAAACTTAACATTTTATTGATTTTAATTATTGCCACTAACTTTTTGATTTGTTCTTAAAATTAAACACGTTATTGACATTTATATATTGATATGTCTGAGTCTGAGTATTTTTCTCAGAATATTCTAAGCCATCTCTGACTCACGGTGTCGTCAACATCGTGGGGAATACCGTTACTTGATTGTTTCATTGAATTCGTCCATAGGCACACAGTGATCAATTGATCGCTGGTTGTTCATCCCCTGCTTGGTAAAAACTCTAAACACGGCGTTATGCCCGGGTTACATGAGGAGATAGATTTTGAAACAAGGTTAGCAAGCCAGCAATATACTATTTTTTTCGTGTGGAAATCCTCCCTCCGGGCGCAGCGGCCTGTCAGGTTCTTATCACAATCTGTTCTGCAGCTACTTTTGGCCGAGACGCTTGTGCATTTCATCACGCTCGCCCGTCTAGGTATTGGCCTGCAATAATTCATGCGGTCCCTAAAAATTAGTTATATTTGGGTATTTACCACATAATACAACTAAGTAACACCACTAAATTAAATAATTTAATATGTATATATAAAAAACTGATAATAATAATACGTTCAAATGCGTATGAAAACAACTCATTGGGCATCAAAAAATTCATTGCCCTGTTGAATAGCAATGCTGATACGTTGGCCAAAGACAAGCCCAGCCCTCTGGTCACGGAAAGAGTCGACTACTGCTTGCTGATATCCCGAAAAACTCGATGAGCACTCGGACCCCATTGACCTAGTGTTTCAACCCCAAACGGCTCAAACATAAAACTCTCAATGTGGTGAGACCCTAAAAATGAAAATTGTATTTACACGAATCTGAAGTGATTAGTAGTTTACTAGTACAATCTTACTATCCTATCTATCCTAGAAGTAATCGAAGTACTTACTCATATCCCAGCTTTAAAAAAATACCCTCTTGTAGCCACAACAATATTTAGGTACGTACAGTTACCATCGTGACAAGTTTTATATAATTTTATCTCATTCATACATTTTTTTTTCATTCACCCGTACTTAGCGTAATTTTATGTTATTATTATTATGTATTTTCACGACATAATATATGGAATTCATCTATGCGTGTAGGTATGTGTACATTTATTAACAGTAACTTGATGTATTAGTCAAGTTATTACGGTCTATTTTAAATTTCAAAAAAAAATTATAAAGTGTGTCGATATCTCTCACCCAACTCTCTTGTCGCAGGTCTGTTGATAGAAATTTCTTTTGTACCAAGCAGCACGTTGTGCTCTTCTATTTTTAATATTATTTTCACTTAAAAGTGTTTGTTTGTGCAAAAATAAAGAAATATATTCCACTGCTAGGTCTTCAGCTTCACCAAGCTTCGCTACATCCACCGGTCCTGTGCGTCTCACATCCAGCAGATGTGTGTTACTAGTTACTCCATGCCATAATTTACAGAACTTTACACCAATTACACTTTAACGAGCATAAAACACACATGACCGTAAACTTGAAAGTCACCAATCTATTTACTCTATAACCCGAGTCTTACACGTGTTTCTCAACATCAATACCTACTATTTACAAACACCGCCACTTGGGAACTATTACGAATCAAATTACCAATTTTCGTGTACTCGATCCATATCATTAGTTTCATTTTAATTGGTTTTATGATTACAGAATTGTTGTTACATATTCAGTGTTACGCCTACGTGAAAATGTTTGCTATGTTTACTAAACGAGCGAAATCGAGTTTAATCCCTCATGTAAATGATAAGGATGTGAGACCGGACGCTGACTCAAAAAGACGAACTCAAACTGGCATTGTTCGAGAGGAAAGTCCTGAGTAGAGTTTTTGGACCAATACGAGAAGACGACGGCACGTATAGGGTAAGGACGAACCACAAACTGAATAGCCTAGTACATACAGAAACAATTGTCAGGTTCTGCAAGTCGCAAAGGCTCCGATGGGTATGAGGTACATGAAGTTTAAATAAGTAAATAGAGGTTGAGTGACACCAGAGCGTTTAAAATCATGTCCGAGTGGACTCAGCAACAGAAAAGACCAAGAGGAAGACCCAGGAAGCGCGGTAGAAGGATTGTGTAGAAGAAGATCTAAGGAAAATAGGGAGAAAAACATCTTGGCGAAGGGAGGCCGGAGACAGAGCGAAATGGATGAAGATCGTTGAGGCGGTCAAGACCCACAAAAGGTTCTAGCGCTGAAGGAAGTAGGTAAGTAAGTAAGTGACAAGCTTTTTCCCACGGATTCACTCCCGAGGACTTGCGAAGTTGCAAGTACCCGCACAAACCGTAATTTTTTCTGGGAAAAGGTCTGGCATTCAGCGATAGAGTTGTATGTCTATCTATCCGTCTGTCACCCAGCTGTATCTCATGAACCGTGATAGTTAGACATTTGAAATTTTCACAGAAGATGTAGGTATTTAACAGAATAAAATAAATATTTAAGGGCCCCCATACAACAACACGTGATTTTTTTGTCGTTTTTATAGATACTGGAACGGAACCCTTCTTGCGCAAATCCGACTCGCACTTAGCCAGTTTTTATTTATAAATTACACACAATGTACACCTATTATGTAGTTACACACAAGTCTTAACTAAATCGGTTCGATTTTCGCTCGGAACAAATACTTGTATGGCCCACAGACTGATAGTTGTTCCGAGTCTGTATGGTTGTAAACACACTCACGATACAGGAGAAATACTTATTGTGGGCAAAGTTAAAAAAAAATGGGTACATGACCCTGTTAGTGCGCTGAAAATTAACTTTTAACTAACATAGGAATTTATTACAATATCACGGAAAAAATTATATAACATCACAATTATTACGTTTTGGAACTTGAAGTGGTAATTCCATCGTTGCATAAAATATATATTTAACCTAAGAATAGGCATATATTACGCTGTTTCTTACTCGTTTTCGTAATCGCATTAGAACTTTCAGGGATTACTCCCTATAAACACGGATCTTTATAATATATCACGGATTTTTTTATAAGTTGGGCGACTATTACTTTTAAACTTACAGAGCAACTTAGCCGTAGTGGGGTGACGGGGTCGACTTGAACAAAAATTATCACTCTAAAGTATAATGTTTCGCAAACGTATCACTATTGAAAAATGGTCAAACCCCACAATGATTTTGAAAGACCTATCCAAGGATACAGTACAGGATGGGCGAGAAAAAAAAAACATCCCCACTTTACATGTAAAACCACCTACCATAAAAAAATCTTTCTAATTATGTAAACAAATCTTAGAAGTTTATTTTGACCCACTTTCCGGTTTCCGATTAAATTGAAATGTTTAGTTTGGATGGCATGCATGGTTAGTTAAGTGATGTACTTACCTACTTAATGGCGGACTTCCAAAGACTAGTAATTTTGTATGTATTCCCATGATACGTTTATTAAAAATAGCAAAAGCAAGGGTAAAAAAACATATATCACTCAACCTAGCCTGGACAATGTAGCATAATGTACAATTATAGCTTAAAAAAAAATTGTAGTCATATAAGTTCATTTAACACAACATTATTGTGAATCCTAACTATCGATTACCTAAACGATGTCTACTTATAATAAATGAGTAGTTGTAACAATAGAATACCACTTCCTTCAGTGGTTTCTAGGCGTGGGAAGAAACACAGGTGCTGAAGCTTTCAAAGGAAACTAGTCTCTTACAATTTTAATATTCACCTGAAACTTAGGCTATATCGGTCTGGACGCACAGGGTTGGAATTTATAACACAGACGTCGCTCAAGTTGATATATTTCACTGTATTAAGTCAACTTTCATAAAATAAATTATAAAAACCGTAAACGAAGGCAAATGACGTGCAATTGTTATCCTTTCATTTAGCTTTTTTGTTTTTTTGAAGTGAAAACTTCTTTAGGCGCGTTGGGCATTTTTGAGGTGGGAAAAACAATTGAACTCGCCACTGACAACGACGCCGATACTGACACCAACACCGACACCGACACAGACACCGATACTGACATCAACACCGACACCGACACCGACAGCGACACCGACACCGACACCGACACCGACACCGACACCGACACCGACACCGACACCGACACCGACACCGACACCGACACCGACACCGACACCGACACCGACACCGACACCGACACCGTCACCGACACCGACAGAGAAAACTTCTTTAGGCGCGTTTGGCATTTTTGTTCAAGTTTTCAAATTTTATTCTAAAAACAACTTTATGTACTTAATATTGTAAAAAAAAAACTGACGGAAAAATAAAACCAAATCTTTATACTAAAAATACTACCTACTTACTGATAATGAAACACTATGAAAGTTAAAAGTGAGTATTTTTAACCGACTTCAAAAAAGGAGGTTCTGTATTCGACCCGTATGTATGTATGTATGTACCTATGTTTCTCCGCAATTTTCTCGAAAACTACTGATCCGATTTGATGGGATTTTCGCTATTCATATTTTTCAAGGAAAGTTTTAATTAATATATAATACATTAGGATCTGATGAAGATCTTCGGAGATAGGCAGTGGAACTCTTCAATAACTAACAGCAAATGACTCGCGATTACTGCGATCGTTTATCTATGTATTGTTAACACAATTTAATGGGGAACCACAACTAAAAACTGAAAAATAAAAAATCTTTTTAACAAAAAATTGAACCGACTTCAAAAAAATGCAAAGTATCTTTTATTTCCGAAGTCCGTGTCAATAACGAAGAAACAAAACCAGAAACACCGACTGCCGAAATTAAAGTTATTTTGAATTATTTTTGTTTGTTTTTGTCAGTTCTATTTTTTGTAAGAAAGTTTTTTTCTATTAAGTTCTCACCGTGAAAACTTAGGTGGTATTCCCCCAGAAGCTATGAATTGGCAGCTCACTGGTTATTTTCGGCCGGGAAAATCTATAACGTAACACGTGCGTGAGTGATGCACAGATCTGCAGTGATTGAAATTATCTGTAGAACCTTGCATAGTAATATGCAAATGAGGTAGTCTAAGGTTAAATAGATAAGAACTGAAAATGACTAAGGTACACAGAATCATAATTGACTGGAAAGCCCCTTGCGGTAAACTGTGACCTAAAAGATTTAATCGAGTATTTTAACTCCCGTTTCCAAGGTGATACCGAAATATACCTAATTACGAGTATCTATTGCATAGGTGGATAATATTGTATATTACTAACACTAAGCTACATAACTCATCACCAGCTAGGTTAACGTTTAAAAACAGCCACATATTTAAAAACAAAAAAACCTGCCAAGTGCGAGTCGGGCTCGCGCATCTAGGGTTCATCAAGGAAATCGAATCTCGACCATACATAACTTTGCCTTTGGAAAACTGTTGTGCCAGCAAATAAGCTATAATCCAAATTAAATAAAAAAAAAATTGCCATTTTTATCGTTTTGCTAATTTCGAAGACAAATGGAAGAAATGGTTTTTCGAATTTTTTGAAATTTCGAATCGAAAATTAGATAGATGTTGTAAATATAACGAAAAATTTGTTTTATCTTGTGCTAATAAAGCCCTTTCATGATACGATACCAAACATGATACAGTCTCCTCACTTTTAAATTTGGAGCCGAATACCTTAGGGACCCTATTTTTTTTAAATCTAATTATAAATTTCCCGTTTTCAGATTTTTCCCTTAGCTTGTGTTATAACTTACAGCTGCTTGGCAAATGTCATGATTGTAGATCAACGGGAAGTAGGTACCTTTAAGGTTTTAATTCCCTTGCGAATGTCAAAATATGTGGCAATATGTTGTATTACCAGGGACGGACAGCAATGTAATCCTATATTATGGGTTCCTTTTTTCCTATTGAGGCACGGAACCCTAAAAATTGGAATAGGTCTGTAAGCCTTGGTTCGGGATCAAAAAGTTAAACCAACCTGTAGTTGGAATAAACTTAAGATCAAACACTACAACTTTACGCGTTTATTTGAATTAAGTAACTAGACAGCAAAGAGCATTAAATGTATCTAGTTATGACTGTAATTATTCGTAATTTATTTATGTAGATCTTTAGATATTTAAATTTTAAATCAATTTAGGAAACATTGTAAGGTTACTTAAAAGCTCTTTACAGCTTAGGGAATATAATCATCGTCATTATCATTTCAGCATAAAGACGTCCACTGCTGGACATAGGCCTACCGCAAATGTCGTCATAACGACCAGTCGAGTGCTTCTCGCATCCATCGGCTACTCGCAACCCTCACCAGGTCATCGGTCCACCTTGTGGAAGACCTTCTAACGCTGCGTCTTCCGGTACGCGGTCGCCATTCCAGAACATTTCGGCCGCATCGATCATTTGTTTTGCGAGCAATGTGCTTTGTCCACTGCCACTTATGTTTGTTGATTCTTCGGGCTATTTGGTAGCCTTGGTTCTTCTGCGGATATCTTCATTTATGATTCTATCATACAAGGAAACTCCGAGCATAGCTCTCTCCATTGCCCTTTGGGTGACTAAGCTTTCTGATAAGGCCTATTGTGAAGGACCACGTTTCAATACCATATGTCATCACTGGCAGTGGCAACATGCACTTTCGTCTTGCGACACCGTGGTTTGTGAGATAATAACATACCGCGTAGCTTCCCAAACGCTGCGCAGCCCAGTCGGATTCGAGGTTACCCTCTTTCTCGATGCCAGACCTACCTGACTGGACCGTTTGTTCCAGAAACATACCTTGCATTAGCAAGCCCTAAGCTTTTACCTTATTGTTTTATATGAATTTGCCTCATCATACACAAGACTATCATGTGTTATTTTAAAAACAGACGCTCCAGGTTGCAGTCTAATTAATACATTTAAAATCAAAACAAGCTTATAAATAATAAGCTTAGCTAAGTAATAATAAACATCACTATGAAGAAAACTTAGTACTTGTAGCCGTAATAAAAATAAAACAATTTACTTTATACAATCATTTATGTGGCATTTATGTATCCACTAGCTGCGTCTCGCGGTTTCATTTACAATTTATTCTACTTAACAAATTTCATCCAAATGGGTTTGGTCGTTTGAGCGTGAAGAAATAAAAATCATACAAACACACACACTCACAAACTTTCGCCTTTGTAATATTAGTGTGACGTGTGATGTGTATACATAATTGAAAGTAATTAATTTGAAACAAAAATCTACGTTATTCTGTAATGTGATAGTGTTTTTTGTTGTGTGGTCTCCACGTCAACTTTTTTCCTGCAAAGACGAAGACTATGCTTGTGTAGACTTTAATTTTCCCTATAATCGACTTTGGTGACGTGTGTTACTTTGACCTGGACGCGGTATTGCTGGATAAGCTTGATAGGTTCCTCAAAAACTGCATCGGGTTTGTATTTAATTTAAGGAAATATGACCATGACTCGAGTTACAGATCAGAGCTCAAATGGATGCCCATTTGCCAGACAAGAAGTTTGCGGGCTCTGACTACACTTTTCTCACTGCTGAACTCTCCCACCCCACCTTCTTATCTTAAATCTCACTTTCAATTTCTATGGTCTTCACACGCCAGGAATCTGCGTTCTTATAATAATTTCCTACTGTTTTGCCCTTCTCATACTTCTGATTTTGTTCATTCTTCCTTTCATATAAATAGTCCATCCTTCTGTGGAATGCGCTTCCTCTCAATATCAGGACGGCCACCAGTCAGTATGCATTTAAGGGCAAGTTGTGGATTTATTTTCTTTACAAGTAGTAGAGTCGTCTCAAAAACCCTTATGCATTACTTTATATTAATAAACATATATGTATATTATTATTAAAACTCTAGATATAATTTCGTGCCAGTTTTTTTTATGGTTTTCTTAATAATATTATTACTTTCTTTGTTAGATGCACGTGCCATATTATCTCTACCACCCTTGGTTGACGGGTAGAGCATGCTTGAGGCGTGAAGTCCGCTTTAGTACTTTTGTTGCACAAAGAGTAAATAAAAAAACTTGAGAGGTGTCAAGGGACACCCGGATGGACACAACTCAACTCAACTCAACTCTATTGCAATAACAACAACTATAGCAAAAAGTGTCGTTACAACTTTTGGATCAAAAAGTGTCGTTACAACTTTTGGATCAAAAAGTGTCGTTACAACTTTTGTTCCAAATATTTTTCCGTCTAGCCCCTTTTCGCAACGCGCGATAAGGAACTTCGTTCCAATAAATGCCACTTTGTCTATGCCTCTACCTTTTTACCAATGCATGACCTAACGTGATTAAACTCATGCCATACGAATCATACCCTAAAGGATTTTAATATTGAAGCTGAAAGATCATAGTGCGTCGAATATACATTTATTTCAAATCATCTTCTCCATTTATCACAGTCCAGGTGACCCTTCTATTACTGGCTATCCATCTAAAAATGAACCGAAGGTACTTGATTAAAATAGTTCACATCAAAACTTGTTACGACGTTACTTCAAAGTTACAACTATCCTGCTAGGTGAATTGATTACGTAAACGTAGGTCGATGCCTAGTCATTGAAACCTACCCACATGTGGCGCATAAGTTCTAAATGCGATATTAATGCAGTTATCTCAGAATTAATGCTTACATTTCTACATTCCAGTAGAACAAGTATAATTTGCAGTGATTCTAGTTGCGTAATGAGCCACTAAGTTGCAAGGATGTCTTAGTGGATTCCGAGAATTTTCATGCTTAAACGACTCGGATATAAGCGTAGACCAGGGATTTACTGCACTTGTATTTCCCGTAATACGCACCGGGGTGCGCGCAGGTGTCTGTCAGACCACACGGTGTTCTGCTGGCCGGCGCTGGATTGCTTGCGCATCTCGTCACGCTCCCCTGGCCAGGTATGGCCCGCATAAATTCATGTGGACCCCGTCACCGCCGTACAATTACTAAAGAGTCGCGCGCGAACCCGAGACCCGACAACCTGCTGCACGACGGGACGCAGGAGTCCACTAGATGCGAGAAGCACTCCTGCGCTTCACATAGACATAGACAGTTTGATGTGGTGATGCTTGGGGAAGGTCTTTGTCCAGCAGTGGACATCTTTTAGCTGAAATGATGGTGATGATGATGACATTCGTTTGCAGAAAGCGGTAATATTATTTTTTAACTGCCCATTGATCTATGAACTTGAAATTTGGTAATAATGTTTATTATTTATTACGTATATTTTACTAACAAATACCAATATATTGATAAATCAGATATTTTCCTTGATAATTCTCTCGGGTACGGAACCCTAAATGTGCAAAGTCCGACACGTACTTAGTCGGTTTTTTTTCTTATGTTTTTTTTTGGTGTGAGTCATATTCAGCGCAAATTAAGACTTTTTCTTCTGTTTAAATACTGACCCATCCTAATACAAGATCAATTTATTTTACTTTGAAAATGAGTTGAATGGCGAATAAGCATATAAAAAAGCATAATAATATAAAGAAAGAAAGAAAGACAGAAAAATTCCTTATTTTGCATAGATTACAAACGCAGATTAATTTACAAAAGCATAGTATCCAAGCGAAAATAAAATAAAACTAAACTAAATGACTTCTGCCTAGTGACCTCGTTTCTGGTGCGATGCTACGCGCCATAGACGAAACGTAGGTCTATGACGCCTCGACAAAATAAGCATATAAAGGCAGATTATTCTCATCACCCTTTTAATGTTACCACTCCTCGGATACAGGCCTTCTCTCTGTGAGATGGTTTGGGCCATAACCATCACGCGGACAAAATATTAACTTTTATTGGTTAAAAATAAACAATTATTTTTGTATTTTTTTTTTGTATATCAAGAATATTATGTGAAAACAGGTACTGTGTAATTATAAATACCTACTTAATAAGATAAGATCTTAAATTGTTAATTAGTAATTTAGTCTTAATTTCATTGAATAATATTAATTTATATTCTTCGCGTGGCTAGTCTATAAAATGCTTCTTTTACGAGATGTATGTAAGAATTAGCTCAAGACAATAAAACCTATATTTTAAAACAGGTAAATTTGTATGTTTCATTGTTTTTCAGAGGTTATTTCTAGGTTTACCTACATACTAATGTCATTATGAAAATTATTTTAGTGATCTAAAATGTAACTATCTAAATAGGTAACTTTTATCCTGAAAAATACACGTTTCCTGTGGGTTAGTTAAAAGGCGCTAAGTTGCAAAAAGTGATTGTGCAATCTTTATTTATTAATACGTGAAGAAAAAACTTTCGCTTACGAAAATTACACGGACGGAGGAATATGAAATTTAGCACAGTGAAAGTTTATATGGAGAAGGAGAGTGCTGAAAGCTAATATTTCAATGTTTAATTATTTTTAATGCATTTATATAAACAAAACATAACACACACTATCATAGTGTGTGTTATGTTTTGTTTATATAAATGCTATGTTAAGGCTCTTTCGTTTCCTTCTGCGAAGCAGTAATGCTCGCGAAGGCGGAGGCGGGACGCGTGAGGGAGACTCAACAACGGAGTCGCCCTCACGCTCTCAGCAGCAGCCGCCTCAGGAGACGCCTGGGACTTCCGGCGCCGCGAGACGATCTCCGGCCACCGTAGACCCGAGCCTGCGGATGGCGAGTAATGGGTAGCTCGCCGTCCGATCAGCACCAAGGCCGAGAGTCGACGGCGTGTTCCACGCGCGCCTCAAAGAGTTGTCAGCAATAAAGACGGGGCCCGTCATGGCCGATGCCTGCCCAGGGGTTGAGGATAAATTAGAAACAGAGTTACCTCGCCCCTGGGCTCTCAGGGCAGGAAGGAACAGGGGTGGGTTTTAGTCAGTAAGAGTCTGACACGCCCTCCCGCTCCACCCAGAGCGGGAGAAGTCATTGGATGATTTTCCACCCCACAAAAAAAAGGCTCTTTCGTTTATGGTTTACAGTCATGTCATGTTAAGTTTATGGGTATAGTCTTTGACAATAGAACCTTAATAACATTGGAACTTAAAATTTAAATGAGGTTCAATTAAAATTTCAAACTAGGGGCGACCACTACTAAAATTAAATTTTAATTAAATCAAATGTCTACAGCAACCATGCTTCAAAATTTGCAATATCATTATCAAATACTTGAATTAGTTCTCGAGATCGACAACAAAAAGAATTTTAACACCTCGACCCTCTTCTCATGAGGCTAAAAAAAGAAGATATTTAGTGCTCGATTTGGCGACCAATGGCGTCTCGGAGCAATTTAATCTTACGACTCTCATACTCGGATACGAATTCCCCAATCAGGGGAGCATTCAGGCTTATTCGGACGCGTGGGTTTTGTACACTAGAACATGGAGGCGAGTGGACATGGAATACTCATACGTATATACCTTCATTTAACAAGCCTTGCCGGCTAAAGAAAAGCGCCTGTTATTGGAAAGTTACCTGTGTTTTATACGTTTATGTGTACCTAGGTATTTATGCAATTTCTTATGTGTTTATTTGAGAGTGATAAATTGAACAGGTTTTTGTTTAAATGAAGAAGGTTAACACCCATAACCAGCCACATTTTAATACTAGTTTCTAACAATTGTAAGAGTCTTGTTTGATGAGGGACGCGGGAGTCTGCTAGTGCGAGAAGCACAGGACCAGTCCATGTGCGTCGCCACAACGATTATTAATCTTGTGGAATTCCTATTTAAACTGCAGTGGACGTCTTTTCTTTGAAATTATAATGATAATTTTATCATGATCACGGTTTTTTATCGACATCATTTACATACATGATCACTCCATTCCTTCTCTACTTCGTGTCTAAAATCATAAATCACGCATTTATTTCGTGAGGCACGGACCGTTGCGGCATCGGGACGTGCTTATCTGTTATTTGCAGCGAAAACGCAGCGTTCGCCAGCGGTTTCACTAGCATGTTGATAAATATTGGGGCACACTAGATATAATGGCCGTGGTTGGTTGATTGTCCGTCCGAGTCCAGTAAATCTAACGTTAAGTGTGTGAATGGCCAGTGTACACGAATTATTGCTTAATCGACTGGATTTTTATGCCAATAGATGCTTGTTTTGAACAAAGCAGTTATGAAACACTGATTATTCCGGGTTTCTGTCAGTTGTACGAATCTGTTGGAAAATGTGGAGCATAGTCTCTAAGAGTATAGAAATGTCTCTGTCCCTGAATTGTAAAAGACGATAAAGGGATTACCTACAGGCATAAATTTTCTTTATTTTTTTATCTCGTCCTTATATGTGATCCCATATTATATACTTTGAGGTATAAAATATAAACTAGGTACCTACTCAATCCTGTTGTACATTACTTGTTTGAAAATTGTTATGAAGAGTTCGAAGATGATTCTTAATTATTAGGTAAATAAGAAATATCAACAGGATATGACGTGTGTTCTACAAAATCTTGAAGAATGTTGTTTTTGTGTGAACTGTTATCTCTTAATGATCTACAAATTAGTCTGCGCTTATCAAGGAATTGGCTTCAGAATATTGATCACTGATTTATCGGAACCAGTTTTATTTATTAAGCAAAAGTGTAATCAAGGCTTACAATATAATTCAGTAAATCCTATGATTATGACATAATTTATTATTATTACTTAACATCAATTTATTGTGAAATTAGGAGTTTTATGGAGGACAGCTTAGCGAAGTTATTTAGCTAGTAGCCTACTAAAACTAAAGGCTAAGCCTTTTTTTTGTTGGGTGGGAAATCATCCAGATGTCATTGGATGATTGCACTCTAGGGTAGATAGGGAGGGCATGTCAGACTCTTGCTGACAAAGATTAAATTACTACTATATAAGTAAGTACTAATTTAATTTAAATTTTCAATTTAGTGTTAAGTACCAAATAAAATTAAGAAAGGATGAGAAGGTATGCATAACCCCCAATACACCTTAACAAAAGTCTGTATGTAGGTATGCACACATTTAAATAGAGTTTTAAGTTTAATCTATCACACAATTACTTATTTTAAATCTAAGTATTTGTGATATACAATTACTAATAAGTTTAGTATAATTAAATAATCAATACTCCTCAACACAGAGTATTGTTATTCCTAAGTATCTATAAATTTCATATTTAAGTAACCAATAAATAACAAGTATCAAGAATCTATAAATTTTAAATCTAAATAACCATGATACTAGGAGTATCAAGCATCCACAAGAAACTATTTCAAAACTAATAAAAAATAAGTATTTAGTTTTGACAACAATAATCTCTTATTTAAGTAATTGAGATTCAATGTGCAAGTATAAAGTTTAATTTCATTACCCTCAATCTCCAATCCTAGTAAGTAACAGTAATACCCTAACAACAAGTTCTTAAAGAAAGTAACATCAGATCACAAATCTAAGTGATCTATCATATCAATATCAAGTAAATTACAAAATCATATTCTATATAATTGAAATTGTAAAGCATTAAGGTGAATTTAATTAAACAAGATTATAAGAAACTGTTTAATCAAATTACATAAGTATTGGCTTGGGAGCAATTGAAGCATGAACCCCAAGCCAAAAACTACAAGCGAATTGAGGACTATTTGCCCATCTAAACGAATTTGGGTATGCAATACCACACACACTTACCGTGTATCTTTTAATGGACAGACTTACGAATGACCTAGCCAATTGTTAACAAAATAAACGAATTGGGGCTCAACTATCCATCTAAACAAATTCGGATATTCAATATACCAGACACATTTATCATATATCTTTTAGTGAACAAATCTTAAGATGTCCTATAATCAATTCCAAAAGTTAATTAAAAATATAATAAATAAAAGTTAAATTTAGTTATCTAAGAGTGAATTGAGGACTATTTGCCCACCTAAACAAATTTGGGTATTCAATATACCAGACACACTTATCGTGTATCTTTTAATGGACAGACTTACGAATATCCTAGCCAATTGTTATAAATAAACGAATTGGGGTTCAACTATCCATCTAAACAAATTTGGATATTCAATATACCAGATACATTTATCATGTATCTTTCAGTGAACAAACCATAAGATGTCCTATAACCAATTCAATAAGTGAATTAAACATAAAATTCCATAAGTGAATCCGATTAAAAGGATTAAATAAGTAAAAGTTAAATTTAGTTTTATTTAATTAAGTTGGGCGCCTGTGGGATCATCAATAAATAAATTTGAGTAAATATCCCACAATTATAGAAGTTGGTATCACTAGTTACTAAGAGAATTGAGAAGTTTTTTATACTAATAAAGTAATTAAGTAAATTTTAAAGTTTTAATAACTCCGGTGAAGTATTATAGTCATCCGAGAAATTCTCATTAAATATTGAGACCAAGTTAAAATTCGTTTGACTATTTCACTATCAATCCACAGTCAACTATCTAAGTAAACGGTATAAGTCAGCAATTGGTAAGTAAGCAATTGGTCAGCAATTGGTTCCGAACACAAGCGTACCTCATCGGCCACCATAGGTGCCAGATAGTCCTTTTACTTGAAACTGCCACACAGACCACGAGACCGCTTGCAGATCTCATCCCAGGTTACATTTGGATCGACTGAAACATAAAAATAATTTAATTCATGTACGAATTCCTACCTAAGAAGGTAATCAATCCATAATTTATACATCCTGAACAAAAGATATCTATCTTAAGTTTCTATTCTTAAGTTAAATTAACAAGTTAATATTATATAATATTAAGTGTAAAAAAAAATTACCATGAGTTGAAACAATAGTGATCAATAAAAATTATAGTTTAAGTTTCACTAAGTGAACATAAGAAGCTAATATTAGACACTCATAGGTGCATCTAATATAAATGAGTTGTTTTTTTTCGGAAGTCGGTGCTTTTTTTTTATTAGATAACACATTTATTATAATATCTAATTAAAATAGCTAATTAAACTAATAAATAACTTAATAAATAAAATATGTACAAGAGGCATAAAAAATCCGGTAGTGGTAAAGCTCATTGGGCATCAAAAAATTCGTCCACCTCGCTGTCAATGGGAAAAGTGCCCAGAACGCTGGCAGCATTGCCACGTTGAATGGCAATGCTGATTCGTTGGCCGAAAAAAAGGCCAGCCCTCTGGTCACGTGAAGAGTCGACTAAAAGTTTGCTGATGTCATGGAAAACTCGATGAGCACTCGGACCCCATGGCCCTAGTATTTCAACCCCAAACGGCTCAAACATATAACTCCCAATAAGGTTGTTATATTTGCGCCGTTTGAGGTTTTCTGCACCTGTAGCAGCCGCCCCAGCACAGCCCGCCGTGCTAAGAAGATGAGATGGCGCAAGGGTGTCGACACATGTTGCATCCCACAACAAAGGCCTACCCATCTTCCAAGGCATTATTGTCATCCCGTCGGGCCTCTTTCTATCGTCACGTGCCAGGCCATGAGGTTCTAAAACGGCTGACACACCGGCGGTGACAAGAGCCCGACGGATGATGTCGTTAATGCTGGCGTGCCGTGCCATACGACCCGCGCTCCTACTGCAGGATAGGCCATGGTGTCCGAGATGGTCGACTGCTTCACCACATTGGCAGCGATGTGGAGCTCCGCAAGGAGCACCCAGACGCAGACATGTAGCGATCCGGAAGGTGGTGTCACTCAGCATAGTACCTATGTTGGGTGACGGCAGTGCCTGTAGCCAGAGGCCCGACTCCCATTCACCCACAGCCAGCAGGCGGGCACGCTCAGCAGTATTGGTTGACGTATTTAAGAGATTATTCCGTACCAAACTACAGAGTGGCTCGTCCCACTGCCTCTGGGAGAACGGGTTCTCGGGCAACGCCGTGTCCGGGCAAGCCATTTTCCAAGTGTTCATTGCGTCGGTCAAGCACGGCACTTCACAGTTAACCAGTGATGAAGTCAAAATTCTTTTGGTTAACTTTTCAGTGCTGTGGACCGAGGACAGGAACGCCGGTAGGCTTATACTAGAAATTTTGCGGATGCCGAGCCCACCAAAACGAATAGGTAGTGTGGTTTGCAGCCACGCTCGGTCATCCAAGGCCACATTTAAAATGGTTGTAAGAGTGCATCGAATAATTTCATCAATTTTGTCCAGGAGATGTGAATGCTTCCATAAAGGGGAAGAGCGGAGAAAATATATAAAATTTGGTCCAAAACAGCAATATCTAATTAGGGTGAATGCCGAATGTAAATTTATTTTTGTGAGTCTGTCCGAAATATCATTAAAATGATTAATTTTTCCGTCAATGAATGGAGAAAAACTTTCTTCCAAAATAGGGGAACCTAGGAGGTGCAGTGAACTTTTTTCTAAAATTTTGATTTCTGGTGCAATTGTATTGAATTTATGAAGGGTCGATTGTCTTTCGGTATTGTCACAAAGAAAAATTTCACACTTCGAGTGGTTAAGGTCAAGTCCGATGGATTGAAAATGAGTCTTCAGGAATTGAAAGTCTTTTAATACGGTATCGACGTCACCTCCTAATGTTCCATCATCCAAATACCATACGTTAAATTTTGAATTTAGTTGTTGAATGACTGGATGAATAGCCAAACTGAAAATGACTGGCCCGAGAGGGTCACCTTGCTGGCATCCAACTGCAGATTCTAAAAGCTGTTCTTTATATAATAATTTAGAAGGGTGCCTGTAACATTGCCAAATAAAACCGAAAATTTCGGGTAGTCCTTTTTTTGCCTCGGCCAACAAAGTGTCCCTGTTGACAGAGTTGAAAGCGTTCTTAATGTCAACCTTGAGAATGACCTCACCCTTTTCAGAATTTAAAAAGGAAGATAGTGCATGTACGGCAGCCTCACAGCCCCCTCTGGAGCCAAAGCCAAGCTGTAGGGGCTGGAATTTGTTTGTAAGTCTGTCACTGTACAGTTTACAACAAATTTTGGCTGCCATACGCCTGTAGGTGCACCCGACGGCAATGGGACGAATGCCGCCGTCCTTCTTGCGCAGGGCACATAGGTTGGCCCCGTACAAGACATCGACGACGGCATCGTTCACGCCGCCGGAGAGCATTAGGTTGACTAGTGCCGCAAGCTCCTTCAAAAGCGACTCACCAGCATCCCCGGCGCCTGAACTCAATAGGTCCTTTAAGTGTTGCGGAGTCAGGCCGTCGAGGCCGCCGGCAGAACCACTTCGAAAGGAGCCCACGGCAGCAAACAATTGGGGGGCTGAAATGTTAAAAACACAGGAATCCGGAACGGGGGTCTCAGGGGGGTCGGGGAAAGTGAGATCATTCGCAGGCGCTGGATGTTTACTCTCCAAGGCTGAGATTGTTTCTGGAGAGTAAGGCGCCACCACATCACTGCTGAATAATAGCCTGGCCGCTCCCCTAATGTCACCTTCACTTATTTTCGATTCCACATGCGAACATAGGCTTTTCTGTGAACGGTTATTAAATGGTGGTAATTTTGGATCTAAAATTATGGTCGAAATATTACAATTTTCTTTAATTTGATTTGTTAAAGTTTTTTTAGTTGCCAAATCTTTTTGAACGTGCAGAATTCTGTAGGGGAAGGTGAGCAATTGCTCCCAGGCACTTACTGAGTTCTCTTGGGTCGCAAGACGGACGCATTGTGCCAAACTCAGAGCAACGGATCGTCTTGCACCCCGAGGAACTCTTTTTAAAACTGGTGTTGAATTTTTAAATTTTGAGAGCGTTTTCCACAAGGTCTGTTCGTGAGGTGTAGATGTAGCTGGGGGGCACAAAGGAACACTATGTGGTTTGTGAACCTTGCCATAGTGTATCCTCAGCCCCCGTTCGCCTTTAAAAAAGCGTGCCTGCGAGCAATTGGGACATCTCACCTGTTGGACCTCAAGCGATGTGGCAGGTTGACTGCTACAGGTTCCGGCATCGCTACAGCCGGCATTAAACATAAAATAAGTTGATTAAACTTACCCAAATATTAAAGAACTATAATAAAAACACTGCACTTACACATATTCCAAAAAAATAAACAAAAGTAATAAATGTCAAATTTAATGAGTTGTTACAATCATTAAATTCAAGAATACATAACAAAGGATGAGGCTCAACAGACCATGTGCTGATAACCTCAAATTAAGTACCTTCACAATAATATTAGGTATTGAACAACTCCAATAATTAAGTTAATCACCATTTAAGTTTAACCCTTAATTAATAAGGCATAAGACAGGCAACCTAAAATTTTTCCATGTGCTTATAAAATCAGTGAAAAAATTCTCACAGCAATTCAGTTAATATTTAACATGTTTACAAATTAAGTTAAACACTTTTTAAGCTTTAACTAATAAAAATAAAGGCTTAAAATTGGAAACTATAAATTTTCAACCTTGTGCCCTGTAACCACAATAGTGTCAAAATGTTTGACCTAAAAGAAAATAATTAAATAAGAATTAGCTAAAGATTACCAAATTAATCTTAACCTTATTACCACAAACAAACCTCATGCCCCACGTTGGGCGCCATTGTAAAGAAAATTTTTCTTCCACCGGCTAGCGTCAGAGATATTTATGGCATGAGACCCTGTTACCTATCTTCGGGTTTATTGCATGAGGTGTGTTTGTATGCAGTAAATAAGAGTCCTTAGATGTGGTCTTCACATATATCACATTTATTGCTAACACTGCATCACACAAGAGAGCACTCAGTTTACAGAAAATTGTATGTTTAACTTACAATTTATGTTGAAACACTTTTACCCTATCGTTCGAAGATTATAGGTCCAGTTCAGAGGTCCTCAAGCGGCATCTGTGCCGTGGTCATCTAATCCTGGGCATTTCTGGACACGTGTATGCTTGTGTACGGAACCTTTTGCTATTGTCAAAACTGCATTGTTCTTCCAAAATATAATGTAAACTATGATCCGACCTTTTTATAACATTTTTTCCTTAATATAAATGTAACGTAGGAACCCTGCCAACAAATAGAAAGATTTGGTGAAATTCATGAATGCCACGCGCTTAAGACTTAGCATCAGCACAGAGAAAAAACCCAAAAAAGATACTCACAGCATCCTACATCCCAATGCTTAACACATTTGAACTTAACTCTGGTTCCAGCTGTCCTTCGAGACATCATTAAATGTTTTTAAGAACTTTTTCCAATAAATAAAGTTTAAAGTGGCAGACTCGCTCCAGATCAACTTGGAAAAAGAAACGTCAAACGACAATCTGTCATCTGTCAACTCACAAAATAACGCTTCATTCCACGAATCTAAATTTATTCTATTTTTAGGTGTTACAAGCTTAGCAAAGTTACTTAGCTAGTAGCCTACTAAAACTAAAGAGCTACTTGCTGAGTAGCTTAGCGAAGTTACTTAGCTAGTAGCCTACTAAAACTAAAGGGCTACGCTAAGTAGCTTAGCGAAGTTACTTAGCTCGTAGCCAACTAAAACTGAAGAACTACTAGCTAAGTAGCTTAGCGAAGCTACCTACCTAGTAGCCTACTAAAACTAAAGGCTATTAGCTAAGTAGCTTGGCGAAGTTAATTAGCTAGTAGTCTACTAAAACTAAAGAGCTACGCTAAGTAACTTAGCGAAGTTACTTAGCTAGTAGCCTTCTTAAAATAAAGGGCTACTAGCTAAGTAGCTTAGCGAAGCTACCTACCTAGTAGCCTACTAAAACTAAAGGCTATTAGCTAAGTAGCTTGGCGAAGTTAATTAGCTAGTAGCCTACTAAAACTAAAGGGCTACGCTAGGTAGCTTAGCGAAGTTACTTAGCTAGTAGCCTACTAAAACTAAAGGCTACTAGTTAAGTAGCTTGGCGAAGTTACTTAGCTAGTAGCCTACTAAAACTAAGAGGCTACACTAAGTAGCTTAGCTAAAGGGCTACTACCTTAGTAGCTCAGCGTAACTACTTAGCTGGTAGTCTACTAAAACTAAAGAGCTACGCTAAGTAACTTAGCGAAGTTACTTAGCTAGTAGCCTACTAAAACTAAAGGCTACTGCCTACTAAAACTAAAGGGCTTCTAGGTTAGTAGCTTAGCGTAGATACTTAGCTTGTAGCCTACTAAAACTAAAGAGCTACGCTAAGTAGCATAGCGAAATTACTTAGCTAGTAGCCTACTTAAACTAAAGGGCCACTAGCTTAGTAGCTTTGCGGAACTACTGAAATAGTAGCCTACTAAAACTATCAAAATAATAAAACATCAATCATTGGTCTATTAGGCTTTATGTGGGCGTTCATAACTATTTTTCTTTGGAAACTTGGAACTAAGCTATTTTGTAGACCATAACATTAAAAGATGTTAGACTATTGCTAAAACATCTTCAGTGCAATTGCGTAATATACAAACAAAGGCAATGCATTTCATTTTGACAGTAAAATTCTCAGCATGTGTGTCTGTCTATAGATAATTATCTAATTTTGATTTCGTTAGTTACTGGATTCTGAATTATCACTAAACCCTCACCGTTTTACCTACTAGTACATTTTTGCTCACCGGAGACTCATAATTGTCGCTCATAGGCGCTTAGTTCTCCTGTCGGCCATCAATCATCGGGCTATCTGCCGGTGAACGTGCAACGGGGACGGACGTAAACCCCTCCTTGCTGCCCTGTGCCCGGCTTTATATCGCTGGTCATACCAAACCCTGTCATTTTCTCTGGAAACTTGGAGTTGAAGTTTCTTAAAGTCTATATTGATAAATGGAGTTGAGCTGTTGTTTACATGTCTAATCTAATTTCTAGCTTTAATGAAATGATCGTCTGAAAATTGTATTGGCACATTTTTGTAACTCAATTAGATATAAGAGAAATTCTGCACAGCTGGCTAAACAGATCTGTTTTAAAAGTTCAAAATGTTTATGATTAGCGACCCAGCCCAGCTTCTTACGAGTATAAATTATAGATCTAAACTTTCCTCATGAATCATTCTGTCTATTGCTGAAAACCGCAAGAAAATCCATTCACTAGTTTTTGAGTATATTGCGAACAGACAGACAGACGAGGCGGGGGACTTTGTTTTCTATTATGTAGTGATTGGTCACCTGACATTTTGGTAGTGCAATTTTTAAGGCTGACAGAATGTGTATCTGTTTCTTACTGGTTTTTTAGGGTTTATAATACAAGTGACGCTACTGTGATTGTCAAAAAGTAAAAAATATAGGTAGGTACTTGATTGTGTAGCGCTATCCAATTGTCCCATGATCAATCTTTTGCAATGTGGACTTTTCGACGGTCACTATCACAATGGCACTTTGTTTAAAACCTCTGGTTCTGTTATTTTAAGTTTTGTTTTGACTCCAAAAACATACCTGTAAGCTTAGTCTATGAAAGGACGGAGTGTCAAAATCCAGCAATCTGAAGTACCAGAATGAGAAGCCGGCTTGTAACTGTAACACGCGAAATAAGCTTACATAGACAAAATGAAAAGAAGCCCTCGGTTCTTTTCTTTTGTTACGTTCGTCAAGATCACTATATCCAATGACGATCCCGTTGACGTTCGTTCGCTTTCATAGTCTAAGCCTGCAGGTATAAAAAATTATTTAAAAAATAAACTTATATTAGCAACTACTAGCATGCTACTAACTGTCTGAAAGTGTCTGCTTGAAAAGTGACTGATTGGGAACTTTTTAGTTGTTTTTCGCAGTCGGGATTTTTGTTTTTTTTTTGTTTTTGCATTTCTACATTTTAGTGAGTTATTTAGAATCGCCTCCTTGAGCCTTTTATTTTCACATGACCATGTCACAAAAATATACGACCTCACTAACCTCATAAAGAATGCCATTTTTTTTTCAAAATTCAAAAAGCCTATGTCACTTCGGTGGTCAAACCCAATCAAATGAGACCTCATTTGTTGATATCCATCCAGCCATTTAGGCTACAGGGCGCACCAAAGAAAAAGACATACCTACAAACATACTTACATAAACATACTTACGTATAAATTCTCGAAAAACATACCCTCCTTCTGGACTAGTCGGGTAATTACTATCTCACAAGACTTATAATAAATTTTCTCCAATGCAATTTCTCAACGACATATCAAACCACATAACCCTTCCGAAATCACACTGCACAGACACCAGTAACTCAATTCCACACAGATTTAAATTAGGTGTTTAGATTTAATAATATGTTACTGCAGGCATATATGTAGCAGTGATCAAACAAGGCGGGCTTATGGTAGTTCTGTAAACAGGGCACGCATCCATCAACGCGGCTTAATAGCTTATCCAAATCAATTAGAAACTTGAGGCTTATGCTTGGTATCAGATCGCTTGTGTGTGTTATGTATTGGGGTAGGCAGTGTATGGGTGCTTGGAATTGTACATGTAACAGTATGAGGGTAAGGCTTGGTATTGATGTAGTATTTGGTTTCAAGTCTGATTTAAATGCTCGGTATTTACGAGTATCTAAAGTGAATAATGAAGCCTACGAAGAGGGTTGATAGCAGGGTAAAAAAACAGTAATTCCGTGTAGTCCTTAAGAGGCCGTACCCGAAATTTTGACCGATTTCACAAATTTACGTGATTTTACAGATGTGATTTTAAAGTTAAAATAATGCATTTCTATAAGTTTTAATCCACAATATGAAAGATCATTTCAATTATGATGTAATGAATGAGCTAGATTCGAAGCTTGCGTTGCATATTATAAGTTCAGATTTGGGTTGTTTTAAAAGATTTTTTACTGCCAAATTTATGTAATTTTTAAAATTTTTCTCCAGGATTGGATTGACGGTGAACTGAAGTTTGGTTTTTGCTGTTTTTATTTTATGAACTAGAGTTCTAAATAGCCAAAATCATAAGCAATTCTTTGCCCGTTTTCTCTGAAATTAGACTAAGTTAAAAAAAAATTTACTCTAAATTTTTATATGAAAGTGGTAAAAAGTGATTCATACATTATGTAGATGACTTTTGTAACAATACACTCAAAATTTTTCATACCGTTTACACTTCAAAACGATCCGTAATTATGAGATATTCTAAACCCCTTACAGCAAAAATTCACAAAACCGTCGTCGGTTTGTGGTCGATTAATCGTAATTATAATAAAAATAAAAAAAAACTAGCTCATACATTAGGTCATAATTGAAATGATCATTCATGTTGTGCATTAAAACTTTTAGAAATACATTATTTTAACTGTAAAATCACGTAAATCAGCGAAATCGGCAAAATTTCGGGTACGGCCTCTTAAGTTAAATTATCTAAAAATATGGGATACGTATTTTTTGCTTTATCAAATCAATGAAAAATTACAAAGATAACACGCATCAAAGTTCAGGAGTGGGGGCTTGTTATGTCACTTTTGAGTAAAAAGTTGGACAATTTTAATTCAAGTGTGACCCGATGCGAAATTTCAACGCACTGTGTTCTCCATTTTTTGTTTACGTGACAAAATACAAAATACGTCTCCAATGTTTTTTGATAATCTAACGAAGGACTAATTAAATTTTTTTTAGTCATGAACCCAATTGTTTATATTTCAAAGAAATTGCAAAGTGTGTTATAAAACATTCTTCACGAGTAACGATAGCCTCAAACTAACTACGAGTACATGGTATTGTTTTTAAGTTACCCTGTTTGAGTGTTTTTCAGTTGTAGAAAAAGTTAAAAACTAACTGGCTAGGAGGTTGGAGTGGACTGGTGACTGACCAGTAGCTAGCTGATATTCTATCCATCTAGTGGATACAGCTAGGTACTGTAGGACCCCAAGGCACCAGTACGGCCTGCAGGGATCCTGGGACGACGTACTAGTAGTTTTAGGGTAGAGGTCTCACTCGCTGGCAACGCGAGAGTGCGGTGTATAAAAGGGTAACTGGTTACAGGTGGATAAGAAAAGAGATGAGGGCGCGATAGACTCTATATTGATTGTTATAAGAATTACATGTGTGATGCCCACTTGCAAGGGCAAAACTCAAGTCTGACATCAACCATCAAGCCAGCTGAAGGCTAGTACAGACCCGCTGAGTTTAGGCTGTATCTACAATCGTCACAGTACCTTGCATATGCTAAAAGAATAACGAATAAATAAATACATGTAGGCCAGATAAATTTGTCAATTTAATCTTGGTTTACTTCTTATAAATTGTTATAAAGTTAATAGAAATCAAAAATGTAAATATTATTTAACCATTATGTCATCTGAGCTTTTCCTTTTGATCGAGACAACCTCTAAAAAGGCATCCAGTAAGTACCTAATATACATATTTACAAAATTCTTAACGAACTAATCAATAGCACACAACAAAACAATCATTTACTTTATAAACCTCAAAATCCGTTGCCAATAATTAATTTATTGAATATTGCGTCAAAAATGAGGTAAATTAACATAATATTGACATTTTTCACAGTGACACTTGTCCAAGAAAGGTTGCCTTCCTTGATCGCTTGATAAATTGATCAAGTTAAACGTTTTTGATGAAAAAACGTCTCTTGGAATGTGATATTTAGAACATAATTATTCAAAAATATCAATACAATCTGTATCATGAACTAGCACGACTTTGTAATAACCTATATTATTTTTATAATGCTCTTGGTTTCCTATAGTTTAGTAGTTCGTCACAATAAAACGAAGATCACAACATAAATGGGATCTTTTATTAATCTGTCTGTCAAAAGAATTGCTGTAAATAAAAATGATTTTAAATAGGCACCGTATTGAATTATTTTTGAAACACAATATTTAAAGATATTTTCTTGATCCAAATCTATTTACACGTAAGTAGGTCTATCGAATATGGGATTTGGACATAAGCCTCAAACATTGTTTATGTCAATTTCATTTTAGGTTCTTTTATTATTATTATTTACTTACGGTTCACCCACAGCACATATACTCGTATGTACATACAAATAGTTACATCATAAGGTAATATTCTAATGTACCTATATGTCAATTACAGGTAAACACAACATTGACAACAAAGACGCCAGATTACCGCTTATAGTTGCTAAATAAAAAAAAGTCTGGGTGTACAATTAATTATGAAAGAGAAAAAAAATAAAGAAATAAATAAGATACAAGCGATGTTATTTATGCAACCTGTACAGCGTACACTCATAAAGAAAAAATCTATGATGGTTATAACAGTGGGTACCTATTTTTATAACACAAGAAAATGTTTTTTGTTTGTTGAAACACCAATTTTAAAAGCTAATTCCTTTCTCTCTCTAGACGTACTGATCAGATTATGATTCTCTCACTAATCGAAATCACTATTGCAGAAAACTCCACGATTCCTGGAATAAAATTGGGTAAAAGATATATATGGAATTATGAATGGAAATACAATTAGGTTTAGTAAACATAATTACTCCGCATTGATACGACGCCGAATTCCATTATTAATTCACACATAAAATGTATTGTCTTGGGATTTAAAACTAACAGATCCACGCGGTTCCAGTTAGTATGCTAAGCTCTTAATTGAATTAAATTTCTCATTTTCGAAGTCGTAACTGGGCCATTCCAATTTTCAAGCGACATTATGCAATGACGGTAGTCAGAAGTCAGAAAATCTGACACCAGTCTTGCCAAGGGGTATCGTTTTAACCAGCTCCTGGGTTGTAAAGTAAAATACTGGCATTGTTGTGTCCGGTTAGACTGAAAGCTGTCCATAATACAGTTGGGAAAAGAACAACGTTTTTACCATAGTTATGTCTACTTATTACATTAACTAATTACCTCGTAATTTATACGACGGTAGGTTTAACAAATTAATGTTAAGTCGTTTTCTATGCATGAAATACGTTAAATTTTTCATAAAAAAAGAAAACAAATAAAAAGGAAAATTGTTACTACTGTGTTTTTTACTCAGGGACACGTTTTTGTAGAATGACCCAACTACCAAATGACCGGGAACATGGACACCAATACTTATTCCATTATAATTGATTAAAACAGATCCACAGAATGGGAATTTAAATTAAGTAATAGAAGTTAATGAAACGGAGTTATGAAAGTAGATCAATGGCTGTAACCTAGATCCATAAGAATGAGCAAATAGCAGTATGGATCAAGATTAGGTTTTTGAAAAGGTCATTCATGTAGATAGGTTGACCATCACATCAAACAACACACACCGACCACAGTGTAGTCTTTTTAGGGTTCCGTAGTCCTAACAAGGACAAGGAACCCTTATAGTTTTGGTCTGTCCTTCTGTCTATCTGAGGCATAGCTAAGAGACTGTTAGTGCTAGAAAGCTGCAATTTTGAATGAGTATAATTACTCACTATCCTATAGACTACGGAACCCTATATTGCGCGTGACCCGACACGCACTTGGCTGGTTTTATATGAACCGATAGAGAGAAGAGAGATCGTCTTTTCTTTCTTTCATTATTTTGGGGATAGAATTCTTATTGCCCGAATGATTTAACTGAGATCGTGAAACTAGACTCATCAAATTGTAATCTGACAGAATAATTCTTTGATGAGCCTCGTGACTGGCATCGAATATAATAATTTTACAAATAAACACATACCTATTAAAAATATCACGAAATAAGATATTTATATTTTGCATGGCGTTATTTCTTCTTCGTCGTATCGATGATTCCAAAAGTAAATTTCTTTTGACCAAAAATTAGCCACAACAGCGTTCACACATCAAATTGTAATCTGACAGAATAATTCTTTGATGAGCCTCGTGACTGGCATCGAATATAATAATTTTACAAATAAACACATACCTATTAAAAATATCACGAAATAAGATATTTATATTTTGCATGGCGTTATTTCTTCTTCGTCGTATCGATGATTCCAAAAGTAAATTTCTTTTGACCAAAAATTTGCCACAACAGCGTTTGAAAAGTTTTTAATCCGTCAGGCCCCGGAATAACAGACCATTAAAAACCTATTGTTGCGTCCCCGATGTGGGGCGCGCGGGGCCTTTTTTTTTAGGTGGTGGGAATCATCCAATGACATCTCCCGCTCTGGGTGCCCTAAGGCGTGGTAACTCTGTTTCGAATTTATCCACAACCACTTGGCAGGCATCGGCCATAACCGCTGACAACTCTGAAGGACTTTCAATGTGTAGGTGTTGTTGCGCAGAGAGCATGACACGATGTGAGGCATTGTCCGCAATCGCATTGTGGCTCATTGGAGTACCCCCACCTAACTAAGTTCTGCCTACAGCGGTCCTTCATGCTTCATAGTCGATCTAGAGATTTCCAGGCATTACTGAAAGTATGAGAAGCTGTACTTTAAAATCACTGGCAATCTTTCAGGGGCTGAAAGTTGTTACCCAGTTAGTATGTACAACTTTTACTAAAGGACCGAACCTGCAATCGCGACTGAAACTCGGTTTTCTATACTTTGTCAAGTTATGCGAACATAAATGTGGATGTTTCATATTTTAGCGTTATTTCTAAAGTAAACGTTGTTTACTTATTATATTCTTACTTTCTCTCCCTAGAAGATTGGAAATGGGTCGTCGGGAAAACATCAGTCTATAGAATAAATACTAGGTATTTGTCATGTATCTAAAATGCCGTAAGAAGCTTAAGCATAATATTTTTTTTTATTTTTTTATTCATGAACATAGATTCAAGTCTTTCAGTCGGATACATAGTAATTAGATACATAATACATTTCTTTTTCCATTAGAATGCAGATGTAACACATTCTAATGTATATATGGCAACAAATGTGTCGAGTCAGCCTTCTCGGCAAACTTCGCTGAGGTAGTCAATACTACAATAAAATTCTCAGCTCCATTTTTCCGAGATCGCGCCTGTTTCAATGATTCCACATATTGTCTAGTTGCGTAGACAAAAAACTACACCAATTTTACATCACAATATCCACTAGGAATTAATAAGCGAATAATTAAAACAGCCACTGAACTTCACTCAAAAAAATCCCGCCAAAAACTCCTTAAGCATAATCAGCCTTATAATGTTACCCACTGTTGGGACCCAAGCCTCCTCCTCTACCTGCCAGGGTCACCAGGGTGATCGAAAGAGTCACTGTGCTTCTGGCACAAGCAACTAATGGAACACGGCTGGGTTTTATTCAGTAAGAGATGACACGCCCTTTCGCTCCACCCAGAGCGGGAGAAGTTATTTGATGACTTCCAACCTTTAAAAGAAATAGCCTCCTCTCTAAAGAGGAAATGGGGCGTAGACACCACCCGGGGCCAGTGCGGGTTAGTGGATGTCACAAGTCTTTGAATGTTTGGTTCTATCACATGTTGGTATCCTCACGTTGTTTTCCTTCACCGTTTTGAGAGCAGTAGTAATGAAATAATTTACACAAAGTAAAGCGCCTGCCTAGGTTCGCACCTACAACCTACAACTTAAAAGTCGCGACCGTTACCACTGGGTCACCACAGCTCTCTAAACTATCATAGTATTATAGTTATTACAAAAATGCATAAGCAAAAATACAAAACCACACAGCCAACCACTAAAACGACGATCGAGGTGAAAAGAGCTTTAAAATTGAAGCATAAAACTGAAATAATGAGAGGATACTTCGCAACTCTCTCGGGAAGTCGTAAAAAACAGCTCAAACTAACTTATATGGACACCATCTGTTCTACAATGTATTGGATTAAAATATCTTATAAGATACTGTAAGTACGCCCGAGGGAATGGGAACGCACCTGACATCGTGACCTGGTAGGAAAAGTCAAGAACCTACCTACTTATAAAAGGGATAAGTTTTAAATGGGCAGATACAGGGAGGCCTGCATGGCCAGCATTGGGCCGTCTTTCGGCTAAAATGATGATGATGCTTAATTTGTTTGTTACTCTTAATCTGTATCGTAAATGCGTTTTTTTTTTGGGTGGGATGTCATCAAATAACTTCTCCCGCTCTGTGTGGAGCGAGAAGGCGTGTCAGTTACTGATTAAACCCACCCGAGTTCCTTCAGTTGCCAGTAGGGTATCATCATCAGCCTCTTAATATCCCCACTGCTGGGGCACAGGCCTCCTCTCCCGGAGAGGGTGTGGGCCGTAATCCACCACGCGGGCCCAATGCGTATTGGATGTCATGTCATCTACCTTTCTAACTTTACGAAATGTATGAACAAAGTGAACAAGATTCTTTATCTTGTTCACTTTGTATATTATATTTCTGTCTCAATACTTCCAATCGAGTAGAAACTTACAAAAAGTCTATAATAGTACTGCGTGAGTTTACTGACTGTTATCATGTGTTCGAATTTTTGGTTCTAAAACATGCTGGTTTCCTCACGACGTTTTCCTTCACCGTTTTGAGAGCAGTGGTGATTAAATAATTTATACAAAGTGAAGCGCCTGGCTGGGTTTGAACTCACGACCTACAACTTGTAAGTCACGTTTAATACCACTGGACCACCTCTGCTCTTACATACTATACTGCTCTGCCAGTAGGGTATCGTGACTGCTAAAACCTCATTAGCTTTTATCAGTCATGATACAGAAGAAGACTATTTTTTTCTGTGGTACAAGTCCGCCACGCTTTTCCTAAAAACTGCAACTCCTGAAAGCCAGAATCAACAGTGGTGACCATCAAAAAAATGCCAAGGCTATGAAGCTCGATGAGTCCCGGAGAAACGATTAAACTTTCTTGGGTTCAGCAACGATATTAATCAGAAAAGAACCGCGATGAATTACTTTCCTCCTTTTTTCTCTTCAAGCAGAAGACAGAACGAAGCTAGGCCAATAGTGCCTATTGGCCTAGCTTCGTTCTGTCTTCTGTGTGACATGTACAACTGCAAGCCAATGGACTTACCCCTTACTGGCAAATGTGCCACTTGTGCCAGTACTAAAGTTATTGTCTACAGAGGTAGCTGAGCTGATCGTTACATACACAAATTTAATAAGTCATGAAGTCTTTTTAATTTAGTTCTAGTTAGGGAAACCTAATTAATCTCAGATAAGCACTCAATTTTTTTTTTTTGAAGCTAAGCTCACAAACGCTGTTTTAACTATTGAAATGGAACAGTAATATTTTAGTAGTAAATACAATAATACTTAAATTAATATAAATTAGTACCGACGTCGTAGTTTTAGATTAACTGTCTACTACTAACGTACTAAATATTAATATTAACAAAAGACAGCAGAATGGTTATTTAAGATTTTGGTCGTAGAAACACTAATTAAATTTTATAGATGATGCGAAAATTATTTTCGTTCACGATACCCATTTAAAGCTACAATGTGTCATCAATATTTTTGATGCTGACTTTAGAAAAATGTGAACCTAGGTGGGTAGAAGTCTCCTTAGTTGTCAATTTATGTTACAAGACAATGGAATGCAAAGTCGGATCAAAAATACCATAAAAATAATGTAAACATGTTGGAATGTCCATAATATTTCAACTCCTACGTAAGAGGCTTGTTTTGAATTCTGCTCTAGTTTTTAAGTATTCTTTTTGTCATGTTTTTTTTTCCAAAATACAACTTGGAATGATTAAATTAAAAATATAGATGTCATTTGCGACATCAGGGTCGGATTAACTGTGCGTCCTTGTCAAAATCGCGTGCTTCATCGAAAATCTTGAAATCTGACTTTGTATTTTATTTTTTATTGGACAGAATTCCTGTGTTTAATGTCGGTGATTTATCTCGATGTCAAATTAATTCTTGATAAGTGAAATCTTTTAGCAATGACATTAGTGTTTGATCGAAAATCCGGTAGATAAGCTTCAAGTTAATTGGTCAAGAATTCCTTCGAATTCTTCTATGCAGTCACGTCATCTGAGATTGAGCCATCATAGTCAGTTTCCGCATATATTCAATATTTTTACGACCAAAAAATGATCAATTAACATTCTTGGCAAGTTAACATTAGAATGGAATCTATTTCAAAAATTAAACCAAATATAATTTGCGAATGATCGTGTTTACCAAAAAAGTAGCTAAAGGTTTCCGCAGAAGAAGATTGGTTTCGTTTTTTTTTTAAATCACGGAGAGTCTGAGGTCATCGCATTTCGGCGGCCTTGCCCGGTCGCCGACCAACGATGACACTGCGACCCACGACATTTGCAGCTGGCTCATGTTACAAATTATCATCATCCAAATCAAAACACGTCTTAACTCATTTTCTTAAGGTATAATTTTGAATGGGATTAAGGTTCAGTCCTGAGGCGTAGGCGACTTAGAGGCAATATTTATTCCACAAAACACCTAAAAGGCATAAATTGGAGCACTATTTCGTTAATGTTTCCAGTTTTTGTTCTAGAATATCTAATAGAAATCGTGGCAATATTGTATTGACGGTGTTTAAATAATGCGATTTTACGAGCAAGTTGTTTTCAAGTTAGACTAGTTATTTGATATTTTATTTATCAATCCTGGCCTAGTTTTCTTATTTACCTACATCAGCAATTACAGTAATTACCTATCGTGTCTCATTGTAATCGTGAAATTGACACAAACATTCGTTCTCGGTTAGGTAAAATTGACACAAACATTTATTGTCAGTTACAATTGACACAACTTCTATTCTTTCTACCAATATTTTATTTCGCTAATTCAGACATTCAGTATTTTAATATCCAAAACCTGGCAAAATATTCTTTAAATACACATAGAGCAGATTAGAAACTAGATTAAGTAAACTTATTAGTAGGTAGAGTTTTAAAAAAACAAATGATATCTATAAATACCTTAACTTTTAAAAACAGAAATCTTTTTAAAAACAAATCACGAAACGTGTAGTATCATACACGTGATAAATCGTTTAAATTACAATAATTTATAATAAATCGCCCATTTTAATCGATTGCCACTCGATTATGTAAGAAAATCTATTAGTAAACCAAATATAGATTTGAATTAATATGAAAACTGGACTACTTGTTGATACGTTTTGAAGCATCCTGTACTTTAAATGTCAAATTGTACGACGTAGTGGCGATTTTCAGAATAGGAAAATTTTCGCATATGGAATGACATTTGAACTGTTCATTAATACATAATGCAAAAAGAAACATTGTCCTTATTTAGATTGATGAAAATACAATTCAAAATATAGAAATAAAATGTTTCACGCTTGACCGGTTTTATAACTTCTGACCTAGACCTTTGTCGGCACGATTCTAAGTACTACTCTATACAGTAACCTGCCGACTATTCAGATTTGATGCTCATTGTTACAATATTGTGATGTGTCTATCTGTCGGTCCTTTTTTATTACCGTTTTGTGAGCAGTGGTAGCCCAGTGGTGCCGTCCCCTACTTACGAGTTTTACATCTTGGGTTTATACCAAGGCAGGCGCTTTTCTTTGTATAATTTATTTTAGCACCATTGCTCTCAAGACGGTGAAGGAAAACATCGTGAGGAAACGGGCATTTTTTTTTAAATTATTTTATTTTAGGACAGCAGCCCATTCCCTCTTCTAGAGATGAAGCCTGAGTCCCAGTAGGCAGTGGAAACATTTTATAGGTTGACTAATACTCATGCTAGAATTGTCCTGCGGCTTTGTTCCCGTGACCTATCTCATATAGCATTGTGCATTTTTAGAGTTCCGTAACCAAAGGGTCCAAACGGAGCTCTATTGCTGACACTCACGTGTCCGTCTGTTTGTCTTTCCGTCGTCTGTCACACAGGTTTTGCAGCCAAATGGTTGGAGCTACAGTCTTAAAATTTTCAGAGTATCTTGTCGACCTAAAGCCTAAATAGTCACAAATACATTTGATAAGGAGCTCTTAATGTGTGAAGTCCGACACGTACTTGGCCAGTTCTTTTTGTAGCTTACTATCAGTCAAAGAATTTTATTCATCAATAATAATGCCAGATATTGTCTTTTAAAAAACATACATACTTACAATTTCAATTAGCTAAGTTGTTATGAGACAATGGTTTAAAAATACGTTGTCAACCTTAAATAAAATTATAACATCAGTATTGGCCATCATTATCATCATCATTTCAGCCGACCAAAGACGTCCACTGCTGGACTTAGACTTGGGGGAGAAGTGTCGGTACAACGACCGGTACTGTGCGTCCCGCATCCATCGGCTATCCGCGACCCTCTCCAGGTATTGGTCATCATGGCCTGTGAAGAAACTTATTTTGCTTTAGGATCTAATTAGTAAATTGTATGTTTTTGTATTTTGGGGGGGGAGGGGGGGTGGGAAATCATCCAATGACTTCTCCCGCTCTGGGTGGAGCGGGAGCGCGTGTCAGACTCTTACTGACTAAAACCCACTCCTGTTCCTTCCCTGCCTGAGTGCCCAGGGGCGAGGTAACTCTTTCGAATTTATCCCCAACCCCTGGGCAGGCATCGGTCATGACGGGCCCCGTCATGAATGCTGACAACTATTTGAGGCGCGCGTGGAACACTACGCGCCGTCGACTCTCGGGCCTGGTGTTGATCGGACGGCGAGCTACCCATTACTCGCCGACCGCAGGGTAACTACTAGTGTAAAATGTATTGGATATCATAGTGAGGGTGTAAAACCTGTCACGTTAAAGTTAACTCTACCGGGGTCACACATCCAACTGTAAAGACTTTCCAAGTAGGTACCTATTTTTAGGGTACAGAGTCAAGAATAACGAGTGATGTTAAAATAAAAATAGAAACATAAAATAGTAAAAAATCTAGCTCTTATATTTAGTTCCGAGCTCTCTAGTTTAGAGATCATCAAGGTCGTAATTTATAACTATAGAAGTTTCAAACAAAATCTATGCTTTTATGCTTTTAGCAATCTCGAGTAGGACGTAGAACATAAATTTAAGAAATTATGACCGCATTTCTTATTTAGACTTGAAGTCATTAGTCACTGTTAATAGAAACGAATGCATTTTAATAAAGTCCTGTTCTGCTATAAAAGTTTGGCTGAGTTTGGTACATTAACACCTAACGGGTCCCCGATAGAGTGCAAGCATATTGATGTCAGAAAATAAACATAAACATACAATTTTTTTTCACATCTGACACAGAATCAATGATTGATATCTCACTTATAGCTGACTAATCCAGGCTTTAGTGAATTATGTTTGTTCATAAATGTACACTCGCGTCGAATGGTGTGTTAATCAATGTTTACTGTTAGCAACTAAGGTTCCAACTTATAATTATCGCTCATTCAAACACAATAAATTATCAATACGTATATGATTGATATTTTAATTTCGGACGGATAACTGTTTAGCGATAGCGTTGACCGGACGGTCTCAATGTTTTAGAAAATCGTTGTAATTCAAACAATAGAGGTTATTCTAGTCTATTTTGGGGCAAAAAATGAATGGCCTATTATTGGCTGTAATAAATCGGCCACATTAATATTGTCCGTCAGCAAAAACTGGGTATTGTTTGACATGACACGAATGATTGAAGATCTCACCGTTATGTTGAGGTAGATATTACCTACACTTGAACTTTGACCACAGAAGAGGTGTAACACCGTTAAGCATTCGATTGTTATCCCACATAGTAACCGTTTCACTGACCACAAACGATTCGCCACTGTCGATAAGCTATCAGACAAAATTCACGCCTTGTTGTAAATTCTCCAAATATGGAAACAATTTTCGATGAAGATACTTTCTTGACACAAACTCATCTTTAGTCGATCCACGTTCGGGTTCATAATCATAAACAATAATTACGGAGCCATTATGAAATTCGATCTTGCAAAAATGTCCAGAAATTACGGGATATTAAAACGTCGAAATGAAATCACTGTTGCGAAATACGTAGGTAATTTCAGCGTTCGATCAGTTATTCGGCGGTTAACTGAGAACAGGAATCTGTAAATATGTTTGGAATGTACCGACTTGAGGCTGTCGCGGCTATTAATTTTATTTCGCGGATGTCGCTAAGGCGCCAGCGCAGCCGCGTCGCCCGGCGCGTCGCGTGCGCATAAAATATCGCAGATTTCGTCTCATTGTTGCACTAAAGAAGTAAACAACGAAGATTCCGTGGCCCGGCCTGTTTTGTTGACATATCGAATAAAATTTTCCACATTCCATCAAAACCAGTTGATTTAAATTAGACTTCTTTGATCAGGATCACTTATTTGATTGAAAATTTGCATTTTTTCGGGCAGCGCCGGCGCCGTCTTAATTAACGTAAAGGCGTAGATAAAACCTAAAAATCTGAATTTTAATAACATTAAAATATTGAAATGTCACACAAACACTAGGTAAAGCCAGATTCATCCATAAACGTTTTTTTTTCTGTAGCATTACGTATTCTGCTTCTGCCCACATCTCTGTATATCGAGGATCGTTGTACTTTATAAGTTTATGTAGTGAGTTAAATCTCCGGGTTGACACTGCTTTTATTCTGCCCTGTCACGTTAACGCATAAAAAAGTTTAAAACAAGAGGTTGAAGGGCTTTTGACGTCAATAACCCGTGTAAGTACTCTCGGGATGGTTACTTTGTCAATATTGACATCAAATTATTCAAAAGTTAATGCTCACGATTAAATCCATTTGTTGTTCTATACGGTCATATTCGAACAAGGAAATGACAAATATATCAATCTCCTAGTAGTTATATATATAAATGGCAAATTAACATGGCGTTAATCATCCGATTGTCAGGCCCTAATTATCTCATTCTTATCTTACACATTTATAATCACTGACGTAATTCATTTTTAATCAATTGACTTATAATGCTATAATAAATCAATTAATCGAACAAATAGGTGAATAGCAGCATGCCTCCGAAAGGTCGTTTATTGTTAAATACGTGGAACTTACAAAAGCAACATTGAAAGCTTAGAGTTGGTACAGGAAGATACAAGTAGTGCCTCTTTAAAAGGTGACCTCCACAGCTCGTCGGTACCTCTGGATAAATCCATATCGATTCGTAGAAACCTTTACGTTGTATTTTTGATTGAAACCACATTTAAAAGATATGTGGTTGTAATAGAATGTTCTGTACTGATGCGCACGATTTGCTTTCAAAGCGTGGATCTTTTCATTTATCTTTGTACTGGATAACAAGTGTCGTGTTTTAAGTCTTCCGTGTTATGTTAAACCTGTCACAGCTTTGTAGAATGGTTCTGTAGTCATCCCCTTGAAAATTGTAGTACTTATCTGAGATTCAGGGTTAGATTCCCGAGTCGGGTAAAAAGTGCTGTTGGGTTTTTCTACTAGGAATAACTTTGCAGCAGATTTGGAGTTTGGTAGTCAGTGGTATGACCCGTGACTCAGAAAGAACGTAAATCCATTGGTCTTGCGCCTAATCTATCCCCGGTCATGTAAGATTACCGTCCCATCGGGCTCTAAAAGTAAAGGAACAAGATTATGCATCATACTATCTCCTGCATGCTTGGCTTATCTCTGTTGCAATTGGTCACCTTGGTCGAAATTCGGTCGGGACTTTTTTTTTATAAATTGCAGTTACAAAGCCTAAAATTCTATATCCAACAAGAACCGTGCATATTTTCAGAGATATGAAGCAGCCTATAGCATTTAGCTTTCTATCATAGAATTTTCGTACCTAATCGCATCAGTAACTCCAGAGAATAAATCTTATAAAAAAATATAGGAGCCTAAAAGTGTGAACCAACAACTTAATAAGCTCGTCTATTGTTAAAAAATACTAGAGATAAAGTATGGGTAACTTGGTTGCCTAAGGAAATCTATAAAGATAGTAACAGTTCTATAAAACGGTACCTACTTGCCTATTCTAATGGAATGAAAACATTCACATCGTCACGGAACGTTATCTATTTATGGTGATAGACTATAATGGGCCGATAAACCTTTGTAATTATTATTAGTTTTATTGATATTATTAGCAACTTTTTACATTTTCTCATGCCTATGAGCAAAATAGAACTTTATTAATAGAATTATGTTAAATTAATTGACCGATTAACGATGTGTGATGATTATGTTAAGATTTTCAAATTCAGATATTTTTAGAAGTTAATTAAATATCACAATAACAATACCAAATTTCCATGACAATGATAACTTATAATATATTTCCTTGATCTACATAATTGATGTCCCTTCTCAAACGTATTAAAAATGGAAAATATTTTACTAAGGTCAAAAATGATGTGATATCAAAAAGAATAAACGAGATTAATTCCCAATCAACATGTTTATAAAAAAAATGCAAATTTAAAAATCGTCCAATTTAATGCCTATAAAATAAAACGCAAATTAAAAGGCCAGTCTATCGTCGAAAACATTATTATAAAGAATTTGCAATCGAAACAGCAGGAGATGTAATTATTTTGTAATTCTGACTCTCCTTAAATGACTTTTGACAAGGGAGATCCGATGTCGTTAACGCTATAGCAAATATGTTTTTAATTAAAAATAATTAATTAAAACTGAATTGAGTGATAACTTATTAAGTGATATAAATTGAAACAAGAATAAATCATAAGATTAATCATTCGTTGGCTATGTTAACGTGAAACTTGAAATGGTGGAAGCATGTAATTTAAACACCATGAGAATAAAATTAAAAGCATTTTTTTTAAGTATTATTAATTTGATTGATAACCGTTAGCAAAAAAGATAAGTATTTTTAAATATACCTAGATATTATTAAGCTGGAGGTAAACCTACTTATTGATATGTTATTTTTAGAAAATCGGTCAAGTTTAATTTGGTCTTATATTGTTGATGTTTGATCAATCTTCTAACTGTGCGTCATACTGAGAGAGTGTTATGGATATATCCATTTTTTTTAACCACCTTGCGGTATTTTGACAGCTTCATAATCAAGTCGACAAGCATGAAATGTTCTACTTATAATTTACTTTTTGGTTGCACAACGATTCCTCGTCAACACTTACCAACAAGAGTTCAGTATCACCTTCGTCTTTTTTGAAGGCAGAACCCTAAATTTCGTGTAAGTCGTATTTAGAACAAAAAGAGGAAGACTTAAATAAATGTCATGGTTGGTGGGCGCGACACACGGTGCCAAAATCTCGAGTAAGGACGGCCTCGAAGGTCGCATTCCGTTGTTTAGTTTCCTTCTTTTTTTCTAAGTGGCAATGCACCCCAATAAAATGGCGGATGGAGGGTCGATTACATCGCCAACATTCGGGCAGTTTTTGACGAAACCTGTCCTGCACTTGCTACACCAATAAAAGTAAGCCTAAATTGACGCCAATCAATAAAATAGTCATTAAAATGATGACGCTTCTTTCCACCTACCCGAGATTACAAACACTTAAATTTTTAATTTGTGGCTGTTTTGGTCAATTTTTCAAAGCTGGTCTTATTGATTCAAAATGACTTTTGTGGACTTTTGGTAAAGCAAGCAGCAATGAGAACGGCTATAGACCAAGAAATACATGGAATTCCCTCCCAGAGTCTGTATTTCCTAATAGCTACAACCATTTTTATTTTTTGGTGTGGGAAATCATCCCACACCAAAATGGCTTCAGCTTGGCTTCCCAATTATGGCTTCTCCCGCTCTGGGTGGAGCGGAAGAGCGTGTCGGACTCTTACTGACTCACTTAGTGAAATGCGATGATGTGGTCGATGATGGATCATGCTTGCATAGAAGTAACCTGTTCACTCTCAACTTAAAGACCCCTAGGTTATAGCTATTCTGCCCAGGGGTTGTGGATAAAATCGAAACAGAGTTACCGCGCCCCTGGGCACTCAGGGCAGGGAAGGAACAGGGGTGGGTTTTAGTCAGTAAAAGTCTAACACGCTCTCCCGCTCCACCTAGAGCGGGAGTAGTCAATGGATGATTTTCCAACACATAAAAAAAAGGGTGGCGTCCTTTCTCCTATTATTTTCTCTATATTTGTTAACCCTATCACTAAGGTCTTATCTTCACATTACCATCTCTATGTAGACGACAGGCAGCTTTATCGCCACTTTAAACCTTAAGAGATTACTGGAGCTATAGATGCCATCAATAATGATCTTAAAAATATCAGTCAGCGGGCTAAAAGTTTTGGACTTTTAGTAAATCCAACAAAATCACAAGCTTTCATTATTGGTGGCAGATACTTCATAAATCTGTTGAGTAGGCAGTCTCTTCCTCCAGTTTTGTACGATGCCGTCGCTATAGCCTATTCCCAAAAGGTCAAAAGCTTAGGTGTTTTCCTGGACTGCAACCTATCTTGGAATGTTCACATTGCAGAAGTAAGCAGGAGGGTGTTTCGAAGTTCCTGCCTTATTCGACCAAAGTTACTCTTGCTCAGTCTCTTCTTCTACCTCTTCTAGACTATAGTGATGTTTGCTTCCTTGATGTGACTGAGGAACTCATTGATAAGCTCAAACGTCTGCACAATTTGTGCATACGCTTCGTCTTTGGCCTTCGGTAGTACGACCATGTGTCGGAATTTCGGAAGCAGTTGAGGTGGCTGCCTATTCGGAAGCGTCGGGATACCCACATTCTTTCCTTACTCTTTTCAGTTCTTCACAATCCCAACTCCCCTTGTATCTTCAGGAACGCTTTGAGTATCTTGTTCCAAGAGGAAAACCTTGCCGCTCATCGTCCTCTCTTCTCCTTCGGTTCCCTCCCCACTCTTCTAATCGTTACGTTGGATCTTTACTGTTCGTGCTGTACGCTTTTGGAACTCTCTTCCATACACTCTAAAGGATAGCCCTTCGTTGGAGGTGTTCAGGAGAGGAATAAGGGAACATTTCCTGTCAACATGACCCGTAATAATGTTTTTATAGTATTTCTTTGTTTATATTCTATTTATGTATTTAGTTTAGTATCACAAATTTGTTTAGTTTATTTAAGTAACAATATTTATTTTAAGTTTTGTTGTGCACTTAAGATGTTCTTATGCCAATGTATTTTTCACGCTGAGGTTTGCTGTAAGAAAACCCTTTAATTAACTGTCCCTTTGTGTCTTATGTGTTATATGTTTTATGTGTACAATAAACAATAATAATGTGCCCTTTCATTTGATAACGGAGCAGGTACAGTTTGAAAAACTTTGTTTTTTAATTTTCTGATTTCCACCCCAAAAGTAGTGACCTCCATATTCTAAATTAATTTATTTAGGGTACACGTTCGAGTTTGACTCAAAGATATTCGTGTGTGTTCCAAATTTCAACTCTATCATCCCAGCAGATTCGGAGGACATTGGCTGTAACAGACTCGTGTGTCTGTCTGTTTGTATGTCCATACGAACAGACAGACACATGAGTGATCCTATAAGGGTTTTCATTCAGACTTTCGGAACCCTAAAAAACTATCAAAGTCAATGATATCTTGGTGCAACTTGTACTGGAATGTTAAACGATTCTCATTTAGACATTCTCTGATATTTCTCTCAATGACCATCCACCCATCGATGATCGTAAAAAACTAATTGAATAGCAGTTACTAAAGTCAATCAATTTTTAATTCGGCGAGATCAGTTTTAGGGTCTTTCATTGCGATACTTTGTTGCAATGTCATATTCATAATTTGTATTTTTATGATTTTAAACAGATTACACGATAGCGGTACGATTTATCTTAATTTAAACATAAATTATATTTAGGTAATTGCTGAATCCTAAATGGTAATGACTGCAAAATATTATACCATTTATCTAGGTACTTATGGAATGTTATCATTTGAAAATCATTCTTCAAATATAATTTTAATTGCAGCTAAATTGCTTAATATCGTGGGTTTAATGTCATTTACAGATATTAGTCACAGCTGAATCGAGATCAACCTTAGATGAACTCTAATAAATATTATATTACGTATAAAAAAATGTTTTATGAAACTTTTGAATTAAAATAAATATAGGTACAATCTAAGTACATAAATAAGTAATCAACCTTTTAATGTTCCCACTTCTGGGACTCAAGCCTCCTCTCTAAGAGAAGGAATGGGCCGTTATCCACCACGCGGACACAGTGCGGGCTGGTGGATGTCACACATCTTCGAATTTTTAGCGGGTATCTTCCTGATTTTTTTTAATTTTTTTATTGTTGATAAGCACGCGTTTGACCACTATCTCACCCGATGGTAAGCGATGGTGTGGTCGAAGATGGAGCACGCTTGCCTAGAAGTAACCTATTCACTCTTGACTTAAAGACTCCCAGGTTGTAGCTATCAGGAAACACAGACTCCGGTAGGGAATTCCACTCCCTAGCTGTACGCACAATGAATGATTTTTACATTCACCGTTTTGAGAGCAGTTGTCATCTGCCTAGCCTTTTGCCAATAAATTATCTTGGGGTCGGCTTCCAGTCTAACCGGATGCAGCTGAATACCAGTATTATACATGGAGCGACTGACTATCTGACCTCCACAATCCAGTTACTGGGTAATACCATACCCCTTAGTAAGACTGGTTGTCAGACTTTCAGGCTTCTGACGACCCGTGCGGCTGTTATTACTTTAGCCACGAACTCCTCCTCTTTTTGAGAGCAGTTGTTATGAAGTAAGTTAAACAAAGTAAAGCGCCTGCCTAGGTGAAACCCACGGTGTACCTACAACTCGTAGGTCGGTACCTACCAAAATAAAGTAAACTTACCTACTATCGCGACATACCCTTCTTTTTGGGTGGGAAATCATCAAATAACTTCTCCCACTGTAGGTGGAGCGGGAGGGCGTGTCAGACTCTTACTGACTAAAACCCACCCCTGTTCCTTCAGTTGCCTATCCTAGGACCGCGGTGACTCTTTCAATCACTCCCGCGAACCCAGCAGGCGTCAGCCCTAGCGGACCCCGTCACTGCTTGCTGATATCTTTTTGAGGCATGCGTGGAACACAACGCGCTCGTAGCTGAAGTAATAACAGCCGCACAGGTCGATCCGTAAGTTTAAGCTACGCTTGCCGGGGTTGGTCCATGGATGGGTGACCACTTTTACATACCGAGACTCCTCCGTGCCTCGGAAAGTACGTTAAGCCGTTGATCCCGGCTGTCAATCGTGGATCTTTGATAGTCGTTACGGGTCGTCAGAAGGCCTAAAGTCTGACATCCAGTCTTACCAAGGGGTATCGTATTACCCAGTAACTATTTTGTGGAGGTCAGGTAGGCAGTCGCTCCATGTAAAATACTAGTATTTAGCTGCATCCAGAAGCCGACACCAAGATAGTTGGGAAAAGGCTAGGCAGATTGGTTTGGCGTGGAACACAACGCGCCATCGACCCGGGCCTGTTCCTTATCGGACGGCGAGACACCCGTTGCTTACCGTCCAAAAGCCCGCGCATAAGGTGGCTGGGAATCGGCTTGTGCGACTCCCGATGCGGTGGCTTCGCAGAAGTAGGTGACAGTTTTCCATGCCCTCTTTCTACGTATCATGGCCTGGACCAGGGCCGGATGCGAGGGGTCGCCACCGCCGATCAGCCTCCACGAGGACATGGCGGTCCTCCGCCCAAGCGGGGCAGACCTCCACCGTATGCTCGACACAATGGTGAAAACCGGGCGTTTCCTTCCACTTCATCGGACCAGGAACCTCCTGAAAAAACCGTGTCCGGTTACGACCTACATCAGGTGAAAGGTAAGATTTAATTAGGGAGTAGAACAAAAAATAACTTCAATGAAAAATTAATTAAATGCCAGGACATAGCGGCAGACCAAGGCGAAGATGGTAGGACGGGCTAGTATTTGCTCGTGTGACACAACCTGCTACTAGCAAAGGACAGATTTGTGTGAAAAAGTGAGAGAGAGGACTTTGCACAGGGTGGGACAAAACAGGCTAGTTAGATTAGAACGAAGGTATGAAATAGATTTTGATAAACTTTATTACAAAAAAAAAAAAAACAACTTCCAAAAAAGAAAATACACTAAAAATTAAAAAAAAATTAACTTTGATTTCGGAAGTTGGTGGTGTATTTTATTTCTTTGTTTTTTGACACCGACTTCCGAAATTTAAGTTTTTTTTTTTTTGAAGTCGGTTGTTTTTTTTGTAAGTAAGTTTTTTTATTTACACTTTTTAGTTGTTATACCGCAGAACTAAAAACCCCAATAAAATGGAATGTGGAATTTAAACATACTCGTAATTGGAGAAAACCAAAACGTCAGCTATGTATACGTATTTTTCGTTTTTGTTCAGTTTTTCAAAAAGCGCTGAAGCAATTTCGATAAAATTTATATGGGACCACCTCGGGAGTATATTCTTTCGGATAAAAAAGAATTTTGAAAATAGCTCTACAACTGACAGAGAAATCAGTGGACACACATAAAAAAAAACAAAAACATATTGTCAACATAGAACATCCTCGTTTTTCGAAGTCGGTTAAAAACTACGACAAATATATTTAAAATCTTTCTCTGTCAGATTGTTATGAATGATTTCTATGGCTCATTTTGGTATGCCATTTTACTGACACAGTTGCAGGAAAAACTTACATAGAATGGCCGGTTGCAGGTCTCATACCCCTAAAAAAACAAACGCAACACCAAAAATCATAATGAGTGCATCAATAAAAATTTGGACAAAAAAAGTCTGCAAACAAAACACTAAACAAGTCAAAATTTTTCAAATATTGGTTTAGGAAGCAATATTTTAATGTTATCGGAGCAAAAAAGATTAGTTGAAGAGCCAATTGAAGTCTTGAAATGTTTGTCTAAATCATAATGTCTTTCGGAAATGAGTACCTAATAAAAATAAAATGAAACCAATATTCTGATTTTTGGAATCTTAAAAAAAACATTTGAAGATCGTTTACAATACCTACCGATAGACCTAAGTTCCTAGGTAAATAATAATAATAAAATAACGTCCCTTATGATGAGACGGTCAGGAGGGACAAAAAATTATGGCACGTGGATACAGCAGTCATTGTGCCGGTAATCGTGACGACCAACACCAAAGAGCCTTGACTAACATCTGAGGAGGCTCTCGTTGGGCAGTTAGATCCAGAAAGTACTCATATACATAGCGCGTATTGTTAGAGATTCCTCTTTTAGGAACCCTGACCACTGATAGTTTGGGCTCCGAATGGGGCCCAAACTATCGGCCTACATATTTCATGGCATAATTGTTAGTACTTTGCTACTTTTTGTACAATAGGTACCAAAAAATTCAATTCAGTTGCTACTATTATTTTATACTTAAAATAGAATACTTCTTATTAATTTACAACAAATTTTACACTTTAGTGGTACATATTATTGTAAGTAGGTCCTATTAATAAAAACTACCAAAAAATAATATCCAATATCTACCTATGTACCCGGGCCTGCGGATGGCGAGTAATGGGTAGCTCGCCGTCCGATCAGCACCAGGCCCGAGAGTCGGCGGCGCGTAGTGTTCCACGCGCGCCTCAAAGAGTTGTCAGCATTCATGACTGGGCCCGTCATGGCCGATGCCTGCCCAGGGGTTGAGGATAAATTCGAAACAGAGTTACCTTCGACCACATCATCGCTTACCATCAGGTGAGATAGTGGTCATCGTGCCTATCAACAACAAAAAAAAAAACCTCGCCCCTGGGCACTCAGGGCAGGGAAGGAACAGGGATGGGTTTTAGTCAGTAAGAGTCTGACACGCCCTTCCGCTCCACTCTAGAGCGGGAGATGTCATTGGATGATTTACCAACCCACAAAAAAAAAAATACCTACCTGTGTCAATCTCCCTAGACTTTTCCCAAGTATCTTGGGGTTGCTTCCTGTCTAACCGGATGCAGCTGAATACCAGTATTTTACATGGAGCGACGGCCTATCTGACCTCCACAACCCAGTTTTTGTGTAATAAGATACCTCTTAATAAGACTGGCTGTCAGACTTTCGGGCTTCTGACGACCCGTCACGACTGTCAAAGATCCACGATTGACAGCCGGGACCAACGGCTTAACGTGCTTTCCGAGGCATGGAGGAGTCTCAGAATGTAATGATGGTCACCCATTCATGGACCGACCCTGGCAAGCGTAGCTTAACCTGATGAATCCATCCGTGCGGCTGTTATTACTTTAGCCACGACACATATTACAATACATAGGTATTGTAATATGTGTCGTAATTATTACATAGATAGCTATGTAATAATTAAAATAAAAACGAAGTGACTGGTTATGACTAACTACTAACCACAAAGAAAAAACCCTTTAACCTTCTAACCTGAGCGTTTTTAACAAATCGCAAAATTAGCGCAAACTCTTTTTCACCGTCGTAACTTTTAAAATATTTGTCCAAATTACGTAGTGCTATTGTCAATCCTGATAAATGAATTTAGTAGGAATAGGATAATAAATATTATTTGTAGAATTGGCCACGTGACATTTCGGTTGCAGATGTCAATCCCATACATTTTAACTTTTTGACAATCGTTGAATATGAAACCACATTCATACGAATGACAACAATAATTTGGTAGTGTCTTTTTTCTCTTTTCGATTGTTGGTTGTGTTATCCAACGCTTTGAATAATAATTTAAATATTAAAATGCATAAAAAATATATTTATATTTAAAATTTGTATCCAAAATTTGTATGTCTTTTAGGTTAAACATAGCGATCCTGACATTGGAATTAGATCTTAATAGATTGTACTCTTGTACAAACAAATAATTTGAATTTGAAATTAGAATGGGGGTAAAAAACGACGCGACGGTTAGATTTCGAATTCTGTACGGTCACTTGAGTTCTGTTCGAAATGGTCCTTGCAGAATTGCCCTATAGGTTGTCAAGACATTACAAAAGTATTTACGATCCTGTGCAGTTCCTTAAATCTGAGGGTCATGACCTAATGAGGTGTCACCTTCTCCGCGACCTCAAGCCACTATCGCTATATTTAGCGAAAACGTAGTTTATTGTTGATGCCTCTCGGAGTTGTACCGATGAACTTCATCTTTTTGTAGGAAGGAGGCCCCTTGTCTAGGTGAAAAACCATAGAAATAAGTTAAGAAGATGAAAAGAGTAGCGTAACTGTTAAATGAAAATTTTGTAGCAAGAATGTTTATACAAAACCGTGACCAAAAAGTTTCTGATAAAATGTTGATTCATTTAACAACTTATTTCTGAAACGAAGCAAAAATAAAAGCGTTCTTTGATATTTTCCTTTTAAAGCATTATTATTATTATAAAGTTCTATACAGACATTAAATCTGATCCTTATAAATGAAGGCTAAATTATGATAATCCCATAAACCTACATGCAAAAAATCAAGTAAAAATAACATGATTTCACTGGCAGATAGCTACAGATAAATGGATTCACGGTGTATTGGTCTAACTCATGAGTCACCAGAACAAACTCTTCTTAGTCGTGACAATCTTTTTTTTTTTTGGAGAGTGGGAAATCATCCAATGACTTTTCCCACTCTGGATAGAGCGAGAGGGCGTGTCAGGCTTTTACTGAGTAAAACCTACGTTTTTTCCTTCAGTTGACACAGTGCCAAGAGCCGCGGTAACTCTATTTCAAATTTATCCGCGACCCAGTAGTGAAACTCTTGACAGAGCGGTCGTGACCATCACCTAGTAATTTCTGTAGGACTAGGAACTTGGAGCAGATGTGGTTGACCTCACGATCATTCGCCGCTTCTCCTTGCTGTTCTACATCCTGGAGCACTCGTGCAAGAGATGAATCGTAGCAGACTTAATTTGGTTGGTCCATCGCATGGGCTAAAGTACCTACTCGTAAGTAATGAGCAGCTCTTGAGTGAAGAAGTGGAAAAAGCTGAATTGGAAAAATATGACACGTATTTGTAGTATAAACCTACTGTAATACTTTTATTCATCTTAAAAAACATGAGTATATTAGTCATTCCAAAACTATTGAGTGTCAAAAGTGTATTGACATGAATATATTGAGACGAGATCGCAAAAAGAAACATCGGACTAACAAGTGATGACAAATCTCGATCAAAAATACTTTATACCTAATGACTCTAAAGCCTAATTTGTTAAAAGCACACAAAAGAAATACACAATATTGTTTATTCTTGTTTCTATTTCTGTTGTTTCTTTAAGTACACAACTAATCGACTTGTAAACTTATTAGGTTGAAGTAAGAAACTAGACTGCTGCATGACTAGGATCTTTTTTGTGTTGTAGAATTTTCTGAGAAATTTCTTTTCACTTTTATTTTATTAGTTTTGCAAGTACCCATGTAATATTTGAGTTTTTGCGTTAGAATACAAAAAAAGAAAGCATTACTTTAGTAATTATGCTAGGATTTTTAGGCACTGGCATTAAATCTTAGGATTAGTAGGAGAAGTTTAAGGTCAGTAGTGGACTGTGGTTAGCTTGTTACAGTGTTAAATATAGAGGGATATTCACTTTTATGATCGCCTGATGCTTTTAAATATTTTATATTATTATTTTTATTTATTTCGTTGATAACACCTTTCTAGCTTGCATCAATGCAATAAAAAATATGGTATTACATATTTATGTTACCTATATGGATAAAAATTAATTGAAAGACGGAAGAGAAATTGGCGGCAACCTTAGATGGCTTCTGGCGAATTGGTGTGAAGAAGCACTGCTAAGAGAGAAGTGGAAGGAATGGCAGGACGCCTTTGCCCAGGAGTGGGACAGTTCAGGCTAACTAAAAAATATAAATTATAACATTAACATTAGAAAAAAATCAATACACTTCAGTGCTACTTGTGTTTATGGAGTCACGTAGAGATTAGTCCTATTTATAGTCTTGTAAAGTAAACAAGAGCATATTTTCTACGAACCAATTCATACAAATCGTTAAAGTGACACACAAAATACCTAATAGAGGAAAAATGTTTATCATAATGTTTTGAGGAAAAACTTGATTCAGAAACTATTGAAACATGACTGTAATTTAGCATAATTTAGATTTAGGCGCCATCGAACGAATAATGGTAGCATTTTTGCGGTTAGGCAAGTCTGAATGTTTTACACTTAGTGGAATTTGTAAAAAAACAAACGAAATGACATCTTTTATAATTAATTGAGTTTATAGGTAGGTATTAGATTTAGGCGCCATCGAACGAATAATGGCGGCATTGTTGCGGTTAGGCAATTCTGAACGATTTACACTTACCTAGTAGAATTTGTAATAAAACAAACGAAATGTCATCTTTTATTAATAATTGAGTATGTAAAAAAATATACAGAAAGAAGAAGAAAGAAATCATTTATTTGCTGATAATGTAGGTATACATATAAGTTGGAAGGTTTCTGAATTGTCCCGATACATTTTGCCTTACGGCATGCAAAATATTACAATTGAATTTTATTAGTTACAATTATTATAATTATTATTAACAATAGTCAAAATTTGATTGGTAGGTACAGATCAACCTAAAAAAATGGATGAATAAAATATAAATCTCGCGCTATCATACAATGAAGAATATACAATGTCTTATTGTGTATTGTCAATCAGCTTAATGTCAAAATGTTTAATGTCAAATATTCCGATCACAATTATATAATAGATAATATAGAAAATGTCATAATGTGTAGGTAAAGTCAATATCTGTAATGTCAAAATATGCATTCGACATAGTTATTCAAATATTAAAAAATAATAATAGGTGCATAAAATAATGTCAACACAGTAATCATAGACATACGAAATTGAGACCAAAGATAACGTATTTTTATTTTATTTTTACAAACAAAAACATTTTATTACAGACTTTTGTCATTTAAAAATTCTCTAATTGTGTAATAGCATTTCTCCAGCAATAGTTTTGTTAATTGTTTTTTTAAAGAATTTATAGGTAGGCCTTTTAAATTTTCAGGTGTTTTATTATATATAAGCGGTCCCATGGAAAGAATGTTATTTCTTAATAAGGCTGTTTGATGACCACCTGTGTACAATTGGTTTTTATACTGGGACCTTAATGGTACTGTGCGTTTTCTTATGTCAACCATTGAAGTGAATAAGTGTTTGTTTGATGCAACGAAAAGGGCTACTTCTAGTATATACAAACAAGGTAATGTCATAATTTTCAGGGATTTAAATACAGGTTGGCAACTTTCAGTAGATTTAAGACCTGTCATTGATCTAAGGCATCGTTTTTGGGCCCTAAATATTCTATCTCTCTCACTGCAGTTACCCCAAAATATGACACCGTATCTCAATAATGAAGCAACTAATCCATGATAGGCTATCACTAATGTATCTATGTTTACTTTATTTGAGAGGTTAAAGAGTACATATGAAGATTTACTTAGTTTTTGGCACAAATTTGCAGCGTGAGATTTCCATGTCAATTTGTTGTCAATATGCACTCCTAAAAATTTTGTCACTGAAGTTGTGTCTACGTTTTGGCCATCATATTCAATAATTACTTTTTTTGGCTGTAACCTCTGGTAAAAATGCATGACTTTAGTTTTTTGTAAATTTATAACTAGATTATTTTTATTAAGCCAATCTATTATTGTTTTAAGTGTGTTGTTTATTTTATCTTCGTAGTTCATCTCATTCATACTTTCGACTATAGCAGTGCTGTCATCAGCAAATAATGTCATTGGTTGACTAATTTGACGGGGTAGGTCATTAATGTAGAGTAGAAATAATAATGGACCGAGTACACTGCCCTGTGGAACTCCGAATTCTGTTACTCTACAACTGGATAGATATTTCAGTTCACGCTTAGTTTTAGTGCAGATTCTTGATATTTCAGTGAATTGTTTTCTATCCTTGAGATATGACTTAATTAGGTCAAGTACGATTCCTCTTATGCCATAATCACTAAGTTTATTTAAGAGAGTGTCATGTTTTACACAGTCGAATGCCTTTGTCATGTCTGTGAATATTGCACATACAGGGTTTTTCTTATCCATATTATTCATTATTACTTTTAGGAGATCGAATATTGCCATGTTGACATTTTTATTTTTACGAAAGCCCTTTTGTTCTTCACATAAAATGTTATTATACATTATACATTATTATACATATACGCGTAAACGAGAAATTGAAACACAATCTTATGGTAAGTAAACATTCTGCTGGATTGATGAGAAAAGAAAGAAGACAAGAGGCGGAAGAGGTGGAAACAAGACTGAGATGGTACGAATACGTGAGGCGCCACCCTGACGATTACGCAATAAAGAAGTGCTTATGCTGCGCTACACGGACACGACAAAGAGAAAGACCCTTAGCGACGTTTTCAAAGAATGTTGAAAAGGACATGAAGAATATGTTCCTTACAGTGAACGATACTAATACGATACAAAAGAGGCAATGCGTGATTAAAAAAGCCGACCCCGTGTAAAATGGCGAGGACAAAGAAGAAGAAGAGATATATTTTTTTTTAATTTTCCAAATGCTAAAATCAATCTGCATCGTCTTTTCCCTTTAGCTTGGCTTCAAGTCCAACAGAATGCTGAATAGCCAGTACATTATATGGAGTAACTACCCATCTAAACTCAAGAACCAAGTAACTGGGAATACGATACCCCTTGTCAATTAATGATTTTTCAGATTTTTGTGCTTCTGACTATCGGTAACCACTGTCGTAGATAAGCAAATGACAGAAACCTTTAAAAACATTCTCATTGAAACCAGCCAAGAGCGTGTCGGATTTCGCACATTTAGGGGTTCCGTACCAAATGAGGGAATTATCAAAGAAATAATTTATTTTATAAATATATTGGTATTTGTTAGGAAAATATACGTACTAATAAACATTATCACCAAAGGGGAATACCCATCTGCCATACAAACAAATGCCTGGAATGGACAGAAACTATTATTAGTCCTAACCCCCGCGGCCAAATCCGGGTTGTCAAATTGAACCCCGACGACAACCCGGGTTGACAGCCGATTTTTTTTTTTTCTCTTTAATTTTTTTTTTTTTTTGTCCGACACCAGTGAGTCGCGGGGCTTCACAGGATTGATTTAGAATAAAACACGTATAGTGAAATTATTCTTGAGTTTGTTTAATTAGGGTGAAAATATAACGATAACTGGATATATTTAACTTGATAACTTTTAGTGACAGTTTGACATTACTGCTCATGTCAAATAAACACAACCTTCATATAAATATAAGCGGATTTCAAGTGACATATATTTAGTGATCGTTAGATTTTTACCTTAGTTAAACAAACTTAAGAATAAAACATATAATTAACGACTATTAGTAGTTTCTGTCCATTTCAGGAATTTTTATGGCATTCCCCTTTCAAGGGGTCAATGCAGGCAAGTTAAAAGATTCTTCGGAACAGAATTTTGTGACAGATGACGGATAGAAACGTGAGTGACAGCAATAGGGCTCCGTTTGGACCCTTCGGGTACGGATGCCTAAAACACACATACAATACATAGCATAGGAGCTTAGCATAGCATTTTGGATAATGGCAAGGTTAACAAAAACATAAAATTAAGAAGTCAATGAGCCAAATTATTCTTACTTGCAACATGGATTCCTTTGTAAACTCCAACGAAACCTTAATAGACCTTCCTCAATAATCTTCAACTAGTAAGTCTAATACACTGTGAGCCTCCTCGTTGTTCTCATGGTCACAGGGGCGACTTCTGAGCGTGAGGTTCTGGGTTCGATGCTATTGGGTTTTTATTTATTTATGTATATATATCTATTTAATTGTGCACTAAGATTAAAAAATACATAATTATCGCATTCTAGGAATTACTCTATAGCAGGCCGGAGTGTGGAAGTTGGTGGTTTGACACCCTGTGCCTCGAAAAGCATGTAAAACCGTTGGTCCTGCGCCTGATCTATCCCCGGTCGTGTCGAATTGCCGTCTCATCGGTATATAAGAATAAAGCAACAGAGAGAACACCCTCTCTTTTTTTTTTGGGTGGTGGGAGATCATCCAATGACTTCTCCCGCTCTACGGTGGAGCGGGAGGGCGTGTCAGACTCTTACTGACTAAAAACCCACCCCTGTTCCTCCCTGCCCTAAATGCCCAGGGGCAAGGTAACTCTTTCGAATTTATCCTCAACCTCCAGGCAGGCATCGGCTATGACGGGCCACGTCGCGTTTGCTGACAACTCTTTGAGGCGCGCGTGGAACACTACGTGCCGTTGACTCTCGGGCCTGGTGCTGATCGGACGGCGAGTTACCCACTACTCGCCGTCCGCAGGCCCGGGCCTACGGTGGTCGGAGATCGTCTCGCGGCGTCGGAAGCCCCTGGCGTCTCCTGCGGCGGCTACTGCTGCGGGCGTGAGGGCGAGACTGTTGTTGCAGCCTCTCCCTCACCCGTTCCGCCTCCTCCTTCGCGAGCATTATTGCTTCGCAGAAGGAGGAGACTGCTTCCCATTCCCTCACGCTCCGTACCATGGCCTGGACCAGGGCCGGGCGCGAGAGGTCGCTGCCGCCGATCACCTCCACGAGGACACGGCGGGGCTCCGCCCAAACAGAGAGTACACCTGTGTTTGCTCCCTTTTTTTTTTTGTTGGGATTTCATCCTATGACTTCTGCGCTCTGCGGGAGTTCCCAAGGCGTGTCCGGCTCTTACTGACTAAAACCCACCCCTCTTCCTTGCCTGAGTGCCCAGGGGCGGGATGACTCTGTTACGAATTTATCCGCGACGCACGCTGGCATGACGTCTCAGTTGCAATTGGCCACCATGTTCAAAATCACTGTTACCTTCACTCGACCTTTAATTCAGATGCTAATAACAGTCTCACATTATTTTAATAACTGTTCAACTCCAGTTAAGATAACGTTTTGAATACCTATAATACCGAAAAACTCCTAAAGAGCAATGACACATTTATTGTAGGAACATTCTTGATTGGTATTTAACATTTCGTTGACTCCCAAAGTATGACTAAACTCTTATATCCTCGCTGAAAGGTTTAAAGCAAACGTTTTAACACAAGGTACATACATGTCAAACATTGTAAGTTTAAGATTACACAACAAAAAGAAAAGTTAAATTATTACAAATCACGCTAACATAATGTAAATATTGCTTTTGGTGGTATTCTTGAATTTAAGATCGATACCCTCAATAAATAATAACCACTTTATTTCCTGCTTTAAGGTTGACGACTTCTGTAAAGGATATAAAATGCGCGAACTCTTACTTAAATATTTTATTGAAGAAAGAAGGAAAAATATAAAGCAGATCCAAATAAAACGTGTAACTCTATATCAGTACCCAAACACGTAGAAAAACAAAGTTATTCATAGCTGAATTTATTTTTTAATTCATAACTTTTTGAGGCTGTTGAACTCTTTCTAGAATGCCGCAATAAAACCTTTTTGGGCATATGCTACTGTATTTATGTTGTGGTTGGTCCACTCAAGTCAACCGATCGTTGAATCATATAATCTGAATATTTTTTCAGTAGCAAAAAGTAAGTTACACCAACGAAGAATGTGAATTACGAGTAAATCGTTTCGATATCACTGTTAGTTATTGATAAAATTAATATAGTTTGCGCAGGCATAAGTAAGTTAAGTTACACTTTAGATAGTATCCGTCCAAAAAAATTATCAAATGCTGTACGGTTGATAGTTGCCTCAACGTAGCTGTATTTCTAATATCATCCAGCTTTAACCTAGTTAACGAATGTTATGGTCTAATAGCACGCGCATCACGCTTATATATATATTTTTTTTCATTGATAGGCTTGCACTTGAACCACGATCTCACCTTATAGTAAGCAATGATGTGGTCGACGATGGAGTACCTACGCTTGCCTAGAAGTAATCTATTCACATTCAACTTAAAGACCCCTAGGTAGCTATCAGGGAACACTGACTCTGGCAGGGATTTCCACTCCTTAGCTGTCTTCTTCGGGTGAGGTAGAGATGATTGTATTAGATCTATAACATTAGAACAGAATAAAACTTTATTGTACACCAAAACAGTCACACAATTGTTTTACATGAGCTTAAATCTATGGGTGCAACGGCGGTCTTATCGCTGAACAGCGATATCTACCAGACAACATTGGGATGGACTGAAATAACTTAAAATCTAAAAGGGGGTAGTTTGTGTGCGGTGTACTGCTAATAAAAAAAAGGATGTCAAAATTTTACATTTAAAAATACATACCAATATACATACATATCAAATGTTACATAATTAAATAGGAGGCAAAAAATAAAGGAGAAAAAGAATAAAAAGAGGGCTAATTATGTAAGGGATGAGAATATATAGAAACAGAAAGGCATTAGAGAGAAAAGAAATGGTCTTTTACTAGATTTTTAAAAGAAGCGAGTGACTGGGCTTGTCTATTTGGCATCGGCAACGCATTCCACAATCGCACAGCTTGAACTGCAAATGATTTATCATAAAACTTTTGGAATGCGAGGGCATCAAAAGTATTGAATTCTCCGATGATCTCAAGTGTCTAGAATGTGACAAGTAAACATTGTTTGAGTACACCTACTTTTCGTAAGTTATGTTTAAACCCTGTAACAGGGGACGACATTATTACCATCAAAATTATTTGCACTATCAAGATATAAATAGCTCCTTTTATAAGAAATATACTTAAGTGTAAAAATTTAATAATTACTTACACATAATATAGCTACTGTATGATAACTTCTCTAATAATGGACATAATGTATGTTTTTCCAATTTAATCGTTGGGTAGACAAAATTACAACATTTATCTGATATAATCACTCTTGTGTCAATATCATTGTGTGTATTAATTAGTAAATTAAGCAATCATAGATTCACGATCATTTGCAAGTTAAACAAATAATAATTAAAATATGGTAAAGTATAATTCGGTTATTGCTTTTAATTAATATTCAATGACGTAGCATGAATATTATTTGTGTCATACATTTTGCTCTACATAATAATAACTGAAAGTCTTGGAAGAAGGTAACTGATTTTTTATTACTATACCAGTAGTTTTATAGCTTAATAAAGCTTTTTTAGTAGTGCTTCACTCGGGTGCAATGGTGACATATTAATTCCTGGAGATTTTTGTGGCAAATGTACACTTAAAATATTGATGTTTTATTCGCAAGAGAACCAAGGTTACCAACATAGCCCGAAGAATCACTAAACGAAGTGGTAGTGGACAGCGCACATGCTCGCAGAACAGATAAAATGGTCGATGCGGCCGAAAACTTCTGGAGTGGCGACCGCAAATTGGAAGACGTAACGTTGGAAGGCCTCCCACAAAGTGGACCAATGGCCTGCAGGTGTATTTGCTAACTCAGTTGACATCAATTTGATAGGCACTATGCAGTAGATTGCTGTTTTGACGGATAGGAAAACAATGTACTACGTAGTGCCTATTATAATCGATGTCCACCGAGCAAAGCAGCAATTTACTGCAAACTGCCTATCAATTTGATATTAACTGAGTTAGCGAATATACCCTGGTAGGGTCTCGGGTAGCCGATGGATGCGCACAGAACACAATCAAAAGATCGGTCTTTGTGGAGACACTTGGGAGAGACATGAAAAGCGACTTCGTTTAATATTATTACTGATATAGCTCTATATCGGATACAAGTAGCTATGTAGTAATTTTAGTTTACTTTTTAGCTCAGCCGGGCACCGTGGAGCCTTGCCGAGTATCGTGAAACTGTTTCAAAAAGGCTACGCATTTGTTCTCATCAAAAATTCCTACATCTTATCTACCAAAAAGTTTAGATTAGATTCATATGATTTTAGCAAAGCAGCAACGAGGAAGTCGTTGCTAAGCAACCGTAATGTCATAAAACCCTGGCATTTTATTTATAAATCCTATAAATTTTATCAACAATGAGTATGATAATTATATAACAGGTTCTTAATTATTGACCCGAGACTAATATTAATTGCAAATGTACAAAGTTAACCTACTTTGTGACACCACCGTGACCTTTGTTTTTGCTTTATTGATTAACAAACAAAAATTATTTAAATAATCTCATTTGTATTTTTTTTAAGACGCAATTTGACAATTCTTCATGTTATCAAAATTAATCTTGAATAATTGTCAAGTAAATGTCAAGAGTAAAAAAAAATATTAGTATCTGCTGCTTTGTTGGTCCAGTGATTGGGAGTGCAACTGCCACGCCGAAGGTCCAGGTTCAATTTCCAGAGCGGGCAGTCCCCAGGGCGAGCGATATTGAGTTTCTTTTTATTTCTCGGATCAGGCCCTGTAGACAAAGTAACATCGCTTCGTAGCGAAACGATATCTAAATTCGTCATCGTCTCTGAGATATCGATAAACATTTCCTAGCGTTAGCATTCCTTCGTTATCTTTTTTGGCGATCACGATCGAGGCGAAGGCGAACTCTGAAAGCGCTGCTTGTCTACGCATTTGTATGGGATAAACACGATAGCAATTCGTTTCTTTATGGTTTCGTTACGAATTATAACATTGTCTACCAACTTGCGATAACGATGTCGACAGTCGACTGACCACGTGACCTAGCGCGGTTTATGTCAATCTCATACATTTTAGTCTTTTCTAACTTCGTTATCGTTTTTAAATTGTTACTTTGTCTAAGCCCCCTGGTGCGTTATCTGAATTTTTGCTCGGTTGATAGTAATTTATATAGGGTATTAAATTTTTTTTTTTGCCGCCGTTTCGATTTGAGGCCAAGTTTTACTGTTGTTTGATATACATTTTTAGTTAAAGAATTTCGATTCGGTTTTGGATAGTTTTTCATAACGTAACCACTGTTTTAACTTCCGTAATTATTATCGTATTGTTAAGTTCCAACGTAAAATGAAAAACGATCTTTGAACTAAAAGAAAATTAAAATGAAATACTTAGGTAACTAAAGTACCTACGATTGTTTTACTTATCTACCCATTTTCTATCACAATTTCGCACCTATTTGTCACCTGGTTGAATGTCACCATTTCATTAATTTGAGGTATACGTCAGCAAACAAGGTCCTACTAATTAATTAATTTTCAAGACATTTCCATTTTAATTTCCGATATTAATACACAATCGACAAGATTATACATATGCAAGTATTGATTTTTTCCATGAAAACATAAATCAAATTCTATTTGTAAACATTTTTTAAATTAATAGTAGGTGACAAGGCTACATCGAAAGACGATATTTTTCGCATATTTTTCCGTCGCCAATAACTTAAAACCAATAACAATAATGATTTGTCAACAAAGTTATCACAACAGGCCTAAAATTTCCAATGCTAAATAATTATGAGCCCTGAGAATTTTGCATATATCTGCATACTAACTGTTATTTTAATCACCACTCTAATGAAATAGTCACCACTATTGGTTCATATTTTGGTGTCAGAGAAAACTTCCAGCCAAAAAAAATTTTTTAATTAATAAAACCAGATTTACTCGGTGCCACTAATTGCCTGGGGTATATAATTATATATAATATTGTTACTGTGAATGTCCGAAGTGCAGTGTATGTTAAGATACTCTGAATGACCGTTATTTATCCTTTTCATGACGATTTCGGACATTTACCGGTAACTGTTATCATAGACCACAACGACTTGGTTATTGTTCATTATGAGCGAAATTATGTATGCAGCAGGCCTGGTTTCTGTCACGGTTCCGAGCTTCGGCGCTGCGGGTCCCCTAAACGAGCTTAAATTACACTCTAGACGTAGGGCAGACAAGACTTCGTGAAGTCGGTTCTGCAGCGGTTCTACGACTGTGGTCAGCGAGTGAGGCGGCGTGGTAAAGAGAGAACAGTATGACTTTCTCGCTATTCGAACAAACACTGGCGTTTGTTAACATTCACACAAATTGTAAATCGCTGAATCTAAGATTCACTATTTTTCCTTTGTGTATGTTAACGTTAACATTCACCGGTGTATGTCCGATTGAAGTATACCTAAGTTAAGAACAGTTTTTTAGTCCATCACCATCGAAATTGGTGATTGTAGACATACACCGGTACATCTTAACATTCATAGTAACATATATATATATATTTATGTACTTAGCATCACCATCATTCATCATAATTTCAACCGAAAATCGTCGTCTAACAACCGTTGCAATATCGTATAGTCATGTGCTCCCGAAATCGGTGGACTCCTGCGGTTTTTATTAAGGTATCGGATCACCTTGTTTAAAAAATATTGTACCGTCTCAACAGTGTTAAAACGGTGCAAGTCATTCATTAATTTAGTCGTTTTAATATAATATGCTACACGCACGACTAACTTCCACCGCGTAAATGGGGGTTTATTCGCATTTTATGGTATCCGCAAACACAAAAGATGATCCATATTTTTAGCCAAAAACTACACGGAAGTATTCAATCGAACAAATGCATTTTAACTCTGATGAGATGATAATCCAAATCATAATAAAAAAAATGTATCGCATTTTAATAATATAACCATCAATTTATCAAAATCGATAAATACTTATTATAGTCAAAGCTTCCTCAATTTGTACTAGACTCATAGAAATCATACTCAAAATTAATTTCCTCACTATTTTATATGTAGATCTCTCATTAGAGTCATAATAATAAATGGTTATAGGCTTATAAAACCGGACTGAACGAATAAAGTATTTAGTTGGAGATAAATCATTTTTTCATCACCTCTTATTAATCTTTGGATGAAAGGAAGAGTGATGCAAGTTTATTATAGAGGTTGACGCTAATAGGAATCTGTTAAGCTACTGAATCGTTATAGGATATCACTGATAGTTTATCAACCGTGTCGAATTTTGATGCCCAATAAGTTCTACGCCTTCCCTTTTTAGGGTTCCGTACCCAAAGGGTAACCAACGGGTCACTATTACTAAGACTACGCTGTCCGTCTGTCTATCAGCGGGCTGTATCTCTTGATCCATAATAGGTAGACGGTTGAAAGTTTTACAGAATATATATTTCTGTTGCCGCTTTAATAACAAATAATGAGAATAAAAATAAATTAAAAATTAAAGGAGGCTCCCCAAAGAGCCCAGAGCTTTAATTTGTTTTCAATTCATTATTACGGATCATGAGAAACAGCCCAAAAAAAAACACATTTCTGGAAACGTGTTTTTTTTTATTTTGTGCTACGGAACCCTTCGTGTGCGAGTCCAACTCGCACTTGGCTAGTTTTTGTGCCACTTGATTTATCTTAATATGGGTTCTAGGGCTACTACCATTTTATCTTATTTTTTTTTAGTAAATTTTTTATTTAATATTATCAATAATACCTACGTCTGTGTACTCTCGATATCTAAAGATGACTAAAACTCTAACTCTTTATTTCATAATGTAAGTATTTCGGCTCGCTGAACAAGCGGGCCGAGATACTTACGGGGTTGGTAAAGGGTCGGCCATATTAGCAGAAGAAGCAATGACCGTTGGGAAAGACGTATCTTGAGTGGAGACGGCGAATGGGTAAACGTTAGATGAGACGCGCTCAGGCTCAGGGTGGAGCGACGCCGACGGCTGGTAGAAGCAGGATGTGAGATGTATAAGATTCGAGATAAATGGCGAGCGATTGGAGAGGACTATGTCCAGCAATGGTCTGTTTAGATTAGTTACCCTGTCTCTTTTAGTCAAGTAGACCATCATAATGGCTTAAGTAAGTAATGTAAGTAGTATTTTTAACCCAAAGGTGGACCCGGTAGATCATGCCTTGATACTTTAAGTCCATCTATGTACGACCATATTATTATACTATGAAGTTTAAATAAACAAATAATGTATCTATTTATGGTACCATTGGAAAATTATAATTAAGCTATAAAGCTCTGTAAAATCACACAAAAAAAAATAACATTGCAGGGTACTGCCAATATCTGGTCACGTTGACCTGCTTGCAATCAGCACCAGCTCTTGACAATATATACCGTTTGGTTATTGCTATAAATCCTAACATCTTTTTTTTTGTGTTGTGGTAAATTTATTAAAGTTATACTGTTTGGGCCCAGTGAGTAACGTTTATAGCAGCGTCTGAAGCTTTGTTTACATCATCGAAGGTTAAAAAACACATTTAGGATACTCCAGCGGATGCAACATAGCTTGTTCAGGAGCATTACACTGGCACTGTGTATGATCCCCCACCTGTCGCTGCAAGTATATATGTTTTTATTTAATTCGAAGTAGTTTAGCAAGCGTATAGAACTACCGTTACTGGATCAGATATTCAAACTGGAGATATTACGGAGGCTACCTCAGCAAAGGCCAATAAGGAGGCGGTGGTTCCAACTGCAAAGTATCATCTCCGGAATGTAACCCAGCGAAGGTTAAAGTAGATAAAAAAGACAAATTAAATCGACCAATTGGTAATCAATGACGAGGTTTCACAACAAAAACTTCTGCAGCTTTGTGACGTCTTAAGCTGTTTCTTAGTTATTTAACAACAGTTTTCTCATCTGGTACTGAACCTGGCGATGGCTGTGGTATGACATAAACATTTGAACATCTTTAGCATAATATCGCCACCACATTAACGAGTCAAGTCCCTCATTAGCAGACACAATTAAAAACCTATTGTTATGTCGACGCGCGGGGCCTGACGCGTTAAAGGGTATACGCTTAGTACAGCCAATTTTCCTTATTTAGAACTCCACTAAAATGGCACTAAAATTTATTGTGAAGTCAGTTGTGGACGCGGCATTACGAGTTCTTGAGGAATTTTTGCAATTTGCGGAGGCGGACAGGAGGTTCCGTTAAAACCCTCAGTCAAGCATCGAAATATAAAAGTAAAACAACCAAATATTATATTATTGATCTTCTGTATAATTGTAGACCAAAATAAAGTTTATTCCACTATTTATTTTATATTGTCAAAGTTAACTACTAGACGACAAAATCATTGTTTTGAGTTGAAAACTTCCAATACGCAAAAGGAGGTCAAAGTATGATGAATTGTGAAAGCTGTTAATTGATTTATTTGAATGCCAATAACCGTATAATTTATAAGGAATAATAAATATTTGTAAAAAAATTGTGGTAAGTTGGCAAAATGTTACATTGTATTGTGACATTTCTTTGAGATTTTTACTAAGCTATAAAACTGAACTGGCAATGGTGCTCTAAAGGCATCTTTTGTCCGGATTATCGCTGTGGATTCTAAGAAGTCTAAAGTTTAGGGGGATTTTGTAAAATACACGAACTCTAACTTTCTTAAACAGAAAAAAGCACTTAAGTTTTTTTTTATTTGAACAGGCGAAGGAAACGACTGGAAAGATTTATGATTATGACTGGAGGTGTTATTTATTGAACCAAATTATTATCTTTGCCTATGCACCGGCGTTTAATGTGAGATCTTTATTGTTATTAAAGGCTCCGCCCGCTTAAGGCTGGTTCGCATCATTCTGTGCTAGTCTCGATTTATATCGTGATATTATTAACTGGGTCAATAACTAAGTTGTATGGTTAGCAAGGAGTATTTTTCTAAGAGGCGTTACGATTTCAATATGCGTTGGTGTGGCTAACGCTTTAGAGGAATTTAATTACTTAGTGCGTGATTTTTTTATTTCATTTATGATTTATTTACGTGTGTTTGACTTACTTTTCAAAGTTTATGGGCATATGGTATAGAGAACGGTACTGAATGAAATAAATCAGTAAAACATCGTGAACAACAAACATAATTTATATTTAACCTAATATCTAGGTCTGACAACCAGTCTTACCAAGGGGTATCGTTTACCCAGTAACTGGGTTGTCAGATAGGCAGTCGCTCCATGTAAAATACTGGTATTCAGCTACATCCATCATCATCCTCAGCCTTTTAATGTCTCCACTGCTGGGGCACAGGCCTCCTCTCTGTGAGAGGGTGTCGACCGTAATTCACCACGCGGGCCCAATGCGGATTGGTGGATGTCCCATGTCTTCGAATTTTTGGTTCTAGGACATGCCGGTTTCCTCACGATGTTTTCCTTCACCGTTTTGAGATACAGCTACATCTGGTTAGACGGAAAGCCGACCCCAAGATAGTTGGGAAAAGGCTAGGCAGATTGATTGATTGATCTAGGTCAATGAAATAAGCAGCACCATAGACAACTTATTTTCGCACTCCCTTTTTTGTTTTTTTTTGGGGTCTGAAATCATCCGATGGCTTCTCCAGTTCTAGGTGGAGCGGGAGGGAGTGTCAGACTCTTACTGACTAAACCCGTATTCCTTCATTTGCGTGCCAGGGCCGCGATAACTCTTTCGAAAAATCCCGCAACCCTGGCAGGCCTAACAATCATCGTCATCATTTGCCCAGCCTTTTCTCAACTATCTTGGGGTCGGTTTCCAGTCTAACCAGATGCAGCTGAATACCAGTATAAGAATACCAGGCATAAGAATCATATCTTCCCAGTTTCATTCTCCATTCTTCAGAGTGTCCTCGTCTGTCACCCAGTCAATAAAACAGTTGGATTATAAACCTAGGTCCAAGACTGGTACCTAGAATAAAAGCTGTGGCTTCGAGCAGCATTAATATGCCTCAAGTAAAGTGCATATACCTAACTAAGCAGCTTTAGATAACACGGAAATAACGTTTTGTTTTGAATTGTCAAAGTTAAAAATACTATTCAAGGTCTTGTTTTGTTCCACTTTCCGTGTTCTACTCCGAATAGATAAGCGTCATAGAAAACTAGACCAAATACCTAATTTTTTTAAGTTAAGCGATTTTTGGAGCGGGCAAAAGTTTTTGGTTCATGTAACCCACATAATTATACCATAAACAATAACAAAAAAAAGGAAAATCGAATGTTTCAAGTTTTCACTTCTGTAAGCAGTCCTTAAGACTACCTATTTTTTATTTAATTTATTGAAAAAAAAAAAATGAAATGTGGAACTTCAACATCAACTTCTTCTTCAAAAAATCTTACGTCTACTTTTGCATCCGCAAGTTTGTTAAGCGAAGTAATAAAAAAGGCGAAAAAAAAATCTCTCACTCCTCCTCACAGTTTCAAGTTTCTTGTAATTTTTTTTTTCTTAAATTTTTCTTTATTGTTTTGCCACCACCGCCACTGCTAACCACAGCTTTTGTGAAAGTCAAATTTTCACCACCGTTTTCGCTTCCACTAAGATGGCCTTCGATACAACCTTAGTATGCATATTTTCACAAAACAATAAAATAAAGCCTAATTGATAAAGCAGTTCCACACTTTAACAGCCAATTAAAATAATTTTCATTTCCAGAATACTTTTAAAATTAATTTCACCGAGGGCGTCACAGTGCCGTTAAAAAGTCGATTTAAAAATCGTAAAAGTAACGGTTTTACTATCTACTTATGAGATCCAAATTTTTATTTGCCATAATAATAAAGTTAACGCCTCCTTTTATAAATAATTTTATAAGGAAGCGAATCTCGAAATACCGTTTGCTCTTTATCAAACTAGGTATATTATCTATTAGGTTTAGAACATTTGCCAATAATAAGGAACTTAGATATTAGCATAGATATAAAGAGCAATCTTTGTCATATTATGTTCTAGCTACTGCCAGCAACTTCGTCCACGTGGAGTTAGTACTTCCCCCGTTATAAACTTTCAACCCCTTTTTCACCCCCTTTAGGGTTTAATTTTAGGGTTTAATTCCGAAAACCCCTTTCGTAGTATCCCTACTCTTCACAAAGAACTCACCCTCATGTTTCTAGAACCATCGGCTTAGGTTGTGCGTTGATATATCAGTCAGTCATTCAGTCAGGACTTTGAATTTTATATAGAGAGTGTAACGGCAAGGTGTGGTCATATTTTAAGAACTACATCTGCCCATTGACATGAACAAGTTTCTTCAAGGAAACCAGAAAATTCTCAAACAGTAAAGAAGAATGAGCAAAATGGTACCCGGCTCCAATAGATATGATTGTAGTGTCGTTTAAAAGGTCTTACCAAGAGGAACAATTTTTACTATAGCCGCCACTCTCAAATCTGATTGCGTTTGAAGATAAACGACAGTCTTACTAACTAATAAAAACCCTGTTCCTTCAGTTTCCCTTTGCTTTCCAGGGCCACAGTAACCTGTTTAGACAGTCTCGTGGCCCCGGCGATAAACATACATATACGAGTATATTAGTTACCACTTATTTATGTAAGAAAATGAGTACCAAGGTAATATTTTCGGCATTTCCGTTCATGTTTTCTATTAATAACGTTTTTACGTAAGACTTTGCCATGCACTCCTCATTTTAACTCGAGTCCCGTTGCTCCTGAGCTTGGACCTCATTGATGAATGTGGGTATGAATCCTATGTCCCACCAACAAAGAACCGCCAAGAGACACAGCTGACCACTGAACAATCCAACGAAGCTCGATCGGTAACGCTATGCCGGTGGGTTGTGGAAGTGGCAAATGGCCGGTTTAAACGTGATTTTAAGCTCTTGCGGCAAAAATATTTTAATAAGTCACTGCCCAATATGTTCACTGATTTTAAGATTGCCGCAGCTATCACGAATCACTTCCACCAACCCATCGTGGATAGCGTACACGCAGACGAATTCGTCCATATAATAAGGCAGAAAATAGATACCCCGAATCTTCTGGATATGTATGTAGAGAGAAAACGGCTTAACCACAGAAGAGTAGATTTTCAGAGGATGGAAGCGAGCCAGATTGAAAACTTCCCTTCAATGACGGAGGAGGATATAATTCTATTAGCGCTAGGTACATACCAACTCAAGCTGGCAAGATCTTACTGTGCCGAGCATTTATCAAATGGTCTATATATAATTGAAACGTACAGAGAGGGAGCACTTGATGATCTGCCAGACTATGGCATACACGAAGATGCCTGGCTTTTGCGTGGACGAATCCAGTCGCGACATGTCCGTGTAAAAACATATTTTTGTTATATATTAATCAGCAGTGCAAATAATATTGTCCAACAGTATTGCACATGTTTAACCGGGCGACGTACGATCGGCACTTGTGCACATATAGTGTCCATCGTATGGTACTTAGGCTATGCGAGGCATACGGGATTTACTGCTCCGGCATCTTTCCTCAATGCTGTTATAGTTGATACCGATATGTAATGTTTTAAATCTACTCACTTATTGATAAAATATATGTTTTGTATTTAAAGAATGCTTGTTTTCTTACTTCTTTTAATAATAGAATCCTAAATGTGTTATATCATGTTATTCTAGCTTTATTTTACTTATATAAGTAGTTTGTAATAAATTCTTCATCATTTATAAAACACAAGCTGTTCTCCGTGGTTTCACCCCTGCTGCTCGGCTCCTTTTAGTCGTAGCGTAGCGATGATATATAGCTTATAGCCTTCCTCAATAAATGGGCTATCTAACACTGAAAGATTTTTTTAAATCGGACTAGCAGTTCCTGAGATTAAAGCTTTATAATAATAAGTATAGATAGTGAGATTACTGCTTTCCAAACGTGAATAGGGACAGGCGCCATGGTAGACGTTTTTCTGCATCAAAATGTCTATTCAATGATATATTAATGAGGACTATTGGAGCGGGTACCACGTTCCATACATTTTTGCCCATTGTCCTTTACCTCCAATACAAAATATTGATCAGCTGATTATAAATTTGTATGGAACGTCCAATTTTTTTTTGGAAATTTTCAATTTTTTCTTAGAGTTTGTTTGAAGTTAAAAAAAATTTTTCTTTGAAGTTGTTCATTACCATTGGCAGAACCGGTTTTTAAAATATGACCGCACCTTTTCGTTACACCCTGTATACAGATATATATATCATAAATGAAATAATAGAAATGGAACTATACAGGGTGTAACAGAAAGGTGTGGTCAAATTTTAAATACTGCTTCTGCCGATCATAATGAACAACTTTCTTCAAGTTGTTATTACACCAATCGATCAATCGTCGATCGATGCCATCGATCGATGTTGATTTATTGGTGTTAATAGCTTTGGCTGATCGACGGATACCGGTTGATAAAGAATCGACTGGTCGACGTCGACTAATCCATTCTACCATCGATCGACACTCGATCGATTGGTCTATCTAGTAAAAACTATCGATCGACGTCGACTAACTAATTCATTCTACCATTGATCGATGGTCGATCGATTGGTTTAATAGAAACTATTGATCGACGTCGACTAATGCTTTCTACCATCGATCGATGACATTTATCGACGATCAATTGATTGGTGTAATAACACCCTAAGTCATGGTAAATTCCCAAAAATAAATTTGTGCTTCCCATACAAATTTAGATCAGCTGATTATAACTTTGTTCGGAATGTACATTTTTTTGGGTATTTTCTATGTATTCCTTAGAGAAAGTTGTTCATTTCCATGTTCAGAAGCAGTTTTAACAATGTCTATGACCACACCTTTCCGTTACACTCTGTATTGTTATAAGGTACATAATATTTCCATAATGATCTGTGTTATTGTATTGATGATATTATGAAAGTCAAATGAGGGAAAGGATCCCCATAATGGCTGCGTAGACCAGATTTGGATTGTTTGTTTATAAATCACCTTATTACTTTTTGCTAGGGACGAGTCTATTAATTTAAAATTAAGTGGCTTCTGTATTGCCAAAGAGCTGATTTCGTTTAGTAAAATAAATATCTACCAGTGGTATAGGAACTAATGTGTTGTATCAGTTAATCCGTCAGGCCCCGGAATAACAGACACAATTAAAAACTGTCGGGTCCAGATTTTTTTTTTCAATCGTTTATTTATGAACTTAAATATAAATTGTTACAAACATAAGTCTTCTGCCAAACTACAGTACAGATTTTCGATGATTTTGGGAGTATGTAAAAGTATTCTATTAATGCAGAACTCTCGTTTGTTCACAGGCCAACAATTATCTATGTTGACATTCATTGTTGATGGTCATGATTAGGGTAGTAACAGAACATCGCGTTCGCGTCCTCAAATACGGAACTTCCGCAAGAGTTCGTACCTCCGAATCCGTATCAGCCTCCGCAAGTTTTTACAGGTCCCACAAAGAAAATCAGCTGCATCTAAGCGAATACCCTTATATGGTGAAAATCAAAACAAGCAGTTTTACAGTGTTTGCTCTTATATCACCGCCCCAGTCAGTGTCAGTACCTACTTACCATGTGAACAGCTGGTTAGAGGAGACAGCCTATGTTTTTCTTTAAATCTGCATAGACTTTTCGAAACTATGTACAGTCTGTTGTCAGCATTATCTAACCCACCCTAAAACAAACGAATTTGGACCTTTGATGAACAAATACAATAATAATACAGACACGCAAGTTTGATCTTTAAAACGTTAGCATTAGGTTATATTTTATAACTATTTGTTATAATATGATAAGTGTAATAGCTTATTTTAATGTCAAGTAATTCTGGTCTCGTGGTGTGGTCTCGTAGACTGAGAAAAACAAGGTTCGAGATCAAATCCTGCGACAAAGATATTATTTTGCTTTCAATATAGAATTTATATTCCAAAACTATTTCTTGTATTATTGTAAAAAACTACAGACTATACATAAACTTTTTAAAATGGTAATATTTTCACATAACTTGTAATAAGTGGGTAGTTGAAAAATAAATATTCGTATTCATTATAAAGAACTGTGAACTTAAAGTTTTTTAAATTACCCACCCGTTTACAAGATCATATTGGTCGTTCTTTAATATTGCAAGCAATATTGTAGAAATGAAAACAAATTAAAAAAGAAACTGATGTATAGGTGGACTGTATTTTCGAACCCACATGCTGTTCGTCGTCAATCCAGCATCAAACCGCTAAGCCACAAGAACTTGTTGGGAATACGCGAAATTAAAGATTGGGTTGTAATTATGTAGTGTGACTTAAAAGATTTTCAACTTTATGTTAGCGAGATAATGATTAAAATAGCTTAACAAAAACATATATAATGCCGGTGGCTCCGACTATGTTGGGTGGGTTTACCTTAACGTTACGTGTTAAAGATCAAATTTGCGTGTCTGTGTTATTATTGTATTTTTGTTCATCGAGTCCTCATGCACTTGTCTGATAAGCTCATATAAATTAAATAAACCTTAATGTTACAGGCAGAGGGTCCAAAGTCGTTTGATTTTAGGGTGGGTCAGATAATGTTGACAACAGTCTGTACCTGGATGAAAATATGTAAGATTTTTTTTCTACCTCTGCCATCGCTAACCTCCGGTTCCGCGCAGATGACCTCTGCTACATTTGTACCTACTTATGGCGAGTCTTTGGCTTACGCATTTTTGTACCAGCCCACAGTACCTTCATAAACCTCCATCCTGAACTTAAGTCGTTTCAAACCCTTTAAATTTAAGTCTTCTGCATTTTGCACCTACTAACACACCTCGTATTGAAACGGCTCAGAATTTAGCTGACATAATAAGGAAAAAGGCAAGACGACGTAAAATAACCATCTGAAAATAAAAAGCCGTAAAGCGCATACCGTATATGGGTAAAGTCCTCTTCCGTTCCTACCAAAAATTCTTTCAGCGCATTAAAAAAGTATATGACTGGTTACTGCTCCAATATATTTCAAAGAAATTGAACGCGAGAATAAACCTCCGACGATTTAAGGTACTCCCTGATTTGTATACGACGATGCTAAATACATTTATGAAGGATTTTAATGCGATTATATGAAATTTTAGTGTGGTGCGCCGGCATTTTGTCATTACGTTACGAAGGCCGAGGTGACCCGAACGACAGAGTTTACGATCTACCCATATACGCATTCAGGTGAACGCTAAATAATTTTAGTTCTTTTTATTATTGAAGTACGTAGGCGTATGTTTATGTAGATACATATGCAATAATATTTGACTATACGGTCTGCCTAAACCACTAAAGACGCGATAAGTGATACTTGTAAAGGTTTAGCATGATGAGCATTTTTCGGAGCCGAAAAACTGTTTACTCATTGTCGTGTCGCCCTTTCTTGTCATAGCTTAATATTTTATGGCCCCTCACTACTGTGTCGGGGTGAATAAAGTTATTTTCGTTGAACTGTCAGGAGGCACAGTGGGTGTCTTAAATTAAAATTACCGTTTATTAATCCTCTTTACAAAGCGGAATGAATTTTATTATTCGAATCCGGTCTTGGAAGGTGGTTTTTGAAGTTTTTGGGTTTTAAAGGAATATTTTTGGCTCTATGAAAAACGGTATTGAGTTCGGAATACTTTATAGGCGTTATTATTTATTTTTTTAGTTATTTTTTTTTTTTTAATCTTTGCCCCACACTAGGAAATATTCATGTATCGTGGGTGCATTCACAAACATGTAAAATCACATACATAAGACACCGAGACCCGGCACAACTGTCTGTAGGCCATACAAATATTTGTTCCGTGCGGGGATCGAACCCGCAACATGCAGCGCAGCAGCTGAAAGCTTAACCACTGCGCCAACCATGATTACGATATTACGATTTAGCATAGATTTGAAAGATAGAGATTTTATTCTTGATTGAAATTGGAAATCAACGAACAAACCATTATTGTCATTTTAGTATGAACAAAACATAAACTAAAATTATAGTGAAGTAATTTATAGCGGTTTACATGAAATGTTACTAAAAACCGCAAATGATGTCAGGATTAATTAAGAGTGCAATTAATATTTTATATCCTAACTAGTGAATTTTGATCCACATTTAGAGTATTTTATGACCACGAACAAAGAAACATAACTACAAAAAATCCTGACGACGATATCAAATAAAAACTACGACAGAATAAATTTTAATTTTAGTGTCAATTTAATTAAGTGCTAAGATTTAATTATTCCATTTATGGTTGTCAGAGAAAAAAGGTTTTATCAGCGGAAAATCAGTTTGACATTACCATGTTTTTTAGGGAATAAAACTGGGTTTTAACTTCGTACATCGTTATTATTTCCCGGTCGTTAACCCTGATTGACTTCTGATTAAGGGTCTCAAGGACTTCCAGATGGAGTCCATAGTAGGTATCATTGTTAAAAAGACCCAAAATAGGGTTGATATCTAGTAACCCAGAGACATAAGTCACATAATTATTACCTACTTACAAACGAACGTTGATAATTCGGTATTTCACAGTTTTGCCCCTAATGGGTAAGGACCTGATGTAATGATTGTGTGTGTTTTTCCTTATTTGCAAGAAATGGATGACATGGCAAGGCATTTGGCCCGCATTTTGTTGTAAAATGCGGGCTCGCTCCGGGCCCGTGTGGTGGATTGCGGCCCATTTCCTCTCCTAGAGAGTAAGGCCTTTTTTTTTGGAGGGTAAGAAATCATTCAATGACTTCTCCCGCTCTGGGTGGAGCGGGAGGGCGTGTCAGACTTTTACTGACTAAAACTCAGCCTTTTTTATGGGGTGTGGGAAACCATCCAATGACATCTCCTGCTCCTACGTCGACTCTCGGGCCTGGGGGCTTAGACAAAGTAACAATTTAAAAACGATAACGAAGTTAGAAAAGACTAAAATGTATGAGATTGACATAAACCGCGCTAAGTCACGTGGTCAGTCGACATCGTTATCGCAAGTTGGTAGACAATATTATAACTCGTAACGAAACCATAAAGAAACGAATTGCTATCGTGTTTATCCCATACCAATGCGTAGACAAGCAGCGCTTTCAGAGTTCGCCTTCGCCTCGATCGTGATCGCCAAAAAAGATAACGAAGGAACGCTAACGCTAGGAAATGTTTATCGATATCTCAGAGACGATGACAAAATTTAGATATCGTTTCGCTACGAAGCGATGTTACTTTGTCTACAGGCCCTGGTCCTTATCGGACGGTGAGCTACTCATTACTCGCCATCCGCAAGCCCACGCTTATGGTGGCCGGAGATCGGCTTGCGACCCCCAAAGCCCAGGGCGTCTCCTGCAGCGGCTGCTGCGGGCGTCTTCATTGCATCTCCCTTACGCATTCCGCCTCCTCCGTCGCGAGCATTACTGCTTCGCAGAAGGAGGTAACAGCTTCCTATTCCCTCTCGCCAGAGAGGAGGCCTGAGTCCCAGCAGTGGGAACATTATAAGAAAGAAAACAATATGTGAATCAGCAAGGAAGCTCTGCAATCGCAGCTAACTCAATGAAATTAGTCAGAATACTTTCCTAATTGCCCCCACACGATTGCCATAAACCCTGAAATATTTGACAGCAATTAAATGACTCGCATCGCTATTAAATCCTTTTCATTCGAAGAAGGCTACATTGTCACTGGGCCCATTCATTGACCCTTAGAATTTTTCACAGTCAATAAAGCCGATTCACAAAATTCAGAGAAGCAAGGTTTCAAAGGTTAGAAGGAAAATATTTGTCATACAGAACCAGTCAGTTTAATTGTAACATAAGATAACTTCACGACTGTATTCCCCGAAGGGATAGGCAGTGGCGTAGGTACGTACTGTAGAATCTGGAGGCGAGGAATTGTTTTTTTTTTAAATTAACATTCATAGGCTCGCGTTTGACTAATATCTCACCTGATGGTAAGCGATAATGTAGTCGACGATGGAGCACGCTTGCCTCGAAGTAATTTAAACCTATTCACTGTTGACTTAAAGAACCCTAGGTTGCAGCTATGTTATTTGTTCTGGTATTTGAAGAGAAACGCGGGACAGCGATGTGGAATACTTATGTTCCCAGACTCATCCTTTTACAAGCTTTTCCAAAAATTGACCCTCTAAAATGATTTAGTTATTAAATAAAATTCAAATCCTATTATAATTTACGCGGCCCTTAAAGTATATTCTATCGACCACCCTACATGCTATATGGTTCGTTTCCCATGCGGCCTAATTTGTAGATAATAATAATCTTTATTCACAGAAATAATTGTACATTTTTTTTTATTTCAATTGATATACATAATATATTATATTACGTTACAGTATATAAACACTCGTAGTACGTCAGCCATGTTTAAGTCCCATAAATAATGACGAGCCTACAGTCATCAAGAGGGAAGGAGGGGGAGGATCACGGGCATGGAACTTTGAGGCCTCTGGGCTGCTACTGAGAAATTCCAAATGAAAAACCCAATAACACTTTGCCCGACGCGGGAATCAAACTTAGGACCGCTTAGAAGCAGCGCTTACGACCACTGGACCAGCGAGGCGGATATTATTTTATCAATATTTTAATTAACCGTTTTGTCGAATTCATTGTAAATGCCTTAACAATAACTAACAGGAAATTACAGTTGGTTATTCGTATGTGTTGTTGAGCTTACAACGATGTCACCATGTGTATGCGTCATATTTGTTTAATAAATTGTTATTAATAAATGTTATGTTCTGCATTAGTGTTTGCATTTATATCCTAGTTCTATTAATATCAAGTTTATTTGCAGTAGTATACCTACTTTTGCAAATCAACTGCACATAGAAACTGAGCCTAGTTGAATTTAGTGAGCTGAATGGTAAACAATTTTTATTTACTGAGAAATCTTACTAATTTTGTAAAGGTAAATTCGAAAGTTTTGATGGATGTAGATATGTTTGTTTATCAATCACGCCAGAATAGCTGAACGGATTTAGATTAATTTTGGCATAGCAATAGATTATAGTCTGGAATAGCACATAGATACTTTTTATCCTAAGGGCATGTTCTCTTGAGATGATTTTCAATCTACACGCGGGCGAATTCGCTTTCAGAATCTAGTACCTAAATATATAAATTATACGTTACAAGTACCACAATCTTAAAATACTTGTTATTTAGATACCTACCTAAATCCCTAAAAAAAACGGTATAGAGATGCCAAATATTCGGCAAAAGTTAACAGTACGACTATGACGATTGCAAATGACCTACAATCAAACCGATAAGTACCTAGCCATCAAGTGCAAGCCATCAGTGTATATGATAGTACCCGGTTACCAAAACCGTTATAGTATCGACAGAAATACAGATCAATAACACACAATTGAACGATAAGAGGATCCCGTTTCAAATTCACGAACAAAGGGCATTGGCCCGCAGTACATTCTGGAAATAACATTATGTCATCTTATATTAAAAAGCAGGAAAACTGCTCTTCTGTTTGTAAAAGGTATCTCAGGAAGAACTGATCCGATTACCAAAATTCTCATCTTTGTACTTAAAGTTACAACCCTGGAAACAAACGGTTTCTGTGGGGTAGGTTACGGGACCACCCGGGGCACGACAAACAGGCCAGTACGTACTAGAATTTTATAAGAAATTAGAACTGTTTTCTCCCCACACTAGTTGCCACACTAAGAATTACTCCTGTATCGTGGGTGCGTTCACAAACATTTAAACTCACATACACAAGACACCCAGACCCTACTAACTATATATACTTAATTAAAAAATACTAGTATTGAATGAAGCAAGATCTCCTCGAAGCCTTAGTAGCTACTTAATGCATAATCAACAGATTATGAATAATACCCAAAAACGTAAAAAATATGTTGTCTGAATCAACAAGGGGACTTTATCAAGAATGCTTACGTCACTTACTACTTTTAGATACCTAATCATAACATAAACAATGTCATTTAAGGCTCTATCTACATAATAAGGACTTTCCCATTCGTTGCTATGTTTCTTAGTAACATGTACACATTGGAATAGGATATCCGGTTCATATACATCGAACTGTATTTGATATGTATATAGTGATTTTAGTTAATCGAAATATGAATACCACATTTTTCTTGGTAAAATTAAAGTAGCCTTTCGATGAAGATGGATCTTCATCGATTTAGATGGGTGAGGTTAGGTAGAGAATTATAAATGCAAACATACGTGCGAATGGTCACGACACGCAAATCGATTGAATCGATTAAGCCCGATAAATAAGTGTAATTGTTAAATGAGCAACGTTTGTGAGGAGAAAACCTCTAAGTACCTACTTATAATTTGTATGCTCCAATTTTGTGATATGTTCACATTTAAGCGGCGCAAGACGTAGGCAAAGTGACAAATAAACGTAACGGTTGTCAAAAAGCTGAAAGTAAAACTTTCTGTAGTATAAAAAAAAAACAAAAAAAGCACACTTATTTTTTTTCGTGTCCTTCTCTGCCAACTTCTCTTTCATTTGATATCCATAATTATCATGGAAATGCATACAAAATAACTAGTCCACCATCTTTGGGAGTCCGCCATATTGAATTCAGAATGACGTCACTTAGCTAACCAAGCATTGTCATTCAAACTAAACATGTTCGCAAAATTTCAGCTTAATCAGAATCCGGGAAGTGGGTCAAATTTAACTTCTAAGATTTGTTTACACAGTTAATTACAAGTGATGCTAATATAAATGAGTTAACATATGGTTTTGACGTTCGCTACCAAAACATTACGTGGTCACACATGATTGTTGACAATCGTTATCACTGATAAAATGTCACTTTTTCTAGATCCCTCCCTTTTTGTCACTTTGTTAGCTCTTTTTATGTCACTCACGTGACCGTCTGTCTGTCTGTCTAGATCCCTCCCTTTTTGTCACTTTGTTAGCTCTTTTTATGTCACTCACGTGACCGTCTGTCTGTCTGTCCGTCGTCTGTGACAAAATTTTGTTCCGAAGAATTTTTTTAATTTCAAATTGACTTATGAACTTGAGCTGATAATGTTTATTATTTTTATTATTACGTATATTTTACTAAGAAATACCAATTTGGTACGGAACCCTAAATGGGCGAAGTCCGACACGCACTTGGCCGGTTTTTATAGATTTTTATCAAACCATAAATATAATCTACGAGTATGTGATTTGATCAGGTTTAGGTCTTCTTCTCTTCTCCTTCCTTCGGCGTTTAACCCTTTGTGGGTCTTGATCTCCTCAACGATCTTCTTCAATTTCGCTCTATCTCCAGCCTCGGTTCGCAAAGATGTTTTCCGGCCTATTTTCCTCAAATCTACTTCTGTGTCTTCCTGTGGGTCTTTTCTGTTGCGGAGTCCGCTCAGACATGATTATTAGGTACCTAATTAAATTCCTTGTACATATATATAGGTAGTCTTATTGCTCGTGAAATGATTTGGGTTTATACACGGTTTGTATGACAATTAAAAAAAGGGACTAAACACAAATTAAATATGATCTGAGAACTCGATGATTCAAAAATGGACACTCCACCAACGTTTATAAAATCCTTTATTAACGAAATTCAAACAACTTGAGTGCCATAAAACTCAATCCGATTTATTTCGATCCTCATCGATTTACATTCAATTAGATGCATTCCTTTGAGCAAAAGGATCCGGGTGACAAATGCCTAAACATACAAACATAATGTTAAAAGAATGTTGCTTAGAAGGAACCAAATTATTCTATATTTTATATCTATTTTTAACAAAGTTTAGACTCAACCGTTCAGTGTGGACATTAATAAATTAGTAGTCTACAATAAAATTGGATATTTTATCTATTAAAGATATATATTTTATATTCCAATCCAGTTTGGGTCAGGTGCTTTATATTTTGGAAATGACAAATCTGTCTGTTGGAATGACTATTAGAGCACGGTAAGGCATAGGTCAGGCTTCTGTTTAATAAATCGTTTTTAATAAAAATATATTAATCATATCGTAGTAGCATTATGGTTGTGCAAACTTAATAAAATATGGGTATGAGCTAAACTTCGTCTTTTTGTAGTACTGAAGCTATTTACTACTTATGATTTCTTATCTTAGTTTACTGTTTATTGATATTAAACAAACTAACACTGTTTAGATAGACAAAAGCAAATAAAACATGAAATAAAAGACTTTTTACAAAAAAATGGAACCGACTTTCAAAAAAAGTGCAAATAACTTTAATTTCGGAAGTCGGTGTTTTTGGTTTTGTGTCTTCGTTTTTTGACATCGACTTCCGAAATTAAAGTTAGTTGTTCCGAAATTATAGCACTTTTTTTGGAAGTCGGTTCCATTTTTTTGTAAAAAAGTTTTTTATTTTTGACTTTTTAGTTGTGGTTCTACATTAAATTGTGTTAACAATTCCTAGACATACGATCGCAGCAATCGCGGTTGATTTGCTGTCAATTTTTGAATAGTTCCGTTGTCTGTCTCCGAAACCGATTATCAGATCTATATGAAATTTAAATGGGACCATTTCGGAACAAACCCCTTTCGAACAAAAAAAGAATTTTGATATTTGACGGAGATATAATGATATAACATACATAAAGAACATACGTAAAAAAAAATACAAACATCCGAATTGATAACTTCCTTCTTTTGGAAGTCGGTTAAAAAATAACAGAAAATGTGAAACTAAACCTGAATGAGTTTTAGATTAACTTAGTTAATTAACACATCAACACAAAAACAACATTCCACAAATATTGTTTTGACTGTCAGCACCTTATAACATTCCAAACTAAATTGTAGACACCACTGTGACAGTTATGTAGCAGATGTTAAAGGATTTCAATAAAAAATAATTAAAATAAATTATGTAAAATCGGTGACCGTTGGCGCCACATATTCCGCGTCATCGGCGCCAGAGGTATGATAAAATTTTCCCAGGAATGTCACATAAATTGAGGTATTTTTGCGACAAACAAACAGGGTCGGTGGATACGCAGAAAAACGTCAATATTTTTCTTATCAATTGGTAACAAATAGAAACATTAGTATTAATAATTAATGTGTTCAATATAATCAAATGACGACGACGTGTTATGTAGAATTTCGATGACGAGACTCTTCGCTTTAGTTGTGATAAGCTCGCTCGGTCGCTTAGACTTTTGACCTTTGGCTTCCTGAAAACTGTGTTGTTTTCGTTTGATACCATACTTCGTGGAGTCTGAATCTAAACGTATGTTACTAAGAGGTAAAACTGTTTTTTGTAGGGTGTAACTCCTGGAACTGTTATTTATTTAGTTCTAACTTCTGCCAGTGGCTTTGGCCGCGTGGAATGAGTACTTCCTCTCATTATAAATTTTAACTGTCGTGTTATTCCAGACTATAATCCGGCTTTGTGCTAAATTTCATCCTGATACGTTCAGCGGTTCTGGCGAAATTAAGTAATAAACATCCATTCAAACTTCCGCATCCTACTAATATTATAAATGCGAAAGTTTGTATGTTTGTGTATCAATCACGCAAAAATGGCTTAAGGAATTTGAATGAAATTTTGCACACAGATAGATAATAATCTGGATTAAAACATAGGCTACTTTTACTATGAGGGCAAAGCGGCTGGCAGAAGGTATTTTATAATATTAGTAGGATACAAAGAATACTCACAATACATGCCAGAGAAATGAGTATTTAGGTATTATGATATTTAGGGACGTAGACTCGACAGCGAGTAATGGGTAGCTCGCCGTCCGATCAGCACCAGGACATAGAGTCGGCATGTAGTGTTCCACGTGCACCTCAAATTGATGATGATACTTTATTAATTTATTTGGTTGTGTGTTAATTTATAATTTTTTAATACCGAGTCTAATTGCACTATATGGATCTTGTTATCTGAAATAAAGGAATTTTATTTTATTTATTTTAAAGAGATGTCAGCAACAAAAGACGGGGCCCGTCATGGCTGATGCCTGCCCCCGGGGGGTCGCGGATAAATTCAAAACAGAGTTACCGGGCCCCTGGACACTTAGGCAACCGAAGGAACAGGGGTGGGTTTTAGTCAGTAAAAGTCTGACACGTCCTCCCTCTCCACCCAGAGTGGAAGAAGTCATTGGATGATTTCCCAACCCCACAATAAAAAAAAGGTGTGTTAGTGTAAGGTACACTTCTAGTAAGTAGTTCAAGGTTCTGGTGTGTGTGAAAAGAAACACTGGACTGGATATTTTATATCTTGTAGGTATTATTAATTAACTTTTACATAACTATAAAATTTACTCGCGCCTAACGGCCTGACAGCCGACCTCAATCTTTCTCACAATCTTATTTATTTTAAAAGCTTTTTATCAATTTGCAATGTTTGTGTATAAGTTCGGGTCAAATCTTCCAAGTTGAATTAGAACCACTTCCTTTTATCTTACAGGGTTGAATTTTTACGTGGTGGTTAAGTTCCGATGACAATGCATTTTTATGGTAAGCATGACTAAAATCGACTCTTCAATGCTCTACAGCACGGACACGAAATTTTGTGTATACACTTAATTGTAATAGGTGGTTTAATAGGCTTGCTTAAAAAAATATTTTAACTATTAACTTATTATTATAAGACTCGAATAAGTGTTTACTTTTTTAACCGACTTCCAAAAGGAGGAGGTTCTCAATATTCGTCTGTATGTTGTTTTTTTTTTTGTATGTTTGTTACGCAATTTCTCCGCCACTTCTGAATAGATTTTGATGATTCTTTTTTTGTTTGGTAGGCCATACTTCAGAGGTGGTCCCATATATTTTTTATCGAAATTGATTCAGCACTTTAAAAAAAAATTAACATAAACAAAAATAAGTATATTTACACAGATGACGTTTTTTTTGTCTCCAAGTATGTTCAAATTCCATGGGTTATCCATTCGGGCATAACTTTATTATTTAGTTTTAGTTCTAGGGTACCTACAACAACGAAAAAGTGAAAATAAAAAACTTTTTTACAAAAATACAACCGACTTCTTAAAATTGCTTTCTAAAAACTTTAATTTCGGAAGACGGTGTCAAATAAGGAAGAAACAAAATACAAACACTGACTTCCGAAATTAAAGTTATTTAGCAATTTTTAAAAGACGGTTGTAATTTTTGTAAAAAAGTTTTTTTATTCATAATGCGCTATGAGTTCTAAACCTTCTAAAGAGGTCCTCATGAGAAAGTTACTAACTGTAGTAACTTTCTCATGAGGACCTCTTTAGAGGGTTTAAAGAGAGACTTACTTGATACTGATCTAGTAAGTGTCTCTTTCTCTTCAACCCCAAGCAGTACATGATATGGTCTCCCGTAAATATTAATGTGTACTTACGTATCTAGTTGTAGTAGTCTTCATTCGATTACAAAATTCTTTATCCCGTAAAAATACACCCATTCTTCGGGATCAATCACGGGAACCAAGCCGTGAGAATAATAAGTTTAAATAATAATAAACAAAAATTGTCGGATTTTTATGAAGAATTACGATGACGAGTCTCCTCGCTTTAGTTTTGATAAGTTCAATCGCTATGACCTTTGAACCTTAGCTTCCTGAAATCAGTCTGTTTGTTTGGGTTTTTGGTATTTCCCGTTCGATCCAGTTCTTTGTAATCTCTAAATGATACCTACATAACAACACAAAAGATCACGACTGTAGTCCTCGTCGGAGGTAAGGCAGAGGTGTAGCTAGTTAGTACACCCTCATTTTGCCAGTTATGTTTTAGTCCAAAGTCATTGATGGTGACCCTATTGCCATTAAGGCGGCGATTCCCAAAAACGGTCAAAATAGTGTTTATTTAAAGCAAATAAATAATTTTGACAAATAAAAATATGATATTTTCAAGTTCTATTTGCATACAGTGATGGAACTTAAAACATAATTTAACATACTTTAATGCATCAAAAAAATCTTCTAACATACCTGTTAATTATTTTTAAAAGCAGTTTATCCCTTCATTAACAATTATAATTATAAAATATAACATAAAATTTCAAATGCTGAACTACATCCAGTGATGGATTATTTTCTATAAATTTATCAGTAAATCCTAAGTAAATCGATAAATACTTCATATTTTACAATAAATTGAAATTATTTTGTCGTAGCGCATCTCTTTCTTTTCTAAGCAATTCGAGAGTGACTGCTTTTTATATAGGTGATGTCTCAGCCATAACAAAACTAGAATCAAGAATCCTGGCGACTACAGAAAAAATTCAACACTGCCTGACCCGGAAATCGAACTCAAGATCGCTATCCGAACACTAGACCAATGAGACCGATTTACCCACTTTAGAAATAATATCACAACCACGACCTGCATTACCATCCAGACAGATTCTTAATGGCCATATCGATGAGGAGCAGCACCTTAGTACTGTGTGACCCATTTCTACATCCATTTTAGAATTATACTGTCTATATGGTTGTTACACTTAGCTCTCAAAATTGATGTAAGAACTTATAGACCGTTGGTAGGCATGTGATCGGTCTCAAACTTTTGGGTTCCGCGATTCTATCAGATTTTTGAAGCAGGTGGGGTAACTCCTGGGTCGCGGGAGTGTTCGAAACCGCGGCCCTGGAACGCATGGGCAGCTGAAGGACACAGGTGGGATTTAGTCAGTGAGAGTCTCACGCCCTCCCGCTCCACCCAGAGCGGGAAAATAAAACAAAAAGTGGATAACTCTTGTTGTACAGAACACTGCTACCTAGCTTTTTGGTACAGAGATGACCAACGAGCATGCGATCTTTGTAGCCATTTAATCCAAAAATTATGCAGCCCGTCCGGACCTGGAGATTTCCAACTAGGCAGCGGACCGACTGCATGAGCTACATCTTAGGGTCTGATTGCACAATATTACTGTGATTGCACATTGTTAGTAGTACTGTTAGCTCTTTTGTTTTGGCTGATAATTTTAATGACAAGAGTTCACGTCCATCACTATCTCAGCAAGTGACCGTTATTGGGCCATCTTTAATTTCGGACTCTTTATCTCAGATTTGACCTTGAATAGTAGGTATTATTAATTATGGTAAGGTAAGCCATGTGTTCAATGGAATCATCCAACGGCAAAAATGGTGAACTCTACTAATTGATTAAATAGGGGATGAATGGTTATGGATGAATCATTTTTACCATCCCTTAAAGGATTTCCTTTAGGGGATGGTTTTTATTTGTCTCCTTAACGCTGACCTTCGTTACATATTTTGGGGTAAAATTTAATTTGCCTAGACCCAGTGGTTGTTGGAGGGTGGTTTTGACTGTCGCTGAATGAATACAATACGAACTAAGTACCTAAATTTGAAATTTTTATTTTATAGATTCATTAAAGATCTCCCTTTGGCCCAAATTCATCTTTAACTACTATATTTTGTCATGCATTATGTTTAAAAATATTATACTAGGTATATATATATGTGAAGAATTTTACAGTGGCTTTGACCTCTGACCCTGCGGTATCGAATACCTTGTTGAAAAGCACGCAATTAAAAAATATTTAATCTCTCCAATCTTGTTATCGTGTAAATTGAGTAAACATAAACAACATAATTATAATAACTTACGCAGAAATTAAAACTATTTTATTTTCTTAATCGTAAGCGGATTTTTTTTTTATTTTTTGTTACAGGTCACCCAGTACCTACATTGTAAAAAAATGTGATTTTCGTATATGCGGTAAGAATTTATACGAAAAGAGAATAAAAATAAATCTTAACATAAAAATTCAAATTTCATTGCAATATAAATAAATTTTTATTTTTTGTTCGAAAAATCGTCACTTAGAAACCATCCTTTTTAATTTTTGCCTAGTAAAACAAACCATTTAGTAAAAAGATAGAAAAAGTAACAAAGAAGTAAAAGTTTTGCAAATAAAAAAGAAAACCAAACGCAATAAAAATGTTTCGGCCTTGACTGACCTTCCCCAAAAACTGATCGCATAAATAACTTTCTTCTAAAAACTACCCAGATTAATCTTACCAACTAATGATGAAAAAAACCAGCTACTTCAAAATTATTCTATACATTGATTTTTTTATTCAATTTTATTCACTTTAGTAATGGTAAAAAGAGAAATGTACAAAAACATCGAAGTGTTGTCATTAATCTTCTCTTTTAGATTTATCTTAGCTTCTCCCAAAGCAATATTTATTGTTTTTGTTTTTCAAATATTCTTTATTTATTTTTCTACAAGTATGGGTAAACCCACATGTTTGCGATGCGTTGTAATATGCAAAACAGATACTTAATAACGAGAAATTTTGTAAAGCAATGCTTTGGAATGCACCTAAATAAAAATATTGTAAGTCTAAGTTGTCATATTATGCTTGTTGATGCTTTTTAAATTAATCAATTAAATTGATAAATGTTTTGAATATTGAAATAAACCAAGTTTCCGTTAGCTAAAAGCATTTTTTATTCTGCTCCTGACTGTTACACGTAATACAAAGACCATCAAATAATTTTTCATACATTTTAATTAAGTAAACATTTCAATACTACCTGTCATAAACTGCAGCAAACTATTAAAAAAAAAACACTTTTATGATAAACCAAGAATCATTTAAATAACAAGCTCTAACAAATAAAACCCTAAATCCTAGGGTATCAATGATGTTATTTAACATTGCTTTTTAATGAGACAAGTAAAGTTACACTGCACACATTCTATTCAAAACAATTATGCACATAATATTTAACCAATAAATATAATTGCTCAAGATGGTCTGATGTCAACACAATCTTAAACATACAAACTATACATCTGAGTCTAGTTAATATTACCCACTTACCTTCTACAAGTCAAGATCCTCATTAAATACTGCATAATTATAGAAATATCCATTAGAAATGCAGCCCCACTACTGATACATACAATTATGATGTAAGATTCGTATAAAATCGCATTTTATTAAACACTTCGATTAAATATGTTACAAGAAAAGAGCGCACTGCATTACGAAAAATCGCGCACTATTTTTAAATTTCTTATTTTTAATTTAAAAATATCAACACAGTCCAATAACACTTATATTTGCCACCACAATGACATTGCCATAATCGCTCATTTATAATTATTAATTCCCAACAATATTGGAACCCGACAATAAATATCAAATGTGTAAAAAAACATATTGTTTATTGTTAAATCGTAATTTTACAAGTATTCAGATAAGGCAGGATTACACGAGGACAACCAAAACATTTGTCCCCACAGAGGTGAATCATGTAATTTGGAAAAATATTCTTCATCACCCCGAATGGAAAAAAAAATTAAGTCACCTGTAAGTATCACTAGCACAGCGGTAATTTTTCATGAAATTTCACCAAATTTAATTTCACGAACATCCGTGATTAGTAAATGCTTTTAAAGGCGGAGATAATTTTCTATATGACACCGATACCCCAATAAAGTAACTCGGACAAACAATGGTATGCAAAGATGATAAAAAAAATGCGTGTAGTGTATGTGTGTGACGGTTCCGTGTGACGCACGCCGCGCATCTGTGTGTGTATCCTGCAGAAGAGATGACTTGATGTTGCAAATGTAACTATAAAAGCCACGCGTCGATTTCGAAATCAACACAACGATTTGAAATCCTCTAAGGAGTGTACACACGGACAGCAGTGTGACCGTGAATTTAAATTACCGCATTGTGATATCGAGTTCAGTCAGTGACAAGTGGCCTGAAGAACTGTAGCGTTCGAAGTTTTTCAAGAATTATTTTTTGAGCTTTCGTGAAGTGATCTTTCAGGATGTGTTCTTTAGAGGTTTGTACCAAAAATTATTTAATTTAATTGTTCTATTTGGTTCGTTATATCATAATATTGTTTATTTTTTTAAATTAAATATTTTCACAACTCGTATTTTTTGTTTGTATTAAAATTATTTGTAGCGAAGGTCAGAAATTGAAAACTAACAAAATAATATTTCCAGATCGTGCTTGCACTTTGCATAGTGGCGGTGGCGAGCTCTCCCATTGAAGACGGCAGGTGGAACCCTTACAAATATGGCGTCGAGGGCAAGTAAGTAAATGTTAATGCAACTTGTCTATTCATTTAGACATTTAATCCGTACCGAGTAGTCTTGCATCCCCGATAACGATCAATTCACTATTACTAAGTATGAAATACCTGCATTTAAATACCACCGATTTGTCCTGGATTTCATCCATTGATTTGATCAAATCCGTTCTTGCCCGTGGAAAGTTCTCACAGTACTTTAAAATTTGAGTAAATAAAATATACTTCTACTCGGGCACAACTAGGCCAAGTCTACTTAATCCCCGAACAACAACAAAACTTCTAAAAATACCTCGAAGTTAAATGGAAATCCAGATTTCAACGAAAACTGGAGCAAATTTCGAGATTAATTACCGTTTCATTTAAAAACGATTTTGATTTCGAGCTCTATGCTGTTTTGCATCACATTGCTCTAAAAAAAAGTTAACGGTTTGTTTACCATAAAATCGACGAAAGTGCATACTAAAAATTCCGCATGTTGATAAAAACAAACAGTAAAAAAGAAAGACGTCTAATAGAACACTTTTTTTCACAGATACATTCCCAGCGATGAAGGAAAGTACATTCACATTCCGAACCCCTACATCCACATTGACAACCCGTACGATGGTGGCTACGGACCCTATGCCCACGACTATGAGCCATACGTTGGAGAGGCTTCAGTAGACCAGTACAAGCTGATCCAGTACCCAGGTCAAGACAACCCCTTCTACAAAGATGGATACTACAAGAACAATGGCATCAAGATCATCAAGCAAAACCACAACTACAAGGAGGACAAATACGATTTTGAGTGAGTATTTTTCATAAACAACAACATTCGTTCGAGATCAATGCTCGAGGGTCAATCAAGAACATTAGATTCAAACAAGATAGCATGAAGAGTTTTAAAATTATATTTACGATGTTCAAAATAATAAAAAAAAAACAAACAAAAAGACTATTTTATCAAGCCACTGACATGCAAAGAAAAAGAGAACATCAAAAAGAAAAAACATTGAATTACTCTAAGCAGTTTACAATTTCAAATCTTTTAACGTCAGCATCGGTAAACTAACCTGAGCTAAATAAAATAGATACTTCGCACTAAATCAGAATCGATCACGACCTTTTATTCAAAGAATTTGAATTCGTACCCGATATACGACATTTGCATTTATATATTCAGCGATTGCAATGAAAAATAACAAAGTGCCAACTGCAACGTTTAACTTTGTTTTGAATCGGAATTTAGAGGACAACATTTTAGATCTAGATCATTTTCCCTTAAGGAGTTATGATCTATTTTAAAGCATAGCAAGTTATCAACATATTCATGTTGTGTCTCTATAGTAAGACAGTTGTATATTCTAACGCCATTATACGAATTGTGTTTATCCTGTACTACTAAAGAATTTCTGTTGGCAAAACCAAATAATACCTTGCCTGACCTGGGGATTGAATCCAATATCGCATGATCGGTGGTTTTGATTTGAAAGCACTAACATGGTAGTCAACTGTATAACATTGAAAAACATATGTTTCACCTAATTAAAGCAAATGAATTCCGCTCATAATAGAATGCAAAGTTATTTTTAAAGAACATTAATTCTTACATAAAACGTTGAACGAGCTTTATTCACAAACTTTAATTGATTTACAACTTTTTTGAAGCACCAACTTATGTTAATAAAAGCATTAACATACTAGAGAAGCGTAATGTACATATTTATTAGCTTCCCGTCTTCTACACAGATTTTAGCCTTGCATCGCTGAATGTCAAGCTTATCAGGATTATTTGCATATTCTTCAGAGCCTTCTGAATTATAAATGAAAGTGCTCAATAATGATATATTCCATTCGATTATGATATTACTGCATAACTGCGGGGCGTTGTCCAATAACATTGCGCGTGTAAGCTAATAAAAGTATAATTCGCTTGAGTATAGCTATAAATATTGTGCGCTCGTATTCCGGTTCCGACATATCTTTAAAAGCAGCGATAAATCTAATCGCCGGATAAATAACATCAATACTAAATATACATACGAGTACAATAACTCTTTTAAATACTGTATCTTCCTTACAAGTCAAACACTTTTATTAATCAAATTATTAATGATGCTGCAGATAATCAAGCAATCAAAGAAGTCCTAATACAAAATAATTATAGTCCTTGGTATCACACTGAGAATAAAGCAGATCAAATCGCCACTACTAAATACTGCCTTGACCGACACAAACCAGCGGTGGGTCATAGTTCAAAACAATTTATAATCATTTACGACAACCAAATTGACATTATACGAGCTTGTTACGATAACTGTGGTGAGGGATCGGTTTAGCGTTGATTAAAATATTGTTAACAATGAACCAGAAATATCAAATCGGTTATTTATTACAGGAAATGACATAACCGACATAACCAGACGATCTAATAAATGAGGATTCAATTGTTAGTGGCGTGTTTTGAAAAGTAATACAATCATCAATACATCAAATTAACGCTGAACGAGACGAGGTGTTATGAATTTTAGTATTGCAGGAATCACGAACTTATTTTTTTTTTCTATTACAGTTTCGAGACTGAAAACAAGATCCGTGCTGAAGAGAAGGCAGTTCTGAAGAACCCGAATACCATCGACGAAGGTATTGCTTCCAAGGGATTCTACGAGTACATCGGACCCGACGGTTTCATGTACAGAGTTGATTACACCGCTGACGAGAAAGGCTTCCGCCCCTCTGTCAAGAGATTAGAAACCCCTTACTCCGGTAAATGGATATACGAGAAAATCAACTAAAGGAATAACATCATCATCATTCACTAAATCAGTATTTTGAAATAAGTAGGCGATGTTGCATTTTCCACTGTAACCTCATTCATCTTTCGACTGACTGCAATTTATTTAACAATCACCTTCATTTAGTTCAAGACCAAAATATTGTTCACGAATATGACATTTGGATTTAACATAGCCAGGATATCATTGACGCATTTTGATGGACAGATCAACCTCAATCACATTTGTAATGTATAATTCTTTTGTATAATGTCTAAAGTACAAAAGTGGGTCGATTTGGACATCACTCGGTCTAAGAAAGTGTCTGCTTAGATAAATGTAATTTATACTTTAATTTTAAGTGCTTAGATATTTTTAAATTTAGATACTTATTTATGAAATGTGATAATAAATTTATATTGCAAAAAACTACTGATTTTAATTTTTCATCCCCTAAAACTAAACTCTACCTGCTAACCGATCATATGAATGCGAGACCCTAACCAAGTACACAGTGTTCAAAATAAATTGAAATAGTACCTAAACAAACACTGCAGAATACAGATTATGTCAAAAGAACGCAAATACTCGGAGGCCTAGCCAGACCCTAAATATTTGTCTGAATTCAATGGCATTCCGACCTTTCACCTAAATACTTGTAGTATTTATAGAGTATGGCCGATATGCTAATACTCAGTTCTTAGACATTTTCAGACAATTAATTTGCTATAGAGTACCATCAGCGGTAACGATTATCAAAATTCTGAATGATAATTGTGATTACGTAACATTTCGGTAACGCATGTCAATTAATCATTTTTGAGTTTTCGACGCTGCTGTGTCTAAACTCTAAACCCACTGGATAGAAAGACTATAGGTATCTTTGTAGAGAAAGGTAAAAGGTCTGTGGTTTACAGTAGAGTCATCCAAAAGATATCACCAAAAACCCTAGTTCCAGAATAATAAATGTTGGGAATATTATTATACTTTATTAGATTATTACATAAGTTCATCACCTAGTCAGCTGGAGGAATTAAGACCGGTAAGTTTGCGAGATCTTCCCGACATTTATTATTTTTTAAATCTTCTTCGGTCCTTATAGAGAGACTTGAAGACAGCTTTATGATATCATCATGGTGCTCATCAAAAAATTAATTATGGGTTCTGACTATAATTTTCTTGCCATCATTGTTAGGGTTCAATCTGTGTTATACCTACTAATTTCCCTAAATGGTAGTTTTAGATTATAGTGTCGCATGAAAAATTTGCTTTAGCTGACTGGTAGTTCTACAAATTGTATCATACAATAGCACCTTTTGAAAATCGTAAATATTTGAACGATTTTTTTTTTAATTAGTTGAAACAAAAATATACTTGACTACCTAACTGTAAATATATACACTTAAACAAAAACTAAAAAACTTTTACTAAAACTCTTTTGAAGATATTGTGTGATTTTCCTTAGCCTCCGTTTTGTCAATTTAGGTATATTGTAAACAAATTCTGACATCGAAAAGTTCATAAAATAATTTAATAGTTGTGAAAATGTTTATTATCTAAGCTGCAGCTAAGCTTACAACAATAAACTTGTGGAATTTCGCAAGTATTTGTAGAATCTTTTCTATAAATTGTATGTACACGGCTATTGTGTGAATGTTGGATACGGAAGTACATACTCAACACGCAAAACATCGTTAGGAGTGCCATATTACAATGTGCAAGTGTCGAAAATATAGCACCTTCTGACCTCAAGTGCCGAGGTCCCAAAGCCAACCCATATCGCGTTGGCTTGATGAATGCTCGCTGTAGGAATCAATATAATTTATTGGCGGCATATTTTTTGTTCGCCTGATTAATCGAAATCGGTCTATAACTTAGACGAGGCCAAATTTTCTGCCATTTGGAACACATCGGAAAAATGAGGGTTAAAGAGAACAATTTATAAAGCAGGCACTCGAATTTATAGTTCTAACATATGCCACGTTTGGCGGACAAATTATTACATTAACGTCATTTTATTAGTGTTGCCCAAATGCAAGACCAAGACGAGACTTAGGCCAGTCTTGGTCTTGGTCTTGCGTCAATACACCTGGTCTTGGTCTTGGTCTTGGTATTGCGCTCTCAGTCTTGGTCTTGGTCTTGGTCTTGCAGCAAGAGTCTCGCAAGTCTTGCAAGTCTTGCAAACACCTATTAGCCTATTGCTATTTATTGAACACGTTAGTTTAGATTTTAGATTATGATTCGCGCTGTAAGACGTATGTAGTTACAGAATTATAATCATCAAAATCATCAATACATCCCTCCAAGTTCATAAAGGTCGAGGAATTATAAAAAACAAATGACTTTTTCAAGGTCATACTCATTCCTCGACCTTTGAATATCAATTTTCAATCTTGCTGCTCACATTTTAGTACCTAGGTATATCACTCACTATCTATAATTTACCGATATTAACAATGATTATTTCGAAATCAAAATATTCGCAATTCAATAGATGCAATACCTACTTAGTTATTAATTATCATCTCGCCCGACAGCTTTAAACGCTGTAGTGTTCGAATTCGAGCCAGTGTGTGAATGTATTTATACAAGAATACATTTGTATGCATTCAATTTATACATACTTACTACTGAAACATCTTCAAGGTAATTTAATTTTATCCTCCTGTACCAAACCCTACCAAAATAGGTAACAATTTTGTGTGCCTCTGTCCGTACTCTTTGTCGGCGAATGCGGCGCTCAAACAGTGTCAAATGCTGTGATACACTTGTTGCAAACCGCGGCGTCTTTGTCGGTAAATTATCAAATAAGTAGGTATATTATACACCGACCGACCAACAGTTTATTCGCAGAACGTCACATTTTCCCAATCAACCTTGAACCTTAATTCTTTAGCGATAAAGTTGAAAATCTGTTAAAGAAATTTGACAGATTGTAGTAGCTTGATGTGCTGGCGTCTGTACCATAACATTGGCTGCCGTAGAAACTGTTACTAGACCTACTCGACTCACTGTTAGTTTTTAATTTTGCTGAATAAAAGAATAATATAAACTTTGAAACATAAGTAGGTACCTACATAATGTTTATATAAATTTGTTGGCTATAATTTTAAGCACATACCAACCTACGAGTACTAACGTTAGATCTGCACATTAGACATAAACAAGCATAATATATTATTATAGGTAGGTACCTACAAGGTATGAACTTTGCTAGAAAGTTATTCTAGGTACATTTCATCACATGGGATGATGGGAACAGATTTGTGAGTATTAACACGCTACCTACTTAATAAATAGTTGAAACATAATAAGTACTTACCTACCTAATCAATACAACCTTTTAGGGTTCTTTCAGACGAGCGGCACGTTGCCAACTGCAGATACAACTGCAGCCATTAGTTTAGTGTTATGACGATACCTACGGTTTTGATACTGGGGAACGTCTCTCAAAATCGGGATTGAAACCAAAGACCTACTTAATAACGCCCAAATCTCAGTTTGTCTTAACTGCAAGACGCAAGAGTCTTGCAGGCTTAAGTCTTGTCTTGCTCAAGTCTTGCAGGGTTCAGTCTTGGTCTTGGTCTTGCTACAATAAGGCGGTCTTGGTCTTGGTCTTGGTCTTGCGAAAATGCAAGAACAAGACCAAGACTGCAAGACCAAGACCGATTTTGGGCAACACTACATTTTATACCAACTTAATGTTAAAGCTATTCAATGTGAAGCAACAATTTTTCTAAAATGGTGAGGTGGGTAATTAATTATGAAAAGGATTTTCTGTTCAAAGGTGTGTTCAACAGGTAGGCCAAAATTGTTGAACTTTAAGAGCTTCGTAACATCCGCCTAGTTTACCTACCTAATTTGTAATTTGGTGTGTTATTTACCAGAAATAATACCATAAAGTGGCAGATTTATCGAAAATTAACACTGTCAAGAACAAAATGGATCTAACCATTTTGTTCTTGACAGTGTTAAAGGATCACTTCACTTTATTCAACTTTTGGCATAGAAAAGGGGTCCAGCCCGGATTGGCAATAAATATCAGGATGTGAAGGCAATATTTGATCTGATAACGTGATAAATAAATACCGAAGCGCCTCGAATTTCAATAAAAATATCACGAGTTGCTCGACCAAAAATAAACGAGCCCATCCAGAGGAGAGAGGAACGGAAGGATCGTAAAATCATGCGTGTTAGGGCACTGGCAAGAAATTTGGCGAAATTGTTTTGGCTCAAGCTTGTGGAGGCTTTTATGGAGGCAGAGGACGTTGACCGAGAGCAGTGCCAAGTGGCCGGCGCCACTCTGCCCGACGCACTGCGATCCCGAGGATGCTGCACTGCGCACCGCCTTATCTCTCTCCACGCTTCCTTCTCGAAATAATTTAAAACATTCGATACACTGCCAAATAGGTCCCGACCAGGATCTCCGTATATCCCCGAAGCGAACCGGAAAAATACGACCTGAGATTCCAAGTGCAATGCCCTTCCAAATATTTCTATCGAAGGACGTCCCAAGGCAGAGGATATAAAAGTAACCTTTTTTTTTGTAATTATATCGCCGAATGATATTTATATGGAAATCAGGCGCAGTTAGATTAGCGTGTCTTGTCTTCGAGACGTTTATCGCTACTGCTGTTACGCGCGCTTGAAATATAACGTGGTGACCCATAATGGGGTTTCGACTCCATCTATAATCGGATAATCATACAAATTAGTGGTGTACCATAATGTTAAACAAATCGATTATGATTATAGCTCTACTTTGTTTAGAATGCCAATGATGCATTTTTATGACTGTACATAAACTTACTACATAACTAAAATGTAGCTATGACCTATACGACCGTTCATCGTCTTTTGTTTTTATAAAAGACAGAGCCTTAACTATTTCAGTTTTATGAGTCATAAAAAGTAGAAGAAAAATAAAATTTTATTACAGTGAGTTAAAGATTAGTCTTGAAACATGTGAAAAATACTCTGTTTTTTCACAGTTAAGAGGGACCAGGGGCTCCAATTCTCCATACAAATGTATTCCCGTTTTTTCTTCCTGAATAATGCCTCTAGAGCAATCATTTTTTTTTTATAAAATCAAGGTCTGCTGTTGACACGTCCCTGTCATTTTCTTTTTTTCAGCAACTCATAAATAAAGAAAATATGACCCTCCAAGACAAAAAATGGCCCTATTTTTACCACCGTTCTTATAGCACTACCAGAAAAAAATCGAAAAGTTTTAACATAAAACCTTTAATAGGAACCTAGACATACTCTTTTTTAAAAATTTGGTTCCAAAAATAATTGAATCGGCTCAGTTTTCGAGGAGAAAAAAGGGGAATACGAAACGTCGATTTCGTCAAGAATTTTGTGATAAAATCGGTCTGAGTTGCAGCTGTCCCTTTCGCACTCTACGGGGGCAAGCTTTAGGGAGCACGATGGCGATAGTTTCTTCAAATATCTATTTTATAAATTCCTCGCAGGCCCTGTTCCCTCTTAAGCCAGTTTACTAAAAAAGACTGAATGCTTTAGGGAGAAAAATAGCTCTATTTTCAGTGATGAATTCAAAACCGTCCTGCCCTACATAAAATGTAGGTAGCTTGCCCTCCCATGCAATTTAAAAGTCAACTAGGGGAACGGGTTTGTATGCTTTTCGTGGTCAATGGGGCGGCTTGCTATTGCAATCTTTGAACTCAATTTGGTTTTACTATAGATCATTTCAAGCGAAACTATACTTTGTGTAGAAAGACAAAGAGTCTATAATAATATCTTCTTTAGTTGTTTGGGCTTTATTTCATTGCTATTTTGATTATGTCAAGAGGAACCGGGCAACAGTATCCTTATATATGATATGCCTTTAATAAAGTTTAATGATTACTAAGACATCAGTTTGGTGGCTCTGGTTTTAAGGCGTATATAGCCGCCAAATGGCACTCCCATTGAGTAAAAAATCGTAGCAAATCGTAGAAAATAAAGATTAAAGAATCCTATGTTGCGTTTGTTACAAAGAGGATAAGGTATTTTTACGTTGTCAAAACAGGACTCAAAATGTTTCGTATCCAAAGTAGTAAGCAAAAGTGTCAAAAAGTACCAAAAATGGCCGTTTTTGACACTTTTGCTTATTACTTATCATATAGCATAATGTGAATGCGGGAACTATGTATGGCGTTATATTCATGTAGATTTTATGATTGTCTGGCAGTTTGAATATTTTTGCGGCCTACCCAAATGTCCTTACTTTGGTATTGTTCGTCGGTTCGTTGAGCTCCTCAAAATTCTGAGTTGAGCTTCACGATAACTGACAAATGCTTGCACTGTCTGGACAGGTCCACTCGAATTTGCGTGTTGCTTTCCTCAAAAGCTCATCCCAGACATCAATGTACATGGTTCTCATATGATTTGACCAGTACATATTGTATGGATTTGAACACTTTAAAAGAGACTTTGACCTCTGAGTTTGTTTCGTTGTTACTTCTCAGGGTAGTCAGCTAGGAAACGCCGGCCTCATCTAGCTAAATCTGACAAAAAAAAGTTGACGTGTAAAAGTGTTTAAAGTGTGTAAAATTGCAATAGGTACATTATATATTTTCAAGGAGTCCGTGGTAATTCTTGTTAAACTACATAAGAGTATAACATTTAAAAAAAATGTTAGGAAAGGCTGGTCTAAAATATTTAAGACAATACCGAAAGTTAAAAACCGGCCAAGTGCGTGTCGGACTTCACACATTTAGGGTTCCGTACCCGTAAATGAGGGCACTTCATAGAAAAAATGTGATTTATTAATATATTGGTATTAATAATAAAATATACGTAATAATAAACATAATCACCAAACTTCAAGTTCCTATGTCAATGGGAAGTTAAATAATTCTTTGGAACAAAATGTTGTGACTCCGGGACTAGGGATCCATTGGAACCCTTCGGGTACGGAACACTAAAATGAAAATTATTTCATTGGTATGTATAGACAAATGATGCTTTTCTATACCAATGAAATAAGGTTAATGTATCGGTGATTGCACATCCATTTAAGACAAAAAATTATTCTGGATTGCACCAAAATTAAACCAATCATACACAATTTCTACCAACATACACACCGCCCAATCCAATTACCAAATACAAGCCGAAACTGCAACAAAATGTTCACTGAGCAGCTAAATTCGATGTAATTCATACAATAAAGATTGGGCCAGCGATTTGTGGGTGAACCACGGAAGCTGGACCGTGGCGCCTGCTGGCTTAATTGGAGCCCGACCAACTAACCAAAAAGATACCCAGGAACGTGATGCGGTTAAAAGAAAAAAGGGTTCAGAAACTACATAATATTCGCTACTGTTTTTGGGTTGCGTAAGTTATAAGGGAAAACGGTTTAGTTCTGGTAATGTTTGGAAATATATTTAAATTCGGTTGTCACAAGCGCCGCTTCATAGTTTTTAACCGACTTCGAAAAAGGAGGAGGTTTTATGTTCGACTGGCGTTTTGGTTTTCTCCAATTAAGTACGAGTATGTTTAATTTTTTTTTTCACTTTTTAGTTGATATATCAACTAAAAAGTGAAAAATTAAATTTTATATTACCAAAAAAAAAAAACCGACTTCCAATAAAAGAAAAAGAACTCTAAAAATTAAAAAAAATATCTTTAATTTCGGAAGTCAGTGTCAAAAAACGAAGAAATACATATTCATACATAACAAACACCGACTTCCGAAATTACAGTTAATTTTTAAATTTTTAGTGTATTTTCTTTTTTTGGAAGACGGTTTTTTTAGCTATACTTCTGCCAGTAATGAGCTAATATAAAAGTAGTTTTTATTTGTTTGTTTTTATTTATTTGGTGAGTGAAACTAATAAAAAAAAACCGTTACACAAGAGGTTTGCAGTCTATCACTAAAGAAGAGAGAATGGACTAGTTCTACTCATCTCATAAGAGAATCTTGACTTCCCGAAGCAGAACCACAATCAAATGAATTATTTAGATGAAAATAAATTGTTTTTGACAAAAATGCTAAATAAACAGTAGTAAAATTGCGTGATAAATAAATTTATGTAAGCAAAAATGGCAATGGTATATAATCCTTTCTTTACTCTATTTTTATTTTCAACAATAGCTGTGACAATTATTTTTAGAATAACCCCTACATTTATTTTTGATACATTTTTTATTACATAACGAATTCAATATTTCAATATGAAGAGGTATTTTTCAATAGAATTCACAAAGAAATGAGACAATTGTATTTTTTTTTGTACGGAATCCTTTATATTTCGGGGCTTGGAATATACCGATTTGTTACCAACACCACTTTTTCCATGATCGATATCCACCCACGGCACAAAATTAAAGTTTTTTTCATTATATTTTTCTTTCATTTAAGTGGTTACGTTTGTTTTTATAGGCGATACTTTCATTCGGTTCGGCCATAAGTAAATTTTCTGGCCAATAATGCGGCAAAATATTTTTCGAGGTTATTTACATATCCCCTTAGGGATCCCCTGATTTTAATTAAGTATTTGGATATTATGACTGGTTTTATAATACCTTTCTTGTTTTTCTTGTTGTAAGACTAAAATGAGATTAATATTGAATATTAAATTTAGTCGCACGCAATGCATTACTTCTTACTTAATAGATACGTAGAAATGTGATAAATTCGAAAGTTTGGATGAATGGATAGATGTTTCTTACTCAGTCACGACAGAACGGCTGAACGGAACTAGATGAAATTTAGCACAGGGATAGATTATAGTCTGGAATAGCACATAGTAAGGAAGGAAGCTAGTAAAGCATAATCCTTTAACAATTTCAAGCATCACATTTATTTACAACTAGCTTCTGACAGCGGCTTCGCCCGCATGGAATTTTATTTAATTTTTTTTTCTCCTTATACAGGCTGTAAGGTAAACGCTTTCGGAAACGGAGACAGGCGAAAAGGCTAGTGATTCTCGATAAGATACCATCAAAAAATCTGCAAAAAAAAAATCTAATTATTTTAGCATTTTGCGTACACTATGCTGTGAGAACAGTTAAATGACCATTATTTGCAGTTAAAGACACTTTTTTTTCTTTACAACTTTAGCATGCAATGTAATATTCATAAAATATCAGCTGACGTGCGCGCACTTTCGCCGACAGCCATGCGGCCAACGACCTCACGTCCACGCGACGCCGAAATGAATTGAAAGATCACTGGTATCTGTTTGCATTTAGGTTATATATAATCTACGTTCTGGCTTTGGAAGCGTTCCCCTTACACCCTGTATAGTGTACTCTGACAAGATTTTAGTAGCTACCTGCTAGTAAAATCTTATCAGAATCAGTCCAGCCGTTTCGAAGAGTAGCCGGAACAAATAGACGGACAGACAGACAAACATTTTAAAACTGATTTTTAGGCATAGGTATCGTGACTGTATGGGCTTAAAAAAAAACTTTTATTTTGACATTAAAAACAGACATTTCAATTTTATTTATTTGTATGGATATATTATTTGTTTTCTGAATACAAAATGTATATTGAAAAATGACCAAGAACCAAAATTACTTCTATAGTCATACAGGGTCAATGTGAGAACAATAATTGTCTGTAATTTGAAAAATTGCAGTGGATCTTCCTTTTATGATAAAGGACAAATAATTTGGGGCTTACCAAAACAAAAGTAATTGTTTATTTACATATCTTTATCAAACTAACTTAGCATTTTATTCCTGAATTGTGATAATTTAAAATTGTTAAAAAAATAATTTCAAAAAATTGTTCCCTGGTCACATTTGCTAATGAGCGAACCAATAATATAAGGTAACTACGTTAAAATGCGTGTTGGTCAAACTGCCATATGTCTTGGAACATATAATTATGTAGATATGAGTATTTCTGTGCGTAGGCTGCGTACGGATATGGAACCAGATAGCCTTTAGCTTCAAATAATATTGCTGACCAACACTGCGATAGTTTATACAAGTATAAGTAAGGATGTATACTATGTATTAATACCTCCTTACAGTAAGTCAACATGCATGGTCTGTGAACATAGTGACATGAATGGCGCTGTGACTGAGCGATTGGCTGCTGCGCTGTGTGTGGTTCGATTCCTGCTCGGAATAAATATTTGTACGGCCTACAGATAGTTGTTCCGGGTCTGGCTATTTGTGGATGTTAGTTTCAATCAGTAAACGCACCTTACAATACAGGAGAAACCCTAATGAGAGGATAACGTTTTATTAAAAGCATAGAAACGGCTGTATAAAAATTCAGACTTAAGGAAATATTTAGAAATGTGTTAAAGATGATAATGGCTAAAAAAGAAAATAATACTGAGATGACCCCCAAATATACCTTTTATAGGAAGATGAAGTCAACACGGTCATTCTTACATAGCAATTGTCGGGGAAGGTGTATAATGTAGCAAATCCGATATACCTACCTATTGGACATATTTTTTTCGAGTCCTGCTTAAAATTTAGGCAATAAACACACTGCATAAACTATTTGCAGGGATACGTAGCATCATAATCAGACGTTCCCACTGCTGAGACATAGGCTTCCACTCTGTGAGAGGGAATGGGCATTAACCACGCGGGTCCAGTACGGTTTGGTATACTGTAGTATAAACTCGAGACATCTTCAATGTGCTCACATTGTATGTATAGGTATGTTATAAGGATATAGGAATCTTCTCATTTCATCATCACCCTAGCCTTTCCGAAGAATGTTGGGGTCAGCTCTCTGACTTACCAAATGCGGCTGAATACCCATAATTTACCGTGTATTGTGTTCGAGTCGCCCTACAGACATTTTATTAACCTTAGTAAGTAAGCAACTAATTTAAATACGAAGCCTCCAATAAAATAAATAGTAGTTAACCAGCTAAAATTACTTTAATACCACACTGATCAAATAATTATTCTTTGAAATCATAGCTCCATCTAAAATCTTTGCATATCTTTGCAATGACTGGACAAATATTAAAAGTCAGACGAACGAAGAGTGTGTCAAAGTTGATGAATTTAATAAGAATTTATTAGAATTTGCATAGCCAAGGTGATTCAGTTATTCACCTAATTCAGTGTATAAACATGCATCTTATTGTATAACAAATTAATCTAAAAACCAAATAACTACGTAACATTTAAATGTTACTAAAAAAGTGGTTCTAAAATCTTCCGCAAAACCACTCAGAGACAAAGGTGTGTCAGAAGATCATTTTACGTCAATTATACAAAATATGTCTACGTATTAATCTTTGTTTGTCTTCTAAATTTATAATAAGCCTACGTCATAACCAAATGCCAGTTGAAGAATTTAAATAATCTGCCACAAATTCATAAATCTGCATATTTAGAGTGTTAACTCTTTGGGCTTACTCCAGAATGGAGTTTAATAACAAAGTAAGGGTCCATCGGATTGCAAATGCAATTCTTTCAGTTAAACCGCATTGAAATAACATAAAAGTTTGCCGGGTGATGCTGGACTGACGCCAAATAAGGTGACTGTCGTGAACATCCGCTAGGGGCAACACGGAGCTGCAACTTTAAATCTGCATTTCCTTTCCACCTTACCTCCTGTCGCATAAAGTCCAGAATCGATTACCCCGAAGGTCACGTAACTTGGTTTCTGGTCAACTGCTCGGTTCCGGAGTCGCTGGCTACTCGTTCAGTTTTATTGCGAACCGATTGAATTTGTTGGTGATTATTACAAAGTTTCAGACCTAGTTTTCGATTCGGAGTTTTTGTTTTGTTTCCTACAACTTTAGTCGAACTGAAATGTGTGGTGGTTTGGTAACTATTTGAAATTGATTAAATACTAAATAGAAATTCCCAACACGCATAGCAGAAACAGTTTTTTTTCGCTTCGCCCGCGTGAAAATATTTTTCATGCCAAGGGAACATACTACCGGAATAATAAAACTTATCATATGTACTATTCCAGGACATGGTCTACTCGTGTGCCAAGTTTCATCAAAATCCATTTAGCCGATAAGGCGTGGAAGTAGAACAAACAAACAATCTCACATTCGAGTGAGGATGAGCCGGAGTATTCTTCATCATTCTATCGCTGAGCTAGCTCAAAAGAAGTCTATTTTTAACCGACTTTCGAAAAAGGAGGAGGTTTTTTGTTCGACAGTATGTATGTTTTTTTTTTAATTATGTATGACCGCCGATTTCTCCGTCAGTTGTGGACCGATTTTCAAATTTCTTTTTTTATCCGAAAGAATATACTCCCGAGGTGGTCCCATATAAATGTTATCGAAATTACTTTAGCGCTTTTTGAGAAACTGAACAAAAACCAAAAATTAGTATACCTCGATGACGTTTTTGTTTTCTCCAATTACGAGTATGTTTAAATTTCACGTTCCATGTTATTGGGGTTTTTAGTTCTGGGGTATAACAACTAATTTTTTTTTTTTCACAAAAAAAATAGAACCGACTACCAGAAAAAGTGCAAAATAAATTTAATTTCGGAAGTCGGTGTTTCTGGCGGTGTGTCTTCGTTTTTTGACACCGACTTCCGAAATTAAAGTTATTTTGCACTTTTTTTGGAAGTCGGTTCTATTTTTATTTAAATTATTGTTCTTAATTCAAAGTTATGCTCCTACATAAGTGCATTGCAGTGCATTGCATGCATCTAAAAGATGACTCATAGATCAATTCAGTTCAATCCTGTAATAGAAAAATCCTATGAAACAAAATTAGGTTACCAGATCGAATACAACTAAATTTTGACGTCATATGCGATTCAAAAATCACGTTTAAAAAACCCGTTAGTTATTCAGAGCTAGTCAATATTTAAAATGGTTTTCACTGTATAGCTTTATCGACGAGGTTAAAACTGTCCATTAAAATATTTTGAATAATAGAGCTCTCTTCAAAGAGAGTACTGTATTTTTAAAAGCCATTAGCTAGCTTGGGGGTCTTTTTCAGCTTTTTATTTTTAAAACTTGATTGACTATTTTCGCTGGAACGATGCTGGGATACAAAATGTTTGAACTTTTTTGGAGTTTTGTGGGTGTGCTGTTTTGGCTTGCTTAGATTACATTAGTTTAGGTTTGATCAAGTTTGAAAGTATTTTTACCCAACTGACCATTAAAAAGGCAGGTAATGTTTTTCGAGAGTATGTATTGTAAAGAAATTTTTCTTCTCACCGGCTAGCGTTCTGCACAAGTCTCTACTTACTAATCTACAAGTTTATTGCATGAGGTATGTTTGTAGCAAAAAACAGTCTATACTTCTCACATTTATTAAGAACACTGTCACATTTAAGAAGACTAGGTTTCATTAAAGTTCTATACAAAATTGTATGTAGCACTTACACATGATGGTGAACAATTATTACCCAATCATTCGAAGATCAATGATCCAGATCTAGAGAGAAGATTCCACAAGCAATATCGTAGCTGTGGCCATACAATCCTGATTATCCCTGGACACGTGGACGTCTGTGTTCATAACCCTTTGCTAAGACCGCTTTGTTCTTCCAATAATTATTCCATAAATAGTGTGGTTACGATCAAACCATTTTCTAATAAGTTTTTCTATAAAATTTTAAATATAATCTAGGACCCGGTCGACAAGAAAATAATTTTATGAGCTTCACAAATGCTACATCCAGACTTAGCGTCTCTATAGAAAAATCCCAAATAGTACTTACAGCGTCATAAAATTCTAATGCTTAAAGCATTTGAACTTGACCCTGGTTCCTTTAACTCCTCAAGACTTGGTAAAGTCCTTTTAAGAACTATTTTTCAATAAAAATTAGTTTATTGAGTCAGACTCGCTCCAGATCAAATTGGAAAAAGAAACGTCATAGACTACTAACTGTCATCTTGCAAATCAACGTTCCATTACACGGATCGATTTTTTTTTAAATGTTACAATATGTATTTCTTTGGCATGGCCTGCAGCCTAAATGGCTGGATGGATTTATCATTATCAGTTTCGTGTCTGATGCAGTTGGTGGCATCAAATCTGTGATTACACTAAAATAGAAACCAACAACTGAATCAGACGGCTTGAAAACTGACTTGTTTGTAACTTTTTAGCCGTTTTTTGCAGTCGGGTTTTTTTATTTAATTTTCTTGAATACTGATCATCAACTTAGCAGTCTTATACTAAATACTAGGTTCTGCCAGCGGCTTCGCCCGCGTGGAATTAGTACTTCCTCCGTTATAAACTTTCAACCCCTTTCTCACCCCCTTAAGGGTTGAATTTCGAATAACCTTTTTTTACTGGATACTTACTCTTCACAAAGAACAAACTCTCCAAATTTCATGTCTCTAGGACCAGCGGTTTAGGCTGTGCGTTGATATATCAGTCAGTCAAGACATTGAATTTTATAGAATATACAGATTGTAATCGGTTCTTCATGGTTTCGACAGATTGGTCAACTATTTATACTTTTAATAGGATAAGTTAAATTCAGAATCGGTCCGAAATAAGAAATATTGTTTGTTGTAAGTCAGATTGAGACATGAGCTGTAATCGATATAAGAAGAAATAACTAAAAATAATTTAAATTTAATATGGCTGTATCTGTGTGTCCGTTCAAACACTGAACAAATAAGTAAGAATACGCTCCCACACATAGGAATACATATCTCGGTCCTACTATATCATCATCATTTACAGCCCGATTTCACCCGCAGCATATCTTTTCTTGCACCAATAGGTCCTGTGACCCTCATCTTCCATTGATTCTACCCGCGATGCCAACATGTTGTCTGCCCATCGCTGCCAGACGACCAAAATCCCTTCTACAAAACTATTACACAGTAAATGAAAGACGTCCACTGCTGGGCATAGTTCTTCCCCAAGTGTTGCCACAATGACCGTTCCTGTGCGTCTCGCAACTATCGGATTCCCACGACCCTCTCCAGGTGATTGGTCCACTGGTCGGGAGACATAGGCTTCATTGATCGCCGCGCTCATCCAGTTGCCACTACCTACACCGCTCCTGCCTTCAGTCTAGAGTAAACTGATCAGATAAAGGAATTCAAGAAGAGGACGGTCAAGTTGGTAAAGAAGAATGGCCAAATTTCTGTAGGAGCTGGACTCGACTTTTATTTTTCATGTCCCATAATAAACTATAGCTAGATTGGTTTGTTTTTATGTCGTAAACACTATCCCGTTTGAAAATTATTTCTAAATAGCCACGATTTTTTATAATAACGTCAACAATACTTTTGAGGTTAGAATCTACAACTACCCTCTACCCGATTGCGGCGTAGCTTATGAGTCTAGTTAGCGATAAGCGAGAAGGGTAATTAGCGATCTCGTTTCTATTTATTTCGATTTCTCTCAGAGAATTACCCAAAAAATAGGACTTGTAGCAAAGCGCACCAACTCTTTGTTTGTCCATCGATCATTCAATGAAAACTACACCTATATTGCTCTAACTTGCACAACGTATAGTGTTGACAACAAAGCATCACACGTGAAGTGGTTCTTGAAAGACTTCCAAGCCTTTTTTGTGGTTTGACCACTTCAATTCTGGCTGAAGAGTTAGTCACTAGATACCTACAGCCTTTCAGTCTTCAATGCTCAAGTTGAGTAGATATTGACAAATTGAGTAATGGTTGTTAACAGGAGTAATTGAAGTATAATTGGTAGAGTACTTAAATGAAAGAAATAGGCTTGACAAAAATACTTTTTATTTATCATCCTCTCTTATCACTACAACATCGAGGAATGCTGGTGGCTCTGATATTGTCGTCGTATATTGTCCATACTTGAGAAATCCAGAAATGTATTAAAAGCGTTAATAAAGAAAAGCGCATATTCCACTTGTTCAGCCGTAAATGTTCTTAAACTATTTTTTGAATTGAACAACATATCCCAATCAGTACTAAATGTATGTTCTTCACAAATACGAACATTTATAGGCAAGTAATATTTGTTTTTGCTTAGAGTTATTGCACTTAGAGGGTCAGAAATTCTATGCAAATCTCTGTTTCGGCAACCAGAAAAACACAATGTGCTGCGGTATTAGCCGCTAGTCCATACTGCGATTGACTAATCACCCTGGGTACTTCGTGAGCTAGCTGGTCGGTGTCTCCAAACACCGACCCTTGGGGTTGAGGCTCTAGCTTCAGCTCTAGTTCTGGCTCTGGCTCTGGCTCCGACTCTGCCTGCTGCTCAATATTTTGCTACATATTATGCATTGCAACTCTCTTGAGTCTCAGCCAACAGGGATGACAAAAATGGTCTGATGAAGTTGCCTGAAACAACCACACAGCATTGTCTTATTATAAATCTTTGGGCTCATTATTTATTAAACATAAGGAAATAAAAACATTGTTACAAAACAATATTAGATTGCAGTGATGAATTCACTATAACATAGGACCACAATGAAAAAGATCATAATTACCTGCCGTGGGGCAATTCTATTTTTAAGTTCGTATTGCTTGTAGCAACTGAGATGGATTCTCTCTCACAATAAGGTCACATTTACGGTTCCGCAGAGAACTTCCACAAAGTATGCAAACATGCATGTGGCCACGGGAAGATGAGGCACCAGGTTCATTACTTAATTCAGAGTTGACATGCTGCATTGCCTATTGTTTACAGGCATCACATAATATGTAGTCTTCTTCAGTGATCTAAAATAAAAATTAGAGTTGTTATATGATGTATGATTGTGTGATGGTTTATGTTGGTATATGTACTAAAATGAGTAGGTATAAAAACGTACTATTATTGAAGAATTCCTCTCGCAGATCTTACAAATTACTCTCGTATCAAGATCAAAAACGAGATGGCGGCGAAGTGTATCAATGCGTATGTTACAATTAACACATAGCAATCGCAGAGCTAGTTGTGGCGTGTGCATGATTTCTCTCACAAATATCCAAGAAACAAAATCGGTGTCAAGAAATCAAAAGCACAGAATAATCGTCACAAGTGGTAGTTATCAGTCCGTAAAACAATGCCAAGGTCAAAACAACAGAAGGAAATCCAAAATATTACACACACTTATCACAATTCACAACAAGTAAATCGAATAGGATGCGAATACGAATGATTGCCGGCAAAGAGAATATAATTTCATTGCCGGGGTGTCAAACAATGGCGCGGGTCGATGAACGATGACCACAGACAGATTAAGTAACTTGTCCATGACAAATGACGTTCCGTTGTTCGCATTTGAACAAAACTACTTACTATACACCAACATAATTATTTTTTATGACAAAAATCCAATACATAATATCAGCATATTCGTTGATTTGATGCCTTTAAACTAATTGAATAGAATAACAGTTAAAACTTTTCAGAAAAACGTGAATAGTTACAGTCTTTGAATACCAAGTCATTTCAAACGCGAAATGAATCGTCAAGAGGTGCGTTCTGAAACTATTATTCTAAATAATTTAGAAAAAGTTACAAAAACAAAAAAATTGGATAACTTTTTTTTGTGGCTACTTATTAAGATATTTCTTGTGTTTTCTATGACCATAAAAAATAAGGGTATTTTTCATTAATATGGCGTATTGGGAGGCCATCGTTTCGTTGTCGGGTACGATTTGGCCATCCTTCTTTTGACTGTTCACTAATTGGATGAGCTAAAAGAGGCAGGGGTGGTTAGGTTTTCAAAATTCATACATTCCACAATTGGTTAATAAGGTACTTACTTCTGAATATTTATGAACCAATTGAGAGATTTAACTAAGATCAGTATTTTCATCATCATCATTATGATCATATATCATCATGATCATATCAATTTTTCTCACCAACTGCTAATAAAAACATATGGTTTAACATTGTCTTGAATTTTTTAGGAAAAGAGGCGTTATATGGCATCATTTCAATTTTGTTTTTGGTTGGCGCAGTGGTTGAGCGTTCGGCTGTTGCGCTGCGTGTCGCGGGTTCGATTCCCGCACGGATCAAATACTTGTATGACCTGCGGATAGTTGTTCCGGGTCTGGGTGTCTTGTGTATGTGAGTACCTATACATGTTTGTGAACGCACCCACGATACAGGAGTAATTCCTAGTGTGGGGAAACGTTTAAAAAAAAAAAAACAAACCATCTGTCTGCCCTTATTCCATGTTACTTGGGGTCGGCGTAACACGTTTTCTGTCCTGTCAGCCGTTATGCTATATATGCTAATTCTTTTCTTTCATATCACTCCTCAAACCATCCATCCATATTTTCTTTGGGCTCCCTCTCCATCCACATTTTTCTCTATCCATCCACATTTATATTCATGCCTCTTTTAGTTTCATGTGTTTCATCCCTCCTCTTCACATGACCATACCAAGATAAGCGGTTCCCTTTCAACTTTTTTGTTACTGGCACACTTTTAAACTACCTAATGTACTAATTTCTTACTTTATCCATTCTCGTTACTCTACACATCCATCTCAACATATCAATTACTTACAGTATTATCAATAAATTAACATTAATAAATTATGTATGCGCCCTACCTGTTGGGACTTAATTACTTATGCAAGCAATGCATCATTAGATCTCAAGATCTTACCCGGTGCTCATGGAATAATGGATCTTATAAAATACAGGTAAGTACCTAAATCACCAATAGGAAAGAGAATATCGACTAACCTTCTAATTGCTTTCTTTGCCCTAATTGGAATATCTGTATAAAGATCACAATGATGTAGAAAACAAAGGAGAGGTCTGAAACCTTCATTTCTTTTTCAATTAATATCTTCATCAAGAAATATCAATCTAGATATTTATTACCTACCTCACACCAAGAGCTGAATACATCCAAAAACGTACGCTTTATTGATCAGCTTCCAATAGAATAAACGCAAAAGAAAATTAGAACCACTAAAATAAAAATCAGCAATTATTCCCGCCCCTACTACTATAACTCGTTCTTAATTCACTAAGTGTGACCACAATGAGCATAAAATTCAGTAAACTCGCGGCGGTAGTTTGGCGCTCAGAAGAAACGTTTCCCCTAAAACTACAATCGTAAAACGGTAGTAGAATTCTCGTCTTGGGAGTAACGTATGCTAAAAAATGCAAACAGGAAAATTTAATGGCTCGTGAAGTAAACCCGCTACGCAGAGCACCCCGGAATTGCCTTCCATGTTCTACTTGCAACCCCTACTATGGTATAATTTTGGAGATGTCGATGGGAAGTCGAATGGAATATAATTCATTTTGTATGCGATAGGTATTTGGAAGTCAGGAAGTAGTTTACCATGTAAATTATTAAATTAGCCTGGAAGCTGACCCTAATATATGTAGTTAGGCAGATAGGTAAGCAAAATGAAGTTCTTTTCCATTTTATATGTTTTCAGGAAAGTATCATTTTATCTACCCCATATCAACAGCGGTGTCTTACATTTAATAAAACAATATTGAGCTGTGCACAAATACAAGCAACGGTAAAAAAATTGTCCAATTCGAATTATGTGCAGCCAGTAAAGCATTCTCAAAGAATTCAATATATTCAAGGCGTTTTCTTTTAAGGCGTCAGCAGTCTGATTTGATGCGAAAATCCAACAACGATGTATTGACGCATTTTCATAGAAAATTTTATAAAATTTACAATAACGTCGTTGTCGCGTATAGTGTTTTTTTTTTTTTTTTGGGGGGTGGGAAATCATCTTATGACTCTTTCCGCTCTGGGGTGGAGCGGAAGGGCGTGTCAGACTCTTACTGACTAAAACCCACCCCTGTTCCTCCCTGCCCTACGCGCCCGGGGGCGAGGTAACTCTTTCGAATTTATCCTCCACCCCCGGGCAGTCGCGTATAGTGTAGCACCTAACTATGGGAGCTTTCTATCAGTGCGTCTTTAAGCGACAAAATAATGAGAACCAATAGTAACGCTAAAGAATATAAGGGGACTCTTACGTGGATTTCCCCAATATTACTTACTATCACTTATTATTCTAAGCTATTGACTTGAGCATGAAAATTGCGTTCTGCTTTGTTTATGTAAGGGTGTATCTTAAAGGATGCATGTCGCAGATAAGGACATAAATACAATAAGGCTTGAATTTAGTAGCACACCGTATATTATCATAAATCTTTGGATATGGGGTGAATTATAATACGTGTTGTATCGAGTGTGTTTTGAGATATTGCGTTACATGTATTTTTTATTAGGTGCGTAAGGGATGTGAAAAAAAAAATAAATAATAATAATTGAATTTTTCAAAAAACCCGAGTGTAAAAAAACAACTAAAAAGTTCCTAACAAGTCACTTTTCAAGCAATCTGATGCATCAGACTAAATAACTGCCACCAATTGCATCAGACTGCTTGAAAAGTACCTCTCCTGCGGTGGTAGCGGTCGGGGCCGTGAGGGCCACTCCGTTGAGCTTCCCTCACCCGTCCCGCCTCCACCTTCGCAAGTATTACTGCTTCACAGAAGGTGGAGACTGCTTTCCATTCCCTCTCGCTCCGTACAATGGCCTGAAATAGGCCCGGGCGCGAGAGGTCGCCGCCACCTATCGCATCCACGAGGACACGGTGGTGCTCCGCCCAAGCGGGGTCTGCTGGATTTCCATGGGCAGAACAGGTTCTGAAAACATGACCACACCTTTCCGTTACACCCTGTATTTCCATGTAAAAGGCGGTATCCACCATGTAAATATTTTATCGGTCCAGGTTGCCAGCAGTACCCATGGGTTCATAATCTATATCTATCTTACGTCAAGTACAATACGCGAGCATCCCTACTCAAGTACAGCCCTTAAAAACATTGGCCACCTACTACACAAAAAGTTGATAGGGGTAGTCATAAATATAGGGCAGACTTTTGACCAGCCCTTATTTGAGGGTTGAAGTGTAGATAAAGGTATAGTTGTTCAATTTCACCAAGGTTTTGGATGGGTGAGTATGTTCATGTACATTTTTTTTATGTACGCGTAAGCTCGGGTGACATACCTCACACAGAAACATCGTGAATGTGAATCTACACACATCTAAGACCAACCCTTCTTCGTAAAATAGAATGAATAATATTTATAAATACTAGTGGTCGCCCGGTGATCGAAATTCGAATTAAGGTTTTACTGTCAACGACCATATACATGACATGACATGACTGTGGACCTTAAAAAAATATACGTGTCAAACGCATGTGAAATGATTTTTTTTTTGTTCTTTGGCGGGATTTTGTCGAGTGAAGTTCAGTGACTGTTTTAATTATTCGTTTATTGATTCCTTATGGATATTCTGATGTAAAATTGGTGTAGTTTTGTGTCTCCAGTGTCAACGCAAATGGACAATATGTGGAATAATTGAAACAGGCGTGATCTCGGTAAAATGGAGCTGAGAATTTTATTGTAGTATTGACTACCTCAGCGAAGTTTGCCGAGAAAGCTGACTCGACACATTTGTTGACAAATACTGCAAAAAACATTAGAATGTGTTACATCTGCATTCTAATGGGAAAAGAATTTAAAATACACTACTAATGATTAGGCAGTATGGTCTCAGACCTTAGCCTGTTCCAAAAGGAACAAAAAAAGAGAAAAAAAAACATTTTTTTTATTAAGTTAATTTATTTCCAATATAGAAAGAAAAAGAAAGAAAAATAATGAACTTTAACTGTTCCAAATTTCATACTCTTTCGTCAGCGTAATTTTCATAAAAGGGGTTACAAAGTTTTTGCTTCACGTATACATATATTAATTAATGTGTCGCATGTATCCTGAATAGTTGCCGATTTGGACATCTGCTGTGCGCAGTCTTTCAGCTGTCAAGCAAATATTTTTTCACGATTAAGGGTTGGTCTGTAAATCAAAATTAATAATATTCATGAGTTGTTCGACGTCCTCAAATATTATCAGTAAATTAAAACTTACCTTAGATAATAAAGTAGGTACGGTATTGTATTTAAAATTTGCTTATCCTTTTCTTTCTGCCACTTTACAGAACACCGGACTAAAACACCAAAAAACATCAAGTGTAATTAATGAACAGCACAAAACGCAGGCCACTTCTGTCCAACATGCCTTCGAGTGTCACTTCACTATTTAATTAAACGTAAGCGAAAAGAGAAACTGAGAACCTCGGGTAATTTGTCAAAATTAATTAAAAAGAAAACGAAAGAACTGAAGAATAACAAGGAATTTAACAAGATGATGTTAAACTGAAGAATTTGTTGTTGACTCTGTTTACTAAGTACTCGTAGCTATTCTGTTTATTTGTAGGTTCCAAGTGTTTCACAGAACAGGGTAATGAATCTTTTATTTTACTTGTTATTTTCATTGTATATTTTTTCAAAGTGATAAACTCCTGAATAGTTATTGGCTGGTCTAGTTGACAAAACGCGCTTAAGGCGTATATAGCCGCCAAGTGGCGCTTCGTTGAATAAAAAATTGTAGCAACGCGTAGAAGATAAAGATTAAAAAATCCTATGTTGTGTTTGTTACAAAGAGTTTAAGGTATTTTGACGTTGTTGAAACAGGACTCAAAATGTTTCGTATCCAAAGTTGTAAGCAAAAGTACCAAAAACGGCCGTTTTTGACACTTTTGCCTACTACTTTGGATACGATACACTTTAAGTCCTGTTTTAACAACGTAAAAATACCTTATCCTATTTGTAACAAACGCAACATAGGATTCTTTAATCTTTATTTTCTAGGCTAAGAAACGAATTTTTATTCAATGAGGGCGCCACTTCTGGGGAGGTAGGCCCTTAAACATTTGTGAATTTTATAAATAAATTTAACTTGATTGAGTTGTTAATGTGTGTTACGTAGTGCACGACTTGGTTTAAAAAAAAAACTTTTTTCCATAAAATTTAACCGACTTCCAAAAAAGAAAATAGGTACACTTAAAATTTAAAAATAATTTTAATTTCGGAAGTCGGTGTCTGTATTTTATTTGTTCGTTAATTGACACCGACTTTCGAAAAAGTTTTTTTATTTTTCACTTTTTAGTTTTTATACCCCAGAACTAAAACTAAATATTAAAGTTACGACCGAATTGATAACCCCAACAACATGGAACATGAAATATGGACATACTCGTAATTGCAGGAGACCAAAACTACTACGTATACTCAATTTTTATTTGTTGATTTTTTCAAAAAGCTCTAAAGCAATTTCGATAAAATTGTTATAGTACCACCTCTGTTTAAAGGAGAGTATACACTTTTGACAAAAAAAGAATTTTGAAAATCAGTCCACAACTGACAGAGAAATCGGCGGATATACATAAAAAAACACATACAGTTATACAGTTGAACACAGAACCTACTCCTTTTTGCGAAGTCGGTTAATTAATACGTCTTTAAATATGTAATAATTATGCTATGGTGATATAGGTTGCATTCAACTCATGTAAACTTTTTATTAGTGCTATCAGTTTTTTGTACCGTTTTCACAATGTTATTCAATAAATTCATTTTGGATTGAAATTTATTTCATCTGGATGATTTTTATTTAATACTAGCTTCCGCCCGCGGCTTCGCCCGCGTAAAAAGTGTAATAATAAGTTTGAGTGGTATTTCCGGAGAGTAGCACGTTAAATAAACCCTGTAGAAATCAAAATTAAAAGTAATTTAAATTAGGCTGAAATCCAGATTTTTTTGAACGACAAAGTTCTACATAAAGATTGTAAAAAAAGGACTTCTTGGCTGTGGTTCCGTTCGCGTAGACATTTATATTTAACTTTTTCATGATTTTAGCACCCTGGTAGTTTACCTACTTGTGGCTTCATCCGCGTGCAGGTCTGAAATTTCTCTTCTTCATAATTCTGTTTTCCTGGTAGTTTAAGAATCTATACCGCTCAGGATTCCAGCCCTGAAAATACTTATTCAAGATGCTTTTTTTTACCTCTTTTGATCCCACTTTTTTATTGGAATATTTTTTGTGATTCTGATCTCCAGTAGTGCGTGAATCTATACCGATCGGAAATTTTACTTCTTCACGTTTCTGGTCTCCTGGTAATTTGTAAATCTCTACCTCTCCTAATACCAGCTTCGGAATATGTTTTGTGCTTCTAATCTCCTGGTAGGTTTTGAATCTATAGCGCTCAGGATTCAAGCCCCAGAAACACTTCTTCTTGATTCTGGTCTCCCGGTGGTTTGCGAAGCTATACCGATTAGGAAGGTAGCCCCGAAAATACCTCTTCATGATTCTGGTACCCTGGTACTTTGCGAGTCTTTACCGCTCATGATTCCAGCCCTGGAAATACTTCTCATGTTTCTGGTCTCCTGGTACTTTGTGAGTGTATACCGCTCGTTCAGCCTGACTTTGGATTTCTACTTCCACCTCAGCCTTCGCTAAGTCTTGTCTTTTACCAGGATAAAAAGTAGCCTTTGTGTTAATCCAGGCTATGACCTACCTGTGTGCAAAATTTCATTGAAATCCCTTCAGCCGTTTGTGGGTTACCTTCAGCCAAACATACAAACATACAAACAAACAAACAAACAATCAAACAAACAAACATACAAACTTTCGCATTTATACCTAATATTAGTAGGATAAATGCATTGTTTACGCAAAAAAGAAATAGTTTTTTAATTGACCCGAATAAAAATATTCCTGATTTTATTTGCAGCAACATTAAAAGCTCGCACAGACTAAACTTCAAATTCATTTTTGATATAAAAATATTCCAATCCACATAAAACCTAAACACGACTGCTTACTATTCCGTCCCCTCTCCCCTAACTATAGGGGATAGCCACAAAACAAAAGAAAACACAGTTTCCTACAGAGAAAGACATCAAAGCAATATCCATACATCTGATCAGTCACCTTTACAATGCGGAGACTTGCAATCCAGGCTTGGCAAGCCCCTGTTCGTGCGGTTCTTACATACAAAAGACCGAATTGCTTGGTCTGATTGAATTATCTACCTTCCTACGTTGGGTCACGGCTTTCAAAGTTATTTATGTAAACTGACTAGCGAATAGTTTATTTCTATATAAGGTGAATTAAATGATGAGCTACCCCATTTAATATGTCCTATAGTTTTCCAATTACTGTTTTAAAGGAATACATTTTGAAGCTTATTAGAATCACGAATGAAGGGCATATTTTTTTAATTGTTTATTTTTCCTATTTTATTGCTGGTTGTAGGTATTTTTAATTTTTGAAAATCAATGAATATTATAGTTAACAATAACTCACAAAGGTAAGGAACGTTTCGTACAAAGGTTTTTCTTAGAGCGGTTGTGCACTACGTCCGATACTTACGAGTATCCGTGAAAGTACGGTCCGGTGTGGACGTAGAACAATATGTATGGTAGGTTACGCACTACCGATCCGAGTTCGGCCCGAGATTTCTATAGATCTGTATTTTAACGGATAAGTATCGGACGTAGTGCGCAATTGCTCTTAAGATACAGTAGTGTAGGTACCCTTACTGTTCCATCTCAAAAATCCATCCTGTATGTGTGGAAGTCAATCAGTAGTGTTTGTTTTGAACTGTGTGTTGGTATATTTTCAATTTTTCATAGCAACCATATTTCTAGTGAAATATTGAAACTGGATTTGGAGTAAGGCGGTATGTCTCTGACATTTGTAGAGCAATTTGTTTCACGGTGTTGTTACTACCTGAAAATATAGAGAAAGGTTTTAGTAAGAAGTTTCTAATAGTGAGATTAAACTTAGGTTATAATGTTGTAGTTGCCTCAATTTTTGTGACGATAAAATCCTACTAATATTAAAAACGCGAAAGTTTGAAAGGATGGATAGATATTTGTAAGGTACTCAACCAGGCTAGAACGGCTGAACGGATCTGTATGAAATTTTGGCACACAGATAGATAGCACATAGGCTATAATTTATTATGGGGGAAGTTTTTATTCCACACGGGCGAAGCCGCTGGCAAAATTTAGTAGCAACAACCTGAGAGTCTTTAAGTCGAGAGTGAATAGATTACTTCTAGGCAAGCGTGCTCCATCTTCGACCACATCATCGCTTACCATCAGGTGAGTGAGATAGTGGTCAAAAGCGTGCAAAGAAATGGTAAAGAAAATGTACCGTCAAGTAATGATAAAAAAATATTTAATCCATTTTTCTGTAATGTGCGCTAAATCTGTGCAGAATATTTTTTTTTTCTTTCTTTCTTTTTCTAATGTTTATGCAGAGTAAGGTAAATGTTTGCTTGCACCTTGGCTATTATTTTTAACCGAACTTCAAAAAGCAGGAGGTTAACAATTCGTCGTAAGATTTTATTTTTTATGTATGTTCCCCGATTACTCGAACACGAACCGATTTGAAAAAAAACTTTTTGCAAAAAAAACAACTGAATTCCAAAAAAGAAAATTACACTAAAAATTAAAAAAATAACTTTAATTTCGGATGTTGGTGTTTGCATTTTGTTCCTTCGTTTTTTGACATCGACTTCCGAAATTAAAGTTATTTTTTTTAACCGACGAAAAAAAAAAGAGGAGGTACTCAATTCGACCGTATATGTTTTTATTTTTTATTTTTTTGTGTATGTTCAGCCCTCACTCCGTCATGTATGAACCGATCTTGATGATTATTTTTTTGTAAGATAGAGTATACCTCAAGGGTGGCCCCATGTCAAGGAAATCAAGATCTGATAATGAAATCCTGATAAAATTGAGAGAAAACCTCGAAAATTTGCACGTTTAGCGTTTCTGTACGTATGTTCGGCCCTCACTCCGTTATTTATGAACCGATTTTGATGATTCTTTTTTTCTTAGATAGCCTATACCTTAAGGGTGGTCCCATGTCAAGGACATCAGGATTTGATCATGGAATCTTGATAAAATTGAGAAAAACCTCGAAAATTGGGCACGAATATTGTTTCTGTTTACTTTTCATAACTTAATCAGGTATTTGCATTTAGGAATCATCACATCATAAAACTTAGCTGATGATGGAAACCATACCTTTCCTTAACAATAGAAGTAAGATAAAAAAAAACTGGTTTTAGTGACAGATACCATTAATATGCTTTGAAGAAAAGACGTCTTTAGAATATTGGAGGTAACCTCAACTGGTCAATATCCTGGGAACCTCATGAAAGGATGGTTAGATCATCAGCTCAGTGCCAAGAGGAATGATGAAGGATTAGAAATTAGCCTCAGAGTATTAAAAGATGATGTGTGTCACAAAACATCATAAAATAAAAAACTTTTTAACAAAAAATTCAACCGACGAAAAAAATATATATACGGTCGAACCGACTCAAAATTAGTTCATATAAATTTTGATATTTTATGTAGGTAAACAAGCTTAATACTCAAGACTTAAAAGGTTTATTTATTTTTTGCTTTTTAGTTATTTTTCGTCGGTTGAATTTTTTGTTAAATAGTTATTTTTTTAATTTTTAGTGTATTTTCTATTTTGGAAGTCGGTTTTTTGTAAAAAGTTTTTTATTTTTCACTTTTTAGTTTTCACCCCAACCCCAACCCCAAACCCCAATAAAATGGAACGTGGAATTTAAACATACTCGTAATTGGTGTTGACGATGCTTTTCGCGATAGGCGCGAGGGTTGAGGATTTGTGCGTCGGTCGGCGTATTGGAGTCTCGCGACACGCTCGTGTGATGAGTGGAGCAGGTGGGTTAATAATTGATGACACAGTTCTTCATAAAAGTTGTATATTATAAAATGTAAAAGGTAAAAGTTCCAAATAGCACAGATTTAACACTTTGTAGATACACTGAATTACTTATGTTGACTATCGTGGATTTAAACTGGTTGAAAATACTTAGTATTACTGCCCCAACAGTGGACAATAATAACAGTCTGTCCAAGACAAGACTCAGTCTGTACAAGGTACGGTACAAGACATACACAGTCGGTACAAGGTGTGGTACACGACAACACTCAGTCTGTTCAAGGTGTGGAACAAGACAATAGTCTGTACAAGGTATGGTACAAGACAATAGAGCGAAGCCAGAGGACTTTCGAGCTCACTGAGTCACTGACGCTGAGTAACTGATTTTGACTGGCTGGGGCACCCATATTTATGGCCCAAACACTATGGGGCACGACGTGCGACGACCGCATACGAATGCAACCCAAACAGCCAATAGATTTCGCGCATTTCACGCTTACACTTCAACATTACAACCGGCCAATCACAGGCCCTACATTTTTCTTGGGTTCGCCAATGAGAACCGCTACTTTATTGGCTTAGGTGTTGAACCCCTACACATTTACTTGTTACATATTTACTTCTTTACAAAACAACAAAACTAACATATTCAAAGAAAGTAAAATATGTATCGCATGGGGAATCTAATTTTACATTATATTATCCATTTAGATTCTAAGTTTACTCACAAATATACCCGTAATCGACAATAAAAACAAACCAATTTTACATATATATTTTACGGGTATATAAGGTTCACATTGATCTACGTTTAGACACATAGCGGGCTTCCAAAACTTTCCACTGTATCTGGCACGAATACATAGAAAACATGAGTTTAAGTGACCAATAGCGGGCTTGCGAGAATTCCAACTACTGGCTTTGTCCTGATTGGTCAACTTTAGCGCTGTGGCATGCACTACTTGCGCTGTACAAAAAAGTTACCTCATAAATCTTAACATGGAACATATTTTTACCTTTGTTTCTCAGCCAATCATAACAAAGACATACATAATTTTCAGCCAATCATGGCAAAGACATACATATTGTGACATTACGAATTAAATTATGCTACCTATAATTTAATATGGACCAGAGTGATGGCGCTTTCTTGACACTGGGGTGATGGCGCTTCCTCTACATACCGCCCCCCGTGAAAGGCTTCAACCGATCACGCTACCGTCGGTAGGAAGCACTATCACTCTGACCGCAGGTCTACGTAAGACCCCCGACGTCGTTTCTACATCGACTATTCTGACTACCGAGTCCATCCCGGGACTTACATTTTTAACCACCCCTTTTACCCACTGATTTCGTGGCCTATTCTGATCCGTAATCAACACGACGTCGCCGACCTTCACGTTGGGCTCGTCGCTCGTCCACTTCTGTCGTCGCTGCAGTGCCGGCAGGAACTCACGCAGCCACCGACGCCAGAAGATGTCAGCCAACGCGCTGACACGACGCCACATGCGTCGCGAATCGACGTCGCCCGGATCAGGGCGCACGTACGGTGCATCTCCCGCGGCTGTGCCCAGCAGGATATGATTGGGCGTTAACACGACGGGATGACTCACGTCGTCAGAGACGTAACATAGCGGCCGGCTGTTCACTATCAGCTCGGCCTCGGTGAGGAGGGTGTAGAGGACCTCCTCACGTGGGGCGCGCTCTCGCAGCGTCGCCTTGAGGGCGTTCTTAATGGAACGCACCAAACGCTCCCAGCAGCCACCCATGTGTGGGGCCGCGGGAGGGTTGAAGTGCCAGGCTATGCCCCGGCCGACGGCTTCTTCTTGGACCCGGGTGTGATCCAGGTCCCGCAGCGCAGCACGAAGCTCGGTGTTGGCCCCGACAAAGTTTGTACCCTTGTCGGAGTACATGTGGGCGGGCCGCCCCCGGCGCGCCACCAGGCGCCGCAGGGCAAGGATGGCGGAGTCGGCGCTCAGCGAGGCCGCCAACTCCACATGGACAGCGCGTGTGGCGAGGCGCGTGCACAACACGCCCCACCTCGTCTCCCGGCGCCTTCCCATGCTGACCTCCATGGGGCCGACACGGTCGACCCCGCAACGCACGAATGCGCGTCGCGTTACCTCCAGCCTTATGGCCGGCAGGTTCCACATAAATTGGTGCCGCTGGCTTAGCTCGAGCCAGCCGGCACACTTGACATCTTGATATTACCTCGTCGTGCACATTCTCAGCGGAGTGTGTGGCGTCCCGACGCCGCTTGCGTCGTCTGCCGAACCAGGCTAGCACTCTCGCTGGCACGCGCTGCTTATGTCTACACGTCGTCGACTTTCTGCCGCGGTCGACTACTGGCTCTCCACATAATGCCAGTCTGTGGGTACCCTGTACCCGCTCAGCGTCGGCACCTCCTGACCTCAAGTCGGAACATCCCTGCCGCCGCTCCTGTGAACAACAAAGAAAGGCGGGACCCAACGGCCATGCGCCGCTGCTTATCGGCCATGACAACTTGGTTGCCACGTCAGCTGGGTTCTCCGCCGAAGAAACCCAGCGCCAGTCCCCTCTCTCACTCCGCGAGTACATGTCACCCATATGGTGAGACACAAACATATTATACTTGTACATCCAACTCACTACCCCTGCGCTGGATATACTATTGGGTGGAGCAGCAGCACAGCGCGTCAGTATCTTTGCCGACCTACTCGGCCTTACCTCCTCCCTACGAGTGAGGCGCCATGCTGACCTGGCTGCCATGCTATCACCCACCAAACCTCGACATACATACATATCCGTACCATTGATAGGTACGGCAGCATGGTGAGACAGGCACCATCCTGGATGGCCTACTTTGCCTCCTACCTTAGAGGCATATCCCTCCTCGAGTGACCTGTCTACCTGCTTACAATGTGCAGCTGCGACATCAACATCACGGTGCAGCTTGCACTCTATTGTACCCACTACCCCTAGCTTGCCATCTGTCGACTCTCTTGGTGTCGACCCTAAGATGGCAGAGGCCGGCATGCCTTCGCCTGACATACCATCTGTCGACTCCCTAAGTGTCGACCCTAAGATGGCAGCGGCTTGCATGACTTTATCTGTCATACCATCCTTCGACCTGAAGGTGGCAGCAGCTTGCTCACTATCCCGGTGTTTGACCGGAGCTAACCCTATTGGCTCCAGGTCAAACTGTTGCTCGACCCTATCAGGCAACCTGGGTAATGAGCTGGACATACAATTGACATAACACGTACTGTTGGCGGAGCACACCCTCCTAAGAGGACCATGAACCACCCACCCTAACTTTGTGAGAGAGGCAACCGGCTTACCAAACTTTCCCCGGCGTGTCCCCTCACTGGCGAGTAGCTCCCAGTTGTCCTGTCCGATCAGCAGCAGCGGCTTGGCTCCCAACATCTCTTTGCAGCCCAAGTCACGGAGGTGGCGATGCTCCTCCATGATGCCAGCAGGCACCGTCTGCGCCGGCAGGTCCAGGTCCTTTAACGTACGACACAAAATTTTAAAAGTTTTATTCGTAGCTCCGCGTACTGACAATTCTATCTCCTTGGAACTAGAATCGTATAATTCGATGCCACGTGCGCTTTGGATTCTAATTGGTTTTTGGACACCTTTAACATTTCCAATTAGACTCTTGTCCACCAAAGACACAGTGGCCCCGTCGTCCAATAGGGCGTAACATTTCTTAATGTTGTTGCCAACTTTTACCGTCACTGGTATAACTTTCAAGAGAGCACTACCTACATTAACTCGCATGTTGGTTACCGATTCGTGCTTCTTCTCCTGATGTAACATTACATGGTGTGCCGCGTTGCATTTTCCACACCTTTTACCTCGACAGTGGATACGTGGGTGATCTTTAACGAGACATTTAAAACATACCCGCGTACTTTTGACGTGTCTCCACCTCTCTTCACTATTTAACTTAGCGAATCTCTCGCATTGCAGTAATGTGTGCGTTTTCTGACATAAGGAACATTTATTCTCATTTTTACTTTCAGCTGTCTGTTTTTCAGTGTCAGCTTCAGCTTGCACGAACAACTTCTGTTTATTGACATTTTGATTACTTTTGTTAGGCACAGCAGATCTTGATTTTAAATTAACAGCTGGGCCAGGGCTAGGCAAGTCTAGTTGAACATAATATGAAGTAGCCCTGGCTAGGTGCACTAGAAATTCTGACAGTAACTCTAGGCTCGGTGACACTCTGACATCAATGCCCTGTGACGATGCCACCCCCATCGCAAAATCCCCGTACTGTGCACGTTGAATAGGTGTAAGTTTAGATAACAATTCACTTACCAGCTGTGGGTTGTTGAGATATCCATTCGCGTTTATGTTCCTTAATAACGACACACAATTACGTACCGTGGTGGAGAACGTACGCAACTCACGTCCACTTTCGGTGATCTTTGGTAATGCACGCACTTTCCTGATGGCACATTCCAATAATAGGTTCGGATGGCCGAACTCCTCGTCGAGCGCCCTCATTATGTCGGCTGGATTCAAACATGTGCGCAGCAGGTCTTCCACTGCCCGCCTTGCGTCGCCTTGCAACGACGTTCGCAGCCGAGCTAGGTTCTCGTACGACTTGAAGTTGTACTGGGCCGTCGTCTCCCAAAACATATTTTTGTATGCGAGCCAGTCTGCCGGGTTGCCACCAAACATGGGCAGCTCGTAAGCCTGCCTTGGCACCGGGCGTGGCCGAGCTATGCTTGCAATAGCGTCGGCCAACTGGTCGAAACGGTTGTCCCTCGGTTTGCGCTCCGCGTCCTCGGGCTCGTGCCCCCAATTTACTCCCCCCCTTGCTGCTGATGTCTGCGGACCAGCAACCTCACGAGTTGGCGCCGCCAACACTGGATCCGCAAACTGCACTGACACTGTGGGTGGTCGTCTTTCTTCACTGGGCACAAACCGTAGCACGGGCGCTGTCGTAGCGCAGGACACAACTTTCGTCGCCACCGCGGCACTTGGCGTCGCGGCGCGTGTTACATACGTCGCGGGCGCACCGGTATACATAACGGGCGCGGTCGCGGGCGCTCCGCTGTACGAAGCGGGCGCCGACGCGGTCACTTGCACGTGCGCGTCACTTGGTACGGCGAGTGTAGACGGTACACGGCACTCCGATGACTCACGTTGTCCATCTTCATGTGGAGTCGTGTCCATCCACTGTTCCACACGTTGGGTTGTAGTCCCCTCCTCGTCCGTACATGATGAGTTCTCAGCGTCAATCTCAGCTAAGTCGACCTCTAACTTCTTCCTTACAAGCCCCTCTCTGAGGCGCACCAACTCCCTCTGTGCTTCGTACTCCGCCTTCCTCCGTAGATACGTAGAGTGACTTTGCCCACTCCTGGATGAGGCGGCGATGCTGGGCTCTCTCGACTCTCCCCTCCCATGGCCTCTTCGTGGCGTAACCGCTGGTGCTCTCACATTGCGGTGGTCTACTACACGACCACCCACCAGAGGTATTGCCGGCGTGGGGAGTGACGTCATTGTTGGTGCTAACGACGGTGAAGCGGGCGCCCTCTCACTGGGCACGCCCGAGTCCGACTCTTGGTGTCTTGTACTGGCCATTCTTCTCGTCTTGCTTCTTGTCGTAACCGCACTATGCTCACTCATAATACCCAACCAACACACACAATCCGGCGAACGAAGGACCAAATTGTTGACGATGGTGGTGAAGGTTAGATATTATAAAATGTAAAAGGTAAAAGTTCCAAATAGCACAGATTTAACACTTTGTAGATACACTGAATTACTTATGTTGACTATCGTGGATTTAAACTGGTTGAAAATACTTAGTATTACTGCCCCAACAGTGGACAATAATAACAGTCTGTCCAAGACAAGACTCAGTCTGTACAAGGTACGGTACAAGACATACACAGTCGGTACAAGGTGTGGTACACGACAACACTCAGTCTGTTCAAGGTGTGGAACAAGACAATAGTCTGTACAAGGTATGGTACAAGACAATAGAGCGAAGCCAGAGGACTTTCGAGCTCACTGAGTCACTGACGCTGAGTAACTGATTTTGACTGGCTGGGGCACCCATATTTATGGCCCAAACACTATGGGGCACGACGTGCGACGACCGCATACGAATGCAACCCAAACAGCCAATAGATTTCGCGCATTTCACGCTTACACTTCAACATTACAACCGGCCAATCACAGGCCCTACATTTTTCTTGGGTTCGCCAATGAGAACCGCTACTTTATTGGCTTAGGTGTTGAACCCCTACACATTTACTTGTTACATATTTACTTCTTTACAAAACAACAAAACTAACATATTCAAAGAAAGTAAAATATGTATCGCATGGGGAATCTAATTTTACATTATATTATCCATTTAGATTCTAAGTTTACTCACAAATATACCCGTAATCGACAATAAAAACAAACCAATTTTACATATATATTTTACGGGTATATAAGGTTCACATTGATCTACGTTTAGACACATAGCGGGCTTCCAAAACTTTCCACTGTATCTGGCACGAATACATAGAAAACATGAGTTTAAGTGACCAATAGCGGGCTTGCGAGAATTCCAACTACTGGCTTTGTCCTGATTGGTCAACTTTAGCGCTGTGGCATGCACTACTTGCGCTGTACAAAAAAGTTACCTCATAAATCTTAACATGGAACATATTTTTACCTTTGTTTCTCAGCCAATCATAACAAAGACATACATAATTTTCAGCCAATCATGGCAAAGACATACATATTGTGACATTACGAATTAAATTATGCTACCTATAATTTAATATGGACCAGAGTGATGGCGCTTTCTTGACACTGGGGTGATGGCGCTTCCTCTACAATTGGAGAAAACCAAAACGTCATCTATGTATACGTATTTTACGTTTTTGTTCAGTTTTTTAAAAAGCGCTGAAGCAACTTCGATAAAATTTATATGGCACCACTTCGGAAGTATATTCTTTCGGATAAAAAAAGAATTTTGAAAATCGGTCTACAATTGACAGAGAAATCGGTGAATATACATAAAAAAAAATATTAATAAAAAATACATTCAGTCGAACATAGAACCTCCTCCTTTTTCGAAGTCGGTTAAAATAATTTTTTGTTTGAAAGGATATCCTTTCTTCCACTTCCGAAATGGTCCCATTTAAAATTGGTGAAGATCTAATGAACAACTTCGATAATAGACAATGGAACTCTTCTAAAAATGATAAACAACCTTCCGGAATTGCTGCAATCGCATGTCTGTTTATTGTTTACACCACTTCATAACATAACATCACGCTAATACGCTCTGAAGGGGTACACAGATTTGTACAGTTAACGCTAATACACCCTAATTTCACCAATTATGTTCAATTTCCATATTTTTGGGGCTAATAATTCGAGTATAACTTTACTATTTAGTTTAAGGTATGGGGTATACAACAACTAAAAAAAAAATATGCATACTGTCGAATTGAGAACCCCCGCCTTTTTTTTCGTCGGTTGAGAAGTAGAAAATAAAAAACTTTTTCACAAAAAAAGTAGTACTTATGTCGGTTCTATTTTTTGTAAAAAACTTTTTTTCGAAAAAGTATTGTCAACATGTTGAATGAACATGAAACACAAAACAGGTCAAAAAGGTGACATACGAGTATATGCATGATAGAATGCAAAGGATTTAGTTTTTAACTATGAAAAATGCAACAACTATAAATAATAGTTTTAAAAAAATATAATAAAATAATATAAACAGAGAACACAAACATTGGAGCTAAGAAGTTCACTATGGCTCTTTTCATACAGTAAAGTTCTTAACAATTTGCTTACTTTTGTAATTTTTATTTTTCATGAGAACTTGGCGCCACTTCAATTTTCCTGTTTCTGCAATAAACTTCCTGGGTGGATTTCCATAATGATGTTTACATTTTAATGCTTTTTGAACCTAGTAATTTAAACGTACCTACTCATATCTGTTTATCTTAAGTCACAACCCAAAACTGAAAATAAAACAAAAATAAACAAAGCCGTCCGAAAAAGGGTACGTAATAAATACTTAACACGTCGTTACAGCACAAAGACACGGAATTTTGAAATTTATGTTTCCCCAAAAATAAAAATCAGTATAAAGAGGCTAGACAAAAAAATCCTTAATAAAAAGGAAGCGAACTCGTCAGCAATGTGTCGACCCCGAGCCAATTGAATTTCAAAGCCGACAACGTCTACCACAAAATTTATTCAAAGAATAAATCTGAAAATTTGTAGATCTAAAGGCATAAAGGCGAAGTGGCGCCGAGTTGTCGACAAAGGAATTTCTAAATTTCACGGCTTCCGCCTTGGTTGTTTGTATTTATATGAGGGCGTTGTAAGAGATGACAAACGACTGGGGGTTAAAACTGTGGCCGGTAGTGTAGACAAGCGGCGGACGAAAGGGTCATACGCGTTAAGGCAGGGGCACGCACTGCGGTGCAAAAGTCGCGGATCATTTTCACAGTGATGTATTGTGTGGATGCGTTTCCCCTTTGTCTATTTTAAGGGGCTGGTTGTGATCGTTGAAATAGTTTGTGTAACAAATCATCGTGATTGTGCACTTGTGAAAACAGATTTCGGAATAGAGTCCCTATGTAACAATCCATCAAACATAATGCATTCCTTCCTTCTCGTTTCTTATTCAACTTCTTGAACCATCTTTCATTGTGTTACTACTTATTAACATTCTACATATTCTTATATATTATCACAAATGTTGACTCAGAACGTAGGATTTTAGTAAGTCGTATTTATCTCTATGTTCTATGTGATTTCTACGGACTTAAAGAATTTGACAGCAATACCTTGTTATTTATTGACATTAATAGAGGTTTTTTTCCATTGTCATAGCGACTGAGTTGGTTAGAACACAGGCCTTAGTCTTTCTGCTCCCACTCAAAAATATTCAGCTAAGTTCAAAATAAGATCAGCACACACACACCTAAAACATTTCACTTCACATCAGCACCCAAACATACCTCTTCACTTCACATAACTTCCATTGTGAACCTCATTGTCACAGAGTGTCAACTATTCAAAAAGTACGCAGCTCCTCAACGTCTCGCAGGGTCGAGTATTAATGCACGTAACCCATTGTTAACTAGCTCGTAGACTGAGTGACAAGTTTGTTAGTGCACGCTCTTCATGTGAGCAACTTCACTTTGAAGCTGTTGTACTGTAGTGTGGTACTCTGTGGAGTAAAAACTTTTAGCGATGGCGTTGGTATTATGACGAGGATTTTGGTTGGTTTAAGGTTAAATTTTGATGTTGATTATGGATGAAACTAATCAAGGTTTAGTTAATAGGACAGATCTTGTTTTCGCTATTACAACATTTTGATATTAACCGAGTGAAATATATAAAACACATATCGTTTTTCGTTAGTACAGCAACAACATACATACGAGTACAGTCACGAGCAAAAATATGTAAGTACACAAGCAAACTTTACTTGTAAGCTCGAGTATCTCAAAACCGTCCATTTAAGACACTCGAACTTACAAATACAGTTTGCTTATGTACGTGATCTGAGCATGTCCTACATAGTAGAAAAATCCTTATAGTAGATAATTATTATCTTTGTTTAATTTGGATGTGTCGAAAGAAAAGCTCTTAGGTGCACATAGAAAAATATTATCGCAATTACTTACATTATCGTCACATTTTCTTATATTGCTATTATTTTCCTCCAACTAATTGATATCAGTAAAAAGTGAGAAGTCTTTCCGTGTCTGTCTGTTTCTCCTCCAACTTCTACTAAACAAAGCAACGGATTTTAATGCGGTTATTATTTATAGAAAGAGCGATAAACAGAAAGATTTACATGTGTGTATAATTTGTACCCGTGCTAAGCCGGAGCGGGCCACTAATTAAAATATAATAATAATTAATTACCAACTCCGCAGTAACAATCACTACATTAATTAGCCCATACAATAACTCGGTAAAGTTATAAACTCGTGCTGTCAACACAACACAAAAAGTACCAATTAAAAACTGAATGGAATATCACAACCAATTATATTTTTGTACCGTTGTTAGCTAATTGTAATTCGTGCCTGGCACAAAAGTACTGCTTATAACGAAATTACAATTTAATGTGACCTATAAAAATAATAAGACCTAGTTATTAATATTTAATTATATAAAAAATCTCATCATCATCAACATTTCAAGAGTCATCGAGCGCCACATCGACCGATCTTCTGCTCCTTGCGTCTGGAGAATTCCTGGTGACCCTCACCAGGTCATCGGTCCACCTTGTAGGAGCCTTCTAGTGTTGCATCTTCATACCTAGTCGCCACTCCAGAACCTTTCAGACCCTGGGTGGGTCTGAAAGGTTCTGGAGTGGCCATCCGTTCTGCGAGCAATGAACCCACCATAACTTTATTTGGCAATTCTTCGGGCAATGTTGAATTTGGCAATTTTTTACCTTGCTTCTCCTGGAGATTTTACATTTCTGAAAAGTAACTTACCATGAGAAAAAACAGTCATTTATAAACAGGAATAATGACTTTGAATTTATGGACTTGGGCTCTCTACTACTATAGAGATTTCCTTTTTTTTCGGAACATGGTGAACATCCCTTCCACATGCACAAAACGTTTTGCGAACACATTCATTGTGCGTATATAGCTAAGGAGTGGAATTCAGTGCCAGACTCTGTTTCCTGATAGCTATAACCAAGGAGTCTTTAAGTCAAGAGTGAATAGGTTACTTCTATGCAGGCGTGCTCCATCTTCGACCTCATACTTCTTTTTTATTTATTTAAAAAGCATTGCCCCACACTAGGAATCATTCCTATATCGTGAGACCGTTTACAAACATGTAAACTCATATACACAAGACACCCAGACCCGGAACAACCATCTGTAGGCCATACAAATACTTGTTCCGTGCGGGGATAGAACCCGCGACACACAGCGCAGCAGCCGAACGCTCAACCACTGCGCCAACCGTGCCATCAAATAAGCATCACTTACCATCAGGTGAGATAGCGGTCAAACGCGTGCCTATAAACAATAAAATTAAAAAAAGTTTTCTTTAATATAATGCAGTTGATACAGTAATTTTCACTCAAAATGGTGAAATACGTATAAAGTCGGAAAAATAATGAGGTGCAAATTTGAATTGTCCTGTAGACTAAAATTTAAAAGCGTAGGTACCCAAAATATTAGCAATTTAGTACTCAGTTAAATTAGTAAATACTAAGTAGGAATAAGGTACTGTATAAAGTGTTGTTTAATTACGTAATATGAGCTCAAAATTATGAGTTTCCAGAAACTCAACTTAGTTGTAGACAGTTGCAGCAATATTTGTTCGTGGATGTTGCAGTTCGCTTCAGTGTAGGCGCCTAAGTTTGCCGCATTAATGTGTACTTAGTATTAGTACGTTTGCTATGTGTTTAATTACATAATATGAGGGTATTTTGTTTGAGATGTGGATTTTAACATTTGTGAAAATTTATCATTGTTTATTGGCTAAGTAGTTTTTACAGAAAACTTATGTTAAGAGTGCGAATGTGCATAACTGAGGCATGTTATTCTTTTTTAATATTTTTAGCAATAAAAACCTTTAATACAGTAATGTCAGTACTTATGTCTAATGCAGAATTCAGGAAAAATAAGGATTTCTTAAACAATAACATTAAACGCCTATCATAATGTTAACGCAACATGTAAAGGTAAGAGGAGACATAGTATACTAACAATAAGAAAAATACTAGAAATAAAGGGAACAAATAGGCATCTATTTATGACTATTACCCTTCGAATTACATATTCTGTGTATGCAACGCACCTTGGTTGTCGCACGCTGTGGAGGTGCTGGTCAGAAGACCCCACAGTTAACCTTACAATTTTCTTTTTGTATTTGTTTCTGTGTTTTTTCTGTTTGTTTACTAACAATAGTTTTTAAGAACTATGTTACTAACAATTGGGCCTAGTTGCCATAAATAAACAAAATATTATTATTATATTCCGTAATCAGCCTTTGAAGATTCCCATTGCTGTGACATAGGCTGTTACTGATCTGTCTGTCCGTCGTCTGTCACACAAGTTTTACAGCCAAACGGTTGAAACTAGTCTTCAAATTTTCACAGTAAAAGCATCTTGTTGACCCAAAGCCATACAAATAGCCAAAAATACATTTGGTACGGAACCCTACATGTGCGAAGTCCAACACGCACTTGCCCGGTTTTTGTGTATTGATCGGCTGGCGTTTGACCAATAGCTCACCTGATGATAAGCGATGATAATGTGGTCGACGTTCGACCACGCTTGCCTAAAAGTAACCTCTTGTCTTAAAGACCTCCAGGTTGTCGCTATTAGGAAACACAGAATCTGCCAGGAAATTCCACTCGTTAGCTGTACGCACAATGAATGTGTTCCTAAAAATTTAACTAATTAAGGATCTCCTCTCAGCAGTAGCACTTATCACAGCTAGATCAACTATCTACCTATCTAGTTAAGTTTACAACTTTCATCAACATAAAGTTTAGAGAGTATGAACAACGCCACATCAGAAAGTCCTAGCAAGATTTTTAAAGCTTCAAAGTTTGCAGCCTGCAAGCCGTAGGCGCTTACGACTGGTTGCAAAGGTGCTACGATATTAAATGATATTGGAACTCGTATATCATACCAGTAATATGTTTGAACTATATTTCAGCTGCAGTAGACTGTAGGTTAGTAGGTCAAACTTGCAATTTCAGTGGGCGTTTTATAACGGCCGCGACTTAGTTTAGTTTATAAATTGTTGGTCGTGAGTTCAAAACCAAGCAGGCGCTTTACTTTGTGTAAATTATTTCATCACCACTGCTCTCAAAACGGTGAAAGAAAACATCGTGAGGAAAGCGGCATGTCCTGGAACCTAAAATTCGAAGACATGTGACATCCACCAACCCGCATTTGGCCCGCGTGGTGGTTTATGGTCCACACCCACTCACAGAGAGGACGGCTGTGCCCCAGCAGTGGGGATATTAAAAGGCTGATGATGATGATGTTACCGAGATAAACATTGGGTATATGAAGCTTGCCTGTCAAATAAAGACTTCTGCCCAGTTTTCATAGAAATTTTTTCTACGGGTACCTACCTACCAGGTATATCCAGAGAACTCAAACATAATTATTTTCTGTATAAAAGTCACATCGTTGTGTCGTGCCTGTCTGCGGGCGCCTTAACTTTATTTCATGTTGTTTTTATTCTCACAGCCTGCATAGTAGAGTAAAAATAAGGCCCTTTCTAATATTCAAAATTTAAGTCTGTACCTATTATTTTTAAATTGCAACAAAAGAATATTTATGACGAAACAAAGACCTTAATCTCCAGCTGCTTACGATTACGCCGGTATATTATAATTATCTACTCTAGGACAATATTTAGACATTCCAGACAACAGCTGTAGGAGGTTCCTTTAACAACATCTTTCACATTCACTAATCACCAGAACCCACAGAACTATTCCCGAACTAAACTACCAGAAGAGACATTAAAAAGAGCCGTAAGCACCACCCCAACATTTTACGCAATCGTCTAAATTTCCCACATTTACATAGGTTTCCGTATTTATGTCAACCGGAAGATTCTATTGTCGTTCATTCTACCTGAGGATCGGATAAGAATCTACTTCCTCACGTAATAAGAATAAATAAGGGTTTAGAACTGTTCCTTTCGGATTCTTCCCGTGATGTTTTTACGTTTTGGTTGTGAAAAATAGGATGGGAATAAGACTCGATGTGGAATTGGCATTGGATAGCAAAATACAAAATGTATTAACAAAAACTTTCTTACAAAAAAACCAACCGACTTAAAAAAAAATACACTAAAAATTAAAAAATAACTTCTAAAGTTGGTGTCAAATAACGAAGAAATAAAATACAAACACCGAATTCCGAATTCAAAGTTATTTTTTAATTTTTAGTGTATTTTTTTTTTGAAGTCGATTGGTTTTTTTGTAAAAAAGTTTTTTATTTTTCAATTTTTAGTTGTTATACCTCAGAACTAAAAACCCCAATAACATGGAACGTTGAATTTAAACATAGTCGTAATTGGAGAACACCAAAATGTCATCTAGGCATCCTGCGGACGACCGTATGACACGCGGGGTTGCGATAGTCGTGGAGAGGATCAGGCAACTGGGACTCGAGGTGGCATTGCATAAGTCGGAGGCCATGTGTTTTCATGGTCCTCGGAACGCGCCACCGGCGGGTTCTCAGATTACGGTAGGAGGAGTTCACATCGGCGTCGAGGGGACGATGAAGTACCTGGGACTCGTCCTCGACAGCCGGTGGAACTTCGTTGAGCACTTCCGACGTTTGGCTCCCAGACTGGACAAGGCCGCTTTGAGGCGGCTCCTGCCCAATCTGGGGGAACCAAACGCCTCCTGCCGGAGGCTCGATGCGGGGATCGTGCGGTCCATGGCCCTTTACGGGGCACCGGTGTCGGCGCGTTCATTGAGGCAGCGATCAGCTTGCCAGATGAACGCGTCCCAAAGGGTCATGGCGATCCGTATGATCAGAGGATACCACACGGTCTCCCGTGAGGCTGGGAGCCTCCTTGCCGGACTGTCACCATGGGATCTGGATGAAAAATCCTCGCGCACTTGTATGAGTGGCGCGAGGAGGCGAAACGCTGGGGCGAAACTCTGCTGCCGCGACACCTCGCGGCTCGGCAGACAGAGCTCCGGCAGGATCTCATGGCGACATGGAGAGAGCGACTGTCGCAACCCAGCGCTGGGCACGCCACCATTGCGGCAGTAGTGCCCCTCTTTGAGGAGTGGCTGAAGAGGTGCCACGGCGTCCTCACCTTCCGCCTGACGAAGGTCCTCACCGGACACGAAAGTTTTGGGAGGTTCCTGTGTAGGATAAGGCGAAGGGAAACGCCTGGATGTCCCCACTGTGAGGATCACCCAGAGGACGGTGGAGCACACGGTGGAGATCTGCCCCGCTTGGGTGGAGCCCCGCCGTGTCCTCGTGCAGGCGATCCGCGGCAGCGACCTCTCGCGCCCGGCCCTGGTCCAGGCCATGGTACGGAGCGGGAGGGAATGGGAAGCAGTCTCCTCCTTCTGCAAAGCAACAATGCTCGCGAAGGAGGAGGCGGAACGCGTTAGGGAGAGGCTGCAACGACAGCCTCGCCATAACGCCCTCAACAGCAGCCGCCGCAGGAGACGCCAGGGGCTTCCGTCGCCGCGAGACGATCTCCGGCCACCGTAGACCCGGGCCTGCGGACGGCGAGTAACGGGTAGCTCACCGTCCGATCAGCACCAGGCCCGAGAGTCGACGGGGCGCGTAGTGTTCCACGCGCGCCTCAAAGAGTTGTCAGCAAACAGAACGGGGCCCGTCATGGACGAAGTCTGCCCGGGGGTTGAGGATAAATTCAAAAGAGTTACCTCGCCTCTGGGCATTCAGGGCAGGGAGGAACAGGGGTGGGTTTTAGTCAGTAAGAGTCTGACACGTAGAGCGGGAGAAGTCATTGGATGATTTCCCACGCCACAAAAAAAAAAATCATCCTGCGGACGGCGAGCACCCGGGCCTGCGGACGGCGAGTAATGGGTAGCTCGCCGTCCGATCAGCACCTGGCCCAACAGTCGACGGTGCGTAGTGTTCCACTCGCGCCTCAAAGAGTTGTCAGCAAACAGGACGGGTCCCGTCATGGCCGATGTCTGCCCGGGGGTTGAGGATAAATTGGAAAGAGTTACCTCGCCCCTGGGCATTCAGGGCAGGGAGGAACAGGGGTGGGTTTTAGTCAGTAAGAGTCTGACACGCCCTCCCGCTCCACCTAGAGCGGGAGAAGTCATTGGATGATTTCCCACCCCACAAAAAAAGGCATACGTTTTTTCTATTTTGTTCAGTTTTTCAAAAAGCGCTGAAGCAATTTCGATAAAATTTATATGGGACCGCCTCGGGAGTATATTCTGTCGGATAAAAAAAGAATTTTGAAAATTGGTCCTCAATTGACAAAAAAAAATGGAAACCTACATACAGCCGAACATAACACCTCCTCCTTTTTCGAAGTCGGTTAAAAATAAGCAATTAACATTTGATAAAATGAAAGAAAAGATGACCCAGATGTGGCATAAATTGTGAACAAATAAAGTGTTAAAAATTTGAACAAAAAGTAACCAAATTCATGTCCACCTTCTGACGCAACAAAAAATAATCCAATGAAAAACGATAGTCACAATTTTATTCAATATAAAACACTATGCGAACATTGAATTCCAATATCGGCAAAAATAAAATAGAATGTATTCAACAGATTTTTATTGAAAAAAAAAATCGAATAACACGACCAATTTAAATCCTTCGTGTACAACTCAAAATAAAATGTTCCCATTTAGAGTTCTGTGTAACTATTATGTTGGAGTTAAAACTAGTGAAAACTGTAAAAAGCTGGTTCCGTAGCAAAATGGCGGCGTTATTGCAACGACGGTTGTCATCTGCTGGAAGTAGGAACTTTATTAGTGCACTTACTCTTATGATCTTAGTTTATAACCTGCAGATGGCCAGGTGCTATTTAAATGAGGAAATTGGTTATGTTGAGGAAGCAAGAATTTTTATGAAAAAAATGCAGATAGTCAGTTTATTTTAAGTTATACATACTTACCCCTCACTTAGGTTAGAATAATATTTTAAAATTACAAGTTAGATATGCAACAACTTCTGAACAAGCATGCTTCCGTCCCGGCTTTCTACCACCGCCCATTTGCACACCATAAATAAATCAATTAATAGGAAAACACGTTGAATTTAATATCCCACTTTATGTTGCATTTGTGGATTACCTACACGAAAACGTTTGACAGTATCACACATCATGCCACATTTGACGCCCTTTTTTTCGCCCTAACCAAACAAAATATAGAATCCGCTTATATACCTACGTCTTTTACAGAACATTTACTGCAACAGTACAACTGCAAATTAGAACGCAGCTTACCTAATGTTAAACTATCAGACCGAATAAGAAGCATCACACTGCGCTCCAGAACGCAAATTGCCAACGTAGCCCAAAAAGCTGCTAGACTGAAATGGGACTGGGCAGGCCATTTCTGTCGAATGCCGTCAAATCTGTGGGCCCGAATTTTGCAAGAATGAAGCCCTGACATAACCAAACGGGGTCTCGGCAGACCGAGGTGAAGATGGCGGAACGCCTGGGATAGCTTAAAAAAAAAACTCAACACGTCATCTCCTTCTGGGTCTACCGCGTCACTGGTTTTTGTGGTTCGGAACCCAGTCTGTGACTACTTTCGCTCATTTCTGTTCCAACATGGGGCAGATGTGCCCTGCCCAGTTCCACCTTAATTTGGCTGCTTACGTCTGTTGTAGCTAATGTTGGTTATTTTTAAACTATTTTTATATAAAATCAAGAGTTATTTTTTGCATCAGTTTAAAATCTTAGCACAAAATATTCTTTAATTTAACACGCACTTACAAGCCCAAAGCACTAACAAAACCAAGCCCTGGAACTAAAGACAGTCATTGTAAAAGTTCCATTTTATGTTTACATTCCAACTATCCTACTACTAGGAAGCGTGGCGGACTAAGCCAATTTACTCTTTATAAACATTTTTATAGCACTAGTGCTGTAACAAATAAAACAAACGACGACAGCCCTATTCCCGCCCTAGACGGAACAATAAAACAACAGCAAATTGTTACTTTCCTCAACTACTGACGGCACTAGCAACCCTGTAAATGAAATGTCGATTTTTCTGGTTAGAAAAGTTTTATTTGTAGTTACAAACAAAGAATTGCAATAAAAAAATAACCTTTTAAAAACATTGTATTTATGATCAAACAGCTATCTACCGGCAGTACGGGTGGCGCAGTAGTTGAGCTTTTGGCTGCTGCGCTGCGAGTCGCGGGTTCGATTCCCACAGGGAACTAATATTTGTATAACCTTCAGTCTTAATTTAACGGTTAGTAAAAAGAGGTAAAACGGTTTGCTTGTATGTAGAAGGTTATCTCTGGAAGTCCTCTTACAATTACAAAAATTCTTCCGCTGATAAAAAGATACACTCAAAAACTTACTTTTTAACCGACTTGTAAAATGGAGTAGGTTCTATGTTCGACTGTATGTATGTTTTTTTTTTTTTTAATGTAGGTATGTCCACCGATTTCTTTGTCAGTTGTGGACCGATTTTCAAAATTATTTTTTTATCCGAAATAGAATACTCCAGAGGTGGCCCCATATAAATTTTATCGAAATTGCTTTAGCGCTTTTTGAAAAAATCAAAAAAAAAAAACAAAAAATGTGTATATAATATATGTAGATGACGTTTTGGGTCTCCTCCAATTACAAGTACCTATGTTCAAATTCCATGTTATTGGGTTATCAATTCGGACGTAACTTTAATATTTAGTTTTAGTTCTGGGGTATAACAACTAAAAAGTGAAAATTCAAAACTTTTTTACAAAAAAAAAAACAACCAACAAACACCGACTTCCGAAATTAAAATTATTTTTAAATTTTTAATGGATTTTCTTTTTTGGAAGTCGGTTGTATTTTTTATTATCTAATAGGTAGGCTACAGGAGCAAAGTCACGTGTACGGGTTAACAGTCTGATATGATTTTCTGGTTTCTGTAACTTCTTTTGCGTTGTTCAATTAGTATTTATTAAAATAAAAAGTTTATTAATAAAAATGATACGAAACTTTCAGTTGACACTGTGATCAACTATTGAAAATGCTAGTACCTACTTATTCTAAGAAAAAGATGCTCCAACAGGTTGTATTATTGGTTACTCCTAACTTTCAAAAACAATCAAAATAGTGTTCTAGCATGTCGCATATTGCAAACAAAAACTACGTCATTCTAACCAAATAACCAACCGGTTTCAAACAAACAGAAGTAGCTTAACTTGTTCTATAGTTACAGCATTTAAATCATCCCAAACCAATAAAATAAACAACAAGAAATCAGTTTCAATGACTTGTTATTTATAGATCTTTAATAATCATTTTTAAATTTACAATGTGGCTAGATCACTCATAAAGGGAGCCGCAGTGATCAGTGTTGCCGCGTGAGAAAATACGGTTCAAATCTAAAATTTGAAATTAATTTAAGCCAGTGTTAATATCTGTTGTACATGTTTGGCCAGATGGAATGGTACTAAAGAGATTTAATGTTGCTTTTTGTATTTTAGAATTACAATGCAAGAATTTTATTGGGTGCCATGGTTTTTCTGATGGCGATGACCTAATTTAAGAACAAGTTGTGTTTTTTTTTGTGCATTCTTTTGTGTATAGTTAGCAAATTAGATGGAAATAAAAACTAGGCGCCAGGATCACCTTCCTTACCTTCCTTTTCTTCTGTCATGTTTGCCGCTTCCGTGCGTCCGTCATTTAGGTGTATCCAAATACCTTTATCATCAACCTAACGAACTTATGGCTTTTATTTCTACAGCCAAACCTTGGCCACCAAGCTCTGCATGTATGTTCCATATATCGAATAGAAATCTACAAAACACGCAAAACTTAGTAATTTTTCCAAAGTGGAAGGAAATCAGGGACGTTCAGTACCAATTATACAGAGTGTAAAAAGACACATCACAAAGCCGTTAACTACGCATACTGTACGTCTAACAAAGTAGCTTTGCGCAAAAATTATTGAACTGTTGGGAAACGAGTTTTATTTTTAGGTATAAAAAAAAACTATTTTTTATTGCGCGCAATGTAACGTGAACCCAAGCAAGTGGAGTTAAACCCCGCCCCTTTGCTCTAAGCCACATAGGTACTTGTCGGATGCGTTTGATATTCATTGCATTTTTGTAACCACAATTCGTGATTTCGAAAAAAAAAATTGAAAATCCAGGTAATGTTGGTTTGGAAAAAAGTTTAGTAATAATACTTGGAATTCATTTTCGTAAAAAAGTAAAAAAAAAAATTGCAACTTTGACCTTTCATATATCCAGAACCAGTGAATTCTAGGAAGTATGGTCTAGTGGAAAAAAATGCTCTAAATAATGGGTAGAATATGTAGCTTTCGGCTTCGAAAACTGTCTTTTCACACCCGATATTTAGCAACAGACATAACAGAACTGTATAACATGCATTAAAAATAACTTAAACCCTTTTATTCCTCCACCACTTTCAATTCGCACATACTGTCTCCATATCTCCGGCCGACAGTACACAGATCTCTCGCCGAGGGCTCTTTGCGTTTCAATAAATCAGAAGAAATGACGGCGCGCGCGTTAAGCAGTCATCGTCCCGCTGGGTGGTCGGCTTCACGACGCCTTCACGGCTATTTCACACACTACAAATAAAATAAAGATCGACACGGAAACAGTCAAACTAAAAGAGAACTTGCACTTAAAGTGCGAATGCGTGAAGACGCGGGAATTGATGAAGGCGTTCATAGAAGTGTTATGTCTGTGTAGTTTCATGTTTGTGGTTTCAAGCTTGATTTAAGTCCGATTGATTTTGCAAGCGGATTCTTAGAAGATTTTACGTCTTTCTATAAGCTTTTTTTTAACTTGCAATGCTCGTATGTAAGTTACCCGCTTCAAAATTAGCAAACCATTTTTCGACAACTTGCTGGTTTCCGATAGAGCTGAAATTTGGCATACTTTTGTACGTTCGGTGACAATGTAATATTATGATACCATCGAGCTGATCTGATCTGAGGAGCTCGTGGTTAAAGTAATAACAGCCGCATGGGTCGATCCATAAGGTTAAGCCTCGCTTGTCGGGGTTGGTCCATAGATTGGTGACCATCTTTACATACCGAGACTCCTCCGTGCCGGTTAGACTGGAAGCCGACCCCAAGATAGTTGGGAAAAGGCTTGGCAGATTGATTGATTGATCGAGCTGATCTGATGATAGCGCTGGGATTTATAGACTCGAACTGAGTTGAATTTGTGCTAGTAGGTATTTTTTTACCATGAGTACTTTCCAATAGACATGATGACGACGGTCTAAAGGTTGATAAAAAAATATATATTCGTTTTGAATAAGTAGACAAATGCATACTGAAAAATTAACGAAAATATAATAACTTAATGAATCTTTTTATATGTTTATGTCAATAACGTAAAGTAGTTTCGACAACGCTTAAGACTTTTCACTCCTACCTGAGACATCTAATCAGCATTTTTTAACGACTTCGAAAAAAGAGGAGGTTCTATGTTCAAATGTATGTTTTTTTTTATTTTTTTATTTTGTATTTCCACCGATTTCTCTGTCATTTGTGTACCGATTTTCAAAATTAATTTTTATCCGAAAGAATATACTCCGGAGGAGGTCCCATATAAATTTTAATGAAATTGCTGCTGCGCTTTTTTGAAAAACTGAACAAAAACTAAAAAATATGTATACCTAGATGACGTTTTGGTTTTCTCCAATTACGAGTATGTTTAAATTCCACGTTCCATGTTAGGTTGGGGTTTTGAGTTTTGGGGTATAACAACTAAAAAGATAAAATAAAAAACTTTTTTACAAAAAAAAAAAACAACCGACTTCCAAAAAAGAAAACACACTAAAAATTTAAAAATAATTTTAATTTCGGAAGTCGGTGTTTGTATTTTATTTCTTCGTTATTTGACACCGACTGGAAGTCGGTTGTTTTTTTTTGCTATGATGCTACTAACGATCGCATTTGAGTTTTCATTCCTGACAAAACTCAATAAAAATATGTCCACCTTTAAATAATAAATTCACTTCCAGCAGTCATAATTTGGTTTAAAGATACATTTAATATCTGCTGAAATGTTGATTTCAAATCCTGGCGCGGCACTTTAGCTGACAAATCGATTCCAGAACTCATCGGGCTTGTACTTTAAACACGTGATATATAATGTTCTGCGCATTATACGATCGAAGTGCATTCCTGCAAACCTTAGGTACCTAATACCTTATACTAGCTTCTGCGAGCGGCTTCGCCCTCATGGCATTAGTACTGTCTCCATTATAAATTAAAGCCTATGTGCTATTCCAGACTAAAACCTCTGTGCCAAATGGTTTACTATTGATAAGCATAAAACAAATTGTCATAGTTTACGTTGGCATAACGAAATTCAGCATAATGATCATTACGCATAATATTATTAGGTATAAATGTTTTGGCATAATAATAATTAAGCATAATTTTATAAAGCATGCATAATGATATTTACACCTAATGATCTTTGGAATTAAATTATTAAACCTTAATTATAGCTCGTAACGGTTGTAGACACTATATTATATTATTTTAAACTAAGGCACTCCGCGGACTACCGCACCATTAAAAGTGTTTATTATGCCCTGTATCAAAGCATAATCAACTACTGCATCACAGTATGGGGTGGGACTCACAAGACAACCCTACTGCCTCTCGAACGAGCACAGACAGCTGTCCTCAAGGTTATGACCTCGAAGCCTTTTAGATATCCCACCTCGGCTCTCTACACCGAATGTCAGGTCCTCACTGTGAGACAGCTCTTTGTTCTTAGCATTATTCTGCGCAAACATCCCTCTGTGGTATACAAGCCGAATGCTGCTAAAAAGCGTAGACACTTCGAAGTATGCTCAACTTGCGGATGTAGAACGGCCCATGCTCAGCGTCATTATGATGTCCTGTCTAACCATATACAGGGTGTAAGGTACATGAATGCACATACGCGTACTAGTGATTCAGTACATGATTCTGGACCCCCTAGCGTTGGAATTTTTCGTCGGCCTTATCCTAATTTTTGAAAAAAAAATTATTTTTATTTTTTATTTAAAATGTCTTTGGGGTAGATAGGTATAACGATTTTATACAGTTTAAAGAGAAAAATGAATGTAAGACCAAGGTCACAAAATGGCTATTGCCACTGAGTTACGATAAGACTGAAGATTTACCACGTGTATCAATCGCTTAACCTACTTACTTAACTTAATGTAACTAATAAAGTCATATATGAATAGTTATATATAAACAGACTTACATGTGTTCACCATATATTATTTATCTCTCATTCAATACACACACATACCCTCACATAGGTACTTTAATAGGTCACATCATATTTGCATTTACTAGTACTTAATTATTTATCTTAATAGTATATACTGTGCTCGTCTTGCAACTACTGACATTATGTTCAAACTATAGGCGAGGACGCTGGCACCCTAAACACAAGTTAAATCTTACATTGGGGGCCAGATTTCACCTAAAACACTGTTTTTTCTCTTAGTTGTAACGCTGCATAGTGTTTAGATAAGTGTTTATTGTTTAGATAAGTGTTTTTGTACAACTGAAGGTAATAAAAAATCTTTTTTTTATTACATTATTGATTATTAATGTTCCAATGTACTAGTGTTTGTGAGCTTAGGGATACTATTTATTTCACAAACAATTTATTCCGTAAATGTTTTATTTTAGAAACACTGTCTTTATAAACATTTATTTGACAAGTGCTTCTCTTTACAAATGTTTCGGATGATATTTAATCATTTATACATTTTTCATTTAATATTTTTTTTTTTTTGGATAAATCAAGTACATACGTTATACAAAATATCATTTTAGAACACATTTTCTAAACCAATCACATTTTTTTTCTATACAATTTAGTTGTTCGTTTCGCTCGCTCGGCCTGTACGTAGGGGGTCATAGTTCTAACCTAACCTAACCTAACCATTTTTTTGAATAATTAACCTAATCCAACTAGTTAAGTTCCGGGTAGCCTACTAAAAATAAAATCTATTTAGTAATTGAAAAGTAGAGCTTTTTGTTCAGCAGGAAATGTTATAATAACAGTTGTAAGGTAGGTTGACGGAGCCCCGCTGCACGGGGCTCTTATTTCATTACCTAGTACCCAACATTCAACATAAAACTATTGGCTACATACACCCAATCACCCAATTATGGCCATTTATATTTATGGCTCATCTTATTACCTAGACTAATAAATATTATGCCTCAAAAATATAAGCAACTCCAAATTATGCCAAAATAAATTAGACCAAATGACAGTTATGTTAATCATTGCATTATGCTAAAGTATTATTATGCCACAGTATTATTATTCTAATAAAAGTGATGCGAAAACGTTATACCAAACAATATTATGCCTTAAAATTGTATGCCAAGAGAGGGATTCTCGTGCCAAATTTCATCCAAATCCGTTCAGCCGAACATCAATAGTTTCATCCAAACTTTCACATTTATAATACTAGTTTCTGTCAGCGGCTTTGCCAGTGTAGAATTAGTGCTTCGCCCACTTTTAATTATTCTATGCGCTATTCCATACTAAATCTATCTCTGTGCCCAAACTTTTGCGTTTATAATATAGAGGTGCCTTTTTGAAGTACTTTTTCGTGAATGGGTCGACGAAGCTTTTAATTTACTTAATCAAAAAAAAGATTACTTTTCAAGCAACCTTGTATGATTTCAGTTATGCTCGATCAATTTTGGATTTCATTCAGAGTCCTCAATTACAAGCTCTTTCCAATACAAAACAGACTCAATCAAATTTCTGATGGATTGATTATGAACAAAGAAACTATAATCGTAAAATAAAAGTTTCAAATTCAATTTTGCAGTGCAACGCAAAAATTTTGTGTCAAATAATAGTTAATAAAAAGTATGAACGAAACAATGCAGCTGTGAACTACCTCGGTTTTGCAACAAGATTTTAACCAGCACACCTAAAATTTTCCCCTTCCGTCTGGTTAGAGCTATCTGCCGCGAATAAGACTCGCGTTAGTTCATTCTGAAGAAGCAAATTTTTAATTTCTTTCTCTTCTTTATATTTAAATGCCATCCGCACGTAAAACGAACTACTTGAAGCGTAATTTCACAAGTTCGGCGCTATATTTTATTGCAGTATAAACTCATAAAGTCGAAAAGCAAGTCGTATTTCAGTAAATGTAAAAGCAATACTTCATTAACTACAGCAGGCTTCCAGAAATTGTAAAAGTTACTTTCGTACAAAATCCGAATCAACGTTATTGCAAAATGTTAATTACTCCTTGTAATAATGCAAACTTTAATCAAAATTGGCGTCTGCTTGGAACTCGATTTTAACAACAAATAAGTAGAAAAATAAACACGAACGAAACAAAGTCGAGTTTACCTCCAATTGGAAGGTAAACGAAGCATAAAAGTAAGGTACGAAAACACAATAACATTTTTTAAGGTAAACGGAACAGGGAACACAACAGCTTAAAACAATTTGCTGAGGGTGCCACTTGAAAGTGTTAACTGAATTTGAAAATGTTAAGATGCCTTTACCGGCAAGTTACCTTACCGGGGACCGTGTTGGCGGAATGTTTGCTGCTCATATTGTGCTGTTATCGAGTAGCAATAGTGTGTGGAAAATATGTGTCGTCGGAGCTTTCCTATTGCTTTTCCTCTAACGTTGAATATAAGGTCACATTGTCATTTTTACCCGACTCCCCATAATGTTTTGGCAACACCATTTTGTTATCACATAAGTTGATTTGGCACAGATCTGTCAGCAACTATTGCTAAAGACATTTCATTGTAATGTTAAAGAATCCAATGCCAATTCTAATGTTGTTAACAACGTCACGTTCGGAAGGCGCCCTAACAATAGGAGCATTCGGTTGTTCAAATTGAGTCAAACAAACGAAACTCATCGACAAGATTCTATCGTAGAGTTTAAGAGCAATTTTTCTCTTAAAGCCAAACAAATGAGTCGCCATTAGATGGAGTGAGAGAGCTTAATCTATTTCTGACGAGTTCAGTGACGCCGACAAAGACAAATCGACGTTAGCCTACCCACACGGCGCAAAGGAGCTCCACTTCTGTTTCAATTCCACTTTTATTTGCGGATTAACTTCTTATTAGTCATTGTGCACGACGGGCCCGGACCGCTATCACGAGCCTTATGAATGGCTCAATTATTTTGCAGACTCAGTACGCATTCCGGCGAATTTAAACAGTATAAACGTTAAGCGTGAATTATTCGAGCCCTCAGATCTATTATCTTAAGCAGCTCACCCTCTTCGTTTCGCTTGCGTTGACGATAATCATAAACATATTAATCGCTACAAAAAAAACCTAATAAAGAAGTACCGTTTGCTTAACATGTGTACGTCTTTAGTAGTTTAAGTAACACGGGTATTAATAAACTGACAACATATTTATGCTCTCTCCATGACAGATATAATGGTCTCAATAAATTGTAAGTGATTAAATATTCACTGTTTAACCGACATAGAAATATTATTTTTCGTCCTATACAAATATTAACTCATACTACCTTATACTCCCACTGTGACCCAGAATTGATTTTGTCTTGTTTACCGACGTGATATTGTGTTTAACTAATTGCCCACTAACCCGTATCGGTCACATTAGCGTGTTTAAGAGTTAGATTTAAACCGACTTTTTGTCTGCTCTTATTAAAGTGAAGGGTGTTATGTAGAAAATAGCCAGCTCAGTGTTTCCGTGTTACAGAGATTTATACTCTACGGTTAAAACAATAAGTTGTAGAGTTCTATTCTTCCGATGGGTGATTCAAGCGGTGACGAGCAAAAATAAATATAAAAGGGCGGTGCGGCGCGTATTTCAGAAACGACAAGTTGAAGAATGTCGAAATGTGTCATCTGTCAGTCGGCATTTAAAACGATATGTTATTCTGAAAGTGTCGCCTCGTGTCCGCGTTCGTCGTGTATCTAAATAGTTAAGCAGCTGTCTCGTTGTAAAGATTAGACATTTTCTTAGAAGCCAATGAAAATTCCAAAGTCTTTAATGCGTTTTTCGACTTAAAATGAAGCATAAATTATTAAAAAATAGTGTTATCTGTATCGGGACTAAAGTGATTTTAAAATGTTATGTCTCCTTAAATTGATGGGCTCCCTAATATAGCAAATGCCACCACATGCAGGGTTGTAATCCAGAAATACACAATCTAATGCATGTTTTATTTAGGTCATGTTTTGTGGACACCAAATCTTTTTTTTACTGTTTGTTACATTATTGCAGATAATAGTTTTACGTTGCTTAATTTTTCTTCTTTTCGGTTGATTACTTGTACTCAAGTTTTATCAGACTGTGTCTTGTGTGTGAGAGACCTCTACACCACACTCCATATTGATATTAAACGAAGCCAAATATTCACATTTGACGTCAAAATATTCAAATCAAATATTTTTATAAAAACATCGGCTTGCATTCCTTATCTTCTCTCTCAAAAACTTCCGGTTGCAGACGACAAAGACAAACAAAATTTACGCCGCCGTATAAAATAATAGCCAATGGAGTTGCAAAACTGTAAAATGCATCCCCGTTTCCCTCGAAAATGTCCCAATATTTCTTCGCTTTGTAAAGATATTGTTTTTGCAAAGCAAAGTCGTGCTCAAAGTGACCACTTCCACCTTCAATGGAAAGTATTATGTTGCACGCTCAGCTGTTGTGCACTTGAAATACCTAAGCCGCTAGCTTACTGGTGGACTGAGCGGGGAAATAATTGTTTTTATTTTAATAAAGTTTTTGTGAATCTCAAAATTATCATTTAACAATAGGGCTCCGTTTGGACCCTTTCAGGTACGGAACCCTAAAAAGTATGCATTGATAATGACTTTACCTTCTTTAAACTCCATACCTACCTGCTATGTGTAGAAGTACGACTGACGTGCGTCCCACTATATATTAAAACAAAGTTTTTAAATACCAGCAAAACCACAACTCATAACCACGAATCCACCAATAAAACAGAAACACTGCACACAAAAATCTTACGTGTTTCGGAAAAATACCAATCAAATTTTCATTTCAGCACTGTAACCTAACCCTCAGTCGGTGAGCAATAACGATTTTCCGCAAACTCCGGCAGGTAATAGCCGCTGCGATATTATATCGAGTGCATCGTGATTCCACCTCGTTATGTTCGCTGTCGAGAAAAAAATGCCTTTTTTATTTAAATACTTTGGACTTGATTCCTTCGGTGTAAGCCCGTCCCAGACTTGGAGGATTGTATGTAGTACTGGCGGAAAAGCCTTTTATTTGGTACTTATTATGTCGTTTTATGAGTTTTCTATCTAGGGTAAGTGGTGGGGTGATTTCTGTGGGGTTTTAAACCAAGAGTAACCCAATATCAACACCTTGATCTCCTTCTAATTTAGGTACAGCACAACGCACCCGGATTGATTAAGTTAGCACCAGCATTGAAAGATAAAACTTGGTCTTAAATTATCACTTTAAACGCATTAAAGACGGTGTTATGTAAGCCATTCAGCTTAGTGGCATTCACGTAAAGTGTTTAGGTTCTTATTTTATTAAAGAACTTGCGAACTGCCCCAGTTACGCATGGGTACAAATTATACCCTTAAACCTTTCTTATCAATCACTCTGTCCATTGGTTAAAACCTCATGAAAATCTGTTCAGCAGTTATTGAGTTTATCGCGAACGAACAGAGAGACAGACGCGGCGGGGACCTTTTTTGTAATACTCATATGTAGTGATGAAAATAAAAAAAAATATTCAACTTCTACAATACACTGCGATCACGAATGTAAAATTCAAGTAAATAAATAAATTTATTGACATAAAAGTTGTACATAAATGTGAATCCCCTGGTCCCTAAACAAGTGTTAACTGTATCATAGGGACCAGTGGCTTCGCCTGTTTAAGTTAATACAATAAATAAATCAAGTAAACAATAAATTAAAAATTAAGGTAATAAAAAAAGAAACGTTTAGGTCTATGATTTGAACATATGGTGAAGTGTGTGTGTGTTTGTGCTTTATGTGTTTGTGTAGTGTGTGGGTGTTTTGTGTTTGTGAAGTTATAAATATTAAATTTTAATTTAAGTGTATGCTTATGGTTATTTACTTTTACGTAATTTAGTCTTCTGGTCTATAACGTCCTTATTTGGAAGTGGCCATTTACTTCGAATGTTAAATATTACTATAATACCGTCCCAGACGTTCAGGTCGTGGATAATTTCGAATCAGAAATACCGCGCCCCTGGGCACTCAGGCAGGGAAGGAACAGGGGTGGGTTTAGTCAGTAAAAGTCTGACACGCCCTCCCGCTCCACCCAGAGCAGAAGTCATTGGATGATTTCCCACCCACGCAAAAAATAAGACGTTCAAGGGTGGTGGCAGAATAGTTTCACAGACGCGTATATTTTACAAGATTTTTAAAGCAAGATACGAAAGTTTCCGCTTGAAACTTTTTCTTTTCTTCGTCGACACCTCCACCATTTGTGTATTGAAGATGCAAGACTATAAAAGGGATCGCAGGTGGTATTTTTCATGCTTTATCTTACTTAGGTACTTAAAAGAAAACCTTGGCTTTGTTCTTGTTGGTGATTCTGCGATATGTTGTTTCATCTCTTGCTAAATCCCATAATCTATTACTGAATCTATAAAGTAGTAAAATTGTTTGACCAATAGAAAACTACGCTAAGATCTCCTTGATACCCCAAAAAGAAATGCACTGTTAAAGTAGAATAAGTCACGGGACCCAAGCCGAGGGAAAAAGCTCGTTTATAATAATTTAAGGCGGAGATTCCCAAAAACGGTCAAAAAGGTGTTTTTTTAAAGCAGTGTATCTCTTAATCCGTAAATTGGTTGATTGGTTGTCTGGTAGATATCGCTGTTCAGCAATAAGACCGCCGTTACACCCATAGATTTAAGCTCGTGTAAAACAATTGTGTGACTGTTTTGGTGTAGAATGAAGTTTAATTTTATTCTATAATTTTGACAAGTAAAAAAAATATGATATTTTCAAGCCCTATTTGCATACAGTGATGGAACTCAAAATATGATATAACATACTTGCATCAAAAACATCTTTTAACATACTTACCTCTTAATTATCTTTAAAAGCAGATTATCCCTTCATTAACAATTATGATCATAACAAAAATATACCATAAAATTTCAAATACTGCTCACACTATCGATAAGGGTTAAGCTAGCAAAATGATATTGTTGTGTATGTCGTTACCATGTGGCAAACTTTTTATTTATTTCTTTCTTCTTTCTTTAAATCCTAAGTAAAATAGATAAGATACTTCATATTTTTCCGAGCATTTAGTACGATAAATGCTCTCTCGGACTGCATAAAAAAGAAAGAGATGCATTATCTCTTTCTTTTTTATGCAGTCCGAGAGTGACCGCGCTTTAGGTGATATCTCGGCCTTAAACAGTTTGGTAACGCACATTAAAATCGGTAACCCAATTTCACTCAAGGCCACTCTGATCACAAAGAGCTACCTTGAAACGCCATATCCTCGCTTAAGTTCTAACACCACGTATTATCAAAACCGGAAACTTTTCAGGATATCAAAATTAACTGATACGTAGGAACCATATACATAACTTATTTTTTTTAAACAGAAGCCCTCGCTGTTTCTATGGCAAAACAACTGAGTTGCGCGGTTTTGCTGTGGCTTTTCTGTATAACACTGAAATTCGTATTGTTAGCGTTAAATAACGCGTCACCACTGATTGGAATCCTCATGTTAAATTAGTTTTTTTTTATTATTATTATTTGTTTAATCACAACTTTTACTTATTATGTAATATTAACATAAAACCAGGCAAACTGCAAAGCAATTTGTCGGCAGTAGGTTCTCGTGGATTTCGCGCGAGGATAATTATTATAAGTAGTAGATTATTATATAAAATTCTTTCAAAGTTAATATTAAGGCTAATACTAGGACTAAATAAAGTAGGAGCTCTGCTAGCAACAACGTCGTACGTGGAATACAGAGCAAAAGCTTTGTAAAACGCTGTGTCGTTCAATTCCCCATCAAATTATGGATGGTTACTTACATGGTGCTAGATAATTATAAACCATTTACGATCAAGCATTTCCTAGTTTGTTCATAATTATGACCTTAAAAACTTTTTGCACAAAATAAACACATCTTAGTAAATAATTATCGGCTTTAAAGTTAACTACTAAAAGAATTTAGGCGGAAGAACAAGTTGTGAGGCGAAATGTTTGGAGTTCAACAAAGGTCTGACAAGGGTCCAACAACGCCTGACTGTTGCTAACTTTTAAAGATTAGGCAACCCTTCTTAAAGTTTAGTTTAATAAGGCGCCTTTTAAATTGTTATGTCTTATTTAGAGTTAATAACTTGTTCGGAAATATTGACTGTGAAACTATTATATTATTTTGGTCTTTACCTATGAAGTTGCCGTTTTAAAAACGGGTCACGTTGAGCTGTGAATCGCTTTCATTTGGGCAATTTTACCTCGGGGCGGTTATGGTATACAATTTTTCTAAACGAAAGCTATCAAACAGTTAACACACAGTTTGTTCGTTAGCAGGTCGTGGTAGGTTTACGTCATTGATATCGCGTGCCTTTTGTTCCACGTTGGAACCCATATAATGAACAAACACATTTTTTTGGGCATTCGTGATTCTGTATATGACTATATTACAGAAAAAAAATATCTCAAAGAAACAAATGAATAACTAATTTTGAAAGAGAAAAACATGAACTTTATTTGAACTTAGAATCACCCGAAGTTATCACAGTCCAAAAAGTGCAGTTCATAAATCGGCAATTTCATAGATAAAGACCCAATATTTCAGCCAAATAACTTTGGCAGCTGTATGTTTTCGGCAGAGAAATAGGGTTTTCATTTAACTAGAATGCTGCTTTCTGTATATAGATATGACCAATGTTCCGAGCAGCATCACAAGAAGGCTGACCCCGCTCGGTGATGAAAGCGTCAACCGCCTCCACACCTATCACGCTGAAACCCTACCTGCATCATTACTGCAGGTGGGACTTCGAAATCTTGGCTAACCAGATTTGAGACTTTGATTGGCCACCGAGTGATTCCATCCCAATACGGCGGCACTGAGATCACGTGTTGCCGTGCACAGCGAGGGTCAGGGGAGACCCCTTTAGTCTGCTCAAGGACGTGCCTGTTTATTAGTTAATTTTTATTATTATATGTGGAATCCAACGCCAAAAATATTAAACTGGGATTAAAAACTGGTATCCGATGAAAATAAATCCAAATGTCATTTTAATATTAATTTAAAACCGATTACATTATACTTTTACCTGTTCTAAAAGTTACAACGTAGCTATACAGGATGTAACGGAAAGATGTGGTCATATTTTAAGAACTGCATCTGCCCATCGATATGAAAAACTTTCTTCAAGAAAACCTGAGGAAATTCACAAAAAAAAATCTTACCTCCCATACAAAAAGCTGATGATAACTTTGTATGGAAAGTCCAATTTTTTTTTTGGGAATTTTCTGTTTTTTCTTAGAGAAAGTTGTTCATATCCATGGGCAGAACTGGTTCCTAAAATATGACCACAACTTTCCGTTACACTCTGTATAAGTTTTACTAAAACCTGATTGTGGTCCAAAGCTGTCTTAAATATTAATTTTTTTATAGTGGGTTTTTAAGAGGTGTGGTCTTTTATGAGGTAACGGGTGAAGGTTCTATGTACTGATTGTGATCATCGGAATGGGTTTAGTGGGGTAAGAATTAGGATTAAGACTAAGTAGAGTAGGCACTATTGTAGGACCCCAAGACACCACTACGGCCTGCAGGGATCCTGGGACGTTCTTCGAAGCTCGGGGACTCGCTTGCTTACTGCGAGAGTACTGTACGAAAGGATAACTCGCTACGGGCGGATAAGGAAAAGATCTGAGGGCGATTTAAATAATATTATATTGGTTTTTGTCAGAAATAACATAAGTGCCCACTTCGGCCGGGCCAGCAGAACTGATCCCTAAAACAAATGTGATGTCTACACCTTCTAAATTCAAACGGCTCTCCAATAACTCTTACCAGCCAGTTGAAGGCCGGTACAGACCCGCTAAGATTAGGCTGTGACTACAATCATCACACTACCTAGACTTTTCCTCAAAAATCCAGGCACCTTTTGAAGGTTTCCCCCCGAATACAAAAAAAAGGTGATCAAAGCTGAATTCTATTGAATACAATAAATATTAACAGATCAACATGGATTTGGGAGCTGGAGTTTTTAGTAAGTAAATAATCCATTAAGTCATATCGTTAACGGTCCACTTACTTATCAAAAACTCCAATTAACGGGCAACATTTTGATTTTAACCGCAAATTGGTTTTGAGTAGGTACATACTTCTACCATTTTGGTCTTTTTCTTAGGAAATTGTGTTTCGTTTAAACAAAGCCATACGACGAGCATTATGGCCTCAACATTATTAATAAATTGGTTTAAGAAAAACGACATTAAAAAGACTAAAATTCCTATCCAATGCCATTACTGTTTTATTAATCCTCGCCACTTTCATCCAGTATTAAACATAACGCTTAAAATCAGAACCGTTAAATCGACGATTATTATAACAGATACCTTCGAAAACTAACCAAATCTCAGTTTTAAATCAAAAGACAATTGCCCATTTGATCCCAAATTGAACCGAGGTAAAAACTTTTAGTCGGAACTTTTTCGAAGTAGAGACCAAGATGTTAGCGGGCTTGTCTAAGTCCTATCAGGTCTCGACGTCAGTGGTCGAAGTTCAGGATTTCAGCTATTTATTGCAATCCTTGGGGATTCGAGAATTTACGCGTCGAACGATAAAAGACCGTAGTTTTATAGGGATATGCGGTAAGTTCTTGCTATCACGCCATTATGGCAACTAACTCTATTTTATAGGGCCTAAAGAAGTTTTTCTTCAGCCATTACGTTTTAAGATTCTCAATTCTGTTATCTAGATAGTTGTTGGAAGTAATGGCTGTGATTACTTTGAGCTCTTTCTTTACTTAAGTTAATGTCGTTAAACTAAATTGGTCTGAATTGTACAGTAGATTGTTTATTCTTGAAATTGCATATTGTCCTTGAGTGTAAAAATACAAATGATGAGTTTAGCAAGAGTCATCAACCTCCTACCCTCATACCAGTTTGTTGCATGTCTACTTCTTTCATGTAACTTTATTTGCCCTCATCACAATAGACACTTCCTTTTCAACCATAACATGCAATTAAATCATTTATACATCACTTACTTTATACATCGCCCGCGTGGAATTAGTATTTCTCGCACTATAAATTAAAGGCATAGCCTATAATTTATAGGGCGAGGTGTGCTTTTTCAGACTATAATCTATCTTAGTGCCAATTGCATTTAGATCCGTTCAGCCGTTTTGGCGTGAGCAACAAAAATCCATCCATTTAACCAAACTTTCGTATTTATAATATTAGTAGGATTTTTATCTCATTATAACTACGATTTAAGTTTGCTCATGTATTAATTTTATTTTATGACGCATACTGTTTGGTAATTTTGATTATTGTTTTGTAATTTTATGTTCTCATTTTTCTGTTTTAAATTTTAGCAAGTATTTTAACTACAGATTCAATAAGAGTTACTTAATTTTTAAATGTTGTTTAACCTTTATTTGGCGACAGTATTATATAAGTCCTAGACTTTGCAACTAATACCAAAGAAAGGCTGTATGCAGAAGCAGTTTTATTCTTATTATTTTATTTATGCAAGAACAACACATAAACAATTAAAACATTAGTGGTAATAATATTGCAGCCCACTACATTATTTGCATTTTAACAAAAACATATTTGGTAATGATGATTGCCACTAAATGAGCATTATTATTCCTCTTATTTCCTCTTCCTTTTAACCATGCGCATTTATACTCAAAACTCTTCTCACAACGTGTTCCTCATTCCTCCGCATCGCTTACCCATACCATGAGTTTGCTGTCTCACACAGCAACTAGGTAGGTACACTATACCACACACATAGCAACTAGTTAGTTGCTTTGTTTCCTGATAGCTACAACCTGGGGAATTCTATGACCAATGACCACTGCGCGTTGCCAGTGATGACTTATGGAGTCGAAACGTAGTCGCTCATCATCGCTTACCCATACCATGAGTTTGATGAGATTGTTAAAAACTCTAAGTGTAGGTGTAGTGTACCTATCTAGTTGTTGTGTTTCCTGATAGCTACAACCTGGGGAATTCTATGACCAGTGACCAGTGTGTGTTGCCAGTGACGACTTATGGAATCGAAACGTGGTCGCTCACAATGGGCCCCATCAGAAGGCTTAAAGTCACCCAAAGGGCAATGGAGAGAGCAATGCTCGGAGTTTCTTTATTTATGCAAGAACAACACATAAACAATTAAAACATTAGTGGTAATAATATTGCAGCCCACTACATTATTTGCATTTTAACAAAAACATATTTGGTAATGATGATTGCCACTAAATGAGCATTATTATTCCTCTTATTTCCTCTTCCTTTTAACCATGCGCATTTATACTCAAAACTCTTCTCACAACGTGTTCCTCATTCCTCCGCATCGCTTACCCATACCATGAGTTTGCTGTCTCACACAGCAACTAGGTAGGTACACTATACCACACACATAGCAACTAGTTAGTTGCTTTGTTTCCTGATAGCTACAACCTGGGGAATTCTATGACCAATGACCACTGCGCGTTGCCAGTGATGACTTATGGAGTCGAAACGTAGTCGCTCATCATCGCTTACCCATACCATGAGTTTGATGAGATTGTTAAAAACTCTAAGTGTAGGTGTAGTGTACCTATCTAGTTGTTGTGTTTCCTGATAGCTACAACCTGGGGAATTCTATGACCAGTGACCAGTGTGTGTTGCCAGTGACGACTTATGGAATCGAAACGTGGTCGCTCACAATGGGCCCCATCAGAAGGCTTAAAGTCACCCAAAGGGCAATGGAGAGAGCAATGCTCGGAGTTTCCTTGCGTGATCGAATCAGGAATGCTGATATTATCCGCAAGAGAACCACGGTTACCGACATAACCCGAAGAATCGTTAAAATAAAATAATGAAGAATGAATAAATGAAGTGGCTGTGTGCAGGGCACATTGCTCGCAGAACAGATGGTCGATGGAGCCGGAAAGTTCTGTAGTGGCGACCACGTACCGGAAGACGCAGCGTTGGAAGGCCTGCTCCCATACGGTGGACAGATGACCTGGTGACAGTCGCGGTGCGGGTAGCCGATGGATGCGAGACGCACAGGAACGGTTATTGTGGCGACACTTGGGGGAGGCCTATGTCCAGCAGTGGACGACTTTTGGCTGAAATGACGATGGTGAAAATGAAAACCCCCCCAGGTTTTCATTTTCTTTAAGTAAAGACGGAATAGGTGACTTTTCAGGCAAGAATGTTTCATCGTCGATCACGTCATCGCATAACATCAGGTGAGACAGTGGACAAATCTATGTAGTAATCAAAGTCGGACATAGATTTTTCTTTTCGGTCCACAAAACCGATTTCCATACTATCATATTTTCCGTTCGCTTCTCCATTGAAATCGTTCGTGAAGTTTCCTCAAGTCACAACCGCTGTATGAAATCGATTCCACGAACTATTCCTTACATGATTGAGTAGCTTGTTGCGAGCTTAAGCTGAACGTATTGAAATATGGGCCAACGTAACATTTATATTTACTACACTGAACTAGATTTTCTGGGAAATTTGACTTTAATAGACCTTGTAGTTTCAGAACTTCATTTTGCCGTTACAATAAATTTATACGTGTTTTGAGAATGTAAACCTTAATAGATACAGAAATCCTAATATTCAATTCATTCCCGAAGTGAGAAGAAAACACAAATGCAAGAGAGGTTTCAAGCAATTTTTAGTAGTTAGTTAGTTTCTTTACGATGCTTAATTTCCAAAGCTAAGACAATTTTTTTTAATAAATATTTTTTATCCTACTTCCTACTAATATTATAAATGTGAAAGTTTGTGAGTGTGTATGTTTGTTACTTCTTCACGCTCAAACGGCTGTACCGATTTGGATGAAATTTAGTATGTAGATAGCTTATAGCCTGGATTAACATATAGGCTACCTTTTATTCCGGTCTAGGCGGGTAAAACCGCGGGGCGCAGCTAGTAATAAATAAAAATTGTAATTCGTTCATGAGATGCCACGAGTGTACCAGTTAACTACCCCAAATGGAGTCGATTTCTCACAAATAGCAGTTTTTGATTGTAAATCTTAAAATTTTCAGAAAAAAAAACAATTTAGTAATTTGAAAACAACCCAATTTACGAATCAAATTCGGGTCAAATCAGGAATTACCAGTCACCCTTTTTATGAGGGTGGGAAATGATCAGAAATTACCAGTCACCCTTTTTATGAGGGTGGGAAATGATCAGAAATTACCAGTCACCCTTTTTTATGAGGGTGGGAAATTATCAGGAATTACCAGTCACCCTTTTTTATGAGGGTGGGAAATTATCAGGAATTACCAGTCACCCTTTTTTTATGAGGGTGGGAAATTATCAGATGACTTCTTACGCTCTGGGTGAAACGGGAGGCCGTGTCAGACTTTTACTGACTAAAACCAAGCCGTGTTCCTTCTTGTCCTTGCGTTCCAGGACCGCGATGACTCTTTCAAATACTTTCCCGCGACCCTGGATCATCAGTCACCCTGTATTCCCCCTGGAAATAAAGAACATAATATATTTTTTAGATTAGCTTAAAATAACTAACCATTATTATTTCAACCGACTTACAGAATAAGCTCACAGCATATACGCAGTATTAGCTTCTGCTAATAAACATAGAAAGGAAATATTTGCAACATATAATGAGAGTGCTAATAATGAAATAAAAACATTTTGTTTGATTTGCCGATGAGCACACAAAGGGCTAACAACGGCAGCCAATAAATTGCGCGTCACGCCACGCACGCGTCTTACTACCCAGGGCTGGCACACAGGATATATAGGAAGACTAGAATATTGATGGAAAAATAATATTACGAACGGATTTTTTACTCGCCCGCCAAAAGGAGGGTAACGTTTTTCGAGACTATGTCTTATATGATGGTATGGTATGACTATTTCCTTGGCACTCCCTTTAGCCTAAACGGCTGGATGGATTTTAAAGAATTGAGATTTCATTATATTGATTTTGAGATTGGTCTTGGCCGTCCAAAGTCAATAAAGAAACAAAATGGGGACCGCTATTAGGTAGGAACATATAGTCGTATTTTTTTGTGACATGGTCATATGTATATCAATATAAAGGGCTCGAGGAGACAATTAAAAAAATAACTCACTAAAATTAATGAAAAAAGCTTAAATTTTCAAAAAACCCGACAGAATAAAACAACTAGGAAAAGTTCAAATAATTTGTTCAAGGAGTTTGATGCAGTTGGGTTTAAAAACAAATACACCAACTGCATAAGATGGCTTCAAAATTAACTTTTTTAGAATATTTTTACTTTTAAAAGTACGAAAGGTATGTGGGGTGATAGAAAATCGTTAATAAAATAGAACATACATAACAACAATTTCGAAGGTTTAGTAGGTACGGAAAAGATTAGGTCACTCAGACTTTTTCCTCTTTTGATTCGGCAGAAAAACTTTTTTCTAACACTCAAAACTGAGTTTTACAGTGCTAACCAAAAAATGTGTATTAATAAACAGTAAGAACAGGATATCGAGCCATAAGATTGGAAAATGGAATTAGCATTTCCATTAAACGTGGCACTGCTGCCAGTCTTCTGCGTACGTTTCCAGCTTGCCCATGATGACAGCGATGGCACTAAGAGTGGCAAAGTACTCCTCCACATCGCAGGTATTTTGTTTTTGTATACCGTAATACACGTATGTAGGTACGTAGTTATGTTATAAATTGTTAGATTGAATTAAGATTATATTTAAGTCGTTAACCCACTAATATTTATCGCAAAAGTTTGGATGGATGTTTGTTACTCAATCACGCCAGAACGGCTGAACGGATCTGGGTGAAATTTGGCACAGAGATAGATTATAGTCTGAAATAGCAAATAGGCTATAATTTATAGTGGGGGAAATGCTAATACCACGCGGGTGACGTTACTGGCAGAAGCTAGATTTACAATTAAAAAATAATCTAGAATGGAGTTGTAAGATATTTCATAGTACATCGATGCATCGGTAGAATTTGTCTAGAACGCCAAAATTACTGAAAATTAAGAAAAACAACACAATTAGAAAACTAAGCCTTGTAAAACAATAGTTCTGTATCAGATTGTATTATCTTACAAAGGATTGTTACGTTCAGCAGAAATAGTTCATAGTTTAAACTTTAAACGAACTTTTTGCCAACCCTGCTGTCTATTCGTAACAATAGCTGAAACAACAATTTTAGCAACGTTACTAGCAACAATACACACGCATAATATAAGGACAATGACCTTATGTTACTCTCGCTTGAAAATTATCTTTAGTACTGGAAACGTCTAAACAGGTGTAGTTTAGTATGTACTAAAACCAGATATATTTTATCGCAAATCAGTCTTTGTGAAACGCTCATAACATTGCTTAGGTACCAATGATCTTTACTATTATTATGAGATTGTATTCTTAGACACATTATTCGTTGGATTCACAATTTCACTTTGACTTTTATTATTAGGACTGGCTTTAGCCAGCGGCTTTGTCAGAGTAATGGTTGGAAATCCCAAGGGAACGTTCTACGGAGATAAAAAACACCTAATGTCACAAGAGCAGACAGTGATGGCAGCAGTTGTAGGCTGTGGGTTCGACCCCAGGCAGGCGCTTTACTTTGTGTAAATTATTTTATCCCCACTGTTCTTGAAGCAGTGAAATATAAAATCGTAAGAAAACCGGTATTTCCTAGAACCAAAACTTCGAAGACATGTGACATCCACCAACCCGCATTGGGCCCGTGTGGTGACTGTCCACGCCATCTTACAGAGAGGAGGCCTATGTCCCACCAGTGGGAACATTTTAAGCTGCTTATGCTATGCTTATGCTATGCTAATGCTATGCTCATGCTATTCTCATGCTATGCTCATGCTATGCTCATGCTATGCTCATGCTATGCTCATGCTATGCTCATGCTATGCTCATGCTATGCTCATGCTATGCTCATGCTATGCTCATGCTATGCTCATGCTATGCTCATGCTATGCTCATGCTATGCTCATGCTATGCTCATGCTATGCTCATGCTATGCTCATGCTATGCTCATGCTATGCTCATGCTATGCTCATGCTATGCTCATGCTATGCTCATGCTATGCTCATGCTATGCTCATGCTATGCTCATGCTATGCTCATGCTATGCTCATGCTATGCTCATGCTATGCTCATGCTATGCTCATGCTATGCTCATGCTATGCTCATGCTATGCTCATGCTATGCTCATGCTATGCACAACCATATAAACACAGAGCACAGCTGAGACATACTCGTACATTAGTATTAATGCATCATTGGCATTAGTATCTCTCAACCTTTTGAGTTGGTGATGTGTTTATAAAGCAATGTTATGTTTCCTGATTGTCTTGGCTTACTCCGACACTGCATAATATATGAAAATGTCATTTGGCTTCTCAAAAACCGTTTTAGAATTTGTTGATAGCTTGCCTATAAAACTTCTAGAAGAAAGAGGATTCTAGTTTTGGGAGTACTTAAGGATATACTCGTAGCATACTACTTTGTATGTTTTTGGGGTTGTGAACGTCCGAATAAAAAAACGGAACCTTTATTGTATGTCTGTCTGTCTATCACAGCCAAATTGGTCCCAATCTACTGAACAGATTGAGTTGGAATTGGATATACACGTGAGCCAAATACGGATGTGTCAAGTAAAGAAATGAATTTGGAATATGGGGGTCGCATTAACTGTGGTGCAAATCAGAAGATTAAAAAAATAATTTATTTAAACTGTGCCATGCGACATATCAAATTAAAGGGCTTAATGCGGTGGTTATTCTAAAATAAAAAAAATATCTAATAAATTTTATTAAAATAATAAAATTTTGGTCCAAACGTGTAACGTAGAACTTGCCCACCTAAGCATTTCTCATTAAGGCACCAAAGCTGTAGCACCACTGTACTTGATTTTAATCGAGTTAGAAAAAATCTGTCTATTCATACATTTTTGATTAAATGAATTAACTAAAACAAATGAAATATTGTTCCACACCTTTATATTTTCTATTAAATAAATTATATAAAACAAAATAAATGTTCTGCCACGGATCCTAGTCCGGAGTTTATGTTTGGGGGGTTCTAATAAAATAAAAATATTTTTTTTATTTAATCTAAGGTTAAAACATCATAATTATCTATATTATAATAATAATTAACTATATTCATCTGGCATAACAATAATACGAGTATGCTCTAATCCCAAAGCTAGGGGGAAAAACCTTGTAAATGCCGAGCATAACTCATAAGCCATAATTATTATGCACATTATATGAGAACAGCACCCAATATTCCTTTTCCAATGACGCACGTACAATAGTAGTGAGCGATTGATAATCTTCCCGATAGTAATAATAAAAATAAACCATTTATTTCAGGCGACACTGCAGGCCCATAGAAAAATATCTTAACCTAAACATACTGTTACGTCGACCGTATTACACTGGAACGTTCGAGAATGTGGTCGAAGTTTCCAGAAGTTTCCACTAGGTTCGAGAAAATTCCATTGTGGTACTGTGTAGAAGTTCATAGATGTTTCTAGAATATTCCACTATAAGATAGTTCGACAATGTTCTGGAAACTTCCATGACCGTATAAATAGGCCGGACGGCGGGAGAGTGAGTCAGTCTGATTTCGACTACGGATGCGAATACAAGCGATTACGAAGAGAATAGTGATTATTAGCGAATTAGTGTTTGTGTTTATAAGTTGTTAAGTTAATAAAGGATATTTAGTTAATTAATTGTTGTAAAATAATTTATCCCATACCCAGCTCGTAACAAATTGGTGTCAGAAGTGAGGGATAAATTATGCCAAGTTTACCAAAGGACGACACGGAGGGTATTCGTACAAGGAGTCAACGGCAGCAAGATATGGATCAGAGGCGGTTTTGAGATTTCCCGATACAGACGCCAGGTGGTGCTCAGCCTGCGACAGAGCCAGTCGCTGGCCCATGTGGAGTTTCTTCGGCACCAACGGTGCCAGACTTGTCTGCGCTAATGGTGCTGTTGCAGGAACAGGCTCGTCGTCAAGAGGAGCAGGCCCGCCGCCAAGAAGAGCAGGCCCGTCGGTTGGAACAGAAGCTTCAACAAGATAAAGAGGAGCAGGCCCGCCGCCAAGAAGAGCAGGCCCGTCGGTTGGAAGAGAAGCTTCAACAGGATAAAGAGGAGCAGGCCCGCCGCCAAGGGGAGCAGGCTCGCCGCCAAGAAGAGCAGGCCCGCCGCCAAGATGAACAGGCCCGCCGCCAAGAAGAACAGGCCCGTCGGATGGAAGAGAAGCTTCAACAAGATAAAGAGGAGCAGGCTCGCCGCCAAGAAGAGCAGATGCTCCTCATAAAAGACCTTCATTCAACACTTGGCAAGGAGCTCCAGGTGATGAAGGAGCAGGTTCACCAGCATGAGAATCGTATCTCAGAAGCTGAAGTTCAGATTGCCGGGGTGAAGAAGGCTTTAGGTGAACTTAGGGCTGGAGACGGGGTTGTGCCTTCAGTGGTTGCTGCACCTTCGGCACGTGGATTTAAGGTGCCGCCATTCGATGGAACATCTTCATGGTCGGCCTACAAAATTCAATTTGAAGCCGTTATGAAGGCGAATGGGTGGACCAAAGAGCAAGCTATGACCGCGCTAACCTTAGGCCTCCGAGACCAGGCCCTAACCATACTTGAGGCTCTTGGCAAGGATGTGACCTATGAGCAGCTGCTGGAAGCCTTAGAGTCCAGATATGGTGACGCGCACTTGGAGCACGTATTTCGCGCTAAGTTAAGAGATCGTGTGCAACGTAGTGCCGAGAACCTACAGCAGTGGGCCTTGGAAGTTGAAAAGTTGGTTCGGAAGGCATACCAGTCTGCCCCTGCACTCATCAATGGCAATCTGGTACAGGCGTTCATCGACGGAATACGTGACTTGGAATTTAGAGCCGCTGTAAGACTTGGGCATCATGAGACACTGAAGGACGCCTTGGCCCATGCCTTGGAAGTAGAGGCAGTAAGGCAAGACCATCGAACACACCGTATCAGGGAGGTTGTGGCATCACCTGTACGCGATCGTCCGCAAGGGCTGTTACACTTGTGGAGAAAGGGGTCATCTTCGGTCAAGCTGTCCAAAGCGAAGCACACTGAGAGAAAATCAATCCCAGCAAGATAGGGCGACTGATACGACTGCCCAGCAACAGCAGGGAAACGAGTAAACGCCAGGACTGAGGGGCGGGTGCTGGCTGGTATTGAAAGAGCCCCGAGGATCTCGATCTCACAGGCCCATGACGGAAACTGCCTGATCATCAAAGGCGAAGTCAACGGAAAACCATGCAAATTGACGTTGGATACTGGAGCTTCTCACACGGTCGTCAATTCTCATCTAGCAAGTCGGTTCCTTGGGGACTTCTTCAATAACCACGACCGTATACAATTACTGACAGCTACCGGTCAGCACATAATCGTCCGAGGCAGAAAGGAGGTGGAGTTAAAATTAGGTAACAAATTCTATCGGCATAATGTCATCGTGGCCGACATAGTGGACGATTGCATCCCGGGATTAGACTTCATGCGGAAACATCGTTGTGAGATCGACGTTGATCAAGGAGTATTGAAGTGTGGTACAGAGGAAATCTTCATGGAAGGTGTACCATCAGGAAAAGTTTTCCGCCTGAAATTTGACGTGTCAACACATTTAGAAAACTGGGATTTAACGGAATTAGAAATGGATAAAGCTAAGAAGATGTTACTTCAGTACGCCGACTCTTTCTCTACAAATGATGCTGACATAGGAAGAACAGGACTGGTTCAGCACAAAATTAATACTGGCGACGAGTTACCAATCCGTCAACGACCAAGAAGACTGCCGGTTGCACGTGAAAAGGAAGTGGAAATGATGATTGAGGGCATGGTAAAGGATTGTGTTATAGAGCCTTCATCGAGTCCATGGTGTTCTCCTGTGGTCCTGGTGAAGAAAAAGGACGGCAACACACGCTTTTGTGTGGACTATCGACGATTGAACGACGTCACAAAAAAGGACAGTTACCCACTGCCTAGGATCGACGACACATTGGATACACTGAGTGGAATGAGGTGGTTCACCACGCTAGACCTGAAAAGTGGCTACTGGCAAGTGGAAATAGACCCTAAGGATAAGGAGAAAACTGCATTCTCAACAGGAAAGGGGCTATGGCAGTTTAAAGTTATGCCATTCGGATTGTGCAATGCTCCTGCGACATTTGAAAGGCTAATGGAGCAAGTACTTGCTGGATTGATCGGAGACGCATGTCTTGTCTATTTAGATGACATCATTATCGTGGGCCGTACATTTGAAGATCATCTTCAAAACCTCAATCGAGTGTTGTCAAAAATCCGGACGGCAAATCTTAAGTTAAGTCCGAAAAAGTGCTCATTTTTCAGACGACAAGTAAACTTTTTAGGACACATAGTTTTGGAGGAAGGTGTTCAGACAGATCCGGAGAAAATCGTCGCCGTCAAGGATTGGCCAGTTCCGAAAGACAAGACGCAGGTCAGAGCATTTCTGGGTTTGTGCTCCTACTATCGACGGTTTGTCAAAAATTTTGCCGACATTGCAAAACCTCTACACAAACTCACTGAGGAAAAGCAGCAATTCTGTTGGGACGAGAACTGTAACATCGCATTTCAGGAATTAAAGAAACGTCTGTGCAATACACCTATTCTGGGATATCCTGACACTGAAAATGACTTCATAGTTGACACAGACGCAAGTAATACTGGAATTGGAGGCGTGTTGTCTCAACGGAAAGGAAACCAAGAAGTTGTTATAGCTTACTACAGCAAATCTTTATCCAAACCGGAAAGAAATTACTGCGTTACGAGACGGGAGCTACTCGCCGTAGTAAGGACATTGCAGCACTTCAGTAAATATTTGCTTGGACGGAAATTCTAATTGCGAACTGACCATGCTGCATTAAAGTGGTTATTGCAATTCAAGAATCCAGAAGGACAAGTGGCAAGATGGATCGAACTACTACAAGAGTTTGACTTCGTTACTGAACATCGTAGTGGGAGAACTCATGGTAACGCAGATGCACTGTCTAGAAGACCTTGCCCAGAAGATTGTAAGCACTGTACCAAGCAAGAGACTAAGCAGGCAGTGCCCGCGAGGATGCTAAGAATGGATCTCAGCAATGAATGGAAGGAAACCCTACAGCTTGCTCAGCAAAATGACACGGACCTCAAACCGATCTTTGAGTGGATTAAAGCTGGTGCTCCGAAGCCCACGTGGAGTGATGTTGCGGCGTTAAGTTCCATCACAAAGAGCTATTGGGCACAATGGAACAGCTTGGTTATCCAGGATGAAGTCTTGTGCCGTAAATGGGAAAATGCTCGAGGAGACAACTGTCATCTACAAATTGTTGTCCCCAAAGCCAAAGTACCTGATGTTTTACGGCTCTACCATGATGGATGTTCAGGAGGACATATGGGGGTAAAAAGAACTCTACTGAAGATACGAGAGCGGTTTTACTGGATTCACTGTCGAGAAGATGTTAAAGACTGGTGCCGCAAATGTACCAGTTGTGCGGCTGTGAAAGGACCCCAGACACGCAGCAGAGGTGCTTTACAATTATACAACGTGGGAGCCCCCTGGGAACGGATAGCACTAACGTTGCAGGACCATTTCCGGAAAGTGAAAACGGAAACAAGTACTTCATGGTTGTCATGGATTACTTCACAAAGTGGCCAGAAGTCTTCGCCATTCCCAACCAAGAAGCAACAACAGTCGCAGACAAATTGGTTCAGGAAGTCTTCTGTCGTTTTGGAGTACCCTTGGAAATTCACAGCGACCAAGGGAGGAATTTTGAATCACAAGTTTTCCAGGAGACTTGTCGACTGATGGGTACTCACAAGACCAGAACCACTTCTTACCATCCGCAATCTGATGGAATGGTAGAACGTTTCAACCAAACGTTGGAGAGATATCTGGCAAAAGTTGTGGAAAGCAGGCAAAGGGATTGGGACAAGCATATACAGCCCTTTTCTTCTGTCCTACCGTAGTGCAGTTCACGAAAGTACGACTGTGACACCAGCCTTCGCGAACTTTGGAAGGGAATTACGGTTGCCTGCAGATTTAATCACCGGAACCCCCCCTGATGCCCCACGCAGTGTAACCGATTATGCGAATGACTTGCGTAACAAGTTAAATGATGTATATGAGCATATCAGACAATCCGGCCAACAAATGTCTGATAAGATGAAGACCCGATACGACCGAAAGGCAAACCATAGAGGTTTTGTCGAGGGTTCACTGGTGTGGTTGCATAACCCAGTGCGCAGCAAAGGGAAGTCTCCCAAATTGCAAGCAAAATGGGATGGACCATACCGAATCGTGACCAGTATCAACGATGTTACCTACCGAATACAGAAGGGTCCACGAGGTGCGCCTAAGATAGTCCATGTAGACCGATTGGCGCGATACTACGGGACTAATGATGCTCGGGACGAGCATGTCTAAGGAGGGGGCAGTGTTACGTCGACCGTATTACACTGGAACGTTCGAGAATGTGGTCGAAGTTTCCAGAAGTTTCCACTAGGTTCGAGAAAATTCCATTGTGGTACTGTGTAGAAGTTCATAGATGTTTCTAGAATATTCCACTATAAGATAGTTCGACAATGTTCTGGAAACTTCCATGACCGTATAAATAGGCCGGACGGCGGGAGAGTGAGTCAGTCTGATTTCGACTACGGATGCGAATACAAGCGATTACGAAGAGAATAGTGATTATTAGCGAATTAGTGTTTGTGTTTATAAGTTGTTAAGTTAATAAAGGATATTTAGTTAATTAATTGTTGTAAAATAATTTATCCCATACCCAGCTCGTAACAATACATATTTTAACATAAACAAAACTTGTGTTAATAAATAAGGCTTAAGACTATATTATTATTCTGTGGTACTATTCCGAGGAACAGAAGCGACGGAACACCACGTCCTGCGGCCAAAAGTTAAAGGGTTGGGGTGGTGGTTTTATCCACCACCATATATGTGTAATATTGTCTAGCTCTAACATTAGGATTGCAGTCCATAAACCATTTCTCTGTTCCTGCAACTCCGTCAGGTGTTCGTCTGGCAAATCATTGCTGAGCTCAATTGAGAAAGATCCGTTGTCGAGAATGTGTTCGCCCTACTAACTCTTTGCTTGTTTTAATTGATATACGTCAAGAGCGAATAAAAACAACTCGTGCTCGTTCATCCTTGGGAATTCTGAAAACTCTACCATATCCGCTGTCATCATGCACCCTGAAATGAGCACGTCTTCGGTTGTAATTATTCCGTTCTGTTTATAGTTTTGGCGATTTGTTTGGCGTAGGTATTTATTTTCTCTAAAATGTATGTAGCTGGATTTCTTTGGGTTGTCTTCAATTAAAATATGATAGCGATTTAATATGGCTGCTGCGATACTAAAATAATCGAGCATGCTTCTTAAGGCTCTATTATTGTGTACGTTTTGCAGCAGCCGAAAATCTCTCTTAAATCTGCCGTTGACCGCTTCTACAACCAACGACAGATCTTGATTTTCTGACGGATCTGTGGTTAATTGAGTCTAATTGGGATACTTTGTTTCTGGCATGTGTGTTATGTGTCAGCAAGACTCGAGATTTCCCACAGAGTCGTGAAATCCACGGTCCAAAATAAACACATCTGCACTCCTATAAAACCATATTATTTATCAGGATATTCATTAAAATTATGTGCGTCAGATGTAACCGCAGCGTATGGTTCGATTACCTCCATGATACGTCCATCGCAAGAAAACAAGAGGAATGGTTTGAGGAGATTTCTATATTTGTGATGTCTGTGAAATTTGCGTTGAAATAAATAATTGTCACATTTTTTTTTATAGTAATTGCTTTTCTTTCGCCTTCTGGACTCAAGGGGTTCCCGAACAGATTGTTGGGCAGTGACATATATGTTCGTTGTGCCCCGTCCTCACGTGTGTGATCCAACCCAAGGTATATATATGGGCACGAAATCTTCTAGAAGTAAAGTCAAGTTGTAAGATTACTTTTTTATTGTTCGTACTCATGGTTTTTTTTAGGGGTATGCAGGTTATGTATAATAAGTAACACAATAAGAATATTGTGTTTTAAAAAAAATATCCCAAACGTCATGTTCTGGCAAGATATTTCATTTGTTTTAGTTGTTGTTTGTTTTTATGGTGTACATAATAAAGAGTATTTTATTCTATTTTTTATGGTGTATTCATTTAATCGAAAATATATGAAAAAACAGACCTTTGGAACGCAAATAATACCAAGTACAGTGGTTCTACAGCTTTGGTGACCCAATAAGAAATGTTTAAACGGACCAGTTCTATCAGAATAATCCACTTTTTTCTTCCACAATTGGACCAAAAATGTATGAAGTGTCTATTAACTACTCCTTATCTCCGAAACCACTGAGCAACATTTTGAAAAAAAAGTAAGTAGGTTCAGGAAAAGTTCTTAACTAACAAAAAACAGGAAACCCAAAAATTAAAAAAAAAAAAAAAACATTTTAAAAATAAATGATTCGTTCCAACTCGCACTTGCCCGGTTTTTTTAGTTAACCTGTTTATTCTTAATTAGTTTTGAGTCAAAAACTGCAAATGACCCCTGGTCATATATTATGTACGTAATTATATTATGTTACATAAACGTCTATTATCCTAAACAAACACAATACCTTGTGTATTTGTGTAGCACCTGGCAGTATCGACTAATTAATTGTATTTGATTAACCAAGGTATGAATAGCCTATCACTAGTCGTCCATATATTTACAGTCATATATTTTATAATATACCAGCGACCCGCCCCAGCTTCGCTCAGGTACAAGTTATGCACGTAATAATAATAAATATTCAATACTCAATACTTTACTCCATATGTGTTAAATAGCTGGTATAACATAATAAAATATCAATATGGACCCTGTCGGGCACAGCAAAGTAGAAGAGAGTCAGGAAGAGGGCTAAGTAGTTATTCAATTAAGCAATATAAATTATTAGTTGTGGCTTATTGGGTGTATAATATTATGTATATATATAAGTTTTGCGTATATAGGTATAATAAATTGCTATTAATTGTAAGAAATTATAAACATAACACACGAAATTTTTATATATTAGAAGGTAGTGTTTTTAATGTCATAACACTTATAAGCAATTAATACCAGTATTGCTATAAAGCTCGCAATATTTCTAAATTAGTTCTAGCTTAAATAATTACAGTGACAACTTTTAATCTTAGGTAATGTTATGTACTTTCAGTAATGGCGCTTGATTTGCATTTTGATTAACAGATCTTCATTACAGATAGTTTAGTTTCTGAACGAGAGTAAATCTTTAAACATATTTAAACGTACGGTAGCTTCTGTTGATGGAAGAATTTGCTTTAAGATTTTCTTTGATGACCATCAATTTAGTCACCTTTCAGCATATTTATTAAATGAAATCGTTTTCATACAAACAAAACATATATACTTACCCAAATACTCGTAAACCTGCAAAAATAGCTCATCTAAATCCCTTTAAAACCAATTCGTTTCGCGTCCACAAATACGAAAATTTACTTTGATCAGTCTTTTATTTTTGATCACAAATTAGAAGCTCAGGGATTAGCCTCCTAAGCGACACGCAACGGTACAAAAAGGAGTAAAGTGTTGCCAGCGCTGAGACAAATAAAGTATGAGAGAACAATGCGACGAGTCAGTGAATAATTTTAGCCCCGACGTACTCGGCGCAACGACTAGGTACACAGATGTTGAGTTCCTGGAGGCGACCGTTGAGTCTTTTGTCGGATTGGAGCATGGACGAGGTATTAATAGTGCATAGTGACATTTTGCTAGTGTTTTGGGATTGATTAGGCTCTCTGGGATGTCTGTGTTGTCATTCTGCTTTCTGTAGGAAAATCACAACTGCATATTTTTTTGTAGCCTAGACGGCTTAACGGATTTAAAAAAATGAGGTATTATTAGCAAAATGTTAGTATTTCTCAGGTAGGTAGTAGCTTAAAAATCATTCTGCAATGCAACTATGTATTTAATAAAACTAGTGGTCACACGGTGATCGCAATTCGTCCCTAATTAATTTAAATTTTAAGTTTGAACGTTATTAAGGTTATATTGTCAACATAAACATGACATGACTGTGAACCATAAACAAAAGAATATATACAAATACGTGTCAAACGCATGGTAGTGTGTGTAATGTTTTTTTTTATTAATTTATTTTATTTCTTAGGCATATTACATAAGAATATTATTTTTCTGCACTCCTTCTCCTCATAAACTTTAACTGTGCCACCTCTGTCTGCGTAATTTTCGTAATATATAATTATGTAGATGCTAATATTTTGAAACAATTTGTAAGTAATAACACCGTCAGATAGGCCTGCCCAGGGGTTGTGGATAAATTCGAAACAGAGTTACCGCGCCCCTGGGCACTCAGGGCAGGGAAGGAACAGGGGTGGGTTTTAGTCAGTAAGAGTCTGACACGCACTCCCGCTCCACCCTAGAGCGGGAGATGTCATTGGATGATACCCCACCCCATGAATAAAAAAAATAACTCCATGAGCTTTGTTCAGTATCTTCTAACATAATTAGCCTTCAAAATTGTTACAGACAGCTTTATAAACAGACCCAAGCCCTTCCCAAAATCAACCTCGTCAGCTTATCAACCATGTCCTTCCCAAAAAAAAACCTCAACCCATTTTAAAAATTCAACGATTCCAGTAAATTTTTCACGTGTTCCGCGCCCCGCTATCTTTACCGCACCCGAGGGAAATAACGTACTGTCACGCAGAATATACTGGTCCACACCACAATTAGAGATCGCCAGAAATTGCGTAATTAGGGGGGCATTAATCGATCTCGCATAGTCTCGACTAGGGGTGTAATCGTAGTACGATGTTGAATTCATACCTCCGCTCACGCAATGTCTACACAAATAAATAAATTGGAGTCATCATCATCATCATCACCAGCCTTTATAATGTCCCCACTGCTGGGGCACAGGCCTCCTCTCTGTGAGAGGGTGTGGGCCGTAATCCACCACCACCCAATGCGGGTTGGTGGATGTCACATGTCTTCGAATTTTTGATTCTAGGACATGCCGGTTTCATCACGATGTTTTCCTCCACCGTTTTGAGAGCAGTGGTGTTGAAATAATTTACACAAAGTAAAGCGCCTTGGTTTGAACTCACGACCTACAACTTGTAAGTCGCGACCGTTACAACTGGGCCACCACTGCCCTCCAAATTGGAGTAGGTTCATGTAGTGTCAAAATAACTTTACTAAATCCTGCATAAAACTAAACAAAACCTACTGTTTACACTCTCAAAACAGTGACGGAAAAGAGTGAGGAGACCTAGAATCAAAAATTCGAAGACATTGTGACATCTACGAGTACCAGACCGTACTTTCCCGTCCCCCAGCTGAGGCCTGTGTCACAACAGTGGAAACATTGACAGGCTGATTTTATTAAACCACTGTTCTTTTAACCAGTTTTTATTACTAAAAAAATCTTCTCTTTGTTCTTTTTTAGGGTTCCGTACCCGAAGGGTCCAAACGGAGCCCTATTGTTGTCGGTGTCTGTCATAAAATTTTATTACGAAGAATTTTTTAACTTCCCATTGACCTATGACCTTGAAATTTAGTGATAATATTTATTATTACGTATACTTTACTAACAAATACCCATATTTGGCAAGGAACCCTTAATGTGCGAAATACGACACGCACTTGGCTAGTTTTTCACAACTGCCTCCAGTAAGATCAATCCTAGCACCTCCGCCTCCGCTAAGATGACCTCCTTTACATCTCTAGCCTCGGTCACTTCCCTCTTTGTTAACTGGCTGGTTCTCTTCTGTTTGTACTAGACGACAAATTAGTTTTATATATTGTTCTAGTGTTCGCAGTTCTTGTTACAGGACTTAGTTTATGGTTGAGGAAGAGTAGTTCTGAGTTTATGACTTTTGATTGGAGTGTTATTCGATGCAAATACCCACTTTTGTATCACAAAATTAACTAATGGTTTTGGGAGATCTGCGTTGTGCGGTGACTGGGTAGGTAATACACAATCAGCGGCAATGTTGATTTTGACAATTCAACAACATTCATTGCGTTTTTTTCGTTGTGGAGCAGACGAATCTACCAAACAGATGATCCCTAACTGGACTAAGAATTTTCATCACAATCCATCGGTTTGTGATAGACAAGTATATACTGTAACAGAGTTGGTTAGCAAAAAGCGAAAGTTGAAAGTTTGTGGATCTATTTTTATGGGCACATCAAAATGCCTTGCCTCATCCCAACTATGTGGGGGTCGGCTACAATAAAATTCTAACCATATGCAGCTGAATACCAGTACCTCACATGGAGCGAATGCTTATCTAAACGCAACAACCCAGTAACTGGGTGACATGGTATCCCTTGGCTAGACTGGTGTCAAATTTTCTGGCTTTAGAATATCCGTAACGACTGTCAAAGATTAACAAAAAATACATTCTTAGCGGCTTAACGTGGTTGCCGCAAGGAAGAGTCTCGGTATGTAATAGATTTTCACACATCCACGGACCGACCTCAGCAAGCGTTGCTTGACCTCGAAGTTGGAACCGTGTGGCATTATTATTAAGACCTTTATTATTAAGCTCTTCCTCTGAAGCTAAAAACGATCTATATTTTAATAAATGTACATGTATGACTTTATCCAACACCCTCAACAAAAGGTCAACACTTACCACAAAATTGAGGTAGGCAGGTCCGAACCGTCCCTTTCTACCCCTAATTTCTATAAGTACACCAATTTCAATCCTCAATAACTGCCATATCCGTCCGATCTCTTCAATAATAGTTCCAGAAAGTCAGACGAGGTAAATAGTTTCCGAAAAATTGAAAAGAATTTCTGCGACTGTACTTTTGTGTGGTCACCCCAGTATTAGATGATCATGGGGAAGAGTAATGATGGTAAATGGCAGGAAATTACCGAGGCACCTTATCGTCCGATTCAATAACCCCATAGACGATAGACCAATGGGTGTAGACTTTAGGGGAGGTAATAATGAAACTGCACGCGCAGACTTTCTGTTGTCATGCTTCAGAACGCAGTACGTAGGCTTTTGTTTTTTTTTGTGGCGTCTACATTCTGTGGGGAACACACAGTAATAAGTAATTTTTACACGGAGTAGTTTTTGAATGGTTTTCAAATAAATTATGTTTTAAAATGTACTTAAGTTTCTTGTCACTGAAATTGCTTTTACTTCTTTACGGGCTAACTGGGAAAATAGTGCTTTGTCTTGTTGGGTGGGTGTGTAAACTTTATAAGTTTATATATGAAATCCACAAAATATTCATCTCAATCTGACAGAACCATATAACTCCTTAATAATACTAATATTTCTCAATACGTTGACTTAAGGCCCTTCTCGCGGTCCAGTGGCGCCCTCATTGAATAAAAAATCGTAGCATAGCACAGAAAATAAATATTAAAAAATCCAACTTCACGTTTTGTTACAAAGAGGATAAAGAATTTTTACGTTGTTAAAACAGGTCTCAAAATGTTTCGTATCCAAAGTAGTAGGCAAAAGTGTCAGAAAAGGCCATTTCTGACCGACTCCTAAAAAAAGAAAATACCTACACCAAAAATTGAAAAATAACTTTAATGTCGGAAGTCGGTGTTTGTAGTTTATTTCTTCGTTATTTGGCACCAACTTCCGAAATTTTATTTTTCTATTTTTAGTGTAGTTTTTTTATTTTTCACTTTTTATTTGTTACACTCCAGAACTAAAACTAAATATTAACGTCAGGCCCGAATTGATAACCCCAATAACATGGAACATGGAATTTAAACATACTCGTAATTGGAGGAAACCAAAACATCATCTTTGTTTATATATTTTTGGTTTTGAAAATCGGTCCACAACTGACAGAGAAATCGGCATAAAAAAAACCATGCACACAGTCGAACATAGAACCGCCTCCTTTTTTCGAAGTCGGTTAAGAACTACAGTTACCGCGTGTTGATAGGGGTTTATCGACTGGTCCGCTGTTACTATGTGGTCGCTTCAATGGGTGTAATTGCTGACTCCGAGACTTTTTGACCGTCAGTTGACGTATTGACACGTTCCTATAATAAAAGCCGCTTTTCTATGTACGCGAACGGGCTGTTTCATTTTATTTGGTGATTTCATTTCTATATAATTTGTAAATATTGTGTTGATGTGGTATTATATTTTCTATCTGATAATTCTGAAGCAATATAGGGAGAATTCCATTTATTATCCATGTATTTATTTTATATGATTTTTCTTTGGATGCAGACACGGTTAGAATAATGATGTATGTTTCCTAATAATGATCTTTTTGACAGCTACCTATGTATAACATAGAGAATCAGCGATCATCTATTTCAATCGCAAGACGAAATTTCACAAAAATATATAGACAGCTTAGAATATCATTTTTATTCCCCGAAGGTTTAGGCAGAGGGTTAACCTTGCTTCACTCACACTACGCTAGTTATTTAAATTCAAATAGGTAATAAACAAATTAATTCAAGTTATATATAATAAAATAGCTACTGTTCCTACATTGAAAATGCAATTTAAGTTACAGAACCTACTTAAACAAAACTTTTTAACAAAAAATTCAGCCGACGAAAAAGAACTAAAAAGCAAAAAATAAATAAACTTTTTAAGTCTTGAGTATTAAGCTTATTTACCTACATAAAATATTAAATTTTATATAAACTAATTTTGAGTCGGCGCCAAACAACAATCTGATTATTAAATATCTAAACTTTTTAAGTACGTAGAAATGAAGAAGGCCAGATGCAGGTAATTAATCATTTTGTTATTTGGCGCCGACTCAAAATTAGTTTATACTAAATTTGATATTTTATGTAGGTAAACTCAAGACTTAAAAGGTTTATTTATTTTATGCTTTTTAGTTTTTTTTCGTCGGTTGAATTTTTTGTTAAAAAGTTTTATATTTTATGATTTTTGTGACTCGCATCCTCTTTTAATACTCTGAGGCTAATTTCTAATCCTTCATCATTCTTCTTGGCACTGAGCTGATGATGTAACCATCCTTCCATGAGGTTCCCAGGATATTATAGACCAGTTGAGGTTACCTCCAATATTCTAAAGACGTCTTTTCTTCAAAGCATATTAAGTGGTATCTGTCACTAAAACCAGTTTTCTATATCTAACTACTATTTTTTAAGAAAGGTATGGTTTCCGTCATCAGCTCAGTTTCATGATGTGATGATTCCTAAATGCAAATACCTGATTAAGTTATGAAAAGTAAACAGAAACAATATTCGTGCCCAATTTTCGAGGTTTCCTCTCAATTTTATCAGGATTCTATGATCAGATCCTGATGTCCTTGACATGAAACCACCCTTGTGGTATACCCTATATAATAAAAAAAGAATCATCAAAATCGGTTCATAAACAACGGTGTGAGGGCCGAACATACGTACAGAAACGCTAAACGTGCCCACAATTTTCGAGGTTTTCTCTCAATTTTATCAGGATTCCATAATCAGATCCTGATTTCCTTGACATGGGACCACCCTTGAGGTATACCCTATCTAACAAAAAAATAATCATCATGATCGGTTCATAAATGACGGAGTGAGGGATGAACATACACAAAAAAAAAAAATATACATTCGGTCGAATTAAGGACCTCCTCCTTTTTTTTCGTCTGTTAAAGAACCTCCTCCTCTTTTTTCGTCGGTTAAAAATAAATGAAATCATTAAAGTTTTCGTTCACCGCTGAGAAGACGCGCCTTTACTTTACAAGTTGTACAATATGGCTGTCATTAGAGTTATTTTATGCTTGTCATAAATGTCCATTCTTGGAAAGTAAGCCTTCATGTTAGCGTATATTTTGTAACACAAGTAATAAGTAGGCATCGCTGTTTAAAATGATCATAGACAATGGACTTCACATTTACGTTTGAGTTAGAACGAACCTTACCTTAATAGCAAGAAAAATGGGTGCTGATTCTCTTGTTCAATAACCAAACTAAAATTAGAGAATCGCTATCTTCTACTAAAAGGCAGTGCGAGAAAAGGACGGCAATAGCTATGAACTAAGTTAGAGATGTCAAACTAGTTTACGCCTTGCGCTTCACCGTGTTTTTAGTCGATATGTTTTTACGTGGACCCTCAATTTGTATCAAAATATTAGTTCAACTAAATTTGACCGCTCTAGTTAACGTCCGTCTCTTTCTTGTTTTATTAGAGAGAAAAAGATAGCAATAGCCTAAATTAAGTTTAGTTTGTGCACAATAGAATCGGCACCAATGTACCAAATAGTCACCGTGGCCCTAGAACACAAAAGGCAACTAAAATAACACTGGTGGATTATGGTCAGCTAGAGTCCGACACGCCCCACGCTCCGCGAGATGGAAACCGCATAAAGTCTGTGATAGAACTAAAATAAATTCCACCAACAGCATCAGACTGCTTGAAAAGTTTGGAACTTTTTAGTTGAATCAGTCGGATTTTTTTATAATATTAATTTTTTTTAAATAATATAAGCATATCTATATTATTAAATTAATAAAAAAATACATAACATACACTACCATGCCTCTTACACGTCACGACAGTCATGTCATGTCAGGTTAATTGGCACTACCTTAATAATGGTGTTGATTCTGCTGTGCACAAACTAAACTTAATTTAGGCTACTGCTATCTTTTTCTCTCTAATAAAACAAGAAAGAGACGGACGTAAATTAGAGCTGTCAAATTTATTCTGAACTAATATTTCCATACAAATTAAGGGTACACGTAAAAACATGTCGTCTAATAACACGGCAAAGCGCAAGGCGTAAACTAGTTTGACATCTCTAACTTAGTGCATAGCTATAGCCGTCCTTTTCTCGCACTGCCTTTTAGTAAAAGATAGCAATTCTCTAATTTTAGTTTAGTTATTGAATAAGAGAATCCGCACCATTATCTAACGTTCGAATTAAAATTATTATAATGAGGTCGAATTTCGACTTACGGGCGACCACTAATTCAAATAAAACCGCACATGTAGTGATTAACAAATAAAAACACCATTTTGTGATTGGATTTATTTTTGGCCAGCATTATAATTTAATATACATAGAACTTTAAGTTTTCTTTTAATTTTTGCTGAAAATGTATAGATAGTAGTCAAAATATACCTCTAAATTGACCAAGACCACAAAATACTAAAACCAAAAACATTTCTCCTAAATACGAAGAAACATTCAAGAACAAATATTTTGTTGTTTTCTAGTCCAATTTAGACCCAGCCTAAATCTAGAATCAGTCCGAAAAACCGTTTTTCCGAACGTTAACACCTTACCTACGCATAAAACACGATATTGCGGGCTCAGATTCACCGCGAAGTAAAACGTGCGCCACATAAGTTCAGCCGAATCTTGAGGGAACATTTGTTCAGTGAAACGCGTGACAAAATTGTAGCGACCTACGTTTTTCGATCACTTTTCTCATAGAGTAAGAAAATTGTGTAAAAGTGAAACTCATGTACAACGGACGCAAACATGGTACAACGGGCTTGAGATATGTCGTCGAATATAAATCTTGCGGGAGTATAAACTCTCGATTTATCATGATTAAATCGTTTCAAATACAATAAATATCTCAAAATTTTTGTAATTTACAATGTATCCGAGTCTTAATTATAATAAAGAGTTTAAAATTTACATAATTTTTCATTTAAAACTAACGGTGTGTACAACTATACGGGGGCTTAAACACTTCAAGTTTGTAATGTCGTGTCTATCTTATCTAAGGCAGACAAAGTGAAATTCTATTATCGAACGATTGTATAAAAAAAAAAATATATATATACGGTCGAATTGAGAACCTCCTCCGTAGTTTTCGTGAAAATCGCGGACAAACATACATACATAAATACATACATACATACATACGAGTCGAATACAGAACCTCCTTTTTTGAAGTCGGTTGAAAAACTTCAAAATAAACGAGATCAAAATAAAAGTTTAAAAAAAAGCCAAACATTTTGGATTTTTTGACAATCATCGCTATTAGAGTATAACTTGGCTAGACTTCAATTAACGCTCAAGTGTTGTAGATGCTTGACCAGTGCCTTTAGACAAAATACTTTTCTGTTAACGTTAACGCTAACGCTTCGTGCAAAATGTATGGCAACGCCGTTTTGCACCATGCGTTAGACAGAGAACTGTCACGTGACTCACGCCTAGTAATGTCTTTGCCATACATTTTGCACGAAGCGTTAGCGTTAACGTTAACAGAAATATATTCTGGCTAAGGGGCTGTTCGGGTGTCTTAAACTACACGACGAAGTTTTCGGAATTAGTCCCCTTGTACTTTACCAATACCACAGAAATAATCACCTACTTCTTTCCAGCATCCCATTACCAGCCGCCAATTGCCATTATCTACTTTTCATTGCTCTGCAATTGACGATAGCGGAAGACGCAGCATTGGAAGATCTCCCACAAAGTGTACTAATGACCTATTAAGGGTCACTGGAATCCGAAGGATGTGAGACGCACAGGACCGGTCGTTGTGGCGACTCTTGGAGAGGCCTACGTCCAGCGGTGAACGAAGCGATGATATAATCTTGACTACTGTAGACGTTCCTTACACTTTTAAACCGTAGGCACAATACTTTAGGATTGCGAGCTTCGCTTCTACACCTTCATAATCTATGACCTCGCCCCCTAACACTTAGCCTTCCCTTTTTACCAATTTCAAGAGCTTTTTTCACACATCAATCTCGTTCAATGCGAGAGTAATATGATGTAAAAGCGTCATACTACATGAATGCCGACCGTTCCGAACCGATCGTTAAATATATTGGAGGTTTTTTTGTAAGTGAATATTTTGGGAAAGGGGCTGATGCAGTTTTCTTTTGAAGGTTGTGCTGTGAGGGTGCTGAGAGGTTGTGTTTTTGATTGGATGTGGTTTAAGCAGGTCTCCAATAGGTGGTTTAAAAGATAATGTTTCGCAGTTTTTACTTAATTTTCGTCATCATCATCATGGTTTCAGCCAAAAGATGTCCACCGCTGGACATAAGTTTCCGCCAAGTGTCACCATATTGACTGATCCTGTGAGTTTCGGATCCAACGGATTTCCACGGCCTTCGTAGGTTTTTGGTTGACCTTGTAGGGGCCTTTTCTGCGTCTTTCGTTACGGGGTCGGCACTGCAAAATCTTATGACCCCCATTGGCTATCCTACATAGCATTTAGCAATTTTCGTCGTCAGCGGTTTCTATTTTTAAAATCATGTTTTTTTTCAAAATATTTACCCGTTATTTCTTTTATCTTTTAAATATTCAAGCTAGGGCAACAAAAAGACTTTCAAAAAAAGGTTTTATGTTTTTCCGCAACAACAGCGAAAAAAATTCTGAAAAATAAAATAGGTTTCTGAAACAGAAATATCCAAATGTTCGGTATTGTTTTGTTATTTCCAAACAGCTTTCACGTATCCATACAATATTGTTGAATCGGATTGTTCGTGGTATTCCCCGAATGCACTTGCTTTCAAAAACTAGCACCTATGAAAAATAGTGAAGGTTTTCGTTCCAATACTTTTTGTTGATAACCGCTTAAGACAAAATTATCTTTTTCATTTGACATTTAATGTAGGCAGATAACTTAGAAGTAATTATAAAAAATAATTGATAATTTTCAAAATAACCCGACTGTCAAAAACAACTAAAAAGTTCCAAACAAGTCACTTTTCAAGTAGTCTGTTGCAGTCGGTGGAATTTATTTTAGTTCAATCATAGATTTGAAGCCACATACTGCATCAGACTGCTTGACTTAATTTGTTATGGTATACAATAAAGAGTATAATTATCTTGTTTGGAACATTTTACTTGTTTTTGTAAGTCGGGCTTTTTGAAAATTTATTCGGTCGTAGTCGGGTAATATTTTAAATTTTCACAACAACAGTGTCCTCCAATTCTTACTCTCGTATTTTAGACTGGTATTAATGTCTAGATACCCACACTAGATACACCCTTTAGACTGGTATTAATGTCTAGATACCCACACTAGATACACCCTTTTGGAACGAAGTTCCTTATCGCGCGTTGCGAAAGGGGGCTAGACGGAAAAAATTAGTACCTACCAAAAGTTGTAACGACACTTTTTGATTAAGACCAAAAGTTGTAACGACACTTTTTGCTATAGTTGTTATTTTTTTTGGAACGAAGTTCCTTATCGCGCGTTCGCGAGATGATGAGATGAGATGAGAGGAGATGAGATGAGATTAGATGAGATGAGATGAGATGAGATGAGATGACATGAGATGAGATGAGATGAACTGAGATGAGATGAGATGAACTGAGATGAGATGAGATGAGATGAGATGATGAAGTATAACTTCTTACGTGCGTACATAAGTACACACACACTTTTTTTTGAGTCTGTGCGTAATAGCATTTTTACATAAGACTATGAGTCGGCAGTGCGGTTAACATTACAATATATTTGTTAATAATAAAATAAAAAAAACATTATAAATTAAAAAAAAAAAAATTACAATTCCTTCACTAATTAATCGAAAGGAACTTCGTTTCATCCGGGTGTCCCTTGATACCTCTCAAGTTTTTTTTTTGGGAGTGCAAATCATCCAATGACTTCTCCCGCTTGGGTGGAGCGGGAGGGCGTGTCAGACTCTTACTAACTAAAACCCACCCCTGTTCCTTCCTTGCCTGAGTGCCCAGGGGAGCAGTTACTCTGTTACGAATTTATCCGCTAACCCCAGGCACACTAGATACACCCTAACACAACGTATTTCATACGTTTCCAGTAACTACCACAATGTTTATTATTGCATCAAAGCCCACTCTTCACACATCCATCAAAAACCACGTCACTATTAAGCCAGATAATTACTGAAACATCGTAATTTGGGGTCCTATAGTCTTATCTACCCTCCAACAAACACATTATCCGATGTAAGTTGGCGCGTATAGAAAAAGTAACCGCCACCGAGCTCGTCGGTTGATTAGGTCGGGTTCCAAATGGTCGTATGTGCTATAAACATTTTTGGGTAAACGTAATATGGAGTCGTTAGGATAATAGAATGGACCACAACGCGGCGCTTGTGCCGTTAGGGTGGTATCTGCCGATTTACTTCATGTAAACTGACAGATAAAGAAACATATCCCTTGTAGCGGGTTTGGGTGTTTGCTCGGGAAATGTGGACGCCTTTTATGTGAAGGTTTAAGTCTAGTCTATAGGTCTTATGTTAGCTTGAATACAGTCTATTTTACAAAAGTATGAATTTAAATGAGATTGTTGGGTTTTAAGTTCATCATAATTGTACCCATTCAGCGTAGCTACTATATAATATACCTAACCATGACTAAATTAACCTTTTCAATGTTTATTTTATAATATATTTCAGTATTTGCTCAAGAATACTCAGACGTACTTATGGTAGAATAGGTCATGTGGACATTTATATTAATAACCTATGTCCAGTGAGTAGAAAGCTTAAAATGAGGAGCTTGTTATAACAAATGCCAATTAGATATTGAAGCAATATTGTTTAACATTAATTAATCAGTCGCGATGTTCAGTTAGACAAAGCCTGTTCCAGATTCTATAAAAAGAAAATCGTTGACAAAGATTTTTTGTATGGACAAACATTAATTTGAGAGCAGTGGTAGCCAAGTGGTAAAGGCTCCGAATCACGTGTCTAAGGTTGTGAGTTCGAAAATTTTGTTAAGAAAAGTAAGCAATAGCGTAGCAATCAATTACTTATTAATGTCGGCACCATACCTATTATTTTGTAATAATAGTCTATCTACTAGCTACCCATATCGTTATGATCAAACAATTATTAAATCATTCTCTCATTTCATATCAGAAGTGATGTAAGTTCGTCGACCTGTTCTAAACGTGCCAGATATTCGTAAGGACGGCTAAACTCTGGAGACATTTATGTCACAAGTCGTAGAATAATTTTATCAAGCTGTTGTTAGGTAATTGACTATAGTCTTCGTGAAAATTGGTGTTGATTGACATCATATGAGACAGTTTTTTGGAGAAAGTGAGTTTAAGGATTTAATTTTTTACCACATTCTCATAACTGAACAATAATGCATTATCCTCGATCCTCTTGCTCTTATTCATGTGCAACATCATCATCATCATTTTAACCGGCAGACATCCACTGCTGGACATTGGCCTCCCCCAAGTGTCACCTCAACGACTGGTCCTTTGCGTCTCGCATCCATCGGATTCGATGACCCGAACCTGGTCATCAGTCCACCTTGTGGAAGGTCTTCCAACGCTGAATATTCTGGTACACCGTCGGCACTCCAGAACATTTCAGCGCCATCGACCTTCCTTCTGTTCTGCGAGCAATGTGCGCTGCCCACTGCCACTTCAGTTAGGCGATTCTTTGGGCTTCGCCGGCAACCTTGGTGCTCCTGTGGATATCTTCATTCTTAATTCGATCATGCAACATGTCTTCTGCCATATATATCTCTATTTTTCGTCTGGTCAATAGACACCTCTTTTTTTGCCAAATCATATTATTAGGTATCCCTAATGTCTTTACGTAATCCTCTTCTGCCAATATAATAATGGTGAGATTTTATTGAAATGCCGTAATTATTATTACTAGTGGTCGTCCAGTGATCGAAATTCGACCATTATGGTTTTATTTTCAAAGACCATAAACATGACATGACATGACTGCGAACCATAAACAATAGAGTATGTACGTATCAAAGGCCTATGGTAGTGTGTGTAATATATATTTTTTTTAAATTTATTTCTATTGCATATTAACTTCCTGTGAAGCACTGCGACTCACTGGTGAGTTTGACAAAAAAAAAATATTAAAGAGAAAAAATAAATAAATCGGCTGTCAACCCGGGTTGTCGTCGGGGTTCAATTTGACAACCCGGATTTGGCCGCGGGGGTTGAAGGGATGTGTCAAATTTCGTACTCCTCCATCCACGTAATTTTCGTAAAAAGGACTCGAAAGTTTTTTCTTTACATATTACTATATAGATGCACCTAACGTTTACCGCTAACGTAAACGTTAACGTTTACATTTTTTTTAAAGTACTTAGAATACGTTATGGTACTTTAGTTTTCACATAATTATGTCGATTCTCTATAGTTTCAGCTATACACACGTATTTTTTTTGTGTGTAGCTTATTAGATATTAAGCTTTTACCTGGGATTATTAAGCTGGAACCGACGCGGGGCCCTTGCGCGGAGAAATTCTCGTAGGTATGTACAACGCCGCTGGCTGGACGTGCCAGTGGTTAATGATGCTCTGGAAAAATGGTTGGAAAATCGTTGAAAACTACAATTTTACTTTCTTCTGTACTATTACTTATAAAATTACTTTCACTATTGTGGAAAAACAAACGAGCTGGTAAACTTTTAAAATGCTATTTGAAAATTTGTTTCCTATACCAAGCCTATCATTCAACAGCAGTGCCAAGGAAAACGAACAGAAAAATAGCGGTACTACGAGCTAAAAGCAGAGCAAAGTAAGGTACCCCTTAAATATCTCCATAAACCTGGCCTTTCCAGCTATGTTCGGTCAGCGTCCAGTCTAACCAGATGCGGTCGAATATCAGTATTTCACGAGTAGCGACTGCAATCTAACCTCTAACCCAAATACTGAGGGATACCGAATTCAGTCTGTACAGGCATTACCCATAGGTATTATGTTATACATCTGTGTAACCTCTTGAAAACCTCAAGCATATCGTTTGGGTTACAGAATATGTAGGGGTTACGTTGCTAACTATACTGGTTTCCTGATGATTAAATTGATTCCATGATAACATTTCACACCAATGTAATAATATAATAATAATATTTATTGGGACCGTTTTTTTAGGGTTCCGTATCCGAAGGGTCCAAACGGAGCCCTATTGTTGTCACTCACGTATCCATCTGTCTGTCCGTCCGTTTGTCACAAAATTTTGTTTCGAAGAATTTTTTAACTTCCCATTGACCTATGAACTTGAAATTTGGTGATAATGTATATTGTAATGTAGACTTTACTAACAAATACCAATATACGGTACGGTACGGAACCCTTAATGTGCGAAATCCGATACGCACTTGGCCATTTTTTTTACTTGTTCAAATATAGTGAAGCCGCGAACTTTTGATAAAGGTTATAACAATACGGAAAACTGGATTAAACAGTCTGAAATAACCAAAAATCTGTAGAAAATAATAAAGAATAGAGGTCTATTATATAGGTACCTTCACAAATTTTACACCTATTCAATAGTTTGCAGATGATTGAATAAAAATTTCGATCTATTCTACAGGACAGTGTGTACATTTACTGACTGTACAATATCTTACAGAGCACACTATTTATGTAGACAATCCTTGAAAAGTCACCTGACTTTTGGGGAAAAAACCAGGGAGTGTTTTCTTACCTCACTAAACCCCCCCTAAAGACGACCCTGAAACCCCTTCAGTGCAACGTCTTTTCGGGCATATCCCAGGGGAGACTATAAGATAGTCTCACCTGAACCTTACGGCAGCTTGTGATCACTCTGACACCGCTTTTCCTGGAATCATTTCGACAGAGTCACCACTGTGTGCCCGCGAGATCGGAGTCCTGCCTGCCTTAAAATATGCAGACGGAATTTTGGCGTTTTAGGTGACGAGGTGGTTGCGTCCCCGATGCCTTCATTGCCGAGCAGGACCGGCTCTCTCATGATACAAAACACATCTAGTGAATATGAACATATTTCACTCTAGGAAAAAAACTCATCATGCACCCTACCCTTTTTTACCCTTTGTTACTCTTAATACAACACTGAACTATCAAAAAATCTGCTGTTTCAATTTCAATCTAACACGACCAAATTTATGGATCCGTTTCTTTTTTTCCGAAGTCAAAATTGTACGTATTTATCAGTTCTGAGTTCTGTAAAAGTTTGTACATTTGATAACTGGACAAAAATATGTCAGGTGCGTGCACAGAAAACTAAGTTGACTTTTTATAGTACCACTAAACAACTGTTTATAGTACCGCGAAGTACTACGATTAGTAGAAATGGGTTTCATTGTTGCCTGGTCGGGGCTAGTAAACAGTTACTTCAGAACTATTAAAATGTTCAAAGTAATTCGAAAATGTGCATGACTGCTCGTTCTGGTAAATCGTATTTTATGTAACAACAGCTCTGGGTATGTTTCGCCAAATGTAGTGTTAGAAAATACCTAAAACTTAAAAAATGCAATAATTTGGAAAAAAGAAAGACTTTAAATTACTTGGAATTGGAATGCACCTACATTTGTAATTTTTATCTGAATTTATCCTAAGTACCTACTCACTAGCAAGTTCATGTGTAACCTATATATAATACACTTAACACATACAAATGAGTTCCTATTTGCCTTGGTCACGGCATCACGCGTGAACGGCTGGACCGATTTCGCTAATTCTTGTTTTTCTGGGTTTGTTATTGTCGGGAGAAAGAACAGAACACACACACAAAACAATAGAGCGGGATACATGGTGGTAGTCGACAGAGATACAGAAGGTGTTGAAGGAAAAAACAAGAAATTCAAGGAATGCCAGAGTGTAGAACTGGAAAACGTGAGGTTGAAAGCTGAAAAAAAGAGTAAGTATGATAAGCTAAAGAAAAAAGCTAAGAAAGCTGTGGCAATAGCGAGAGCAAAAGCTCAGGATAATCTGTACGACACACTGGACAGTCCAGCTGGCCAAAACGAAGGATTTTAGTTAGATAAGATGTGTAAGGGATGCTTCTATCGGAGGGTGAAATGATTGAGGATAAATGAAAGGAGTATTTTGAAAGATTGGTGAATGAGGAAAATATCTGGAGTGGTGTTTTAGAGAATAAATCAGTGAACGAGGGACTAGTGAGAATGGAAAGTATGGATGAAGTGAAAATAGCAGTGAACGGAATGAAGAATGATATTGGTCCAGATGGAATACCAGTTGAAATGTGGAAGTCATTTCGGGTGGACGTGGTTAGCATTGTTTTTCAATAAGTTGTTGCTGGAAGAAGCCATACCTAATGAATGGTGCAACAGTTCGCTGGTGCCCATCTTCAAGAATAAAGCTGATGTGCTGGAGTACAACAACTATAGAGGAATAAAGCTAATGTCACATAGTATGAAAGCATGGGAAAAGTTATTTAAAGGCGGCTGAGAGAAAAGAGTTAAATCTCACAGAACCAGTTCGGTTTTATTCCTGGTCGGGGTACAACTGATGCCATTTTCGCTATCCGTCAGCTTAGCGAGAAATATAGAGCTGTGCATAAATACTTGCACATGGTGTTCTTTGACCTCGAAAAGGCATATGACCAGGTGCCTCGTGAGGTTTTGTTATGGGCCCTTAAGGAGAAAGGTGTCCTGCCCGGGGGTTGAGGATAAATTCGAAACAGAGTTATCTCGCCCCTGGGCACTCAAAGGCAGGAAGGAACAGGGGTGGGTTTTAGTCAGTAAGAGTCTGACACGCCCTCCCGCTCCGCCCAGAGCGGGAGAAGTCATAGGATGATTTCCCACCCCACAAAAAAAAAAAAAAAAAAAAAATGGAGAAAGTATGTGCAGTTTTTTTTTTCTCAGACTTTTACTGACTAAAACCCACCCCTCTCACCGGAACGTCTGTACCGATCTGCTCCGACTTTTGGTACCTCGGGTCGCTTGTCAAGGGGAATGGCGATACAGACCGAGACGTAACGCACAGGATCAACTCAGGATGGATCAAATGGCGACAGGTCACAGGAACAACTTGCGACCCACGGTTGCCCCTCAAGTTAAAGGGGAAAATCTATAAGTCCGTGATTGGACCTGTCGTACTGTATGGATCAGAATGTTGGGCTATGAAAAAGACGGATGAAAAAAGATTGCATGTGGCGGAGATGAGAATGTTGAGATGGATGTGTGGAGTAACGAGAATGGATAAAGTGAGAAACGAGTACAGGTAGTTTAAAAGTGGCGCCAGTCACAGAAAAGTTGAAAGGGAACCGCTTATCTTGGTATGGTCGTGTGAAGAGGAGGGATGAAACACATGTAACTAAAAGAGTAATGAATATAAATGTGGATGGATATGGAGTGGGAGAGGAAGACTAAAGAAAAGATGGATAGATTGTGTGAGGAGTGATATAAAAGAAAAGGGAGTTAGTGATAGCGTGACGGCTGACAGGACAGAATGGAAGAAAAAAACGTGTTGCGCCAACCCCAAGTAACATGGGATAAGGGCAGGAAGATAATGTTATTGTCAGGAGAAGGTTCTTATAAGAGAAAAAAATAAGAAAGTTGCGCGGAAAATTTCAGCAAATTAACGACTATTTAAACTGTTGGGTTAGCTAGTACACTATATATTGCCTAGTCTAACCTTACGAGTTACGAGTAACTATTAAATAAACGATTAGCTCATCGAATAGTACTTAATGCATTTTATTGGAATAATTTTGACTACTACATATTGGAGACGATTCAAAAACGGAAATTTAAATTTCAACCCGATTAGAAACATTTCTCTCCAATTTTTACGACCACCCAATCTTTCCTGAAAACTATAAAATTATTTAACGTCCGTCAACTTCCAATCTTACGAGTACAGTTACTCGCCATGTTGTTCAGATAGTCTGGACCCATAGCAAAGCCCTATCACATCGAGGATCTAAATTGAATCCTGGTGAGGGGTGCATAGTTCGTAAAGTACCCCAAGACCGTAACCTATCAGAAAGAAGTTTATCTCGAAGAATATCTCAGATTAGGACATTCGGGAGAAATAAAGAAGCCATTTTATGGTTTCTTTTGAGGTTTCGAAATGTTTTTTTGCGCTGTGAATTGGATTTATGGGATATGGGAAATAAATATTTATTTTGTGTAGTTTCACATTGATTCTTGTATCTCACTAATGTCACTAAAATCGTTAATTTTATTAACGTTTTATGTAAGGTTTATTTAGTTTAACAAAATTATTTCGTATTCGAACATAGGTAAGTGATGTTCATTAAAGTCTCAAATTTAAGTTTAGAACTGTTGAGTAGTTTCACTATCCAATTTTCTACGTTTCAGTTCCTTCAGCATAATATCAGTTAATGCCAAGTATATTATGACCATTTTATGATTTTTATTTTATCATTTACTAGCGACCTTTCTCAGTTTCGCAAGGGTGTAAATTATACACCTTTTTTTTTATAGGCACGCGTTTGACCAGTCTCTCACCTGACGATAAGCGATTATGCGGTCGAAGAGTGAGCACGCTTGCCAAGAAGTAACCAATTCACTCTTGACTTAAAGACTCCCAGGTTGTAGCTATCGGGCAACACAGACTCTGGCAGGGAATTCCACTCCCTAGCTGTACGCACAATGAATATGTTCTCAAAATGTTTTGTGCGTGTGGATAGGATTTTCATCTTGTACCGGGGGCACATCGCCGTACGTCTTGTGGTCCGATGACGGAACTGGCTTGGCGGAATCAAATTATGCAATTCCGTCGCACACTCCCCAAAATGTAAGCGATAGAAAACCGACAGGCTAGCAACTCGGCGTCCTATGCTCAATACTTTGGAGCTTCGACTCGACGAGCCTATCATTACCGATGATCCTCTTGGCTCGTTTCTCAATTATCTCAAGGGCAAGATGCGAAACCTAAACTTTCCTCATGAATCAATCTGTCTATTGGTGAAAACCGAATGAAAATCCGTTCAGTAGTTCTATATGAGTTTATCACGAACAGACAGGCATGTGACTCAATAAGCCAAAAAAATCTCATTCTTTGCTCAAACTACAAAACTACCCCTGAAAAATAAATACAACTTAACGGCATCAGCTGCTTTTCAGCCAGTGCGATTTATAACAATCAATTTAGGGGAACGGGTAATTTAAAGTGGCTTTTAGCTACGGGTCCTGTGTAATGTGTTGTCTACTTAAATACATTGTTATTTGCCGGCTATCTGGGGCAGCCATCTGTTATTATCCGTGCTCCATAAGTGCATTACTGTTAGAGGAAAACGGGAACAAATTAGGTACACTTAATGGATCAGCGCTGCTGAATGGTACTGTGCAATAATATGAAGGTATAGTAGGTTGTTCTGGTGATAAATTGTAAATGTAGAGGTAATTAACGAGGTAACGAGTTTTAGGGTTCCGCACGTGAACCGTGTGGATAAATTCGAAAGTGAGTTACCGGGCCCCTGGGCATTCAGGGCAGGGAAGGAACAGGGGTGGGTTTTAGGCAGTAAGAGTCTGTGAAAGAACACGCCCTTCCGCTCCACCTTAGAGCGGGAGATGTCATTGGATGATTTCCCACTCCACAAAAAAAAGGGTCCAAACAGAGCCCTATTACTGTCACTCACGTGTCCGTCTGTCTGTCTGTCCGTCGTCTATTACACAGGTTTTACAGCCAAACGGTAGGAGCTACAGTCTTCGAATTTTCACAGTATAAGCATCTTGTTGACCCAAAGCCATACAAATAGTAAAAATATCCATTTGGCACGAAACCCCAAATGTGACAAGTCCGACACGCACTTGGCTGGTTTTTTATTCAATGCTCGATGCACATTTTCTTGTATTTTAGCTCTGGAAAATAGTAGCTTCATTAAAAAGCCAAATAATCTCTAAAATATTTTCAATTTACAATAATAAATGCCAGACGACATCGCAACAGACAAATGCGAAGATGGTGGGTCGAGTTTGACTACTAGCGAAAAGTCTGGCCAATACTAGCAAAGGACAGAGTTGTGTGGAAAAGGGAGAGCCCTATGCCCAGCAGTGGGACAAATAGGCTAGGTATATAAGATTTTGAATGCACTTGGTTTGTTTGTAGAAGTAATTCTCTAGAGGTACTGATGCGATTACGAAATCTGTTTCAATGACACGAGGCTATACTATCACTAAGGTTACTATGTAGGTTATTTTTATGATCCCAGAAAAAGCACGGTTCTTGTTTAAATTAATCTGTTTTATTCAATTAACACATTCAATTGGTATGGTTTACTTGGTTGTAATAAGCAAGTGGTCACAAAAAAAAAAACAGCAACGATTTATCACCAAAACGTATTCCCTTAAGCCCTACCTACAATGACGTCACAGAACACAAAAAATAAATGACCTAAGTAAGTGAAAAGTCTTCGCATTGACTGACCCCATCTGCCTCCCTCCATCATTTGTTACAGTCGCCGCGTAAGATGAAAGCCAACGATACAAACATCTCGTTCACGAGTCACTAGCCAAGCGCGACTGCGGTATCGGTATCGGTATCGATAGTGAGACCATACTGCACTGACGTTTTATAATAACGGGTTCAAATAAAGTGGGTCTTGTAGCAAAGTGGTTGGTTGAGACTAAAAAGTTTTGAAAAAAGTTTTTAATGACAGTCGAAATACTTTTTAACATACCTACATTTATTAATTTCACCTATGTAAAAAAATTTGGAAATTAGTTTTGTCTCACAAAAAAGATTGCATATGGCAGAGATCAGAATGTTGAGATGGATGTGTGGAGTAACGAGAATGGATAAAATAAGAAATGAGTACATTAGGTAAAAGTTGAAAGGGAACCGCTTATCTTGGTATGGTCGTGTAAAGAGGAGGGATGAAACACATGTAACTACATAAGTTATGTATATTAATGTGGATGGATGGAGAGGGAGAGGGAGGCCAAAGAAAGTATGGATGGATTGTGTGAGGAGTGATATGAAAGAAAAGGGAGTTAATGATAGCGAGACGGTTGACAAGACAGAATGGAAAAAAAAACTTGTTGCGCCGACCCCAAGTAACATGGGATAAGGGCAGGAAGATGATGATTTGTCCCACATTCCGGTGATTATTTATCCCGGTTTCCAATTGAGCTGAAATTTTGCGTAGATACATCACGTATGTGTATGTATTTGGATGAAAATGTATGGTTAGCTATTAGCTAAATAGCGTCATTCTAAATCCAAGATGGCGGACTAGTTATTTTTTATGTATTCCCATGAGATGGTTATCAAATGACGTCACTGTAGCGTCTTTTTATATTTTTTTTAAATTATAATATTATTTAGCGTTATTTACTTATTTATCAGTGGGTACCTACATAATATTGAGCTGGATCCAGATATGCTCTTGTCGCCGTATTGTAACAGCGTTGCGATTTAAGAAACGCTAGTGTGGACGCCTGTTCAGTACGGTACGGCGGTACGTTACAGTACAAAAGAACATAAATCTGGACCCAGCTTAATATGAAAGCCTGGAGTACAAACGTCTTGTGCACGAGTCACTAGTGAAGCGGGACTGCAGTTTCAGTATCGGTATCAGTACCGGTGACCCCACTGGTCATGCTGCACTTATTTGCACTGAAGTTTTATAGTAAAGGATTTGAATAAAGTGGATCGTTTAGAGTTGAATCTGATTTTTTAAGTGGTTTGTTTTTGATAACGTCCCGGCTGTCAATCGTGGATCTTTGTCGTCAGAAGCCCGAAAGTCGACAAGCAGTCTTACCAAGGGGTATCGTATTACCCAGTAACTGGGTTGTGAAGGTCAGATAGGCAGTGGCTCCATATACAAATGTAAAATACTGGTATTAAGCTGCATCCGGTTACACTGGAAGCCGACCCCAAGATAGTTGGGAAAAGGCTTGGCAGATTGATTGATAACACACTTTTCAGTGGCTACCTCTACTAGACCTACACACATTACATATAAGTAGTAGGCCTCGTTTGCGACTCAATACCGATAGATGAATCCATGCACACATTTGTATGCACTGACGTTTTATCGTAACAGATTTAAATAAAGTGGTTAGTGTCGTGAAGTTTGAAAGTTGAGAGAAAGGATTGTAGTGTCTTGATAGTATGACATAATTATTTTACAGCAGGTACCTTACATAATAGGGTATTACACCCATATTTGAAAAGTGTCTCAATTAGATTCTATAGTGCTAATAAACCAATAAAAAAAACACATAATTTTTATTCAATCAATACGTGCCATAAAAATGCATTTATATTTTTACATTTGCTCTATTTTCATGACGTCAGTTGAAAGTACAAAGCATAGATACGCTAATCAGTTGACAGTTGACACTTTATAGTTTACATAGCCGTATGACGTATAACATGGCGGCTACTATTCCATGGTGTTAAAAAACAGATTAAAAAAACTGAAAACTTTGAATTGAATTTTAAAATTTATTTTGTTATTTTATGAACTAAAAATAACATTTTCCGAGTGCTTTTGGCCTAAGCTATCTCAATAATATATTTTTAGGTTTTTTTCTCATATGGAGTAAACAACGTTATAAACGTCTCGTTCAAATCACCAGCCAAACAAGACACGTACCATTATCGGTATCGGTACCGATACTGGGTCCACTTATTTGCACTGACGGTTTTAAATAAAGTGGATAATGTGCTGAAGTTTGATGGTTGTGACTTGAAAGATTTCGTTTAGTTTATTAACAGCAAATAATTATGTTCTTGCGACATTACATTGCGTTTTCCCTAACATACAAGTTTCTTTTGCTGTTTGTGACTCTTCTAGTGCCCAAACCTCAGTTGGCACAAAATACTTTTTTGATCCTTATTAGGAACGGGATCGATTGGTATCAAAAAACCTTTTAGTATAAATTGCCCGTCTTAAAAATCTGCCCTGAAAGTATACAATACACCTATGCCTTTTCAATACGTTCACATAAAAAATATAAAAGCGGACAATAGTTAAAAAAAACTTTAGTTGCAAAAACATGTATCATAACGGTTTCTCCAGACAGATGCGACGCGACAATGTAAATGCGCGAGAACAATGTGGATGCCATTGTATATACACGTCACTAGTACACCTGAAACTACACACATTTGTGGCTTAACTACGCAATTAATAAAACACCACTCAATTTCGCAAGCTTCCTCCACAATCAGTCGACCAAAACAAATGCGTTTATTTCCCCTAAATTCTCGACATTCCTTGTACCATTGTCCCCACTAGTTTGTGGGGATATCGGGAGATATCCGGTCCATTATTGTACAGATCAAACTTTGATTCGATACAATATAACTTTTGACGACGACTTTGTTTACAATTTAATGGCGTCTTCCGTTGTGATGTTACGTTTATAGAATGTACGGCGGTACTATTGAATTTATGAACTAGCTTTGGCCCGCAACTTCGTCCGCGTAGATATTATATCAATAATAATTAGTATGAAGAATAAGTTACTTAGTTACTTCTGGCACTAGATTTAACTTGTTTTGGTGAATAAAAGATTCATTTAAGAGAATGAATGAGTAGATGCAATGGTACAGACTGTTGTCAACATTACCTGACCCACCCTAAAATCAAACGACTTTGGACCCTGTGCCTGTAACATTAAGGTTTATTTAATTTATATGAGCTTATCACACAAGTGCACGAGGACTCGATGAACAAAAATACAATAATAACACAGACACTCAAATTTGATCTTTAACACGTAACGTTAAGGTAAACCCACCCAACATAGTCGGAGCCACCGGCATTATATATATGTTTTTGTTAAGCTATTTTAATCATTATCTCGTTAACATTAAAGTTGAAAAGCTTTTAAGTCACACTACATAATTACAACCCAATCTTTAATTTCGCGTATTCCCAACAAGTTCTTGTGGCTTAGCGGTTTGATGCTGGATTGACGACGAACAGCATGTGGGTTCGAAAACACAGTCCACCTATACATCAGTTTCTTTTTTAATTTGTTTTCATTTTTACAATATTGCTTGCAATATTAAAGAACGACCAATATGATTTTCGCCTAATAACTTATCTTGTAAACGGGTGGGTAATTTAAAAAACTTTAAGTTCACAGTTCTTTATAATGAATACGAATATTTATTTTTCAACTACCCACTTATTACAAGTTATGTGAAAATATTACCATTTTAAAAAGTTACAAGGTAACTTTCTAAAATGTAAAATTTTTATTTATTTATTATTTTTATTTATTTATTTTTTTTATTTTAAAATTTTTTTTTTTATTTTAAAATTTTTTTTTTTTTTTATTTTGTAATTTTTTTTTTTTTTTTTTTTTTTTTTTTTTTTTTTTATTTTGTAATTTTTTTTTTTTTTTTTTTTTTTTTTTTTTTTTTTTTTTTTTTTAATTGTAAATTTTTTTTTGTAAAAATAGTTATAAAATATAACCTAATGCTAACGTTTTAAAGGTCAAATTTGCGTGTCTATATTATTATTGTATTTGTTCATCAAATCCTCGAGCAGTTGTCTGATAAGCTCATATAAATTAAATAAACCTTAATGTTACATGCAGAGGGTCCAAAGTCGTTTGATTTTAGGGTGGGTCAGGTAATGTTGACAACAGTCTGTACTATCTGTAAAAAAATAACAAACTTTCAGTGCTTACCAACTCACCTGTCAAACGTGGTGATCGTTCAAAGGCTTATGTTGCAAAGAGAAATAAAGATGAGCTGCTACAATTTTGATTTTGCTATCAAAAATCTTGTTCAAACCATAGTAAAATATGTAATTTATTGTGAAAAGACTTCCGAAGACAAGAAAAAGTAATTCATTGTAATTTTGCTTATAGCATTCATTCATTGTGCATGATACTGTGACGACCTTATGTTGGCGACCTTATGGTGGAGACTGGCACGTTAGAAGTTTGGAACATTCTAGAAACTCTTGGAACGCCGATTGAAAATTAAGAAGAAGAAGGAAGACTTTTGTTTTTGGGTTGACTTCTGCTAGCCCACTCGAACAGGGCACTTGTATTATTTTTATTATTCAATATAACGTATAAGTTCGCCAGTCCTCTTTTCTTTATCACACAACACACATAAGCAGTGACTCTCGTACACCACACTCTCGCACTGCCAGCGAGTACGACAACCCCCAAACTCGTAAAAGGAATCTCCAGGGACCTGCACTAAGAGAAGGTGCTCCAGGTCCCTATAATACCTTGCCAGAGTATGTGTTGCCTGAGATCTACAACCTGGGATTATTTGAGTCAAGAATGTATAGGTTACTTCTAGGCAATTGTGCTCCATCTTCGACCACATCATCGCTTACCATTAGGTGAGATGGTGGCCAAACGCGAGCCTATCAAATGATAAAAAACCGTCCAAGTGCGAGTCGGACTCGCACACGTTGGTTCCGTACCATAAACTGAAAAAAAACAACTGGTTGCATGACGGGAGTGCCGGCAGAAGTGAAAAATTGAACATTAACGTTGCGCATTTTTGAATATTTTGGAATCGTCTTACGAATTTTCGATCAGGTCACGTGTTCACCTGACGCGAGTTTAACATTTTATACCCATCCCAAGAAAAGTGCTCAACGCCGCTTCTAGATACGTGTTGGGGTTTTTTTTGGGCTGTCTCTCGTGATCCGTAATAGGTAGACAGTTAAAATTTCCACACAGCGTGTATTTCTATAGCCGCTATAACAACAAAAATACACATTCTGTGAAAATTTCAACTGTGTACTTATTACGGATCGTGAGATACAGCCCGCTGACAGACAGACGGACAGCGGAGGCATAGTAATAGGGTCCCGTTGGTTACTTATTTGGTTTGGTTGGTTATTAAGTTCTAGGACAACTTGTAGTAAAGCATGAATCTACTTGTGCAACATTTATATTTTTTATTTTTTTGGTTTTACTTTAACAAAAACGGTTATGCACCAATTACATTAGCTAGAGAAAATACACAAAATTCACACACTCATCTCACAGAAGGAGCTCTAATCATGATCATGTCAATAAGTCTGGAGAGACTTATTGACATGATCGTCTTCCATTCGTCCGCGAACACATCACATTCAGGGGTTGCGTCCAAGAGAGTGTTGCGAGCAGAGAGAGTTCGAGGGACAGAGAACTGGGCTCGGGCAACGGTGTGACTCGCAAGCACAGCGAACAAGCTAAGTCTTGTGATGCGGCTATATTTAACTAGGGCACAAATGTCATGCAGCTCAGGAGCATCAGTTTTTCCAAGAAGGATTTTACACAAGGTTATTAATTTGTCATCTTTCTTCTGACATTAAGTGAATTATACTCTACACAGCCTAAAATAAACATGGTGGGTTACTTATAAGGATAGATATCTACATAATATATAGAAGATATCTTTACAAAATTCCAGTAACTACACACATCTTCAACTACCCACATAGTACCCCTATTTCATTTTCCAAATACCCGTCGTTAGAAACTTGTAGAGGCAACAAGTTTTAATAACTACAAACTAGAACTACCCACAAGGTTTTGTGAAGTTGGCAACATTTTATAAAGCACCCGGCCCTCAGCTTGATTGATGAGCTGAAAGTTTCGGAAGAACAATACAGGTAGTATCATGAATTATGGGAACTGATTAGTAGTGGTGGTGATGCTAAGGGTGGGGTGATTTTGAGTTGATAAAGTTCATAATTGAAAATAGTGCTTAGGATTTACATCCCTTATCCTTTTGGCGGTATTGTTCCTTTTCGCGGAGATGAAAATGTTGAGATGGATGTGTGGAGTAACGAAAATGGATAAAGTGAGAAATGAGTACATTAGAGGTAGTTTAAAAGTGGCACCAGTCACAGAAAATTTGAAAGGGAACCGCTTGCCTTGGTATGGTCATGTGAAAAGGAGGGATGAAACACATGTAACTAAAAGAGTTATGAATATAAATGTGGATGGATGTAGAGGGAGAGGGAGGCCAAAGAAAGGATGGATGGATTGTGTGAGGAGTGATATGAAAGAAAAGGAAGTTAGTGATAGAGTGACGGCTGACAGGACAGAATGGAAGAAAAAAAACGTATTGCGCCGACCCCAAGTAACATGGGATAACAGCAGGAAGATGATGATATGATGATCCTTTTGGCGGTATTTTTCGAAAGAGTAACGGTGACCCTGGAACAATTAAAGTAACACGAATTGATTTTAGTTAGCAAGAGTCTGACAATACCTCCTGCTTCAGCCAGAGCGGGAGAAGATGGAAGTGATTTCTTTTCTGTGTACGTTTCACCGTGTGATTGCCGTCCGTGACCGTTAGTTTATGAAAAATCACGTAAAATTGTAAACTTTCCAGTTTCAGAAAAGACTCCGATTTATTGTAATTTATCGAATTTGATCATATTTATTGTATTTGAAATGATGTATTCATAATAAATTGAGAGTTAACACTTCCGCAAGATTTACGAGTATAACAATGTTACGTGTTATTAGCCGGTTGACATACATGCATACGAGTAAGATTTCACCTCAATAGTCACACAAAGTGATTTCTTGGATAGTCGAGTATGACGTAATGCAATAAAAATATCCTTTGAAAAAAATACAGTGGACAGCGAAGGGTTTTAAAAAAAATTACCGAATAGAATAGTAAAAAATGTTTTATTGGGAATATCAAACTATGATATTCCCAATAAAAAATTTGAAAAGTGCTCCACAAAAATAAACTTTAATATTTAAATCTCTGTATTTTCAGTGATAACAACATTTTTTTTTTAAATTGAATAGAATTAGCATAGTATTAAAACTTAGACCGGACAAATACATACTTTATTGTCTATATTCTGAATAATCTAAAGAAAACCTGTAAAATAAATGCCTATTCGCTGGTTAGTGACATCATCAACATAATTATTAATTTCAAATCTCAACCTTATTTGAAGCTATCTCAAATCGTAGTCAGTCCGCGCCTTAAGTCTTTGATAATATAATTTATGTAGGTGGGGCGGCAAAGCGGTCACTATCGCATCATCATCCACAGCCCGATTTCTCCCACTACTGAGCTGATACCTCTTTTTTTGTGCCAATCACAATGTTTCTGCCCCTGTGCCTAGCAAAAAACAAAGTGATGGGAAGGCGGTATTAGCTTTTGCTCGAGAAATTATTTTTTATTTTAAAATGGGAATGCTCAAGAGAAATCAAATCATGTATTTCCAAAAGTAAAAAAAAAAACAACCGACTTCCAAAAAAGAAAATACACTAAAAGTTAAAGAATAAACTTTACTTTCGGAAGTCGGTGTTTGTATTTTATTTCTTCCTTATTTGACACCGATTTTTCATTAAAATTTATATGGAACCACCTCGGGAGTATATTCTTTCGGATCAAAAAATAATTTAGAAAATCCATCCACAAATTACAGAGAAATCGGTGGACATAAAAAAAAACATACAGTCGAACATAGAACCTCCTCCTTTTTAGAAGTCGGTTAAAAACAAAGTATCATCCACAAACTAAATAAAAATCTTAAATTATTAAGCTAGCTTACACCAGCTTAAAGCGACTCAAAACAAACTACCACAAAACCAATTTTGTCTGAAAACAAATATAAACAAAAAGAAAGCGCATCATATTTTATATCAATAAATACCCCATCAGCTCTTTCTGTCCGATATGAGATCAACATTATTTGCTAGCTTTGTTACATAGTAGAGACCGTGTTTTATAGACATTGGCGAAAGGGGGAACGAATGGAATCGCGTTTGCGGGATGTAGCTAAAATCGGTTTCTTTAATAAAGGGCGCACACTTGGCAACTTCCTTGAGCAACAAGAAGTTGCCAAGTGTGCCGTTGTGGTAGCCGGTTTATCAGGAGTGAACGCCTCACCAAATGCAGTGCAACCCTTTGCGTTCACTACCCGAAACAGATCAAAGAAGTTTTTTTTTTTATTATTTATATATTCCACTGTTGTTGGACGTGAGTTCAAACTTCGAGTCCAGGTAGGCAAAGAGCAAAGGAAAAAAATCTTGAAGCAACCGATGTCCACGTCCTAGGCCCAAAAATTCTAGGAAATATGATGTTACTTACTGCACTGGGCCCGCTTGAGTGATGTCAACCTGTTAACGAGAGGATCCCTGTATGACAGCAGTGGCAGTACCTACCATGTGATTAGGTTGTACGCAAATCTACCCTTTAAGTAAATGAGTACACCTACGTAAATACGATTAGATATACATGAATGTTTTTTATAATGGTACACGAATTGATTTGATTTGTAACAGCCTTAAAATATATACAGGGTGGCCCAAAACAACGTTGACAAATGGTTTTACGAATTATTGTATCAATTTTATTACAATTGTTATAAATTATAAATAAATACCCTTTATTTTATACTATAATCTCTATTTGTCTTCAAAATAGCCTCCTTTAGCGCGGATACATAGAAACAAACGCTAGGTAAAATTTTCAACAATTTGCCGCACTTCTTCCACAGATATTTCGTCCCATACCCGTGTAAGAGTTGCTTTTAGCTCATCGACACTTTTATGACGCGTAGCACAGGACCTTGCTTCTAAGATATACCATAAACTGTAATCCTTTGAATTCAGATCACGCGAGTAGGGTAGCCATTCTTTGGAGCTGATGAAACCAAGAAAATTCTCTTTGCAACACTGTTGAATGAGTTAACCCATTTACAACGACTGATCGTTATAAATTTCAAAAAAGTACACTGTGAACAATACTATTGTACAGCAAAATCTTGGTACTGTTGCGCTTGAAACTGGCAACATTCCTGATTACGAATTCTAGCATACCAGAGGCCTTTTAATAACACTTTCGACACGAGGTACAAATTTCAGGGTGTTATTGAAAATAACTCCCAAATCTCTTACTTAATCTACCTCCTAGATAACATAAGAAGCCCACATGGTATACGCTAGTTGTTAATTTCTTTTTTCGGGTGAATTTCATGTGGTAAAACTTGTTGATATTTAATGCCATTCCATTATCACTACACCATTGAACAAACGAGTCATCATCTCTCTGAAGCAATTCAGTATCATCATTAGATTCAATAATCCTAGAGAACTTCAGATTGCCTACATGCATAAAACATTCTGATAATTTATAGCAGTTAGGGATATCATTAGCAAACCCATTAAAAAGAATCGAACCGACATGCGAGTCTTGAGGTACCCCTGATGTGGTCTCCTAAGTTCCAGATTGGAAATCATTGACTGCGACAAAGCGGAATTTTCGAGATATGATTTAAGCCAGGTATAACGTGTACCAGTTGTTCCGTACGCAGCAAGCTTCAACAGAAGTATACGATGAGGAACACGGTCAAAAGCTTTACTAAAATCGATGTAAATTACGTCGATCTGCTTGCCACAGTCGATGGCATCCGTTAACATTTCTGTGTAGGTCGCAAAGATAGTGCTAGTTGACTTAGAACCCACGAAACTATAATGAGAATCGATTAAGGTTAGCTTAAAGTGTGACTGTAGGGACAAATGAAGGACTTAAAAATCTTAGCGAAAGATGACAAGATAGAGGGATATTTAGTTACCAAAAATCGTCTACGTTCCAAAGGACCAGTGATAAAAAGGTGTTTTTTTTTTACTTATTTGAAATAATTTAAGTAGGTATTGTAAGATTAATTATTTTTTTTAAAGTAGGGTAGGCTCGGCCCATCGTCGACTTAGTATCTGCCACCTCTGACCTAGACTAGAGTCAAGAGCAAACCCATCTCAAATAAAAAATAATAAAATTGTTAATTATTTATATTTTTACTTTTGAGGGTTTTATGTTTTGAGAGCCATTCGGTTTGGGCCGTTCAGACTAAATACCCGGTTAGAGACGGGTCTATAATTATTAAGGTGGTCTTTTTCATCGTTTTTATAAATCGGCACAAGTTTTGCTTTTTTTCAGGAGTCTGGCAATACACCTGAACTGAGAGATTTGTTAAAAGTGGTTAATAATGGGGTAACCAACGATGCATTTGGAAATAAAAATCGGCGGATTACCAGCCACCATCAGGGCCAGCGCCTTTGCGATTATCCAATCCCTTAATTTTATTGAGTAAGCTTTCGCAATCTATCACGGATGCCGTTAGTGGTAGGCTATTATTTTCCATATTCTGAAGAAAACTGGAGACAGGTTCGTTTTGGGTTGCTTTTGCATTGCTTAACTCCGAGGAGAAATGTGAAGCAAACATTTCACATATTTGTAGACCATCCAATATTACCACGGTTCCCATAGTCGTTGTAGCGGGGATAGAACTAAAGCCCACCTCTTCTCTTCTATCCATAATATAAGCCAAGAAGCAATTTGGGTTCTTGGAGATTTCATCTTCTACGCCTTTTAAGTAATTATTATATGAGTCAGTTTCCAATTTGGAGTACCTTTTGCCTAATAATTTGAGTTCAAGTTCATCCTTAGGGTTCTTGTAAATTTTGTAACGGGACCGGATAATTTCTTGTTGTGCAAGGAGGATATTTTTGTAATTTAAAGGCGGGTTTGAAAGGTGCATGCAATTGTATGATGTTCTGAATGATATCGTAAAAAAATCGTAACATTTTATTGCCATCTGTAGCTTCCCGAAATAAAATATATTGTTTAGATTGTCTACATTATCAAGATGATGGCATATTTTTTTAATCTAGTTTAATAAAATTAGGTCTTTTTATTTACGCTCTTTTATATTTTACTAGTTTTCTGCCCGCTACTTTATCCATAAGTTAATACAGGATTTGAACTATTTGTGTGTGTAACAAACATTCAAACATCATAACTTTCGCATTTATGTTTAAGTAATATTAGGAAGATAGGATTTGTAACGAACTCTACAGGCTTAATTAAATCTTGTGGGTTTAGTATTGACTTACAGCTCTATTCATAAACACTTCTTAAATAAGAACTGCTCTGAAATTCGTTTTTCCTGTCATTTTGACTGTTTTGATTGTCAGAACGAGACAAAACAAATTTTAACTTACAGACGCTTACGCATAAATGAATGGCGCTATAATATTATTTTAACTTGAATTCAAACACTTTTCTTTCCAACTGTACCTTCCATTGTTTTCATAGAATCGAAAAATTGCGTGCATAGCGAATCCTTTTAGTAGGTATTTTTCAAGTCAAACATAGCGGAACTAGAGCATAGAGGACTAACCGTATATTCTTTGGGTTGTATGGAAGCCAAATTTCTTTAGTCACTGTTAGCAGGATTTCGATGGGAGAATGAAGAACATCGATGGCATTAAGGGGGTTTAGAGCCGCGGTTACGCTACAAGAAGCCAAGTTAGAACCAGATTTAATGTAGTCCAGATATATTCATAGTATCATTAAGTTGCGCTAATTTGTATATGTGAGTAAATTCTATTAGTATATTACTAAAGCCAGGAGGAGTATAATTATTTAATGAGTCATAAAACAAGTTCCACTTGATGTTACCCAAATTAAAATCACCAATTATACAGGCGTGCAAGCCCGTCCGTTCAAACACTAAATTACAGCAACCCAAAAATTGCTCCAAGGTACTACGTAAAATAAGGGGAGGCAAATAAACAGCGCACAGAACTATTTCTAATGAATAAACAAATTAAAAACAAAATATTTCGCAAAATATTCCATTTTTAAAATTTTTGTGTTTTTAATTTTGTCAACGTTATTTTGGGCCACGGTGTATATGTCGCAGCCATTTGATCGAATTAACCACGCAATTGGACGCCTAGGAAGTTCATTAAACGCCAGCATTCAATTAAATGGCTTGGCCGATAGTTAATTCAACTAGAACCACCAACTTAGCGTATTGAAAGTCAGCCCTTTGAAGATGACTGACAAGACTCATCTAAGTGATTCAAATTTACTTCAAGTTCAAGTTAAAAATGATTAAAATAATTATTTATCAGTGATTCAATTTATTTTAAAGTCGCAAGCCCCGAGCTCGCTTCGCTCGGTCTTGCATCCTTAAATTGCCTTTTGTACATACACAATCATGATCAGTGTTGTTGTGGCGTCCCATTGACTGGCTAATTCAACCAGATGGCTGCAACATATATTAGGATTCACAAGTAAGGCTGAAATTGATAAAAGAAATACGGTTAAAACCTTTCTGTCTATCATTATCTGGCCAATAAAACCCCTATGTTTTTATTTACTCATGTTCTGAAACGACAAAATCGCGCAACTGAATCCCCATAAAAAGTTGCTCGGTGTGCGGCCATGACTTCAGGTTGTGATAGGTGCGTCTGTAGTGCCATAACCCGGTCGTCCCTCAGGAAATATGAGACACTGTAGGTCGGGCTAGGTCCCAGTCCCACGCCTGGCTAACACCGCTCGTTTTATTATTTTCCTATTATTTCGTATATTGTTCGGATGATTTGATTTTCTGTTCCGCTGTGGTTTTACTGTGTGGTACAGAAGGGTGTTTTGTTTTTGGCGTTATAGTGTGTGATAAATAGGTACACCGTAAATAGTGGATTTTTCAGATACTGTATCATAAGTAGTTATTAAGTATCACTGTTATTTCTAGATGATTACAATATCTTTCATGCTACTTATAGTTCATATTACCGTCAACTGGGCACGAATCCAAACTCCAGTCTGCCACTGAAATTCAAGTTGAAAAACCCAATTACACTTTGCTCAATCCTGTTGAACCCAAGACCTCATGACCAGTACTAGTAATTGTGACTTCTAGACCAACAAGGCAGTTTGATTTCGATGGCCTACTTTTTTCAATGTTTACCTACTAATATAATTAAATAAATACAAACTATTAAATAAAAAGTACTTGTACATCATCTTCCTGCCCCTATCCCATGCTATTTGGGGTCGGCGCAACACGTTTTTTTCTTCCATTCTGTCCTGTCAGCCGCCACGCTATCACTAACTCCCTTTTCTTTTGTATCACTCCTCACACAATCCATCCATCCTTTCTTTGGCCGCCCTCTCCCTCTCCATCCATCCACATTTACATTCATAACTCTTTTAGTTACATCCCTCCTCTTTACATGACCATACCAAGATAAGCGGTTCCCTTTCAACTTTTCTGTGACTACGCGAAAAATTTGTCTGTAACATCGCTATCAATGGAGAAAGGGTGCATTGGCTCAGACAAATGCACTCACACACACACACACAAAATACAACATACTCGCATACACACAACACACTCAACATTACACACTACACTACACATGAGCAAGCTTGCACTAATTTTATTGTAAATTGTTAATGTTCCACGAAAGGGTGAAGACACTGACTCCTGTAACACAGGTACTACCTAGCACGGGAGTCAGGGCTTCAAGTGAAAATGTAATACCTTTATGTCAATAAAACATTATTATTATTATTATTATTGGCACGTTGAATGGCAATTCTTTGGCCGAGAATGCCAGCCGCCTGGTCACAGAAGAGTAGACTAACGGCTTGTTGATGTTATGAATAAATCGATGAGCACTCGGACCATATGGCCCCAGTTTTACAACTTATTTTTATATTCCGTGGCTCAAACATATACAGGATTTTAATATTTGCGACATTTGAAGTATTCTGCACCTGCAGCAGCCGCCCCAGCACAGCCCGCCTTGCTAAGAAGATGGGTTGACGGATAGCCTACTTGATCTAGTTCTTGCAGTAGCAACCTAGATAATTTATATTCGCAAATAAATCAATTATAACTTCTGTTTCGGTCTCATGAAATAAACCAAAAAGCTTATAGTAAATAAGTTTTCCTACATGCAATATGACTCAAGTTTTCCTTATTGGTCATCATACTAATATTATTCAGCATGGGGACGAAAGTTTTGCTCATTTTATCGCCAGGAGCTTAACCAAATGACATGATTTACTTAGTATGGATTAGTGTAGAAGCTTGATTGACACGGGATGTTAAAACAAAGTTTGTTTGCTAATCCTTTTATTAGGTGAAAGTGTTGAGCTGGCAACTTATTTTCAATGTGATGTTGCCGTGTACTTTTACATTTTATATTCTTCCCCTCTTCATGCATTATGGTTCTGAATGCATTCATTCAAATACATGCATTGCTTTCAGTAGGGTTTAAAGCTATAAATATAGCATAGGTGAGGAGGTAAATATAGTACCTTGCACATTTTATATGAAAGTAAAATAAAAGAATAACAGGTAATTTGAAGAGGGCCGCAGCAGTCTGCTGCATACGAGAAGCATGGGATCGGTCGATGTTACGAGGGTTTGACCAGCAGTGGACGTTTTTCTGCTGCAATGACGATGATGATAATAATAGGAAAAAATCATACAGCATGTAACAAAAACCCTGCCCGATCCTGAAGGCTATTATTTGGTATCGTACTGCGTACACATATACGTAATCATTTAATGGATACAAGGTTATTATTTTTCGTCAATGAAAATAATACATTTAAAAAAAAAAACTTATCAGAGGCAACACTGAGCGCTCGACAAAGTTCACCTACAGTTTTATGTCTAAGTGCCTACAGCGCGGCTAGTGCGAGGCGGTATCATTTGAAATAAAAATAGGTAAAAATGAAAAGATTTCGCCGGCTGGTGGATTGTTGTCAACTTATGAAAATTTGCCATGTTTAGTGTTAAATTTCGCATATTTTATATAAATAAAAAATCTATAACTTTTGGTTTTTTGGAGTTATATTTTTTTTACTATTTTTTCTACTAAGTATGTTAAACCAAGAATTCGCCTTTATTGGATCGGACAGGGTTTTTGTTATATGCTGTATACGCTGGAATGGAACCTAGCTGGCTTTAATTCTCTTATTCTTGTAATTATGTAAGCTATTTTGTTAACCTAGATCCGACCGCCGGATTTCAACTTTCAGGGCACTACGTCAGTCAGAAACTTACAAAAGTAAGTAGGTGCATGCACTATGTAATTCTTCACAAAAACCCAGCTTCATAATTTTAAAATTAGGACATCCTTTTGAAATGACTAAAAATATTTCCTGTATAGAACTCATTCATACCACGCAGCCCGCAACTCACAAAGAATTTGAGGTTATTTTTCTCATTTCAAATTCTACGTACGAGGAGTGGAATCGTAAAAAGCGGATTATAGTCGGTGTGCGGCGTGGCGGATAGAATTCGTGAGAATAAGCCGAGTCGGCAATATGGGCTGCTTTATTTACCCGTAGCTGCTAAGCTGCATATAATGAAAACGCACTGTCGCGGGGCGTCAAACGACGACGAACAAGTAAAAATGTCTAGTCATAGCGCCGTGAACCGTCAAGATACTTGATTTATTTTAAAATACCATTATTAGCTTCTCTTGTGACGTTGTATAAAATGTTTGTTGGAAAACAAAAATGTTTTATTCTGTTGTTTGAGGCTATGTAGCTGTATAACATCGACGTTATAATACTTACCGACTAAAACGAGGTCATTTATACACACTTCAACTATTAATTTAAACGCCTTTTCAACAATTTCACTACACTAACATTTTATGTGTGAAAGGTATTTTAAATGTATAACACAGTACGTTGAACGGAAAAGCTTGTAACAAAAGTGGGACATTAATGTTATTTACAGATTACAAACGCATAGCAAACACAATCAAATTTATTTTATGAAGGCTCGTTTATGAGCATGTAACACGTATTACTGTTTTACGTAATGTATAATTCCCCATAGACATGCAATTGCAAACGTTCTACCTATTTAACTTCATGATAATAATATGATTTGTAATTTCATGATACGCTCGAATGTGGAGTAACAGGTAATGTTTATTGTTTCTGATAGTGAAAACTATAATTAGTATGGTAAGTGAATGTGGTTTTATTAATTTGTTCACTTTTTATTCTTTTATTGTGTAGCATGTAACTATGTTACTATGGAATAGAATGGAAAACCTTTATTCGACACAGACACAAAAGCAACAACCAAAGGTAAAGAAAAGAATCGTAGGTATCTAAACAAACCCGGGCCTCCGGACGGCGAGTAGTGGGTAACTCGCCGTCCGATCAGCACCAGGCGCGAGAATCGACGGCGCGTAGTCTTCCACGCGCGCCTCAAAGAGTTGTCAGCAATACATGACGGGGCCCGTCATGGCCGATGCCTGCCCAGGGGTTGTGGATAAATTCGAAACAGAGTTACCACACCCCTGGGCACTCAGGGGAGGGAAGGAACAGGGGTGGGTTTTAGTCAATAAGAGTCTGACACGCCCTCTCGCTCCACCCAGAGCGGGAGAAGTCATAGGATGATTTCCACCCCCAAAAAAAAAGGTACCTACACAAAGATAGAATAAAATTGCGCTGAGCGTGCCCATACCGATAGGGTTACTATCTCAACATTTGCTGGGCTTCGGATACCCAAGGCTGGTTTTCAGTTGGCACCCCGCAGTGACGCACGGACGAGGGTAGTATTAGGTACATACCTACTCGTGTAATTTTAACACCTTAGCAGAATGGCTGGTACGTAGTAGGTTGAAGAGTGTTGCCGAAAATCGACATAAATGACCTGCAATTGGAGAGACCAATATATGATGATAATAAAGTAGGATGCGTTCAACATAATAAATCGGACAACATAACAAAATAATGGTGAGAATCTAATACAACTTCAATACGTTCTGCTCTCCTTAAAATTTTCATTACATAACGAGAATTGAAATACAAATTGCTTCCCGTAGTTTCGTGCGTCATTGTCGCAAGTATCAAAACCGCAAGCTCGCAGTAGTTCATCCTCGTGGTTGCTTATCCGTGCACGTCGCGAGTTGTCACTTGTCGCACGCCACGTCGACTCTCCCCCCTACTAGAAAGATAGTGAAACCCTATAGGGGTTTTTCTGTCGTCTATTCAAAATGTCTCTATGTCTAATTGGAAGAAATTGTCTCACAAACTGACGGTACTATTAGGGTGGTAATAATTACCACACTCTTCTCGTTATTTTTATCTGTTGTTTTCTTCGTTGTGAAATTAGAATTGTTTGCAGAGGTTGGTAGTTTTGAATTTTTTAAATGCACTTTGTCTAAGGATTACATTATATTTTATATATTTTTGTATCTAAAATGATACGGCAATGATAGCTTAGGGATGACGCTACAAGAAATAAGGCTTACACTATTTATCTTCAAAAATATAACGTAAAAATATAATACAATTGGAGATGCAAGCTATCATTCGGGCAGCAGTCTCATTCCAGGAAATATCTTTGAGCAGCAAATCTTGTCATGCAATCACAAATAAGCAAAAACAAAGCAAAACCATGTGAAGCAATACAATTTTATATTCGTCTATAAATCGTTTGTTCTTATTCCGACAAAGAGCTCCCAACTATTCCGAGTCTCATATCACTTGCCATAAAAATGTTTTATGTTAGAGGCTAATAAATGACGTCGGCAAATTCAGTAAGACAATAATATGAGGAGGCTCTGCATCCGTTTCTTTTATACCCTCCCTCCCCTCGCAATCATTGTTTCGGCTGAGGGGCGCCAACCAACAGACGGCTACAGCTAATATCCCCCTTGTTTCCTCTTTGCCAAACAGAACACCATGTATGTATGTATAATTGGAATCGCTTTACTGAATGGGTGATAAAATTTTATGAAGCCGCGGGCAATTAAAACATACTGTATCAGTGGTTAACCGTGGAGTATTTTTCTGTTATTTAGATTTTGTTATTCCTACTGCTGGGACTGTCGGATAATGTAACATAATAGTACTCGTAAGTTATGCATTTACGGGATAACCAACTTTTATTTCGGGGGTAGTAGTGAATCAGCGAGCAGCGGAGTGCTTTACCTACTTTTTAACCGACTTCGAAAAAGGAGGAGGTTCTATGTTCGCCTGTATCTATGTTTTTTTTTAATGTATGTCCACAGATTTCTCTGTCATTTGTGAACCGATTTTCAGAATTCTTGTTTTATCCGAAAGAAAATACTCCCGAGGTGGTCCTATATAAATTTTATAAATTACTTCAATGGTTTTTGAAAAACTGAACGAATACGAAAAATATGTATACATAAATGACGTTGTGGTTTTCTCCAATTACGAGTATGTTTAAATTCCACGTTCCATGTTATTGGGGTTTTGAATTCTGGGGTATAGTAACCAAAAAGTGAAAAATAAAAAACATTTTTACAAAAAAAAAACAACCGACTTCCAAAAAAGAAAAAATACACTAAAAATTTAAAAATAACTTTAATTTCGGAAGTCGGTGTCAAAAAACGAAGAAATAAAACACAAACACCGACTTTAAATTTTTTTGTGTATTTTTTTTGGAAGTCGGTTGTTTTTTTTTTAAAAATGTTTTTTATTTTTTTGTATTGTAATTTTTTTTTTGTCTTTTTTTCATCATCGTTGCTCTCATAGCTGTGAATCTCGTTTGTTTTCTTAACTTCTTCCTTCAAAATATTCCATATCACTGATCTAACTGTCAATCTTTCATAGTTGTTTTTTTGCTCCATGGTTTCTTCTTTTCTTGTATCGTCATGAACTACATAGTATGAAGACCTCATAATATTGAGATAACACAGAATTAATATGACTTTAACTAAAGCCCCACTGCAAGGTTCGTAAACCTACACCTTTGCACAAACTATTTCTGGAATTCATAATCACGTTATTCCCAGGGCTCAGAAAATATTGTAACCATTGCAACTTTGGTCGGTATAATATTTGCAGTGCAAGTTTGTAGTGTTCGCCTGAAATTAGTTATAATATCTACGAATAACTAATGAACGGTGAACCTATAGTTGTGCAAAGTTCAACTACTACGGTGCTGCGTGGTTTAATACTTAGGTCAGTTCACCTTGCATTTTTATATTTGTCAGATCACCAGGATGTATCGAGCTACAATCAGGCATCAGGTGGGTCTGTGTAGGTATATCGTGCAATAAATAATAACGGCAAAGCAATTATTCACTTTAATTAATTTGAAACTTTATAATGTTGGTACTTCAAAATACTACTAGCAACAAAACGTAGGACAGTTAGATGCGTCTTCACTCCGTGACTCCCAGGCTAAGACTGCCCGACTAGGCGAGTCTTCCCCAACCTCGAAGTCTAACGGAAACGCGTCAACTCTGTGAACGCCCGCCAACCGTAGTGTTTATAGTTGCCGCCAGGTGGCGTGCTTTGTTTTGTTGCCAATTTGACTACCGGATCCGATATATTATTTAACCTTATTGAACCTTTTTACCGGTTTTATTTAGAAACTAGCGGCTTCGTTCTCCAAAGATTATCTCACAGGAACAGGAAAAAGAAGCCTTTGGCACTAAGAGATAGTTTATCTCAGTGAAAGAATTTTTGTAAGCAGATCAGTTCTTCCAGATATTATTCTGAAATCAGATAAAAACTTCAAGAAATGACCTCACATAAAATCAAAAATTTAAATATCTACCCACTACGAAAAATATTGCCTGAGGCAGCAAACTTGGCAGGCGGATTAGGACTTAGTGTGTCAGATTAGCAGACAGTAAGGCGCCACTACTTGACGTAATCCGCCGTTGCCTTTTATGACAGACACTGGTGACGAAGGAATCACATAAAACTAGATACTAGAGGTTAAAATTAATCTTGATCTTCACAGATATTGGGGACAAAATGTACCAAAGAAACAAAACTAGTAAAAACTGGCCAAGGGCGTTTTTTTTTTTTTTGGGGGTGTGAAATCATCCTATGACTTCTTCTGCTCTAGGGTGGAGCGGAAGGGCGTGTGAGACTCTTACTGACTAAAACCCACCCCTGTTCCTCCCTGCCTCGAGTGCCCAGGGGCGAGGTAACTCTTTCGAATTTATCCTCCACCCCCGGGCAGGCATCGGCCGTGGCAGGCCCCGTCCTTTTGCTGACAACTCTTTGAGGCGCGCGTGGAACACTACGCGCCGTCGACTCTCGGGCCTGGTGCTGACCGGACGGCGAGTTACCCACTACTCGCCGTCCGCAGGCCCGGGTCTACGGTGGCCGGAGATCGTCTCGCGGCGCCCGAATCCCCTGGCGTCTGATGCGGCGGCTGCGGCTGGGGGCGCTAGGGCGACTCGGCTGTTGTCGAGTCTCCCTAACGTATGCCGCCTCCCTCTTCGCGAGCATTACTGCTTCGCAGAAGGAGGAGACGGCTTCCCATTCCCTTTCGCTCCGTACCATGGCCTGAACCAGGGCACGGCACGAGAGGTCGCTGCCGCCTATCGCATCCACGAGGACACGGCGGTGCTCTGCCCAAGCGGGGCAAACCTCCACCGTATGCTCCACCGTGTCCTCTGGGCGATCAACGCAGTGGAAACACCCGGGGGTCACCTCCGCCTTGATCCGACAGAGGTACCTACCGAAACAGCCGTGTCCGGTGAGCACCTGCGACAGGCGTGGCCAAGGTCGTTCGGGCTTCGCACGTTTATGGTTCCGTGCTAAATGAGGGAATTTCAGAGAAAAAATCAGATTTATCAAAATGTTGGTATTTGTTAGTAAAATATACGTAATAATAAAACCAAACAACTTTATCACCAAACAAGTTTATAGGTCAATGGAAAGTTAATAAATTCTTCAGAACAAAATTTTGTGACAGACGACGGACACGTGAGTGACAGCAATAGGTCTCCGTTTGGACCCTTCGGGTAAGGAACCCTAGAAAGGATAATACACACTAGCGATCCGCCCCGACTCCGCACGGGTGCACATTATATACACAAATCTTTCTTATTCACCGCTCTTTCTGTTAGTGAAAGCCGCATGATGCGAGGTAATTTTTTAGTCTTATTCTGTTTTCAGGGTAATTGCTGGAAGAACTGAAGAAGATTATACTCATTATTTGATTCAGTTTTATCTCATCGTCATTTCAGCCGAAAGACGTTCACTGCTGAACATAGCCGATGCCGAGCCCATAACATTCAGTTTCACCTTTATTAGTGTCAAATTTGCTCAAATGATAATCAGAGGTCGGAATTAGGTAGAGTTATTAATGTACTTGCATCGAAATGTTGATATTAATATGGATTTTCCTGGGATTTCTAATAGATAATCCCATGTGGCCAACAATATTACAAATAAACAATTATGAAAATCTCTATTGTTTTCTTTTGTTCTCACAAGCTGTTGTGAACTACAAATATGGCAACATCACGCGTGTGCTCATTTGAATTTTGCAACTTTGGACATCCAATGTACTCGTAGTTGATGTAAATTTAGCAACGTTGCGCGTGCAGTGGCTTAAATTGTGTAAAAGTAAAAAGCTTTTTTATTGAATAAATCACTGGATTTTTCTGTTCTTTAAAATTAATCTTGGGATTTGAGGCATATCCACTTTATTCTTTCGCTGTATGAAATCAGTGTAAGTACATAAATAACTCTACTTAATTCCGACCTCTGATGATATTGTAATAGGCCATTCATCCAAGTACTGCAATATTTTTTATCATCAGATCATTTTACAGAATCTCATTCCATTAATAATGCCGTTTGCTCTTCAAAAAAGTCTAAAAAAATAAGACGACTTGATTACCTTCAACTTTGCTGAAATAAATGTAAGTAGTTAAAGACAAAGAAAAACCTAACGTATCTTGCATTAACATAATGGTTCAATAGGATAAGTGAATTCACTTGATTGCGCTGCGCAGGATCCAATGAGTACTAACCATTTATAAAATGGAATAAAAGTTTTATATTTTCTTAAAATAAGTTGCAGAGAAGTTGACTGATTTTGAGTCCAGCCAAGATTAAACAGCCAGTAGTCGTAACTTTTGATTCGAAAGTGCCTGAAAGCTCACCGTGGTTGATTTAACGATTTAATTTATATTGTTAATGGAAAAGCGTTCTAAGAAACATATGAAACCTTGTTAGAGCAAAGCTTAATTTTCGCAGAAAAACGCCACGCGAATATGCAAAAACGGTATTAAAAACCCAATTTTCATTTAAAAAATCTACAGTGAAAAGCCGTCGCTCTACGGGAATCCCGACCAATTATACCTATTGAAGTTTTGCCCTAATTTCCGATTTGTTCCCCAAAGTAATGACAATGTTGGCTTTCAAAAGTGTGAATATAACCAGACTTAATTGCCACACTCCCAAGCTTTTATAAAACTAACCGTATCTAAGCAACTGCAGATTTGAGAAATCTTACGAAATTTCGAAGATACTCTAATCAATCACATAAATCCTCACAAACCCACAAAAGATAATATAATAGTTCCTTTATCGAGAGCAGACAGCAAATTCAAGAATTATTACGCCATTAAACTTTTATTTTCCGAAGAAACTAACCCACTATCTCCGGCCCTTCACAATCTGACACATGGAACAAAGTTGCTTTCGCATGATTCAGGCACTTTGTCACTCCCGGTTCCATTGTTAGGGTGATCACTAGAGATGTGCGAGGTAAGTATTTAGATACGCAGTGCGCGAGGAAGAAAAACACCAATAGGATCACTTCATTTTCTTAGCATGGTTTAGTGCAGCTCTGGTGGACAAGGGCTAGCGGACTACATACACTGAAAAAAATAAGTAGTAAAGCATAATGAAAAAGTATTAATCTGAACTGTTAAAGCATTAATCTGAACTGTTAAAGAATTAATTTGCACTGTTCAAGCAGTTCAGATTAATGCTTTTTCATTATGCTTTACTACTTATTTTTTTCAGTGTATGTATTTGTATATAGAATGCGAAAAACGTATGCTGTGCTAGAGATTCGAGCGAGTCATGTACACGCCCAGCTGATAAGAGTCCGCTACACATCCTCACACCACTCAGTTACACACCGACAGCTTCGCTACGCATCCTCGTACTCTTTGCACAGTTGTGGTGAAAACAACCACACATTTTCACAGCACCGCTTCACATCCTCGCCCCGCCTCACTATCTCGCACATCTTTGGAGAAAAAGCACCCTTAGACCCCCTCTAGCTTTAGTGAGATTGGTTTTACTCTTTTTCGCCCAAAGTTATTGTTTGAAGGCCACACGTCATTATTCAACGTCATATTTCTCAAATGCTCGCAATTCAAGGGGACCCAAAGTGTTTTCCATTAAGCATCGATCTTCTTTTGTTTAAGAGATTGTTTTAAGGTGTTGAGTTAACTCTTTTGTTTGTAGTTTTTTTATTTTAACATGAAAGGGGAATCGTGGTACCATATCACCAGATTTTGGAAGTCCGATAGACAGTTACTCCATGAAAAATAATAGTATTTAGTTGAATCCAGTTAGGCTGGAAGCCGACCCCAAAATAATTGGGAAAAGATAAGAATTTTATGTCACGAGACCATGTTAGTTCGCCTTTTAAAAACTTAAAACTGAATCACATTAATATTTCATATTTAATATTACAAACACCTACGTTTTATCCACGATACCTCAACAAAAAAAATACATAAATAACAATTCTAATATCCAGCGTTAACCTTATAACGTCATTCGCTGACAAACAACTCAAAAGTTGTGAACTCCGAAAAAGTCATCAATTATTTAAAATGATAAACCCACACAACTATTCATGAATAAAAAGCATGTATGTATGCATAATAAAATCGTATATGAAACTTAATATCGTTCTCTATATACGCAGGTGCTATGTAGAAGGTTACGTGATAAAAATTCAGTGCACATCGTGAAAGAATCTGTGAGTGAGAAAATATCCAAGATTCCATCCCCAGTGTTTGCTCTTGGTGGTTAAGCTGCATCTAATGAAATCCCCTGTCAGAATATCCCTGCACCATGTCTTAATTCGATCGTGTAGTTTTGATACTTTAGACATTTGCAAATAAATTGTATTTATTGTGGAAGAAATATTCATATTACAAAGTTGTACATTTATATCGTAACTTATTTCAGTTTCTTTCACTCTTCTGGTTTTTTCATATAAAAATAAACTGAGATACTCGCACAAACTTATACAATCTGACAAATAATCGTCGATAATATTCTCTCGATAACAATTTTATAGATTCCAGAATGAAAAAAACTTAAATTAATTTCACCCAGGACAAATGTTTGTGTAATGAGCACGATCATTTGTTCTGTGTCTGGGTGTTATTTATCTATAATATTTATGTATTTAGAAATATATAAGTATATGTTTATCAGTTGTCTAGTACCCATAACACAAGCTCTGCTTAGCTTGGGACTAGAAGGCGTTGTGTGATAGTTGTGGAATATTATTATTATTATATTTTTGGAGGATTGATACAAAATTTTATAAAACGCTTTATATTGGAAATCGTATAGATTATGAATTTATTTACGTTAAATTCAGCAAACAATAATTAAGCAAAATGTTCGTGATTCTGCATGATTTTAAATAATTTCAACTTCAGTACATAAGCACCCTTAGAAAAATGACACAAGTATTCCAAAATATCGAAAGTATCAAGATACTTCGACTCTCAGACAGTAGCGCCACATTTTCAGTGTTGTTACATTTGCCGTCTATTTTGGGGCGTTATTCCGGACATGAAGACACTAATCTTCCTTATTTCATAAATATCCATTAACAATATCATTTATTTGGGGAATATTAGGGGCATGCTGATTAGGGGATCAGGGAAAAATATTATCAACACCTTGACACTCCGAGCAGTGAGGTAAACGTAAAAGGAGGTATAGACACATTTTGAAAGCGGCTGTGGGGAAGCGGCTGATGTCTACTTTTCATTAATATTGTTGTTCTTTTAGAAATCAATAAATTAAAATCGGCGATATTAAGCAAACAAAAGATAAGGGCGTAATTCAATCAAGACTGGCAATTCAAACTTTTGTGTGGCTAAGGGTGCTTCCTAAGAAATCTTCGTGCGTATCCAACTGTACATATCTTTGAATAAGACCCCCTCTTCAATTGAACAATGGGACGGTTCAGCCTAGTGGACAATAACGCTTGACCAACTTTCTTTGTGCGAATGCCTACGATTGGAGAATATCAAACGGGGTGCCCAGACGGTGTCCTGATTGAGCCTCTTTTTTTTTGGTGAAAAACCATTGATTTTGACAAATTCACTGAGCAATATTACAGGGTTACAGCCACTTTGAGAATCAGAATGTGTGATACATGTGTGACTTTTGAATTTTACGTAGCGATGCTCTTGAGAGGCACTTAGAGATATTTTGAGTTCGCTTAGCTCTGTCATTTGCAACAAATGTGCTGGTAAATCTTTTTTATTGTGTTCTCATGTTAAATGGAAATGTTCTTAAGGCAAATATAGCTTTAAATACCTAGAAGAGAGTTTAAAACTTTATTTCGAGTGAAGACCATAATACTAACAATGTTCTTAAATCTAAGTGTTGTGTTGTGTAGGTCTGAGCATAAGGACCCCGTTCATATGACCGCGTGGTGCCGCGAGGAAATGCTGGCCGCACGGTACAAGATACAACTAGGTAGTGTATATAGTTCACACAGAGCGCACCGCGCAGTGCCGAGCGGTAGCGCGCGTTAATGGTCTACTACCGGCCAAGTGGCGCCATCATTGAATAAAAAATCGTAGCCTTGCAGTAATCTGCTGCATGCGGCCTTTACAAGACTCGTCGAGTCGAGTTGTTGTGGCGGAACTTGGCATATGTGCACCAATGAACACTATTCGACTGAGAAGATGATTATGACCGTACTAATTAATTAAACATACATATATAGACTTTGCGCAGTCTATCATTAAGGGTCTACTACCCGCCAAGTGGCGCACTCATTGAATAAAAAATCGTAGCATAGCATAGAAAATAAATATTAAAGAATCCAACGTCACGTTTGTTACAAAGAGGATAAAGTATTTTTACGTTGTTAAAACAGGTCTCAGAATGTTTCGTATCCAAAGTAGTAGGCAAAAGTACCAAAAACGGCCGTTTCTGACACTGCCACTTGGCCGTTAGTAGGGCCTTAATATAGACGACATACACTACCTCGTTGTATCTTGTACCGCGCGGCAACTCGCGGCCAGATTTTCCGCGTGGTACTACCACGCGGTCGTATGAATCGGACATAAAATCATTTTCAAAGGATTAAAACTAAACCCCACTGAATGATTCTGTCGCTCTTTCCTCTACTAACAGAACTATAGTAGGTAGTTCTATAAAATAATTACCCATATAATATATAAATACATATACTAAAACATTCCATTCTTTTTCCCTGGGGGGCCTGACCAAGTGCTTAGTTACCTCCATATTAATAATTAAAATATAATAATTATGTAATTGTAAATACAAGAAACTGATTCCTAATTTATAACAGTAATTTATATTACTTATTGTTTAATGTATTATCAAGGCTTAAATTTTTTAACAAAGAAATGTATTTTTTAAATATTAAAGAAATTTATTGCTCTTTAATATGAGCCACATTAATTTACTTTTTAATTTAATTTATTGACATTTGCAAATTAATTCAGTGACATTTCAAACCATTTATGGCATCATGTTCCATTGTATAAAACAACATATTGAAATTTTAAGTTTTAGGTTTGTAAAATTGTAAAATGCCAGGATTTATCATTTATAATAACAAATCACAAATAGAATAAAATATCAATGCGAGATCCCACAATATTGTTAAGGAGTCTAATTACACATGGCGTCTTCCACCCCATCGTGGAGAGCTGGTTAAGCCATGTCTTGGCAGATATCAGTAAGCGTCTTAATTGACTTTTATGGCGTACTGAACACCTTAACACAATGGTTGGGAAATGGGGAATTAAGTCCGGCCAATTACTGGTTCTGTCATCTCGTGCTGTGGTTTGGTTTTGTGTTAAATGAATGGGGAGCTTCCTGGGATGGACAGTATTTTGTTAACCATACAAGCCTACTATTTTTTTAATTATGAGAATCATATTGAAGAATCGAGGAAGAGTTAATACGTCATTTATCATACGCATAAAATGTCTAGGGTAATGAGAAGGAGCACATTTGTAAAATATCCCAGAATTTATTATGATATTTCAACGCTCTGTAAGTAGACGTTTCTGTCAGTGGATATGTGTTTTATTTGTTACTAGCTCACTTGACAGACGGTCGTTCTGTCAAAAGCTACTGGATTGACAGCAAACCCTTATATTCACAGCTAGGAACAGTTTGAATGTAATAGATGAAAATTGGTTTTTACCGATTTCCGAATAACTGTTTCAAGATTTTTCTTCTTAGGAACCTTTCTGAGACTTCAGCGATTAGTTTTAATTTTTAGTTCTCGAGTTTTGCGCTTAGCAACACATTTAGCCATTCATTATTGTTTATATAGATTATAAGACGCGTCAGTTACCGGAAAACCAGACACAATCGAAAATCTATGTTTTGCTTATCCGATCGGTTTATTTCGTACCTGACGCGTTAAGATATCTTACACAAGTAAAAAAAAACTGCTTGAGGGCAGACTTCATGCCTTCGGTATTTTCTCACCCTGTTCCCTATTTGATCTTAGGCTGATGAAGAGACAAAAACTCGTAACAACCATAGAGTATTTTAAACGTAAAAGAGTTTTCCTATTGTTGCATTGCACCTGTCTGTGGGAGTCTTTATATTGACTTGCCTAAAGAATTGTGTTCTTTACAAATTAATGGCGGATGGAACTTCTGTGCCTCTTTTTAAATTTTTTCAAAATCATTTGAGAGTGGGAAATCATCAGATGGACGCTCTGGATGGAGCGGGAGGGCGTGTCAATCTCTTACTAACCCTCCAGTGTTCCTTCAATTTCCCTTTTCGTTCTAGGGTCGTTGGTAACTCTTTCTAATATTCCCGTGACCCAAACTTCTGTGCCTCACATAACAACAAGGTCGTTACGAAAATTCACTAATAAACCAGTTAAAAAACGTTCTACTGAACAAATAGCCTTCGGAAGGTACAATCAATTTTCAAAGGAAACAATCTTTCGCCAACAAAATAGACTTGCCAACCTACTTTCCAAGAATTCGATAATTTATAGCCGCAAATAGAAAATAACTGTTTCGGCGGCGAACCATCTAATTTCCAACATTGTAGCTTATAGCTTCGTGTATTTATTTCCGTGGGCTTTGTTCTTCTATCCGCGAATTAAGCTGGGATCCGAGAGTCGCCGAATGATTTATACAAGCCACGCTCATCCCGCTTTATTTACGACTACCGTTCTACAGAATAATTACAGGGCGGTATAAACGTTCGCAGATGTAAAAAGGGATTACCCTTTAATGATTACGGCGTAATTGCGCAAAGAAAGTTGAAAGAAAAAAAGGTTTTATTCACCTCCTGAGCTGGAGTTGTGTAAACGTTCAAGCACCGCCAACTTTAAACGAATAAAACTTTGTTACTTCAAGCAGACTTTCCTTCTCTTTTTAATATACAGAAATTATTTTAGAAGAGTAAACCAATTTAATATTTCCACGCCAAAGCTCGCAACGCCGAAAAACATAAACATTTTCTACATGCGTTAGCAAAAACATTGGAAGAGCGATACCCAAACATTTCTGTTTATGTTTCCCACAAAAAGATAAAAAAAAACCTTTAGGTACCCGGTTGGCCGCATTCAGGCGGGTTACCCGGTGGCCGGGTATTGTTAGCGCGATCAGGTTCTATTCATGCCTCCCCGAGTAAACGGAAAGCTTGAAAACATTCAAATTAGTCTATTGTGATTTATTTTTCTTGCCATCACCGAATAATACGGCCCGAGTTGATAAAGGTCAATGTCATGAATTAGGTTTTTAGGCTCGTTTTAGGTTGGTCATTATTTTTGCTTGATGTCTGGCCCTGTATTCTTTTATTTGATATATCGTGCCTAACTATGATAAATTGTTTCGACCTAAACGTAGGTATATCCTTCAATGTAATTGTCATTCTTTTCAGATACAGATTTATGATTTCCACCACAGTCTTTGTGATTTATTTTTACTATTTTTAAAATATGATACTGTTTTAAATGTCTGAAGACTGTAACAGTGTAATAAATGAGCTTTGAAGATCGAAAAAAAAACAAAACAAAAGCCCGAGAAAAAGTTGGAGCTTCAAAAGAAAAATATTCCCAAAATCCGCGAGCAGGAAATGCAACACTGGTGGAAAACAAAACGAACGGGTTTCCCAGCGATTTCACTCCCAAATCCGGGAGAAACATTTGAAAAATTCGAACGAAGTAAACATTTATGCAAGCAAAATTCATTGCTTATTTCTGTCTATTGAAAGAAATTCCATCGGTGTTTGAAATTCACGGCGGGCGTGTCGAGTGCATTAGTTGCCGCAACCCGACGTGGCCGTGTAATCGTATTTGCATTATAAATTTGTTCGTACATCTAATGGCCTCCTGCGAGCCTGCAACTGAGGGTAAACAAGCCGTGCGCAATGAAAACACTTGCGGTATTGGGAGTGATATAACTTTGCCGTGCAAGAGACGCCTGTTTCGTTTGAGTTGCACCTATTAGGCAGAAGTCTAGTGGTATTCGGACTTGAGTTGACTATGTAGTTTGAGTGTAAATGTGAGTTGACATCATTAGGAGATGTTTTTAAATTGCCAAAACAAATAAAGTCAGTACAGTCGCATTCCAACATCCATTTGTCTTATGGCGCTATTAGCTGCCAACGACCTTGAGTGGTTAGCTTGACTGTTCTGCGCTGAGCTCACGCGACGTATGTCCACCCAGTAATAGGACTCGCCCGAATCATACATCAAGGAGCGCTGTCCGAAATTAGACGCATTATTAATTTACTACACATAAAACAACAAGTTTTAATCTAAAACACTGGGACTAAATTATAAATAATAAAATTATCTTTAAAATGGCTAAGATTTCATAAAAATACGTTTAATAGTTTTTGCGTGATTCTCAATTTTTTATACGAGTTAGACATAACTTTACAAATTAATTACACCATGTTATAAAAATATAATTTCAAATATTCTGAGATCAAATTACGAAGGAAATTGTCTAGAGTAACATATATTTTTTTCAAATAAATAAGACAAGTCGTTTAGACGTGATGTTCAATTAAAAACCATTAAAAGTCGTATAACTGCGCCTTAAGTAAAAATTTTGAGGCATTGGTTGTCGCGGAGGTTAGATTGCGAGTTGATTTTGAATCACAAAATGAAAACTATATAGCTGGTTCAAATGACTAACAACATCAACTAGCGATTATGTTGATATTGTTTTTAACTTGGCCTAATTCTAAAGAATCTTATACTTAGAGATCTAAAATATTTGATATAATACTCATCCTTAAAACAACTAAATGCCTCTTGGTTATTTTTTGGACGATTATATCAAACATTCTAGAGTAGATCTGACTGATACTGTGTAGACGAAAAATAACGTAGATGTAAGAAAAACATTTTTTCAGCTTCCAAACATTAATAGTTTTCTACTAACAGATGATTAATGCCCTGAAGGAATAGGTACTTAACAAATAACAGTATTCTTAAAGACGTCTTTGCCCAAATAACGTAGATTAATGAGTAGTAATGACTAGCAACTATTAAAATTAATGATAGTTGCAATCAATCATTAATGAAATCTTGGGACTAACAATTGGTATAAAATTTGCAAGGTCTCTTGCCTATGACTATTGTTAGTTTAACTTTTTTTTCATGAGTTTTATTCGTATACCGACCCATTTATTTTTTGTCACAACTTTTTGCGTGTTTTTAGAATTCCGTAGGTACCCAAAGGGTAAAACGGGACCCTAATACTAAGACTCCGTTGTCCGTCCGTCTGTCTGTCTGTCTGTCCATCTGTCACTAGGCTGTATCTCATGAACCGTGTTAATTAGATAGTCGATATTTTCACAGATGATGTATTTCTGTTGCCGCTATAACAACAAATACTAAAAAACAGAATAAAATAAATAGGGGGCTCTCATACAACAAACGTGATATTTTTGCAATTTTTATAAATAATGATACGGAACCCTTCGTGCGCGAGTCCGACTCGCACTTGGCCGGTTTTTTTATTCGTATAGCTTTTAAACCAAGTTATACTCCATTAGTGCTTTATTTCCACCACCTATAAAAACTATTTCAAATACACAATACTTTTTAAACAGAGTGACTTTTAATTAATTGCCTTAAATCTTTCACGAGCTCATATTCATGAGAGAGAACAATTTTTACAACAAACACAGAAATCACGGTAAAATAAATTAATGGTACACAAATGCAACAGGGGTGGGTTTTAGTCAGTAAGAGCCTGACACGCCCTTCCGCTCTACCCTAAAGCGGGAGATGTCATTGGATGAATTCCCACCCTACAAAAAAAAAAATATGTGAGATAGTGGTCAAGCACGAGCCTGTCGGTGATAAAATAATAATAATAACTTATGATCATTTATGTGATACATTTGAGCACAGTTACGATATTTTGGTGACAATATTTTGTACTAAAGTAACATAAGACTGGTTGACTGGCCTGTTGGTCTAGTGGTTAGTGACCCTGACTGCTATGCCGGAGGTCGTGGGTTCGATTCCCACCCAGGACAAATGTTTGTGTAATGAGCACGATCATTTGTTCTGTGTCTGGGTGTAATTTATCTATAATATGTATGTATTTAGAAATATATAAGTATGTTTATCAGTTGTCTAGTACCCATAACACAAGCTCTGCTTAGCTTGGGACTAGATGGCGTTGTGTGATAGTTGTGGATTATTATTATTATTATAAGGTCCGACAAACACTACATCGTCGTTATTAGTTAACTTATTCATGTACAATTAACGTTGGTCGGTTATGGACTATAATCTGGGATATGGAAAGGACAATACTGGATTATGACTGCGTAATACGGGCATTACGTATAAATAATTAATTTAATGGTGATCGTATTATGATGATATTTAGTACAATATCGGTAAATAAGAAAGATACTCGTAGGAAAGGTATGAGGATCATAAACACTTAGCATTAAATAGACAATTGATTATGATGACGAGTCTGCTTTTTAACCGACTTCGAAAAAGGAGGAGGTTATCAATTCGGATTGTTACGTCGACCGTATTACAATGGAACGTTCGAGAATGTGGTCGAAGTTTCCAGAAGTTTCCACTAGGTTCGAGAACATTCCATTGTGGTACTGAATAGAAGTTCATAGATGTTTCTAGAATATTCCACTATAAGATAGTTCGACAATGTTCTGGAAACTTCCATGACCATTATAAATAGGCCGGACGGCGGGCGATTGAGTCAGTCTGATTTCGATTACGGTGGCGAACGGAAGTGAATACAAGCGATTACGAAGAGAATAGTGATTATTAGCGAATTAGTGTTTGTGTTTATAAGTTGTTGAGTTAATAAAGAATATTTGGTTAATTAATTGGCGTTAAATAATTTATCCCATACCCAGCTCGTAACAAATTGGTGTCAGAAGTGGGATAAATTATGCCAATTTTACCAAAGGACGACACGGAGGGTATTCGTACAAGGAGTCAACCGCAGCAAGACATGGATCAGAGGCGGTTTGGAAATTCCCCGATACAGACGCCGGGTGGTGCTCAGCCTGCGACAGAGTCAGTCGCTGGCCCATGTGGAGTTTCTTCAGTACCAGCGGTGCCAGACTTGTCTGCGCTAATGGTGCTGTTGCAGGAACAGGCTCGTCGTCAAGAGGAGCAGGCCCGTCGGTTGGAAGAGAAGCTTCAACAAGATAAAGAGAAGCAGGCCCGCCGCCAAGAAGAGCAGGCCCGCCGCCAAGAAGAACAGGCCCGTCGGTTGGAAGAGAAGCTTCAACAAGATAAAGAGGAGCAGGCTCGCCGCCAAGAAGAGCAGATGCTCCTCATAAAAGACCTTCATTCAACACTTGGCAAGGAGCTCCAGGTGATGAAGGAGCAGGTTCACCAGCATGAGAATCGTATCTCAGAAGCTGAAGTTCAGATTGCTGGGGTGAAGAAGGCTTTAGGTGAACTTAGGGCTGGAGATGGGGTTGTGCCTTCAGTGGTTGCTGCACCTTCGGCACGTGGATTTAAGGTGCCGCCATTCGACGGAACATCTTCATGGTCGGCCTACAAAATTCAATTTGAAGCCGTTATGAAGGCGAATGGGTGGACCAAAGAGCAAGCTATGACCGCGCTCACCTTAGGACTCCAAGACCAGGCCCTAACCATACTTGAGGCTCTTGGCAAGGATGTGACCTACGAACAACTGCTGGAAGCGTTAGAGTCCAGATACGGCGACGCTCACTTGGAGCACGTATTTCGCGCTAAGTTAAGGGATCGCGTTTAACGTAGTGCCGAGAACCTACAGCAGTGGGCCTTGGAAGTTGAAAAGTTGGTTCGGAAAGCATACCAGTCCGCCCCTGCACTCATCAATGGCAATCTGGTGCAAGCGTTCGTCGACGGAATACGTGACTTGGAAGTTAGAGCCGCTGTAAGACTTGGGCATCATGAGACACTGAAGGACGCCTTGGCCCATGCCTTGGAAGTAGAGGCAGTGAGGCAAGACCATCGAACACACCGTATCAGGGAGGTTGTGGCATCACCTGTACGCGATCGTCCGCAAGGGTATAGCCCTAGGTGTTACACTTGTGGAGAAAGGGGTCACCTTCGGTTAAGCTGTACAAAGCAAGGCATACTGAGAGAAGATCAATCCCAGCAAGGAAGGGCAGCTCGGCCAGTTCAGTGGAGGAGTGCGAGTGGCGCGAGATGGCGCACGACCGTGGCGGAGGCTCCTGAAAATGTGAGTTCAAGTGATGTCGTCAAGGTCGGTGCGGCACCCGACAAGTGCGTAAAACAGAAGCAAGTGAAGAATAAAGTGAGTGCAGGCGCGGATGGTGTTGCCAGCGCCGTGGCCTCCAAGAAGGACGTCTGTGTGATAGTGTGCGCGCGCGATGCGGACGATAGGTCTGACCCGGGAATGAGTGGAGTGAGGATGCTAAGAATGGATGTCAGCAATGAATGGAAGGAAATCCTACAGCATGCTCAGCAAAATGACACGGACCTCAAACCGATCTTCGAATGGATTAAAGCTGGTGCTCCTAAACCCAAGTGGAGTGATGTTACGGCGTTGAGTTCAATCACGAAAAGTTATTGGGCACAATGGAACAGCTTGGTTATCCAGGATGAAGTCTTGTGCCGTAAATGGGAAAACGCTCGAGGAGACAACTGTCATCTACAAATTGTTGTCCCCAAAGCCAAAGTACCTGATGTTTTACGGCTCTACCATGATGGATGTTCAGGAGGACATATGGGGGTAAAAAGAACTCTACTGAAGATACGAGAGCGGTTTTACTGGATTCACTGTCGAGAGGATGTTGAGGACTGGTGCCGCAAATGTACCAGTTGTGCGGCTGTGGAAGGACCCCAGACACGCAGCAGAGGTGCTTTACAATTATACAACGTGGGAGCCCCCTGGTAACGGATAGCACTAGACGTTGCAGGACCATTTCCGGAAAGTGAAAACGGAAACAAGTACTTCATGGTTGTCATGGATTACTTCACAAAGTGGCCAGAAGTCTTCGCCATTCCCAACCAAGAAGCAACAACAGTCGCAGATAAATTGGTTCAGGAAGTGTTCTGTCGTTTTGGAGTACCCTTGGAAATTCACAGCGACCAAGGGAGGAATTTTGAATCACAAGTTTTCCAGGAGACTTGTCGACTGATGGGTACTCACAAGACCAGAACCACTTCTTACCATCCGCAATCTGATGGAATGGTAGAACGTTTCAACCAAACGTTGGAGAGATATCTGGCAAAAGTTGTGGAAAGCAGGCAAAGGGATTGGGACAGGCACATACAGCCATTTCTTCTGTCCTACCGTAGTGCAGTTCACGAAAGTACGACTGTGACACCAGCCTTCGCGAATTTTGGAAGGGAATTACGGTTGCCTGCAGATTTAATCACCGGAACCCCCCCTGATGCCCCACGCAGTGTAACCGATTATGCGAATGACTTGCGTAACAAGTTAAATGATGTATATGCGCATATCAGACAATCCGGCCAACAAATGTCTGATAAGATGAAGACCCGATACGACCGGAAGACAAACCATAGAGGTTTTGACGAGGGTTCACTGGTGTGGTTGCATAACCCAGTGCGCAGCAAAGGGAAGTCTCCCAAATTGCAAGCAAAATGGGATGGACCATACCGAATCGTGACCAGGATCAACGATGTTACCTACCGAATACAGAAGGGTCCACGAGGTGCGCCTAAGATAGTCCATGTAGACCGATTGGCGCGATACTACGGGACTAATGATGTTCGGGACGAGCATGTCTAAGGAGGGGGCAGTGTAACGTCGACCGTATTACAATGGAACGTTCGAGAATGTGTTTGAAGTTTCCAGAAGTTTCCACTAGGTTCGAGAACATTCCATTGTGGTACTGTATAGAAGTTCATAGATGTTTCTAGAATATTCCACTATAAGATAGTTCGACAATGTTCTGGAAACTTCCATGACCATTATAAATAGGCCGGACGGCGGGCGATTGAGTCAGTCTGATTTCGACTACGGTGGCGAACGGAAGTGAATACAAGCGATTACGAAGAGAATAGTAATTATTAGCGAATTAGTGTTTGTGTTTATAAGTTGTTGAGTTAATAAAGAATATTTGGTTAATTAATTGGCGTTAAATAATTTATCCCATACCCAGCTCGTAACAGGATGTTAGTATTTTTTTTTTTTATGATGTTCGGGCATAACTCCGTCATATATTGACGGATTTGCAAAATTCTTATTTTGTTAGAAAGGGGTTTATTCTAAAATGGTCCCATTTAAATTTCAAAAAGATCTGATAATAGGTTTCGGAGACAGACAACGGAACTCTTCAAAAATTTACAGCAAATCAACCGCGATTGCTGCTGTCGTATGTCTATGAATTGTTAACACAGTTTAATAGGGAACCACAACTAAAAAGTGAAAAATAAAAAACTTTTTTACAAAAAAAATAGAACCGACTTCCAAAAAAAGTGCAAAATAAGTTTAATTTCGGAAGTCGGTGTCAAAAAACGAATACACAAAACAGGAACACCGACTTCCGAAATTAAAGTTATTTTGCACTTTTTTTGGAAGTCGGTTCTATTTTTTTTATTTGACGAACTTTCGGAGGAATTTTTTATCACTAAACAAAGACAAACTAACCAAAGATTAAACCCAAAGACACAAATTAATAACTCGTTTTGAATAATTTTCTGTAGTTTAAAAAAAAACCGAGAAACACACTTTATTTTTTGATTTTCGGGTTTTTCTCAGCAAACCCTTTCAATTGGTACCTATATCATGGAAATGCATACAAAATAACTAGTACGTCATCTTTGGGAGTCCGCCATATATTTAGAATGACGTCACTTAGCTAACCATTCATTGTCATCCAAACTAAACATGTACGCTTAATTTCAGCTTAATCGCAAACCGGGAAGTGGGTCAAACTTAACTTATAAGATTCGTTTACTTAGGTACAAGTGAAGCTAATACAAGTGTGTTAATTAAAAAGGAATAACGTACTTTGATTGATTTATGAAAATTGTATTATGGTATTTAAATTTTAAGTTTACTAACATTTAGATGATAAGTATTTTTACTAACCATTAGACCAATGTTGTCTTTTGAATTAAATAAATTGTTATTTTTAAAAAGTTTATTTGAACTTACGATTCCAAGTCAATCCAAATTTATCACAGTTTAAAGTGTAAAGTTTTAATAAAACAGCAACTTGTAACAAGGCAGTGTTAAAGCCTTGTTTATTTTATGAGCTCTATTCCAAAATTACGTTCTTTTCTACCTTTTTAATTTAAAATTCAAATATTACTAGTTTTCTCTGTCAATAGTCTCTGTATTTATATTAAAAATCAGTTCAGATTGAGCAGCCGAGCTAGTAGAAGCTCCTCATTATCATTTTTCTACTCTTCAACTGACAGTTACTAGTATCCAAGAGTTGTGTAATAAAACAATTTAGTTACGTACCTAATCACAGTGTACGGTGTTCGTACTATTAATGAGTGCTTCATATATTCAAGCCTACTGTTGTAAATAACAAAATATATGTGTTAACTCGTCGTGTGTTATTCCTTCATCCAACTCCTCATGTACGGTCCACCTACTCTACGGTCGTCCTCTACGGACGTCCCTCTACGTGTCACACCACCACTCCAGCTCCACAATGTGACAAACGTCTTAGGTAAACACCGAATATAATAGTTAAATATTCTTATTTATGCATAATATGCTGGGTCCAATATTACAATAATTCCTTTGCCCTAATTCTATTTTTTTAGGGATCGGTGCGTTCATCTTCCATACTTTTCTTTTAAACGTCATCTGAGTAGTTATCCTTTTCTAGCCCTAACAACTTCCACACAGTTCATCCATCGGTCCTCTGGTCTTCCCCTATTCGTATAGTCATCAATCATCATTCGTAGTCAAAACTTTCCTTATGAAATTTACTCATTCCTCCGTATACAACTGATTCCTGCACAACTTTTCAGTCGAGTCGCAGATGACACTTTCACCCTTCCGTTTCTTTAAAATAACTTCGCTCATGAAACCCTTTTAAGACTACAGAAAGCACCACCAGAATCCAAAAACATCATACTAGAAACTGCACAGGAAAGCAACTCCATCTCAAAAGGCCATAAGATCCCACACGAATACAATATCAAGCTACGAGTAGTTATAGATGACTCTGGTAGTTAAGCCATGCCATTCGCATCGTCGGGATTGTTGGCACAGGGCGGTTGCGGTCAGCCCCGAGCCCACAGCCATTTTACAAGTGGTTGTTACCATGTTATACTGAGAAATCTGTATTGTGCACATCGTATAATTAATAATCCTTGAGATATGCTGTTATTATGGATGATTACAGCTGAGTTATTCAAGTTCAGTGGGTATGGGAGAAGTAATTGCATTGTCTGTGACTGTTCAAGACTGATATGTTGTGTGTTGTTTGTTAAATTGTAGCACGTTTTTCGGTTTGTTCCGTTTTCGCCTCCTTTTTTCGGACAATTTTGAAAAAAAAAACATCCTTTTTCGCCTCTTTCTAAATCAAGTTTGGTTTTCGCCCGCTTTTCATTTGTTTTGCAAAGTACAGTCGGTTGATTATATGTTTAAAAGTATCATGGTTTTGTGATTAGATAGGTACATGATTTCTACAAAGGAAGTATTATGTTATATGGTTATGAAAAAATAGTAAAAAAAAAATGAAACTTTTGGTTTCTAGGAGTTTCATTTTTTTTTTACTATTTTTTCTACTTCGTACGATAGGGCAGGGTGTTTGTTACATGCTGTATTAAAAATACTAATAGTACCTATCAGTATTTTTAATTTTTATAAAATATACGAAATTTAACACTAAATATGGCAATTATTCATAAGTTGGTAACACTCCACTGGCCGGCGAAATCTTTTCATTTATAATACCTATTTTTATTTCAAACGATACCTCTCTGCACTAGCCGCGTTGTAGGCACTTAGACATGAAACTGTAGGTGAACTTTGTCGAGCGCTCAGTGTTGCCTCTGATAAGTTTTTCTTTTATTTTTAATTTGTTATTTTCATTGGGGAAAAATAATAATCTCGTATCCATTAAATGATTACGTATATGTGTATGCGGTAATACGTAATTCAGGATCGGACAAGGTTTTTGTTACATGCTGTATTTATTGTGAATGTGTGTGTTGTGAATGGGATAAGGGCAGGAAGATGATGGTGTATTTTCATTCACCATAACTTCTGATATCGTTAAGAAAATAAGAGTTACTATTGAATCAATCTGCCTAGCCTTTTCCAACAAATTATCCGAATTCTCAGAAAACCAGTATTTTACATGGAGCGACTGTTTTCGTTCTCGACCTCAATCTCGCCTGATAAAAAGCTATAAATGAGGACTATCATTAAACGCGCAAACTCAAAAAGAGATTCACGCGGACCTTAGGTCAATATCTAGCCGAGGCAGCGTGATGAAATGCGCAAGCACTCCAGCGCCCCAGAGAAAGGTAGCTGAAGGACACAGTGTGGTTTTAGTCAGTAAGAGGCTAACAGACCCCTGCGCCCCCGCCCCAGTGTGGAGGACATTAAAAAAGAGGAAACACGAACGCTGGCAGAGGGTTCCACACTGAAGTTGTGCTACAGAATGGAGTTTAAGAGTGCGACTAGTACCGAAACTGAGAGATATCAAACAAATGCGAATGGTACCCTGCAGTGCCTCTAGCAATACGGTAGCGAAAGTGAGATGGTGGAGCCTGGTTGTCTAGCTCTTGTGCACATTTTCTGAAGTAACTGCAATAATATATAAAGAAGATTGAGTGGCAAGCAACGTTTCACCGTATATGCTTGGTTGGGTATTGTATATATACCTAAATTTTATTTTTCGCCTCATTTGAAGTAATAGAATCCTCATAATAAGCAAGAACATGTTGAGGTGACGTGTGTTATAAAGAAAAGTAAATACGTTAGCAAAATGTGTTTTGAAATGATCGTCCAAGCAGAAAAAAGCTGAGCTATTCATTTTAACAGAACAGTTTCTTGCACCCAAACAACATTACTGTAATCCATATATTTCACGCGAAATATATCATTTTCTAAAGAAAATCTCTCTCATAACAAACACATTAGGTATAAACCTTGTTAAGGGTGCAAAAAGGTAAGAAAATGGTAAAGTGTGTTTCAGATATACTTTGACGGATCCGTACAAACAAGTACCTACGTAAAAACTGAAGTTATCTCGCTATTGTAATATATAAATTATGGCACCACGAATCAGCTAGTCTTAAGGGTCCCGTACACAGGCCCGACGCGCTTAATCGATGTCCATATTATATTGATTCTACTGGTCTCTAATTATATTTCCATAGACCAAATTCTACCAAAAATAAGGTTGTCACATTGTTGTCGCACCATGGCAAGTCGCGTAACACCTGTCAGCGGGAGCCTAAAGACGAATTTACGGATTAGTCAAACTTTCAGATAGCAAAAGTCCGGAGCAAAATTAACACTGTTCCATTCCTATACTTTTGCCCTCAATCTCCGTCTAATAATCTATTTTCGGTTTTTGAGATTGGCCCCAAATTGAAACAATATTCAAGGGTTGAGTGTTACACACAGGTAGACACATAAAGGGTTTCATTTTAACCATTTCGCAACCCTAAAAACACTGTCTATTCTGTCTAAGTACGTCGGAGTGTTTGCAGCGGGTGAAAGAAGCAAGGTCATTAATGCACCCTCCGTGGTACCCTCACAGTCAGATAAGTAAGTAAAACAACTTTATTTGATGTTCGCGTCAGTGGACGACGCCGACGCCGTGACACTAGGGGACGACCAGACGTGTTAAGGGTGCTTACCAACCAGAAATGTGCGAGGTACCCAGGCGGTGGGCGAGGAAAAAATCTACCTACGGGATCATTCCATTCTTTTAGCCTGGCTTAGCGCAGCTCTGGTGAAAAAGGGCTAATGGAGCTAGGTATTTGTACATGCAAAATAATTGAGAGATGTGTGCAAGGGATACGAGCTAGGAATGTGTGCCAGGGATGTGTGTGAGCGTCGCGAGCGAGGAATGTCATCTACACACCGTTTCACAACCTTTACAACGCATCTTTGCACTGCGCAAGTTCCTCACAAAGCTTTGGTGGAAAGACACACACATTTCGATAGCACCGTTATGTATACTCGCTCCGTCTAGCTACCTCGCACCGCTCTGGTCAAATAGCACCCTACTTGGGTGCTAACATTCGCTACTGAATTATGCGACCTCACATTTGCGTGACAGTAGGAATTTAGAATCGCATGCTTTTTTCTTAGGGGAGTCTTTATGCGTTTTGACTGATGTTATGTTTGTTTATGAGAAACATTTGTTTAATTTTATCTTTGTTGAATTATTTCAGTAGATAGATATATATTTATTTTACCTAATTTGATGCTCAATTAGGTACATCGTATTTTTGGGGAGTGTTTTCGATGGGGAATCCTAGTTAGTGTTTTATGTTCAATACAGGAAAATTATTATACTTTCATTGTAATATGCAGTTGCAAGAAAATTTCATTTGTAAACGCGCCAGTATACAACATTTAGAATGAAATAAAACACAGAAACTCCAAAAAAAAAAAGAAATTGACAAACTTTGTTTGAAAACATGCAGTGATACTTCACAAATAACTGTACCATCGATATACATGTACAGTCAAAGGCAAAAATATACATCATCATTAGCTTTTTTAATGACCCCACTGCTGGGGCACAGGCCTCCTCCCTGTGAGAGGAAGTGGGCCGTAATCCACCACGTGGGCTCAATGCGGATTGGTGGATGTCACATGTCTACGAATTTTTGGTTCTAGGATATGCCGATTTCCTCACGATGTTTTTCTTCACCGTTTTGAGAGCAGTTGTGATGAACTAATTTACACAAACAAAAGTACCTGCTTTTTCTTTTTGTGTGGGTTGGGAAACCATCCAATGACTTCTGCTGCTCTGTTTGGAGAGGGAGGGCGTGTCAAACTTTTACTGAATAAAACCTACCCCTGTTCCTTCAGTTGCCTAACTGCCAAAGGCCGCGGGAACTCTTTTTCGTATTTACGGTTTGAACACACGACCCACAACTTGTCGCGGCTGTTACCACTGGGCCACCACTGCTCAAAATATACAAATGTACACAATGAAATTCAACACATTTTCTCCCAAAGAGTAATAGAGACGTATGTATTTCGTCATTGAAGTTTACAGGAGAAAAATTATGTATAATTACAAATAAAGAGATTACCACACTTTTTGAAAAAGTATTGAATAGCTCTTTGATCCGTTGAAACAAACCACACGATTTTTCTCAATCCAATAGCATCCTACTTCAAACCGCCAAAAATTACTTTCGCTCTGACAAAACTTCACGCCTTTTTTTACGTATCTTTTTTCTCTGACTATTTATTAAAATTAAAAGAGGTTGTGCACATTAGCTTAAAATTGTACAAGAAACTCACTTTTAAATTGCAAAGTGTACACATATGTTTGCTTCCAACTGTACCTTGTACTCGTATAATTTTGAAACGTGCACGATTCCCGTGCATTTAACAAAAGTACCGTCGTATAACGACCTCGTGCTCCTGGCAAATGGATCGCTCGCTCGATAGCCTATTGCCATCCAAACTGAACCGGCTGCATAGAGACAATAGTTCTTAAAGCAGCTCTCACTTAAAACGTCACATTTAGCCCCACAAAGGAACTTTTACGATTGCACTTTCTACAATATGAGTTTGTGAGTTGTCATTAAGTAAATTCTTTGTTGGATATTCTCATAGTAATGGGATGAGTGGAATTTCTTTCAAAGCTTGTAAGTTGTGGAAATTGTTTAATTTTACGTAAAGTTTTTAAAATGAGTTGCGTTTTAGTAAATTATTATAATAATGCTCGGCAAAATTGGCTGTCATAATACTTATTTCTTGCTGTTGATTGCTTTTTAACCGACGAAAAAAAAGGAGAAGGTTCTTTATTCGACTGTATATATAGATTACTTTTCTGTTAGATAGGGTATACCTCAAGGGATATATAGAGATAAGGAAATCCTGATAAAATTGAGAGAAAGCCTCGAAAATTGTGGGGACGTTTAGCGTTTCTGTACGTATGTTCGGCCCTCACTCCGTTGTTTATGATCCGATTTTGATGATTCTTTTATTCTTAGATAGGGTATACCTCAAGGGTAGTCCCATGTCAAGGACATCAGGATCTGATCATGGTATCTTGATAAAATTGAGAGTAAACCTCGAAAATTGGGCACGAATTTGATTCTGTTTACTTTTCATAACTTAATCAGGTATTTGCATTTAGGCATCATCACATCATGAAACTGAGCTGATGCTGGAAACCATACCTTTCCTAAACAATAGAAGTTAGATATAAAAAACTGGTTTTAGTGACAGATACCATTAATATGCTTTGAAGAAAAGACATCTTTAGAATATTGGAGGTAACCTCAACTGGTCAATATCCTGGGAACCTCATGGAAGGATGGTTACATCTTCAGCTCAGTGCCAAGAAGAATGATGAAGGATTAGAAATTAGCCTCAGAGTATTAAAAGATGATGCGAGACACAAAAAATCATAAAACAAAAAACTTTTTAACAAAAAATTCAACCGACGAAAAAGAAATAAAAACAAAAAATAAATAAACCTTTTAAGTCTTGAGTATTGAGCTTATTTACCTACATAAAATATCAAATGTTGTATAAACTAATTTTGAGTCGGCGCCAAATAATAAAATGATTAATTACCTACATCTAGCCTTCTTCATTTCTACGTACATATAAAATTTGATATTTAATAATCAGGCTGTTGTTTGGCGCCTGCTCAAAATTAGTGTATATAAAATTTGATATTTTATGTAGGTAAATAAGCTCAATACTCAAGACTTAAAAGGTTTATTTATTTTTTGTTTTTTAGTTCTTTTTCGTCGGTTGAATTTTTTGTCATATTTGGGTTGAGTAAAGATAACAAAAATACTTTGATACTTACAAAAATACAACCGACTTCTAAAAATTGCAAAATAACTTTAATTTCGGAAGTCGGTGTACTAAGAACTAAGAAACAAAATACAAACACTGACTTCCAAAATTAAAGTTAATTTGCAATTATTAGAAGTCGGTTGTTTTTTTTGTAAAAGCAGTTTTTTATTTTTTACTTTTTGGTTACCCCAGAAGTAAAACTAAATATTAAAGTTATGCTCGAATGGATAACAAATGGAGACAACCAAAACGTCTTCTGTGTATACACATTTTTTGTTTACGTTGTTTTTTTTTTTCAAAAAATGCTATATCAATTTCGATAAAATTTATATGGGACCACTTCTGAAGTATACTCTTTCGGATAAAAAAATAATTTTGAAAATCGATCCACAACTGACAGAGAAATCGGTGGACACACATAAAAAAAAACAAGAATCATCAAAATGTATTTACAAATGGCGGAGATATCGCGTAACAAACATACAAAAAAAAGACAGACGAATTGAGAACCTCCTCCTTTTTTAAGTCGGTTAAAAAGCTAAAACCATTGTTAAATTTGGTTGGCTAGATGTACAAACTAAAATCAAACCGTTAGCGCCTAAGCGCTTCGCTGCATTTTCAGCTACGCAGCACCAACTTAAAACGGCTTAAAACAATCTACACTGATACAGAGCGCTTCACAAAATTTAAATATTTGATCCACTCCAGCAAAAATATAAATGGAGGGCCAACCCAATCTAAAGCTTATCCCAAAAATGTCAAAAAAAAAAAACGTTTTGAATGCGCGATTGGAATAGGCACATGAATTACATAATTTACACGAGCGATGTCAGAGTAGCGTCCCAATCACTTTTCAACGGGGCTCCGGCTGCGGCCACCAGATGGCGCTCCGAAATCCGCGGTAATCCCGAATTTATTATCTGTTTGCAACCATTTGCCGCTGCGATGCAATCCGACGAATGCCACCGACGAAATGAATGTGAGCGAATTCGCACCGATACCGTATTGAAAAGCGGTTAAAATCTGCCCATAGAATGTAGTGCAAGTTGCGAAAATATTTGGAATAGCAGTAAATTGCGACCCAGCCGAACGTAAATACGTTGAAAACTGTGGGCGTCCATGCAAAAAGGGTCCAGTTCTCAACATTTAGTTTCCGAAATACTCGTATATACATAAGCAGTTTTGAAAGTTGGGTGAAAGAATTGCATTTCGCGATTTTAATTGATTTTTAATTTAATGCTCAATTATCTACAAGTTCATAAAGTAAATGACTTTCTTTGATGTTTCTAAGTACCAAAAATTACTTTTTTGCTTAATATTTTATATGCTTTTTCTGAAATCAAGCTTTTTCAGAGTTTGAACATAAAATGTCTGATAAAATCTTTTATTAACAAGAAACCGGCTCTAAAGTCTTGACTCAATAAAGTCCCACAATTGTCTATGGGTATAGCGGGAAATTTCTATCAGAGTTTTGGTCTCTGCAAAATCAAAATCAAAATCAATTCGATGACAGTTGGTATGGAAAATCTGGATATAAATGCGCCTTATGAAATTTTAACATTTTTAGCCAGTTTATAGGAATCTAACTTTCTTAAAGCGAGATGAATAATAATAAAGTCGGATAAATCACTAATTTCAAATATTTTAACGCGGCCCAAGATGAATTAAGTTTTTCCATAAAGTTGGGGGTGATCCTGTTGCAGGTTTTTAATCGAGTATAATTATTTAAGTACATAGATTCCAGTAACCTTATAACTTGGTATTTCGTGACTAGCGAATTCCAAATCGTAGAATAAATAATTAGCTTCATTTGGAATAATTCCGGCGAATATATTGAGAGCGCTTCCACTTAACCTAACTATTAATAATTGAAAAGTTTTCATTGGCTTTGGCTTTGTTAAATCTGTTGTTTCCGTAAACGTTTTACTTAATCATTGTCAAAATAACCTTCATTTATAGGTAATGCTTTGAATTCTCACCCACATAATTATGTGCCTCGTGCTTCGTGTTTACTTCACATTGTTAAGAAAATTACTAGCAATTTCTAACACAACGTACTTTTATTGTTCTTAAAGACTAATCTTCGGCACTTACGAAAAATAAGTTCGCGACCTAACACTAGGAAAACACATTAATGAAACCGGAGCATTCCAAGATTTCAGCAGAAACAAGATCCAAAATCCGCTAAGACGCTGTGCCTCAAAACGTGGATTAAGGTTACTAAGTAACAATAAACAGCTGAACACACTTGTAACATCACATTTAGCAGTTTCCACCTACAATAAGTGTGGCAAGTGGGGTTTTAATCACCTGCATCGGGCCTGACACAGATGTGCCGGCAAATCCGCGGTAAGCCTCGACTTAGTTCACGCTGTTCATGTAATCAGGCTGGTTGAATTATCGTCCGTTTTAAATACAATTGTTTCTGTGTTCTTCCTGTTTCGTTGTAGGAGACAATGATAGGATCGCCGTTCGATTTTTGAATGTTTGAATATGGAATACATATAGCCTGTCAAAATGTAGGTTATGAAACAGCTGTTTCTTTTTGTGCGAAATCGTTTCTGTCTAGACGGTGTTTGTTTTATACAATTTCATACTTATATCCATTTTATGAAGAACAGAATGTCTTTTGAATATATTGAGTATTTTCTGCGAGCAATGTTACGTAGGATCACATTCTAATGAAACATTATTTCATTACAGTACAAGGCCATCCACCTTAAAGTCCAACTACTTGTTTGGAGATACAATATTACGTAACGACGTATTCACGGATCTATGTGGCAATAATGACGTCAATATTGAAACAGGTTCAGGAATATTCAGCCATAAATCTCAACCTACACTACGTTGAGAATGATTTATATACTTACTTTTGAAATGTCTTGTAACGAGAAACCTGAAGATAGATGCTGTGTTCATAAAATTCGAACTCTAATGCCCGTTTTCAACAATTCTAGGTGAAATCTAAATATTATGGCAAAATTTTATTACTTTGTTTTTGGACTGTACGGCACTCCAAGACATTGTAGGTGGTGCCTAGTTTTTTGAAAACGGGCTTAAAACTGTATGCAGACTAACAGCTTTATTTATAAAACTTGCTAACCATAGCCTTAGTTTAAATACTAATTATCGGATTTTAAATTCTAATTCTCCATTAAATTCTGAATTAAGGCGCAGTTATACGACTTTTAACGGTTTTTAATTGAATATAACGTCTAAACCACTAGTTTTATTTCTTTGAAAAAAATATATGTTACTCTAGACAATTTCCGTCGTAATTTGATCTCAGAATATTTGAAATTATATTATTATAATTATAGTGTAATTAATTTGTAAAGATATGTCTAACGCGGTTAAAAAATTGAGAATCACGCAAAAACTATGAAGCGTAATTTTATGAACCTTCGACATTGTAAAGATTATTGTATTATTTATAATTTGGTCTCATAGTTTCAGTTTAATACCTGTTGTTTTATGTGTACTAAATTAATAATGCGCCTAATTTCGGACAGCGCTCCTTGATGGGCGAGTCCTATTACTGGGTGGTCGTTCGACGCTTTACGTGAGCTCAGCACAGAACACGCAAGCTAGCCACTCAAGGTCATTGGCAGTTAATAGCACCTTAAGAACCCGCTAATACCAGTGTTTAAACTAATTTTATGCTTATTTTTTATAATGGTGCCGATTCTGTTGTGCACAAACTAAACTTAATTTAGGCTATTGCTATCTTTTTCTCTCTAATAAAACAAGAAAGAGACGGACGGAAATTAGAGCTGTCAAATTTAGTTGACCTAATATTTCCATACAAATAACTTTATTTAGTTTTACGTGTAAGTACCCTTGTACTTACACGTAAAAACATGTCCACTAAAATCACGGTAAAACGCAAGGCGTAAACTAGTTTGACATCTCTAACCTAGTGCATATCTATAGCCGTCCTTTTCTCGCACTGCCGTTTAGTAAAAGATAGCGATTCTCTAATTTTAGTTTAATTATTGAATAAGAGAATCGGCACCAATATGGCTCTAAGACAGCTAAGTTACTTTAGCTTAGCTCACAAAGCTGAAATGTTTGCTCTTTGTCTGAAGCTGGCCTAAAATCGGTATCTTGCTTGGAATATTGGAAATACACGGAAGGAAGAAGGAACTGATGCTAATCAATAAAATATTGAAGGGTAGCTGAATGTCACTCAAAGAAAACTGTCAGGATGATTGACGGGCAAAGCAACTCCCCAGCCCAACGGCTTATGCTAGTTGCTTGAAATACTGGTTAGTTTTTTGTGGAGGAAAATTCAGTTCTCGAATGGTATTTTATTTTTTTTATTATTTAACAATTCATGTACACGCATAATAATATAATATACAGACAAGAAGAAGGAAACAGATAAAAAAACTTTTACACAAAAAATACAACCGACTTCCAAAAAAGAACATACTCTAATAATTGTAAAATAACTTTAATTTCAGAAGTCGGTGTTTCTATTTTGTTTCTTCGTTATATAAATTGTTTTTAAACAATTTATAAATTTTAAACTTATAAAAAAACATTTTTTTTTTTAATTTTTTTTTTATGTTTGATAGGCTCGCGTTTGACAACTATCTCACCTGATGGTAAGCGAATACATACATACAGTCGAACTTAAAACCTCTTCCTTTTTTGGAAGTCTGTTAAAAAATATTAAAATTGATATTTTAAAACTCCCAGTCATTTCAATTTTAAAATTCCGAAATTTGTGTGCTTTAGTTTTGAAACTTACCTTTATTGAAATCCCGACATAGTGTTTATACAGTATGGAAAGTTGAAGCCCCCAAATGGGAAGTACCCTGCTATAGTCTGCGTTTCCTGATAGCTGCGACCTGGAAGTAAGCGTGCTCCATTGTCTAACACATCATCGTCACTTAGCACTAACCAACAGGTGAGTTAGTAATCAAACGCCAGCCCATAAATTATGGAAAAAAGTACCCTTACTACGTATTGGCGTATGTAAAAATCCATTCCGTTTTTTTCAAAGGTAAGCAAATCGGCATCCAACAATTTTTAAGTCACCTTTAAAAATTTATACCGTCAAAATTTAGGATACTTTCTTGCCTCCAAGGCCCTCTTCAGTTATCCATCCTGTACCTATAGTGCATCTGCGATCTTACTCCCTTATTCCAGATATTGGCTGGAGATGCAGTAATCCAACACCTGAGACTGTCTTGGGATTAAAACGAAGCAACATGGCGTTGGTATGAGCTCCTCGCCACAAATATGTTTATGTAGCTTCCTATCATCGATTGCATACTAAATTTTGTGGTGGATTATTCCTTGGCGCGTCTTCTTACGGTGGGACAAAGTCGATTTGATTTTGCTGTAGAATTTTTGGTTTTGGTTTTTAGGTATCTAAGTGCTACTTTCGATTTTCCCTATTTCCATTTTGAAAGCATATTCTCAGACTTATTTGAATAAATGATTTTGATGCCGAACGAAACTGACAGTCTAAAAATATTGCTGTTGCAAAAAAATAAAAATGCTGATAAATTAAGAAAAAATAACAATTCGTTTTTTGAATACATAACCGTTCATTTTATTGTCTTCTATACGTACCTAGGTCGATATGAAAACCTAAGTGAAGGAAAAATTTTATTGCTATGTTTTCATCACAAAGACCCCAGATGTTAAATTCCCTAGTCTTTGTCATTTTGACAAATTCAATGTTACTCAAATTATAACATAGGCATTCCAATTCAGAATCATTTCATTTTGCGGTAATTTTTCTGAGTTTTATCCTCGTCATATTTTTCCTTAAAAATGTTCGTTTGTCTGTGAAATAGTATAACAAAGACGTTAAAAAAACCTTCTAAAGAAAACATGGAATTTCTTTGACCTTTCGAAAAATTTGAAATTATTCTCTCAAAAAAGTAAGATGAAAAGAGGAGAATTGAATTACTATACGAATTTGAAATCTCTGTGATGTTTGTTTGTGGCAATGGAAAAAAAGTGAATGCATTAGATGTCCCACCCCTAAAAAGGTGTTTCACACACAAAGGTGAATTTCTTGGACCCTTCGCTTGCACCACTCATGAATATTTTAGTGACGTTCTTACGATACGTAAAGTGGTGAATATGCTCTCAGATATTACTGTAGAGTTGTCTCAAATAACGTAATGTACATTTCCTGGATATGAACATATGAAATACCTATAGAACAAAATCAAATAAACCTCTTTGAGTATGAAAGGAAAACAGTGAATAATTTAAAAGAAATATTGTGAACTGCGGGCTCTTCTCTCAATTGAACGAGTTATCTATTCAAACGATATTGGACCTTATTTTAGTCTTTTTTAAACGGTGTTATATACTAATGCATGATAGGAAATCTTGATACAGAGGCATATCAGCATAAAGATGGCTTTGTTTCGCAAGGTTTCTTGAGCATGCTCCTAATATGTAGGTTAACTATATTGGATTTTCATTCACATGCAAATACAGATATGTGTGCCAGTATGTATACGTGTTCAACAGATTTGTACAAGGAAGCTGTTCAAATATAGATAGGTCAGATCGTATATGACTTGTGTCTGAACAGACAAACATATTGAAATTGCCTTGGGTATTGCCGAAATTCTATTTTCTGTTATTCTTGGTAGGAATAACGGAGAATTTGATATCTGAATATAAAATTGCAGGTTTAAAGGAAATAGACAACAGGGAGTTTAGAAAATAAAGCCAGAGGCTTTGAAAATCCATCGGAAAATAGAGTTTCTGGAAATTCTTACACTTTATGATAGTGTGTTCGTAGAGTTCGTGTAGGAGCTCGTGGCTAAAGTAATAACAGCCGCACGGATCGATCCATCAGGTTAAGCTACGCTTGCCGGGGTTGGTCCATGGATGGGTGACCATCTTTATATACCGAGACTCCTCCGTGCCTCGAAAGCACGTTACGCCGTTGGTCCCGGCTGTCAACCGTGGATCTTTGACAGCCGTTACGGGTCGTCAGAAGCCCGAAAGTCTGACAACCAGTCTTACCAAGGGGCTCCATTACCCAGTAACTGGGTTGTGAAGGTCAGATAGGCAGTCGCTCCATATAAAATACTGGTATTATGCTGCATCCGGTTAGACTGCAAGCCGACCCCAAGATAGTTGGGAAAAGGCCAGGCAGATTGATTTTTATGAGAATGTGTTCCTGGCTTATAAATTATAGGTACAACATTTGTTTGAGACTAATTCATTTGTGTTCCAATTGCTTTTATTATAAAAAAAATAAAATAAAATAATCTTTATTTCGGACAAGCAACATCTATAGGGGTTAGTAAACAAAAGGAAAGATAACTTATATCTATGTTAGTAAACTTATTATCTATTTGGAAACAAGGCTGTTGTTCGAAACACATCTTCGAACAACATCACCTAATAAAGGAGACTCGTACCTCCCCGCTAAGGTCTTCAGGATGGAGTTGGAGGTCCCCCGCACTCTGCAGAGCAAAGAGGCAGATTTCTGTCTGACGGTGGCATGGAAGCCATCAACGTGTGCTTGTGCAAATATACCTGATGCACTGCAGAAACGGGGCAGTCCCATCAACATCCTAAACCCGTTATTATATTAGACCAGTAGGGCGCTGATAGCCCTCTGAGTATAGTTGGTCCACAGGCTGCACGTGTAAAACACTAAGCAATAAGCTTTAAAAAGCGTTATTTTGACTACCCTGCTACAGCGCGCAAACCTACGAGCCAACATGTTACATTGGACTGGCGGCGCCCTACGTTCCCTCTCAATATCTATTTGGTCTCTAGGGTCTTCAGTCACGAAATGCCTCAGGCATTTGAACTGCAAGACCCTGAAGAATATGAATTCATCTGTTAGATTAGGTCCAATATTATATTTATTGTACGCATAACAGAGATGATTAAACATAGTCGTTTAGGTGATCAAAACTGCTACCAAACATTCAAAAACCACTATCAATTCAAGAGAACCTATGATATCACTTAGGAACAAAACCGCAAAACAATTAAACATTGTGCGATTAAAGTCGGTATTACGTGAGTTCGTGGCAATAACAGCCTGGTAATTAACCACAGAAGTTCAGGAAAATGGATGGCAAACATTTTATGTTCAAAACTCTTGTGATTTTTCTTCTTAAGCCCTCGTTACGCTGACCGCATTGCTGTTTAGATTTCATCGAATTATATTTTTATTGGTGTAGTTGGAAACTGGGATAGGAATGTTGGGCTTACAGCTTAAGTTGTCTGAGTGGCTTGCGATGAATAAAACAAATTACATTTCCGTGAAATTATTCATGTTTTACAAACGTTTTAATTTCAAGTAAGTCAGACTATTTTAGAATTTACTCCAACAGAGCTGTTAGCATACTTTCCCAAGCGGCGTAATCATCAGTCAAGTACACAAAAATAGAGATAGATTAATTACATTCGACAAGAATAAAATTGAAAATAGAAGTCGGTCCAAGTGCAATCTCTGTAAAACCAGAAACCAGCCACAAAACTGATAAAGAAACCGATTGCACACTTGCCAATTAACACGCTACAATCTCTTTTAATCAAGTCGGTCTAGCTTAGCCAGAAAGCTCGTGAGAACAAAGAAAATGTCCCAGTAAAAGAATATAACAGTAATCACATACGTTAATTTAGCTCCTATATACCGGCCTGTTTAATTATTCATCTCATTAGAGAACTTCTAGGCGTTCCTTTGTAGATAGTTGCATCGGGTGTTCTGTCGATAGCCTAGTTCCCGGCAAACTTCCGAGGTGAAGTTTTGAGAATATGTGTCGTGCCCAAGTTAATGTCTTCCATTTGAGAGTCAAAGATAATATATTCGGAGTATTGGAACTGCCAAACGCATTGTTCGACTACTTATTGTTTTGAAATCGCATTTGCGAAAGCAAATTAATATTGGATAACGTTTTTGGATGAAAATTTAAGTAGAATATTAATTTAAATTGTAAAGGATTGAATGGTGAATATGAAATTCTAAAACTGCTTGTCATAATATTTTTAGAATTATTTAGTTGTTGAACTGTATTGAACAAATTATTTATTGATATTGTCATGTGGTTGAAAAATTACATAATTTTTAACCGACTTCGAAAAAGGAGGAGGTTTTATGTTCGGGTGTATGTATGTTTCTTTTTTATGTATGTCCACCGATTTGTCTGACATTTGTGGACCGTTTTTCAAAATTCTTTTTTATCCGAAAGAATATACTCCCGAGGCGGTCCCATATAAATTTTATCGAAATTGCGTCAGCGCTTTTTGAGAAACTGAACAAAAACGAAAAATACGTATACCTTGATGACGTTTTTGTTTTCTCCAATTACGGGGTAATTAGCTCTGGGGTATAACAACTAAAAAGTGAAAAATAACCGACTTCTAAAAAAGAAAATACACTAAAAATTAAAAAATAACATAAATTTCGGAAGTCGGTGTCAAATAACGAAGAAATAAAATACAAACACCGACTTCCGAAATTTTAATTAAGTTATTTTTTAATTTTTAGTGTATTTTTTTTTTTGGAAGTCGGTTGTTTTTTTTGTAAATATTTTTTTTCTTTTGAAGCTCTTAATTTAACCCTTCCATGGTTTATATTTTTGATGCATTTAAATTGAGATAGGTATAAATAAAATAAAATAAAAATAAATACTTCAGACCTTCTTATATAATATTATTATGATGCTAGTAATATATATTTAGAAGCTATGTTAGTAACATACATTATGTATATATTCATTACGTCTCACTAGCAGATTAAATACGAAGTTTTATTGAAATCTAATTCAATTTTGTGACAGAATCGATTACCCACTAAATTCGCACATATATTAGTAATATTTTTCAATCAACTCTGATTATGATGACAGCAACAAATATTCTACCCCAACATCGATATCAAAAACAAAACACGTGACCATCGTATGCAACCTTCAATCAATTTAAGCGGAGAGTACTGTCAGAGTTCAGGCGGGCATAACATATCGCGCGTCGGGGACAGACGGACGGACGGCGTAGTGGCGTGACGAGGGGTACGTCACTAGCATCCCAGTCAATTCTGTTTATAGCAATTCATTTGTTATATCGCACAATCACAATAACTTGGTAACGTGATCGCGTCGCGTTGACTTTCTTTTGTTCGGATGAGTGTAACGTGTCATGTTTGATGGATTTTATTTAGGGATATTCTTCTTTTGTTTTATTTACTTTAAGTAAGTTTTGTTTTTAGAGTTGGACACACGCTCTCGGTTCTCAAGTTTTCGGTTTATGCGAAAATCAGCTGAAGTGCATTAGGTATTAAACTGTCTTGGGTCCCGCAACGAAATTAATCAGAAAAAACAGCGGAGGAGTAAGAAAAACATAATTTCCACTTCCTCCTAATCAAGCGGGAGACAGAACAAAGCTAGGCCATTAGGCACAAAGGGGGTATTTACAACTGAGATAAGCCCAGTTGCCAAGCACCACTGGTTAAAACACTAATATTAATGGGTCCTAAAATTGTGAGCTGTTACACTTGATTCCAATAATAGGTATGGCATTAGGTATCTACTTATAAAAAATCTGAATGGTAGTTAAAATATAATTACCTAGCTAGTACCTATAGTCCCAGATATTACTTATATTCAATAGTTAAAATTCAACGAAGTAACATAAAAGAGAAGGATTCATTGAAAACGAATAAAAAAAAGAAATCCTTACGATCTGATAGAAGTACGACAAACCCCTTCAACAATCTTCTATTGTTACACTGAATTGGATTCATCGTCTATACTATAATTACAACTGAAGCAGCTTTCAGAGTCGCACAATAGATTACTCAGAACATTAATCTTGAAGCATTGAAAAGTGCACCGAGGCCCTTAGCATATACCCTTCACGAAATCGCAAACCAATTTAGCGTGAAAACAGAGGGAAGGAGTCGACAGTTTAGACGGGATAGAAACAAACAAGTTCAATATCGTAGTGAAAGAACAATAGGGAGTGTGGCGTGACAAATGACGTGCAGGTGTCACGGCGTGTTATCGGGACGCCGCAGCCGCGAGACGCCGTGATTGTAAATACACCGTGATTAAACACCGTAGACTAGCACACGCTTAAAATGTACAGCTTGCTAAAAGAGAGAGACGGGTTAAATTGGGAAACTTTGGTTTTTGGGATCAATTAGGAGAAAAGGCATAACAAGGAGTGTGACGTGACAAATGACGGCAGGTGTCATGCGGCGTGTAATCGGGACGCCGCAGCTGCGGAGCTCCGCCGCGTTAGTGAATATGCTATGATTAAAGAAAAATACTCCTAAAATTTGGTAACTCTAAAAATGCCGATATTTTCACACGTTCTTCAGTCTTTTAGGCCTTTGTTGTATAACATAAAAGGATAATATATACACAAAACAAAAGTTAAGAGTTTAGGGTTACGTTAATCCACCCTTATTATGATAGGCCGTCTTTCCTTCGAGGTAGAGTTTAGTATAACATGGCTACGAAAACAACTCTTGATATAACGGTAAGATTACATATAACGTATATTGACATAGTTTTATAGATAAACACAGACAAACTGTAACTCAACCAACAAAGCCAATAAATCATTAACAGATCAATTTCCAAATACTAACATCCGAAGAAAATCAGATACGTCAGTCAAAGATAGCGTAACTTCAGACCCCCGCGGGAGAGCGGGACAAATGTCATGCGGTCTCGATTTTATAAACGTCAAGTTCCTTATCAGTGCGCTGAAATGAAGCAGTAAGTATAGGCTTGAGGCTTCCTTGTTTGCAAACCTGTCTGAATGTGAATTAACATTGTGTAATGCGATTTGCCGTGACACCGTGACGTGACAAGACCGGTTCAGATAAGTTGGCGGTAATGTTGTTATTATTGTAGCTAATCCAGTGGATTAATATGAAATATTAATGTTTGTATTTCGAAGCGACACTTCAGTCAAACAAGCCTAAATTATTTGAGGATTTGCTATACTTATAACATAATCTGGTAAATCTACCTACTCATGTAAATCCAAAGTAAGAGCATGTGTATCAGCCAACCGTTGGTTTGTATTATTTTTGTGATTGGCCTTTGATTTTAAAGTATTGTATGTTAAACCAGAATGCTTGTCTTAAAGGCTTTAGACAAAGTGATTATCTGTCTGCAATCTACATTTTGGTAGCGCATGTCAAACATTTTGGAATTCTTGGTAATCGATTTTTTTATTATTGTTAATAGGCACGCGTCTGACCACTATCTCACCTGATTGTAAGCGATGATGTGGTCGAAGATGGTGCACGCTTGCCTCGAAGTAACCTATTCACTCACGGATCTGCCAGATACCAGCTTGATGCCCTTGAGTCAATTGAGAAAAGAGCCAAGAGGATCATCGGCAATGATAGGCTCGTTGAGTCGAAACTCCAAAGTCTAGAACATAGACGCCGAGTTGCTATCGGTTGCCTGTCGGTTTTCTATCGATTACATTTTGGGGAGTGTGCGACGGAATTGCATAATTTGATTCCACCAAGCCCGTTTCATCAACGATAATCAACCACAAGACGTACGGCGAAGTACCACTGGTTCATGGTGGACATCCCATCCATACGCACAAAGCGTTTTGAGAAAACATTCATTGTGCGTACAGCTAGGGAGTGGAATTCCCTACCGGAGTCTGTGTTTCCTGATAGCTACTACCTGGGAGTCTTTAAGTCAAGAGTGAATAGGTTACTTCTAGGCAAGCGTGCTCCATCTTCGACCACATCATCGCTTGCCATCAGGTGAGATGGTGGTCAAACGCGTGCCTATCAATAATAAAAAATAAAAAAAAATTAAAGATTCCCAGGTTATAGCTATCAGGAAACACAGACTGCATCCCGAATCCCAGCTGTACGCACAATGAATGCGTGTTTCAAAACGTTTTGTGCGTGTAGATGGGATTTATATATATTATGTTTTGTATCGTTATCGCTGATATAAAAATTAAGTTTGACTGGTACGTCGTTCTTACATTTTCTAACTCATAAGCACACTTTACTTGCACATGCAGTGGAAACACACCACACAAAGCTCACTTGTTTGCAAACTTGTTTGTTGAAACCTTGCTACGTGTAAGCGTGATTTGTTGCGACACTGATGGTGTTATGTAATTGTTATTGCGACATTTATCTGAGCATAATTCAGCTTGGGGTTACACTTATTTCTGGTGCTTGTTTCTATTGAAATTAAACCAGTTTAACGGTGTTGTTTCTTGGTAGCAGACTGTTGAGAAGAAGTTAAACGGTTGTGTTCATTTGTTTAGACGTGTGTGTTTCCTCTTAATCATCCAAACCAAATAAAAATCAACGAAACCAAACCGAACCATACCAAACCACCAACTAAACCAAACAAACAACCAACCAACCAACCAAATATTTCCGTAGCGATTGGCTCTATGTTTCTTACACACAGTAAACTCCCGCGGCCATGGTCATCGTTCCACCTTGTGGGAGGCTAGGAGGGAAAGCCAATGCAACGCCTTCCTTTACGCGAAAGATGTATACTTATGTACCTACCTACCTGCATAAAAAGGCCATGATGTGAATGAATAGACTTACAATGCTTACGTCTACAATCCTATGCCAACAAATTGAAATGAAAAAAAAAAAACTGGCCAAGTGCGTATTGGATTTCGCACATTAAGGGTTCCGTACCAAATATTGGTATTTTTTAGTAAAGTGTTTGTAATAATAAACATTATCACCAAATTTCAAGTTAATAGGTCAATGGGAAGTTTAAAAATTATTCAGACAGACGGTCACGTGAGTGACAACAATAGGGCTCCATTTGGACCCTTCGGGTACGGAACCCTAAAAAGGAGTGGAATATCTACCTGTGTCTGTGTTTCCGAATGCTGCATACAACCCAATCTCTTCAAAGTTAGAGTGAACAGGCTTCTTCTGGGTAAGCCCGCTCCATCGTTGACTTTGTCTCTGTCACCTCTGACCTAGACTAGAGTCAAGAGCAAACCCATCTATAGTAAAAAAAAAACTGACTAAGTGCGTGTCAGATTTTGCACATTAAGGGGTCCGTACCAAATATTGGTATTTGTTAATAAAGTGTAATAATATACTCGTACATTATCACCAAATTTCAAGTTCATAGGTCAACGGGAAGTTAAAAAATTCTTCGTAACAAAATTTTGTGACAGACGACGTACGGACAGACATACAGACGGACACGTGAGTGGCAAAAATAGGTCTCCGTTTAGACCCTTTGGGTACGGAACCCTAGTAGCATTTTCTGTTGGCATCAAGTGGCCAACAGTGGGGAATCCGTTGGGATATAGTTAGTTAGATTCCCTACATCAAACTTACAATGACCCAACGCAGTAAATTATTATCATTATACCAACCATTTACCAACGATGGGCCAAAGCTACTACTGCCTACCTTTACTTAAAAGCTGTTGGCGTTTTTGCAGTGCTTATAACGTAGACCCTACAAATATCAACTGCATTGGGCCAATGACTGCCCAATGCAGTTAAATATTACATTACGCCAAAGTTTTTACAAAACGCTCCATATTTTCAAAATGGTTGCTCGGATGAAAATCTTTTCAAGAAAGAAATTGTTGCTCTACTCGAAAACCATGAGATAATGAAAAAAACTCGAAAAATTATTAAGAAAAAAAAATTATTGCAAAATTCTTCTAAGTGTCGGGCCGGATCATCAAAGGACTTAGTAAAATTTTCAGAGATTTTTTTTTTAATAGATTTCTGCCCTTTTTATTGTAGCACCTTACTAACCTTGTCCATAGAAACCATTTAGGCTCTGAGAAGGATGGCCCTCCGACGCACCGTTCCCGAGTTATGGGCCTCCAAATTTTATTTTATATTTTACAAAACGATCCATATTTTCAAAATGGTTGCTCGGATGAAAATCTTTTCAAGAAAGAAATTGTTGCTCTACTCGAAAACCATGAGATAATGTAAAAAACTCGAGAAATTATTTAAAAAAAAAAAAAATATTGTAAAATTTTTCTAAGTGTCGGCGATCATCAAAGGACTTAGTAAAATTTTCAGAGATTTTTTTTTAACAGATTTCTGCCCTTATTATTGCAGCACCTTACTAACCTTGTCCATAGAAACCATTTAGGCTCTGAGAAGCATGGCCCTCCGACGCACCGTTCCCGAGTTATGGGCCTCCAAATTTTATTTTATTTTTTACAAAACGATCCATATTTTCAAAATGGTTGCTCGGATGAAAATCTTTTCAAGAAAGAAATTGTTGCTCTATTCGAAAACCATGAGATAATGTGAAAAACTCGAAAAATGATTGAGAAAAAAAAATGATTGCAAAATTCTTCTAAGTGTTGGGCTGGATCATCAAAGGACTTAGTAAAATTTTCAGAGATTTTTTTTTACATATTTCTGCCCTTTTTATTGCAGCACCTTACTAACCATGTCCATAGAAACCATTTAGGCTCTGAGAAGCATGGCCCTCCGACGCACCGTTCTCGAGTTATGGGCCTCCAAATTTTATTTTATTTTTTACAAAACGATCCATATTTTCAAAATGGTTGCTCGGATGAAAATCTTTTAAGAAAGAAATTGTTGCTCTACTCGAAAACCATGAGATAATGTAAAAACTCGAGAAATTATTTAAGAAAAAAAATTTACTGCAAAATTTTTCTAAGTGTCGGCGCGATCATCAAAGGACTTAGTAAAATTTTCAGAGATTTTTTTTTAACAGATTTCTGCCCTTTTTATTGCAGCACCTTACTAACCTTGTTCATAGAAACCATTTGGGATCTGAGAAGCATGGCCCTCCGACGCACCGTTCCCGAGTTATGGGCCTCCAAATTTTATTTTATATTTTACAAAACGATCCATATTTTCAAAATGGTTGCTCGGATGAAAATCTTTTCAAGAAAGAAATTGTTGCTCTACTCGAAAACCATGAGATAATGTAAAAAACTCGAGAAATTATTTTAAAAAAAAAAATTATTGTAAAATTTTTCTAAGTGTCGGCGATCATCAAAGGACTTAGTAAAATTTTCAGAGATTTTTTTTTAACAGATTTCTGCCCTTTTTATTGCAGCACCTTACTAACCTTGTTCATAGAAACCATTTGGGATCTGAGAAGCATGGCCCTCCGACGCACCGTTCCCGAGTTATGGGCCTCCAAATTTTATTTTATATTTTACAAAACGATCCATATTTTCAAAATGGTTGCTCGGATGAAAATCTTTTCAAGAAAGAAATTGTTGCTCTACTCGAAAACCATGAGATAATGTAAAAAACTCGAGAAATTATTAAAAAAAAAAAAAATATTGTAAATTTTTTCTAAGTGTCGGCGATCATCAAAGGACAGTAAAATTTTCAGAGATTTTTTTTTAACAGATTTCTGCCCTTTTTATTGCAGCACCTTACTAACCTTGTTCATAGAAACCATTTGGGATCTGAGAAGCATGGCCCTCCGACGCACCGTTCTCGAGTTATGGGCCTCCAAATTTTATTTTATTTTTTACAAAACGATCCATATTTTCAAAATGGTTGCTCGGATGAAAATCTTTTAAGAAAGAAATTGTTGCTATACTCGAAAACCATGAGATAATGTATAAACTCCAGAAATTATTTAAGAAAAAAAAATTATTGTAAAATTTTTCTAAGTGTGCGCGATCATCAAAGGACTTAGTAAAATTTTCAGTTTTTTTTTTAACAGATTTCTGCCCTTTTTATTGCAGCACCTTACTAACCTTGTCCATAGAAACCATTTAGGCTCTGTGAAGCATGGCCCTCCGACGCACCGTTCCCGACTTATGGGCCTCCAAATTTTATTTTATTTTTTACAGAACGATCCATATTTTAAAAATGGTTGCTCGGATGAAAATCTTTTGAGAAATAAATTGTTGCTCTACTCGAAAACCATGAAATAATGTAAAAAACTCGAGAAATTATTGAGAAAAAAAAAATGATTGCAAAATTCTTCTAAGTGTCGGGCCGGATCATTAAAATTTTCAGAGATTTTTTTTAACAGATTTCGGCCTGTTTTATTGGAGCACCTTATTAACCTTGTCCGTAGAAACCATTTAGGCTCTGAGAAGCATGGCCCTCCGACGCACCGTTCCCGAGTTATAGGCCTCCAAATTTTATTTTACTTTTTACAAAACGCTCCATATTTTCAAAATAGTTGCTCGGATGAAAATCTTTTCAAGGAAGAAATTGTTGCTCTAGTCGAAAACCATGAGATGATGTAAAAATCTCGAGAAATTATTGAGAAAAAATTGAGTAATTGGAGGGTAGTCCCAAATAATACAGTTACAATTTTGAGCTCTCATATAATTAATTTAATAAAATATTAAAAACAACTTTTAAATGCAAGAAACATAATAAAGTAGTACATTAACCTCTGGTGCACTCAGTCAGTTTATCAAATCTCCTTGACACCACTTCTCTACACTGCAAGCACTGTTCTTTGCTGAAATGGACCTGTACTCCAAATCGTCAAGCACTGTGGAGGAGCTGTCTCCTACATTTGCTTCAAGAATGTCACAATATGAGGAAGACTTGAAGAATGCCAGTGGTGAAGCTTCACATAAGACTATTGCCAGCCTATCCAAGGACTTCACTGAGTTGAAGACCCTAGTTTGGAAAACATTGAGTTCACTGAAATCCCAGATGGAGTTGCTTGTGTTTGGCTGGATAGGCACGAAATGACAACCCGTGCTAAGGTTCTTCTGTTGCATGGCCTGAGTGAGGACAAGGGAGCAGATCTAAGCAATGGTTTCCTGAAGGTTTTGTCGGAGCGTCTGGAAATGGCCAACGTCGCCTCTAAAGATATAACAGCCTGTCACCGCCTTGGAAGCAACACCAGCAAAACCTCGTCCCCTCTTAGTTAGATTTGAAAGCCGCATCGTAAGGAATGAGGTGTGGCGAAATAACAACCAAGCTAAAAGGCTCTGGTTTAATGCTTTCTGAGTTCCTGACTAAGCTCAGACACGATATTTTTATGAATGCTCGGAAGTACTTCGGAATACATAAGTGTTGGACGTCTGAGGGGAAGATTGTCATCCAGGTTTCCGAAAAATCGCGACGGAAGATTGAGTTTGCTTCGGAATATCAAGAACTTGTTGCTCAGTTTCCCGTTGCTGAGCCCTCAGCCGTAACTTCGAAGCCAGTGCCCGATAAGAGAATTTGCTAGACAGTAAAGTGATGAGTCTTCGTTGCGGGTCTTCCATTTTTCTGAGTATATAATATACTAGGTACTTATCATTTTTATGTTTTATGTCGTTCATGTGTCGGTCATTCAATTTTTTTAGTTTTTTGTTTTGATTTGATTTTTTACTTATGTTATTATTGTCATTTGACATTTAGACCGTTCGGTGTTACTCAAAGTTTTCGTTCGGAAACATACTAACGTGTATTTATTTTGTTTGGACTACAGGGTTTTTATCTTTTAATTATAAAACTAATGTAGCCGGCGAGTGCATCGAGGTTTGAGTGCTGAAATTATTTTTTTCTTGTTTATTGTTAGATTACTTAAATTTTTTTTAAATTATTTATTTATTTTTATTGTTATTTGTATTTAGTTAAAATGGAAATGGACTGGTCACATGATGAGATCAACAACAGGAAAGTGGACTAAAAAAGTAACAGAATGCTACCATGACCTCATTTACCTTTCCTATAAAATTTGACTTCCTCAACGCAAGGCCAAATTTCTCTTTCTTCGCAGTTTCAAAAACGTTGATTTGGAGCGTTTGAGGGCTGATGCGGGTGGGATTGACTGGTCTTCTGTGTTCACCGGCAAGAATATGGACTCTATGGTGTCAGTTTTCAGCAGTACTATATTGAATTTGTATGATGCACCCCTTAAAAAGGTAAGAGTCAAACACCTTCCTGCACCATGGCTTTCCCCAGCTATAAAAAACCTGATGGCGAAACGTGATAAGGCCAAGCGTTTATACAGGAATCGGGCTACTGAGGAAAACTGGGACCTTTATAAGAAGATGCGAAATCGCTGCAGTTGTTTGTGTAGGAATGCCAAAAGGCATCACATTCACAACTCAATTGAAAACTTCAACCCGACACAAGTATAGCAATTTTTAAAGACTATTGGTATTGGCAAAGCCTCTAGCAAGAGTACTTCTGATAAAATGGACCTCAATGCACTTAATGCGCACTTTTCTACATCACCAATTATACTCGATATCGATGTTAAATCTTCGACTCTCAGTGATCTTTCCAATCTTCCTTTACCAGCAAATACTTCTTTCACTTTCCACCAAATTACTGAGCTAGATATTAAGAAATGTTTTCAATCCATCTCCATTAAGGCGTTAGGTGACTATGGTCTTCAGTTCCAAATGTTCCTACCTATTTTGAGTGAAATAGTTCCTGTTGTAACTCACATAGTAATTTTTTTTCTTTTCACTAACACGTTTCCTTCTGCTTAGAAGAAGGCTCACGTCTTACCACTTCCTAAAGTTTCAAATCCCTCTTCTCCATCTCAGTTCCGTCCAATATCCATCCTCCCAATCCTTTCCAAAGTTCTCGAGAGCGTTGTTCAGAAGCAACTGTCTTGTTATCTATCCTCTAATGGCATGCTGAGTCCTTACCTCTGGTTTCAGACCTGGCCATAGCACTGTGACAACTCTTGTCAAAATAACTGACGATATAAGACTGGCTATGGAAAACAAATGCTTGACAGTGTTGGTTTTACTGGACTTCAGCAGTGCCTTTAATTCAGTTTACTTTGACATTCTCTTAGGAATCCTTTCCTCCCTTAATGTCTCTGCGCCAGTAATTGAGTGTTTCAAATCTTATCTTTGAGGCCGCTCGCAGTATGTTCGGTCTGATGAGGATTTCTCTGAATGGTGTGATTTGGCTGCGGTTGTACCTTAGGGTGGCGTCCTCTCTCCTCTTCTTTTCTCAGTTTTTATAAACGCTATCACTGAGGTCTTTACTTCTAATTATCATCTCTATGCAGACGACTTGCAGTTATACCGTCACTTTAGAATGGGTTAACTCGCTGGCGCTGTGGATGCCATCAATGATGACCTTGAAAATATCAACAAGTTGGCTAAATCCTTTGGACTCTTACTGAACCCAACTAAGTCGCAAGCTACATGCTCAGCCTTTTAGATCATCAGTCTCGCCCGCCAGTAGTGTATGATTCGGTGCCCATATTGTACTCGTAAAGCGCTAAAAACCTAGGCGTCCATATAGACACTAACTTCTCTTGGGAGGTTCATAATGCTGACGTTAGTAAGAGGGTTTTCCACTCTTTTCAGTCTCTTAAACGTCTCCAAAAATTCTTATTATTCTTCCATTTCACACTAAGGTCACTCTTGCACAATTTCTTCTCCTACCGCTAATACACTATGCGGATGTCTGTTTTCTAGATGCAACGGAGGTACTCCTTAACAAACTCGAGCGGCTGCAGAACTTATGCATCCTTTTCATTTTTGGCCTCCGCAAGTACGACCATGTGTCAAAGTTTCGGACCAGATTGAGGTGGCTGCCAATTTGGCATCGCCGAGATACCCTTATCCTATCTCTTCTCTATACTATCCTGCATAATCCTAATTCTTCTCAATACCTTCGTGAACGGTTTGAGTACTTCGTTCCGAGGGGTAAACCCTATCGCACTGCCAATTCTCTTCTCCTTCATATTCTGCGTCACACTTCCAGCCGCTATAATGGCTCCTTTTCTGTTACTGCATTGCGTCTCTGGAACTCTCTCTCACACTCCCTACGCGACAGTCCTTCTCTAGATGTCTTCAAGAAGAAAATAAAAAAGCACTTCCTTTCAAATTGACATAATATTAGTATTATATTGGTATTAATATGTATAATATATATTTAGAATTATTTATGTAGGTTTATAAGTATTGTACACTGGATCCTACCCTCAACAGTGATCTCTCTCTATCACTCAAAGGTTTGCTGGGAGAAAACTCAACATTGAGTTAAGCTCGCCTTTGTACATGAATTGTGTAACCATATGTAATATGTAAAATTTTTGTGTACAATAAAGAATTAAGAAAAAAAAAAAATTGCAAAAATATTTCCAAGTGCTCTTCAAAGGATTTAGACAAATTTTCGGAGTTTTTTTTGACGTGACAACGTCTTATAAATTGGTTTGCCGGGTGACACTTCAAGAAACTGCGTTACGCTCCGCTCACGTTATGCGCTCACAATGAGAGCGAGTGAGAGGCACGCGTCCCTTCCACTCGGGCATGGTTAGCCCGCCTAAGAGCGAGAGAGACAGACATAAAAAGTGAAAGGCACGCGTCCCTTCCACTCGAGCACAGTTAGCCCGCCTAAGAGCGAGAGAGACAGAGCGAGAGAGAGAGAGTGAGAGTATACGAATGAATGAATATTCACATTAAAATTATTTTACCACTCAAAGTCGTTGTCACGTAAAACTTTCGCCCGTATACCGACTTTACAGGCAACCAATTTTTTTTAACTGATTTCAGCCATTTTTATTGTAGCACTTTATTAACCTTGTCCATAGAAACCATTTAATTTAAGGTCTGAGAAGCATGGCCCTCCGACGCACCGTTTCCGAATTACGGGCCTCCAAATTTTATTTTATTTTTTAGAAAATAAATTAAAGTTTGGAGGAAACAGTAAGAAAAAAGGAGTCTAAACCACCACATCTAGTGGAAAATCCACTGAGTTGGCAACACTGTGATGTGATAACACTTTTAAAATGGCGTCGTTTCACGTTTCGTTTCACTTATCGGCAATAGCCGGTAAATTATTGTAAGTGTTAATTTAAATAACACTTATTTATATCAGCGAAAAATATGTAATAATAATAAAATATGCCTAAAAATGATCTAAATCACTAGATATACACAAATCAGAAAGACAAAAAAAAAACGAACTAACTGATGACTAGGCAGCATGGTCTCTGACCGTAGTCTGTTCCACAAGGAACAAAAGCCAAAAAAGTGACAGACGTCAAGACGAGACAGTTATTTTTTTCTTTCGGAATGGTAGTTTTTGCTAGAAATAATGTTCCAACTATATAAAAATACTTAATAGATACTAATATCCGTTTAGTGTGTATAAAGTGCATTTTTTTGTGTAACACGAGTTCAAAAAGCTTGTGAGAATTGAACCTTTGTGGTATGGATAAAAATAGAAGGAAATGTTTAAGTGTGACTGTTCACCAGCCAAACAAAACGAAAAACTGTTCCGCTTTCCTAAAACCCGGAGTTTGAAACCTTCGTATTCTGAGGCTACTGCAAACAGATTGTAAATAAATCATTTGAATACATGAACATAATATGCAACTTGGAGAGACTGTGGTGAGTGCCCTCAGAGATGTTGTTGTTATTGTTAGGTGACCTTAAAAAAGGCTGTTGTACATGGCTCTGAAGAGAGCTGTTTGGATTTACCATTGTGGTGAAAGGAATGATCAGCTAGACTCTGCGTTACCAGCTGCTAGCCATCCAGGGTGTGCAGGGCGTTTGGAATGGCAAAACGATATAGTTAACACCACTCGGGAAGGCTCCTTTAATGCACCCCTGAAAACCATGGGAAGACCAATACCACCCAGCTCCTGACTTCTTAGAACCCAGGGAACACCTGCCACCTGGACGTGAACTGCAGTGGCCTATATGGAAATCACTCAATGGGTTGCAAATTTAGGTAGGCCGCTGCAAATACAACTTGGTAAAATTCATAGACTGGTCTGATACCCAATGTGAGTGCGGTGCCCCTGTCCAGACCATGAATCACCTACTGGGTATCATCAACGACAACAACAGCCCCTGTATCTGCACACCTTAATAATAAATGATTATTTTACAGATCGACTCTAAAGTCAGACAAAAATGTAAAAAGGCTGAAAGTAGATCGGAATTGGCTTCAACCGTTATAGGAGTAGAAACCGAAAAATGGACAAGGAAGTTCGTCCTTTTCAAATTGACAGTGATGGCCATCTGCTGCCAAAAATAATTTTACCACAAGTATGTATATCTACACCTAGTTCATCACCAAATCTTATACAAGATTTTAATGTTGGTAAGTAACAAAGTTTGTCACTTGTAAGAAAATATAAGATTTCAAAATATTTGTCAGCTAACTTTTACTATGGGACCAACCTCAAAATAAATAAAATCTATGCATATAATATTTAATATTATATATTTATTTAATCAGACAATTAAGTTATTATTTCAGTAACAATAAGTATTCACAAAATTATTACAATACATAGAAATATAAAAACTTAAAACTTATCAGCCCGGGATTGAGTCTGACAATTACTTGACCATTTTTTACCCGCAATTTTGAGGTTGATTCTTTAGCAAAAATTGCTTGTGTTGGTAGGTTATGTCACCCCCTAATATAAAATACGACAATCCTACATCTTACTAATATTATAAATGTGAATGTTTGTATGTTTGCCTGTCAATCACACAATAACGGCTGAAGGGATTTGAATGAAATTTTGCACACGGGTAGGTCACAGCCTTTTTATTTTTGAAGTTATAATAATAATAATAATATGATTATATTATATAATATTGATATGGGTATCGTGTAGGTTTTCGGGGGCGCCGATTGCAAATCTGACAGTCATTTTAAAATCAAAGATGGCGGATGTCACTTTTTCTCAAACATTCGATATGGGTATCGTTTAATAGGTTTTTGGGAGTGCCGATTACAAATCTGACACTTATTTTGAAATCAAAGATGGCGGATGCAACTTTTACTCAAACATTCGATATGGGTATCGTTTAATAGGTTTTTGGGAGTGCCGATTACAAATCTGACACTTATTTTGAAATCAAAGATGGCGGATGCAACTTTTTCTCAAACATTCGATATGGATATCGTTTAATAGGTTTTTGGGAGTGCCGATTACAAATCTGACACTTATTTTGAAATCAAAGATGGCGGATGCAACTTTTACTCAAACATTCGATATGGGTATCGTTTAATAGGTTTTTGGGAGTGCCGATTACAAATCTGACACTTATTTTGAAATCAAAGATGGCGGATGCAACTTTTACTCAAACATTCGATATGGGTATCGTTTAATAGGTTTTTGGGAGTGCCGATTACAAATCTGACACTTATTTTGAAATCAAAGATGGCGGATGCAACTTTTTCTCAAACATTCGATATGGGTATCGTTTAATAGGTTTTTGGGAGTGCCGATTACAAATCTGACACTTATTTTGAAATCAAAGATGGCGGATGCAACTTTTACTCAAACATTCGATATGGGTATCGTTTAATAGGTTTTTGGGAGTGCCGATTACAAATCTGACACTTATTTTGAAATCAAAGATGGCGGATGCAACTTTTACTCAAACATTCGATATGGGTATCGTGTAATAGGTTTTTGGGGGTGCTGATTGCGAATTAGACATTCATTTTAAAATCCAAGATGGTAGATGCAACTTTTTCTCAAAAATTCGATATGGGTATCGTGTAATAGGTTTTTGGGGTTGCTGATTGCAAATTAGACATTCATTTTAAAATCCAAGATGGCGGATGCAACTTTCTCTCTAAAATATGATATGGGTATCGTGTAATAGGTTTTTGGGGGTGCTGATTGCGAATTAGACATTCATTTTAAAATCCAAGATGGCGGATGCAACTTTTTCTCAAAGATTCGATATGGGTATCGTGTAATAGGTTTTTGGGGGTGCCGATTGCAAATCTGACATTCATTTTAGAATCCACGATGGTGGATCATTGTTTTTCTTAAAATTGTGAATTTATTTTACTTTAAATCTATCAAAAGAAACAGTAGTAGGCATACTGTTTTTGAAGTTATACTTCTTTAGGTACGTTAGGGCAAAATGATGAGAGTAAATTTTTACGATACTCGCGCACACCGTCACAAAAACCTACAGCCTGAAGTTAGCTAGAACCGACACCGTTAAGTTAGCTATGGTCTGTGGTTCATGAAGAATGATTGTTTTCGTTTTGTAAACTTTGTAACAGTTTGGTTTTTTATCTGGTTTTGCCAAAGAAGTATAACTTCTTACGTGCGTACATAAGTACACACACACTTTTTCATATTGTTTTGGAATCTTCTATCTAGGAAATGTATTACTTTATTATTATTATTATTTTAGATGTCATTGCCCAATGTCTTGGACACGCAATGGAGGACCTGAAGCAAACTCAAAATGATATTTTACTGAGAATATCACTCTCCTTCAACACATGTGTCTAGTGCAGCCACTTTGCTGGTAGATATAGACATACCATTAAAATCACTTGACGATATTAGATAAATAGAAAATTGGCTTGAAGATGAAGAACACAAAGAACAATTGGTAAGTACAATATTCTGATAGAAATATACAAGCTTTACAAGCAAGCAAGACCACTGGACGTACTGATGATATACTATGTAGTTATAATACTACTATTATATGAAATTTAATAGATGAACGAGTATACATACATTGTTTTACGTTTATTTATGATTGCTTATTGACTATGAGCCGATAAATGTTTTGGCCTATGTTGGTGGCAAAGGAACTGCCACAATTACCAGAAGAAATCTGGAACGGGTTTTCACCAACTCTCTGGCAATTCACTGCAACTGGACTGGATAAAATAATAAGTTTAGTTTGAAAAATTTACAATTATTGTCAAAAGTCATTGTAAGTAGGTATGACTATGAAAATTACAGATAATATTAGATATATTTATGTAACCATATTAGATTCATTTATTTATGGAGAAGCTCGTGGCTTAAGTAATAACAGCTGCACGGGCCGATCCATCAGTTTAAGCTACGTTTGCCGGGATTCATAGATGGGTGACCATCTTTACATACTGAGACTCCTCCGTGCCTCGGAAAGCACGTTAAGCTGTTGGTCCCGGCTATCAATCGTGGATCTTTAACAGTCGTTACGGGTCGTCAGAAGCCCGAAAGTGACAACCAGTCTTATCAAGGGGTATCGTATTACCCAGTAATATTATTTGTGGTTTATTATTACTTTATCGATTGTGTTATTCTAAATGAAATGCTAAAGTACTGCTTCGTAATATTTACAGTTGCAGTGTGAAGAAACAAGTTGGCAGAGACAGCAACTGATGCTGGAATCACAGGTGTCATAACAAACTGGTTTAGATTTGCTAGAGATCGAGATGGCGGAAGAGATAACAGAAGAATATGATGAAGCTAATAACAGCAGCTCTACACGACAATATTCTGGACTATCTGCAAGAACAAAGAGGCGTCATCAAAATGCAATAAAAACTGAATTAAGAGGTAAATTAAGGATCAACGATAAAAGTAATGTTACTAGTAATAATGCAGGTACTAATTCATCATTTATTAATGAACATCATAATAATTGTATATCAGAAAATTATACTGATGATTTTAATGCCGAGGAAATCACTTTCACGCGTAATATATCTACTGGTAAAATTGAAAATGCTGATTTTAAGGATACTGATCTTACCTGTTTGATCTATAATTAAGGAGGTGGTAATTTGGAGGTAAAATTAAACACTGCACCCGCGGGTTTTAATGACTTAGCGTCATATTAACAAATGGCAAACACAAATGACTCATTGTCCTCAAAATTAGGTAGAACTAAATGATGCCCTAAAAATCTAGAAAAAATATATGTTTAAGTGTCAAATAGGTACTAATTTTTTAAAGGCGAATTGAAATTTTGGAGCCCTTACGTGGAGATTCTAAATGTGGGTAGTCATCTTGACATCAGAATGACTGCCCAATTTTTGATTTCATTTTCTCAGTTATTAATTAGGTACCAATTATTTAAACAAACGTATCAAATAGTAGCAAATAGGCATTAGATTTTAGTAATATTTTAAAGCTGATCGGTCATTTTGGCCAGTCATTCTGATGTTCACAAGTGTCGTTAGTCACGTTTTGGTCTGTATTAGTGTCAGCCACTATTTATTTTTCTAATAAAAAAAATTCTATGAATGTATGATTTTCTGCATTTTGTAATTAAACGCAAAAATAGCATTTTTTTCTTTATACGAGTAAGTTTATTTTTGTAAAGTGTCATTCTTATAATTGTGCTGTATTCGTTTCTGTTTCATTTAAAAAATACGACTATTTTGAATTTCAAAGTGACGTTTGTCAGTCACGTTTTGGTCTGTATTAGTGTCAACCACAATTTATTTTTCTAATAAAAAAGTTTCTATGAATGTATAATTTTCTGCATTTTGTAATTAAACGCAAAAATAGCATTTTTTTTTTATTTATATGTTTATTTTTGTAAAGTTCCTATGTTATGATTGTATTGAATTCGTAATGTTTCATTTAAAAATACGATTATTCTGAAATCCAAAGTAACGTTAGTCAGTTTTGGTCTGTATTAGTGTCAGCCACAATTTATTTTTCTAATAAAAAAGTTTTTACGAATGTAAGGTTTTCCATTTCAACACATCCCAATATTTTTTTTCATGTACAAATACAAACACAAATTACGACTACTATTACAAATTAGTTATAAAACATGCATCGAGAAAGATCTGTAGTTCAAAAACACTTCATCACGAGTTCATTTTGCATGAAGTGTCAGTCACATTTACATTTGTTTAAATAAACCTTAACTTTTTTAACCTCTCAAGCCCGGGACGTGTCACGTTTCAGCATATGTCAGTCCCCGTTGACAGGCGGCCATCGTGTAACTACAGACTTGGTCAGGTTCCGTGTGTATGAACCTTGTTACAGGTCTAAAGACCTTGGCTAATAGTGATAATAGCGGTTTAAAACGCGTGAATCGGGTTTTTGGCAAGGCAAACTAGCGGCACACATGAGAGCCACCGGGGTTATAAAGTACACATTTATTACCACGGAGGTTTAATTAAAGGATATTTATACAAAATTACTGAAATTAGTACTATAAAAATAGTGGAATTCGTAAAACAATGCAAAATAAAACTCAAATCGTGTCAAATGTAGAGTTATTCACATATGGCATTACCCTAACATATTTTTTGGAACAGTGGTGGCCCAGTGGTGACTGTCGCGACTTACAAGTTCTAGGTTGTGAGTTCAAACCCAGGCAGGCGCTTTACTTTATGTAAATTATTTCATCACTACTGCTCTCAAATGGTGAAGGATAACATCGTGAGGAAACTGGCAAGTCCTAGTACCAAAAATTTGAAGACATGTGACATCCATCAATCTGCATTGGGCCCGCGTGGTGGATTACGGTCCACACCCTCTCACAGAGAGGAAGCCTGTGTTCTAGCAGTGGGGACATTAAAATGCTGATGATGATGATTTTTTAATTCTAATTATATTTGTACCACAGCTGTAATTCTAAAATACTACACTTAAGGCTAGCTTCACAGCTATCCGGGAGACCCGTACGGGCCGCCTGTAAGGCATCCCAGAACGGAGACTTACGTAGGCGCTAGAACATCGTTTCACAGCGACGCGGATTGGTCCGTATGCGACCCGCTCCGCGTCGCTGTGAAACAATGTTCTAGCGCCTCACGTATGTCTCCGTTCCGGATGCCAGTACGGGCGGCCCGTACGGGTCTCCCGGACAGCTGTGAAACCAGCCTAACCAAACCCTAACCATTTGTCAACTGTAGGATAACTGTCAATATTGTATAAGAAGGCCGCACAATGCAAAACAACCAATGGAATAAAAATCTACAATGGCCCCCCCCAGGCCCAGTTGTTGGCCCCCCCCAGGCCCAGTTGTTGGCCCCCCCCAGGCCCAGTTGTTGGCCCCTTTTTGGCCATTTTTTGTGGGCCCTTTGATGTAGGCCCTACCTCTATTAGATGGCCAAATCTAACAGTTGGCCAACCCACGAAGTGCACGTGGCCCAACTGAATGCCCACAATAAATGCTATTAGGGAACCCTAAAAAGAAAAGTCGAATAAAAAATAAATTGATAGCTCAGCATAGCTTCCTTTTCGTGAGTCACGTAAACGCCAGCTCATAATGAACATACACAGCTTGAATGAACCAATGAGCTTCCTTGTTTGTCTTCCTGTCTGTGGAAATGAAAACATATTTATGTGCTTTGTGCACTGTCAGATCTGTCACGATCACGGAACGATTATGACGCGTAATTTGGTGTTCAATGTGGCTTGATTAAATTATTAGTAATAAATTATTTTGAGCCAGGGTTTTAACCCGACTACCCCAAAAGGAGTGTAATCTTTTTCGAGAGTATGTATGATATCTATTTTTTTTTAAAGTCCTGTAGCCTAAACGACTGGATGAATTTCAGCAAATGAGGTATCATTTTTGATTGGGTTTGATTGCTGAAGTGACATAGGCTATTAGAAAGAAAACAAAATAGTTTAATGTGGTCGTATTTTTTGGGTATAAAACTAATGGTTTAAAACAAATGTAAAAAAAAATAGTTAAATTCCAACTGCAAAATCAACTAAAAATTTATTTATGACTGACTGATATAAAATCTATGACTGAACTAAAATAACTGCCACCAACTGCATCAGATTGCTTGAGTTTGGCACTTTTTTGTTGTTTTTTGCAGTCGGGTTTTTTGAAAATAAATTTATTTTATTTCTTTCTCACACCTATTCGTATAAGGGGAAAGCAGAAACTACAGAACGTAACCTGGTATAATCCTAACATATTCTTTAGATTTTTCAGTCTCAACAAGGTACAGGAAAATAGTAAATTTCTGGACTTATGTTATATCTTCAGAAATTATGGCAAAATTGCCTTTCACCATCATCCAGGGAAGTTTAGTCTTAAATCGTAAAAACCTCTATCATCACCTACATCATGGTAACTGTCAAGGAGTCAATCTGAATAGATTAAGATCCCAGAGCCGCCAGACATTTCTTATTTTCTGATTATCAATTTATAAAGGATTGTTAGTATTTACTTTAAATGTACTTAAGCATACCTGCAATTTTGGGTCGACGGCCAATTTACTAAAAGTGCTAAAGTTACGTAACACCTTATATACATTATTCAGTTTCTTAAAGTTTGAGTGTTCATTTTCGTCGGCCCAAGCTAGCAAGTATGCTTAGATTCAAAGTACACACCAACACTACTCAATTCCACACATTTTGTTATTCAGAAAATAAGTTATGTCTGGCCACTCTGGGATATTAGACTACAAAACTTCCATTTTCTTATCTAGTGTCAAAACCAAAAGCAGACGAAACCATAACCCACAAAACTCATCCCACCTACAAAAGACATTCTTAAATAAAACAAAAACAGTAAAGTACAGCAATTTTTAACACATAAATTTTGTCCGGAGACGAATCACGTTAGCTCACAGTGTTATCAGTTTGTCGTGGAATAAAACTTTACAGACGTTTGCAGGGAACGTTTCGGATAAATTAAATTCCTCCACGTTGAAGGAATAGTCAAATCGATGGCGCACCGCAAGAAGCTTCGGCGAATTTTCTAGAGGTATTTTCTATATCTGTAGGTATATTTTAACTACGTGCAATAGGTAAAACTCGTGTGCAATTTTAAAGTTAATTTGAAAGATAAAAATAATAAATTTACAAACGAAATAATTATTTACCGAGAAAAGTGCTATAAAAGATGCGTTGGCCATACACCAAAAGGAATGCACCAGTCTTTTGCAGAAGTATTTTCATAGATTTTTTTAAATCTGTAGAACAATTACCTACTATGAAAATGCATTATGGCATTATCTCGACGCGCCCGTCTATGGGAACCTAAAAATAAAAGTGCAAAACCTTCACTCTCTTCTCTCTCTGTCTTCGTCTCCGTCTACTCCGACTTATCCGTAAAAACTCACTATCAGAGGTCACGTCTGTTTCCACACTGCAGTGTTAATAAACATTTGGAGAACACCAAAACGTCATCGAGGTACACGTATTTTCCGTTTTTGTTCAGTTTCTCAAAAAGCGCTGAAGCAATTTCGATAAAATTTATATGGGACCACCTCGGGAGTATATTCTTTCAGATAAAAAAATAATTTTGAAAATTGGTTCACAACTGACGGAGAAATCGCGTAACATACATATAAAAAAAAAACTTTTGGAACTCGGTTAAAAATCAATTAATTGCAGATTCAACTGAACTGTTAGAAGAGGACACGATATTAATGTTTCGAAAAAAAAACTTGTTTCTCTGGTCAAAAAAAAAGAAAATTTTCGAGTAACTTCTTTGGATTTTCTTATTGGTTTTTTTGCAGTCGAGTTTGTTTTTTGTATTTTTTTAAATGTTTTTTTTCTCCTTCAAGTAAATTATATATAAAAAAAATATATATATATAAAAAAAACATACAGACAAATTGAGAACCTCCTCCTTTTGGAACTCGGTTAAAAATCAATTTTCACTGCAGATTCAACTGAACTGTTAGAAGAGGACACGATATTAATGTTTCGAAAAAAAACTTGTTTCTCTGGTCAAAAAAAAAGAAAATTTTCGAGTAACTTCTTTAGATTTTCTTATTGGTTTTTTTGCAGTCGAGTTTGTTTTTTGTATTTTTTTAAATGTTTTTTTTTCTCCTTCAAGTAAATTATATTTTTTAAATCGCGTCCGCAAGCCCTTTATTTTGATATCCCACATGACCATGTCACAAAAAAATGTCACTTGTCAATTTGGCTGTTAGGCTAGCCGCTGACTTGTGATTTTTGTCACTGTCACCTACTGTCACCCACGATGCGCCCACTTGAAAAGTCACTGGGTAACAAAACGCGCTAATTCTTGAAATGGATTTCTTGGAACGCTGTAGTGCATCCCATATAAACTGAAACATTGTTTCAACGAAAATCTTACACTCTATATTCTAAACTACGTCAGTATCCTTCAAAATTCAGTCACCTAGGAACTATTTGTCACCGTATTGTTACGTCACCATGATCAGCGCACTCCCATGTATCTTCAATAGCACTCGACTAGGTAAGAAAATGTCACGGTGACAAAAATAACAAGTCAGCGGCTAGCCTTATGTGACCAATCAAATGATACCTTATTTGTTAATATATATCCAATCGTTTAGGCTACAGAGCGTGCCAAAGTAATACACATACAAATATACGTATATATAAGTCTAGAACATAGACGCCGAGTTGATATCCTGTCGGTTTTCTATCGGTTACATTTTGGGGAGTGTGCCACGGAATTGCATAATTTGATTCCGCCAAGCCCGTTTCATCAACGGACCACAAGACGTACAGCGAAGTGCCACCGGTTCATGGTGGACATCCCATCCATACGCACAAAGCGTTTTGAGAAAGCATTCATTGTGCGTACAGCTAGTGAGTGGAATTCCCTACCGGAGTCTGTGTTTCCTGATAGCTACAACCTGGAAGTCTTTAAGTCAAGAGTGAATAGGTTACTTCTAGGCAAGCGTGCTCCATCTTCGACCACATCATCGCTTACCATCAGGTGAGATAGTGGTCAAACGCGTGCTATCAACAATAAAAAAAAAATGAAAAAAAATACATACTATCGAAAACATTACCCTCTTTCTGGGACAGTCGGGTAATAATAAGAACAACGCTATTCCATTATCAACCCAGAGTAGTCCACTTCTGAACATAGGTTTCTCCTACATACTGAAAATCGAGATAAATATACCGATTTCAGCATCTCTCATCTATGTAGCTGCTACCAACCATTCAACAAAGGCCATTTAATATTTCTTTCCTGTATTTAAAACAACGTATATTAAATAATTCTCTGCAACCTGCAATAATAAATTATGTCATCGTCCACAACAGGTCTATAATTATTCGAACGCTCCCTTAACAGCCGTAAAATTCGTCGCGGAACGAAAACACGGCTCGTGGTGTCATTGCGGTATAATGCATATTATTTCAAGAGGCACCTGAAACAACAGTTTAGCGGTATCTGGCGGCACCACGCGTTTTGTTACCTTTATATAACACGAGTGCGAAATGCTGAATGTGTGTTCTGGTGTGCAGGTGCAAGATAATGTGGGTTTCAGTGCAATTATGTGTTCTGTTACTCTTTATGGCAAACTTTCGGAAAATGTAGTGGAAATTTTTATTCGGACGCTCTTGAAGCTCAATATTTGTAATGTTTCCGGTAAATAAAAATATTCTTCGCAGTAACACAGAAACCAATTAAAGCCATTTAAAACGAAACTGTTGAATTTCAACAACATGGATTATCAATTCGTAAAAATACGATATTCAATCCGAATGTAGGTTTATTTTCTACTGAAACGTTTGCAGCTCACTTAAGCAAGTAAACACAGTTGAGTACTATTTACCACTTCTGTAAATCTCAGAGTATTTTCCTAGCACTTTACCTAAACACCAACAGGTTGACAAAGCGCCGTCGTTTCTCCTAACCTATTTACACCTGTACGGAATCGCGCGTTAATTCGATATACCCCTAATGTAATGAAAGTGCAAACAACAGCCCACTAAAAGAATACAGCAGAGGTTAATACGGGCACGTGTTGTATTCCTCACACGTAGTACGTAAGTAACGGCGTCTTCGCACCGAGCATGTGACACCAAGCGTTAGGCGCCGTGAAAAATGGTCCATTTCCCGACGCGAGGATAAATTTATCTTCCCGAGGACTATTGCGACGCGCCGCGTTATTCCTCTGTTAATATTCATTGTGGAACAACAACGTGACTCTTCCAGTCACAGCCTCTCGTTGAGAGAGACGACTTTCCCCGATTCACAGCTTCAAACAAACACGTCACTTAATAAAATTCTTCTCGTTTGCAATTCATATTTACCGTACGGGGAGAACGTTAACTCGTTGCCAATTTCATTTATTCGTTATTTAATTCGCAAAAATGGTCCCACCGAAATTTTAAACCGATGACAAAGGCAATGCACCGAAAATGTCACGCGACCGCAACGCCAAACCAATTAAGCGTATATCTGGCTATAATTTGTCTCCACAGTGGGGTGGGTGGATCGGAATGAGGCGAAAATATGACAAAAATCGCGTTGAGACCAGACGACATTAATTCAATTGTCGCCGGTCAGAACGGATCAGCGTTAGACAGATCAACGTGAAATCTGATATTTGGCGGGGATGGACAATTTCCTTACGCGGCTAATGGATTGTGAGGGGCCGGCTTATGCGATTATTCATATTATTGCCATGTGTGGGGACATCCACTATTTATAGGGACATATATTGGATCCACGTTCTGCGTATTGTCAGCTTTGGTGACGTGGCGACCCACAATCCAATTTTATTGATATTTTTGTAGCTAATATATTGATACATAATACAGTGACTAGACAGAGCGACTGCGGTCAAAGTGTTCCCATAATTACAATTCGATCATTTCTCGATTGCGTTCTCATTAGCGCAAAATTTTGCTGTGGGTTTTAAATTTAACTTATCAACGACCATTTTTAATTGAAGTTTAATTTGCATCGTTATTTTGAATGGTTATTAAACAACTACGTACGTAGGTATTAAGTTAGTCGTCCTACTTAGAGTGTGTGTGTTTTTTCTCATATTTTGAATGGTTATTAAGCAACTACGTACGTAGGTAGGTATTAAGTTAGTCATCCTACTTAGAGTGTGTGTGTTTTTTCTGATATTTTGAACCCCATCGGTCAAAATTACGTACTATTTTCCGAATCTTTCATCTCACCATCCGTCTTTATGCCATCTCTTAAGTGTTTGAATTTTCAAAATTCCGTCTTAAGTGCTCACCGCTCTCGTTTGTTACATAAATAACTAAAATTGGATTCTACTAGACACAGTTTTTTATGTTTTTAGCAAATATTATATTTGGTTTAGTGACATTCCTGTATATACGAGTATACCGATCTCTGATGACTTAATTTACGATTTTATAATACATTTAGTCCTACGAAAATCTTCTTCTATTTGTACTCTTAGCAAGGGTATCTACAAGTACCTCAGCTCCATATAAACGCAACAATGTAGCAAAGCAGACTAAAATAATTATTAAAGCCTTATATCTACACCATCAAATCAATATCTTGCAGCTTGCCAAGTTAACTGTCAAAAGATCATAGCTGCTTCGATGCGTGCTCTGCAAGTGCTTGTGACATTTAGCGATACAGTACTATAGAGGCAGGCGGAACAGGGTGTAAAGTCCCGCAAACCTCCGTTGAAAAGGGAGGATCCTCCGACCAGACGGGTGTTGTGTCTGGTCCGGGCAACTGCCCGATAGTTGATTTCGGGCTGTTGTATATGTTCAAATCGCGCGGAGAACTCTGCTTGCGCGATGTAGGAATTTAGCTGTTCTAGTTCTTGTGTAGCGTCATAGATGTCGCTACATCACTCCCCTCCAGAGATCGGAGATCGATTGTTCTCTTCTCGATGAGTCGTTCATACGTGATGCTTGCCGGGCCAGTGGAAGGCTGGTTCCAGTGAGTCGGAACCGGAAGAGGCGCATAGTTCACGGTGAGTCGGAACTGTCTGCGGTGATGATATCCCAGTGAGTCGGGATGATGTTGCAGGCTCCAGTGAGTCGGAGTACTGCTGCGGGCTCCAGTGAGTCGGAGCGGTGCGTCGTTTCGTTGTCGGCGTATCGTTGTCGGCGTATCGTTGTCGGCGTATCGTTGTCGGCGTATCGTTGTCTGCGTTATCGTTGTCGGCGTATCGTTGTCGGCGTATCGTTGTCGGCGTTATCGTGTCGGCGTTGTCGTCGTACTGGCTGGCTGTATGACTCGTTGCTGAAGAGCTTGGAGGAAGTGATGATGATGACGTCACGCTGAAGTAGCTGCACGAAGGCTGCGCTGACGAGGTAATGACGTCATGACGAAGGCTGCGCTCACGTTCATAGTCGAGGGTCACCATTATAGAGGCAGGCGGAACAGGGTGTAAAGTCCCGCAAACCTCCGTTGAAAAGGGAGGATCCTCCGACCAGACGGGTGTTGTGTCTGGTCCGGGCAACTGCCCGATAGTTGATTTCGGGCTGTTGTATATGTTCAAATCGCGCGGAGAACTCTGCTTGCGCGATGTAGGAATTTAGCTGTTCTAGTTCTTGTGTAGCGTCATAGATGTCGCTACAGTACCAAGTCGAGGTTCCTGACGCGTGCAAATTGAGTTTTCTGCTTCCCAGCTTCGCACTGATGCCGATTGACAAAGTGAACAAGCCCTTTTATTAATTAATGTGGGTGTGCGAAACATGTTATATGTGTCGATGATTTTTTAACCGATTTCAAAAAAGAAGGAGGTTCTATGCTCTACTGTATGTATTTTTTTTATTTTTTATTTTTATTTTAGTTTAACGATTTATCTGTCAATGTGGACAGATTTTCAAAAAAAAATATTCGGAAGAGTATACTCCTGAGGTTGCCCCATATAAATTTTATCGAAATAGCGCTTTTTGAAAAAATCAACAAAAACAAAAAATATGTGTACACAGATGACGTTTTAGTTTCCTCCAATTATGTTCAAATTCTGTGTTACTGGGGTTATCAATTCGGGCATAACTTTAATTCTTATTTAGTTTTAGTTCTGGGGTACAACTACTAAAAATTGAAAAATAAGAAAACTTTTTACAAAAAAAAATACAACCGACTTCCAAAAAAGAAAATAGATACACTAAAAATTGTAAAATAGCTTTAATTTCGGAAGTCAGTGTTTTAGAACGAAGAAACAGATACAATCACAAACAACAAAAATATTTTTAGTGTATTTTCATCTTTGGAAATCGGTTGTATTTTTTTATGTCTTTTGGATTAGTAACAGGAGTTTGATATTTGAATTTCGAACAGAGAGCGTGCGAGATTTTGGCTATTATGTCTGGTTAATTGACTTTTTAGAGTTCCATACCCGAAGGGTCAACGGCATCCTATAACTAAGCCTCCACTGTCCGTCCGTCTCACGAACTGTAATGGGTTGACAGTTGGAACATAGATGTTGGAATGTAATGGATGGCCAGCAATCTACAGACGGAACTCACCAAAAGGTGCCTTTCCAACCTGTACGATCAACCCATTTCTTGTTTTTTTTTTGTGGTATTATATTTAGCCGCAAGTCCTTACTTAGCTAGCCCTTAAGGCTCTTTTCCTGTCATGCGAATTTTCGCCCGCGCTTGGATGCGGGTAATAGCACGATCCTGGCCACACGCGGGACAAAAAATGGTGGCACGGGCGCGTGATAGGAAAAACATATATGAAATGATAGAATGCCGGCAGCCCGCACGCGGAACAAATCCGTACGCGGGGGGATAACCGAATGACAAGAAAAGGGCCCTTACTTCTTCTTCGTCGGATCGATGATTCCAAAATTAAATCTCGTTTGACCAAAATTGAACTAACATTTGCCTCGTAAGGGCTCGTGTAGACGGTGCCGCTGCCGCGCCGACACCGTACAGCCGCCGCACCTCTGCACTTTGTATACGAGTCTTGTAATTCATCCGAAGGTAATCACTAAACTTGATCTCGCCTTTTCGTAGACCTTCGTAAAGTGTATGAAATTCACCCTATTGCTCCCGTCGCATCAGAATAGGACGTACCCACGGCTTTCTAATCGGCTTTCTAATGGTCTTATGACGTACATTTTGTCATTTTCTATACATATAGTAAGTTAGCATTAACTTCTTTTTTTTGTAAGTAAGCCGAGCCTTATTATTTTTTTCCTCCCGTAACAGCCGTGTCCGGTGAGGAATTGCGTCAGGTGGAAGGTGAGGACGCTTAGGCGCCTCTCCAGCTACTCCTCAAAGATTTGTCCGTCTATCCGTTGTCCATCTGTCCGTTGTCCGTCATAAAAATTGTTGCGAAGAATTTTATGAACTTGAAGTTTGGTGATAAAGTTTATTATTTGGTACGTACATTTAACTAACAAATACCAAAATAATGATTTCCCTCATACGGTACAGAACCCTAAGTGTGCGAAGTCCAACACGTAGTTGGCCGATTTTTTTAATAGCCGGTATTGTCTCGCAGCTTGGCAATGGCCACCTTTTTTTGGGCCCCTTTTTCTACAGGGTGTAACAATGGTGTGGTCATACTTTAAGAACTGGATCTGCCCACTGATATGAACAACTTTATGCAAGAAAACTTGAGGAAATTCTCAAAAAAAATTTTTACCTCCCATACAAATATTGATCAGCTGATGATAACTTTGTATGGAAAGTCCAATTGTTTTTTGGAAATTTTAATTTTTTTCTTAGAGAAAGTAGTTTTCAGTTCCATGGGCAGAACCAGTTCTTAAAATATGACCACACCTTTCCGTTACACCCTGTATACAAATTGTGCCTATTTATAACAGACATTATCAATGGGTTTATTCTTGCTAGACACCAAGAATACGTTTACAAACCAGATAGATACTTAGGAGTTAGGAGTACCTACTCCTGTCATGATAGTTATGTAGGTCGAAGTGCAAAACAGTGCAAGCATTGATAGAGCTTGTATTACACTGCAACTATCCATAGGTACCTTATAGATGTTGAGTAATAGGAGACCACCAGCAGAGTGCAATGAATATTGACGACTGAGTATTAAATTCTTTCGTACTGGGCTTTTAATTAATGACATTGTTATGATAAACGATTAGGTACAAATTCAGTTAGTTTGGTGGGAGAACAGACTGACCATCCATATTGCTATATTAAAATTACATCTATCGATCCATCAGTCTTTCTGTCTGTTGATTACGTCTTCACGCCTAAATCGCTGAGCAAATTTTCATGAGATTTGGTTACATGGTGTAACGGAAGTGCGTGGTTATATTTTAAATACAGCTTTGGCCCTTATAAACGAACAACTTTTTTCAAGAACATAATAAAAAAATCCAAAAAAATAATTGTGGACCTTTCATGTTCGATTAACAATGTAACATTGTTGATCTCACATAATCGGTTGTCGTGTTCTGGGCATGTGATGAGGAGGAATGAAGAAAATGTCGTGAGGAAAGTCTTGTTTAGGGATGTGGATGGCTATAAAAGTAGGGGAAGGCCAAAGAAACGATGGTTGGACTGTGTGAAAGAGGATATGGGTAAAAAGGGGGTGACTACAGAGATGACGACTAATAGAGGAGTATGGAAGAAAAAGACATGTTGCGCCGACCGCAAATAAATTGGGATAAGAGCAGGAGAATGATGATTGTTGATCTCACATACAAAGGACATTGTCTTTTTCGGCTTCCTGTGGACACGTGGTGGTTCGAAAATAGATAAATTAATCAAAAAACGTGTTTAATTTTTAAACGCTTATTTGTCTTATTCTTTTGTATCAACTTGCGCCCACGAATAATGTGTTTAATAAGTATTGAAATTGTTTTATTCTTCGAAACATTGACAGTACTCGACCTTCATTAATTCATAGTGTTGCCAACAATTAATCGGTAACTTTATTTGTGTGGTTTAGTGTACTGAACCATACAAAAAACTGTATAAACTTTTTCATTTATAACTTTCCATTTATCGTTAAAAGAAAAACAGTTTTACGATAGCGAGCCAAAGTTATCTAAGTCACCCATTGCCAAATTTTATTATTACAGCCCTATTAATCCGTTTATAAAACTATATTGTTACTCAATAAAACTTACGGAGTGCTTGTAAAAGCAGCCGTCGTTTTGAGATATTAAAATCCTATCAAGAAGTTTTGATTTTAATTTAAGTGGCACACAAAATTAAACTGCGCTACTTTGACTTCTAGACGGCGAAATAATAGCTTATAATCTGTCACGTTATTATGAAATATTGTTAATTAAAAGGGCTTTGATATCGATCTATAAGACAAGGTTTTAGCAGTGTTGAACTATTCTTGTGTGTTGTATAATAATGACTTTTAGCACCTGTAGTAACATGCATACATGAACATAACTGTATGCTAGATAAATGTTTAAGCAAGTACATAGATATGTCGAAAAAAAAGACGAAAAACATGATTGTTATTAAAGGAGCTGATTTTTTAAGTCTCGAATAAAAAGCTCCGTGGGCTTTAACAATACCCAATTAATTGAAGATTTTCATTTTTGAAAGAAAAAGGTTTTTTAACTGCTGTATAGTGGATGTTGATGCAGCTTCTTCTTCATATTTTCACTGTCATGCTGCAGCTGACAAAAGAGAACGTCTTTTCTTCGACTATATGTACAGCATAGGTATACTCGCGATTAAAGATCATTTCTTTTTTTTTTTTTAATATCGCTGCATAATAAGCTGAGTTAGGAGCCTTTCCAGCCTCGTACAGTTTGTTTTTGATAATATATGTGTATGTATTTTGCATATGTGAATTGTTAGTTTAATAAGTTCTTGTGCGTGTGAGCACAAATATAATTATCATTTCTTTCTTTCGTTTTTTTTTAATCAGAAAATTAAAAAACAAATCCACCTATTGGGTGTCAAGCCAAAGCTTTTTGATACGTACGTAAACAGCCTGCCCACCTAGCAGTACAAAAAAAAGACGACGGTGATGAAAAATAAATAAATAATTCCGGTGTTAGAAAGAGATAGGGCTATTCGCCCAGTTACATATCTCTCTCACACCGGACTCATGATGATTTTAAGACGTCAAACTTTGACCGCCTTTGCTTATTCACTTATGTTTGTGTTTACTTTACAACGATGTTTACCTCATCACAGATTTTATGGGCGTAATGTTGTATGTAACAACTAAGTAACTTATGACCTGGGACATGTTGATGATATAAATAAACTTAATACTTAAACACAGAAGCCGTAAATCCTAGAACAACAAAATAAGGTGCAGATATGAAATTTACTTAGGCTCTGTTTGTGAAGGCTCCACTAAAGCGGGTTATTATTAAAGTAAGGAGGTTTAGCGCCTTAAGACAGTGGGCACACTAGAGGCAAAACGGTTTTATCAGAACGGCATTGTCTTCTGTTAATATAATTATAGCTAAAAAAATCTAAAAACACGCTTTTCGTATTTTTCTAAGCAAACCAAAGGGTCATGAAATGGATATCAAATGAAAGCATTTGATATCCATTTCATGAGAATACATAAAAAATTGCTAGTACACCATCTTTGGGAGTCCGCCATATTGTATATAGAATGACGTCACTTAGCTAACCATGCATTATCATCCAAACTAAACATGAATGCAAATTTCCAGCTCAATAAGAAACCGGGAAGTGGGTCAAATTTAACTTCTAAGATTTTTTTACATATGAAGTTACAAGGGACACTAATAAAAGAGCATTAAAAATGTCAAATGTGTGTGATGTGTGTGTGTCAATGTGTGTGTGTGTGTGGCGCGCTGCAGGCCCCTCGCGTTACCATAAGGTAACGCAACAATAGGTTTTTAATTGTGTCTGCTAATGAGGGGCTTGACGCGTTAAAAATGTTTTTTTTTTTCAGTTATGGTAAAGAAGGAAGAAGACGATCGAAGAGGATGGCACTACGAGCTGGGCAAAACAAATGACCAGTGGTCCACATTTAGGCTTGGATTGAAAAAGCTGGCAATCTTGGAGCTTTTGCCCAGCGATGAAATGATGCAGACTTACAGTAATCAGTTTGACCTCTTAGTTTGCTTCGGTGTTTCTTCTCAGAGTAGTCAGCTTGGAAACACCGACCTCATCTTGCTTAAACTGACGTGTAAAGTTGTTGTTATTTTTAACTTATTTATAAAATTAATATAATTTATATGTTGATTTGAAACATTTTTGACGATGATACTGTTGACCACTTGTAGTGGCTATCATTTTTAATACAAAGCCTTGACTCTGGTCTGCGCACTGCCTTACACACTGCCACACTGCATACGAAAATTCATTTTTGGAAGCATGATGTGACTATCAAGTTTGGTTACTTACCTATGTCTTTTGGGGAATGCCCAAAAAATGCCTGAAACGGACAGAAACTTCTAAAAGTCCTTAATTCTATTTAGAATAAAATAGGTATAATGAAATAATTCTTAAGTTTATTTAACTAATTATTTCATAATAATGATCACTATTTAGTGATCATTATATTTTTACCCTAGTACGGATATCAAGTGAAATATATTTATATTTCACTTGATCCGTTTATATTTATATGGAGGTCGTGTTTATTTGACATGAGCAGTAATGTCAAACTGTCACTAAAACAAAGGACATGGTTCATACAGCCTTGATACGTTTTCTATCAAAAAAATAATTAATTTGAATTAATATTGACAAGTATATATTATTTTAATTAGACTTACGGTACACATATATCGTATAATACTAAATTAATGATAACTGTGCACTTAATGTATAAAATAGTCCCATATGGATTATTTGATGATTCCTCTTTGGCTGAATGTCACTTACTCATTTCAAACAGACACGACTTCCGTAAAAATATAAGCGGATATCAAGTTAAATATATTTAGTGATCGTTATATTTTTACCCTAGTTATACAAACTCAAGAATAATTTCACTATACGTGTTTTATTCTAAATGAAATTAAGAACTATTAATAGTGTCTGTCCATTCCAGGCATTTTTTTTAAGGCAGATGTGCATTCCCCTTTAAAACAAAAGGTCTAAAATAAACTAGGGCTTTATTAAGAACTCAGCCCAACTATATTTTCATTGAAACTTGAGGTCTTTTTGTATGAAATGAATAGCTCTTGATGTCATATATAGAGAATCGTCTGTTAGATATACCTGAGTGATAGGTGTTCAAAAAACATATACTTCGTTCGCTGTCTAAATTTTCTAAGAGCAGTAGTGGCTTAGGGGTAGTGACTTGGACTTGTGGTTGTGGGTTATCATCATCCTCATTAGATGGTGAAAAAAAAAAACGTGGAAACAGGCATGTCCTAGAATCAAAATTTCGGAGACAAGACTATGGCCCAGTCTGCAATGGGCTCGCGTGATGGATTACAGCCCGTTCCTTCCCAGAGAGAGAAGACCTATGACCCAGCTGTGGGGACCTAATAGACTTACTATGTCTACCCTCACTTTAAGGATTTCTTCCCCAAAATTAATCCACGTGTCAGGTAGGAAAAAAAAAATCATAAAATAAGAATTTTCTTTTTATAAAAATCTCATAATAAGCTATTTTCTTTGAAGACGTCTTTTTATAAAAACGCGTAATTGATATTATAATTTAAATGTTAAAGATACGTATACCAAAGAAAAGTTCACTGAACCAAAAAATGGAATTTGTGCGGTTTATTAAAATTTGGTCTTATAAATGTATTTTATATTTCATCATCATCATTTCAGCCGAAAGATGTCCACTGCTGGACATAGGCCTCCCACAAGTGTCGCGACAATGACCGGTCCTGTGTGTCTCGCATCTATCGACTACCCGCGACCCTCACCAAGTCATCCGTCCATCGTCCATCTTGTTGGAAGCCTTCCAACGCTGCGTCTTCCGGTACGTGGTCGCCACTCCAGAACTTTTAGGCCCCATCGACCGTCTGTTTGGTGATTCTTCGGGCTATGACGGTTACCTTGGTTCTCTTGCGGATGTCGTCATTCCTGATTCGATCACGCAAGGAAACTCCGAGCAACGCCCTCCCCATTGCCCTTTGGGTGACTTTAAGCCTTCTGATGAGGCCCATTATAAGCGACCACGTTTCTGTTTCATAGTATTATAATTATCACTGGCAACACGCACGGGTTTCGTAGACTTTCGTTTTAAGACACTGAGAAATTTTATATTTACTTTCTATTATTTACCTACAGTTTTTCGTTTGACCTTTATTGTCACTTACTTATTATTTTATTTGTTTAAATAAAATAAAAAGTATAAGTGAAAAAGAAATATTGGCGACAGTCACCAGACTGTCGGCAATATTTCTTTTTTCTTTCGTCATTTTATTTATACTTAGGTATATTTTTATTGTAATTAACCCCTTACCGTTTGTATTTTTTTGTTTTTTTTTTCGGAAACAATTTTTTGGTAGTCCTTGATACGCACTATTTAGTTAGTTCAGACAGTTTTCCATAGTCAGATTACTTTTCGAAATATGATAACAAACTTATATTTCACATAATTATATGGTATATGCAGTAAAAGCGATTAAAACTAATGTGACATAAATGGCATAATATGCATTGCATACGGTTATAAAATTAAATTTAATAATTAATTTATTATTTTTTAATTTACGATATAGTTCATCTAAGTCTAATAACTAGTTAAAACAGAGCTTCCTCTCTTTTACCTTTTTGCTGTGCCCAACAGGGTCCATAATAATCACTATTATAAACACATACCACCTAAGCATACATTTTATGGAAAAGCAATAAAGATATTGAGTATTGCATTTTAGGCGACTGAAACTAATTGTCATATTTGACATCGCATGCTCTAAAGGTAATTTTAAATGAGTCCTCGGTACAATATAAAGTTTTAGAAAATAAAAATCTGAATTTAATGGAAATATAATCAAATAGAGATCTGTTGGATTTAGGAACTTACATTTTACACTTATTAACTATCTATACCGACTTACAGGATAACAATTCACCAGTGGCGTATCATTCATGTAAGACGTCATTTTTTTTTTGTGTATGGTGTATAAACTATGTCAAATAAATTATATTCTATGTTTCTAAAAATACATGGCCCTCAAGTGAGAAAGGATAGGAGCAAAGCCGCGGAAATTGCTAGCATTCAATATTTTTATTGCATTCTGCTGAAAATAATATACCACTGTGTATACAGCAAAATATGAGAGAGAAAGAGGGTTTCATTTACTTACCTTTAAACATTTCTATTCTGTTATTTAATCTACATTAAGTCCTTGAACTCGAAAGTGTCTATTCTATACAATTACTATTCATTTCAAAAATTTAGTAATAAATCAAAGTTACGCCGCTGTCTGTCTTACGCAACTACAAACAAACAATTATCAACAGACAATATTGTTGTGCCCATTGTTTTATCAAAATCAAAGGCTACAGTGCCATTAAAATGTTTTTAGTTATCAAAGTTTATAGCAGCTTGTTAGCGCGAATATTTGACGGCGTCACTTCTTGATAACTCGGCCGTATCAGTTGAGTACGACGTGACCCTGCAGAGATGTGGAACAGAAGTTTAATGAGAATATTTCGTTAATATTTGGTTTCACAACTGAAATTTCAGTGAGCAGGACGCATTGCTCGCAGAACATATTATAGTCAAAGGGGCCGAAAGGAACTGGAGTGGTGACCGCGTACCTGAAGACACAGAGTTGGAAGGCCTGCCATAAGGTGGACCAATGACCTGGAGAGGGTCACGTTAATCTAATGGATTGGAGACGTGCACGACCGGTCGGGGAAGCCTATTTCCATCAATGGACGTTCTTTGGCTAAAATTATGATAATGTAACTAGGTTTACGATCCGATGAGACTGAAAAGTTATCTGGAGTATTGACCATGTAGTGGAAGCATAGAAAGAAAGAAAGAAAAAAGTTATCCAAGTATAAGTATAGCGTCCACAGTGTGGGCCTGTGCCCTGGAGCTTCAAGTGAAGTGACATTTTATCAGCAATGACGTTTGGGATTGGCCAAGTGACATTCCGGTGGTACATATCATCCCATTCTGGACTTTTTTGTGTATACAGCAGATTCTCGCTGGATGCGAAAAGCAAAGGACCAGTCGATGTGACGACGCTTAGGGGAGTCCTAATGACCAGCAGTTGACGTCTTTCGGTTTAAGTAATGATGATGACGAATTATTTGCGGTGGTCGTCAGACTTGCAACCAACTTGTCCAGCCGGCTGGCTAACATATTTAATATTCATGAAAAAATATTCACGGATATATTGATAATAAATATACAAATTGTGGCAGATAGATGGAAATAGAGAATATATTCTATATTGTAGGTACACCATAACAAGTGTTAATGGGCGATCTTGTCGCTTAAAGAGTTTTTTTACAGAGAACTTAACTACACCTTTTTATTGTCAGGTGTTGATTCCCTTTGATATGTTTCAATAGCTATCTGGAACTGTCAATATTTTGCAATAATAGTCAGTTATGAAACAATAGAAACCAGTAACAGTCGAACATCACACCAAAACACTGATCTATATCAAAGGATAGTCAAACACAATGTACTCATATTGCAGGTAGTAAATAACAGGCTTCCGTAACTACCAATAAATCTAACTGGGGCTGCCGAATATTCCATTTCCCGAATATATCACAGCCAAATTGAGTCAATGTCGCCCGTGTTAGCTTTTTTTTGTGACTTTCATATTTTCAGGATACGCGTTTGGACGCATTTTTTGGAGTGATAGAAAAACATTGAATCGTTTTTCCTTCGTACTATTAAAATACTGCGTACGATCATCAATTCGCCTGTCAAAATGTGATATTATCGCTTATCTTTTTTTGATTCAGTATCTGTCGAAAAACTATGTCTTGTACCTACTGAAAAATGTAAAGCTCGTTAATCTCGTAAGAAAAGATTCGATTCGGAAGAAAACGTTGGATGGGTGGTGTGAAAGCTGATGGGAAAGGGGCCGGGAGACTGCTGAGATGACGACTTACAGAGAAGTAATGATGAAGAAGACATTATTGCATCGACCCCAAATAAACTAGGATATGAGCAAGAGAGTGATGATGAGCTCTTTCCAGCTTTTTCTCTCCAATTTCTTACTACAACATTTCTTAGATCTTAAAATTTCAATAGTTTATCAGGGCATAACATATTTTAAACTAGAATTTCTACCCATCATTTTGCCCTACGGCCCGTTTCTAGTCAGTACGAAGTTTGATGGCATTGCTCTGATCAAATTAATACTCTGTATACAGATGTTTCGCTTACTTCATCAAAATTTTGATCATTAGTTCCTACGCAGTTCCTTGTTTACAGTTATAAATTATAAAGCACTGTTTGATGTTGCGTTATTATTGGAATATCAACTAACTTTGCGTACGTAAGGAGGATATGATGACGTCATAAGATATGACGTCGGAAACTCAAGCAATTATGGAATCTAAAAGCATATTTGACCTCTCTACTTTTATTATTATTGTTATTTTATGAGTATGGAATACTCGAAAAGGTCAAACACGTTTTCCTGATATAAATTCTCATTACTTAAACGGGAGTTTAATTTAAACAACAATTACCAGTTAAAAGCTTACTTTCAATTTAAATAATTGATGACTAAGCTATTGGCTAAAACCCCTAAAGTTAATGAAGTGAGCCCTGCTGAATTAGTTTAAGGGGCTTAAGAGATAGTAAGGGAAGTAAATATTTACCAGAGGGAAATTAATACAGAGCTCGTTCACAACTTGTAAATGTTACGTAAACTACTGTTTAAACTTAAGTAGGATAGGAAGTCCAAAGTGCTAACAACATGTTCAACTTGCATTTGGACTTTTTTTCTGAAAAGCTGAACGAACACTTTGGGATGAAAATAGAATTAGCAAGTACTACGTACGGAATTATTACATTATACCATTATAATACTATTCTGAATGATGAATTTAACAAACTCCACTTTAGCCTGAAAACCGGACAAACTTTGGTATTTAAGTAGGGTTTGACTCTCATATTCAGAACTCAGAATCTGGCCTTTACACTTACCTACTTATGTAATTGTTTATTGTGCCCACAGAACAGAAAAAACAGGTGTTGCTGTTGCAGCTGTTTTTTTCTGTTCTGTGATTGTGCCTAAGGATTAGAGCACACATCACCAGTGGTGTGGCACCCCCTTGCCTCGGAAAGCACTTAAAGCGCGCCTGATCTCTCCCCGGTCGTGTCGGATTGCCGTCCCACTGCACTATGAGAGTGAAGAAACAGAGAGTACACCTGATGTTTGCGCACACGCTTGTGTACTATAATATCTCCTGCGCACTAGGCTAATCTCCGTTGAGATTGGCCACTGTAATCAAAATTCGGTCAGGAGGGATTTTAAGAGCACACATAACTGCAAATGATCGGCTCAGTAAGTACGACTTTTTCTTCCAGTTTCCATCTCCGTAGACATTAACTCTCTTCGCCAAATCTTCTTTCAAACTTCTTTTTTTTCTTTTCTAATTTTGTAAATGTGAGTATAATGGAGTAACTTCTATTAATAGATAACTGCTTATTTGATATGAACGAGCATGGCAGTTGAGAGTTTGTCATGCTCACTCAAATGTTTCGCTGATGGTGGCACATGTGTTGGGTCATTCGGTTCCCTTGAGCTGAGTGGTGCTGATTCACTTGTCATGTTCATCAACGGGCGCCGTCAGTTGGGACTGGTCATCTCTTAGCTGCCATTGTCTTGTTTTGGTTTTATTTTCTGTTTTTTTTTTACATTATTCTAACATAATTAGAAGCAACTAGAAATATTTAACCAGAAATGTAACACATAACGGAGTTTCTTGCTTTGGAAAGTCATGACATATAAACTTATTCATTTCCCCAAGCACGATTTGTATGTTCTTTGCAAAGTCCCTACTGTAAGACAAGTATTTCTGATAAACACATTATTACGTAAGCATACTGATATTGAATATGACCCTAATCTCAATACTAAAAACGTAGATTTAACAGAATTTGTCAGACAGAGATCGTTAATCTTAAAATTGCGAGAAGAAGTTACAATTTTTTAAGTCCTGTTGTCTATAACAAAATAAATGAGAAATTAAATTTCCCGCTTTCGTTACGAGAGTGTAAACTGAAGATTGAAAATGGCTTCAAAACCTGACTTATGAGGAAACAGAGAGCCTCATAAAAATTTAAATTGTACTCATACCATATTCTCCGCATACACTTACACCCACCCTTCTCACACACACATAGACGCACGCACCTCCACACCCTCCCCTCACACATACACTCACCCACACACACTCACTTCACCCACATATACTGCTACAACTTTTATAAATAAATGTTTAGTCCTAGTTTTATTATTATTAAATGTTTATGTCTAACTTTACCTGTATGTATAACCAAAATGGTTTTTTTATGGAACTCAGCTGTCTTTTGCTCCTGGGGTGGGTGCTAATAACCGCGACACAGTTACTAAACTAACGCAGTATTAACGTACACAAAATTGTTATATGTTTTTGTTCCAATAAAATATTTTTATTTGTATCGTATATTTGTATAATTAGCTACACTCGTCGAGAGGTCCTTAACAAAAATACTAATTAAGAATTTTTCATGATTTAGTTGACATAATTATGATGACATTTGACTATGATGTACTAGAATTATATTATTTTTTAATTTGATGATTATTTGACTAAGATGAACTTTGACTTTGATTATTTGATTTTTTATATTTGACTACAATGACATTCATATTAAGATAATCAATTGATGTTAATTAAATGATAAATCATATAAATTCTAAATTCAAATCAATAATAATGGAATCTTTGTAAATATTTGTTAAGGAAATAAAGGGCTTATTATTATATTATTATTATATTGTAGAATTAGCTTAATTTTTCTGACTTACCGACTTATTGACAATTCAAAAGTGCCTGTAAAGGGTTTATTTGAAATAAATAATATGCTTTTATTTGAAACCATCCATCCATCGACCGCTTCACTAAAAATACAAAAGAGCTGAACATTTCATGAAAACCACTTTTAAAATGGGTCAAGACGACAATGGAGCGCCATCCGACTGTACCCATACCATACATCCTGTTAATAGTTTAAACAAGACTGGAAGAGATGTTATCTTGTTATCTAACAAGGCGCTTTTCAAGGGCTCTCCTGGTGAAGTTAAACCAATTCCCTTAACTTAGGTACAGTCTCAGCGAAAATAGGTTCGTCATCTTTATTTTTGATTTTTTTACGTGCTCTATGTACTTATTAGACGACTTAGTGTTTTCAATGATAATAACACAGAATGTTATTTATTTAATTAATAAAACAATTAAAATTAATTAAATAAAACAGGTTTTACTAATATTTCTAATAAGATGGTCAGTCCATTTAAAAGGGTTTAATGTAAACTAGACATCAGTGACAGTTTATTTATTATTTTGACCTTTGTTTTCAGTGCCGAAGCGTTAACTCTTAATAAATAAATTACGCTAAGGACAAATAATATTGGAGGTATATCTAAATAAACATCCAGTATTATTTGTGCTTGATTTTATATGAAAAGAACAGAAAAAACTGACGAAGGTTTGCGACCTGACTTTACAAAACATTTCTATGTCTAGATACATATTACCTGTATTCAAAGGATGTGTGGCATCAAAGGTTTGATACTAAGTCTTGGTTTGTAATGGTTGTGTTAGATAATAAAGTTATAGACTTGTGTAGGTATATTTAGTGCTAACTAGGGTTTGAATTAATATTTGCTTCTGGTTTAAGATGAGGGCCTAAATTGTTACGAAATTATTTCGAAGTTTCAGACGTACGTAAGCAGCTTTGGCAGATGGATGTTTATAACAGAATGTGTTGTAAATTTACTACAGTAATTTATTCATTCATAACTAACTGACTACCTTGTTGGTGTTCTGGTTGTTTACGGGTTTGATTCTTAGGTCGAGAAAAGTGTCTTTGGATTTTCCCAGCTAGAATTTTTCAGTAGCAGCCGGTAGTCTGGACTTGTTTCCGATTGATGACAATGGGCTCGCGCTCTATTATGTACATGGTAATGACCGTGGCCTACGAGTTGTAGTTCAAACCCAGACAGGTGATTTACTATGCATGATATATAGGTATATTTGCTTTAACTCAACAGAGTCGCTCTCACACCCCCAGCAGCAGCCGCCGCAGGAGACGCCCTGGGCGTCGGGGATCGCGAGACGTAGACCTGCGGACGGTGAGTAATGAGTAGCTCGCCGTCCGATCAGCCCCCTTAGCCAAAATACATTTCTATAAACGTTAACGCTAACGCTTCGTACAAAATGTATGGCAACGACGTTTTGCACGAAGCGTTAGACAGAGAACTGTCACGTGACTCACGCCCAGTAATGTCTTTGCCATACATTTTGCACGAAGCGTTAGCGTTAACGTTTACAGAAATGTATTTTGTCTAAAAGGGCAGCACCAGGCCAGAGTCAAAGGCGCGTAGTGTTTCACGCGCGCCTCGTAGAGATGTCAGCAATACTTGCTCGATGCATGCCCACGGGTCGCAGAAAAATTCGAAAACAGAGTTACCGCGCCCCTGGGCACTCAGGCAAGAAAGGAACAGGGGTGGGTTTTAGTCAGTAAAAGTCTGATACGCCCTCCCTTTCCACCCAGAGCGGGAGAAGTCATTGGATGATTTCCAACACCCACAAAAAAAGGTATATTTTAAAAGGCTTTGATTATCACCCCAAGGCCCGCGTGGTGAATTACAGCCCACTACCTCTAGCAGAGAGAAGGCCTGTGTACCAACATGAGACATAACTGGTGAAATATGGTTCTGGTTTACTAAAAGAGTAAGAGAAAGAATAAGAGGATGCGACAGATGGAGCCAAAGGATGATAAATGATGTTTATTCAGTAAATAGGTTACAAGGAACACTTTTACACGTCAATATTTTTGGTCAGTTTAAGCTAGATGAGGTCGATGTTTCCTAGCTGACTACCCTGAGAAGAAACACCGAAACAAACTCAGAAGTCAAAGTCTCTTTTAAAGTGTTCAAATAAATACAATATGTACTAGTCAAATCATATGAGAACCATGTACGTTTATGTCTGGGATGAGCTTTTTGAAGAAAGCAACACACAAATTCGAGTGTACCTGTCCAGACAGTGCAAGCATTTGACAGTCATCGTGAAGCTCAACTCAGAACTTTGAGGAGCTCAGCAAACCGACGAACAATACCAAAGTAAGGACATTTGAGTAGGCCGCAAAAATACTCAAACTGCCAGACAATCATAAAATCTACATGAATATAACGACATACATAGTTCTCGCATTCACATTATTCTATATGAGAACCATGCAGCTTAGTGTCTGTAATGATCTTTTGAAGAAAGAACCACACATATTTGAGTGGACCTGTCCAGTCATTGCAAGCATTTGTCAATAGTCGAATAGCTCAACTTAAAAACCACTAAGGAGCTCAATGACTTGACGAACAATACCAAAGAAAGGACATTTGGGTAGGCCGCAAAAGTACTCAAACTGTCAGACAACGTCAAAAATTACTGTAAAAGGGAGGCGAAAATAATAATAATAACCCACATAGTCCTCACATTTACAACAACCCAGTGGTATCCCAGAGAGGGCAAAAGGAAAAGAGGTAGACCGCAAAAAAGATGGGACGACGACATTAGACAAGTGGCTAGAGTCATGTGGAACAGAGTGACACAGGAAAGGAAATAATGGAAAAGGTTGGGAGAGGCCTTTGCCGATTGGCAAACAGATCTAGGAAGGATAACCAAGCAACAGATATTGGCCTAAATAGTTTATTTAGTTTAACGGTCCAGTGTTATTGTAAGTTTAAATCCATTGTAAATAGAGATCCGAATGAAAAGCTATATTATTATTATAAAAGAGTACCTACACTTTGTCTAACCCTTCGCGGAATACAGGCGTTGTGTTATACTACCTATTCATTATATGTACCCTTATTTCAAATTTTGAAGGCAAGTGACCGCACTGAGCCCACGTGGTGGATTACGGCCTCTTTCCTTGCCCGGGGGTGGAGGATGCCCGGGGGTGGAGGATAAATTCGAAAGAGTTACCTCGCCCCCGGGCGCGTAGGGCAGGGAGGAACAGGGGTGGGTTTTAGTCAGTAAGAGTCTGACACGCCCTTCCGCTCCACCCCAGAGCGGAAAGAGTCATTAGATGATTTCCCACCCACCCAAAAAAAAAAAAAAAAAAAACGGCCTCTTTCCTCCTAGAGAGCCAGCAATGGGAAAATTAAAAGACTGATTATGCTCAGACAATTTTAAAACCTTTTCCATTTAAATTGACTCCTTGCTGTTTCCTAACATCATTTTTAACAAATTATTTATTAGATAATATATGATTGCAAGGTAAAACATGTAGGTACGTATTTAAGTACAAATTTAAACTGCTAACATTCATCCTAAGTATATCGAAACTCAGCTAAGATCGGAGATAACTCAATTTGCTTCAAAGTGCAGGTGTCAGAAGAAACCTGGCATAAGCCCAGTTTCCCAAACTAGGAGAGCAAGTTTTTCTCCATTAGGCGTATCGTAAATGCATACAGAATTTTCAAACTGTTTTTTATTCAGCTTTATTTTGGAAGTTCACTCTTAAAATTATTTACGTTTTCCAGTGATTGGCGTCCATTAGTGAATATAAAAAAAATGATTATTTTAATATCGTACGTTTATAATTATTATACCTACCTACTTTTGAGAAGCTTCTTTGGGAGATATCTAGGTACTTAATACCAATAATGATTGAATGGAATTTTTATGAAACATTTTTTTTGGAAAAACAACTATTGTGATAGTCAAATCTATTTTAATCTAAAATTAAGTAAAAAATATTCAGTAAAATATATATATTTTTATATTTACGTGCCAAATTCAAAATGAATAAGAGATTAAACAATATTCAACCTAAACGTTCTATAGTAATGTCCGTTTATTATTATAGAACGTCTACAGCTATAAGAAGATTTTCCAAAATATATATATTTTTTTATTAATCTACTTAGAGCTTCTTCTTTCGAATCGATGGTTCCCTGAATTTCAAATACTGTGGGCCCAGAAACTTAGAGCTGTAGTTATAAAAAGATTTTTCCAACTAATGTCTAGTCCTAAATTCCAAAGCAATGTTCCACCATTTTGCTAAAAAGCCGTTCTCTAAATACAATGGTAGATTTGTAATAATGTAGGCAGACAAACGCCTGAGGGTGACGACGAGACACTAGGCAGTCCTTATTCAGCCTTGGGCAGTCTGCTACCCACTTCATTTGAATACAGCGAATGTTTTCATAATATACTCTCATAGTATGTACAGTCACTAGCATAAGTACACTAACAGTTACACACAACTTATTATAACTGGTTAAGTGTTGACATACAACGTGGCAATACCACACTTCCAGTCGACAGCGATGCGGACGAATTTTTTGAAGCGATATTAAAAAAAAAATAACAATAAATTCTCAAAATATTTTTTTCGTGCAATAACGATTGTAATTTTGAGGCATGAGGCCTTAAGCAAAGTGACATTTTATCAGGGCTACCGGCTTTCAAAAAGTCCATAATGTGTCAGATTTACATGTGCTACCTCTTCCTTTTCGTTGTCATTTGCATTCTGGTATTTCAACGATCGCTATCGCTTATACAAATGTCAAATTTTAGGTACTGTTTTCTGCCCATGGAAATGAGCAACTTTTCTTACGGAAGTCATAGTAAATCCCCAAATAAAAATGTTTTTTCTGTACAAAGTTCGTTATCAGATCAAGATGTATAAAAAATAATAAAATCAATTTTTTTTTCTTAATTTTCTATGACTTTCTTGTACCAGTACCTATCTAAAAAATTATCAACCATTTTCGTTACTGTAAAATGCCATTTTATCTATAAACTATTATAGGTAGTAAATAAACCTACTCGTAGTATCGCAAAAACTACGTAAGTAACTCTATCAATACTTTTGAAAAATAAAACGCTTTTGCATTTTGCGTGTGGGAAACATATTCATGCTCTTGACTGTACCTAGGTACTACGAGTTTATTAAAACCTTTTTTATGACGTACCAAGTAAAATATCGTCAGTGCTTTGAACAATGTTGGACTTAGTGCAGGTACCTGCTGCGAGGAACTGTTTATATTGTAGAAAAATGAACACGAGGCGAGCATTTTGCATGTTTATCTGAGATAAGCAGGAAATTCGACGTAATTTTTCTTTGAACGCGTGTGTGTGTGGTAAGGTGAGAAATATTTAAAGGTCATGTGAAAGTAGCAGATATAAATAAGCATTCTTACTTGTTATTTTTGTAATGAAATCGTTTTGCAAGTAGGAATTCATAGAATAGTAGAAAGATCTGAACCTACACCAGTCCATTTACAGCTAGTTTTTCCAATGTCAGGGTCCATGTGTTTCTGTTTGAGGAAAAGTTATGAATTATTGACTGTTATTTCCATACAAAAACAAAAACATATATGACATTTCAAAAATCAACCCTCGACCACTTCTTGCCGTCGGAAAAAAAGTTTATAGCCAGGCAAATGTGAAATCCACTTCCTTGTCATTTCTTTAGGTAGGTATAGAAGTGTAGTTACGGCAAATACTCTGCCTATTTGGAATTTTAACTCAAAAATAGTATGAAACATCTGGTCTTCCGCTAACCCAGCCAGCAATAAAGTAACAGTAGTGAAAAATTCAGGTCACATTTTATAGACCTGAGATCGTTGCCAACTGCTGGCTTTTGAACCTTGCAGGCTACCATTTGATATACCTACTTATTATTGTATTATTTTTTTCAGTACAATATTTTCTTCTCTATTTACAACCGAATTAATCTGTATTATAAAGCCTGGAAGGGCTTTTGTTATTCTTCGCCAAATAATGTAAGTTTATTTAATTTCTGAAATGATAAAATTTCTTTTGTAATATTTTTCTGGTAAAAAAACTAATAATAGGAGTTCGCGGAAAAACTACATATAAATTATAATTTAAATATCATGTTGTTCGGAAGCCACAGAAACAACTCAAACAGCAAAACAAACTTAATCAATTAATGCACAAAACGTATTCCGGAGCATTCAAAAGCAAATATCAATTAAAACGTTTCTAAAAACTACACGAGCATGTCACTCTACCTGTTGTAACAACATAGTATTTCTGTGCAGTGTAACTTTTCAATTGGCATAAAGTTGCGCTGTGCCCGGCGCCTGATCAAATTATTACCATGTTGCGGCTCCAACTGCGTCAGACTCACACATCACAACCAAAAAGTCCTATATACATACGCGAATAATGGTACTCACAACCCAGAAACACCTTGGAACAAGAACATCGTAAGTACAAACTAGGTTCATTCAAACTCGTCCTCTCAAGTTGGGCTGCCATAACTCCCGTCTTCCCTCAGTTGACAGGAGTGATTACAGCCTGTGTGTGGCAACTTCTTAATAAGTCCTCACAACATTTGCATCGGCTACGGAGACTTCCACCACTGAAATGTACACCAACTTTCTTCTTGAATCTTCAAGTTTGTGTCGCGAACTAAACTTTCCACCGAAGTGTGGGGCGATAAAGAATGTAGGTAAATACTGACTTTTATTGTTGTTTACTTTATTCACGCATTTTCCGCGTGAATGAAGTCTCGAACAAGTATAATAAACAAAAGTATTTTTCTATTGTATTGTGAACTTGTGAAGAAAGTTTTTCAACTGACAAAAGTCAGTTTGATTCAATGTACAGTGTTCAATGTTACCTGTAGATATATTATGGTGTGTTATTACACCATCGTTATAAAATAGAATAGAATAATTCCTTCTTTATTGTACACCAAAACAGTTACTCAATACTCAGTACTTTATTACATTCCACAATATATATGCTTAGGTGGTAGGAAACATTAACTTCAGAACAATCATGGACCTGTCGGGCACATCAGCAAAAAAAAGATCCTAGGTAGAGATGGAGACTTATCGTAATCTAATAATCTAACTTATTCTAAAAACAGAATTGAAAACTTGAACAAAAATAATGCCCAACGCGCCTAAAGAAGTTTTCACTTAAAAAAAACATTAATTGTGTATTTTACATAAGTTTTCGGGAATTTTCATTTAAATATCTATTCTTTTACACTGTAATAACATTTGCTTAATAATATCTTTTTTAGTTTAATCGTGAATAGGTGGAGTTTTATTTTTCTTTTCTTATAGATTCGGGTAATTTATTTTATATTTTTATTGACATAACCACCCTCTGGTTGAACCCTGTTGAATGTATTTTTAAGCGTGATGTTGATAAGTTTAGTCGTGTTCTGTGTCGGAATGTGTATCTTGCTTGTATATCTTCACGTTTAGTGTAAGTCTTGGTGTTTATGAGCGAATCAATTAGCACATATACACAAACTTAAATCTATGGTTACAATGGCGGTCTTATCGCTGACAGCAATATCTACTAGACAACATTTGGATGGACTGAAAGATCCTAAGCCAAAAAGGGGGGTAGTCTGCGGTGACGGGCGGGCGTTTTTTGGGGGACTGTCTTTATGTAGAACTTTGACGTTCAAAAAGTGCTGGTTCTCAGCCTAGTTTGAATAAATGACTTTTGATTTTGATTTTGGTGTACTTGCTAATAAATTAACATTTATATAAAGATTAATTTACCTAATTTTAAGATTTATATAATTTTAGGTCCTGAGTTTGATCCCTTGATAGAGCTAATTATTATGAAGTTTTATGTATTTAAATCTCCATGCATAAAGGTATCTAACAATGGCAGACATAATGTCTTAGGTAGTCTCTCTCAGTCGACCAAGGGTGGTGAAGAAATAAAATGGTCGTTTGGTGGGTTGGCATGATGATTTTTTTATTCGATAACTCTGCAACAGCATTTTATTTTTTGGAGGGTGGTAAATCATCCAATGACTTCTCCCGCTTTGGGTGGAGCGGGAGGGCGTGTCAGACTTTTACTGACTAAAACCTCAGCTGCCTATGCCAAGGGCCGCGGTAACTCTCTTTCAAATTTATCAATTCTACAGGGTGTAACGGAAAGCTGTGGTCATATTTTAAGAACCGGTTCTGTCCATGGAAATGCACAACTATCTCTAAGAAAAAATAGAAAATTGAAAAAAAAAATATTGAACTTTCCATACAAAGTTTTCAAAAAAATTGGAGAATTTCCTCAGGTTTTCTTGAAGAAAGTGGTTCATATCGATGGATAGATGCAGTTCTTAAACTGTGACCACACTTGTTCGTTACACCCTGTATAAAATCCTAAGTATTTACAATTACAACATGGGCATTATCAACCTAAACATTAAAGGCCCTATATATGAAAAATAACCATGTGATTAATTTTAAAAACTGATTATCAGGTCCTTAATTAAATTTTTTTATGTATGGTTCCCTAATCAGTATTTAAACTTAGCATAAGGTTAGCGAGTTTTTTAAATAAGCCTGCAAGTTGTTGAAATATATATATTTACTAGCTTCTACCAGCGACTTCGGCCGCTTGGAATTCGTACTTCCCCCTTAGACTATGACTAGGTTATAGATGGAGTGTCAAAATCCAGCAATTCCACGCGCGCCTCAAAGAGATGATTGTCAGCCACCACTGACGGGGCCCATCGTGGCCGCTGCCTGTATGCCTAGGGGTAGCGGACAAATTCTTAACATGAGTTACCGCACTTCTGGGCACTCAGGAAGGGAAGGAACAGGGTTGGGTTTTAGTCAGTAAGAGTCTGATACGCCCTCCCGCTCCACCCAGAGAGGGAGATGATTTCCCAGACCACAAAAAAAAGGTGCTTCATTTAATGTCGAATGACGTTCCTTCTATAACCTTTCATAATCTAAGCTTCCCCCATTATAAATTATATATCTTTGTAGTGCATGGTACATACGTCTATAATCTATAATTAATTAATTAATTAGCCATTTCACCAGCGCACGCGGATAAAACAGTTCGATATCGCGTTTCTTCCCACTTACTTTACAAATATCAATATCTAAGGCTAACCAAGAACTTTAGCGTAATGCTAGATAGCCTTCCTCATGAATGTGGCTATCCAAATCCGACTGGTAGTTTCAGAGATTAGCGCGTTCGCTTTATTAGATTAATAACCAGCTTCTGCCGCAAACATACAAACTTACAAACGTACTTACAAATTTTCACATTTATGTTATTAGTAGGATAAGTATAGATTTCTCGCACCTCTGCATATTCTTTTATCATAGTCCACTAAGGTGTGATCTTTTATGTATTATTTTGTCTCAGTAAATATGAATATACTTGGTGAATAAATATGCATTGTAAGGATGACTAGCGACGCAAGATGTAGGTGGCATTGTGTAGGAGCCAGGTGATTGAATATCTGTTTTGTTTTTGAACTCAAACAACAAACAGTAAATAACTTTATTTTTATCCAACTGCTTTAGAAGGAGGGTAATGTAGGTATGTATGTACTTATGTGTGTTTAATTCTTTGGCATGCCCTGCAGCCTAAACGGCTACATAGATTAAAACAAATTAGGTATCATTAAATTTTTCTGAAGCGGCCAAAAAACATATGCTAAATGAATTTTGGAAAAAAATAAACAAGATTAACATCTTTTTTTTTGTGTTTCAAGTGATGTCGTTTGTACTGAACATCCCACCCATACGCACAAAACGTTTTGCGAACACATTCATTGTGCGTACAGCTAAGGTGTGGAATTCCCTGCCAGAGTCTGTGTTTCCTGATAGCTACAACTTTGAAGTCTTTAAGTCAAGAGTGAATAGGTTACTTCTAGGCAAGCGTGCTCCATCTTCTACCTTGTCATCGCTTACTATCAGGTGAGATAGCGGTCAAACGCATGCCTATAAAATTACTTTTTTACAAAAAAAACAACCGACTTCCAAAAAAGAAAATACAATAAAAATTAAAAAATAACTTTAATTTCGGAAATATTTTATTTCTTCGTTATCTGACACCGACTTCCGAAATTAAATTTATTTTTGAAGTTATACTTCTGGCGCGTTATGAAAAAATGATTAGAAAGAAATTTTAAGATGCGCGCGCATCACTGTCCCACAAAATTCACAGGTTGAAGTTAGCTAGAACCGACCACCCTGAAGTTAGCTACGGTCTGTGGTTCATGAAGAATGATTGTTTTCCTTTTGTAAACTTTGTGACAGTTTGGTTTTTTATCTTGTTACGCCAAAGAAGTATAACTTCTTATATGCGCACCTAAGTACACACACACTTTTGTTTAAATTTGTATTGTACCTATTTTCTTTTTTGGAAGTTGGTTGTTTTTTTTTGTAAAAATGTTTTTATTTTCACTTTTTTGTTGTTATACCCCAGAACTAAAACCCCAATATCATGGAACGTGTAATTTAAACATACTTAATTTTTATGTATACGTATTTTTCGTTTTTGTTCAGTTTTTCAAAATGCTCAGAAGCAATTTCGATAAAATTTATATGATACCACTTTGGGAGTATATTATTTCGGATAAAAAAAGAATTTTGAAAATCGGTTCACAACTGACAGAGAAATCGGTGGATGTATGTCCACCGATTTCTCTGTCAGTTGTGAACCGATTTAAAATTTAAAAAAAAAAACACAGTTGAACATAGAAAAAAAAAGTCGTATTTTTTGTGAGATAGGTAGCAAAGTGGGGTATCAAAATAATGGGCTCGAGGTTACTTTCGAGTCGATGGTTTTTAAATACTTTGGGCTCAAAAGCCGGCAACATTAATTGCGGCGTCTGTAGCGTTCATCAGGTCCTCCATAGTGTAGGTGTATGGGCACTTGGGGCATTCTAGTATGTGAGTCATGTTCTGGACAGGGGCACCTCACTCACATTGGGTATCAGACGAGTCTATAAAACCCCAATTCGCCAAGTTGTATTTGTAGCGGCCTATCTAGGTACGCAACCAATTGAGTGCTTTGCATATAGGCCACAGCAGTTCCCGTCCGGGTGGCAGATTTCAAAAATATAACTCACTGAGAAGATTAGTTTTGAGGATAGTCTCTAAAAAGTTGCCGAAGCTGCAAGGTACCCGTAGGTGACAAATAAAACTATATAGCTACTTATAATTAATCATTTTCGTTCTCCTGCCCTTATCCCAATTTATTTGGGGTCGGTGCAAATGTCTTTTTCTTTGACATTCCTCTATTAGTCGTCATCTCTGTTGTCACCCCCTTTTTACCCATAACCTCTTTCACACAGGCCATCCATCGTTTCTTTGGCCTTCCCCTACTCTTCTTGCAAAATGTTTAGGTACCTACAGTGAATGAGATTCAATATAATTTTTTATACGAATGTTTAAAATATTTTGCTTCTACTTTATTTCATTTTAGAAATGACTAGAGATTTCTTAATTATCCTAACCTATACTATAAGCGAATATAAACAGGACCCGTAAGGGTGGAAAATTTCTGAGATTATTTTGTTTCGCCAAGGTTAATTTTACTCTATATAAGGTCGTCGCCCTTTACATAGGTTCTAATAATAATTACTATAATGTAGAATATTACTTCTAACGTCTAGCGAAATTCCTACAGCAATATTGTCGCATAATCATTTACTTTTATGACTGCTGTTGCCTTCTCCTCGCTGTATATGTTATAAACATTGTTGTATATTATGTAATTTCAGTGTATGCTAAAACTCCCTTCCTTTGCTTTTCATTAAAGCTTATATTTATTTTGTTATGATTTAATTTTATCGCCATTTGTTATTTAGCCTTGTTTGCACCCCTTTCTTAGCCTTATTTATGAAAAAAATGCGCATGTGATTAAATTTTAAAGATTGGGTTTTTGGCGGGATTTTCTCGAGTGAAGTTCAGTGGCTGTTTTAATTATTCCCTTATTGATTCCTAGTGGATATTGTAATGTAAAATTTGTGTAGTTTTGTATCTCAAGTGTCTACGCAACTGGACAAAATGTAGAATCATTGAAACAGGCGCGATCTCTGTAAAATGGAGCTGAGAATTTTGTTGTAGTATTAATTACCTCAGCTAAGTTTACCGAGAAGGCTGACTCGACACATTTGTTGCCAAATACTGCAAAAAACTTTAGAATGTGTTACATCTACATTCTTATGGAAAAAACAAATAAAAATACACTACTGATGACTAGGCAGCATGGTATCTGACCTAAGCCTGTTCCAAAAGGAACAAAGAAAAGTTTACACATTGATTAGCGGGTTCTTAATTCAAAATTTTCTTTAGAGATTTTAAATTTTGTATCCGCTAAACAGTATTTAAAGTAAGTTTATGATCAACGAAAGGTATATAAAGGATGTAAAAAGACAGTTTCCGAAGCCGAAAGCCATATATTCTACCCATTATTTGGATTTTTTTTTCCACTAGACCATATCTGGGAAACCACTGGTTCTGGAGATATTGAAGGTCAACGTCGCAATTTATTTTTACTTTTTTACGATAGTGTATTCTAAGTTATTACTAAACTTTTTTCCAAACAGGCTGAAAATTTTGAATTAAATATTTACTGTAGCGACATCTATGGCTCCACATATGAACTAAAAACACACAAATCCTGTATCGCGCATGCAGAGTTCGCCGCGTGATTTGAACATATACAACAGTCTGAAAACAACCAGAGCAGTTGCCCGGACCAAACACAACACTCGTCTGGTCGGAGGATCCTCCCTTCTCAATGGAGGTTTGCGGGACTTTACACCTTGAGGGTGTCAGTCCCTGTTCGGCATGCCTCCAAACTACTAATCAATCTTAAAATTAATCATAATGGCTATTTTTTTTAATATCATATTGGTTCCGTACCCGAAGGGTAACCAACAGGACCCTATTACTAAGCCTTCGCTGTGCATCCTTCGTCCGTCCGTCCGTCCGCCTGTCTGTTAGCGTAATAGGTAGACAGTTCACATTTTCACAGAATGTGTATTTCTGTTGCCGCTATAACAAAAAATAATTGACCCTACTAGAAACTTGTTTTTTTTCTGGCATTTTTTGGTCGGTCTTAATAATGGCAACAAGTAGACGCGTATAGTCTTATACGATGGTACAGAACCCTCGCACTTGCCCGTTTTTTTTTATAAATAAGGCTATTAGTCTCGAGCAAAGTTAGACAAATAAATAAATTGCCGAGGCTGTATTTTTAAGCTTAATAGGAAGTGTGAGTTACAAAGACGGAACAAAATCTCGCCTTTCCGCATTTTCTCTTACGTTAAGCTCATTTTAGTTAATTCCCCAGATTTCCCAAGACACACGTTACCATGAAGCTCCAATTCCGAGACACAATTTGTTAAACCACTTCAAAATGCGATCAACGAAAACTAATCCCGTAGCCGCCATCTTTCTCCAATAAAAATGAAGCATTCGACTTTCAAACACAATCATGTCGTTTTAAAAATCTTGCAAAAAGTTCCGACTCTCGTGAATAGCGATGTAAGTGAACTTTTTATTTTTGTCGCGCGAGAACAATCGCGTTCCTCGGCGGTCCACCGGTCATCAGTCACACGGAGTGGCCACTAGACTGCACAGACAAGAGGATTGTGGCCCTCTATGCACTTTTACTTTATGAATTTATAGTCCGCCACTATTCGCTAACACCGTCGTTTGTCAAGTTGTGTTGTCAAAACGAATTTGGAATTATTCAAATTCTGCGAGTTGATGCAATGTTGTGAGATTATTTGCTGTCAGCCTCAATAAAGGTATCAACATAGTTATTCCACACAGTGTTCCCAGTTATGGGAAGATATATTTCTACCCATATTTTATTTAATCTATTTATTAATACGTGAAGCAACAACTTTTCATCCCTTTTAACGAAAATCAAGCAGACGGACGTTATGGTTATAGAATCTTTATTTCTCAAAAGAAATTTACTACAAATTTCACTTAATGAGACATATTTTATCCATAAAATAATGATGACATTCGTGAGCAGAGCTAGTATGACACATGTATGACACACACAAATATGAGAAGTCAACAATAATTAAAGTACACAACAAGACATTGAAGGTAGCAGCAAAAGATTCATGAGAAAGTAAAGAAGAAAAAAAAAAAATTTTGTGGGTAAATTAAAAACATAAACCAGGGCCGGACTTAAATATTGTCAATAATAAAAGATTTTAGCTGAGTTTTAAATATTTGTAAACTTTTAGAGGTTTTTATTTCTCGTGGTAGTTTGTTGAACATCTGTGCCCCTTCGTAAGTAATACTTTTTTTTCCGTAATTTGTACGTGTTCTCGCGAGACAGATATCATTTGCGCTACGGAGAGGTCTTAACCCTTTTTCGCTGTTAGTTTTTAAAATCAGCTCCGAGTGTAGCTTTTTATCTTTAATTTTTTTAATTAGGATCCATGTATTATAGTAATAAATTTGTTTTATGTTCATTAATTTGGTTTCGGAGTAAATTTTATCTGTTGGTGTGAGGAAGTCATAATGAAATAATATTTTTATTAGTTTATTTTGTAGTCTTTGGATGCAGTTTAGGTTGGTTTTGGCTGCGCTACCCCATATTTCTATTAAATAATCTAGATGTGATCTGACGAGGGAGTGATAGATATTTAGTCTAACTTGTCGTGGTAAACATCGAACAACACCGTAAAGACGCCCTGCTAATGACGATAACGTAGATCTTATTTTGTTTATATGTGACTTCCATGTTAATCCACTGTCCAAAACTAGCCCTAGGTATTTCTCTTCGATAGATTCCCTTACTTGAATACTATTAATATAAAGCTTGGGGTAGCTTTGTAGTTGTTTGTTTTTTGCCTTAAATACAATATAGCTCGTCTTTGATATATTGATTGTGAGTAAATTATACTGGAACCAATCGTGTAATTTATCTAAATCCTTTTGTGCATAGCCCATCATTTCACTTATTGAGGAACCATAATAAAATATACATGTGTCATCTGCATATAGACTAATTTCGCCATTCAAAGACACCTCACATATATCATTAACATAGATTAAAAATAGCAAGGGCCCAATAATTGAGCCTTGTGGTATACCACATGTAATAGGCTGGGAAGTACTTTGGTATTTACCTATTTTTACGACTTGAAAGCGGTTCGTTAGATACGATTCCAAAATTTTGAGCGCATTGTCGGTGATGCCAATATTTTTCAACTTTTTTAGAAGGAGGGAATGACTCACGGTATCGAAGGCTTTCTTCAAGTCAATAAATATGCCAAGGCCTAGTTGTTTTCTATCGATGTTCATTCTGATTTTGGTAATAAGATCTACAGTGGCGGATAAAGTGTTTGATTTTGGACGAAAGCCGTATTGTCGTTCAAAAAGGAATTTTATTTTGTCTAAGTAGCTATTTAATCGATCATAGACAACTCGCTCAAAAACTTTAGAAATTACGGGTAACACTGACACAGGCCTGTAGTTACTAGGATCTGTCTTCGTCCCTGATTTATATATGGGAGTAACTTTTGCGATTTTAAGCTCGTCTGGAAAGTGGCCTGCGCATAGACAGTCATTTATAATCGTTGTTAAGCCTGGAACGAGAGATTCTTTTATACATTTAACTACTTTTGTACTGATTTTGTCTATACCTGTACTGCAATTTGAGTCTAGGGCATTTATAATTTTAGTAACTTCTTCCTCAGTGCATGGTGTTAAGTTATGTAGTTCGAATTCGTCATCCATATATAGTATATACTAGCACTTCGCCCACGACTTCGTTCGCGTGGATTTCAAAAATTTAGCCTATGATACTCACAAATAACGTGGTTTTCTATTGGTACAAGAATTTTGAAAATCGGTTCAGTAGATCCAGAGATTACCCCCTATAACCTCACAAAGTCACAAACTTTACCTCTTTATTATATTAGTATAGATGGAGAAGGCGTGCAGAAGACTAATATTTTTATATTATATTCATTAAAAATAAATTAAGTAAATTAATAAAAAAAACATTACACTCACTACCATGCCTTTGAAACGCATTTGTTTCGTTTCACGGTCATGATAAGTCATGTGTATGGTCTTTGCCAATGAAACCATAAATGCGTTCAAACTTAAAATGAAACTGAGGTTTTATTACAGCGTCCAAAAACACCTGCAAATTTAGAAAACTCTTTTCAAATAACGTAGTTCAGAAACGAACTTTATTTTTATTATTTCAAAGCTGACACTCTCTTTATTAATTCGACAACCGAAAGGATTACTTTTAAGCCAATAAAGCTCGCTGAATTTATTTCGACGCAGCATTGTGACTAGATTTTTATAACTTTTACCAAACTTTGTATAAGTCAATATCTTCAGGTTCATCAATATGCTTAAAGGCTTTGTTAACTGAATCTATTATATTGATGAACTGTCAATACGCAAAAGTTTACCTGTTGTTCAAACTAAGTTTGCGTTTTTGGAGGCCAAAAATCTAGTTAATAAGGTCTTTTATTCAGTTACAGTTTACCACAGAATTACGTTATTAATTGACATGATAATCTTGTTACAGTACAAACCTAACTCAACCAAAACTAAATTAACCAAATTAATTCATCAGAGAAACTATGCAGCTATTATGGGTATCCATTGGTTCTATTTTCTCGTCCTTAGATATCGGTAACCATCAAGCATGCGGAGTTTCACGAGTTAGTTTAAGGCGCTATTAATGGCTGATCTGTCAGACAACAGACACAAAAGAAAATCTATTGTTCGTGGTCACATAATTATGACCAACGTGACAGATGAGGTTTTAACTGCCAATGACCTTGAGTGGTTAGCTTGCGTGTTCTGTGTTGAGCTCACGTAACGCGTCGTACGTCCACCCAGTAATATTATTCGCCCATCAAGGAGCGCTGTCCGAAATTAGACGCATTATTAATTTAATACACATAAAACAACAGGTATTAAAATAAAACAATTAAACGAAGTTATAAATAATTAAATGGTCTTTAAAATGGCGAAGGTTTCATAAAAATACGCTTTATAGTTTTTGCGTGATTCTCAAATTTTTATCCGCGTTAGACATAACTTTACAAATTAATTACACTATGTTATAAAAATACAATTTCAAATATTCTCATATCAAATTACGAAGGAAATTGTCTAGAGTCATAGAAAACATATATTTTTTTCAAAGAAATAAAACTAGTCGTTTAGACGTGATGTTCAATTAAAAGTCGTATAACTTCGCCTTAATTTGACGCTCTTCGTAAATTCCAAATGCACCATTTATTTTGTCATAAAAGCCAGATTTGTAAACGGTTATTAATGCAGTCATTTCATCATTTCACCTTTTGAAACTCGTGTTATCCTGAAACCTGACCACGTCTAGAGCTCATAAGACCTGGTGGACCTAAATCAACTCGTGAACTCCTAAGACAGTAGAAAGCTCGTAAGACCTGACGTCATCAGTCACGAGAAGTGGCCACGCTCCATCGCCTTGACAAAGAGATGGTGAAATTCATTTCATTTCAGTGCAGTCCCACGAGCATCCGTGAGATATGACGTTCTTTATTGCACTACACTGTTTCATTTGAAGTTGTTCTTCAGTTTATTATGGTTTAATAGCGCGGAATGATAGTTTAAGACTGGGGTTAGAACGTTTTGTTGGAGAAAAGGAAAAGACACAGAATGTTTCTTTTTGAAGTTGGAAAAGTTTCTATGATTTAGATTTTACTTATTGTGGATTGAATTCGTTACGCCTATAACTTTGGCAGGGTAATAAAGGGTGTTATCTAGCAATTTATCAACTTGAAAAATGGCGAGGTAGAAAATGTCTGATTTACGACCAACAATTCAGCAGTCATTCACCTCGAGTAAAAATACTGACACGCTACACCAGTCACATAAGCCTGACAGCCTATTAACATAACAATAAACCAGAAAATCATACCATTACACATTTTAACTTACGCAAAATTACATTCAGTACATAAACACGTGGTGGCGTAAACCTCTGTATTCGCAAATTCGCATTGTGACCACAGAATACAGAGTAATACAGAAGGCTAGTTCTGCAAAACAGAGCGAAAATGCACGCACAGATAGACACACTTCATGTACCTACGGCGAGTGTATGTGCTCTCGAAGTTAGCATTTAAGAGAGATATTTCCAGAAAGACCTTAAACTTAGCATAAAATTTCTTGTATCTGTCAAAAGCACGCCAAGATGCGCTGATTTTGACCGACTGAAGCGCCAACCGCCTTGCCAAGTTTGCGCTTTCTGTGTCTTTCTGTGCGTACGCATCTACATGCACGTGTGCCTTTTTTCGGTAGCTGTATGTATATGACCTTCTGTAGGTACCATTCTGTGTCACCCGAGTGTCCTGACGTCATCCTATTCGCAAACCAAATGTTCCAATTATCATAGCTAATGTGCCGAAGAGATGGCGAACAGGCCGTAAGGAAACAGACGTCTTTAACATATTCCCGGGGCTTTTTGTTGATACGTTCTCCTCTGTTTTGTGGCGGAATTACGTATGGAATGAGGTTAGAATGGTAACAATTAGGAAAGTTGACTGTGCAGCTAGAGAATGGGGACTGGGATTGATTATTTTAAAGTGAAAATGGCTAAAATGCCTAAGACTCACCGGTGGAGCAGTGTATTCGAGCACCAATGTTGCACTATTGGTTTGCTTTCGAATAGCTTAGTTCAGTGTATGGGATTGACAGGAATACTAGCAGCAATGAATATTAAATTTAAAAAAAAATCATTAGGTAATCTTGCTATAATTTTAAATGACACATGAGTTTTTCTCATGTATTTATTTACGATTATTTATCAATATAGCTCGTGTTGATACGTGAAAAGAGGAATAAGAACTAAAAATATTGTTAAATTTATATTAGCAGACCGTACTGACTTGCATAGTTCTTAAAAAAAATGATCAAGTGCGAGTTGCACTCACGCACTGAGGGTTCCGTACAAACTTATATGTATTTAAATAGTTCGTCCATCACGGGAATCGAATCTCGAACAATCTTAACTTTAAAATTAGAAAATTGTTGCCCCATACCTCGACATAGGTTGCGGTAAGATTATAATTTAAAATTAAAATTAAAAATATGAGGCATTATGTGACATAAACGGCCGTATTTATCGCTTTACAAACTTCGGCGAAAAAAGAACATAAGACTTAAATTGAAAATACGACGTAGTATGATAATTAAAAATCGGTTTTAAACTTTTGCTAATGAAGCCCTATCCTACGATACATGATAAAATCGCCTCACTTTAAAATTTGGACCCGCATTTATATAGAAACCTCCTTTTTAGGGTTTCAAAAGTCCGAATGATAAAACGGAACCCTTACACGATCACTCATGTGTCTGTCTGTCTGTCCGTCTGTCACAGCCAATTTTCTCCGAATCTGCTGAGTTGAAATTTGGTACACACATAAATATCTGTGACCCTAATACGGACGTGTACCCTTAATTAATTAATTTGGAATACGGTTTTTCGAACTGTGTCGTGCAACATACCAAATGAAAGCTTACTTTGTGAGGGTCTCGAATATATTCTTCTCATAATTTTAAAATATATAATTTTGAAGTTGTTTAAGAAAATAGATGAAAAATTACCATTCTCCCCCATTATCTCCGAAACCACTGGGCCTAAAATTTTGAAAAAAATACGGAAAGTAGTTCTTTAATTATAGATTACAGCAAAGCCTATAAGGTGGAGGCAGTTTAAAAACAACCTGAAAAAAAAATAGAATTTGTTCGGAACCCTTTGTGCGAGAGTCCAACTCGCTCTTGGCCGGTTTTTTTTTGTGATGTAATAAAAAACTTACGGTTTTCAGATTCTTCCTTTAATTTGTATTATAAGACATTGCTTCTTGCCAAATTCATGATTGTAGGTCAACGGGAACTACCCTATTAGCCTTTGATTCCCTTGTGAATGTCAAAATATGCGGTAGTATGTGTAATTACCAGCTGTATCTTTTGATTGCGTTAAATTTGAAATTTGATTTTTCACAGTTCCAAGGGACTGCAGATCTGAGTATTAGATTTTAATTTCAACTTGATATCTCCACGCGTTCTCGAGAAAAAGGGTCTTGACAGACGGACGGACAACAAAGTGATCCTATAAGGGTTCCGCTCTACCTTTTGTGGTACGGAACCCTAAAAATACTAGCTTCTCGAAATCTCGAGTTTCAGCTTTGATCAGATTAGAGACTATCACGCGTGCTACCAAATGGAATGGTACATGATAAATTAGTTTTATGTCACACAGAATTTGTACACTAAAAGTACTCTCAATAATATATTTTTTATTTTAATTCATATTCGCTTTGCGAAAGACGTGTGGGACATGCCATTTTGAAATGTAACATGAAATATTTATCACATCACTGAACCATTATGTTCGGCAGAAATGTTAAAGTTTTATTTTATTTGAAAGTGTTGCATTTTCTTGAGACTTTACTCAGGAGACAATATAGTCATGTAACTACTAAGTTTCTCTCTTTAGTTTCAGACGTGTAAAGTAGAAAAAGCTGTAAAAAAGCATTCTATGAAGAGTTACTAGGCACTTTATTCTAAATGGCGCCTAAATTCTGTCTTTCTGTCTTGCGAATGTCGTAATTTGTAATACATAATGTATGAAGCTTCGACAACTTTATTCTCTGAGTTCCAAATACATGTAGATTATAAACATGAAGATCCAATCTCGCAAAACCTCGATTTTTTAGATTTATCCAAGGCCTGAATCCAGGCAGAACGTTTATCTTCTTACCAAGACGTTGAATTAAGTTTAACTGCTTGCGAGTAAAGATGTCCTTCTCAGATAAAAATATCCGATGGGGGAAAGAATTTTCTAGCTTTCTTCGAAACGTTCTCAGTGGCAGAGGGTTCGACGGACGTCGGCGAGTGACAATAAAATTAGATAAGTACAGGATAGCCCCGATCCCGTTCGGTCCGTCTTGCGGACGGAATCAATCGCAGTAAAACATGGTATAGGGGAACCAAGCACGTTACCGTTTCAAAAACCAAACCTATTACATTCTCAACCTTATAACTTCACTCTAAGAATACGTTTCTTAAATTCGAGCAGCGAAAAACAACTTTGTCGATGTGTATATCAGTCCGCTTTTCTGTAATGACACGAAACGAGTGGACTTTGAACGAAACGGGGATATCAGAATGGATTACAGAAATCTCCCTGTGAATCGGCGGGACGAAAACTGCACTAGACGCTTTAGAGTGCTACATTTTCGTTGAAATTTTAAACGATGCTTTTTTTGGTGAACTGTAACAATTTTCCGGGATACTGTGTTTTAAAAATACACTAAGATACTATAAATTATGCTTTGTGAATATCTTATAACTTAGATAAATGTATAAGATGGTCTTTATCGATAGCTATTAGCGCTTTATGAAACTATTCAACTGATTAAACAGTTTGATTGCAGACTGCAATGCGTGCATGGAATGCCGTTTAAGATTTACATCTTTAGACGTAAATTACTGGATAGCCTTGATAGGTATATGTGCAATTGAAAGGAATATCTATTTGCGATTATCAATTTGGCAAATCTACAAACATTAAGTAATAGGTTTTACACAAAGTGGCATTATATGATGAACATGATCACGAATAACAGTTCTCAAAACTTCAAAATGAAAAGTATTGGATTGGCCTACGCTACATATATGCAATGCATTTCAAACCTATTTTTTTATCGCTGATAAAATGTAAATTTGACCAAAGCTAATGTTGACGTACGTATTTATCGATGCAATAAAAATTCACCCCTACAAAATCATTACCACCACATTAATAGACAATCTAAACACCTATACACATAAATAAACACCATTAAACAGGTACTGACGCCAAGAAAAGTGCGGTTTCAATCGCCATAAACGTAATGCTTGTGTCGAAAAATGAAATTGATTTTGCCCCGGCTTCCGTCTTCGTGCCGTATCACGGCGTTTCAAGAGGATGGGGTGGCGCTAATAACTAGCAGCGAACCTGCCAGAGATGTTTATTTAATGGCGTACACCATAGACGCTTCTAATGGGGATTCGCACTCGATACCACAAAGTAGATAGATTCAGAAGGGAGGGTTCAAACATCGAGCGAAAACGCACGCATTCTTAGACACACTTCACATAAAGTGATTGCAAGCCAGGGTCACTTGTTCAAGACTACCGTTTGAGCGTGTTATGTTTGCGAGAACCGGTTTTCCCCCGATGTACAGAGTTGACTTTCTGTCTACCTATCTATTCTATGCCCCATATAAGGACTCGCACTCGGTTCTCGCGTATCTGAAGCCGCAACGCGACGAAAATTATTTTTCAATGTGTTGTGATTCTTGTGTGCAACAAAAATGAGATAAGGGGAGAACAATTTGGATGTTTGTTTGCTTTCAAAATATGATGTGAATACGTAGCGGGGAATGGATTTGGAAAACGGGTTCGGAGTGTTCGGTTGGCGCTGATAAACTAGGTTGCTTGATTTTACGGGGAGAAAACGTGTCTGATGACATGAAGGTACCTCGAAAATTGAGAAAAAAAAACTGATTTTATTACAAGTACCTACTTTTTTTCTACCCAATGAAAAACAGGAACATTTAAGTTACTGCCAACGGCAACAAAAATATTCCTTGGGACAATATTTCTCTTTCAGTTTTCATCAGAAATAGAGTTCTGTAATTTTTTTTAAAATCTTACAATAAAATGTAATGTGCTTTGAGGCAATATTGAATAAAAATAAAAGCTAAATAGGAATACAGCGAGGTTGTTCCAGGAAATTTAAATTATTTTCTTTTTTTCGTAACTGAAGCGTCAAATTACTTTTAATAAAGTGGTTAGAGAGTTTGTGAGTCGATTTCTTAATCTCCGAAAAACGATGTAAAAAAATACAGAACATTAAATAACCTACCGAAAGGTACCCTTTAAGGTTTTGATTTATTTGTGAGAATCAAAATTGAAAGCATACATTGCCCTATTATTTTATTGCGTTGCGTTTTATTTAATGTTTTTTTTACAGATCCGTGTGACCGTGAAGCTTAGTTATTAATACTTTTAATTTCAACTTAGTAACCCTACGCGTTTCTGGGAAAAACGATCTTGACAAGCAAACGGACACAGAAGTTTATTTTTCTTCTTCTAAGAAACTCTAAAAAATAACTCAGTTTACTAAACATTTATTTATTTATTAAACTTACAAACACTATCTTTACAGGATGACCATAATACAATAGTGGTTTCCAAACACCCAACAAATAAATAGAAAAATCAACTTAAGGCTAATACTTAAAAATCTAAACTTTAAAAATATAAAATAACTTTAAAATCTTAATCTGAATCTGCACAAATACTTTTAAAATTATGTAATAATTATCAAACTAAACCATTATTTTTCAATTTTTAAGTTAAAAAATTCAACAAAACTCTTGCGAATTCACTCAGATTGCACGAATATATGTCAATCCTCTCATGCACTTCATTTAGTACACATTATTGTGCGGGTGAGGGGTGTTCTTGACATCAGCTGTTTGGTTTTGGCAGCAGGCACGGCCAGCAGTGGTGTACATTAATAATATGTATATCTATCACATTTCCTCCTTATATTTGACAGCTGTGGTGTAAGACTAAGGAAGTGTTCAGACGATGCGATTAAATGAGCACATTCACCTACATAACGCGACGTCAGGTAGCACGAGTAAATCAGACTAATGTGACATTTCTGGCATCGGCCGTACCCGCCACGTATTAAGAATGAAACTGAAAACATGTTGAGGTTACGTTACCTGAAGATTGGGGAGTGTAATCATCTGTGAAGATGTAGATTTCATGTAGGTACTGATTTGTACATCACCGATAACTTATTTTTTTATTGAAAGCAGAGAAAAGCCAACTAGTAAAATAAATAATTTATTGAATCATGCTAATATTCATTGCAAGTAATACAAACAGAAGTGACACCACTAGACATACCTTCCTAGACCAAAATTAGTTGTCTTCAGTTTCGTTGTAAGGGCAAGATGTTCACCACATGGCTGTATGATGACAGACCTGAAAAGAATAATACTTCAAATCATTAACATTCTAATTTATTATGATTGTCACATTACCGCTACGGCTGTGCAAAGAATAAAAAATACGACTGTAATCCCAGGGCTACATATTAAATTACACTATCAAATGTGTACCGCATTACAATACTGACAACTAACAGTATCACAAAACTTCTCCAACATCTGCTAAACACATACCAACTGCATTAAACTAAACTTACAGCACGTATAACTTAGAGTACGTCTCCACACTGTCATATAAACGCATTAAAACTAATGCATCTGACATCACTGACGTCATTACTTACGTGGCGTGTGTTAAATGTGTTCGCAGCTTAATTCGCAAAGCGTATGGCGAGATTATCATTTGAATGTGCCCTCAGACGATTGTCGGGTTTCGTGACACTTGCACAATGGGGGATGGCCCGAAGCAAAATATTTTTACCGAATAAAATCCGGTGTTTTCTGTACCTATACGAGGAAATTACATTTTTATCACGAGTCACATTTTACATTTTCCTGTTATCTCACACTTCGTTTGTATCACACGAATTTTTTGTGTGTTTTGTTTTCGTATCAATGTGTTTTTTGAAAGGGTGCACTGATTGCTTATTTGTTGCCTTGTTTTCCATCGTTTTGATTTGCGGTTTTTATTGGGATACTGTACTTTCTAGTTTTCTTTTTCCTGTATCTGTTTACTTTTTTTCATGACTCTAAACAAAAATCCCCTACCAATCAGCTAATGCAGTCACTAATTAGACTTTCACGGTCAATTTTATTTACCGTCACTACCGTATTGCGTTTCTGTCTTCCCTGGGGCCTAAGGGCCCTATTGTGCAAGCTCAGGACGATAGTTGGTGACTTAGAGCCCATTCTCACGCGATTCACCTATGCATCGGAGCATAATGAGCTGTTAAATGGACTGTACTGCCTATCCGAACATCTTTGTTCATTTCCGTGACAATAAGTGTAAATAAAATGTTTGTTGGTACGTGTCTTGGTACCTTAATGGTTTATTTATAGAAACATTATATTCTCTGGCAGGATCTGCACGTGGTTAGACTTTTGCAAAGGAATCTAATAAGAAATAAATTACTTTCTAGTTTATGAAAGTATTATAAAATGTGGCTTGCCTTTGTTAGTTTTTATCTCTGGAATTTTAAATAAACAGACTAGAATCTTTGATAACAGTTTTAATTTTAAGGAACGTTTCCTACGTGAAATTTCTTTATTCAGTTTTGATGATACACCCACGCAGAACATTAGTTTTACTTTTTCTCCAGTGTAGGTATTCAAAAAAGTGCCAATATTTACCTATGCTAAATCTAGGTAACATTTATTTTCTACAAGTCACGGACAATCATGATAATGGCTGAAGAGCGGCCATTTTGCTTCGAAAAACAAATTGTGGAGTGATAAAGCACGAAATATGGAAGCAGAAAATTAGATTTAAAAGCAATTAAGTGACGGTGTGCTTTTAAAAATGAAAATATCGTTCGGGTCAGTCGGTCTGGTAGAGTGGATGAATACTTTTTCCGCGCGAAGAGGGTTCAGTCAATTATGTGTACTCATCTCTGAAAAGAATTGATGATTGTTTGGACAACAGACTGTTTCAAAAAGTTTTATACCTAATGAGAATCACTTTAGTTTTTGCTGTTGGGCCAAATTTATAAAAAAAAAACAGTCAAGTGCGAGTCGGACTCGCGCACGAAGGGTTCCGTACCATTATCTTTAAAAACGGCAAAAAAAAATCATGTCTGTTGTATGGGAGCCCCCCTTAAATATTTGTTTTATTTTAATTTAATTATTTATTTTAAAGTGAATATATAACTAAGTATTCTATGAATATTTCAAGCGTCTACCTGTTGGTGTTATCAATATCGAGCAAACACGAGCAAAAAAATGACGTTTGTTGTATGGGAGCCCCCTTAAATATTTTTTTTATTCTGTTTTTTAGTATTTGTTGTTAAAGCGGCAACAGAAATACATAATCTGGGAAAATTTCAACAGTCTAACTATTACGGTTCATGAGATACGGCTTGGTGACGGACGGACAGACAGACAGACAGCAGAGTCTTAGTAATATTGCCCCGTTTTACCCTTTGGGTACGGAACCCTAAAATACCATGTTAGTTTAAACAATCAATCAAGCAATCTTTGTGGATGGACAGAGATTGTTTGAAGAGATCGCGTATAAGGTCGCCAATTATTTGTTTTTTAGTTTAAGTTTTACTTAGTGTGTGTATTTACTTGGTGTACAATAAAGTATATTAATAAACAATTAGCAAAACGATATCGTAATTAGATAAATCCATAATCTTTGGAAATGTCACGAAATGTCACGTAATCAATTTTTTAAATCACTAATTGCTATCTAAAAGAGAGAGAGAGAGAAAGAGAGAGAGAGATGATAGAGAGAACTAGGGTATTCTATTCTATTCTAAAACAATTGATCACTAAATATGACTTTGTCTAGGCCACCACTTTTTAACCGAATTCCAAAAGGGGGAGGTTCTCAATTCGTTATTAAATGTTTTTTTTTGTATGTATGTTACGCGATTTCTCTGCCATTTGTGAATAGAATTTGATGATTCTTTTTTTGTTCGGTAGGTCATACTTCAGAGGTGGTCTCATATTTTTTTTAATGTAAGCGTGTATGTATGGTTACCGAGTTTAATAAATAAGGGTCTTAGTGTCCAATATGCTACCTAATATTAGCATAATCATGTGTATAACTTCAGCTTCCTGATATGTGATAGAATAATCCTACCTATGCCAACATTTAAGGCATAATAGCAGCAATCAAAGTTCCCAGTGTTCATTTAGCTGCCACATAAACTTCGTTAATATGAGTCGTTTAGTGTGTGTTAGCTGGAGTGACGTCACCCCAGCTTCCTCATTCAATACAGACAAACCAGTGAGGCTATGGTTTTGGACTAAATTCAGAAAAATAAGGCATAATAGCTGCACAAGGAAGAAAAGAACTTCAACGATAATACCTACTTAAAAACTGTTGAAACTACGATCAAAAACGTGTTGTGTAAGCTGGAGTGACGTCACCCCAGCTGCTCAATCATATCTCCCAACGTAAAAAGATATGACTACGTATTTTATCTCAAAAATTAAGGCATAATAGCTGCAAAAGAGGTCTCCCCAGAGCTAGCTGCCACAGGCAGCAAAATTATCAAATCTCTGGTCAAAATACTCTATGAGTTATTAAACCGATAAGCATGTGTAAGCTGGAGTGACGGCACCCCAGCTGCTCATGTCATATCTTCCGAAACAAAGAAGACATGATTATGTATTATAGCTCAAAAGTTAAGGCATAATAGCTGCAAAAGAGGTCTCCTCAGAGCCTCGCTGTGCACGGAAAGACTCCCTATAATCACTCTAAGCGCTCGTATTTAACCAGCCTGCATGCTGTGACGTTCCAGCCTGCATGCAATATCTCAGCTGCAGAAGGCTGTATAGATTTTTTTTTTGCGAAATTGTTTTCTAGTTTATTAAACCAACACGTGCAAATCAAATTGTGTGAAAAGCCCCCGATGTATCTCAAGATATTATCTGCGGTAAAGGTATGAAGACACAGAGAATTGTACCGAAATTGGTTTTATTCTTAGCCAGAGGCGATGCGACCTACCATACATTAGGAATCCGTGTCGGAACGATGAGATCGAAATATACGGAAATAATATGAGATAGGATATAAAATTGTCCCATTTTTTATAAAAAGCTCAATGGTTTCAATTATTATTAGATTTTTAAATAAATAGTAGATACTTAATAACTAAAACATTTCAGAATATTAAACATAAACATGCCTACAGTTCAAACATAAACTAAATATAACTAGCGATACTCCTCAGATACTCGTATAATGAGTTCGTCATGATAAATCTCAAAATCTCAAGATCAGATGCCTAATAATATATTTTTTTGTGATTATAGACATGTCGATACCAATCATGTTTGTAGAGTTTCCAGAAAGGTATTGCCAGAGCATAAAGATATGGAAGGAAGAAAGCAGTTTTTTTTAATATAAAAAAATCGATGTCTAGACACTGTGATTATCAACTACTATTATTCAAATGGTAGATCATTTTCAGACGAGAACACCTACACTCCTTACTTTGATACCTTATTCAGATTTTGTTTAAAAAAAAAATCTTTTTGATCAAATATTGTAAATAATATATTTAGGCTCAGACTACACGTACTACAATATTTCTGCGTTAATATTATTACTTTCAAGGTCTTGTACAACACAAAATTATCTTAGAACTGGTTCTCTAAAGTAAATTCGACATATTCAGAACAATTCATGATTTATTCAGGGTAGGTTTAAACGTTACTTTGCTAATTATATTTAGGCATGTGCCTATCTAGATTAGATTCTGTTCGAGTATCACAGGACACACTTAACTAGTGTATTTTAGTCATAGAGCTTCTTAATCAGACAGGCAAGCGTTTTCATAGAAATCATTCTACGGATGTATTCCGTAGAACAATTTCTGCAGAAAAAGGTTGTCGCATTGTCACTTTAAAAAGTAAAAAGTGCAAAGTGAAAAGTGCAAAGTGCAAAGTGCAAAGTGAAAAGTGCAAAGTGCAAAGTGCAAAGTGAAAAGTGAAAAGTGAAAAATGAAAAGTGAAAGGTGAAAGGTGAAAGGTGAAAGGTGAAAGGTGAAAGGTGAAAGGTGAAAGGTGAATAGTGAATAGTGAATAGTGAATAGTGAATAGTGAATAGTGAATAGTGAATAGTGAATAGTGAATAGTGAATAGTGAATAGTGAATAGTGAATAGTGAATAGTGAATAGTGAATAGTGAATAGTGAATAGTGAATAGTGAATAGTGAATAGTGAATAGTGAATAGTGAATAGTGAATAGTGAATAGTGAATAGTGAATAGCGAATAGTGAAAAGTGAAAAGTGCCGGTTCTGCCCATGGAAATGAACAACTTTATCTAAGCAAAAATAAAAAATTCCCAAACAAAAAATTGTACTTTTTTTTGTATTCCGGTAAAAAATTTTTTTAGTATTTCTTCGGATTTTCTTGAAGAAAGTTGTTCATATCGATGGGCAGATGCAGTTCCTAAAATATGACCACACCATTCCGTTACAGCCTGAATAAGCCTAAAATCACGTGGTAATCGTTACTAAAAAGATTATGAGAGCATAACATCGCACTGAATAATTCTTAGTTTTTGCAAATTCTGCTACCTAGCTACTTAACAACTGAAAGTAAAACCATGTTCCTCTTTATACGAGTAAGTAATGATAATTTAGTATCTTAGAACATTATTTTCTATGTAAATGAGAACCACTTGTTCTGGAAAACTAAGTAACGAATGTTGTAACGCTAGTTATAAGCTCAAGAATTGTTTTAAGCCTTTATTTGCCTTCGTAACATATGTATTTCTACAGGAAGTTATGAAAACTTTTTACATTTAGATATTGTTTCTGTCCATGCAAATGAACAACTTTATTCGAAGAAGTCATAGTCAATTCCCATAAAAATGGCCTTTCAACACAAAGTTATCACTAAGGGGAAGCGCCAGGGTGTCCCGCGAAATTCAAATTTTCTTACGTTTTTTGCAATTTGCAGGTTGTTTGTTGATCAAAATATGATTTGCGGCAGTAGCAAGTACGTATTTACAGAAATAAAATCATTAAAATCATTAATACAACCTTCTAAGTTCATATTGATGTATGGAATGACTATTTCATGAAATCACGATATTTGAAATCACCACATCAATCCTAACTGAGAGAGTTGTATTGATGATTTTAATGATTACAGTTCTATCAATACGGACTTGCTAAAGAAAGACACTGACCTGCCAATTGCAATAAACGTAAGAAAATTTGAATTTCGCGGTCTACCCCTGGCGCTTTTACCTTAACTGATCAAAATTAGTATTGGAGGTACATTTTCATTGCATTACAGCACCAGGCCCGAGAGTCGAGGGCGCGTAGTGTTCCACGCGTGCCTCAAAGAGTTGTCAGCATTCATGACGGGGCCCGTCATGGCCGATGCCTGCCCAGGGGTTGAGGATAAATTTGAAAGTATTAACTCGCCCCTGGGCATTCAGGGCAGGGAAGGAACAGCGGTGGGTTTTAGTCAGTAAGAGTCTGACACGCCCTCCCGCTCCACCCTAGAGCGGGAGATGTCATTGGATGACTTCCCACACCAAAAAAAAAATCTGTATTGATATCTAATTAAATAAACACAAAAAACTCAACATTAAGGGTCAGTTTATACTAGCGCAGAGTCGAAGCGCATCCAAGCGTCAAATATTTTACAACTAAAGCGAAGCCGCACGAATACGCGCGTATTCGCCAGAAAACGCGCGCACTCTTTTACGTGTAGTAATGGGCATCAACACCAGTGCTATTGAATCACCAATTTCTGACTGATAACGCGTAGGTTCGCTAGTGGGCGCATGGATATGCAAGAATGCGAGCGCACCAATCAACGTTGTTCACGCGCAGACGCGCGAATTCCGAAGAATGCGCGTGTCTTTTTAAAATCTCGGAAGTAATGTGTGCGTTACGCTGTGGAGTTAAGGTTGAATTTGTTATGTTCAATTTTGGATAGATGCTTCGATGCGCTTCGACTCTGCACTAGTATAAATTGACCCTTAATAGACAAACGCTTGCGGCCGTTGACTTTTAAGGCAGCTTTAAATTATTATTTTTTTCCTCATTAGATATCGATATGTCTGCAGATTTTTGCTAACTCATTTGTGTTTTACAATTTGCCTCTAGTACATAACAAATACAAGACTAGAATACTATTAATACTACCTATTCGTCGCATTAAAGAGACAATACAACATTCTAGAATAAAATTTCAAAACATTCCTCAAATATCCGTCCCATTTTCGCAAATGTAATAACATTTCCCTGAAACGTTATATTAGGACTAGTTGACACTATCAGATTCTTCGACACACATCCGAATCTCACGTGTCACGCAAATGAAGTTATGGTAAACAGGGTCCCTATCGATGGAATAAGTAAACTAAAGTGCTAACAAAACCGTTGTGTTGTCTAAACATTACCTTTTTACGGTATGCAGTACGCGTACTAACTAGGTTTTTGACTACGAATTATGCTAAACGATTTTCAACTCTAATACGTCGGAATAGTGACGTAATTGGTGTTGGGAAATCAGGCCCGTCCCAAGCCTGTCACATTGGTTCGCATTCAGATTCGCAATTTGAAATTACTGGGGAAGTTTTCGTTTGTAATCAGTTAAACTGCGGTGTGAACTGGGCTTCATTGTTCGTCATGTTTGGTTACTGATTGAAATGTCTTTCTAGCATAGTCATATAAACCTATAGTCCAATATCCCAGAGCCACCAGACATAACTTATTTTCTGGTTCATTGTTGTACTTGCACACGTTTTCCTAATAAAACACATAATACTTTTATCCTTAGTTTTCTTTACAATATTATTTTATTAGGTACCTTATTTTTTCACGTATTTCATTTTCACATTTAATCGAATCAAACGACACCTCGCTTGTCAAAGGTTATATTGAAAAAAAAAACTTCAAAGAGATTTTAAATCATTTTTCGGTTTTGCGAAAATATTGTGATTGATCTGTTTGTAAGATTTTAGAGGCAAACTGGGATCTTTTATTTTTACTAAAATATCTCCTAATCTATCTTTGAAGTTTTTACAATCCTATTTCATGAGAATATAAAGAACATTGATTTTAGTATTCAAAATTCAAAGGGAGATAATTAATATTACCTAAGTCTAGTCCTACTAATATTATAAATGTGAAAGTTTGTGTGGATGTATGTTTGTTATTCTTTCACGCAAAAACCACAGAACGGATTTTGATGAAACTTTACAGTAATATTTTTTAAACATCAGATTAAGACATAGGCTACAAGTTACAATGGGGGAAGTACTAATACCAAGCGGGCGAAGCCGCTGGCAGAAGCTAACATTATAATATTAATAACGTCTATTTTGACCAACAAAGGATTAGCACACACATAAAAAAATAATAACAAAAACACATACAGGGTGTAAGGGGAACGCTTCCGAAGCCAGAACGTAGATTATAAACAACCTAAATGCAACAATATACCAGTGATCTTTCGCTATATTAAGCCCAGTGGTATTGGCCGCGACTTACAAGTTGTCGGTCGTGAGTTCAAACCCAGTCAGGTGCTTTACTTTGTGTAAATTATTTCATGCCACTGCTCTCAAAACGGTGAAGGAAAAACATCGTGAGGAAACTGGCACGTCCTAGAACCAAAAATTCGAAGACATGTGACATCCACCAACCCGCAGTGGGCCCGCGTGGTGGATTACGGCCACAGAGACGAGGCCTGTGCCCCAGCAGTGGGGACAATAAAAGGCTGATGATGATTTCGCTTTATTTTGGCATCCCGTGGACGTGAGGTCGTTAGCCACACGGCTGTTGGTGAGAGCGCGCGCACTTTGAACTCGAGGAATGCGCGGGCATCAGCTGATATTTTACTAATATTACAGTGCATGATAAAGATGTAAAGAAAAAAGTGTCTTTAACTGCAAATAACGGTTTCATTTAACTGTTTTCACAGCATAGTGTACGCAAAATGCTAAAAAAAATAGTTTTTTTTTCACTAGCCTTATTACCTGTCTCCGTTTTAGGGAGCGTTTACGTTACACCCTGTATAGTTAAAATACCACATACACCTATTAATTTACTTACACACACATTACTGATTTCGATTGCTCAGTAAGTGAACCATACAGCAATGGTTCAGGTACTGACAATCAAACCTCTGCGCGAATGCCCTCAGGATGCCGCTGGAGCTAGCCCGAACCCTGCGCACCAGGGATGTGCGTCTAGTACTCGTATTATTAGGTATCTCATATTATACGCTACATCCGGCTAGAAGCCAACCCCTATTAGGTTTACGACAATACAACAATAAATGAAAACAGTAGCAATAATCACCCTTATGAACAACTTTCAGCATGGGACCAGTATGAAATTGCGAAATAATTCATTTTGTCGAGTTAAGCTGATTTTGAACCGACTTCGCAAAAAGGAGGAGGTTCGATGTTCGACTGTATGTATGCTTTTTTTTATATATGTCCACCGATTTTCTTTTTATACCAATTTTATCGAAATTCCTTTAGCGCTTTTTGAAAAAATCAACAAAAACAAAAAATGCGTGTACGTAGATGACGTTTTGGTCTCGTCCATTACGAGTATGTTCAAATTACATATTCAATGTTATTGGGGTTATCAATTCGGACGTAACTTTAAATTTAGTTGTAGTTCTGGGGTATAATAACTAAAAAGTGAAAAATAAAAACTTTTTTACAAAAAATACAACCGACTTCCAAAAAAGAAAATACACATAAAATTTCAAAATAACTTTAATTTCTAAAGTCGGAGTCAATTAAGAAGAAATAAAATACAAACACCGACTTCCGAAATTAAAGTTATTGTTCAATTTAACTGTATTTTTATTACTAGTATTTTTATTTATATTGCCATATCGTCGACTCCGCGTCTCTAATAGTTGAGAGAAGGCTAGGCAGATTGACTTTTGTCTTGCGTTTTCAGGCCTTAACCTAATTCTAAGTATTGAACTAACAAAATTGCCTTCCAAAGCGGAAGCTATAAAAGCACACAAAACCCAAAAATAATTAAAAATAATTCAACATTCAAGTGCCGGGACACCAAACAAAATCCTATGAAACTGTACATATGTAACTACTATATCTCTGTAACGTAACCAGATGAAAAACAACCGGCCGGCCGCATGCAGTCTGCGGTCAACGAATTCATTTTACAAAATTTATTACATTTCGATAATCTGTTATTTTCAACCGGCAACTGAATTTCAATGACGGCTATTCTGCCGTACAAAGAAAAAGGTACATATCTACAATTTTGGTCAACATTGAGTTGTTTTAAGTAAACAACACAATGTTGCCTGTAAATGATGTTCTTTGGAATCAGGGATACAACGCACATAAGAAGTATTATTTTTTACATTTTTCGACGAGATATCATACTTGAGTTACACTAATGAAAAGTCTAATTACCTCAAACAATTGTTCAACATTTTAGATTATTTCATTCTTTTGGCTCCAGTTAGTGCTTTTTTTCAGATGCGTCCTTTCCTTACGGTGTCAGTATTGGCAGTGAGGTACGCAGTTATTCATAGATAAAAACCAATCATTTTTATTGTTGATCGTCGGAAGCTGTAAATTCTGAAATTCTGACCCTTTTGAAAAAGGCTCGCTGTAAAATTGAACTTCCGAACCGTATATTGTGCTTTTACAAAATGTAAATGATGTGTGAGTGATCGTTAAGGGAGGTTATTATAGCTCGTGTAAAATACTGGAAATATGCTCCCTGTTGTGATTTTTTTTTTCAGATAATTTATGTTTTTTGCAGCTTTGATTAGCCTTTTTTTGTTTCAGATAGAGCGAAGGATGCGAATATTTTATTAGACTACTGAAATTAGTACGGAACATATCAATTTCATCATCACCTTGCCAAGAACCTGCCCTACCCTTAACAACAAATTATTTGTTCCTAGCCATCCAATTTTATCTTTCATGCAATCCATCCATCATTGTTTTGTTTTGCCCCAACCATAACTATCCACGTTCAGGCTTACGTGCAACTTATCACACGGCATGTTCCTCACATACCAAAGCAACATGTCAATTTAAGGATGATTACTATACATTTTTTTATTATTATTTTACTGGTCAATGTGTTTCTAAAATCCTCAACAAAGACCTTGTCTAAAAGCATACGTTCGTCTTTCAGTTGATGAGGCATTATTCTAAATGCTAGATTTAGCACTAAACCCATATTCGAAATTCTCTACCTTAACTAGAGTACTAACATACTCTCCTTACACAATGTGTACTTCAGCTAGTTGGCACTATTAATTTACATCGTAATCAACATGTCAAAGGAACTAGCTGGCTGGAACCAGAAACAAATGAACTAAATGCAAATGGCATTGTCAAGTATCTATCCAAGGGTTTAAGTGTACTTAAGCTAACAATCGTTTGGGATCTAAGCCGTGGCCGACATTCCAATGTTTTCGTATGCTAATCGTCGGAAAATAAAGTCGGTATTAGATGTTATGTATTTATTGAAGTGACAATTTTCGTCTTCTGTAATTCTGCCCCGGTTTATGGAAAGCTGCAAAGTTACATTATGTTATTATAAACGGTCTGTTTTATATATTGCCACCATATGCCGATCGAAACAAATTTTGAATGGAGGACAGACGTTTTAAAAGTTTATACGAGTATCTCACAGAAATTAAAAGTAAGTACCATTTGTTCTTAGAAAAAGTCAAATCCCTAAAACTACGCTCCTTTCCAAAACATATTCTATTCCCCTGAGCAAGACAATACATCAAATAGGCGACAATTCCAACCTGAAATAACTATTGGACTTGCAAATAAAGCTACAAAACTCAACACGAGAAGCGGAGACAACGTTCCAGTTTACCGAGCGAGTAGCTTTACATAGAATCAGCGAAATACATCGAACGTCGTCCACCGAGTCTGCATGTAAACAATTTCTCATGCCGATAAGATAATATTGTTCGCAGAAAATCATGAATTATTCCGTTGAAGTGTAGAAATATTTTCTACGTTCTTAATCTATGGTGGTAAGCGGATCACGTCGGCTTATTTGTGTTTGTTATGAGATCAGAGCCCCCGGGCACCGTCTGCAGTCTTGTCTTGCACCCGCCCTTTCTATTGTGCAAATTGAACTAGTTTGTTAGGGTGAATGCTCATTGATTGTGATGCAAGACAACTGACTGTCGATTAAGCGAACGTGTGACGGGTCAGACTGAACTGTAGGCCCTGAATTGGTTAGTCGTTTAAACATGTATTCTGAGCAGAGGTTTTGAATTGCAAAAGAGTGTTGCCTTTCTGAAGGTTTTCTTGAAATGTTGACTCATATTTTAAGATAATGCTTAGGGGAGTGAATAATGGTGACTGATAAAATAATAATACAATTTACGAAGCAATAATAAAATATACATTCAAAATTTCGATCTTTTATTTTATGTTATACTCGTAAAATATATAATATTTTACACATCATCGCTCAACATAGAGTACAGCGTTTTATAGCTTCACTATCACTATCACTACATAGTATAAAACAAAGTCGCTTTCTCTGTCCCTATATCCCTATGTATGCTTAAATCTTTAAAACTACGCAACGGATTTTGATGCGGTTTTTTTAATAGATAGAGTGATTGATGAGGAAGGTTTATATGTATAATTTGTACCCAAGCGAAACTGGGGCGGGTCGCTAGTTTAAATATAAAACACAGAAAACTTCCAAATAAAGTTAACACGTAAAATAAATAGTTCACACATTTTCGCCTGTCTCCCCTGTGGCTCATCCAGTTATTAGGCGAGAAGGAGGCTAATATTTCATCTATTTTCGCTCTTTTCTTGCTGTATCGTGTAGCACCAGCCTAACATCTACCTGGCATCTGGTTCGCGGAACAATACAGTAATTTATGTTGGAGTCCCTGGAGTAATGATAAAGCTAACAAGCCGTTGAATAGTAATGTACAACGTCAAACAGAAAGTAGGTGACCGATGGTTCCGTATCGCATTTATGGGCCCACTTATGTACGGTACTGGTACTACCCAGTTTTACAACTGTACTGTACAATATTATAAAGTTTATTAACGCTGTTTTACGGCAATTTCAATATGTAAGTAGAAATATTTTAATGAACTGTGTGTCATGTTATGACTCGTTGTTTTAGTTTTGAACACATTTAATTTTAACGTTAAATAATATGGAATTGGTTTAAATGTGTTCCAGATTTTGTGTTTTTGTAATTAGCTATATCCAAATTAATTTTATGCTCCATGTATTGTAAAGCAACATATAACAATGCACATAGCTCTGTTTTATGAAGAATCTGCCACTTCAAATTCATGTCATGGTTATTCTCTCTCTGGATGAAGTTTAACAGGCATAAATCTCAAAGTCAAAATTATTCCAATACAATTTTTATTTTAGTTTTACAACAATTCAACGAACACAAAGATCAACATCAAAATTATAAGCGATGCTAACCAAAACAGCACAGTGCAACAAAATAGGCGTCCAGACATGACAACTGTACAGTTTATAGCAAAACCTCAAAGCTATAAACAAGAAAACTGTTGGCGAACAATAAGTTTACTATCAGTATCATGTGGGCAGTACAAAGCAGTTGGTATAGACCACGGAGTAGGCAGCACATGGAGTGTTAATGTAAAGGAGAAGAATGCAGGAGGAAGATTACATAGTCAATTTTATTCCATAAAACACTTAGACAACTTTCAGTCTTACCAAGGACTATAATAGGGTTCACCCATTAGTAACTGGCTGGTGGCGAATAGACAGTCGCCCCATATAATACTAGAATTCAGTAGAATCCGGTTAAATTGGAAGCTAAAACCATCCCAGTTAGGAAAACACTAAGCAAAAGATGAATCAACTTTCAGTGAAATAGCATAAATAATTTATGAGGAGTGAAGAATTTAGAATTTTTGAGAAAATCTTTAATTCTTCGTGGAATTGATAACGGCAGCATCAATAAGCTAAAATGTCTGTAAAATGCATTTGTATTTTATCAATAACAACAGAAATGCGATGGAAATCTCCCGAGTATTTTGGAAGCACCCTTAGAGCAGTCTGCCATATCAGTCCTGCATTTGATTATAATTCAGTGCCATTGCACTAAAACCCACCTGACAGTAGGTAATGCAGGTGGGTATTTTCTTCCTCATGATGACTCTATGTTCAACAAAGTTCTTTTGTAATTACTGTTACGCTCCATTTGTTCGCTATTCCGTGAAATGGACAGTACAAAACAGCCAGTATAAACACATTCGAGTCACACATGCAGTGTTAAATTTATTCAACGTAAGTGTAGACCGTTCGCTTTGTGTCAAAGTTAGTCCGCATCCCAACTTAGTGCAGACTACTACGGACACAACTGACTGGATCAACGGCCGTCTCTCGGTATTAACAAGTTTCATATAAGTAAAAACGTGTTGATAGAAAGGAAGATATGAAAATTATATTAAAGACAGTAAGACGATCTCCTTCAAAATTGAAAATAAGAAGTGCAAAATCGTGAGGCATGGAGAGAGGCCCTTGCCCAGCAGTGGAACAGTACAGTAATAATAATGGTAGAGTAGTCGTACAAATTGTCTTTTATGAAGCTCCTCATAACTTAGTACTTTTTCAGTTCCCGGTAGGCTCTGCTACCGACAACTGAAAGTACTAAGCGAGTAGTAACTGAATAGTTATCGAGAATTGGGATAAAAGGTGCGTGATCAGAGAGACCTGTGTTCAGTGGACTGCTGTAGGCTGGTGATGATGACGCAATGTCATCTAAAAATAGACCAGCATCAAAAAAAAATAATCTAAAAATAGCTGACAGAAGTAAATACTCTAAAAAATTGTTATCTAAAACACAATTTAAACAATGCACAGTAAAGACAAATTAAACTTTTCACATGGTCAATTTAAATTTCCCTGCTGCTACAGCATGTCTCTGACGAGAACTAACAAGATTTAATCCATCCAAAAAGAGTTCAATAGCACACGATATATGTACCTACACAGGTCGCAACACGTCACTAGTATGTCGGTGACGCGAATCCTAAAGTAGAAGTATTGCCCCTAGACCAAAAATCTCTCAACACGGCCACAGAAGTTTTCATTTCAAAATGTTGTATATTTTTTTATTATAATATTAGAGTACCTACATCCATATCAAATATTTTCACTACACTTTGAGTTTAAAAAGTGGCCTCATTTTCACGACTATTCCTTACCTATGATGCCAAATTAATCTTCTTTGCAATGCTAGGGCCGTCCCCGAAATACGTGTTTTATATTTTGAAATTCATGCCCCTGTCCATTGAGCTGACATAATCCTTTATCTCTTGTTACGACATCCAGCGGAAGATATAGGGACAGCTATTCTTAGCCGAGTGCCACACGGAGAAGGACAAAGCGTAAATTTGTGGTGATTTTCCGGGCGTAGAATGAAATCGGTACCTAATAATTTCTATGTCTGGAAAACTTTTTTGTGAATACTTGTTCAAATAAAAGCTAGTCATCAAGACAGCCAGACCATTAAAATTAAGCCATTAAAAAAGTGCGAGTCGATCGTACAAGATTATACGCGTCTACTTGTATTTTAATTCTATAATACTTTTCTATTTTAATAGTATTTTAAATCGTATTCTTAATTGTATTGTTTAATTGTGTTGTTGATTGTATTTTCGATTGTTATTTTTAATTGTAATTTAATTTGTTTTTTTATTAGTATTTCAAATTGTATTTTGTGGTAGTAACATTGCTTTGGCGTTATGCTGTTAAGGTGTTATTTACGTAATTTTTAATAAATAAAAAAAAAATATATAAAAAAAATATTATTAAGATCGAGCTAAAAAAGCCCAAAAAAACATGTTCCTAGTGTGTTGTGTGTTAGTGTTTCCGTTTTATTTTAACACAGCAGCAACAGAAATACACATTATAATTATGAAAGTTTCAACTGTCTACCTATTATGGATCATGAGATAAAGCCCGCTAACAGACAGACGGACGGACGAACGGACAGCGGAGGCTTAGTAATACGTTGATGACCCTTCGGGTACGGAACCGTAATAAAAGTGCCAAAATACTTTAATTTAAAATATAGAATCGAATAGTAGCTCTTCATTCGAGTATCCATGACTCAACTTATTAGTATAAACTCGTAGGTCATTTAAATATGGCGTTAACTATTTTCTCCTACAAGATTAGCCAACTTTATATCAACTCAGATAGTAATTACGTGTAGGTGCTGCCGGCCTCCATTGTAATAACGCTGATTATGCGCTAATAGACAATTAATTACAGACTTAAGTGATTGCTAGACATGGCCAATTAGCACGAGCGTGATTTGATTGTAAATGATGTTGGGCTTGCCTTGACTTTTTTAAGTGAACGAGAATCAAGAATTAATAAATAGAGAAAAGTATGAAATCAAATAGTTTAACTAAGACCTGCTTTTTTTGTGGGGTGGGAAATCATCCAATGACATCTCCCGCTCTGGGTGGAGCGGGAAGGGCGTGTCAGACTCTTACTGACTAAAACCCACCCCTATTCCTTCCCTGCCTGAGTGCCCAGGGGTGCGGCCCCGTCAAACTAACTAAGACCTGCTTGTACTCGTACCTCAAATCTGTATGTTTGGATGTTTATTTATAAATCACTACCTTACAGCTGAACTAATTTAAATGGAATTTTAAACATACCTATAATTGGATGAAGAAAATAGTAGATTGTTATACAAGGGTGGAAAGGAACCAATTTCCATTAGAGGTATTTGGATGCCCGAACGCAGCGAGCCCGGCTATAGGCCAAGTAGGAATTGGTGACTTTCACCCGTGTTAAACACTTTACGTTTCATTTCGAATTTAAGGAAAATAAAAAATAACAATAATAATACATACATGTAAGTCTATAAAGCCAAAATTTTGAATTTCGGTACTTGCAGATTATCCCGGCAAATTATAGTAGGAGTGAGGCGTATTTATTGCAACAGTTACAAATCACAAGTATTCGTAGATACCAGATAACATATGTTCCTGTGTTATCATTTTTTTTTTTTTTTTTTGGTTTGGGAAATCATCCAATGACTTCTCCCGCTCTAGGGTGGAGCGGCAGGGCGTGTCAAACTCTTACTGACTAAAACCCACCCCTGTTCCTCCCTGCCTTGAATGCCCAGGGGCGAGGTAACTCTTTCGAATTTATCCTCAACCCCTAGGCAGGCATCGGCCATAACGGGGCCCGTTAAAAAAAATGGGGAACGCTTCACGATTTTGCGTGTTATCCTTGCGCAGGGGCCATGCTAATCTTCTCTGTATCGTTCCAATTTTAGTATATGTACTGCCGAAGCAAGATCTGTTAAATGATAAATGATAAATGATAAATGATGTTTATTCAGTAAATAGGTTACAAGGAACACTTTTACACGTCAATGTTTTTTGTCAGTTTAAGCTAGATGAGGCCGGTGTTTCCTAGCTGACTACCCTGAGAAGAAACACCGAAACAAACTCAGAGGTCAAAGTCTCTTTTAGTGTTCAAATCCATACAATGTGGACTGGTTAGATCATATGAGAACCATGTACGTTTATGTCTGGGATGAGCTTTATGAAGAAAGCAACACACGAATTCGAGTGGACCTGTCCAGACAGTGCAAGCATTTGTCAGTCATCGCGAAGCTCAACTCAGAACTCTGAGGTGCTCAACGAACCGACGAACAATACCAAAGTAAGGACATTTGAGTAGGCCGCAAAAAATACTCAAACTGCCAGACAATCATAAAATCTACATGAATATAACGACATACATAGTTCTCGCATTCACATTATTCTATATGAGGACCATGCAGCTTAGTGTCTGTAGTGGTCTTTTGAAGAAAGAACCAAACATATTTGAGTGGACCTGTCCAGTCAGTGCAAGCATTTGTCAATAGTCGAATAGCTCAACTTAAAAACCACTAAGGAGCTCAATGACATGACGAACAATACCAAAGAAAAGACATTTGGGTAGGCCGCAAAAGTACTCAAACTGTCAGACAACGTTGAAAATTACTGTAAAAAGGAGGAGAAAATAATAATAATAACCCACATAGTCCTCACATTTACAATAATTAAGTAATCAAAAAAAAAAAAAAATATAATACTTTACAAAGTAAATATTTGTGTCAAACAAAATAGTAATCATAATATGTCAATCAAAAAAATAAAAATAAATATAATACTTAACAAAGTATTCAAGTCAAAAAAAAAAAAAATAATAATAAAATGTCAATAAAAAAATAAAATAAAAAATATAATACAATACTATACAAGTATTCATGTCAAAACGAATATTAAAAAAAAATATATATATAAAAAATTTTTCATCAGTAAGTAGTACATAATATGAAAACAATGGCTCATGTATATCATTGAAGCAGCTCAATCCCACGCCTTTTTGTCCTCAAGAAAGTCATTAATTGTGTAAAAAGCTTTCTGGCATAGCTTACGTTTAATAAATGATTTAAATTTATTTATGCTTAGTTCTTGAATTTGGCTAGGAAGTTTATTATAGAAACGTATACATTGACATCTAAACGAACCACCTATTTTTTTCTTGAGCCTGGTTTTTGGTACAATAAATTTGTGTTTGTTCCTAGTATTTATGCTATGGATATCACTGTATCTTTTAAACAGATATTTATATTTATTTATATTTTTTTATTTTTTACAGGTTAATATTTTTATGTGCATACATGAGATTCTCATAAATATATTGAGAGGGAACAGTCATAATATTAATCTCTTTAAATTTGTCTCTGAGGGAGTGTCTGGGACTTAATTTATAAATTGCACGAATAGCCCTTTTCTGTAAAACAAAAATTGTCTGAATATCGGCGGCATTTCCCCACAACAGAATGCCGTACGACATCACACTATGAAAATAACTAAAGTATACTAAACGAGCTGTCTCTAAATCAGTTAAACCACGAATTTTCCTTACGGCGTATGCTGCAGAGCTAAGTTTTTTGGACAGTTTATCTATATGGGGCTCCACTGAAGCTGCGCATCCAAAGTTAAACCTAAGAACACTGTGGAATCCTCGGGTTTCAACTCTTCACCCTTTATTGACACACTAGTGTTCACTTGTATTACATTGGGTAATGTGAACTTTATGCATTTTGTTTTTTTCTCGTTAAGGAGAAGATTATTGACATTAAACTAGTTAACTACAGTTGAAAGAGCATTATTTACATTATCAACAACTACCTGCTGACGTTTGAGTTTAAATAAAAGTGAAGTGTCATCTGCAAACAGCACTATATCATGTTTATCCTTTATGAGGTAAGGCAAGTCGTTGATATAGATTAGAAACAAAAAAGGACCCAGAATTGAGCCTTGAGGAACCCCCATTCTGACTACAGACCCGGAAGACCTTTTGCCGTTCACATCAACTCTCTGAATCCTATTACTCAAGTATGAAGTAAGAAGATCCAGAGAGGCGCCCCGGACTCCGTAGTAGTGCAGCTTCCTGATCAATGTATCATGGAGAACGCAATCGAAAGCCTTAGACAAATCACAAAAAATGCCCAACGCATCGCATTTATCTTCCCATGCATTATAAATGTGTCCCAAAAGTTCAACACCAGCATCAGTTGTTGAACGACCCTAAAAATATCATTCATAATTCACAATCTACACTACACTCTTCAGTCTCAGTAGGTACTTAATAACAATTATTCGTGTTATCTGTTATTTCTTCTTCGTATGTATTCTGTCTCGCTCACACCCGCTTCATTGAATCTTGCTAAAACAAAAAGCACGTAAAATTCAAATTATAGTCTTACAAGAAGATGATTATCGTCCTTGAAAAGTGACAAGTCTTGTCGTATTATCTGTTCCTAACTTTCTGTTCGGAAACATTGCAAGAATAATGTTAACATTACAACGTATGTTGGGAGATGATTCAAACGAACGCGAATATCTTTACATTAGGTACTTTATTTAGGATAGCCGAGCGGTATACAAAATTATAGAATAGAATGTGTAGGTAATGTAGGTATGTCTATAGAGACGCGCGCGCACTCGGTCCTGGATGTCGTCCGAATGTAAGTGTGGCGGGCTCGCGCAGCGCGTCCGCGCCGCCCGCCGCCCGCCGCGCCTCTGCCGCGGCCCCGGTTCGACGTGCGCCTGTACAACGTATATTATTTTACGTATAAAATTATCAATATATACGATCTAAATAAGGGTAAAATCAGTACTGTACGTGATTTATTTACTGACAGCCCGTGCTTAGAAAAATAACAGGCTGTTATTTAATACCAGATGATGACATCAGTTATTATTGCATAACAGTAACAGGAGTAAAATTTATCTTGTTTGAACTGTTATAACCCAAGTCTAGCTAACATAACACATTTACACAAAAAATCATTAAAAAAAACACACACAAACATTATAGTCTTTTTAAAATTTAAATATCACACCGCCTCACCGCCGTGGGCCGTCCCGCTTAATAGGTTTTTTTTTTTTAATTCACGCTAGCTATTCATACATTCTCAAATTTAGTTCTATTTTTAAAATTCATTCTAGCCCTAGGGAGGGAAGCAATTACCATGAGTCTTTCCCGTTTGTTTTCCCCTTTGTTGGCAAAATGAATTGTTAAATAGGTTGGTGGTATTGACTCCTCTCCTATTCCTTTCCTGCACGGGCCTTTTGTTCACGTGTGAGCTGGACAACTACTTACAGCAATCGAGTGTCTTCCCGGCCAGGTCTCGCGTTCCTGTGTCGAAAAGGAACGCATTCGTGAACGGTCGTCATCGCGGCTCCAGGATCCTACTACAAATAGTAAGGTACGTGCACTCCTGATCATATATATTTCCTTGTCCTATATCCTATATTTTATCCTACAACTCCATCTGTCATCTTCCAATAATTTTCGTCATATCGCCACATCCATCTTAGTTTAGAATTCTATCAAAATAGCATATACGCGTCTCCAGATATTTTACATTGAGGTAATAATATTGGTAGTCCCATGAAATAATTATCGATTTTGCTAACACACTACTACGAATATCAAAATATTCTACGCTATCAAATTTTTAAACGATACGATAAATGGTTTCACTTATTTTACTCAGAATAAAATAGACCAAGTTCAAATTGCTTCTTTTAAATAAATATCTTCACTAACTTTATTTATTAGTTGAGTGCTCAGACGAATGCTTCAAACACGAATAAATGAAAAAAACTTTTACAATGCATTTAACGTGTAACTCAAGTAGTTTACGAAAATGCTTATATCATTACGGTGTAACTTTGTAAGTTTTTCTTTTTTTGCAAAAAAAGATAAAGTGACAGCTGACAGATGTAGTTGGTGGGAAAAATAATAATTGTATACGTACTTAAATCTGCCCGGGGGTGGAGGATAAATTCGAAAGAGTTACCTCGCCCCCGGGCACGTAGGGCAGGGAGGAACAGGGGTGGGTTTTAGTCAGTAAGAGTCTGACACGCCCTTCCGCTCCACCCTAGAGCGGAAGAAGTCATGAGATGATTTCCCACCCCCAAAAAAAAAAAAAATACGTACTTAAATAATATTAACCTATAATTCGGATGTACTTATTTTATTTAGTACGAAGATATTTGGAAAAGTTTTATGTCAACTGATCAAATCGTAAAAAGTTATTTTAAAATTTTGTTTCATATGAAACTCCTCTGTACGTGCCACGGAATGTTTGGCCTGCGACGTGACCATTAAAAAATAAAATCTTGTCAATGTATTGATGATTTACTGTTGATACCTGTAAAAGTAGTATAAGTACCTAATGGAAAGTGTAATGTCCAGTAATTGCGCCACGATTACATTGTATTAGAAGTAGTAATTTCACAATGGTAATTTTATTTTATTTGGTGTAAGCTTGAGGATTAACTAAGCAGATGTATTAACATCTGCTAAACATATTACATATTTATAGTAAAGAACTAAGTGTTTTAAAATAAATCTTATGAATAAAATATTGTTTAAAGAGTGTTCCAAGTCGAGCTCAGAATTATAGAAACAAAAAAGTAGTAGTATTTTTTAGAGTCTATAGAAACCTTAGAGCAATCAGGCTTAAACATTATCTGAATACGTATTTAGGATTTGTGTAAGATCAAAAAACTATTTTTAAATAATGTTCCATGACTTTTAGAGTAAAATTCAAAATCCATTTGTCATTACTTTTTGCCTATTCTGATGTGTCTTTTCGTCTGCAAATGTATCTTTTATTTGTAAAAAAATAATAGTGAAATGTGAAATCACTTTAGCGTTAGCACAAAGCTCGACCAAAATAGAACTTTTAAAGGCTATTTGAAATAATCAAAGCACTCTTTTGAACTCTTATCTAAAGTATTTCTAGCATCATCATTTAATTACGTTTGTAATATACCTACATATGTGCATTTATGTTAGCAAGTTTAGTTTCAAGTCCTTCCAAAATGGTAGGTACTTAGAAAGTACGCAACTATTATTTAATTTATTTACGGTCTTGATAACAGAGCAACCTGTCTTAAATTTTGTCTTTATTTTCAATAAATTCTCATGAAAATAAATGTAACGTTCCTTTATTGTTACTTCTCCAACGACCTACATAAATTATATTTGTGTTTTATGCTCCACTGGCTTGGCCAGAATACAACAAATAAGTATGTTTCGCGTTGCCAACTACATGCTGAGTACAAAACCATTTTGTCTTTTATATATTTATTTCGCATTCAAAATGTATGACAACGTAGTTTTAAAACAGAAAAAAGAAACTAATCCTTTTTTGGAAAAAAAATATTATATTTTTAACACATACACTACTATTTTTACGACGTTAAAATAAGTTGAACATAAAGCAATCATGTAAAGAAAAACATATACCTAATTTAAAAGTTTTATGCAAATGAGCAATTGTCGGGCATACGGCACAAATGTGGCTAGCACAGGTAATGGATTGGTGCACAAATATGCAAATTGTACAGTTTTGCCATTATTAAAACGTTCCGCAAAAGAAAGATCATTATATTGGAATAATAGTGTTTTCGTTCACAGGGATGGAACTATCAGGCTTGCGGACGGCGAGTAATGGGTAGCTCGCCGTCCGATCAGCACCAGGCCCGCGAGTAGACGGCGCGTAGTGTTCCACGCGCGCCTCAAAGAGTTGTCAGCGAACAGGACGGGGCCCGTCATAAATTCGAAAGAGTTACCTCGCCTCATTTTTTTTTTTTTTTTACCTCGCCCCCGGGGCATTCAGGGCAGGGAGGAACAGGGGTGGGTTTTAGTCAGTAAGAGTCTGACACGCCCTCCCGCTCCACCCAGAGCGGGAGAAGTCATTGGATGATTTCCCATCCCAAAAAAAGGGGTGGAATTATAAATGCAAGTTATAATTTTTACATAATTAGGTAAATTAAATTGAAAATATCTGGATTTTTATGCACGGTTCTTAATTGAAATGATTAATTAATAGTCCACGTTGTTTTATCAAAAGTTACCGACTTTCCTCCATAAAACTTAGTGTATATTGGTTTTGCATTTCAACCCTCTGTTATAAAAAGAGCAATTATTTTATTAAAACACAAAACCGGGACTCACGGAAGCGCTAAATCGAATCGAATACATTACGTACAGTTTATTAAATCAAACTAAATGCAAACTTGGAGCAATTAGCGGTGGACAACCCTAGTTGTTGGTGGCGCGTAAACACAACTCGCTAACGAACCGAACGGGCCCCCTGCACAAATTTGCAATTTCGATTGCTACTGTTTGCATGTACCAGCGTACCTGGCAACCCTGCGTGTGTGTTGTCGAAAAATTCAAAGGAAACTAAATCGTTGATCTGCACTACTTTAGGAATGTTGGCATGGTCTGAAAAGAAAACTAGACTTAACACAAGTCTGTTGCAATCTGAATATTTAACCATCGATTTTTCTTGTTTAATGTACTTACTTAAATACTTATATAAATTAAAGAAATAAACCTACTATCAACTATTTTATTTAAATATCATCATTACATCATTTACGTCCCCTAGACATAAGTCCAGGGGACGTAAATCATCTCAAGCCCATGCCTCTCTCACTCAAGCGTCGCCTCCTGGACTTCTTGCATGCAGTTGACTCCCGCAGCCAAGAAAGAAGTCTTCTGAACAAATCATTTTTCACACCTGTCGGCGATTATCCTATAGAAACTTTGAGAAACTCAATGGGATTTTTATCAGTAAGAGAGAATTTATAACTCTTTATTTGAGAGTATCTATGGCGATTTCCCCAAGTTAACAATTATACCAGCACCCCAGTTGCTATCATAAAAGATCTTGGCAGAAATTCCGGATCATTTGCTTCATACATGTTTCAAAATTCTTTTGCTCGAAAACTTCAAGAACGTAACAAATGCCAAAAAAAATTAAATGCATTGGCATTGATTATGCGAATGTATTAATTATTATTTATTTGATATCAAAGTTTCCTTCTTCTGTTCTGTTGATTTACATAATAAAATAAAACACTTTCAACGGTTATCAAAAACTGGCCAAGTGCGTATCGGATTTCGTATATTAAGGGTTCCGTACCAAATATTGGTATGTGTTAGTAAAGTATACGTAATAATAAACATTATCATCAAATTCAATGGGCAGTTTAAAAATTCTTCAGAACAAAATTTTGTGACAGACGACGGACGGACGGACAGACAGACAGACGGACAGAAGGACGCGTGAGTGACAACAATAGAGCTCCGTTTGGAACCTTCTGGTACGGAACCCTAAAAAACCACTGCAGAAGTGATTTCTGTTCTAGTGTTTGCGTGCCCTACTTATGTTCAGACGGTGTGACTCAAGAAAGGCAAATAAACCCGCAGTAATTTTTCAAAGCCTGTTGAGTTATGTAATTGGATAAAAGCGACGATTTGCATGTGTCGCGAACTTTTATTGTACTGTAAAACGGAGCTAAGGAAAAGCTTAGGACCTGGCTAATTGGAGCAAAGAATATTTTCTTGCCCTACAAACTTCGGAGAACACGATTTTGTTCTGTTTTATTTCAAAAACGGTCTTATAAGAGACTATTCTTCCACTTTTATGAGTGGACGTTTAGACATGAGAGGCTAAGACTAAGTAAGCCTATGACCATGGAGCCAAATGGTCAATATTTGAACATTTCAAGTCAAATAATACTACCTGAAGTAAAAACACAATGTCTTATAAAGACATTGCTCGCTTTCACCACTTCATCGTTTAGTTGAGTCATACAAAGCAGAGCAGGTTTTGGGTTAAAGGATCAGCAAATTACAACGTTAACAGTAAAGTTATTATTTTGTAACGTAATGTTTAATCATGTACGCAAACAAAGGACATTGGAAACCATCTGACCCGCTTTTCGAGAAGTCGCGGACAGTAATGAAATGTATGTCAGTTGTTTACATACTATACCTGCTTTAAAACACTCTGTAGTTTTTTTTCTCTCTCACAAATGGGAATGCTAATAAAATGAGGTAATTGTATTTTGGTTTATTTTTGTTATACTTCACAAAATGTTTTATGTTACGTTCAAATTAATTATTGTAAGTATTATTAACTGACTTCAAAAAAGGAGGTTCTGTATTTGACCCATAATACATACACATTACGTATGTATGTTTGTTCGCAATTTTCTCGAAAACTAAGATCATGAGCTCTCTCGAAATCTATGATCCGATTTGGATGTGGTTTTCGCTATTCAAATGTATATTTGTCAAGGAAGGTTTTAGTATAATAAATTATAATTTATTAGGATCTGATGAATATCTTCGGAGATACGTAGATAGTGGAACTCTTCAATAACTAACAGAAAATGTCTCGGGATTACTGCGGTCGCTTGTCTATGTATTGTTAAAAAATTAAAATTATAAAAACTTTTTTACAAAAATAGACCGACTTCGAAAAAAAAAACAAAAAAGTGCAAAATAACTTTAATTTCGGAAGTCTGTGTTTCCGATTTTGTATCTTCGTCATCGGATTACTGCGGTCGCTTGTCTATGTATTGTTAAAAAATTAAAATTATAAAAACTTTTTTTACAAAAATAGACCGACTTCGAAAAAAAAAACAAAAAAGTGCAAAATAACTTTAATTTCAATTCTCAATTCTCAATTCTTTATTGCGTACCATAATGTTTATAGTTTCGGAAGTCTGTGTTTCCGATTTTGTATCTTCGTCATCGAACACCGAGTTCTGAAATTAAAGTTATTTTGCACTTTTTTTGTTTTTTTTTGGAAGTCGTTCTATTTTTGTAAAAAAGTTTTATTAATAATTATAATATGAATTAGGCCCGGTCACAATAACAACAAAAAACAGGTTTGCTTACTACAGTGTGCACACCCCCTCTCTCGCTCAGGTATTTTCACTGCCAGTCATTTTCACTTGTCTCTGCATGTTCACAGATGATAATCATTTGTCAGTTGCACTTTTTTATTGTTGATAGGCACGCATTTGACCACTATCACACCTGATGGTAAGCGATGATGGGGTCGAAGATGGAACACGCTTGCCTAGAAGTAACCTATTCACTCTTAACTTAAAGACTCCAGGTTGTAGCTATCAGGAAACAGAGACTCCGGTAGGGAATTCCACTCCCTAGCTGTGCGCACAATGAATGATCTCTCAAAACGCTTTATGCGTATGGATGGGATGTCCACCATGAACCGGGCACTTGTCACTTTTGACTCAAAATGTAGGGGTGTTATTACACCAATTGATCAATCGACGATCGATGCCATCAAACGACATTGATTTATTGGTGTAATAGCTTTGGCTGATCGACGGATACCGGTCGATAAACAATCGACCGGTTAACGTCGACTAATCCATTCTACCATCGATCTACGCTCGATCGATTAGTGTACCTACTAGAAACTATCGATCGAGTCGACTAATTTATTCTACCATCGATCTACGGTCGATCGATTTGTGTAATAGAAACTATCGATCGACGTCGACTAATGCATTCTACCATCGATCGATCGATTGGTGTAATAACACCCTAAACCGGGCTTTCACGTTACACGCCACTGGCAGACGGCAAGTTAATTGCATTCCTTCGTCATCTATCGTTGTGATCTGTGTGTTCCCTGAGTTTCGAAGTTTATTTGAGTAACTACCTACTTGGCATTGTTTTACGGACTTACGATGTATCTTTTGTATTGGGCCTTAGTTGAAATGGAAAGGCCAAACAGTTGTGTAGTATGTGTTGGATCTGTGTTGCGGCGGAGGAAACATATACTTACTTTTTCAAGCATTTCTTCAAATATCTAAAAGTCACGTGAAATGTATTTTACAAGAAATAGCACCACGTGAGGTACAGTCGCGCATTGTATTAGCTTGTCGGTTTCATAGTAAAATCAGTAAGGGTGTGTCCAGATCAGGCGAATGCGCCGCTCGCGAGCTGCACGCGTGCATTTCAAGTAAGCGCGCCGTCGCGCGCTTGCTACGCGATTTGCGGGACAGGGGCGCGCGCGGAACGCGCGCCCTTTCCGCGCACGGCCCTTTTAATAGTTCGTAGTAACACATCATCATCTTTTTTCAAAAACCAATGACGTATTTTTCGTTATTTGATGTTTTTTATTGCTAGTAGTAGACTATGGTCGTGGTAAAACTGAGATTCAAATGTCACCGTGTAGAGAGATAAGACGGATTGATTATATTTTCACGTCATATTTTTTTTAGGTCTCAGTTGATTTTTTTCCGCGATTTCATGTTTGGCTCCGTAAAAAGAGTTGTTCATAATGATAAGTACATATAATGACCCCTTGAGAGGTTATACATTACTTATGGGACACCCTGTATATGTTTTTTTTATAATTTTTATAATATGGGTGTCCAATAGTTGCATGAATACATTAATGTTATGCTACTTATCATACACAGAATACAACTAAAGACAGAATTAAGTCCCTTTTATAAACCAAAATGTACTCAACTTAAACTTATTATCTCGATACTCCCATGAGGCACAACAATGCGCTTCGTGCTTAAATAACTAGATATTTAAACCTTTAAAATAATGCATGATTCATTTTTGTCCGCCGTGGGTAAAGTTCCCAATGTCCTTTACTTTTCTATGTAATATATATTTAAAACTACAGATATTCTAGGACAACGACCGTTTTAGAGGTATTGTATCTGTTAGGTACTAGCTTGTTTTAAAAATACTTTAATTTGTAATCTGTGGAGAATGTAGTGGGTAGCATCATTGTTATATAATGGAATATTTAAGATATTATGACTATTTTTTATTGTGTAGTACAATGTTTGTTTTTCCTTTAATAAATGAAAAAAAAAATGTTTTTTTACTGATACCATAAAAACTCCTGACGAAGCTAAAAAGAATTAGATATTTATTTAAATTGTGATCATACATTTTCAGCATACAAACAACTAAATCACAAAATAGATTACTTTGTAACTCCACTACTGATACATAAAATCAAAAACTACATTCTATCTATGTTTTATAAATCAACGAAATGCACTACGGACCACTTTACAAACAGTTTTTATGTACTTTTTATTCATAAACCGGCGAGTGTAGTGGGATGCTCTGATAGAATCGTAAAATCATTTTTATGTGATCTGAAACATGTCAGCTCCCATAGGACTTTTGTCACAATGTTGTCTTTACGATTTGAATGTAAAATCGCGTCGAGGTGTGCCAGGCTATTCCAAGAATTGGGTTAAAAAGATGTAGACACCTATAAAACGATTTTATGAATCTCGATCAAATGTTTCAAGAGAATAAGTAGATTATTTCTTTACGATATTTTTATACCTAATTTAAGAAGATACCAAATACAAAAACATTTGTTTTTTTTATCAGCCAAAACCTGGTCCTGGTTCAAGCCATGGTACGGAGCGAGAGGAAATGGGAAGTTGTCTCCTCCTTCTGCGAAGCAGTAATGGTCGCGAAGGAGGACGCGTAACGCGTGAGGGAGACTCAACGGAGACCCCCCAGCAGCCACCGCAGGAGATGTCCTGGACGTCGGGGGTCGCAAGCCGATCTCCGGCCAATGTAGGCGCGGGCTTGCGGACGGCGAGTAATGGGTATCTCGCCATCCGAGAAGGAGAGTCGACTGCGCGTAGTGTTCCACGCTTGCCTCAAAGAGATATCAGCAGTACCTGACGGGACCCGTTAAGGCCGATGCCAGCCTAGGATCGCGGATAAATTCGAAATAAAGCTACCGCGACCTTTGGCACAAGCAACTGAAGGAACAAGGGTGGGTTTTAGTTAGTAAAAGTCTGACACGCCCTCCCGATCCACCCAGAGCGGGAGAAGTCATTTCCCAACCTCCAAAAACCAGAACAAAAAGGCACTGTTCTCCCGTGCTTCCTCAAACCAGCCTTCGTGGTTGGCATGCATCAAGATGCACTAGACAATGTGACATTCTATCGACGATAGCAAAATCTTTGGAGTTGACCACATGTCGTGGTCATGTGACTCGTTAGCACACAATCATGTCAATGCTAAACATTTTTGATTTTTCGACAATCATTAACGCTAATAGATTGTCATTTTGTTTAGAGCCTTGTCATCAAGTCACAATTCAACACTATCTCTGATTGCGAATCAAATCATGAATCTTCACATCAAAAGATTTTTCTTGTGTGATTTAAATAATTGGGGGTCTGTAAGTCGAGAGTGAATAGTGTAACGTTGTTTTATTACTTTGTTAAAATAATAATAGAATGGAAACCAAACCACAACAAAAACATTTAAATGTCAAGTCGAACCACAGAGATAACAATATCCTGCCCAGAGGTTGTGGATGAACAGAGTTGCCGCGCCCCTGGGCGCTTAGGGCAGGGGAGGAACAGGGGTGAGTTTTAGTCAGTAAGAGTCTGACACGCCCTACCACTCCACAAAGAGCGGGAGATGTCATTGGATGATTTCCCACTCCCCAAAAAAGAAAAAAGACGTAACAGTATCTTATGTTACTAAATGACATAACTATTTGGGGTATTCGGAGAAATTTCTAGTGACCATAGACCTACCTACTATACCCCCTTTCTCTGTATTTATTTTTATTATTATATTTTTATGTTGACGGGTTTACGTCTTGTGGTTTTAATTTCTCCACCACGTAACTCTACCCGTCACAATAGGTTACTTCTACTTCTAGGCAAGCGTGCTCCATCGTCGACCACGTCATCGATTACCATCAGGTGAGATAGTGGTCAAGCCTAGCCTATCAATGATAAAAAACCGTGTTTGGACTCATTTTAATCTGTGGACTAGTTTTAGTTCCTGAACTTGTCTTGTCTTTGTACTAATTTAAACCTTTGAGCAGTTTTATTCTTTGGTCTAATTTAATTCCGTGTGTTGTCGGTAAGTTTGCATCTATCTTATTGAGTAGGCGCATATGTATGTTGTACCATTAAGACCCACTCCTGCACTTGTAACTGCAAATATGTGGGCAGTGTTGCCACGCCTAGACAATCTGAGACTAATTCAGTCGCAGGGGAAAACATGGTTCTCTACTTACATATCATAAGTGTGATGACACTCACAATAATCTTATCGAACCGACTGATCCTTCAACAATGACAAGGAAATTAACATAAACTACGCGGCTAATCAAAAAAGCTGCATCAAAAGTACAGTACAGTAAATGTGGATCGTAAATATTTTTAGAAAATGCTAAGTGTTGTAGTAGTATTAATATCCGAAGCGTGGAGGGTGGCTTCTCGGTATGAATTAGATGGTCACCCATCCATGAACCAACCTCCTTAACCTTGTGTTTATATCTTAACCATATTTACGAGTATGAAGCAATTATACAGGGTGTAAGGTACATGAACGCACATACGTGTACTAGTGATTCAGTACATGATTCTGGACCCCCTAGCGTTGGAATTTTTCGTCGGCTTTTTCCTAATTTTTCAAAAAAAAGTTTTTTTTCTCACTTTTACTGTATAAAATCGTTATAGGTACCTATCTACCTCAAAGACATTTTAAATGAAAAAAATTAATTAATTATTTTTTCATTTAAAACAATTTTTTTTTCACTTTAAGCTGTATAAAATCGTTATACCTATCTACCCCAAAGACATTTTATTTTGAAAAAGGCCAACGAAAAATTCCAACGCTAGGGGGTCCAGAATCATATACTGAATCACTAGTACACGTATGTGCGTTCATGAACCTTACACCCGTTATATTAATATGTATGACGACACGGTTGGCGCAGTGTTTGACTGTTCGGCTGGTGCGCTGCGTGTCGCAGGTTCGATTCCCGCACGGAACAAATATTTGTATGACCTACAGATAGTTGTTCCGGGTCTGGATGTCTTGTGTACGTGAGTTTACATGTTTGTGAACACACCCACGATACAGGAGTAATTCCTAGTGTTGGGCCATGATTTAATATATATATATATATTGTATGTAGATGAAGATATTATGTATAACTCGGTCTGTCAATCAATCCTATTCAGGCTTGCCCGTGATTGATTTTCCTAGAAACTGCCAGAAGGAAATCAAATTTCGGAGTATGTGAAGCTGTGTGGTATATCCAAATATCGGACACTAAGAGTACTAATACCTTTTACCTACATGAGAAATTAAATCTAGACTAAAAACGGACATGTATAAGGTTAAACAATAATTAGTCTGTGCGGACGTCGAACCTGCACGAATGTAGACGGCAGACAATCCGCAGCTGCGCCTCTACAATATGTATGTATCTGTGGAAGGATTATATGTTTCCAAAAGTGCATAGGTTGGCTAGACGCTTAGGTATATTCAGGTGAATAAGTCTGAAAATGACCCTTCCTGAAAATTTACTAAAAAGGTACCCACCACATTAAAAAAAATTATCCGTACCTACGCTCAGGTTTGTGCTTTGAACGTTAATCTGTTGGTTTCTCGGTAGTTTGTTGTTGGACAAGATAATATAGAGGTTTGAAACGAGAAAGGGCTGGGGCCCAATTTTGTAAAATAACTAACTTGTCAATAGTGTGTCATTGGTGTCTCAATAGAAAAGTCATTGACATTTGGTATTCTATAAATTATTTATGATCATTGATTTGCCACTGTAGTGCCATTGAAATGTCATAATAAGAAGTCAATATCATTTTGAAGTTTTGCAGAATACCATATTTGCACAGCGGCAAAATAATGTCTGTTGTGTGTCGATACAGCGTCGATGGCGTGTTGCTTAACTCAAAGTTACAGAATAGGGCCCCAGGTCTTTGCCCACTAGTGGGACACAAAACTGTTGCTGGACACACAAGCAATGCATGTCAGTCAGCACTAGTTGCTTCGCTATGTCTGCAACAAATAAATACTTCATTTTCCTAGAAAGTTCAGCAACCGCGACTCATTCACTCCAGCACTAGTGATGGGCCATTGAGTCAGACGCATCCTCAGCTCTTCACATAAGCGTATCAGAAAATCGATATTTGTATCGACGTCGACTATAGGACAACGGGCATCCTAGCCATTCGTCCGTTTAGCAAGTTTAACAATATTTCAGCTGGCCGTCATATGAACGAGCCAGTTTCATTTCACCGTCGAAGCACGATCGACTGTCATCGTTTTGTTTTCCATAACGCTGTTTTGTTACGTACCAATATTTTTAGAGAAGTTTTGGTGACACAAACTGTGGGAATAGCTTTTAGAATGCGGGGTGATACGATTATCAGGTTTGCAATCTTTTCACAACATTTGACAAGAATTTATCAGGTATCTAGTCTTTTTTATTAACTGTCAGACTTTGTTTTAGTTTTCTTCAGCATTGCACTCGCTACGTTTAGCACAAACGAGACTCTCGTTTCTTCTTTTTTTTTAATTTTTCAGTCTGTGAAATTCACACTGTAAAATGACGGAAATAATGACAAAAACTGAGAAATGCGAGAAAAAGAAATAAACAGAAAATGAAACTTTTAGGGTTCCGAAGTTCGGAATGATAAAACGAAACCCTTATAGGATCATTTTGTTGTCCGTCTGTCCGTCTGTCAGGACCCTTTCTCTCAGAAACACGTTTAGGTATAAAGATAAGAAGATATCTAAAATTAATACCAAGTAATTAAAAAAAAAAATGTCTGTAATCCCTTGGAGCAGTGAAAAAATCAAAAGATACGGCCGTTTATGCCGCATATTTTAACATTCTTAAAACCTATAGAGTACCTACTTCCCGTTCATCTAGAATCATTTTAGCAAGAAGCATTAGCTAAGAGCACAAGTAAAGGAAAATAATGTACGGTAGAGGCACTCCCTAAAAAATTCGTTCGATTCGTTTGGACCCCTTTTCGCGCGAGTTCAACTCGCTCTTGGCTGATTTTGATTTCTATTGTCTTTATTGATTGCGATAAAAATATATACGTAGTGTTAAACTTCATAGCTAATTATTTTAATTACGATCTTTATGCTCAACCACAACGGACTTACCCAGACCCTTTAAATCACCCTATACTAGGAAAAAAACCCCGCTTGCCTCTTGACATTACCATAACACTTTTGTGCTTAGTGGTTAAGTGCATGTTGATGTACAAGGCCGCTAGTGACAGCGTTCTTGCATATATTCATGTACGTTTTCATGTATGGAATTACAAACCCTAGTAGCTCAAACGCAACCCAGGCTGAGAGGAAATGCCTAGGGGTAGCGGATAAATTCTGAAAATGAGTTACCGCACCCCTGGGCACTAAGGTAGGGAAGGAACAGAGGTGGGTTTTAGTCAGTAAGAGTCTAACACGACCTCCTGCTCCACCCAGAGCGGGAGAAGACATTGGATGATTTCCCCCCTCCCCCCCCCCTCCCCAAAAAAAAGGCTTAGAAGTGTTGCGATAAACCATTTTTTTTGTATTATTTCGTTGTTTGAATTCGGAAATTTTGAGTTAAAATAATAGTTAACCAAAAATATCTCGATGGTCGAGTTGTACTTTTACAGAAAAAGTTATTTTATAGCATTTTGTTATGGCAGGTGTGTTGGAAAAATACTTTTTACTTTTATTAGAGTTGTCCGTGGATAAAATCTGTCATTAAGGTAGGTATTACATTTGATTTCATAATTGGAACTTTACGATAAAAACTTTAAGATAAAAATAGTAGGTACCTAAAATTCTCGCACCGCCTAGCTGAAACACCCTTCGTACTGTTTTTAAGCTCGCAATGTAGTTTATTTAACGCGCAGTGCGTTTCGTTATTCTTTTTCCGCACTTTTATTATGAGGAAAAGTGCGGTGGCTAGCTCATGTTACTGCTATTTTCAATCTCACCAACAAATAATGATTTGATTATAATGCGTTTTTTCAATGTCTCGTTATGTGTACCTACTATAAAAAACTGACCGAAAAAAAACAGCTAAGAAGTTCCTAACAATTCACTTTTCAAGAAGTCTGATGCAGTTGGTGGCTGTTATTTTAATTCAATTATTGATTTCATGCCACCAACTGCATCAGACTGCTTGAAAAGTGACTTGTTTGAAACTTTTGAGTTGCTTTTTTCGGTCAGTTTTTATAGTAGGTAGGTACAGGGTTTTTTTTTAAATATTAAATTTTCTTATTTTCTACGTTTTAGTGAGTTACATCTTTGGAATCGCCTCCTCGAACCCTTTATTTTGAAACCCTACTTAAAATAGTTCGTAGACTTTCATTTTTTTTCTTTTTCACGATTCCTGTCATGTCTTTACACGAACACGAACAAACATATATTATACCTAGGCTGATAATCACATTATCCTCCTTTTCGTCGCGCAGTCTGGAAAAAACAGAATATTCTTGCTGAAACAAACACTATCTTGAAAAATATCTCTCTAATATCGCAAAGAAAAAACTAGGAAAGATCACAAGTAAAGTCATAAAACATGATAAAAGTTGACCTAAATCCCATTAAAAATCCCAATACTCCATTAAGATCAACTACCAAAAGCACCTTAATAAACTGCTATCACAAAAATTGGCCTGCCCGAAAAGAGTCCCTAAACACTGCGTAATTTAATAACAGAGTAACTACCCATCAACAGAGACGATAATAATAAATCTAATGGCGGTTACCACAATAACCATCGAAATCGAAGGCATAGTTCATCGATTAGCCGAAGCGAGTGCGACCTGCGATACTCGTAATTAAAATTCAATATTGTCTAACCAAAATTGATTGCCAGCAACCACGCTCGATAGTACACCAGCTTAATCTACCGTTTATTGTGAAGTAACAAGGTGGAGAAACGAAATTATGAACTGCAAATATTTGGAATAATGTCCCAATTTTATCGAGATTTTATGGCGCTTGCGTCGAGGATTTATAGCTTTTTATTTTGTTTCACTTTACGGGGTTTTAAGTGGATGTTAAATTAAGTTTTGTTGTTTAGTTACTTTGTGAAAATGAAAACAGGTTAGTATGTTCTAGTAGTTTTCAGCTGGATTTTATTTTACGAAAGTAAGTGAAGAGTAAATAGGTTTACTCTTAGGCAAGCACGCTCCGTTGTGGACCAAATCATGGCTTACCATCAAGTGAGATAGGTAGTGATTAAAAGCGAGCTTAACAATAATAAAAAATAACGGTTTTCAGCCGATTTTTTTATTAATCACTTTGCTAAAAATACTGTGACATATTGTGGTAAGTCTTCCTACAAAATTGACACTCAATAAAATGCCCGTGCAATTTGTAAAAAAAAAATGCTGACTTTAAATCCCCAATTCTACTGACCTCAAGAGACCCAGAGACACACCGTAATTTCCATACAAGAAAAGTTGACCAACTCCCATCCATCGATACTCGGCAATTTGCAAACGCCCGAGCACGATACGAGCGAAACCGGGCACCTTGCTAGATTTACGACGTAACATGGTTTACCGGGGAGCCCTCAAGGCTTACTTACTGTGTGAACTCAGCTCACAGCATGCGAGATACTTAAACATGTATTGAACGGGATTTATTTGTACCGTACCGTATTCTGTTCTAGAGCTTGGCTTATAATAATTGTGAGACAGGGCTTTCGGATTTAGTGCTAACAAGCGTTAATACTAGCTGGTCCTGAGATCTGGTTGCAGATATTGTAGGTATGTGGGTAGGGCCGGTGTCCCCTTGTTTCGCAGACAGAAATTTCACAGAGTTTCGTTTCCTAGAAAATGTTTCATAATCATAATATTTTGTCCTTGTATTTTTATTTCGAAATTAATTGTTTCAACTACTATTAACTTGAATGAAACATACTTTACACAAACACACTTCAATGAATTTTATAATCACATTTTTTTATTTAACAAACTTATCAAACAGTAAAATTATTTTTTAACGAATATTGTTAGTTCGGTGTATTTTTCCATGATATTTTATTTCAACGAAAATGTAAAAATATAAATATAGTCTTAAAAAGTCAATATGTTGTGCTACAAAAGTTAGTGACAGAAACGAATCGCTGCAGAACCGACTCCACGTAGTCTTGTCTGCCCTACCTCTAAAGTGTAATTTAAGCCCGCGTTGGCGCGGAGACGACGTCGTTAGCCGGCCAGCAAACCGAGGCTGCGGTGGTGAGCGTCAATACCATCTACGATGATAAGATCGCGAGGGACCGCCGGAGCCTCGCAGCGCCGGAGCCGTGACAGAAACCATGCCTGCTGCATGTCGCATGCTCGCCTGCACGCTGCATGCTTGCTTGCCTGTGCATGCTTGCTTGCTCGCTGGATGTTGCATGCTTGCTTGTATGCTGCATGCTTACTTGCATGACGCATGTTTGCTGCATGCATGGTGTATTAACTTCTGTATCACTCATTTTAACAAAAAAATCAAAATAAACAGTTAGTATGTGCATGAAGTCACTATTATTGAGAATAACAAGATTGTTTTCCTGCTTGACAAGAATTTACCCACATTATTTTTGTGAACGCGGTGTTGTAATTTATAGGAAGGTATTCATTTTATCAAAGGTATGAATTGAAACGTTTAGAAACTGTCACTCGATAAAATGTTATTCTTGGTAAGAAGTTGTATAATATTAAATAAACAATTTATGGATAAAGAATATTTGAATTGTTATTCTATGAAACACCGGCCTCATCTAGCTAAAACGAACAAAACAAAAATTATGACGTCTAAAAGTGTTGTTAAAACGTACTTACAAAAATGAAATGATTATCTTTTATGATATGATTATTCTAACATAAAACTTTATGTACAATAAAAAATCAATGATTTAAATTTCTTTAAAGTGAGTATTCAATATATTCTATATAGTGCGTATTGATTATTCTATGAAATGATAATATGAGAAAAAAAATATGTGAAACGAAATTCTTTAAAACTATTAGCTATAATACAACGCACAACCGGGTAGGGCCAGTAGTGAGTAATTTGCAGAGATACGTAAGTTGATTTTGCCCTGTTTAACACCAACTCTGCTAGAGCTAACCTTAGAAAGTGATAGAATCGAATAATTAATATAGGTACCCACTCCAGAGTACCCCAGATATTTAGTTTTAATAGGAGCTATGAACCCTACCCATTGAATTTTGAAATCAATAAAAACGTTTTAACTTCAAAGTTTAATTTAACAGAACATTTAAAACAAAAGAATCTCGAAAAGTTATCAGCACGCATTCAGATAATAAAATCCAATTTTCGATTTCTATTAATCGGCAACAATCGGAGTGGGCTCAATTGTTCTTTGATACCGTTGGCATTGAATCGGCGGCTCGATTGCGTCGACACTGGACAGCAAATTAATCCAGTAGACAATGGCAGTCGTGACGCGGCGCGCGCCATGTTTGCACAGACAATAACAAATTATTCATACTCGGTGATGGAATGTAAACAGAATATGATTGGCTATTAGCATGTAGGGTGTTGAGGCCTCCTGGCACTCCGGCCTCCGGGGACCAGGGGACCGCGCACGACCATTCTGACCGTCGGATCATCCCCTTAGCTATTAACAAGTCGCCGGTAGCCACATCCAACTTTGTTCTAACGTATTCCGAACTTAATTTAATTAATTACCTACCCTCATACAGTACTTCGCTAAATATTATTTTCAAGTTAAGGGGGACTAACTAAGATCAAACGAACGGCCGTTCATAACTCAACGTTTGTGATGTTTTAACGAAGAAAGTAAAATTAAATTATTTCATATGTTTTGGAGGCGCGCTATAAAAGCTTTTTGGGATTACACGCGGTCGCGTTTGGTACAGTTTTATTGATCATTATTCATTATAAACGCCGACGTAACTGGCCGCTGCGTGTTGTATTAAGTTGTTAAAAGGGTTTATGGCTTGAAAAAATAATTTACGTCGTACCTACAGTTCATGTAATGGCTGACGCAGGACATGTCCGCCCAGGACTTGAAATAATCATTATTACGCTTGGAAACCAAGTAATAAGTGAAATACAAAGCCAAATCCAAAATGATGTTAAAACCAAACTCACAATTTATGAAAATTTTTAAAAACGTCAAACGTTTTATGCAAAACCCACTTTATAGCACAACAAAATAAATGCCTTCAAATAACTTCACCGCTATTTAAATAAATATTTTTATAGGTGTTATTACGAGCGATAAAGTGCAAAATCTAGGTTTATTTAGACGTTTAGGATATCTAAACGAAAATCTGACATGCTTGGGAATAGGGTTTTATGTTTCTTTTATTTTCTTCAGGTCTTAACTTCAGGGGTGACTTAATTATTCAGTGTATATAAATAGCCTTTTGATATTTTCTGTTACCGCAAGGAAATAAGGTTCGTTGCCAGGTGGTAATCAACACTCGCTGCTAGTCGCTTATTGGTATCTACAAAGTTATTTAAACTTAGAAAAAGCGGCCAAGTGTGAGTTCGACTCGCGTGCATGTTCCGAACGAATCATAATATGTTTTAAAAAATATATATAGTTTATACTTTTTTAAACATATCATATGTTTTCCTGTTTATGTAAAGAATAATATTTTGTATATTTTTTTCAAAATTTTAGACAGTAATAGTATTTTCGAAAATAATGGTGCAGGAATGGTACATTTTTAACTATTATCTTAAATAATTATCTTTAAAACTTTTTGTTTTAAAACAATGATAAAAGCACATTTTCACGGCTTTCATAAAATGCCCTTTAATTTGATATGTTGCACATACAGACACACACAGTACAGTTTAAAAAACTTATTTTTTTTAATTTTCAGATTTGCAACCCAAATGTTCCATATTCCAAATTAATTAATTAACGTTACCCGTCCGTGTTTGGGTCACAGATATTCACGTGACGTAGCAAATTTCAACACATTCAGTCGAGTAGTTTCGGAGCAAATAGGCTGTGACAGACGGACAGACGGACTAAGAGACACACGAGTGGTCCTACAAGGGTTACAGGTTTTTTCATTCAGACTTCGGAACTCTAAAAATTGCGACTTTAGGTAGACAAAGGTTTATTTCCGCAAATCAGAGTGACATCAGAAGGTCAGAGTTGCACGCCTTGCATAAAAAAACATCAGTCTTATAATAGTATAGCTGAGCAATACAAGCCCTAAAAAGCATACTTTCCGTAGCAGCAGAAAATTATTCCTCTTATTTTATCACTGGAGGCTATTGTCCACACGGCAGCCATTAACCGCCTCACTGAACCTCCACAGAATATCGAAACACCCGTTTACATTTTTACGAATGCAATGTAAAGACAATCTTGTTAATGCCAGTTCGCATAGTTAACGAAGCAACGCTGAAATTTGCAATTTTGATTGGCGCTACACTGCTACAGTATTTCGTGAAACTGTTAGAGCTGATTGGTAAATTATAATTTAATCGACGAGTATTTCAATGACAACACTGCATTTCATTGACACGGTTTGTCCGATAAAGTTATTAGTGTCTGAATATCTATGTTCGTGTTTGTTCAACTTTACTCTTTCTCGCGACTTTGCCCGCGAGTAAAAATGTTTGCTGAATTATTATGTTGGCGTTTGCGATAGGAATTTGTTTCGAACACGCTAGCGATTCCCGTGGGCGTATATAGGGTTAAGTTTATGTAACGTACTCCAATACTTTATAATTAAAATTAGGTTAATTTATAATTGGAATTAATAAATTACTTACGCTTCAAAGCAAGGGTGAGTCCCTCTGAGACATTGAAGTTTTACTACTACCATCAGCTTTTGCCCGCGACTTTGTTTGCAAGTTTTAAAATAAAACTAAGCCTATGGACCTTACCCGGGACTGCGGACGGCGAGTAATGGGTAGCTCGCCATCCGATCAGCACCAGGCCCGAGAGTCGACGGCGCGTAAGGTTCCACGCGCGCCTCAAAGAGTTGTCAGCAATAATGACGTGGCACGTCATGGCCGATGCCTGCCCAGGGGCTGTGGATAAATTCGAAACAGAGTTACCGCGCCCCTGGGCACTCAGGGCAGGGAAGGAACAGGGGTGGGTTTTAGTCAGTAAGAGTCTGACACACCCTCCCGCTCCACCCTAGAGCGGGCGATGTCATTGGATGATTACCCACGACACAAAAAAAAAAGCCTATGGACCTTGGCACTTAGAATAGCTACCTATCAGTAAAAGAATTTTAATAAGATTTGTACTTCCACAGATCACCTTTTAAAAACTTGTTAACAGAAAATATTATTACCTCTAGGTAATATAAAATAATGTTAGAAGAAACCTAAGCAACATTAAGCCGTAAGCTAATGTAAAAAGCAAAAAAGAAAAGATCAGAAAAAATCTTGTAAAATAGTAAGATAAGAATAAATTCAATCACGAGTATACAGACAAATCATATTATGGAACTATGTACGTGATCCTGATATTATTTAGGGGCCTTTTCATGAAAACAGAATCATAACTGTGCCGCCTCTAGATTCTATAGAAGTTTGTAAGCATACATAATTATTATGTTAGTTAAACGAGCCAATTTACTCGTATCTATCTAAAAGTTATTTACAATCAAATGCTATTTACAAAAAAAGAAAAGATGCAAAAAATATAAACTAACTGGTTACGAAGTTGTTAAATAAAGGAGCAAAAATAAAATTACTGCATCGAAAATACTCGCAAAAACCAGTAAAGAATAAACCGCTTATTTTTCCATAACGTAGTCTGCAGTGATTACATCGATAAGTCATAAACTATTCACAGCAGCAAGCAAGCACGTACGAGTATTTAAGTACCGGGCTTCTAGCAACCAGCTACTCACTACGAAGGCACAGTCTCATTCGATTTATTTTATAGCTCGTAAACAAAGCTGCCAACTTCTGCCACTCTCCTTTGACACTTTATGGTAAATAAGATTTTACGGTAACGCGAATTTCCAATACCTCCTTTTCTATAGCATTTTCTCTCTACATGCAAATGATAGTAACCATAAAGAGCATTGTACTTGAACTACAATTGCTCAACAGACAATATAAATGTTGATTTCTGCGAATCCTGCAATTCCACAGCGTGCAAATCGCCGCGATGTAATCTTTTGCGGTGTGTTTGTGCAGCCAATAACACAGGCGTCGTAATAGCAGCGAGCTCCACCTTGTTTTCGCCCATAATTAGATTTTGTAAAGTTCGTAACATAAAAAATAAACGAATGCAGCGGAAGTTTTACTGCGTTTTCATGAAATCGAAGTCCTCTCCGCGGTACCACGACACCGTTTTTAATAACCGCGCCCGCTCAATGTTCAAATTCTAATCGAGTTTTAAATTGCAGCTATTCTTGTCTGGCGCTCTCAGTCCTCTCCCTTCCAGCTCGGGCTGAACTTTCATCTCTCATCTACGGTTCTATTCCTCGTTAGCTTCTCCTTAAAACTTTGCCGGCGACTTCGATAAGTTTTTTAACTTCAGTGGAACTCGCTTCTCATGATTAATTAATTCGATTGTGCGTGAGCTATTTGCGACGTGATCGCTTGCTATGGTGTCCATTATTTCACGATTTGGGTCGAGGGGAGCTTCTAGTAGGGGTTGATTCTGCTCGGTCACCGCACTAAACGGTCTTGTTACATTCCGTCTTCACAGTTTCGTCTTTTTATACGAAAAGTTGAAAGGGGAGGCATGTTCCTTACGGGACAAAGACAGCTCAATTTAGACTATCGTTTCATAAGTCGCATTGCAAATTTCCTGTCGTAGGCACCTGGTGTCTTTATTTATACTGGAGACTAAATAATAAACTTTTTTATTATCATTTTTTCGATTGTAATAAATGTGGTAAACAGTTTTAAGGCTCTACTACCGGTCAAGTGGCACCCTCATTGAAAAAAAAGTCGTAGCATAGTATAGAAAATAAAGAGCCCCAGCGGACAAACCCCGATTGTCAAATTGAACCCCGACGACCACCCGGGTTGACAGCCGATTTTTTTTTTCACTTAAATAATTTTTTTTTTGTCAAACTCACCGGTGAGTTTCAGGGGCGCAGAGGTAAGCATCCTACGTTGAGTTTTTTACTAAGAGGATAAAGTATTTTTACGTTGTATGAACAGGATTCGAAATGTTTCGTATCCGAAGTAGTAAGCAAAAGTATCAAAAACGGCCGTTTTGGTACTTTGTAAAAATACTTAATCCTCTTAGTAACAAACTCAACGTAGGATTCTTTAATCTTTATTTTCTATGCTATGCTATGATTTTTATATTCAATGAGGGTGCCGCTTGGCCGATATAGTAGAGCCTTAAACCGGTTTCACCAGAAAATTACCTACGTATACAGTTTCAATTAATAATTTTTTTCTACGAAACACGTTTCAATTCCGTTTTAAAACATACATGAAAGCCACAAATTCCGCATTCAAACGTACGCTTCTACATTCAAGTGTTGAAAACGAAAAAACACAGGTTGTAAAAAAAGGCCGTCAAAATAAATCATTTTAATTTCCACACAGCATTAAGGACATAATCCGCTATATTTTAATAAATTTAACTACTCATAAAAACATGAACAGCGCACGTTACACGTACGCGGGCATTTGCGGCTTTCGCAGCACGCAATGTAATTTAATTAAAAGCGACGTACCTATAAAGCAGTGGTGTGCGTTTGTACTTAAGACGGCGTTAATTCACGGGGGCTTGATATACCCCACGTGTAGTACCCCGCTAATGTTCGTATTACTCAGGCGGCGACGGGCTGATTGTTTATATGCGGATCCGCAAGCCCGTTATTATTGGCCGTCGTACATTTACTTTATAACCGCGGGATCTAAGATAAATACGTAGAGGTCCAGTCAATATTTTACGAAGATATTTGCGGATGATATTGGTGACCTTTATCGGTTAGTTAAACTCGGTCGCGGTCGTAGGGTATATGTGGAGATATGAAGCGATGGTGTTTTTATATTGACCTAGGATGAAAAGAAAATGTTGAGTGTTATCATATCATAAACGAATAGGTAGATACATTCTTTATATACTCGTCCATACACATTTTGATTGAAGTCTTCAGAATCATATTACGAAATCATTTCAATCATTTACGTCTATTGCTAAGCATAGAAATTATGACAACAAGTGGGTAATAGGTCACTAATTCACTATCGTAACCTTTTACGACACCCGGGTCTGCAGACGGCGAGCAGTGGGTAGCTCGCCGTCCGATCAGCACCAGTCCCGTGAGTCGACGGCACGTAGTGTTCCACGCGCGCCTCAAGAAGATGATTGTCAGCCACCACTGACGGGGCCCATAGTGGCCGGTGCCTGCATGCCTAGGCGTAGCGGATAAATTCGTGACAGAGTTACCGCTCCCCTGGGCACTCAGGCAGGGAAGGAACAGGGGTGGGTTTTAGTCGGTAAGAATCTGACACGCCCTGCCGCTCCACCCAGAGCGGGAGATGTCATTGGATGATTACCCATACCACAAAAAAAAAAAAAAACTTATACGACACCTCCCAATGTTTATATGGAGTGACCCTCAATAAAAAATTACCTATTCAGAAAAATAGTATTTCATTTAGTGTACGACCGAAGGTTCGATTTCTGTTTAAGTTTCGGCCAAAAAAAAAAACTGGTTTTGGCTGGATTTTCATTTTCACCAAAAAGTGGCCGAATATTCGACTGAACATGGTAGGTACGATGTGAGTTTCAGCCGAAACTGGAAGGGGAGCCGAACGTCTGGTTACGGTTTCAGTTTCAGCCGAAACTGGAAGGTATGCTGAACGTCCGGTAACGGTTTTGGTTTCAGCTGAAACTGGAAGGGAAGCTGAACGTCCGGAAACGGTTTCAGTTTCAGCCGAAACTGGAAGGGAAGTCGAACGTCTGGTTACAGTTTTGTTTTCAGCCGAAACTGGAAAGGATGCTGAACGTCCGGTTACGGTTTCGGTTCCGGCTGAAAATCGTGTTTCTGTCGGACACTAGTTTCATTATTTTTCTTAAACACAAAAATACCAAAAAAATCATCCTCCGTTGCCCTATCTAAATATTCCCCGACTCGTTGCTTAGCATCCGCCTTGTCTCAAGGTCGTGTTGTCAATGGAAACCGTCGGATCTTTCAATTGTCACGATTTTAGTATTGGTAAGTAATATGAATTTTCTATTGGAACATATTCTCTAACTTTTGGCTGTGTTATTTCAGACAGGTTACATACAACTGATGAATTGGCATAATTTTATTGATAATCTTCTGTTTTATTTAACAATTGCTATATATAATAAATACATAATTATTATTAAATACTTAGCTAACTATAATTGTATACACTGAAACAAAACAAATAAAAACCATTGTAGCAAAGAATGAGCTAACCCTCTAGTCACGTAAAGTGTCGATCAATCAGTGTGAAATTTTCTGGAAAAGGAGACGCGCACTTGGACCCCGTAACCCCAGTCTTTCGACCCCAAATTTTCATCAGGTATTGATACAAAATATCAGATCTACCTACATTAAAACTAAGGTGTTCTACTAACATCGATAGAAGCCTTAAAAAACAGACTTCCACTTGGCCAATTATGAAGCACGTATTATTAAAACGTGAAAGGTTTGCTCAATATAAACCGATTACGTAAAGGTACGGAACATGAAAAAAGAAATTATGAATATGCAGGTAGCTTGATATTTTTCTTTCGTAAAGCGTTTTCCCTGATTTTCTCCGTATTTTATTCAATAAAGGCCTTTCAATAACATCCCTCAAGTCTTATTAAAATTATAAAAATTGAAGGGTTTTTTTTTATTAATGCCGTCACTTAGAAATAAATTACTTTCATTTTCACATCACGGCGTGTTTTTAAGAAACCGCTCGGAAAAGAAATAATAACATTTGCACCTGGTATTTTCGCAGCCGTGAAAAGATTTGACAATTGTTTTGCGGGTTCGGTGAAAAGGAACCGCTGAATTAAGCTAATCAAACGGCGATTTCAAAATAAAAAATATTTTTGCATTTTACTTTGGTGTCTGGAAAACTCTTTTAAAAAGGGGTGAAACGGAGTGTTGGATTTTGTATGGGCTATTACTTTGAGTTGTTTTTACACTTTAGACAGCCTATTTCCTGTCAGTTTTAAAAATAAAGCGGCCAAATGCGAGTAGGATTTCGCACATTTAAGGTTCCGTACCGAATGAGGGAACTATCAAAGAAAAAATTTGATTTATCAATATATTGGTATTTGTTAGTAAAATAAACGTAACAATAAACATTATCACCAAATTTCAAGTTCAAAGGTCAATGGGAAGTTAAAAAATTCTTCTAGGCAAGCGTGTTCCATCTTCGACCACATCATCGCTTACCATCAGGTGAGATGGTGGTCAAACGCGTGCCTATAAATAATAAAAAATAAAAATCTTCGGAACAAAATTTTGTGTCAGACGGCGGACAGACAGACAGACAGACGGACACGTGAGTGACAGCAATAGGACTCCGTCTGAAACCTTCAGGTACGGAACCCTGAAAAGGGTATGTATGTATTTCCCAAAAGCCTCACTGTATTGTTTTTTTTTACCAAGAACATTTTTTTTTTAAATAGAAAGTAGCAAAATCAACCAGCTACCGGAGCCATAGAACAAAAACCAAATCCATTTGCAAAGATTTCAAATCCAAACGCATACAGTGCAAGCTGAATGTATAATTTAGCAGGCGGAGTCGGAGCCCACAGCGGGTACATAAATAAAAGATGTCTGTCAATAGATACAGGAAGGAGGGGGGACAATTAATTAAATTAAGACTGCATAAAGTTTGCTATCTTTTCTTTTATCCTGCCGACGCCTTGGGGATAAGACGAAACCTCGCTTCAAACAATTAAAATTTTACTTTTGTTATTTAAAAGTTAGTCCGCGGGAAAACCAAGGTATCCGACGTAGCCTGATGAATCGTCAAACTGAAGTGGCAGTGGGCAGGGTACATTGCTTGCAGAACAGATGGTCCATGAGGCCGAAAAGTTCTGGAGTGGCGACCGCGTACCGGAAGACGCAGCGTTAGATTGCCTCCTACGTGGTAAATCGGTGAGGGTCCCGCGAATCCGATGAATGCGAGAAGCACACCAGGACTCTCGTTGTGACAACACTATGGGGGATGCCTAGGTATATCCAGCAGTGGTCTTTCGGCTGAAAAGTTAGTTAGGTGGGCATTGCAATGGGTACTAAGCACAAGTATCGCCTGTCATAAGCCGTAGACAGAACCATCACAAACCATCAATATTTCTATAACGGTGATACTCACTGACACACTAATTTTTGTATTGAAAGTTTTAACAATGACATCTTTAGTAGTGGTTGTTAAGGTGTCTCAGTACTCGGTGAACACTACAGTACATAGGTAGACCTATTTTAATCAAGAATGATTTTAATCGCTCAATTGAATCGCTCTATTAAAACATTGACAGCATGTACACAAACAACATAACAATACTGTTTTGACCCTTTGATATTTAGTTACTCACTGTGAAAAGTAACATTCTGTAAGCGATAATGATTGTCGAAAAGTCCAAAATATGTGGGATTAACACGCACTATAGAAATGTCACGTCGTTAATTCCAAACATTTTGGTGAGTTTATCGGCGATGGCGATTGTCGGAATGACAAAGTGTAAGGGTTCGTTTGTCTAGGCCAGTGGTTTCCAACCTGTGGTCCGCAGACCACAGGTGGTGCGCAAGACCTAAACATGGTCTGCAAAAAGTTAAATATCTCCATTTAACTCATAAATGATAAGGATGCAAACTGATTCTAAACTTCTATAGAAAATCTTGAGTTTTCTATGACAATGGAGCAAAAATAACGAGACTGGATTTTAAAGAATACCTAGGTATCTACAAGTTTGGATTGTAAGATTTTTTTTAAATTTAACGCAGTTAAATTTTCTTGTGGACATCTGATCCCTGAAAACTATACCTACAAAGAAACCATAGTGGTCCCCGGTCAAAAAAAAAAGGTTGGGTACCACTAGTCTACTCACAGTCTAATTGTAACAGGAAACTTTTTGCAAACATTAAAACATTTCTCATAAATTGTCCATTTCAAATTCATGTGTATGTCGAGACCTTTTCTCTTGGCTTGTCACGTACCCACCCTTACGCACACATGCGTCGAAATATGCTTTTTATTCGACGAAATAACTTATTTTTGGACATCCTTCCTCCGGTATATTTCAGGCATGAATACGATGAAAAGATAATCTCCTATGTTACTTATAAAGCGCTGGTCTGATACACATATGGACAGAAAAACGTGTAAATGAAGTCCAATACCATAATGCATTAAGTTAGTTAGGGTTCCGTACCCAAAGGGTAACCAACGGAAACCCTATTACTAAGTCTCTGCTGTCTGTCAGTGGACTATATCTTATGAACCGTAATAGGTACAGAGTTAAAATTTTCATAGTGTAATAATTAATATAAAATTGAAGGAAACAACAAGCGCAATTTGTCTGGCGTTTTTTTTTTCGTTATTTTACGTTATTTTAGTCTTCGCTGGATTTTAAACTCGGAAATATACTGAAGTATCAACGATCAAATCATAGAACAGGTATCAAATAGTAAAGGATTACTTCCGTAACATTCTTAGTCTATAGTTATCACTGAACATTCGAGCCTATCAGTTCTTTTTAAGTAAAACTGCGTCATTTCTGAAAAAAATCTTAAGGGCACAAGCAAACAGATTTAACAATAAAACAAAACTATTCCCACATACAAAAATATAACTTCCATAGCGGAAAACGATAGGCATGATGCTTACTACACAACTGGCGTATAGCACACACTACCCGTTGTACTGCGGTGTGGGGACGAGTCCCCAGGGTGTAACAGGCCCCTTATAGCCATATCCATCAAAACGTGTATAGATTTACATGTTATTACACATTACACCCAATTTACATACCCGCAATGCACTTTACGCTTCTCACTTTGAACAACAAAGGCAAATGATGAGAAGGTGGATGAATGTAAAAATATGATTGCGTATGTTAAAACTCAGACAAAATGTTGGCGTGAAAAAGTCAGTAATTGGCATAGGCTGATGCTACGAACGGATAAGGAAACTGAGCGAAGTGGCGTACTATCACAAATGTCTGTGCATGACCACCATAAGGCTGCATTTAGTGTGCAGGATGCAACTGAGGAGTGATGCACAAAATCCAGACAACTGACTAAAATTTTAAAAGTCATAAATTTTACAAACAGGGTTTTACAAAAAAGGGCTTTGTGTCAACAAATGGTGTTCGTGAGGCAATGCCCTTTTTTGTAAAGCTATTGGACAACAACGTAATGGGCGGGGCGAAGTATGCTTGCACCACTTGCAAGCAAAAATTTTTCGAAACTGTTCATGCACAGACATTTTACTTCTGAAAAAAAATCTTCCCAAACATACACAGGTACTGGTATATGTTTGGAAAGATTTTTATTAAGAAGTATCGGTATTGATTGATTGATATATTCAACTAATATTTCTAACGATATATACGTTAGAATTGATCGAGAGAGATCGAGAAATCGAGATATATTAAGAGCGATCATCGCGCGCGGACTGGCAACGTCGCATTTCTAGAGGTTTTTTGTGATTATTTTATTAAATATAAATAAAAGTACAATTTTTCTCACTCAATTAGCAAGATCGTTATATTTCATAATTAATTATTTTTAACATTTACTCTAAAATATTTAATCGTAATACGTTGCAATACTGCAAAAAGTAGCACCGAAACGAAAAGCAGAAGAAAACTACAAAAAGAAAATAATTAACTGTAATGTAATTTTTCATGCTTATAAATACCAACGATCTAGTTAATGGAGTGAGAAAAATGGTACTTTCATTTATATTTAATCAAATAATCAGAAAAACCTCTAGAAATGCGACGTTGTCAGTCTGCGCGCGATAAATCGAAACTACTCGTAAATCAGGGTGTAAATTTTTTGTGTTATTCTGTGCGAGGCCCGACATAAACTTTTTTTTTCTATCTTTAATGCAAATCAGTGATCATGTATTAGATACTGATTCTGCCCATAGAAATGAACAACTTTCTTTAAGGAAGGCGTATAAAAAATAAGTCGGACTTCATCAAAATTATTATGGGAGGTCCAATTTCTTTCCTACATAAAAAAAAATAAGGTTCCAAACCAAATGAGGGAAGAAAAAATCAGATTTATCAAAATATTCGTAAGTATTTGTTAGTAAAATATATGTAATAATAAACATTATCACCTTTCAAGTTCATAGATCAATGGGAAGTTAAAAAATTCTTCGGAACAAAATTTTGTGATAGACGACGTACGGACAGACAGACGGACACGTAAGTAATAGGGCTCTGTTTGGACCCTTCGGGTACAGAACCCTAAAAAAGGTAAAATGTTTTGTTTGTTTGTTCATATGTTTGTAAAAGGTAACCTCTGAAAGCACCTTCTGTTCCGATAACGGAAATTTTGTCACTGATACCTACAAAGTTAACGCTGGATATTTAATTTTTATCACGGAAAACTAACAAAGAAGCGAAGCTGCGTGAAAAGCTAATAAATAAATATGTTGTTACTGGCTTTGTCGGATATTCACAGTATCTCTCAAACTTCTACTAAAATTTAACTATGGAAGAATAGACAGTTTTAAGCCACCTTATAATTAGGTACACATTAACCTCACTATCAAGTCAATACCGTAGATGAAGGTCATAAATCTAAAATTGTATCCTTGCTATGCCCATAACTAATGAACAAACTTGTCCCAAAAGACCATGTTACCAACAATAATATCGTAAACAAGATAAGCTCTCGTGTTTATGGAACCTACCTAAACGTATGTCAAAAACCAGAGTCGGGTAAAGGCCTCAGGCACGATCCAAGTCGCGATATATTTCACATGATATACAATGTACATCATTTTGTATATGACATATTATGACGAATTTATATTCGTAATTCATCTTGTTATATCATTAGGTACCTTTGTGAAATTTTAAAAGCTACGTTTTATATGATGTATATTTTGACCATGAAATATACCAGTCGCTTAATATACCTACACGAGCATTATCCTTCTCATGCCAGTATTCCCCGAAGGGATCATAAAGGGTTAAAATCCACATTTGTAGACCCTCTGTTACTGATAAGTATTTACGATTATTTCTTGCCGGATACTGAGTTATTATTTATTAAAGAAAAAGCTAATCAAAGTTAACACTTATAGTTTCTACCAACGACTTTGGAACATACTAAAGGGATAAAAAGTATTTAACGTCCTAATCGAGGACATGGTCTACCTGTGCCCAAAGTTCCATCCCAATCCATCTATCCGTTGAGCAGTAATTGATTAATCAACATCCAGACAGAACACATTAATAATATTAGTAGTAGGTATGTTAAATATGGAATTGCGACAGTCATTGATAGGATCGGGCAGCTGGGACTCGAGGTGGCATTGCATAAGTCCGAGGCCATGTGTTTTCATGGTCCTCGGAACGCGCCACCGGCGGGTTCCCAGGTAACGGTAGGAGGGGTTCACATCGGCGTCGAGGGGACGATTAAGTACCTGGAACTCGTCCTCGACAGCCAGTGGAACTTCGTGGAGCACTTCCGACGTTTGGCTTCCAGACTGGAGAGGGCTGAGGCCGCCTTGAAGCGGCTCCTGCCCAATCCGGGGGGTCTAAACGCCTCCTGCCGGAGGCTCTAAACGGGATCGTGCGGTCCATGGCCCTTTACGGGGCACCGGTGTGGGCGCGTTTATTGAGGTGATGACCAGCTTGAAGGTTGAACGCGTCCCAAAGGGTCATGGCATTTCGGATGATCCGAGGATACCGCACGGTCTCCGGTGAGGCGGCGAGCCTCCTTGCTGAACTGTCGCCAAGGGATGTGGAGGCAAATGTCCTCGAGCACCTCTATGAGTGGCGCGAGGAGGCGAAACACCGGGGCGTAACTCCGCTGCCGCAACTCGTCGCGGCTCAGCGTACAGAGCTCCGGCACGATCTCATGGCAACATGGAGAGAGCGACTGTCGCAACCCAGCCCTGGGCAACCCACCATAGCGGCGGTAGTGCCCTTCTTTGAGGAGTGGCTGGAGAGGCGCCACGGCGTCCTCACCTTCCGCCTGACGCAGGTCCTCACCGGACATGGAAGCTTCGGGAGGTTCCTGTGTAGGATAAGGCGAAGGGAAACGCCCGGGTGTCATTACTGTGAGGATCGCCCAGAGGACACGGTGGAGCATACGGTGGAGTAGTGCCCCGGTTGGGCGGAGCCCCGCCGTTTTCTCGTGGAGGGGATCGGCGGCAGCGACCTCTCGCACCCGGCCCTGGTCCAGGCGGTACGGAGCGAGAGGGAATGGGAAGCAGCCACCTCCTTCTGCGAAGCAGTAATGCTCGCAAAGGGGGAGGCGGAACGGGTGAGGGAGGCTCAACAGAGTTGCCCTCACGCCCCCAGCAGCAGCCGCCGCAGGGGACGCCCTGGGCGTAGGACGTCGCGAGACGATCTCCGGCTACCTTAGACCCGGGCCTGCGGACGGCAAGTAGTGGGTAGCTCGCCCTCCGATCGGCACCAGGCCCGAGAGTCGACGACGCGTAGTGTTCCATGCGCGCCTCAAAGAGTTGTCAGCAACACATGACGGGGCCCGTCATGGCCGATGCCTGCCCAGAGATTGGATTGGTTTAGGATAAATTCGAAACATAGTTACCGCGGACACTCAGGGCAGGGAAGGAACAGGGTTGGGTTTTAGTCAGTAAGAGACTGACACGCCCTTCCGCTCCACCCAGAGCGGGGGAAGTCATAGTTTGATTTCCCACCCCCCAAGAATAAAAAATGGATGTTATACAATAAACTTAAAAACAATACGAGCTTAAAAAATAAAAATTGTACGAAACCATACAAAAATATTGCGTTATGTGACCTAGATTTACTCTGTCATGTTTCAACATTTCAATAAATCCAGCCACGAAAAGTCTCGTTAATCCGGGCTTTCCTATATGCCTGGATTACAATAAATACACCAACAAATAACATGACATTACAATATCGTAGATTGTGATGTTAGCGCAAAATAACATCAACATTCCTGTGGGTTTAAGCAAATGACATCGAATTATTGTCTCAACTTGCTAAAAACGGCCGTTTTTGACACTTTTGCTTACTACTTTGGATACGAAACACTTTGAGTCCGGTTTTAACAACGTAAAAATACCTTATCCTATTTGTAACAAACAGAACATAGGATTCTTAAAACTTTATTTTCTATGCTAAGATACGAGTTTTTATTCAATGAGGGCGCCACTTACGGAGAGGTAGGCACTCTTTTTTTTAAGTATTCGTTTCAGAGGTCTACGCCCTAAAACCATTTCCACCCGATAATAACCTATTGATCATACCTATACTTTGATGAAGAGTTGCGTATAGAAACACTATGTTGCAATGAGTTCAAAGACCCTGGAAATTTATTAGAAAAACTAGAAAAAAAGATATTGCGCAAAGTGACAGCCATTTCCAGAAAATTTAACACATTACTCATTTGTGAGACGTGTGGTTTTCCTCGCGTTGTTTTCCTTCAGCCAGTTGTGATTAATTGATGCCGCCCGTGGCTAACGTAGGCTAATAATAATAAAATCCTTATTAAACCATTTCCAGTCTTTTACACACATTTATGAACACAGTTGTGAATTTCTAATATTTTGTGAGTTTATATTTGAGTTTCATTTCCACGTGAGTATAGCGGTAGATTTCAGTTGACCCATCTCCCATCTAATAAGTTTAACTCGAGCGTGAAGTGTCGCCTGGCACCCCGCCAGTATTACTGCCAAATAGATATCTTTTATTCAGTAAAGCTCAAACTTTTCTCAGCATAAATTCCACAACTAGGGGGAGCCTTCATGAAAATGTAATGAGGAAGAACTATTTATGGCTAATCCTTTCGAAACAAACTGCACGAACCGTTGTCCGTTTCAGTTTTACGCATGGTTGTTGCAAGAAAGTGTTTAGTGGCATTGCTGGTGGCTAAAAAGCAGTTGTGCGAGACAAGGATCGATATACATTTCAGTGTAAGTGTGAAAGAGAGGGGTCTGCTAAAGACAGACGAATGAGCTGGAAGGCAGAGTGAATTTTTGAATTGCAAATGGGGGAAATGAAACCGCCGCCGCCTTGGTCGACTCCGCCGCCAGCCCGCCACCCTCAGACCTCTTCCGGCGTTATAATCATCGTTAATAACAGTGGAGTACTTTAATGAATTTATGTAGTGATCAAAGTAAGCTAATTCGAGGAAAGTTTAACTCACACGATTCTATAGGGCTTACGGATTATTGCTTAATCCCCATTTTGTGTTTATGTTGCTTCAGCATTTGTTAACCAAAATAGACCAACTGAATTAGTTAAGAGCTAAGTTTGTTTGCTTTATTTTCAACAGAATTAATTATTCAAATCTAGGCATTTTTTGTGCGCTATCGACTCGTCTGGTGTACTAATCTAATTAAAGTTAATGTTAGCAATTCTGCGTTGGAATGCCAATTTACTTTTAGTCGGTTTGTTTGTAGTCGAAGCACGGAGCTTTTAGCGACAACACACAAAATAAAGGATTCATAAGACCATTTAACATTGTCTAACTAAACACGGAGGACAGATATTATAAATAGGCGGATTTAATTATAAACACAACTCGTTGGTTATTTAATCTTACCAAAAAATTACCTTGTACAAATAAAGTTCTTTTTACAATAACCCCTCCTTCGCTCAGCCGACCGACCGATATAAACTGGTCCAATTTCTTGTCTTGCTTTTGTTTTCGTCCAATTAATTTATGTAAACGAAAAAAAAACGTAACAAAGTAATTAACATGCTCCTAGTAATCTAGAAATTTACTTAATCACAAACACTCAGTGGGGAGTAGATACAAACCAAAAAGAAAAAAAAATACTTAAGCACAAGACAGTTGTTTGCGTTTGACACAATCAAAATATCTTAGCACGCGTAAAACAAAAAATTATTGATTATTAAAAATTTAATTATCGTAAAAGTCATATTTATACACACCTCGCGATCCGTAGGGCGCGACCATACGGACGCATATTTTTCGGCGCGACAACGCGCGTTCTTCGCTCCCAAGTGTCGTTTCTCCTCAGAGATTTAATAATTCACAGTGATTACAAATAAAGAACCTGTTATCTAGAAAAGATCTTAATAACACATATTACAAAAATGGTCAGTCTTGTAACTATTAATAGTTATAATCCTACCAATAATTTTCAAACCTAATTATAATTTTCTTCATAAAATAACATCTGAGAATGTTTTCAAAATGTATTTAACTAGTGTCTAGTTCTAGGTACAACAAATGCAAACAATGAACACTACTTCATACTATTTACATTTTCGTAATAGAAAGATAACGTATTGTCATTGTCATAATCCATATTATAACGGAATCGTATAACAACGAACTGTTATTTTGAGAAGATGAGCATTGACAGAATTACCTTCCGTGGTTATAAAAAGCGAAGCAAATTAATCATTCTGTCTACAATCTCAAGTGTATAGTGACCTGCTATTCTTACATTGAATACGACGGGAGAAACTGCAAAAATTTTAATACGGAATTTGATACATAATTTGATTATGATGCCATGTGAGTTGATAGTTACCCTTAAATTTGGTCGAGTGATGGTAAAAACATTCAAGAAAAAGAAACCGTTTTTATACATTAGGGTTTTACTACTGTTGGTATACATTATATTGTCAAACTACGTTTTGATGCTAATTTGCGAAACTATAAACTATTGTGCAGCAAAAGAGTTGGAAATGATCGATGCACCAATGAACCAATTCGAAAACGACCCCCCGTTGCGACTACAGAACATGTCATCCGTCGAGGAAACATTCTAAGCGGAAAACGAAAAAATGGCATAACAAAACTATAACAAAAGCTTAAACTTGATGACTAACAAAAGTTCTAGTTGTTTTATCAGATTTAATCGCGAAGGAGAATAGCGCGTCCTAGCCGAAAACGTCGCGCTTATGTGTACACGACCTAAAAGAACTTGGCTGATGCACTGCCGAGCAGGGATGGGTAAAATTTAATTCTAGTGGGGAGCATTCCGCCGCAGATTGCATTCCTTCCTCGGCTGTGGCACCACTCGCTCTTGACGACCCCTAGATGGAAGTTTAAGTGTTCATACAGAGACGTTATTATTAATTGCATGTCTGTTTTAATTACCATATATTATGTTAATTATAAAGTGCATGTTTGTCTTTATTATCATTCAATGGATCCAGACAAAGTGACTGATAGAATCAGCAATAACGATAAACTAAAGTCCAGAATGTTTGGGATTGACCGCGTGAGTTTTCAACTTTTTGAAAATCACAAATTTCTGACGAAATCTCAGTTTGCTGGCTGGTAGACCGTACAGAGATCGTAGATCTACTACAGGTAAATTATTGAATGTTAATTCGTCGTTTAAGTTCTAACACCACGTATGTCAAAATCGGGAACTTTATAAGAGCAAATAAACTGTTTAGTATCACGTATCTTAGTTTTATTGTAAACAGAGTTACGCGGTTTTGCTTTTCTGTAAAACACTGACATTTATCTAAATATTTTTGGTGTTAAATTACGCGTCACTATTGCCATTAGTTCAATCATCCTCGTGTTTGATTTGTCACACGCCGTGTCTTTCGATTTATCGATAAGTACGGAATGGTATGTGTATGTATCGTCATATTTTTGACAATATGTATAACGTATATTGTATAAAAATTACTTACCTAGTGTTAGGATGTAAGCGACGAATTGTCATTGTTTACCCGACTGCCCTAGAAGGAGGGTAATGTTTTTATTAATAATTTCGCAAGCTACGAGTACGTCTTTCAGTTAATATTGTGCACCTAATTTTTGCTCTCTGATATAATAGTGTTGTGTAGTATTGCCTAAGTGAATTCAGCTTTTGTATATGTGTAAATAGTTAGGTTAATATTATAAATAGTTTATATTTAAGTCATTTATGTAGGTACACATGTATTTTGTTATTTCCTAATAAATAAATTAAAAACACTATTATATTTATTATCATGATTTGTAAAAACCATAAATACACCTTCCACACCGTTCCAAATTTTCCTCAGCCTCACACAAATACGAAAGCAATCACGATTCTCATCAGCAAAATTCTGCTCAAAGCATTTATCACAAAATTAGCTGAACATTAGTGATGCCCGCGTGTCACATTCTCGACTATTGTTCACGGTGCGCGTTGTGATACGGTATTGATACGGTCGTTATTTTCTAGTGGTCAGTCTCTGGTAATAGATGGTATGAAGAAAACAATCTAAATTATAAGGGATTTGCCAATAGTGCATTGTTCTTTTACGTTTATAAATATTGTTTTTATTTGTTTTTTTAGGGTTCTGTACCCGAAGGATAACCAACAGGACCCCATTACTATGCCTCCGCTGTCCGTCCGTCTGTCAGCGGTCTGTATCTCACGATCCGTAATAGCTACACAGTTGAATTTTCACAGAATGTGTATTTCTGTTGCCGCTATCAACAAATAATAAATATAAATTAAAATTAAAGGAGGCAGTATTTTACATTGAGCGACTACCTATCTGACCTCCACAACCCAGTTACTGGGTAATACGATACCAGTTGGTAAGACTGGTTGTCAGACCTTCGGGTTTCAGACGATCCGTAACGACTGTCAAAGACCTTCGATTGACAGCCGGGGCCAACGGCTTAAGCCCCTACTACCGGCCAAGTGGCGCCCTCATTGAATAAAAAATCGTAGCATAGCATATAAAATAAATATTAATTAATCAACGTCACGTTTGTTACAAACAAGATAAAGTACTTTTACGTTGTTACAACAGGTCTTAGAATGTTTCGTATCCAAAGTCATCATTCTCCTGCCCTTATCCCAATTTATTTGGGGTCGGCGCAACATGTCTTTTTCTTCCATACTCCTCTATTAGTCGTCATCTCTGTAGTCACCCCTTTTTTACCCATATCCTCTTTCACACAGTCCAACCATCCAAAGTAGCAAAGATAGTAGGTAATAGTGTCAGAAACGGCTTTTTGGTACTTTTGCCTACTACTCTGGATACGAAACATTCTGAGACCCGTCTTAACAACGTAAAAATACTTTATCCTCTTTGTAACAAACGTGACGTTGATTCATTAATACTTATTTTATATGCTATGCTACGATTTTTTATTCAATGAGGGCGCCACTTGTCCCGTAGTAGCCCCTTAACGTGCTTTCCGAGGCATGGAGGAGTCTCGATATGTAAAGATGGTCACCCATCCATGGACCAACCCCGGCAAACGTAGCTTAAGCTGATGGATCGACCCGTGCGGCTGTTATTACTTTAGCCACGAGCTCCTCTACACGATTTCGCATTTATAATATTAGTGGGATAATCGTGAAAATGCATCTATTAAACAAAATACGACCCTTACACGTACCTACAAGAGGATAACCAGTGTATTTTACTACCATGCTATTTTGTTTTAGGACCTAATTGCAGTTAAACAATGTTTTTATCCAATTTTATGTTAAAGTTTAATAGCAATCGTTAAATAGACGACTTTAGCGTATTATACACTTACCAACATAAATATTATCGCCTTACGATTATTAGAAAGCTAGCATCTGACTTTTACTACACCATTTGGTTTTAGATCTTACTGTTAAGTATTCTAATAAACTCTAATGATTTGGTTCATAAATTAAGGACCTAACCTGACAACACTAAAAGCTGGCAGAAACTACACAATAGAACATGACGTCTATGATCTTTAAATTTGCCAGTTTTTAGGGTTCCATACCCGAAGGGTCCGAACGGAGTCCTATTACTGTCACTAACGTGTCCGTCTGTCTGTCTGCCTGTCTATCCATCTCTCCGTCTGTCCGTCTGTCTGTCCGTCGTTTGTCACAAAATTTTGTTTCTAAGAATTTTTTAACTTCCCAATGACCATTGACTTGTACCTGAAATTTGGTGATAACGTTTATTATTGCGTATATTTTACTAACAAATACCAATATTTTGATAAATCAGATTTTTTCTTTGATAATTCCCTCATTTGGTACGGAACCTTAAATGTGCGAAGTCCAACACACACTTGGCCATTTTTTTTTGTAGGCTTATACATATTGTATACTGGATACAAAATCGTGATCTCAATCTATCACTCAAAGGTTTGCTGGAAGAAAACTCAATGTTGAGTTATGATCGCCTTTGTACATGAAAATATGTGTAACTAGCTTCTGACGGCTGCTTCGCCCGCGTGGTTATTAGTACTTCCCTCATTATAAATTATAACATACGTGTTATCCTGATGTACAGGCTGTAACGGAAAACCCAGCGCTGGGCACGCCACCATTGCGTCGGTAGTACCCCTCTTTGAGGAGTGGCTGGATAGGCGTCACGGCGTCCTCACCTTCCGCCTGACGCAGGTCCTCACCGGACACGGTTGTTTCGGGAGGTTCCTGCATCAGATCGGGCGGGAGGAAACGCCTGGGTGTTACCACTGCGCGGATCGCCCAGAGGACACGGTGGAGCATACGGTGGAGGTCTGCCCCGCTTGGGCGGAGCACCGCCGTGCCCTCGTGGATGCGATAGGGGGCGGCGACCTTTTGCGCCCAGCTCTGGTTCAGGCCATGGTACGGAGCGAGAGGGAATGGGAGGCAGACTCCGCCTTCTGCGAAGCAGTAATGCTCGTGAAGGCGGAGGCGGGACGCGTGAGGGAAGCTCAACGGAGTGGCCCTCACGGCCCCGGCCGCTACTACCGCAGGAGACGCACTAGGCGTACTGGGCGTAGGACGTCGCGAGACGATCTGCGGTCACCGTAGCCCCGGGCCTGCGGACGGCGAGCAGTGGGTAGCTCGCCGTCCAATCAGCACCAGGCCCGAGAGTCGAAGGCGCGTAGTGTTCCACGCGCGCCTCAAAGAGATGTTGTCAGCCACCACTGACGGGGCCCATCGTGGCCGGTGCCTGCATGCCTAGGGATAGCGGACAAATTCTGAAAATGAGTTACCGCACCCCTGGGCACTCAGGCAGGGAAGGAACAGGGGTGGGTTTTAGTCAGTAAGAGTCTGACACGCCCTCCCGCTCCACCCAGAGCGGGAGAAGTCTTTGGATGATTTCCCAAGCCCGCAAAAAAAAAGGCTGTAACGGAAAGTTGTGGTCATATCTTAAGAACTGCATGTACCCATTGGTATGAACAACTTTATTCAAGAAAATCTGAGGAAATTCTCAAAAAATTATTTAAACACCCACACAAATATTGATCAGCTGATGATAACTTTATACGGAAAGTCCATTTTTTTGTGGATTTTCTATTTATTCTTAAATAAAGTTGTTCACGTGCATGACCAGACCGGTTTTTAAAATATGACCACACTTTGCCGTTACACCTTTTTTTTTGTATAAGCAATATTACTGTAAAGTGTCATCAAAATTTTGCGTGAAAGGACTAGCTTCCGCCAGCGGCATCGCCCGCGTGGAATTAGTAAGTACTTTCCCCATTATAGCCTATATGCTATTCTGATGTATAACCTTTATTACTTAATGTAAAGTTTCATCAAAATCCGTTCAGTCGTTTTTGCGTGAAGAAGTAACAAACGCACATACTCACAAACTTACACTTTTATAATATTAGTGTGATCACTGTGTACTATGCTATGTTTTGATGTACCTACAATCAATAATTAAGAATGTTAGTTTTATGTGTTTTTTAAATCATAAACATCAGCATACGTCGGCTGTTATAAATTAGAGCTAAACTGTTTTATTCCAATCAAACGCTCTATACCTAACACATTGATTCTTATATAATGAAGTCCACAATACACCCTAGTTCTCTGACATAGACCGGATTTATTCTTACAAGACACATTATCCCCTAGGGATGTCGAATGAACTTCGAGGAACAGATTCCAAGTTTTTCTGAACATCGAATACAAGTGAAACTGTCCATAACTGTTTTACGTATTATACGGGTACGTCATGAAAAATAAGAGTGAGGTTGCCAAAAATTTCTGCGAAAACTCGAAGTGAAAATTTTAAATCATTTGGTCGCGGATAAATTCGAAATAGAGTTACCGCGGCCTTTGGCACAGAGGCAACTGAAGGAACAAAGGTGGGTTTTAGTCAGTAAAAGTCTGACACGCTCTCCCGCTCCACCTAGAGCGAGAGAAGTCATTGGATAATTTTCCACCCCCAAAAAAAAGGTACCAGGGCCAACAAATTCTCCTAAAATAAAAAGTTAAACAATTTATTTACAAGATAAGATGATAACAGACAAAATAAAAATACTAGGTCATGTTACAACTTTATGTAGGAACCTACTGTTCCTTCAAATTTTTGTGGGGTGGTAAGTCATCCAATGACATCTCCCGCTCTGGGTGGAGCGGGAGGTTGTGTTAGACTCCTTGACAAACTTTCTGCTTACCCTGAACTATTCCGATACAGAATGTCTACTTTTTTCTGAAAATAAACCCCCCTAAAACATTCACTAAAACACACTTCATTACATACACAACACATCATTACATTACATACACAAATAAAAATTGAATAATCATAAAAATAAAATAATCATTATTAATAATAGATAACGGTTGAATGAATTATAATTTATAAAATTAAGTTTATTGCAAATAAGGCTTGATAACTTTACTTCAACAAATACTTGTTCTACCTGCAATTAATTTATTATGTTAAAATATTATTTATGGGCTTGTACCACTACCCTTATTACAAGTTAATTAATACGAGTAACTTAGCAAGGGTGCTGGTTGCAACACTTACCTGGTTTTGTTAATTTAAATGTAATGTAATCAAACTATTTTATTTTATGATAACATTGTAATTTTATTGGCTAAATAAATTATTATTAAAATTATTATTACTCTTACCGACTAAAACCCACCCCTGTTCCTTCCCTGCCTGAGTGCCCAGAGGTGCAGTAACTACTATAGAAGCCCTGAGCTCTCAAGCAGTCATTTTACCTCTAGTAGGCTAACCGTACACAGTTGCCGTAATTCGTCCCCAAACACTAACCATAGACAGGCCAATAGGTTTTCCCATCCCATCCCATTTAGTACCTATTACGACCTTTCTACATTCATGAACAAAATTTTTCAACTAAAATAATGAAGTTAGAGAATTTCTCTAATACTAATATCACACAGTGGTGAACCTCACATACTTTACTCAGGTATTTGGGTATTCACAAGACTTGATTAAAATAATAATTGCTTACCTACTGGGTCCGCTAGACGCCTCCATTATGGCGCTACCCTAAATATTTTGACGGTAGCTGTTATTCGTAATACGGTTCACAGCACTGAGCCTGAACTTGTGAATGAATTTGTAACATTCTTTGGGAACCCTATGCAAGTATAAAATATTTGAGTTCATTAAGGATTTGCGTGGTTTGTTAATGAGATTTGAAATTGAGATGAGAGTCTAGGTGCCTATCTATTTTTAACCGACTTCGAAAAAGGAGGAGGTTCTATGTTCGACTGTATGTATGTTTTTTTTATGTATGTCCACCGATTTCTCTGTCAATTGAAAACCGATTTTCAAAATTCTTTTTTTATCCGATATAACATACTTCCGAGGTGGTCCCATATAAATTTTATCGAAATACGAGTAGCTTCAGCGCTTTTTGAAAAACTGAACAAAAACGAAAAATACGTATACCTAGATGACGTTTTGGTGTTCTCCAATTACGACTACGTTTAAATTCCACGTTCCATTTTATTGGAGGTTTCAGTTCTGGGGTATAACAACTAAAAAGTGAAAAATTATAAACTTTTTTACAAAAAAAAAAAACAACCGACTTCCAAAAAAAAATGCACTAAAAATTAAAAAAATAACTTTAATTTCGGCAGTCGGTGTCAAATAACGAAGAAATAAAATACAAACACCGAATGCCGAAATTAAAGTTAGTTTTTTAATTATTAGTGCTTTTTTTGTTGGAAGTTGGTAGTATTTTTTTGTAAAAAAGTTTTTTATATTTACCGACTTCAAAAAGGCGGAGGTTCTCAATTCGTCTGCATGTTCTTTTTTTTTGTGTGGAATTTTAAATTTACCAACCTTTGGTATAGTTAGTAAGACAAGATATAACAATATTTTTTTTAGAATTTTTAGTTTTTCCTTTCGTTTTGTTCATAGATTATTTAATATTAAAAAAGTCAGTACCTACTAAATATTTTTTTCTGGGACAACAGTTTATTGGTTCATTTTACAAGCAAATTAACGCACAAGTTCAAGTGTTATCCGAAATTAATACGAATGGTAGACATGTATGTATGGCTTTTATGGCTTTTTATTATTAAAGATGAATTTTGTTATCACCAGTTCCACAGTACTATTTAAGGCACCTGTGAAATTTTTGAAGGGTTTAAAAATACTAGAGGTAAAAACACTTAGTTTTTATAATAATTATACAGGGTGTACCCGGGCCTGCGGACGGCGAGCAGTGGGTAGCTCGCCGTCCGATCAGCAGCAGGCCCGTGAGTCGACGGCGCGTAGTGTTCCACGCGCGCCTCATAGAGTTGTCAGCAAAAGAGACGGGGCCCGTCATGGCCGATGCCTGCCCGGGGGTTGAGGATAAATTCGAAACAGAGTTACCTCGCCCCTGGGCACTCAGGGCAGGAAGGAACAGGGGTGGGTTTTAGTCAGTAAGAGTCTTACACGCCCTCCCGCTCCACCCAGAGCGGGAGAAGTCATTGGATGATTTCCCACCCCACAAAAAAAAAGGGTCCAAGCTACGCGTGGTTAGGGGTCCAGAGAGAGGAACCGTCTGACAATGCGAGCCATGTCCAGAAGCAGCTTTCTGAATCCCCTTGATCCAGCCACCTAACGAGAGCCTCCCGAGGTGTTGGTTGAGGCTCGTGTGTTTATGTCCATTGGCTGACACGACTATCGGCTCAATTTTTGCTGAGTCCACATTCCACATGTCGACAACCTCGCGAGCTAAGTCAAGATACTTGATTTTCTTAACTTTCTCAGCTTTCACGAGGTTTTCGTCATGCAGGACGGTAATGTCAACGATCACTGCACGCCTCTCGATTCGGTCCACCATTACTATTTCAGGCTTATTGGCTACAATAGTTCTGTCAATGATGATGGACCAACCACAGTACAATGAGATATGTATACCTTTAGTAAGGCTCTTCCGATTCCACAAGAAGTTATTTCAGAGCAAGTTGCTGATAGATAATCCTGGCTACAAGGTTGTGCAATTACTATGCAAGTACTCACTGTTAGCTAGATTGAATTGTTTGTAGTTTTAAGTTACAAGTTAATAATGATAAATCCTAGAAAGTCTCACTTTCAGTCATAATATTATAATTATTAAATCTTATAAATATTTTATATATGTATATAATATATATACAGCGTGTAACAGAAAGGTGTAGTCATATTCTAAGAACCGGTTCGGCCCATGGAAATGAACAACTTACTATAAGAAAAAATAGAAAATTCCAAAAACAAAAATTGGACTTTCCATACAAAGTTATCATCAGCTGATCAATATTTAATTATATTATTATTATTTGTATGGGAGGTATTTTTTTTTTTGAGAATTTCCTCAGGTTTTCTTGAAGCATGTGGTTCATATCGATGGGCAGATGCAGTTATTAAAATATGACCACACCTTTCCGTTACACCCTATATATATTTTGTTTCACAATTTACAAAATAGTAGGTATTTAACATTATACATAACCAAACTAATAAACAACTTAGTGGGATAAACAGGCTAAAAGAAAATAAATAAAATATTATATTATCACCATGGTGTGGGGTGTCGTAGGACAGGTCATTCAAAAATATTATGGGTCTGTGAAAACTATTTTTCGATTCAGGGATCCGTTTGCGTAAAATTAAGCTTTAAATTGCTAATTTTTGTCAGATTCAAGTGTCCAAACCTGCCAAAAAAAAAAAAAAATCACGGCAGTAATATAACCAAATTAAAAGGAAAACCATCACGGCTAAGTTAGCTCTGTTAAATAGTTGTCCAACTTATAAAATCATTCTACTTATTAAATTTCGTACAAAATACAAAGTCCTTAGAAAAAAATTACTTAGGTGAAGTACGGTCTACGGAACCCAACCTTGCGCGTTGCCCGACACGGATTTGGCCGGTTTTTTATTACTTCCACACTAACACTTTTGCTACTGATTTTGATAGTATTATGGCGTATATATCCGCCAAGTGGCGCCCTCATTTAATACAAAATCGTATCTTAGCATAGAAAATAAAGATTAAAGAATCCTATGTTGCGTTTGTTACAAAGAGGATAGGGTATTTTTACGTTGTTAAAACGGGACTCAAAATGTTTCGTTTCCAAAGTAGTAAGCAAAAGTGTCATAAACGGCCGTTTTTGGTACTTTTACTTTTTTATGCGGAGGTAGGCGCTTAACGTGTGACGAGTTGCAGAATGGAAATATTATTTATTTTGATTTTCTGCAAGTCGTTCTAAATGGGCCGTGGGCATGTAAGACGAGTTGATGAATTATCCCCCTACATAAATTTAGACTGTGCTACTTTTTTATAACAAAATAAAATTATCAGTGGGGCAAAAAATACAATATTTTTTTGATCAGCTTATAAATTGAATTTAAATATATTCATATTTATAGTTCAGGGTATGCAAGATTGAGCTAGGTTGAGCCAAGATAGTTGCGTCGGAAATTTAATAGAAATAATTCCAAGACTTGCTTTAACTATTTCTGTTCCGTACACATAACTAAAATATTATGAACAGTTTTGTTAAAGGGATCTTGGGAGGTTCTCACGCTGGTGGATCTTAAGAAAAAAAAACTTTTGAAAACTTTTTTCCACATCTTAGAAATTTTTTCGTTATTTTTTCACATATCGTTAAATAGAAAAAAGCGGTCAGAAAATAATAATTTCCCTTATTGACCTTATGGCACCTAACTCTAATAATGTCCGCATGAAATGAGAGTCCTTGACAAAGAACGAAGACAATGCAATAAATAATAGAGCTAGCTATCTCAAAATATAACAAAGAACTTCAAGTTTTAATAAACATCAGCTTCATCGCCGAGATTTCATAATAAAATCTAATACTATCGACTTCAAGGAAACTAAATCTTTGTAAATTATATTTGTTCTGTAAAGTTTGCGCGAAGAAAATTATATTTCTAAGTGTCAGCTTTACGCAGAAGGCGTCAAACAGAATAGGTCTTTAAAACAAAGATTTTGACGCCGAAATTACCTAAGTTGATGTTTTAGCCGAGATTTCTGTGATAGTAGAAGTTTCATCATTGAAAATAATTTATGTACCTGTCTTGGCGTTGGATGGAAGTTTCTTAGGAACCGGTTCAAAAGTGTGTGAAAATTCATAGAATCTAGTTTTTGACGATGCTCTAATTATTTCAAATTATGCCTTTGTTATGTGACAAACGTACTTCTCTTTCATGATACATTATATTGAAGTTAAATTTTGGTTTGTTGAACTATGATCATGATGATGAATGATGATGAACTTTGATATTTAGAGGAAAAATATTATTTAAATGAAAGATTTCAAACCAATCCATTACTTAATAATCTACTTCGGACCTAGGTGTCTACAGGGACGCCTATATTTAATAAAATGGGAAACCCTTGTTGGAAGATAAAAGTACATGAAAATGCTTTGGTTTCAGAATTTTTCACGCACTAATATAAGTAATTTTCGCGAATTTCATATTTTTATAGACCGACAGCTGTGACGACGTTATCGGTTGAGTCTTTTGAGCTGCAGGTCGAGGATTTGAATCTGGACAGGCACTTTATTGTTTAATTTATTTCATTACCACTGCTCTCAAAACTGTGAAGGAATCTGCAATGGGTCGAATCTTTCTAAGAGGAGACCTGTGACCCAGTAGCGGGCACGCATGCTGATTATGGTTATTCTTATATTTTTATTCGATTACTCTTTCATTCCTCTTTTCTTCACCAAAATAATGTCAGAGAAATATCAGTCTGTCGAAATGGTTGCGCTCTATAATTTCCCTAACAAATTCAGTGTAGTAGGTAAGTTTATACAGAGGTCACAGCTCTCGACTTCGTCGCGTTGCCAGAGAGATATCAATTTGCATGCACTCAAATGGAGGGCGTTTCGAGGGTTGTCCCTTTGAAACAATCGTTTTTGCCTCTTGCCTTCATTTTGTGTATTTGAGCAAGATTTAATGGAATGTCCGTCTGACTGGCGTTGGCGGGCTTAAAATGAACGAAAAGTTATTTGTGGGAATAAAAAATGTTTTGATACGATAGGATGCTATATAGAATGAAAGACATGAAACACAAAGATTTCTCTTGTAGGTATCATTTTTGAAAACAGTTGTTTGTTGAATGAGACGCTTGTTATCTTGAAATTATCCACTAATCGAATCGTCTAATCTAAACCAAGAATATGGTTAACGGGTCTTATAAGTTGGCTGGAAAACTTCTGAAAGGGTCTTTTTTTTTTTGGAGGGTGGGAAATCATCCTATGACTTCTTCCGCTCTAGGGTGGAGCGGAAGGACGTGTCAGACTCTTACTGACTAAAACCTACCCCTGTTCCTCCCTGCCTCGAGTGCCCAGGGGCGAGGTAACTCTTTCGAATTTATCCTCCACCCCCGGGCAGGCATCGGCCGTGGCAGGCCCCGTCCTTTGCTGACAACTCTTTGAGGCGCGCGTGGAACACTACGCGCCGTCGACTCTCGGGCCTGGTGCTGATCGGACGGCGAGTTACCCACTACTCGCCGTCCGCAGGCCCGGGTCTACGGTGGCCGGAGATCGTCTCGCGGCGCCCGAACCCCCTGGCGTCTGATGCGGCGGCTGCGGCTGGGGGCGCTAAGGCGACTCGGCTGTTGTCGAGTCTCCCTAACGTATGCCGCCTCTCTCTTCGCGAGCATTACTGCTTCGCAGAAGGAGGAGACGGCTTCCCATTCCCTCTCGCTCCGTACCATAGCCTGAACCAGGGCACGGCGCGAGAGGTCGCTGCCGCCTACCGCATCCACGAGGACACGGCGGTGCTCTGCCCAAGCGGGGCAAACCTCCACCGTATGCTCCACCGTGTCCTCTGGGCGATCCTCGCAGTGAAAACCAGGGGTCACCTCCGCCTTGATCCGACACAGGTACCTACCGAAACAGCCGTGTCCGGTGAGCACCTGTGTCAGGCGGAAGGTGAGGGCGCCGTGACGCCTCTCCAGCCACTCCTAACTTCTGAAAGGGTTACCCCTATATTCTAATAAGGCCTATATTCTAATCCCTATTTTCGAAGCTATGTCTTCCACTCGACTCATTTAAATTGACAGATTTAGTTTATCATTCGCTTATTCACCTAAATATACATATAGGTACATTACATTTTAAAATATTTCATATACAGAGTGTAACGGAAAGGTGTGGTCATATTTTAAGAACTGCATCTGCCCATCGATGCATTTCTTAAAATACAACAACTTTCTATGAACAACTTTCTTCAAGAAAAGCAGAAGAAATTCTCAAAAAATAATTTTACCTCCCATACAAATATTGATCAGCATGATAACTTTGTATTGAAAGTCCAATTTTTTTTTTGGGAATTTTCAATTTTTTCTTAGAGTTAGTCGTTCATTTCTATGGGCAGAGTCGGTTCTTAAAATATGGCCACACCTTGCCGGTACAGCCTGTATTGAAACAAAAAACAAACAAAAAAAACATTTTAAAATATTAATAATAACAAATAATAACAGACGCACGGGTCGATCCATCAGGTTGTTAAGCTACGCTTGCCGGGGTTGGTCCATGGATGGATGACCTTCTTTACATACCGAGACTCCTCCGTGCCTCGGAAAGCACGTTAAGCCGTTGGTCCCGGCTGTCAATCGTGGATCTTTGACAGTCGTTACGGGTCTTCAGAAGCCCGAAAGACTGACAACCAGTCTTACCAAGGGATATCGTATTACCCAGTAACTGAGTAGTGGAAGTCAGATAGGCAGTCGCTCCATGTAAAATACTGGTATTCAGCTGCATCCGGTTAGACTGGAAGCCGACCTCAAGATTGTTGGGAAAAGGCTAGGCAGAAGGGGTATCTAACCGTATTGGAAACAGGGTTCAAGCTACAGGTGGTCAGGTCGACTCCAAAGAAAGGAACCTCCTCATAATACGAGCCGTGTGCAGGAGTACCGTTTAATGAATTAAGCATTTGTCCACCGCCTAATGAAAGTATCCTGAGATGTTGGTGGAGGCTTGTTGCTATCAAGCCATTGGCTTACACGACTATCGGTACAATAATTGCTGAGTCCACATCTGCACCTCACGAGGTTCTCGTCATGAGGATAGTTAAACTCCCATAAAAAAGTGCAACCCAAGTTAATTAACAAATATTTGTATGGTTTTGTCTGAGCGCCTGCATTGTGTGTAGCATGTAACCCTATCATTTCCTCAGCTCCTTTAGCCCTCATGTGTTTTTTTTATTATTATTATTGATAGGCTCGCGTTTGACCACTATCTCACCTGATGGTAAGCGATGATGTGGTCGAATATGGAGCAAGCTTGCCTAGAAGTAACCTATTCATTCTTGACTACGACTAGGTTATAGCTATCAGAAAACACAGACTCTGGGAGAATTCCTTGGGTACCTATCATATTTATAGGTGTGGACATTAATATTTTATATTGGGTCCCCACATAAAAGAAAAGAAAGAAAGAAAGAAAAATTATTTATTTTGCACAGATTACAAAACGCACATATGAAATTGGCGTTTTTTTTTAACAAATAGAGAACCTCGTCACTTCTATGAATTAAAATATTCAGCAATTGCTTGATATTCTATCGAATAAGGACCGTCATAGACAACTGTCAATAGTAAAAAAAATCTTATTACTTACAGTTTTATACCTTACCTTAAAAATGACTCCTCTTTTTGTTAGCAGAAATGAAAACACTATTTGTTTTAACTTAGCCAAAACTTATTTTTGTTGCTTAATCTAAGTGGCATACGTTATCTTAGTTTTTAAACATTATTGCATAAAAGTTTTAAAACATTAGTGTTCATAGTTGTTAAATAAATTAAGAAAATGTTAGTATGAAAAATGCAACATCTTTCAAATTTTCCATACAAAACGCTGATTTCATAGGTGGGGATCTAATATAAACCTCAACAAATCTAAACCAAAACCCTAACAGTATCGTCAATTCTGCTATAAACTTTTACAGCAGCGAGTTTTCATACTGACCGCTATTAGACGCCTGTAAACGTTATTCTCACATAATGTAATAGACGCTGAACTACGCTGAAGGCTATGTGGCGAATTTTAGCGTAGCTTATTAAAGCATAATGCTGATGGAATTTCGTTGTCATGGACCTGTGCCCGCTTTGGCCCTACCTGGCGAAATAAGTTGCGTGTTTCAGTAATAAATTAATTGTGGGCTAATATGTCTGTGTTGGCATAGTTGAGTAATGAGGAAAATTTATCATTGTTTGAGAGGTTTGCTTTTTAATTTAACAGGTTGTAAAGGGTTATATCCGTGTTTACACCACTGAGGGTTACAACGGTAGGCATTATGATCATCCCAGAATTCCGACTGCCAGCATTTCCGGACATATACCTATCGCCATTGCTGACACTTCGTCATTATACAATAATCGGTCAGCTATACAGCAACAAACAACCGTATAACAGTATAACTACTACGAAATTCAAACATTATATCGAATTCCATTATTGTCTTAAGTCCCACAGAAGCCATGTGATCAGTTTACTTTGTATGTAAATCTGACATCCTGCAATACTGCATCCGTCAGTAGAGGTAAAAAACTTGCCATCACTTATATAAATATGTACATAGATCTATATCACCCATGAAAAGAACACTGTGGTGGTAAAATTCTGCAAATTAATAGAGCCATAAATAATATCGAATATAAAATATTATGCCTTGATAATATCGTAACAGTTTACTATTACTACCACATAAATAAAGGTCACTGACCCATTGCCGGTAAACATAGTGCCCTATTTCTCTCTCATAATGTTTTGAACTTGAGAAGGGAAAAGCTCGCTATTCAGATAAATTCGCTATAAAATGGTACAAAGAAATGTTTCATGTTATTTTACCTGTAAAAATATCTGTCGATGTGAAATATCAACGTGCCACGCCACGCTTTTTATTTTGCAATACATTTGACAGCTTATCTGACAGTTGCTTTTTTAATAGCGCCATTTTGAACACAGATAAAAGAATAGCCGTTTCAAAGTGCAAAATATCGTACATTTTGTTTTAGTCATCATTGTCAAAACCGAACTTTTAACATTCCAAACAGAATTTAAAAAATATTTTATCCGAATAAAACGTTGTCTCGGGAGACAGCCGAGTCCTCGGTTAAGTCAATTTAATTAACATTGTAATCCCGATGAAAAAATCCAGACCGTACTTTTCTGTCTAGAATTCCCGATATTACTCTTAAAATTGGGCTGACGTGGTCCATTTATAAATTAAAAACACGAACTGCAACTACAAGCAATAAACTTATTAAGTAGAGCTGTAGTCGACAGAAAAAACGAGTTTATAGCTGCACAGAAGTTTGTAAACGCTGGCCAAAAAACATTAGTGAAATATATTGTCGGGAGTGTAGTGTTGCTTTGTAAATATCGCTTGGTTGCGGAGAAGTTAAATTGTATCTCATTGTTGGTGGACATTAAGTACAGATTGTAAATCTCCTGGTGTGTCCTGGTCGCCCGGTCGCCTGTTTCGACGCGGGACACGGTGCGGCGTGCGGCGTGCATGTGGCGATGCGGCCGATATATCTGTGAATTCGTTTGCGAATTTTCACACAGCTCTGTTTTTGGTTAGTGTTGGTATAAATAATAATTATTCGGGAGAACAATGTTATCGTTACTGCATTTTGTGATGTTCCTTTGTTTAGTTTTAACTCTAACTTTTAGAACTAAGGGTAACATTTATGTAAATTATCTTATTCGATATAGTTCCTACGTTAGTGCATGGTTCTTAGTAAAAATAAAGTTACCTCTATGTTTTTCTTCGCGGCGTTTTTCAAAAAAAGCCCTTTTAATATAATTTGACCATTTTTATTTCAAGAAACAATATTTCATCGCGAGAAATGCAATATCCTTCCAAGACGTCATAATATTTTACCTTAGGCAAGTAAAGTTAGCATACAGCAGGCTTTTTTCTGAGAATAGAACTACCTACTCGTATGAACTAGAACAAAACTAATATGCTAACCCGTCACAAAAGCCTGGCAAGTACACAAAAACATTCAATAAAACTCATGACACGCGCCGTTGAATGAACTTGATAAATTTCCCTTTATAATGGAAAATGTAATAAGAAATCGTAATTTATTTCTTATTGAAATGAGGATAATAGACGCCCAGCCGCCCTAAGAAGTACCCAAATTGTTCCCCGTACAGAGAGCACCCCAAATCATGATATTAACATTATAATCCAATTTGCGGTACGAAGCGAGGTGAAACTCATTAACGAAGTTCCTGCATTATTGCATCTAACGCTAGATCTACGGTACGTCTAATTTCTGTCTCTCAAATGCATTTTATATCACCCGGACGTCAGTTAAGCAGATCCGAATCGCTTGGGGATGGGTAATAAGATTTCCGGCTTCCTATTACTGTCAGACCTAAATTGAATAAGTTTTGCAATTGAAAATTTAAGTAAAAATAAGCGTTGAATATGTATGAAGAAGATGGTGGTAGAATAACAAAACTAGGGAGCTTTACCTAATTTTTCCTAAGAGTTTGCGTAAAGCTGTATAAAAAATCTTCAGGTCTTTCAGTTATAATGGCTCGCACTCGTGAACGGGCGAATTACGGTAAAATGTTCTGAGCCAGCCTTTTTACGGTACCTTAAGTCTCGCTAGGTCGGCTAGAATATAAAATTAAGTTGCTCAAATTGTTCCTTATTACACATTTTTTTAATCGAATTGGCTGGCTATGTTCCGCGATAAGTGGTGTAACTAATATATTAATATTAAAGGTCAGGGTCCCCCTATTTTTTTGGTTATACTTGTTAAAAGTATGTTTTCTCTTTTATGTAGGACATACGTACTGTATGTACATAAAAGAGAATGGGCAGTTTTTGGGTATTCATTTATATATTTCAATCCCATTTTTGAAGTTTAATTTGGTCCACTTTCCGGTTTCCGATTGAGCTGAAATTTTGCATACATGTTAAGTTTTGATGAAAATTCATGGTTAGTAAGATGAAGATATTATATAAAGATAGTCCACTCTTTGAAAGTCCGCCATATTGGAATATGGCGGACTTCCAAAGAGTGGACTAGTTATTTTTTTATGTATTCCCATGTTATAGGTATCAAATGAAAGGGTTTGCTGCGAAGAATGTGAAAAAGCGTGAATTTTTAGGGTTCCGTATCCGAAGGGTTCCTATTGTTGTCACTCACGTGTCCATCTGTCTGTCCGTCCGTCGTCTATCACAAAGGTTTTTTTTGTTTTAATTTGGTGATAACGTTTATTATTACGTACACTTTACTAACAAATACCAATAGTTGGTACGGAACCCTTCATGTGTGAAATCCGATACGCATTTGGACAGTTTTTAGTAATAAGAATATACATTAATAAACAATATACTTTAAATAAAAGAAATATACATTCTGCGACACACATTCAGTAGCAAATAGATTAAGATTGTGTTAATTTTTGTCGGTAAGCATTTACGTCTTAGAAATACCAGCAATGACCTAACATAAACAAACATATACTTTAACCTACTTAGAAGAAATTCTCTTACCAGTATTTTCACAAGTAATTTCCTTGTCTTTATTTTGTAAGCAAAAAGACAGGCCAACGGAAAGCTTTTACGTTCCCAAAGCATGTTTACGACAACTTTATAATTTGTACAAAAATTATAATCCCATTGAATCCCATGACCCGTATAACTTTACATAAATACTTACAATTTACATAAGTAAGTTCACACATGTATCAAATATTATTTACATAATTTACACCTGTCTTTTTAAAAGTAGGTAAGTATTATGAAGTTTTGTATTCGTATTAAGTTTGGTATTAACGAGAAAACGATGTAAGGTCTATGTGAAACGTAATATGGCTAGTAAGCGGGTGACAACTGATATAATGATGAAGTAAACATAAAAGCCGTTTAGGGTCGAAATGCTTGAGTCATATTTTTTCAAAGATATGTCTCACCGATTGATTGCCACTTTGCGTGACCAAAGGGCTGGCTCGTTCTTCGCCCAAAGAATTAGCATTGCCATTCAACGTGGCAATACGTCATTGTTCTGGACACGGTTCTGGCTTAACCAGATGACAGTGATGTGGTGGAGTATTTCGACTCCTAAGTGTTTTCTGCTCTTATTTATAGGTATGTAGCATAATTTTTATAATTAGTAAAACACTTTTTTACAAAAAAAAACACCTGACTTTCAAAAAAAAATACACTAAAAATTAAAAAATAACTTTAATTTCGGAAGACGGTGTTTGTAATTTACTTCTTCGTTATTTGACACCGACTTCCGAAATTAAAGTTATTTTTTAATTTTTAGTGTATTTTTTTTTTTTTGAAAGTCGGGTGTTTTTTTTTGTAAAAAAGTTTTTTATTTTTCACTTTTTAGTTGTTATACCTCACAACTAAAAACCCTAATAACGTGGAACGTGGAATTTAAACATTTGGAGTACACCAAAACGTCATCGAGGTAAACGTATTTTTCGTTTTTGTTCAGTTTCTCAAATGCTGCAAGCTTAAGCAATAGAGTATATTCTTTCGGATAAAAAAGAAAAAAAAACATACATACAGTCGAACATAGAGCCTCCTCCTTTTTCAAAAATGCATCGAACTTTGTATTTTTAAGGGTTCCGTACTCGAAGGGTCCAAACGGAGACCTATTGCTGTCACTGTCCGTCTGGCCGGAGTATCTAACAACAACAACACCAAGCCAACCATCATCCATCCAACAAGCCATCTAGCAAGCCACACCTCGTGCTCCGTTAAATATCAAAAATGCAGCATATCGCATCGCTAGGGTCGCCACAATTATTTAAGATATTCCTTGGCTTTTCGCATAAGACAAGCAGCTATTGGCAAACCCTTGAAGAACTTGTCGTGCAATCCATAGTTCCTTCTACATTTATAAAGTTGACTTAATACTGATGTATTTAGTCAGCTTTATAAACGCAGCAAATTCCCAACTTCAGAAGCCCAATGTCATAAACTCTATGCTGAAAACATTTCTTAAACAAAGACCAACCCTGAAAGGGTCACAGTATTGTTCACGTCGAAGGTCAAGTGCAGAGTCTTCTTGATAACAACTTGTTTGAATAGATGATTGGTAGCATAGTTAAATAACATAAGTATTTGAAAAACGTCGCCGGGAATTTAGAGTAAGCGTACAACCAATTTTCATCAAGTTCTTTTAGTTTTTTAGAAAAACTTTAGTTAAATACTGCGTTCGCGCTATTTTTATCTGTCTTTAGCACTACTTTAATCTGACTAACCTATATTATTAGCTTTATTTTTAGGGTTCCAAACGTCCCAACGAAAAAACTCACTTATACAGGATGTAACGGAAAGGTGTGGTCATATTTTAAGAACTGCATGTGTCCATCGATATGAACCACATTATTCAAGAAAACCAGAGAAAATTCTCAAAAAAAAATTTTACTTCCCATACAAATATTGATCAGCTGATGATAACTTTGTATGGGAAGTCCAATTTTTTTTTTGGTAATTTTATATTTTTGTTTGGAGCAAGTTGTTCATTTCCATGGTCAGAACCGGTTCTTAAAATATGACCACACCTTTCCGTTACAGCCTGTATAGTGCAAAAATGAAAATTAAAAACTTAAGTTTTTCAAACTGCACCGTGCGGCATGAAATGGTTTATTGAAAGTCTTGAATGTATTTTTTCATTATTTTAAAATTAACAGTTCTATCGTTATTTAAGAAAATAGATGAAAACTAACCAGGGGGCCCTCCCAAATACAGAATATTACCTTTTGAAAAAAATGTACTAAACTAAGCCAATGTTTTATTTAAAAACAAATTTAAAAAAAAAATGTTATTAATTCGGAACCCTTTACGCGCGAGTCCGAAGGAAGAATCGCTATTCTTCACATCTTTCTTATTCTACGTCAAATGTGTCTATGGTTTCTAGAAACCCCCAACATTGTACTGCTAAACAAGTCCATTAAACCGCTAGGCTAATATTATGTCCCGTAACCATTTTGACAACAAGTTAACCTTTTAAATATTAACTAAATTCAACTAACCTACATTTCTAGTACACACAGCGACCAAAAGCTACAATATAACAATGTACGTACTTGTCTCGTCAAATTTTAATCTCAGTACATAATTAATATGTTTTCAGAGCTCGGGGGCAGAGCGCAGGTGTGTAATAGCTTTCACAATTTACTAAATATAATAAACATTATAAACTGAAATAATGTTTAATTAATTAATTATGCTGTAGAGTTGTTTATAGATATGCGTTTCCGGGTTAAATAGGTCACAGTGTGCTTAGTTTATGATTGTTGGCGATAAATGTAAGTTTTAAGCGATTTTATTGTACTACTTTTTCCGCGACTTCACTTTTGGAGATTTTGCCGGAACCTGGCTTTTATTTTAAAAGAAGCAGCCTGTGTGATATTGTAGCTTTCTGTCAGTGAAAAAATATTCGTAATCGGATTAGTACTCCCAGGGATTACCTATTTCCTCGCGCACCTCTATGGGTGAAATCCCGCTGCCACGACACCTCGCGGCTCGGCGGACAGAGCTCCGGCAGGATCTCATGGCGACATGGAAAGAGAGACTGTCGCAACCCAACGCTGGGTACGCCACCATTGCAGCGGTAGTGCCCCTCTTTGAGGAGTGGCTGAAGAGGTGCCACGGCGTCCTCACCTTCCGCCTTACGAAGGTTCTCACCGGACACGAAAGTTTTGGGAGGTTCCTGTGTAGGATAAGGCGAAGGGAAACGCCCGGGTGTTACCGCTGCGCGGATCGCCCAGAGGACATGGTGGAGCATACGGTGGCGTCTGCCACGCTTGGGCGGAGCACCGCCGTGTCCGCGGCTACGACCTCTCACGCCCAGCCCTGATTCAAGTCATGGTACGAAGCGAGAGGGAATGGGAAGCTGTCTCCTCCTTCTGTGAAGCAGTAGTGCTCGCGAAGATGGAGGCGGCATGGGTGAGGGAGACTAAACAACAGAGTTGCCCTCACGCCCTCAGCAGCAACCACCGCAGGAGACGCCTGGGGCTTCCGGCACCGCGAGACGATCTCCGGCCACCGTAGACCCGGGCCTGCGGACGACGAGTAATGGGTAGTTCGCCGCCCGATCAGCACCAGACCCGAGAGTCGACGGCGCGTAGTGTTCCGCGCGCGCCTCGAAGAGTTATCAGCAATAATGACGGGGCCCATCATGACCGATGCCTGCCCAAGGGTTGTGGATAAATTCGAAACAGAGTTACAGCGCCCCTGGGCACTCAGGGCAGGGAAGAAACAGGGATGGGTTTTAGTCAGTAAGAGTCTGACACGCCCTCCCGCTCCACCCTAGAAGGCCCGATGTCGTTGGAAGATTACCCAACCAACAAAAAAAAAATTGAATTACCTATTACTAACAAACATACATTAATACATTTTGAGCAAACTTTGTCATTGCAGCCGAGGCGGAATACACGTGCGAGCCGAAGGTGAGGTCGTTTTGGAGCCGAGTACCTAACTGTAATGACAATTACCCACGTGTATCAAACGACGTTTTTAACCTAGCTACTTAAGTTAAAACTTAACAAAAAACAAATTAATAACAAATATTGTGCGGTTTTTTTTTCATGCGGTTTGGTGGGGGCTGTCGCGCGACAGTAAATATAATAAAATTTACTGGATGGCCACTGACTATTCTGCACTAGCACGAAAGCCACCAAAACGTTGTTTGTTTTCCATTCTGAGTATAATGATCACATGACCCATCGTGTGCGAGTATATTGACCAGACTTTTCTTATATTATTTTCCTTTAGCTTATCACACTATCAGCTTTCAGACGGTCAGCATGGGTCTCGAAAGGGAAGGAGTACCACCAGTAGTCTTCTTTGTCACATGGCTTATCTGATGCCAACAGATGCTGCTTACTTTAATTTCAGAAAAGTTTTTGACTTAGTCGATAATGGCATGTTGCTTACGAAGTCAGCTGGTGTTGGTTTGACCTCACATTTACTTTTTTCCTGCTATTTGAGGGACAGGCGGCAATTTATGAGGATTATGCGGAACACGTGTGAGATACATATTTCACGAAATCGGGAGTGAGTCAGAGCTATAACCTTGGACCTTAAGGGTTCCTCCTTGTGGTAAACGACTTACCAAAAGTAGTCCAAGATATTAAATGTTTATTGTTTGCCTACGACTTTAAATTATCCCTCGCAGTAAGAAGCGGTGATGACTGTATCGGGTTACAGTGGGACATTGACAGGGTAGTGAGCTAGAGCAAAGAAAATCTCCTGCCGTTCAATAGCTCGAAGTGTGTTAAACCCGATTTTCTCGAGCACACAATCCCAACTTATGCAGCTACCATATTGATGAACCCGTCAATTTGGTAGCTACATACGATAGACAACCGCCTGTGATGGTACAGGTCACAGAAGTTAAGGACTTGAGGGTAAGTTCTAACACCAGCTTGACTTTTCGTGATCACGTCATGCGTTGCTGCAGAGAGGCTGTTAGAAATTTAGGTTTAATGCTTCGTACGGTTCGATGATTCACGAATATAAAAGCTATCATTTCATTATAATAACGCACTGGTCATGAGCCTGCTAGAATTTAACACATCATCATCCGCATGAAGCTAAAATCGTCTCATGCTGGAGAGAGTACAAAATACATTTATTAATTAAACAACGCGACCACAGTAATAAAACGATTTTAAGTTGAGCACACGCATGAGCAACCGTGGTTGCTTGGAAAGCTGACCGGAAAAAAAAACCTCAGCTACCGTGGTTGCAGAGTCAGTTCAATGATTATGTATGCGATATGGTGTCTATCGATTTTATCCGTTGATGTATTACACCTTATTTATCTTAGGTAGGATACAATGAGTTAAGGGTTTGTAGGGATTTGGCACTCGCCTCGTATACATTCAAAATATTGCGAGGGAAGTTGCATAATGCAATTATTTTAGGGCAGGTGAGCCTGTATGTTCCCGACAGGTACTTACGTGTGGCGACGATGGCGACCGCGCCTGCTGGTGGAGCCGTGCAGTCGGACCAACCTTCTAAGCTTCTAACCTTCTTCTTCAACACTTCGCACACTCAACCTGATTGCTAATGAGACGGATTTATTTTGTACTCTGGGTGAATTCACAGGTTATAGATATTGATGTTGCATTGGGAAATACCTGATAAATGTAAAAAGAAGAAATAAAAATTAATTAAATAAAATAAAACCATTTCTAAATGAATTTAGGTATTCAAATAAAATTCTATCATACTTTTTAAGTCCAGTACCTAAAACCTAATTCTGAGCCGATATTTTGATCTCTTCGCACCGCAATCTCTCCTGCAATATGTCACTATATAACTTTGTAGGTGTCATAAAATCTGACTTAGGGATTTTATCAGGTGGTGTTTGCAGCTGTCTTTTATGCCCACAGTTCACATCTTCAGGTCGAGTTGATGTAACAGGCAGTCAATAAACGAGAGGGAACTCTTTATAGGAGACTAGATGGTTGTGGAAATATACTTTAAAAGGGCAATGAGAAATTAGAACAGTTTAAAAGTAGGAACAGATAATAATAATAATAATAAGTTGGGTCGTTGCGCGGTTGGATCAAGGGCCTGATTCAGAAGGCAGTACTCCTTGATACGGCTCGCATTGTGAGGAGTTTCCTGTCTCTGGAGCCCTAACCACCGGTAGCTTGGACCCTGCTCCCGATACCGGTGGACTACTATTTTTTATATTTATAAATGTTTTTTATATGTTTTCTTTTAAAATATTTAAAAATGTAAATAATATGTGTAAAAATAAATATACGAAATAATAATAATATAATAATAATAAGTTTATTTCAGAAAATACACATGTAGAAGGATCAAATACAAAACAGTTTTGCTAAGGTTACAGGTAATAATAAAATAGATTATCGTTGGTACCTGTACTAATGAAAAACATTGTATCACAGGTACCAGCGCCTTCCATAACAATTTAAGAAGACAGTAAAAGAAAGTAAATAAAATAAGATGGAACAAATAAATTAGACTAAAATTAGGTTTGATATCTACGAATTACAATACAATAACTTGATCAATATTTAAAATTTTCAATGTTATAATGATGATAATTAATAATTACTACATATAATATAATTTAATTGATTTATAATTAGATTTATTTATAATTCAACTTATTTATAATTTGATTTATTTAAAATTTAATTTATTTATAATTTAATGTAATTAACAATCAATAAATAAAATTTACAATATTTTGCTACTATTCATACATGTCGAGCATTTGTGTGTGTGCGCGTGATGGTGCGCGGGTGAGTGTATTTGTGTAGTTTTATGAATGGTGTGTGAAATGTGAATGTATGCAAGCATCGCGTGTGAGCCGAGCACCTATACTAATAGATTGGTTTGAGGTATATAGAGATATTTGTTATGTTTGTGAGGGATTCAAGAGGGAGCCTCCGAAGTAGTCACTCGGTTGTATCAACAATCAATCTGCCTAGCCTTTTCCCAACTATCTTAGGGTCGGCTTCCAGTCTAACCGGATGCAGCTGAATACCAGTATTTTACATGGAGTGACTGCCTATCTGAACCTCCACAACCCAGTTACTGGGTAATACGATACCCCTTGGTAAGACTGGTTGTCAGACTTTCAGGCTACTGACGACACGTAACGACTGTCAGAGACCAAGTGCTTTGCGAGGCTCGGAGGAGTCTCGGTATCTAAAGACGTTAAGTTGTAACAGTCTTTATTTTGTTTAATTTCTCTTCAACTTATAAATTCAAGGCGGTATTTTATCTCCTCTTCTGTTCGCAATTTTTATAAATTTTATTACCATCGAGCTTCAGTGTACGTATCATCTCTATGCCGATGATTTACAGCTGTACTGTCAGGCAGGTGTTGACAATTTATCGGATGCAATCGAGGATTTAAACCGGGATTTACGAGTCATTAAAAACTGGTCAGACCGATTCGGGGTGGCGGTTAATCCTACAAAGTGTTAGGCAATCATAGTCTGAGAAAGCTGGATTGCCTAAATGTACCTCCCGTAATCTTTGAAAACACAGTAATTCCGTTTGGCTCCGAGGTTAAGGATCTTGGTTTGCATGTTGACACTTGCCTTGACTGGCGGAAGCAGGTCACAAGTGTCAGTCGAAAAGTTACTGGAACGCTGCGGTCGCTCTATCGCCTGAAAAACCTTCTACCAGCTCACATAAAGGCGATGCTTGTACAGTCCCTAATATTTCCTATATTCGACTATGGCGATGTGTGCTACTATGACCTGAATGCAGATCTTCTCAATAAACTAGACCGCCTTCTAAATAACTGCTCTCGATTTGTCTTCAATTTGCGTAAGTATGACCATGTATCCGAGCATCGGTTAATTTTAAAATGGTTACCCATTCATCAGCGTAGAGCGCTAAGGGCCTTGACTACTTTTTTTTCTCTACTCGATAAACCCACTTCTCCTTCTTATCTGACTTCACATTTTCAGTTTCTCTGCTCGAACCAATAATCGTCTTCTGCGATATCCCTCTCACCGCTCTGGGTTTGTCCATTCTTCCTTCCATGTCCAGGTGGTCTCCCTATGGAATGCGCTCCCTCCAAACATCAGGACGGCAACCAGTCGGTTCTCTTTTAAGTTGAAGGCGCCTGAACACATTCGCAAGGAGTTGGAAAAATCATCACAACGCTGATTCGTTGTTTTCGTTTTTCTCAATTACATTTTTAATTTTGTTGTATGTATATATTTAAGTATGTATTTATTATTATATTTTTTCCATTTATTCTTTCCCTTAAGTTGCACCTGCCACGTTCCATCTCTGCACCACCCTAAGGTCGACTGGTAGAAAATGCCTAAGGCATTAAGTTCGCCATTGTACAGTAATTCTTACTTGTGCATTAAGTTTAATAAATAAATAAATACGAATTTTGAACTTTAATATAATTGATCTGACCAAGATAATGTTTGAATTTTAAAAGAGATTGGGGTGGGACCTCTGAGTTTGTTTCGGTGTTTCTTGTCAGAGTAGTCGCATAGGAAAGTCCAACCAAATATCGTGTTAAAAAATTATTTAACATGTAACAGTAGGTTCAAACCAATATACAAAAAAAAAAAAATATTGTAGTATCAATAGATATTATTTATTCTTATACTTAATTCTTCTATTTCTATTTTATTATTCAATCAAAACAGCTCACATTCGATCGGATAATTAATGAATAATTATCATAAATTACTGATTCTGATAAAAGAAAGCAAAAATTTAATCTTCCCTAACAGTACCTAGCGAATATAAAAATACCTACACTCTGTCCTAACTCCTACCCTCAAAGTAATAGCAATAATGATTATGTACCCGCAAAATCCACAAAAAAAGCGACGCATTTACTTGTAATTTTTTCGTAACTTTAAGTGGATTACAATGTTAATTTTATTGATGCGAGCGTAAAGGATAGACGAGAGTCCTGAGGATCCCCCAGCCCCCAATATTAGTATGCCGATGGTGGAAAAAGATAAATTTGTTGGCGGAACATTTAATTTATGCGATTTTCCAGGGAGGAGTGCTGTTCTGTAAATATATTTTTACGTAAGTTACCCTTGTCTGGTATAGTGGGAAGATAGAGAGGGTATCTGTTTAGTTAATATGCATGGTTTGAGCTGTTTTTGTAGACTAAGTTAGGATATTGTTTATACTACGTTGATGAATGGAAAGTTTCACTTTTTTTTAACCGACGAAAAAAAGGAGGAGGTTCTCAATTTGACCGTATAAATGTTTTTTTTTTTTAGTGTATGTTCAGCCCTGACTCCGTCATTTATAAACCGATCTTGATGATTATTTTTTTGTTAGATAAGGCATACCTCAAGGGTGGTTCCATGTCTACTCTTTTATTTCTGGGATTTAGTGAAGAAACGTTAACCAACTAAATTGTAAATTGCAAATTGCAGATATTTCAGAATGTAGGTAAGGTACATCCAATATATTTCAGACATCATGATAATATTTATTATAATACAAAGAATTATAATTGTTTTAATGAAAGCATCCTAAGATGAACTGGAGTGTCTAAACATTTTAATTTGCCCATTAGAATTCAATAACCAAAAACTTTCGCAAAGTTCTCAACGATTTTAGCATTTTACGACAGTGCCTGCGAATGGATTTCATACAGTCCAGGTAAAGCGTAAAATTACTTTAGAAAATACCATCACATTATAATAGATTCGCTTTGATAAATTATTTTAAAACAATACAGTTTTCATTCCATTATTTAACTAACATTAAGAACAACATTAGCACAAAATTATAATTATTAATATCAGCTAACAAATTTGAATAAAAATTAAGTTTCATGCCGTTATATTTTAGATCCTAAACCAACACAAAAGATAAGTTGAGCTAATTATCAAAATTTTAATTAGGATAGTCAATTTATCTGACCATAAAATCTAAAACGATTTTTATTTTAAATAGGGACCTTAATCATTAGTGCGATATATTCAGGTCTGTTAACTTTTGAAAAAAAAATAGGTATCGCTCTTCTTATCTGTTTATAAAATTTCTAGCTTCTGCCAGCGGCTTCACCCTTGTAAAAGTCTGAAAGTAAATGTAATCTCAGGTTTAAAAAATCTGATGTCCTTCTCCGAGGTTCAATCTGTCTCAATACCAAAATTCAACAAAATTGGTTCTCCGGTTTAGGCATGAAACAGTAACAATCAAACAGTCAGATGGGCAGAGTAGCTTATCCATTTATAATTATTATATATTGGACTTGCAGTTGCCCTCAACTTCGTCCGCGTCAAACACCTAAAAAAATTAAATATTTTCAGAAAACCCTGAAAATACTAAGTTATTTTATTTTCTACATTTTAGTGAGTTACATTTTTGGAATCGCCTCCTCGAACCCTTTATTTTGATACCTACCCCATTTAATATAGTTTTTTTTTTTCACAATGCGGCATCTGGTTGTCGCCATATTGTATTTTGATTACTGATTAAGACTTAAGTCTTTAGTAGCACTCGCAAGATTAAGACAAATCAATTGACGTAAGAATTATCAAAGTCGGCCCACGTGTTTAGTCTCTAAAGTGCCACAAATGAAAAAATATACATACATACATAGGCTGATAAACACATTACCCTCCCTTTTTTTTGGGTCGGGAAATCATCCTGGAGGGCGTGTCAGACTTTTACTGACTAAAACCCACCCCTGTTCCTTCCTTACCTGAGTGCCCAGGGGCGCGGTAACTCTGTTACGAATTTATCCGCGACCCCTTGCCATGCAGGCATCGGCCATTATGGGTCCCGTCAGTGATGGCTGACATCTCTTTGAGGCACCTGTGGAACACCACGCGCCGTCGACTCTCGGGCCTGGTGCTGATCGGACGGAGAGCTACCCATTACCTACTCGCAGTCCGCAGTTCCGCGTCTACGGTGGCCGAAGATCGTTTTGCGATCCCCGACACCCAGTCTCCCTCACCCGTTCCACCTCCTCCTTCGCGAGCATTACTGCTTCCCAGAAGAAGGAGACTGCTTCCCATACCCTCTCGCTCCGTACCATGGCCTGCAGGTGTATTCGCTAACTCAGTTGACATCAATTTGATACGAACTATGCAGTACATAGCTCGGTGGACATCGATTATAATAGGCACTACGGTTTCCCTATACGTCAAAGCAGCAATGTACAGCAAAGTGCCTATCAACTTAATGACCACTGAGTTAGCGAATACGCCTGCTGGACCAGGGCCGGGCGCGAGAGGTTGCTGCCGCCGATCGCCCCCACGAGGACACGGCGGGGCTCCGCCCAAGCGGGGCAGATCTCCACTGTATGCTTCCCCATGTCGTCTGGGCGATCCGCACAATGGTGAGACCCGGGGTTCCCTCCCGCCTTATCCGACACAGGAACCTTCCGAAACATTACCCGCCCATGCATCGCGCAGTCGGGTAAAAACAACATGAATTGAAAATTAAGAAAATTAAATTAATTAATTAATCATTTAATTAATTAATTATTTTATTTATTAAGTTATTTATTAGTTTAGTATAATATGTATTGTAGTTATAGTCTATACAATTTAATAAACAATAAAATAAATATACTTCGAAAAAAAAAAAAAAAAATTGAAAATTTCATTAGATTTACTTCTTTGTGCGAAACAGGATAGTTTATATCCTGGATTAATACATAAATTATAATTTTTATATGAGTAAAGTATTTGCTAAAATTTCATCATGGGTAGGTATCCTTTTCATGGTTCTAATTTCACGCGGGCGGAACCGCGGGTGGCAACTAGTACTATCATATGCATTTAGTAATAAGCTGTTATTTTGATAAAAACAGACACTTCAATTTTATTTATTTGTTTGTAATTATGTGTTGTAATCATTGAGGTAATATATACTACGTACATACATATTACCTCAATGTTTGTAATTAGATATAGAAGAATCGGATGTTTCATTCCCAAGATTGACAGTCAAATGACTAAGATTTTAAAAGATACTAGCTGACCTGGCAAACGGGTCTACCTTTTATTGCAGAACTTTTTATGTCATAATATTATTCTTCATAAGAGCGGATAGCATAAACTTCAATTCGCAGAAAATCGTTTGGCAAACACTCATTTATCATACATTCGAAACTCATCATTTTGTAAGTCAGAATCATTTTTAAGCATAAATTTCATATCCATAATAATTAAAAAGTAGAACCATCATATCGCAGAAAGTTCACAGTCAGAATCGTCTTTGGCATACATTTCGTATCATCATCTTCCTACCCTTATCCCATGTTACTTGGGGTCGGTGCAACACGTATTTTTCTTCCATTCCGTCCTGTCAGCCGACATACATTTCGGATCGATAGTCATTAAAAAGCAGAACTGTCATATCACAGAAAATTTACAGTAAGTATCATCTTTTGGCATACATTTCATAACCATAATATTTGAAATATTTATCTATCACGTTACAGAAAATTCATAGTTAGAATAATTTTCTATTTCTTACCATAATAATAAGAAGCATTCAAACAAGCATACACCATGCAAGCAAGCAAACATGCAGCAAGCAAGCAAGCAGGCATGGTTTCTGTCACGGCTCCGGCGCTGCGGGGCTCCGGCGGCTCCACACAAGCTTATCGTCGCAGATGGTTTTAACGCCCACCATCGCAGCTTCGGCTTGCTGGCCGGCTCGGCCGGCCAGCCTCAGCCGCGGCGGCGAGTACCCACCTGCTCCTCAGCTCACGGGCCGCCTCACCCCCCCGCGCCTACGCGGGCTTAAATTACACTCTACGGGTAGAGCAGACCCGGGCCTGCGGACGGCGAGTAGTGGGTAACTCGCCGTCCGATCAGCACCAGGCCCGAGAGTCGACGGCGCGTAGTGTTCCACGCGCGCCTCAAAGAGTTGTCAGCCAAGAGAAGGGGCCTGCCACGGCCGGTGCCTGCCCGGGGGTGGAGGATAAATTCGAAAGAGTTACCTCGCCCCCGGGCACTCGAGGCAGGGAGGAACAGGGGTGGGTTTTAGTCAGTAAGAGTCTGACACACCCTTCCGCTCCACCCTAGAGCGGAAGAAGTCATTGGATGATTTCCCACCCCCCAAAAAAAAAAAAAAAAAAAAAAAACGGGTAGAGCAGACAAAACTACTTGGAGTCGGTTTTGCAGCGATTCGTTTCTGTCACTAACTTTTGTAGCACAACATATTGACTTTAAAGACAATATTTTATTTTAATTTAAGATTAAAAATTATATTTTATAGAAAAGGCAAATTGCGATAAAATTATTCCAAATGAAATTCTCTAAATAATCGTTTTGCTACACGAAATTATGCGGAATTTTAACTTTGCCAAGGGTAATTATGCCAAATAAAATTCTGCTACCTTAAAAGTATGCCATTGTAAATTCGGACATATAAACATTCGGCCAAACAATAACTATATTTAATTTTTTTTTTTGCCTTAAAAATATTCGTTTAAAGAAGATTATGCCATAATTGGGTAGGAGGGTGAAAAGTACTTTACGACCTATACCTACCAAATTTACAAAAAAAAAATCTTTAAAATCAGTCGAACCGTTTCAGAGGAGTCCAACAACAAACACTGTGAGACGAGATTTTTATATATTAGAAGTAACTTTTTTCACGGCTAATCTCCTACAATTTACGCTAATCGTACTCAATTAAACTCATAACATAATCATATTTGGTGTTTATATTGCCACTATATGAACTGTGCGTAAAATATTATGATTTATCCAAAGCAGCCTTTTCAGACCCCGTACTTACAGAGAGCCTAGTGAAAGATTTTTAACGCACTTGGAAGCGTTTGCGTAAACGTTTGCTTATGTCAAAAAAAAGAGAAAAAAAGAGGTTATCGTCACCAGGCGGCGCTTATACAGTTTTAGTACAAATTGACGATTTCCTTAAGCCGCAGTTATATGCCAACGACCTTGAGTGGTTAGCTTGCGTGTTCTATGCTGAGCTCTCGCAACGCGTTGTACAATCACCCAGTAATAGGACTCGCCCATCAAGGAGCGCTGTCCGAAATTAGACGCATCATCTTCTACAAACAATGAATTTAAACAAACGATCAAACTATGACATACCTGCTTATCCCATGTTGCGTTTACGTAAATGTAACGTAAATGTTGACGGCACGGTTGGTGCAGTGGTTGAGCGTTCGGCTGCTGCGCTGCGTGTCGCGGGTTCGATCCCCGCACGGAACAAATATTTGTATGACCTGCAGATAGTTGTTCCGGGTCTGGGTGTCTTGCGTATGTGAATTTACATGTTTGTGAACGCACCCACGATACAGGAATACTCCTACTGTGGAGCAACGTTTAAAAAGAAAAAAAAAAGCTTAAGTTTAAACGCAAGCAATGCCTAAACTAAAATCCCACTAACCAAGAGCGTTCCTTTAGTGGAAGCGGTAGAAAAGCTGGCCAAAGCAAATAGGTTTTATCTATAAAGTGTGGCGCTCATGGTGAAACCCTATAGCCCTCCCAAGCTCTATCATTCAAAGCTAAGACTGTCTGAAACCCTTAGATCCGCCGCTGAATCTTTAAAACACGCCCGCATTTTTCTTTATGCTTTTAAAACAACGGGAAGCTCGGGAATATCCTTTGTTTCCCTTAACTTTAAAATCATGTATACTTTGCAACGATCTTTTTTTTAAATTTAATCTTATATTGGGTTTGAAGTTTCTGTTGGGTATTGCTTGCAGTCTCGATATTTATTTGATGATGAAGTTAAATTTCCATTGTTTTCTTTTGTAGAAAACTGCGTGGCTGAATATTCTCTCTCTTTTTAGTAGTCTAATGTATCAGAATTGGAAGTAGATAACATTTAAGCACACTGTTAAAAAAAACTGGCCAAGTTTGTGTCGGACTTCTCACATTTAGGGTTCTCTTCAAATGAGGAAATTTCAAAGAAAAAATCTGTTTTATCAATGCTTAGTAAAATATACGTAATAATAAACATTATCACCAATTTTCGAGTTCATAGGTCAATGGGACGTTAAAAAATTCTTCGGAACAAAATTTTGTGACAGATGACGGACAGACAGACGGACAGATGGACAGACGGACACGTGAGTGACAGCAATAGGTCTCCGTTTGGACCCTTCGGGTACAGAACCCTAAAAATAACAGTAGAAACAATATATTATCATGCTTTTATTATTTTCACCTGTAACTATTGTTACGAGCTGGGTATGGGATAAATTATTTTACACCAATTAATTAACCAAATATCCTTTATTAACTCAACAACTTATAAACACAAACACTAATTCGCTAATAATCACTATTCTCTTCGCAATCGCTTGTATTCGCATCCGTTCGCATCCGTAGTCGAAATCAGACTGACTCGCTCGCCCGCCGTCCGGCCTATTTATACGGTCATGGAAGTTTCCAGAACATTGTCGAACTATCTTATAGTGGAATATTCTAGAAACATCTATGAACTTCTACACAGTACCACAATGGAATGTTCTCGAACCTAGTGGAAACTTCTGGAAACTTCGACCACATTCTCGAACGTTCCAGTGTAATACGGTCGACGTAACACTGCCCCCTCCTTAGACATGCTCGTCCCGAGCATCATTAGTCCCGTAGTATCGCGCCAATCGGTCTACATGGACTATCTTAGGCGCACCTCGTGGACCCTTCTGTATTCGGTAGGTAACATCGTTGATCCTGGTCACGATTCGGTATGGTCCATCCCATTTTGCTTGCAATTTGGGAGACTTCCCTTTGCTGCGCACTGGGTTATGCAACCACACCAGTGAACCCTCGTCAAAACCTCTATGGTTTGCCTTCCGGTCGTATCGGGTCTTCATCTTATCAGACATTTGTTGGCCGGATTGTCTGATATGCTCATATACATCATTCAACTTGTTACGCAAGTCATTCGCATAATCGGTTACACTGCGTGGGGCATCAGGGGGGGTTCCGGTGATTAAATCTGCAGGCAACCGTAATTCCCTTCCAAAGTTCGCGAAGGCTGGTGTCACAGTCGTACTTTCGTGAACTGCACTACGGTAGGACAGAAGAAATGGCTGTATGTGCTTGTCCCAATCCCTTTGCCTGCTTTCCACAACTTTTGCCAGATATCTCTCCAACGTTTGGTTGAAACGTTCTACCATTCCATCAGATTGCGGATGATAAGAAGTGGTTCTGGTCTTGTGAGTACCCATCAGTCGACAAGTCTCCTGGAAAACTTGTGATTCAAAATTCCTCCCTTGGTCGCTGTGAATTTCCAAGGGTACTCCAAAACGACAGAAGACTTCCTGAACCAATTTATCTGCGACTGTTGTTGCTTCTTGGTTGGGAATGGCGAAGACTTCTGGCCACTTTGTGAAGTAATCCATGACAACCATGAAGTACTTGTTTCCGTTTTCACTTTCCGGAAATGGTCCTGCAACGTCTAGTGCTATCCGTTCCCAGGGGGCTCCCACGTTGTATAATTGTAAAGCACCTCTGCTGCGTGTCTGGGGTCCTTTCACAGCCGCACAACTGGTACATTTGCGGCACCAGTCCTCAACATCCTCTCGACAGTGAATCCAGTAAAACCGCTCTCGTATCTTCAGTAGAGTTCTTTTTACCCCCATATGTCCTCCTGAACGTCCATCATGGTATAGCCGTAAAACATCAGGTACTTTGGCTTTGGGGACAACAATTTGCAGATGACAGTTGTCTCCTCGAGCGTTTTCCCATTTACGGCACAAGACTTCATCCTGGATAACCAAGCTGTTCCATTGTGCCCAATAGCTCTTTGTGATGGAATTAAACGCCGCAACATCACTCCACTTGGGCTTCGGAGCACCAGCTTTAATCCACTCAAAGATCGGTTTGAGGTCCGTGTCATTTTGCTGAGCAAGCTGTAGGGTTTCCTTCCATTCATTGCTGAGATCCATTCTTAGCATCCTCACGGGCACTGCCTCCTTGGTCTCTTGCTTGGTACAGTGCTTACAATCTTCTGGGCAAGGTCTTCTAGACAGTGCATCTGCGTTACCATGAGTTCTCCCACTACGATGTTCAGTAACGAAGTCAAACTCTTGTAGTAGTTCGATCCATCTTGCCACTTGTCCTTCTGGATTCTTGAATTGCAATAACCACTTTAATGCAGCATGGTCAGTTCGCAATTGGAATTTCCGTCCAAGCAAATATTTACTGAAGTGCTGCAATGTCCTTACTACGGCGAGTAGCTCCCGTCTCGTAACGCAGTAATTTCTTTCCGGTTTGGATAAAGATTTGCTGTAGTAAGCTATAACAACTTCTTGGTTTCCTTTCCGTTGAGACAACACGCCTCCAATTCCAGTATTACTTGCGTCTGTGTCAACTATGAAGTCATTTTCAGTGTCAGGATATCCCAGAATAGGTGTATTGCACAGACGTTTCTTTAATTCCTGAAATGCGATGTTACAGTTCTCGTCCCAACAGAATTGCTGCTTTTCCTCAGTGAGTTTGTGTAGAGGTTTTGCAATGTCTGCAAAATTTTTGACAAACCGTCGATAGTAGGAGCACAAACCCAGAAATGCTCTGACCTGCGTCTTGTCTTTCGGAACTGGCCAATCCCTGACGGCGACGATTTTCTCCGGATCTGTCTGAACACCTTCCTCCGAAACTATGTGTCCTACTACTTGTCGTCTGAAAAATGAGCACTTTTTCGGACTTAACTTAAGATTTGCCGTCCGGATTTTTGACAACACTCGATTGAGGTTTTGAAGATGATCTTCAAATGTACGGCCCACAATAATGATGTCGTCTAAATAGACAAGACATGCGTCTCCGATCAATCCAGCAAGTACTTGCTCCATTAGCCTTTCAAATGTCGCAGGAGCATTGCACAATCCGAATGGCATAACTTTAAACTGCCATAGCCCCTTTCCTGTTGAAAATGCAGTTTTCTCCTTATCCTTAGGGTCTATTTCCACTTGCCAGTAGCCACTTTTCAGGTCTAGCGTGGTAAACCACCTCATTCCAGTCAGTGTATCCAATGTGTCGTCGATTCTAGGCAGTGGGTAACTGTCCTTTTTCGTGACGTCGTTCCATCGTCGATAGTCCACACAAAAGCGGGTGTTGCCGTCCTTTTTCTTCACCAGGACCACAGGAGAACACCATGGGCTCGATGAAGGCTCTATAACACCATCCTTCACCATACCCTCAATCATCATTTCTACTTCCTTTTCACGTGCAACCGGCAATCTTCTTGGTCGTTGACGGATTGGTAACTCGATGCCAGTATTAATTTTGTGCTGAACCAGTCCTGTTCTTCCTATGTCAGCATCATTTGTAGAGAAAGAGTCGGCGTACTGAAGTAACATCTTCTTAGCCTTATCCATTTCTAATTCCGTTAAATCGCAGTTTTCCAAAAGTGTTGACACGTCAAATGTCAAGCGGAACACTTTTCCTGATGGTACACCTTCCATGAAGATTTCCTCTGTACCACACTTCAATACTCCTTGATCAACGTCGATCTCACAACGATGTTTCCGCATGAAGTCTAATCCCAGGATACAATCGTCCACTATGTCGGCCACGATGACATTATGCCGATAGATTTTGTTACCTAATTTTAACTCCACCTCCTTCCTGCCTCGGACGATTATGTGCTGACCAGTAGCTGTCAGTAATTGTATACGGTCGTGGTTATTGAAGAGGTCCCCAAGGAACCGACTTGCTAGGTGAGAATTGACAACCGTGTGAGAAGCTCCAGTATCCAACGTCAGTTTGCATGGTTTTCCGTTGACTTCGCCTTTGATGATCAGACTATTTCCGTCATGGGCCTGTGAGATCGAGATCCTCGGGGCTCTTTCAATACCAGCCAGCACCCGCCCCCCAGTCCTGGCGTTTACTCGTTTCCCTGCTGTTGCTGAGCAGTCGTATCAGTTGCCCTTTCTTGCTGGGATTGATCTTCTCTCAGTAAGCTGCGCTTTGGACATCTTGACCGAAGATGACCCCTTTCTCCACAAGAGTAACACCTAGGGCTATAACCTTGCGGACGATCGCGTACAGGTGATGCCACAACCTCCCTGATACGGTGTGTTCGATGGTCTTGCCTCACTGCCTCTACTTCCAAGGCATGGGCCAAGGCGTCCTTCAGTGTCTCATGATGCCCAAGTCTTACAGCGGCTCTAACTTCCAAGTCACGTATTCCGTCGATGAACGCTTGTACCAGATTGCCATTGATGAGTGCAGGGGCGGACTGGTATGCTTTCCGAACCAACTTTTCAACTTCCAAGGCCCACTGCTGTAGGTTCTCGGCACTACGTTGAACGCGATCCCTTAACTTAGCGCGAAATACGTGCTCCAAGTGAGCGTCGCCGTATCTGGACTCTAACGCTTCCAGCAGTTGTTCGTAGGTCACATCTTTGCCAAGAGCCTCAAGTATGGTTAGGGCCTGGTCTCGGAGTCCTAAGGTGAGCGCGGTCATAGCTTGCTCTTTGGTCCACCCATTCGCCTTCATAACGGCTTCAAATTGAATTTTGTAGGCCGACCATGAAGATGTTCCGTCGAATGGAGGCACCTTAAATCCACGTGCCGAAGGTGCAGCAACCACTGAAGGCACAACCCCGTCTCCAGCCCTAAGTTCACCTAAAGCCTTTTTCACCCCGGCAATCTGAACTTCAGCTTCTGAGATGCGATTCTCATGCTGATGAACCTGCTCCTTCATCACCTTGAACTCTTTGCCAAGTGTTGAGTGAAGGTCTTTAATGAGGAGCATCTGCTCTTCTTGGCGGCGGGCCTGTAACTCTTCTTGGCGGCGGGCCTGCTCTTCTTGGCGGCGGGCCTGTTCTTCTTGGCGGCGGGCCTGCTCCTCTTTATCTTGTTGAAGCTTCTCTTCCATTCGACGGGCCTGTTCTTCTTGGCGGCGGGCCTGCTCTTCTTGGCGGCGGGCCTGCTCTTCTTGACGGTGAGCCTGTTCCTGCAACAGCGCCATTAGCGCAGACAAGTCTGGCACCGCTGGTGCTGAAGAAACTCCACATGGGCCAGCGACTGGCTCTGTCGTAGGCTGAACACCACCCGTCTGTATCGGAGAATCTCCAAACCGCCTCTGATCCATGTCTTGCTGCCGTTGACTCCTTGTACGAATACCGTCCGTGTCGTCCTTTGGTAAAATAGGCATAATTTATCCCTCACTTCTGACACCAATTTGTTACGAGCTGGGTATGGGATAAATTATTTTACACCAATTAATTAACCAAATATCCTTTATTAACTCAACAACTTATAAACACAAACACTAATTCGCTAATAATCACTATTCTCTTCGCAATCGCTTGTATTCGCATCCGTTCGCATCCGTAGTCGAAATCAGACTGACTCGCTCGCCCGCCGTCCGGCCTATTTATACGGTCATGGAAGTTTCCAGAACATTGTCGAACTATCTTATAGTGGAATATTCTAGAAACATCTATGAACTTCTACACAGTACCACAATGGAATGTTCTCGAACCTAGTGGAAACTTCTGGAAACTTCGACCACATTCTCGAACGTTCCAGTGTAATACGGTCGACGTAACACTATGTAAAAAAAACTTAAGTTAAATGTGACCCACTTGCCGGTTTTCGATTGAGCTGAAATTGTTCGCACGTGTTTAGTTTGAATGACAATGGTGCGGATTCTGTTTTATACGAACTAAACTTAATTTAAGCTATTCCTATCTTTTTCTCTCTAATAAAACAAGAAAGAGACGGACGTAAATTAGAGCTGTCAAATTTAGTTGAACTAATATTTCCATACAAATTAAGTGTACACGTAAAAACATGTCGATTAAAAACACGGTGATGCGCAAGGCGTAAACTAGTTTGACATCTCTAACTTAGTTCATAGCTATAGCCGTCCTTTTCTCGCACTGCCTTTTAGTAAAAGACAGCGATTCTCTAATTTTAGTTTAGTTATTATTAAGAGAATCGGCACCATTGTATGTTTACTACTACTGTTTGTAGGCTACTATTTAGGTTGTCCCTAAAATAATCCTCTGTAATTTTTTTTTAACTATTAATACACTCGTGTTTGACAACTATCTGACCTGTACCTGTGTAGTCGACGATGGAGTACGCTTGCCTAGAAGTAACCTATTCACTCTTGACTTAAAGACTCCCACGTTGTAACTACCAGACATACAGTCTCCAACAGCAATTCCACTCCCAAGCTGTACGCAAATTTAATGTGTTGAGGGTAAATTCGAAAGAGTTACCTCGCCCCTGGGCGCGTAGGTCAGGGAGGAACAGGGGTGGGTTTTAGTCAGTAAGAGTCTGACACGCCCTTCCGCTCCACCCTAGAGCGGAAGAAGTCATAAGATGATTTACCAACCCCCAAAAAAAAAAAAAAAACATTGTATGTTTAGCTAAGTGACGTCATTATAAATCCAATATGTCAGACTCCCAAAGATAGCGGACTGGTTATTTTATACATTCCCATAATATGTGTATCGAATGAAAGGGTTGGCTGAGAAGAATGAAATGACGTCAATATAAGCGTGTTTTTTAGTTTTTTTAACTATAATATTATTTTGTGTTATTTTCCAAATTTTCTAACAGCAATCTTGCAAAACAGAGATCCTCAACTGTTATTGTAGCCATAAATGCATTTACTAGCTCCCAAATAAAATATTTTTGCATTAAAACAAAAAACTACCTCCGGGAAACACCTTCGAATACCACTTATCTGTTTGTATATTTTCAACATACTGTAACAGGAACCTTACAAATCAGGGGGGTGTTTTGCAACAACTTCTACTGTAACCAATAACTTAGATAAAGACACAATTTCACACCCAACAACATCTACACAGCCGACCTTAAGCTAAAGTGCCTCATGGCTAGAGGTAGCGGATAACTTCTGAAAATAAGTTACCGCTGCCCTGGGCACTCAAGCAGGGAAGGAACAGGGGTGAGTTTTAGTCAGTAAGAGTCTGACACGCCCTCCCGCTCCACCCAGAGCGGGAGATGTCATTGGATGATTTCCTACACCAAATTTAAAAAAAAGGTAAAGTGCCTCCACTGACGGGGCCCATAATGACCGGTGCCTGCATGCCTAGAGGTAGTGGATAAATTCATAACAGAGTTACCGCTCCCCTGGGCACTCAGGCAGGGAAGGAACAGGGGTGCGTTTTAGTCAGTAAGAGTCTGACATGCCCTCCCGTTCCACCCAGAGCGGGAGATGTCATTGGATGATTTCCCCCAACAAAAGAAAAAAAAAAAAGCTTAAGTGGCTGTAAGTGACATTTGGCGGGTTTTCATTGTTTGATGCAACGGTAATCCATCAAAAATCCTCTTTCGATCTGTCTAAGCAGTATGTTTCCGGAATCATTTAATAAAATCACCGCTTAGTTCCCTTGATTTCTATGTAATTCAACGCTACTTTTTTTGTGCGTAACTCGGCTTAGTAGCTTGTCGACGTTTCGAATCCGCATAGAAACTCAAAGTATAATCCCTCACAGCACCATATTGGTCCACATCTTCACAAACAGACAGGCCGACCGTTTAACTTGCTGTCCGAGCCTCAATTACCCAGCGCCCTGGGGAGCAAATTTATTCATAAACCATAAAATTACATAGACTTTCTCGTTTGTTTACCGCTGCTGACCAAAATATGAACCCCTCGAGTTACATAAGACTATATGGGGGCCTATGAATACTTATTTATCTTTGTGATATTATTCGCTGATGGGGTTCGAAGGTAAAGAAAAGTTGGGGTCAATAATGATGGGTATAGTAGAAAAGATATATTGAGAAGTCCATGTTATGCTGGAGTCAGAAAAAAAACCGGCCGAGAGCGAATCGGACCCGGCGCTAAGGGTTCCGAACAAAT